>JAPQWN010000001.1:5000-1322500 GCA_028538565.1 Umbellularia californica
CTCTGTTAATGCGCTAAACCCTAAACCCCAAACCCTAAACCCTAAACCCTAAACCCTAAAACCCTAAACCCTAAAACCCTAAAACCCTAAACCCTAAACCTTAAACCCTAAAAACCCTAAACCCTAAACCCCAAACCCCAAACCCTAAACCCTAACCCCCAAATCCTAAACCCTAACCCCAAACCCTAAAACCTAAAGCCTAACCTCTAAACCTTAAACCCAAAACCCCTAAAACCCTAAACCTTAACTCCTAAACCCTAAACCCTGAACCCTGAATCTTAAACCCTAAACCCTAAAACTTGAACCCTAAACCCAAAACCCTAAAACCCGAAAACCCTCAACCCTCGACCCTCAACCCTAAACCCTAAACCCTAAACCCTAAAATCCTAAACCCTTAACCCTAAACCCTAAACCCTCATTGCAGACATTTTATTGCGATCCTTTTCTCATCATCTTAAAATTGAAGAGAAACAAGCCATAATTGCAACGCTCAGACATATGAGGGAACGAAGAAACCTCATCGCACAGGAAAAGCAACAGGTTAACTTGTATGCTAAAGAATTGATTAACAGCACAAGAATCATTTCTTATTAAGAAATGACAGGGGAACTCCAGACCCTTAAATACTGGAAGCTCAGATTTTCAATAAACTTAGTGGTTCCCACTAAGGATAGCACAGTAAATTATGAAATGGTGGATCACCATAGCACAGCATTGTCAGTTATGAATCAGTTGAAGAAAGGAGCAGAGAAAGATGGGGTAATCCTCGTAAGAGGAAAATGTGAATACATCCCATACCTAGCCCTGAAAGAAGCCCATACTACAGCCAGGGATGCAGAGAGACAGGCTCTTTTTATCACAGGGTATGTCAATTATGTAGAACTAGCATCCCAGAAGGACATGCACATTCTACCTACTGACGCATAGAGGGTGTTAAAAGTATCATAGCAAAGTATCCTTGCCACCTGAGGACTGTTGTCTTGACAGGAGAAATGTTTGTTTTAATCCAGATATTAGAAGACTCTACATGCTTAACATACATTTCAGCAGAGGATATACCTGACCTTCCTAACCAGGTATTCACCAAGGAAGAAATCTTGAAGCAGAGAGCTTTAAACATAAAGCTGATCTAGTGCCAGCTCGGAGAACACTCAGAAGCATGGTACATGGTGTATATCTCCAATAGTCTAGTCATACAGACGGAGGAGATACAAGGAAGTGGTACGGTCAAAAAGATGAAGAGATACCATACCCCCATTCGTATTGATCTGCCCAGCTCACTCACAGAAGCAACAACTATCGTATTATCCGACTCAACCATATTCGATGTGGCCAATCGAGTCGCCCCAGAATAGGCCCAAGGAATGGATCTATGCACCGATAGGCCTGGCACCGCGTTCGATATGTCCAGCGCATGCAGCACAGAGCCCAGCGAAAAAGCAGTCAAAAGAAAGAGACAGGGAATAAAGAAAAGCCGCTGAATCCTTTGGGATTCTAAATCGAGGAGATAAAGGCGGACTCTCCATCCAAGGCTGGCCCCCTTGCACAGCCAGTCCGTGATTTCGGACCTTATCTGTAAAAAAATTATATCTCATAAATTTTGAGTTCCGCTGCCTATATAAGGCAAAAGCTTGTAGTTAAAGCTCCAATGAAGAAAAAATCTTGGAGCATAGGAGTTAGAAGATAGTGAGGTATAGAAGGCTAGGCCTCTCTTGGGAGTAGCCGGAAAGGCAATGCCTGTCTTGTAATTTGTCTTTTGTAAACTTTTCTTACATTTATAATAATTTGCTTGTTATTTTCCACTATTATGCTCGTGCATGCTTGCTCTTGTCTCTATTAGCCAAGAATGTGGTAAGGCCGTAGTGATAGTCGGATATCTTTGGACCAGAGAGGACTTTCTGCCGTTAAGCCGTGTGGATAAGGCATTAGGCGTTGTTGTCCGTTTGTCCAACCAGGGGGCTAGAAGACGAGTCCTGAAATACTGCATTATTGATCAGTGAAACGTTGTTCCTCCTAGAGGATATTAGATATCCTTAGAGACTAACTAAGGTGACCAGAAGCATAGGTGGACCATAACCCACATGTTATTATAATCATAAGATAAGGCCTTACATTTAGACTATTGCTTATACTAGGTAGCCCTGACGGTCTCCATTTTTCATATATGCACTCCATTTTCTCCTATACTTGTTTATTGCTCTTGCTCACTACTTGTACTTTTCCTTGTTAATAGAATAGTTCGTTAATAGTTTAAAGATTTTTTTTTTAAAATCTCACAAACCGAGCTTTGGTATCAGAGCCACTCGACCTTGGTTGACTACCAACCTTGGTTGGGTAAACCAACCATTTGCACAGAATGAGTAATCCTTTAGGGCCCGTTTCTTTACAAGAATTCTTGGAATTCATGTCTGCTGGAATTTACAGAATTCGAGGTGCTAAAATTCTAAAATGCTGCTGAATCCTGATATTCTTGAATTCCTTGTTTCTTTCATACCGGAATTCCTGTCTGAGAATTTCATCCAACCTGAATTCCATAAATTCCCCGTTTCATAACTACTTGAATTTCTAAGTGGATTTCTAAATATTTATACATTACATTATAAATATATGCTTATATAAGGTTAAAATATTCATAAATATAACAACCATTATAAATCAAAACCAATATTAGCCAAAGTAACATCCACCATAATGCCAACAAAATAACAACCACCAATATAAATCAAATAACCTAACAAAAGTCCAATCAAATCCAAATTTGAACTTCAAATCTACCTCATAATCAACTACATCCACAACATTAACAAATGACAAAAGTATGAAATAAGTACCTAGTAATTCTAACATAGCAACTTCATAGTTTCAAAGCATAGTAAGTCCAAAGTAAAAGGTTTTCAACAGTCACTCCTCATCACTATAAGCGTTGTTTAAACACTTAACAAAACCATAATCAAAATACCACTCATCCATTGATGAACTACGTTTTAAATTCACTGAGCACCACTTGACGATCCTGGTTGAAAATGCATCTCTAGCCATCGCATCTTCTCATCATCATTGAAGCTTAGAAATGTTTCCGCCTTTCTATCATCACTAGCGAGAAAGTCAATGATATGCATTTTCATATTAGATGGTATAAAAGAAAGCGAACGAACAACTCCCGTGATCTTTGGGATTAATATGCTATGGTATGGGTTGTTCATGCGCTTTGCAAGCTCATGGACAGCATTTGCAACATCTTTCAATGTTTCTTTCACTTCATCGCTTGTTGTCGACTTACGTTTCTTCCTCATTCGGCCACTACTACTTTGATGTGCTGAAGCTGGTCCATTCTCTGGTGAGTTCACATTAGTATGAGGTAAGTGAGGCTCGTCAATGTCATCCAATCCAGCCGTCTGGTTGTCAAAAGTGCTGGGGATGATAAAATCTTCTTCTTCTATCATGATTGAGTCAACATTTACTTGGCTTCGTTCAGATCCAGTCATGGCTATATCACCTTCAGCAGTATCGTCAGCAATAAGATCATGTATTTCATCATAAAACTTGATGGTAATGTTCTTATATTTAGCCAATTTGCTCTTAGCCTGCATCAAGTTAAATCAACTAAAACATTATTTATTTACCCAAAAATGCAATTAAGTAATGAGTTAAATGAAAGTAAAGGTAATTTACCTGCTCCAAAGCTCCCCAAACATCTTCTGGAGCAGTAACCATCTTTGTTGCATCGTCCCATCCAAAACCAGACATAGTAAGAAGTTGTTTTACTTCTCTATATCGTTGACGCCAATTTTTGAACTTATTTTTTGCATTATTTATACTTGGTTCCAACCCGGTTTTTTCCTTCACTTTAGCTATAGCTTGTGCCCAACAAGCAGTGTTGAAGTTTTTTTCAACCTTTCTTCCTTCCAGCTTCATTTCTAGGAGTGTATCCATTAGAACCCTTTCTGCTGTTGGGCTCCATTTGTAATTTTCTTTCCTTTGGGATCCTAATGAAATGTCAATGAAAATTATTTACTAAAAATGGACTGAAAAAATGAGAATGAACTGCAAAATAGACATGAAAGACATCAAGAATTTTCATTAAGACAATAAAAGGATAACCATAACATCATGTCAATTATTCTCCAGTAAGACAAAACATGGTGCCAAAAACATCATGTCAAACATGGTAGCAAGAAACATCATGTCAAATTCTCTCGTTGTTACTGTTGATTTCTTTGTTGTTGTTGCTCATAATCTATCCACATTTGCTCTGCTATGGAATCTCGAAATGCAGGCCAAGTATCTCTATTCCACCTTGGGATAGTTGTTGTATTTCTGGCCCTTGTTAAGGGAGGATCGATCCTGGATGCATTTGTCGTGGAAATAGTTTCAAGCATTGGGTCTCCAACACCATGCATAACTATATGGTTGTGTAAAACACAACAAGCAATTACAATGTCCCGTTGGGTGGTCAATGAATACCCATGTGGCATTCTCAGAATTGAAAAGCGATTTTTAACCACTCCAAACACCCTTTCTATGGTGGTACGCAATGAGGAGTGTCGCAAATTAAAAAGCTTTTGAGAATTCGTTGGCGGATGTTCTTCAAACTCTTTGAGATGGTAGCGTACCCCTCTATATGGTTTTAGGAACCCAGGTGCATTACCATAACCGGCATCGACTAGATAAAATTTACCTACATTTGAAAAGTAAAACAGTGGTAACTATAAATTAGTTTGTCATAAGTAAAAATGTACAACTAAACTAAGTACTTCACATATGAATGGTTCCATTACCATCCGGAACCGCTAATATATCGCCTCTGTTCAACGCAGAGAAAAGAACAGTAGCATCAGTTGCAGACCCCTCCCATCCTGCAAGCACATACTGGAACTTCATATCAAATCCACTTACCATGAGACAATTTTGAGATAGTTGGCCGTGCCTATTTCGATATTTTGCCTGCTTTGAAAATGGTACATGAGCGGGTACATGTGTACCATCTATTGCCCCTATGCAATCCTATTGAGCGAAAGAGCAAGTTTAGGATCGCATCAACATATCACTTAATATAATAACTATATTAAAAATAAAAACTATATAATACACTAACCTTAAAATATGGGTAGAATCTAGTATTTGTTCTAATTTGTTGTGGAGTAGGTGCATTTTTTGGAATTTGAACATAGTGTGGATAAACTTTGCAAATCGCATCTAACACAGTATGAAAATACCGACTAACGGTGGCTCCTGAATGGTTGAACCGATTGGCCATGACTCTGTTAGTGACATTATGGGCCAAAATGTGTAAAAGCATGGCTAGCTGCTCATCCACGGACATAATTCTTGTATGTTGAAGGAGTCCTCGTTGCATAAGTGTATCACGCAGTCTCATAAAACAATTAGGGCTCATACGAAGGTTTTCATGACACTGAGGCCCTTCGCTTGACAAAAGTTCTTTCACCCATGTCTTGCCCGACAATGATGAGACACGACGTTTTTTCCTAGATTGCTCCTCTTCTAAAGTTAGCCATAGTGTAGCCAACCCGCAACATGCGGCCACAGCAGAAACAACAGCGGATATGATTTGATTGTCTGATTCTGTTGTTATGTAATTGAACATTTTGTTATATACAAGCATTTTAAAGTGAAGGAACTAAAATTATTATATACAAAGAGCTCAAATCGTTCTATAACATATTCCATAACAACATCATATTAAATTGAATAAACAATTAAGGAAAACTAAATACCTTCCATTGAGAAATAATCCTTCAAATTTAAAATATTGTTGACCTTCTACAGCAAATGAGCACTGTCGTAGAATTCCTTCTTTACTCTCCTATAATGATATAAAAAAAATGAAACTCTTAAAATGGTGTAAATCCATAAGAAAACTTGCTCACATGGAATTAATATGATAAAATAGTCCTCTGTTCAACATGGAATTTTGTCACTCACCTGTTGGCTACCAACCCATACTTTATGTTATGGGTGTAGTAGCCCTTTAAAGGTGTGTAAGTTTTGGATGCATGTTATACATGTGCCTTCTTAGATTCACATGATGATCCTTCATTTGTGTTGGACATGGCAGGTGGTGTGAAAGACACTTTCATCAATATGATCATCAAAGAGCGATGTATTATCATCCAAAGAAATGTTTGAGACAGGTGGTGTGAGAGACACTTTCTTCACCATTTGTGTTGCATGAATGACAATCAACAAAATCACGATCAATGGATACATTGAACATCTAAGGCGAAAGACTAAAATAGAATATTAAACTAGAGCACGTTATCCCAGTCCTAGACATAGGTCTGCAAAATCTAACGGACATTAGTTGAACATGCACCATTGATGTATTTTTATTATTTATTCATTTCTTATCCACTCATCTAAGGCCACATATTAGAAATTTTGGTATTTTCCATGGAGAGCTTTTGGGTCATTTTAGTCTAAATATTGACGGTCCTAAATCCTCACGATGACTGATCTCTTTATGGGAGTTATTGGGATTCTTTGAACCTCCCTGGGAGAAGATATCCGTGTGCAGAGTTTTGGTCAATTTCCTAACAGAGCAAGATTTGAGAATTAAATGACTGGCCCTGATTAGGACCGCATACAAAGAATTCATACAAACATGGAGATTTCCAAAAAAAAATCGTGATCAACTTCAGAAACAAACAATAGATGGGTAGTGGGCCTCTGATCGTGATTTCTTCAAAAAAAAAATTGTTGAAATCTTGATGCATTGAAATTAATCAACACAGAAGTCCAGCCGATTTCAAGATGGGTAGTGGGCCTCTGATCGTGATTTCTTGCAAAAAAAAAAATCGTTGAAATCTTGATGCGTTGAAGTTCATCAACACAGAAGTCCAGCCGATTTCAAGATGGGTAGCGGGCCTCTGATCGTGATTTCTTCCAAAAAAAAATCGTTGAAATCTTGATGCATTGAAGTTGATCACGATTTGAAGTTGATCAACACAAAAGTCACGCACAGTACAAGAAAGGTTGGATGACTTTTTTGGAATTGTTACAACTCTGGAAGAAAAACCCCCAAAAAACCATTTTCTTCCCTTTCCATCGAAACACTTTAGGAAAAAAAAAAGCATAAGACAAGATGGAAGAAAAATAAAAAAATAAATCAGGTGGGGAAGAGGAGTTCAAAGGAAGAAGATTACCGGATCTGATTTTTGTACAGTCACATAGAATAGAAGATGACAATCGACCGTTGGGAGAACCGGAGTTCTATTGGAATGCCTAGAGTTGCAAATGAAGTATCCCGGAATGGCTGGATTTCTAAATGCTAGAGTAAAGGCTAGCATTTGGGAATTCCACCTTTTTGGAATTTTAAAATGCCACTTACCTCAAATGCTGGGAATTCCCATAAATGAACATGGAATTTCTGACTGGAATTCAGGAATTCCCAGACAGCCTGAATTCCTGTCAGAAATTCTTGCAAAGAAACAGGCCCTTAGGATCCTCAAGCACAGTATCAGGTGACCCACTTGTCGAAATACCTGATCCTCTTATCTTTAAAGAGTTACCGTATTTCGAGCACAGCATACACAATCCTGTATACCAACTGTATACAGTTTCACATTCCCGTGCCTATCTAGAAGGACTAGACTAGCATGTGCAAAATATAAGGGAACACTTCTTTAGCCCTGATATTATTCGATATTTTCCCAATATCGAGATAGTGCTTACAGAAGTGAGAAATAGAAGGAAGACACTTCTCCTAGAAGATATCCTCTATTCTGCCAATAGAAGACCTGACCTAACACAAGCCTTCAACCAACACAGATTAGGCTTACTGGCTTTCTTAGATTAACTAAGAATCATCAGACAGGGGCTAAATCTTCTCTTACCCTTGGTAGAACAGCGCAAAATTGGGATAGAAATCCTAACAGGAAGACTCTTTTTAGAGTACTGCTCAGCTTACGAGCATCTTAATATTGCTCTTTCCCATTATAATGCTACCCTCCATGAAGCATTAAATGAAGGATACCAAGAAAATTTAGTTCCTGATTCTGTAGAACCATATCTACACCTACATAGGAATCTTGAATTTCTTGAACAAGAAGTCATCGACTTAATTGCACAGAACAAAGAAAAACTTAGGACTCTTACAATGGTTACCCTAGGACCAGACCATGTTGACAGCCCAAAGTTTTATCTAACAAATCTGAAAAGATTTTTGACATAATTTCCAGTATATCACTGGACCACAGAATACATAGTCTCTATCCTCAAAGAAATCAGAGAAGGAATAGAGAACTATGAGATGGAAGAATTTTTTAAAACTTCTGCAGAAATCTATAATGTTTTCTGGATGCACAGAAAAATCCTTATGGAAGTATATTTTTGTATGCGACACATACAGTATTACCATAGACATGCTCTATGGTCACAGTTCACAGAAGCCTACGGAATGCCACCACAGGCTTACTTCATGAAGCCTTACAAAGAGCTTCAGAAACACAAACAAATCTATAATACTGCTATCCAGCAAGGAATTATAGAATTTGCAACAGAGCAGTTAGAGAAAACATCTCTAACAAGCAGATTTTCCACCTCAGGTTCCAAATGAGTGATGGACCAAGACCATCTCTAATATCCCGTATATACTCATAGATATACGGATATAAAGAAGAAAACTATATTCCTCTAGAAAGGGAATATAGGCCCAGCCAAGAGTGTTGGTATGAAGATATGAGGTATCATCATGCAACACATATCTCCCCATTGGAAACACATAAGCTAGACCAGCTTGCATCACTAGGAAACCACCTTAGTGATAGAATGGAATGGTTATTCGAAACCATCGGAAAGCTAAGCCTAATCCAGGCAAAGATCACCGATGAATTTAGAATGGAATTTAGTCTGATAGAGACTACCTTGTCTAAAGTCGATAATGAAATTCCAATAAACTTTGGCCAAGCCTTCGCACAGATGTACGGAGACTTAATGAATGCCAAAGATGATGAAGACAGACTTCTCCAGCATATGCAAAATATATCTAGAGAAATCCAAAGTCTTTCTCAAAAGGTTAGAGCCATTGAAAGGGCTACTGGCACAGATCTTGCACCTTTGCAATGAATATTGTCAAATACGGACAATTACCCCCAATAAATGTAGTTCCTATCACAACTGCAGTCCAACAATTATTAGACAGAATTGAAGACATTGTCAATAGACAACAGCACAGTTATATCATAAAAGGTGGAGAATTAAACACTCTCCAGTTGACTCGGGCCATAGGAAATTCACAAAATTTCCTTACTTCTGGAATGATCCAGCTTCGAGAAGAAATGATATTGTGTGCAAAAAACACTGACAATAACCAAGAAGTACTTAGAAAAGGATTAGAAAGGTTTTTCAGGTTTTTACAGAATATCAAGAAAATTTAAGGACATGACTTTTGAACCTAGCCGCCCAAATTCAAGTAGTTAAAGATATAGGAACAAATAAAAATAAAAACCTAGATGAACTACAGCAGTGCCTCCTTGGAGTCAAAGGAAGCATAGCATTTGAATTCTCAACCTTAAAAAAACAAGTTGAAGTTATTCAAAATCGCATAAACACTGCACAGCATACTTACCCCTATCAAGGAGTAACAATGCCCAAAAAAGGGTTATGATAATGGCAGAAAATATGAAAGATGAAGTCCTCCAAAACTTCGATAGAAATATCAAATTAATGGAAGACGCTTGCACAACCATATTATCAAGTATTGATCCAATCAAAAATACTAATGATAATATGAGCAGAGAAAATCATAATAATCATGAAACACAGGTTATTATGATCAAAGAGCTCTATGAAAAGGTTGCTAATGTACACAACAACCTTGCAAGGGTAGAACAAGCTACCAGAGCTCAGGACGAGAAGATAGATTACCTCATTGAGCAACTCAAGGGGAACAACAAAATTCTCGCCAATGTTTGTGCTATTTCTAAAATCAAAGAAACTAGCACACCAACCTAGTTAAAGCCCCCCAAACCTCCGTTGGGAACTCCCAGGTTGAACATGCTTCAACTCAAGAGACTTGGGAAAAGACTAAAAAACAAGCTTTTTGAGGAAAAACCCAAAATGAACTGGAGTTGTTTTGGTGACAATGAATGGCAAATCATTGAACAAGCCCTTCAGGACCAAACACTTCCTCCGGTCAAGAACGAAGACCTTTTCCTAAAAGGAGACAATCCTAAAGGAAGAGGATATGAGATAACCAAATTTGGTAATTTGGTTGATGTTAAACAATTATACGAAAAGTATAATGTTTTTTACCCAGACTGGATAACACATGAGAATAGGTAAAGGCCTCAATTAGCTTTCTAATGGTTTATTCCAATGTAGGATCCAAGGCCTACATAGTCCTAATCCTAATATTAGGATATGCGCAGTTCTTGTTGATGAAAGGTCACAAGATTTTAAGGAAAGCATAGTTGGAATAGGAGAACTTGAATTTGAAGACAATATCACCTATTTCAGTGTTATTCTTGGATATGTGATGCCATTAATGGCAACCAAATACATGAAGTTGGTAATTGGAACAAAAGGATACGAAAATTATATAATCAAGGAAGGTATCCTATCAATCCAATTCCAAAGCAGAGTTATGTTCACAACCTATGCTCAAGATGGGTTGTTAGCGCATATTGAAAGAGGAAGAAAGAATGAAGAAGTCTTGATTCGAACTTCCTGTGGAAGACTAAGAGGTGTAAATGATTACACTTTCCGGAGAATACCTACTAAAGGTATTGTTGCTAATATTGGTATCTAGAAGTTTCCAGAGATATTACCAAACAAGCAAAAGTACAATGTCTTAGACTTTGTACACCAAGATGGTAATAATAATATTACCCTCAAATTTGCAGAGCCAGAGATTGTTAGAAAACAATCCAATGAAGAAAATGAAGAAGAGTTTAAAACAACAAGAGTAACTCTTCGAGAACTTGAATAAAGAAAAAGCTTTTCTACTACCCCAACAAGTAGTATGAAGCCCATAATCAAATTACGGAGATCAGCTTCTTCTTCAAGCTTTTCTTCTAATCCTCCTCCCATAATGTTAAACGTTATGGATTTTGGCAAAGCCAAAAATTTTGAGGAGTTAGAGTCTATGATCCAAGGGAAAAATATCTCAAAGGACATAAAAGCTCAGCCAATTCATGTCAATGTTGCAAGTATAAACGGAGATGAAGAAGAAGACAAACCTCCCGATAGGAGGATAGTCGATTACAAGACTCCTATCTTCACCCAACCAAGTAAGTCTAGCAAGAGGAAGGATAATAATCCTTACATGGCTGAAGTCCCAGTCAATCCTTTAGGATTAGAGTTGAACCTTGATGGTGTAAGAAACATCAAAAAGGCCCTAAACCAGAGGAAAAATCAAATGGAAACTTGCTTTACTCTTAATCCTACATGGGATACTAAGAGTTGTCATAGTTATGCAAAGCTCTCCATAAAAGGAGATGTGCTTAACTATATCAAGTTCCTAATGAAAGGAACTACTCCAGAGCACAGAACTCTTCTGCAAAAATATAGAGAAGAATACACAAAGAAAAAAAACGTAGATGGATACGTTTTCTTAATATCAAAAGAGTTTATAGGTCAAACCAAGACCATAACTCTAAACAAATAGCAAGAACAAGCAAAGTTCAAGCTCTCCCAACTTAAACTATGTAGCCTGAGCTATATAGAAGAATATACGAATAATTTCAAAAAATTATTCTATATTTGTGAAGATGATTCTCTGAAAGATGAATACTTTAGAAAGATTCCAATCATTGGAGAATTTATCCTCCAACACTATCGTGAATGGAGAGGTAATTATGATGGAATCCAGTATCTTAAGGATAACACCTTAAGAGAAAGGATCAACTTCACCATGGATTATATTGCTAAAAAAAAAAGGAGCAATAAGGAACAAAAGCTAATCAAGCAAGCTTTCTCTAAAATCTCTTTAAAAGATGAAAGCGATATAGAGATCCCTATTCAATGGGGATGTTCCGAGCACATGTCTAAGCATATGCATAAATATAAAGACAAGCATTTCTTCTCCAGAAAGAAGAAATACAAGTTCCAAAAGTCTAAGACTTTCAAGGACCCTCAGCAAAGAAGTAAGAACTTCAAGCAGAGGAAATATTGTAAGAAGAATACTTCTACCAATAAAAGGGTTCCTAATTATAGGAAAACCAAGGCCACTAACAATAAAGAATGTTGGAAATGCGGAGATCCTGGACATTTTGCTCCAAAATGTCTCAAAAGGGATAGAAAGATTGAAAGGGTACATATGGTAGAAGCAATCATACCATATGCAGATCTTGAAGATATAGATATCCTATATCTCTCAGAACTCAGAGAAATTGATGAAGAGTCAGTTCTCTTGGTAGTCACTGATGAAGGAAAGGAAGACCAGTTTCTCTCTTTATCGAGCTCAGATTCAAAATCTTCTGAATTGTCCTTCGGAGACATAAGACTCAATGTCGTAAATATCAAAGGAATTGAAGAAGAACAACCTTCTGAAGATAGAAATCCATATAGCCGTTTTGAAAATCAAAAGGCTAAATGGAAAACCCATAAATGGACTGCTAAACATTGGAAATGGAGAGGAGAACCCCTTCCAAATGAAATTCCAATGGACTTTGAAGTCCTAATAAGCTCAGATGCCCATTTATGTGGTGAATGTGGATACTCCACAACTACAGGACAAAAGGAATAAGACATTATTTTCGTTAGTAAAAGGCATAATGTCCACTTCCACAAGACTTGCTTCCTCAAGGTTTAGAGGGAGAAAAACTCTTGATCAAGTATTAAAAATGTTTGGGGAATTTTGGATAGAAGTCGAAGAACATCGCCTTCTTGAATACCAAAAACTGTAGAGTGAATCAGCCTTTTTAGCTGACACCGGAAAACCTCTGACACCTCTTCTAATAGAAGAAGAATATGAGGACTTAGCCCAGGACATTGAATATATTGGTAGAAAACAAAAATCTATCAAAATCAACAATTCTATTAAGGTGAATATTCACCACTGTGGAGAACTTCTTTATACCAAACTTGCAATTGCAAATTTAGGTGATAAAGAAATTGAAGCCTTGATTGATACAAGCTCCAGTGTCTCCTTTGTAAAAAAAGGAGTAATCCTAGAACCCTATATGGTCCCTTTAAGAGAAGAACTCGTAGGAATAGGGGCAAACAACAATGAGTTTCCTATAAAAAGGAAAACTTGTCATTTGCTTCTACCTATAGGAAAATACTTACACAAAATATGCTTTCTAGAGTGTAATGCCCCACCCTATACCCATGTATGATATTGTCCGCTTTAGCCCACGGGCCTCGCGGTTTTGCTTCTGATGGGCCTCAACCCATCAAAAGGCCTCATACAAGGTAAGGGTGTAAGCTCTACATATAATCTCATTCACTTTCCTCTCTATAGTCGATGTGGGACTCCGGGGCGTCACATTCCACCCCCTTTAGGGCTACACGTCTATGTGCAATAGCCTGCCAATCCCTGTAACCTGCCAGCCCTCTTGGCCCGCCCACATGGAGACTCGCCAACTTGCACCAAACCACGGCAGGGGACCCACACTCGAACTAGTCGAGAGTCGGCTCTAGGCTTATCAATGGGGCAGGTATGGGGCGGGTCGCCATGCCTCATCCCCGCCCCGGTATGCCATTCCCCATACCCGCCCCATAACCCGGGCGAGTACGGGGATGAATCCCCATCCTCGCCCCAGTCGGGTCACGGGGAAACTCGGCCCGCCCCGCTGACCCGGCTGGGAACCCTTGCACAAACGCTCATGCCCACTAAAATTGAACCATTGAACGACAAAATTACAACACAATACAAGTGTAGGGGATAAAAATTGATTTTCTTATGAGGCAAGTAATAAAAGATCACACTCGCATGCTGGGGCTTTTGTTACTAGTACTGGTACTAGTGCCATCCACTGACGTTTCATATATTTTGGTTGGATCGGGCTCGGGGTTCATCAAGAGAATGCAAATGCAAGCCTCTGTCTTGTTCGCGTCGAAGCCCATCTCTGCTGCTACTACTAGGGTTCTTCAAGTGAAATTGCAGTATACGCCCGCCATCTCGACCGGAACGGATCGATCCATGGCTTCTAAATGGGCTCAGAAGACGATCGTTCTCCCTCCCCACAAACGAGGCTGTCATCTCCATAGTACATCCCCCAACCTAAATAAGTAACCCTGTTTTTGAAAAAAAGGGGAAAAACGATTACTCTGCACCACAGTCCAGCGAGAAAAAACGATCAATGGAAGAAGAAGATTTAGGAAAGCAGAGAGCAGTTGCAGTAAATTTAGAAAAAAAATGGGGAAAGACAATGGAAGAAGAAGAAATTGTGTACCGGCACCGGAGAAAGCGTGGATGGGGCCTGGGATCCGACTGGGCGTGGCACCAGCAACTGGTGAGTGGCGATCTATTGGCGAGTGTGACTGGCCACGGAGAGGAGGGAGATGGAGTCCGAGAGGAGAAATGGCCAAGTCTAGGGAAAACGATTAATGAATGAATGGGGTTTTCTTTTTCTTTTTTTTTTTCATTTAACCCCCTTCAATTCTTTTTCTTTCAAATATCCTAAAAAACAATTTTACATATAATATTATATATATATATCCGGGGTGAGTATAGGGCGGGTTGGCCGTCCCCATACCCGCCCCTAACCCGGTCAGCTCTTTGACCGGGTCCAGGTCAACCCGCCCCGTTGACCCGACCAGGTCGGGTAATTTATAACCGACCGGGTCAGGTCAACCTGGTCGGTGGGGTTTCCCCGCCCGATTGACAAGCCTAGTCGGCTCTAATACCATTTGTAATACCCCACCCTATACCCATGCATGATATTGTCCGCTTTGGCCCACAGGCCTCACGGTTTTGCTTCTAATGGGCCTCAACCCATCAAAATGCCTCATACAAGGTAAGGGTGTAAGCTCTACATATAATCCCATTCACTTTCCTCTCTATAGTCGATGTGGGACTCCGGGACGTCACATAGAGATAGAACATATTAATGTAAGTGATTCCATTCTTGGAATGGATTTCTTAGAAGGCATGGAAACTTACTCTTTCCATTACTATCCTGAACCACAACTGGTTCATTCTACGCAAGGAATTGATCCTGCTATCCTTGCATGTTACACCAAACGACATAGGGATGAACCACCTCAGAGTTCAGACCATGCAAAATGTGGTGCGGGAATGGGAAATGACACCCTAAACCCCAAACCCTAAACCCTAAACCCTAAACCCTAAAACCCTAAACCCTAAACCCTAACCCCTAAACCCAAAACCTAAAACCCCTAACCCCTAAACCCAAAACCTAAAACCCCTAACCCTAAACCCTAAAATCCTAAAACCCTAAACCCTAAACCCTAAATCCTAAACCCTAAAACCCTAAACCCTAAACCCCTAAACTCTAAACATGTTGATGCGCTAAACCCTAAATCCTAAAACCCTAAAACCTAAACCCTAAACCCCTAAACCCTAAACCCTAAACCTGTTGATGCCCGAAACCCTAAACCCTAGATCCTAGACCCTAGACCCTAAACCCCTAGACCCTAAGCCTCAAACCCAACCACGCATCCCTGAATCGTTAACCCTAAACCCCTAACACCAAAGCCCCAAACTCCAAATTCTTAATTAGAGTAGTTCAGTTCCTATTTTAATTTTATTTTACATTATATTTGGTTTAATTCCATTTTTCACATCATTTTCATGTAGTTTGCACACTAATTAGTCCACTAGTTTGTTAATCTAGTTTAGTCACTTTTAATCCTAGTTGTTAGTTTCAATTAATTATTTGCATTGTATAGTTTAGTAGTTTTACCTATTTACTTCAATTGTCTACTTTAGCTGTAACTTAGTTTAATTCTAATTTAGTTGTATCCATTTCTTGTTTCATCCTCTCTTCGTACAATTGATTATCTGAACTCTTTAGTCCTTTATTACTTGACGATATCATAGTCTTGCGGTTAAATATTGCACATCTTAGTATCGATCAAACCTAAACCTCAAACCCCAAATCCTAAACCCAAAATTCAAAGCCCCAAACCCTAGACCCCAAACCCAAAACCCAAAACCCAAACCCCGAACCCCAAAACCCAAACCCTAAACCCTAACCTATTATATTTGTGACTTCAAACACTAAGTGAATGTTAATTGTATAAGGCATTGGTCTTTTGATCGGCGGAGGTTTGAATCGAACTAGCTCGAGCTTTCGGAACCATACTTCCTACAGCTAACACATGTCCAGTCTAGCGGGAACGCGCAGCGCAAATCAACAGTGAGGGCTAAAAAAACGCAAATCCATCCATAACCCTCTAAAAGATTACCTAAATACCCCTCCCTTTCTTCACTCTCTCCTTATCCTACCTCCATCCACTTCCTCTCCTTCTCCCTATCTCTCTCTCTCTCCCTCTCCCTCTCCCTCTCCCTACTCGCCACACAACTCCACCCAACACCCACCTCTGCCCGCGCCCTCTCCCTCTCTCCTTCCTCTTAAGCTCCTACTCATGTCTTGATTATCCCCAAAGTGAAGGATGGATTATAGGGCTTCTCTAGGTTTTCCCTTGATGCCTTTTTTTTTTGGCCTTTATTTATTGAGAGGGACAGTAGGAGAAAATTTGTCAAAAAGTTGTTTTGCAATTAAGTTATATAGGGGTGATTTTGGAAAGTGCTTTTTAAAGGGAATTTTTTTTTATAATAAATGAAGAATGTTTGGTAAAGTGCTTGTGGAAGGGTAGTTTGAAATTTTGAGAACATTCTAAATGCACATGCATGGAACGAGACTCCTTGGATAAAGAGAACAACCATTTATCTTGATTATATTTGAATAAAAACAACACAATCCATTCAAATGATTAAAGAAATTGATATTTATTTAGCCTCCCCAACCAAAATCTTGGCTCCGCCCCCCTCCCCATCCACCAAGGAAAAAACTAAAATTCTGGCTCCGCCACTTGCTCCAATACTCGATGACCCAAGAAATGTCTTAGGGCATGTTTGTGTCACACTTTTTCGTATAAAAGTGGACGGTTTTTCGCGGAAAATCCATTTTCAAGCATTTGGTGTGGAATAATTCCACAGAAACGCTTTTCTGCCTCGTTAGCATTTTCCTTGTTAATGCTAGAAATGAGTTTCATATGGGGGTATGGGAAATGGATTTCCTCATAAAACATCTCCCTCTTTCCCTCACTCTTTTCCATTTCTACCCAAAACCCTCCCAACAATTTCATTTTTTATTTATTTAAATAAATTATTATTTGATGTCAAATGATAACAGCATATATAACAAGTAAAGAAACACGTAGAAGTTATGTGAGAGTGGAATACCATGATATATGTAATATGAGTCGAGACAAATCATGGACAACAGACATGATCTTAACTTAGGTCCAGGTTGCTCAGAGTCAAGCCATTCAATTCTATGCAGCCTTAGGATTCACAATGTCCAACTAACATTGTTTCATTGGCGTTCCGAAGTCGGATAACATCAAAGGCCCCAAACCTCCATACACTTGACCTAACATTGAACGTACACAAATTCGACAACACGTAGGTGAATGTTAGCTTAAACATTACCTACAACAGTCTTGTAATTAATTACCGATAGGACATGCCATGGTCAAAGGGTCCCAAGCTGGTCCAACTACACTAAAGTATGAATTATGCATTTTAAATAAACTCAGGGTTATGGTTAGCCATGGTTTAGGTACGTCTTGTTGTGAGTATACTACGGCTAGCCTTACGTCTCGTTGTGAGTAATCCTATGGCTAGCCATGAGGTAACCTAGAACAAACCATTGATTTTACACAATTATGAAAAAAGGCCCATAATACATTCACGATTGGCTGGAAAGTAGCATATAGTTAGCCGTAAGTCTAAGAGACCCTTACGATTAATCATGAGGCAACCGTTTTACAAAAGTTTGAAAATACACAGTTATATAAAAAGCAAGTATAATAAGCATTTTGTAGCTTTACGGCTAGTGTAAAGGGCTTACGGTTAGCCATAAATTTCCAGTTTTGCAGTTACAAAGAAACGAATCTAGTTACAATGGAGATTTTGATTATAACATCAAAACCTGCATAACTCCATTCCCAACACAACAATACAAGTCTAATCCATCACATGCAATGTATAATTCTCCAAAGCTTCCATCAACAACACATAATGATGTAATCAATCCCAAAAAACCCAAAGAGCTTGAATTAGGGTATTCTAGAGTAGACTAGCCATTCATTATATGAAACCTAGCATGCATGTCATGGAATTATATTTATATACTTACTTCAAGCCAAATCTAGTTAAATTCCCCCAATATCCTCCAAGAAATCCTCAAGATCTCTAGCAATTCTCCAAGAAAACACAATCTAATCTCCCAATAAGAGATCCTACACAAAAAGGGATTGGGGCTAAAAGATCATGCATGCAAGGATCTTAGTAATGAAACCCTAGATCTAGACGAAATAGAGGATTTGAGAAGGAAATTGCTCACTAAATGAGACCTAACAAAGAGAATTAACACGGGAAACCAGGTCTTGATGGAAAAGAAGATGATCAAGGGCTCTTAATGCTTGGATTAACTCCACTTAGCTTGGGTTGATGAGATTTAGCCTTCTTGTTTGCAATGGAAGGAGGGAGAGGGAGAGGGAGAGGGAGAGGGAGAGAGAGAGTGAGAGCTTTGTTGTAGTTGAGATTTAAGAGGAAACTGCTGAAATGAAATGACTTAAGGGGAAAGCTTCTATAGTTTAAACGGGCTTTTAGTAATTACAAGAAAGTTATTGGCTCTAGTGTTTATTGGCAAATGGGGTCTTTTCTGAAGTTTAGTCCAACAAGAGAGGTCTCAATGCAAGGACAAATAGTGGATATTACAATCCCTAAGTCCAAGGTGTCTAGGAACAATAAAATAAGACCTGTAACCCCCGAATACCTATCTATACTTATAAATAAGCTCTTCTAGGTCCCTAACTAGGCACAAACTCTAAAAAAGCATTCTAATTTCTATTTTAACCCCTGTAAACTAGCTACTTACCCAACTAATTAGCCAAAGAACCTGCAGACGCCCTGCATACCTGCTCCAGGTAATTCTCTCTCGGCTCGGCCACGCAGGGACTGAGGTCGGCTGACATCGCCACTGTGGTTGCTGTCTTTTTTTTCTTCTTATTCTGATTGTTTTCTTTTTGGAATTTGAGAATGTTCTGGGGTCTTCGGATCAGGGATTTCAAATTGGGGGTTTCAGGGATTCTATGATGACGGACTTGAGATTGGGGATTTCCAGTTTAAGAGCTTTGAATTTGGGTGTTCTAGGGTTTCTTATGATTTAGAAATTGAGGGTTTTAGGGGTTAGGATTTTCTATGCAAAGTTTATTCAATGAAATTACTTTTTATTTTATTTATTCCGATTAATACTTTTAATGAATTAGAAATCGGGGGTTTTTAGGGTTTGGGCGAAAAACCCCATTCTGAATCAAAGGGTTGGTTTGATTACTGTGTCCCTCTCATCCTCTCAAAGCATTTTTTACACCTTTTTTTACTGAAATTCTTCAATGACTGTTTGATGATTTGATTAAATTAATGAATCAATGGTTTAGTAAACTGAATTATTCATATCCCTTGTTCTGCCAAGCATTGCCAAGCATTATGATTCATCAGAATTTAATTGGTTTTATGTTTATTCAGGACGCTTGAACATGTGATTACAAGTCAAACATACCAGATGCTAAAATAATTATTAATTTATATATATTTTTTTTGGAGATTAGAAAAATTAGGTTAATGGTGATCAAAATTCTTTTTTCTTGTCTAACTCTATGCTTTATTTGCATTGAACTGAAACTGAAAAATTCTTTGTCGTGATTTTTAGGATACATGTGAATTGAACTGAACTGAATTATTTAAACAAACGCAGCTAACAGTTAGATATTACACACAGAAATTTTAAAGGTAGGCCTATTAAGGGCCTACATTATTCTAGTGAGTTGATCCTTTGATTATGAGTACATCCTTTCCCCCTGTTATGCGGCAACCATTAAAAAAAATTCTTTGTTTTGAGCATTGTTGATTTAGTAGAATAAATTAAATGTATATAACTATTATATATATAATATTTCTTTTTTTACTTTTTCTACATTTATATAGATTTTTTTTAAATTTTTTTTCAAAATGGAACTCCAAAATGTTTCACTGAGATTCCATATTGGATGAAACATTTTCGTTTGGGACCAAACCAAAATTGGGTCCAAAATGAAATTGATAAAATATGGCTTGAACTCAAGATGGGGCTCAAGTTTAAGCCTAACTTTCCCATTTAGATTTTTTTTGGTAAGAGCCTAGCTTGAGTCCACATAAGCTTCACTAATTTTGTATTCTATGGAAACAGGTGCCAAGTTTTTCTTGATATAATGCTCTTGAGCTGAGCTTCAGCTGAAGTGGTTAGACTCAAAATGAGATAGTTGTCAATATTGTTTCGGACCCCATTTCGCTCAGGCCTCCAAAATGAAAAGTTTCTTCCGATTCGCAATTTCGGCGAAACTTTTCAGAATTACATTTCGGATAAATATAAAAATAATATGCTTATATATATGTAGAAAAATAAAAAATAAAAAATAAAAAAAGAAATATGGATTTAATCCATTTTAGTAAAAATTTCTGGAATTACATTTTCGGCATATATAAGAAATACAAAGAATATATTTGTATAAAAATTAAATTTTTTTTTGTAAAATTTCACTTCGGCCGAAATGTGGCCGAAATCCGAAATCTGAAATTTTGGCTGAAATGGACCGAAATTTAAACCGAAACAGTTTTATGCAAAATGTCGTTTTGGCCACTTGGCCAAAACGAAAAATTTCAGCCATTTTGGCCGAAACGGGCCGTAAGGGTCCACCCAAATAGTATAGGGATGCTTTATTTTTATTAGTAGATTTCTAATTTTATTGTAATTAGGATTAGGTTGCCAATTTATTTGCTTTCCTAATTAGATTTCTTAGGCACTAAGTTTTATTTTTACTTTTTATATGGCATTGTAGAGATGAAAATATTAGACTTTTGATAATTGGCATAGAATTGTGGGTTTTTTTTTTTTTTCCCTCGGAGAGGTGCATCCTTGTGTTGAGGTCTTTAGGGTTTACATATTGAGGTGTCTCTGGACACGGTGCTTCGGCACTAGCCCTAACCCTAGGGCCTACATCATAGTGTAAATGAAAATGTGTGCCTGTGTTAACACTGAAGTAATAGAAATGGATTAAATGATGCCTTTTATCAAGCACTTAGTTATGTTAGAGTTTCCAATGGTGCAACTAACACATGCAGTAGCCAGTATTGCAGTTGAGGCTGGAAATCATTTCGTGATTCATTTGGAGTTTGCTTGGTGTGGGTCACAATCCACTACGATTCAGTTAAAGTGACAAAGAGTTGTCTAAAACTGGCTAGTTAGGGTTAATTCATAGTTTTAGCCCCATAAGTGAAGTCGCTCAAGTTGGTGTAGGGTTTAGGATATGTAATGCTCAAATGTTAACTAAAAAGTTATATATGTCATTATTTGCTTGCAGTTCCTCTTTTGACAGAGGTGGCCTTTTCAGACAGTAAAATTTATTGTCCATGACACAGCCACAACCCTACAAATTTTTTATGGTATCTCTACTGGAGAAAAATGCTTTTAACTACCACTTCAATCATGGATAAGTGAACTAAAGCATATTCCATCTAAATACTTTCATTGAAGCAGCTTCAAGTGTGTTGGCTTGTCCCTAAATTGGCTGAATAGTCAGATCAGCTGTCGTTTGGAGGATGTTAATCATTCAAAGCCTAATGCTGTTGAGGGAATCAGTTTGAACATGCTTCTTCGCTAAATTGTTATTATTCAAAGGATATTGATCATGTTGGTGATGGAATAACTTTGAACATGGTGCTAACGATTACTTTATCATCGACTTGATGGAGGACTAATAGATGCACAGCTTTATGCCAGAAGTGTTTGGGGGTATGATCGTCTCTTTGAACTCTTTATGCTTATTTATTATGTGATATAACTTGTTATTGAGAAAAAAAAATTTCTCTGCATATTCAGAGCATGCCTCGTAAAGTAAGCTATGGAGTTGATTATGATGAAGACTATGATGACATCTACGATGACCATGACTATGATTCTGATGTGGAAGTAGATGGTGAGTGACAAATTCTGTCCATCAGTTTTTTCCCTTGTCATTGTTTCATCATTCACCTTCACCTTTTTTTTTTTTCTTTAGTTGTCTTTCTATTGTTGCCAGCCCTTTTAAGATTTTTTGCTATTTCTACCTTGCCAGTATACTACTATGCATGCACACATGAAAATATTTGCCTGAAGAACTTCCCCACTTCCATCCAAAGGGATGGGCAGCAATCCCATATGTGAGCACTGAGCACCATATCATCAATTTTTTCTACGCCTCCTGTTTCTCTCCTCTTCCCTCTTCTCCCACATCCAATGGTGCATCTGACACTCATACTGTATCCACCACTGGACAGAACCTCAGATGGTTTTAGCACTTCAATTACCATGGATTCTGGAGCTTAGAAACCACAGCTACTGGGACTTTGAGTAAAGCTGGCTTCTGGGCCACCCTTATCCATGTGAAAACCACTCTGTCCTCACATCCCTCAGTAATCCCTAGGTGGGTCCATAAGCTGCTGTCTAAAGTTTCTTGCAGAACAATCCTATATATTATATTTAAGGTCGTGATATTGCGGGCATGTCACGAGAGTCCTATGGGCCCATCTACAGCTGAAACCAGTCCCTAGGTGGGGATTTAATCGGGGTTAAGATTGGGCCTAAATGGGGTCCAATTGGTTGGGTTATGGTGGAGGGTCAATAGGGTTTAAAATAACTGGGTTATACTAGAGAGTGAACCTAATACCTAAATACATATCACTTGTATATTTATGTTAGCTATTTTTTTTATGTATGTCTTCTACTGCTTCTGCATTTTGAGGGTTGCCTTGTCTTCGCATGATCAACTCCACCACCACCCCCCCCCCCCCCCCCCCCCCACCACCACCACCACCCGCGTCTTCCTTTTCTCTCTCCTTTCCCTCCCCGCGCTTCTTCTTTCCATCCCTTTCCCACATCCGATGATGCATCCAACATTTTTACTGTATCCACCGCTGGATAGAACCTCAAATGGTTTTGGCACTTCATTTACCATTGATTCTAGAGCCTAGAAACCACATCAAATGGGATTTTGATCAAAGCTGATTTTGAGTCACCCTTATCCATGTGAAAACCATTTCATCCTCACATCCCTCATTGATCCCTAGGTGGGCCCATGTGCTGTCGTCCAAAGTGTCATGCAGGAGAGCAATCCTATATATTATCTCTAAGACATTAAGGTCATGATCGTGCCGGCCATGTCACCCTTGGAGATCATGGATGAGAGTCCTGTGGGCACATCTACGGTTGCGACCTATCCCAACTCATTGGTGCATGTTTTAATTTGGTGGAGAGTTTTCAATTTGAGTGTTTTGTGGAGGGATGGTGGGTTCTATGAAGGGATTGGATGGGGCGTTTATTGGGGTTAAGATGGTTGAGTTATGGTGGGGGATCAATAGGGGTTAAAATACCTGGGTCATGCTAGACAGTGAACCTAATACCTAAATACATTTCACTGTATATTGTATGTCTGTTTTTTTTTTTTTTGCTGCTTCTGCCTTTTGAAGGCTGCCTTGTCATTTCCATGGCATGTTCTCTACTCCCTAATTGATTTATTTCAATCTTTGAGTCTAAATGAAAACATTGGTAGGATCTAATTCCACAGAACCAGGTTTAACTTGTCTCAACTTGCTAAATTTACTTTTATTTTCTTTGCTGCAACAGGGAGAACATCTCAGGTAGACCATGCTGTTATTAAGCCTGGGCTTTGGCGCTGCTCCGTCTGCACATATGATAATGATGAAAGTTTACCTTCTTGTGATATATGCGGAGTTGTTTGTGATCCTTCTGTTAATGTTTCCAACAATGGTGACACACATGCAGGTATATGAGTGTTGCTAGTGCAGTGAAAACTATTTTCTTCTAGAGTTTATAAAGAAATATATGTTTTACTTAAGAGTTCAAATTTCAGGGGGTGTTTGGAAACCACGGATTTTTAGAGATTTTAACATATTCTTTGATATATTAGATAATAATATTCCATTTAGATTTTGTTGATGTAGCAAAGATGAGAATGTTGAGGTGGATGTGTGGTAAAACTAGGAAGGATAAAATTAGATATGAGTGCTTTCGAGGGCATTTAGGGGTAGCATCATTAGGGGGATAAAATTAGAGAAACCCGTTTGAGATGGTTTGGGCATGTCCAGCGTAGGCCGGCAACGACGCCAGTAAGAAAAAGTTTGGCTATGTAGGTTGATGGTCCACCAAGGGTAAGAGGTTGGTCGAATAGGACTTGGATGGAGGTAGTAAAAAAATAGATCTGAAGAAGTACAACTTATCTAAGGATTTGGCTCGAGATAGATCGGAATGGAGAAATAGAATTCATATAGCTGACCCTTATAACATAGTTGTGACAAGGCTTTGATCATGATGGTGGTGGTGTTGGTGTTTGGAAAGAAAATATTTTAACTTTCATTATGAAGGTTTCTTTAGAAAAAGAGTATTGCTTTCTTTAGGATATGGTTGAATATTGTAGATCCCTTGGTAACAAATTCTCTTGAAACATGAGAGGGAATAACCAGCAATGTCTTTTCACCAACCAACAAAAACTCGCACATCTTTTATTTTGCCTCCCAAACATCCTTCGTTCTAGAGAAACGCTTTTTCTTCAAGTTATGTTGTTCTCATGTATATGATCTTCCTTTTCGTCTTCCTTATTTTCTTTGGACAAATAGATACTCGGGAAAGATATTAATCCATCAATGAGGACCACCTAAGATATCAAAATGACTGGAAATCACCTCCTTCGTCAACACTTCTTGCTATCTTGGTGTTGCCTCCCCTATTTAGAAAAAACAATTTCTCAAATGGGTTGTTGATCCAATTGCTATGTATCCATTAGTGGGGCCTATCTACAAATATGAGCCATTATATTTGCCATCCCACTTTGATAAGTGGAAATGAGAATGTGGGGCAACAATTTTGAAAGTTTGGATCTCATCAATGGGGCCCACAAATGATTTGATGCAATGCGCAACTCTACTCTGAAATCCCAACATCCCAAACAACCAACCCCCCCCCCCCCCCCCCCCCCCCCCAGCGCTCTCTCTCTCCTCTCCTGGGATCATCATCTTCCTTATTTGTGGTGGAGAGAGACAAGAAGAAGAAGAAGGTCCACACCAATTACAAAGAGCCCATATATATGTTTATGACAAATTTACCCATGCAATTCAACAACCCTCTTGAGTTTGGGTCTAATAGAATGTCTAATGTCTCAAATTGATCCCCTTCATTTGTATGAGCCCTCATTAGATTGAACACTTTTAAAATATATTATTATAATATAAAAAGCATTCCTACGGTGAACATTTGAAAGTGGACCTGACTCCTATTAAAGTAAAATTTGGTGGGATATTATATATTTGAAGAATATAGTGATGCAGACAATAGGTTAGCCAACCCGTTGGGCCTATGGACTGGACCCAATGGGCTTGATCCCTAAGGGCATGTTTGGCAATTAACCAGTTAAAGTAAAGTGAATCCAGACAAGAAATGACGAGGGGTCATATCAAAAGTACACACTTTTAAAATTCCCTCCGAATTTTTCAAAAAAATTCAAAAAAGCAACCTCTTTTCTCCACTAAAAGAGAAAAAAACTCCACTTTTCTATACAAAAAGTAAAAAAGATTCCATACCAAACAACTAACAACAAAACACCATCATAACACCTGATATTTTATTCTCTCTTGATTTGATGCTTCACCTCTCCATACTTCAATTCACCATACATCCAAAGAGGTCCTAAGCAACAATATTTCCTAATATCTGACTAATGCCTAAAATAGGAAACATACTAATATTAATCCTAAACAAATCAAACTACTTAACAATACTTCCTAACTAAATGGATGTCCCGTTGGGCATATGGAACGGACCTAATGGGTTGGCCAACCTATTGTCTGGCCTACATCATATAGCCAATAACCTGTGATGAATTTGATCAAGATGATGGTTTTTTTCACAAGCTGATTACCGAAGTGTAGAACAACGACTGATGGAGAACGTATTATGAAGACAAATTGCAAAGGCAATGCTGGAAGACCGCTGCCATCATGTTAACTGTCTTCATATATAATAATAACTGGGCATGTTCATGATTTTTAAATAATATTTTATTAACTTTCATCTCAATTATTGCTTTGCTGATCTTTTAATTTTAGCATATTTTGAATGTCCATCAATAGCCAAAAAAATAATTCTAGCATATGTTGAAATATTGTGCAATTCCCAAACACTCAAAATTATAATCTGTTAACATCTGCAAAAACTACCAAACATAAAAAGTAGCAATGTATTATATTATATCAATAATTTAATATATGCAAAAGAATTCTATTATAATGTTTAAATCTATCTATATGTATATATATAAACGTGCTTGTACCCAAACAGCCCCTCAGATATCATAGTTGTGCATCATATGTTTCATTTGTCTATTATGTTTGGATGTCTTTTCAAAAGGGAGAAGAGGATGCTTTTCGGCCAATTCTATTATTGATTTTGAGGTCAATCTGATGCATCAGATGCTGATCTGAGTATGGAGAGGAAGATATTGATATTTAGGGGTGCTCATGTGCCGTCAACTTTGGGCCGGGTTCCGGCCTTGGGTTGAAATATTTTGGCCGGGCCTGTATCTAAAATTTGGGGCCATTTAATTTTTGGACTGGGTCTGGATTAAGTGATAGAAAGCCCGAAGCCCGTCCCGAATAAGAAATGCCTGTGGTTTAGGGTCTGATTTTCCCAAACAAGCAATGGAAAACCTGAACAAGGGATAAAAGTCTGCCTGGTACGGCTCAATTGACTGCATGGGCAGGCTTGGCCCTGAAATGTTTGAGGTGGGCTGGTTGGTATGCACCAAGTAACCTAGAAATAAGCTACTAGTATGCACACAATTAAAACTCGCAAGCGCACAAGATCATTATGTAGTGTAGTGAATTGTAAGTACTAGGTCGATCCCATGAAGACTTGTGATAAAACAATGTCAAAAGCAACTAAAAATCAGAATATATAAAAAAAATGAATGATGAAAGGTTGAATTAAACTACTAAAAATAGTAAATTAAACTATCAAAAACTAAATGGAAATTAATCTAAAACACACAAACTAATATTAGAATTAAAAACAACGATAATGAATGAACTAAGGTTTCATCTACTCCCCTAATCAATCCTATGCATGTCCCTTATTATCTTTTAGTCAAAAATCAGATTGTATTAGTGACATCTATCAACCTAGACCATGGCATATGCGTCTAGATTATTATTCCCCTAAACCTAATTCATGAGTGGCATACTACATGAATTGTTCATCAAGTTGCACAAACTAAGCATGGCATATGTCCTAGTCAATACATGCATGGTGCATAAAAACAATGGGAATAATAAATGCATGAGTCTAAGCATAGCATATACTTAGATTATTCATGGTTTTAAACCCTAGATGCTTAACATCAAGATCAATTAAAATTAAGTTAGCTACTCTTAAAATTAATTGAACATCACATGGTTGGCATGGCATATACACAACTCATCAATTAAAAACATGGTTTAGAATCTCAACTAATAAAACTGAAATATGAATTAAAAGAAGCCAAAAGAGACTACATAGAACTAGGGTAGGGTTTCAACTACACCCTAGCCCTAAAAAATTAGCTACTCATGTCTGGAATTGAAAATAAAATAGAAAATAGAGCCATAAGAAGAACTCTGAATATTGAAGAAGAAGAAGAAGAATTCTACCAGCAGCTTTTTCCCCTTTTCCTCGCTCCAAAAGCTCTCCAAGATGCTCCAAAAAATGCTTCAAAGGTGGTTGTATGGGAAATAGGGTTTATGGGATGATGATGGCTGGTTTTTATATTGGCCTGTGTCTGGATGATGGCTCCCTTAGTGGCTGGATGTGCACTATTCATATGCCCTTTATAATTATTGCAACAGCCCTCTTTTGTGAAGAATCTCCTCTTTTTTAGGCTTCTTTCCTTGTATGATTAGATCTCCATCTTTCTTTATAAGTATGCTTTCTAATTAGATTAGAATATGAGTCTTCTTTTCTTAATTAGCAACACTTTCTAATTCTGATCTTACTTGTATCTTCTTGACAATTCCTCACATGGACCCACAAAACTGAATTTTAATTGCAAGGAATTAAATCTGAAACTTGAGAATAAAAGTGGGCCCATATGGTGCGTGGATATTGATTGTGGGACCCCCTTTTTAGACTTCTAATTTGGCTTGGACTCTTGCTCCTTTTTACCTTTGCATAAAAATCAACAAAAAATATGTAAAATCAAATAAAATAACTATGACTAGCATAAGATAAATCAAATATTATGGTTCTTTTTACAAACAATTAAGCACTTATCAAATTCCCCCAAAACTTACTTTTTGCTAGTCCTCGAGCAAAAAATAAATAAATAAATAAACAAGTAAAAAAATTTGAAACACTAAAGTATGAATCCTATCCTTCCACCATTAGTCTCAGAGATGTCTGATCAATACATGATTCAAAGAAACAAGAGTCTCAACTAGTTCTAAAGATTACCCAATTTATAAGTTAGCTCACATCCACATGCTCAAAGGGTCGTTTGTAAAACAATACCAACATAACTTCCTGTTTAGGCTTTCACACAACCAAACAATCATTTGCATATTAGTTTAACTGCAATCCTCACCATAGATACACTCACAATAAAACACTCAATAATTTTCTAAGAATGAACAGACAATGCTCTCATGAAAAATACCACATGCTTGAAGTGAAATCATACCCCATAGGCTCCCATTCCATCTCATCTCCACACTGGGACTACACTTCACCTAGGATCAATTAGGACTTTTACACATGGGTTATCATGGGGCTAGGGTGAAGGTTTAAGAATGAGAGGAAATGGATAACAAGATCTAAGAAATTTGCATAGAATCACACTTCTGGTTCCTTTATACACTTCTGATTCTAGCAGCTAAGGCTTGCATTTTGAATTTCCACCTTCTTGAGTCACGCATATACCCTCCTTATTGTATTATTCTCTCTTTTTTTTTTTTCTCTTTTTTTTTTTTTTTTTTTTCTGAAAACTATGGAGTGGCAGGATAACGGCAACCTTTCTTTATTTTCTTTTTCTTGAGCCTTGCACACATGTTGTAGTAAACCTTGAATTCGTCTTTATACTTCCTTAGATAAGGTAAGGTTATACATACGGTAAGGTAACTCCCCCAAACTTAGGAGTTGATATGGGTGCAAGAATTGACTTAATTAAGGCTCAACATGGATAACTAGTGATAAACATCAAAGGGAATGGATAGAAAAGCACAAACTAGTCAAACATGGCCTAAAATCATATCCTATGGTTCATGTAGTCGAAATATACCTCGATCAGATAAAAAATGAGAGTTCTAGCATGTTATTCCATATAAAATTCAGAACATGTGATCAAAGAATGATAATGAAATCAACTGCATCAAATAGATCAAGAAATGAAAGATCAAATCACTCAGCATATAACCCTCTTAAGAATAAGCATTTAGGCTCAAAGCTCACTAGGTTATACAAGTTTCCATCAAAAGCATCTAATCATTCAATTATGCAAGAGCTTTCAACCTCAACCATATCAGCATTGTAATCCACATAGTGATAGATTAAACATGCTTAAATGAGATTTACGGCAACTGAATAATATAAAGAACCAGCATAATTAAGTTCAATGAACCATGCAAAACAAATCATCATTTCTCATCATTGTGGTAGGAAGGAACTAAGACTCAGAGAAACAAACAAATATTTTTGTGATTTTCAATTTTTTTTTTTTTTTTTTTTTTGACTCTTATCCTAACTAAGACTCTTCCCCCAAACTAAAACTAAACATTGTCCGCAATGTTTTAAAATAAAGTAAGAAAGAAAAACTAAAAACATAATAGAAAAACAAATAGAAAGACAAGGAAAAGGGTAAAAGAACTCAGCTGGATATGGAGTACATCACCAGCTCTGTATCGCTATCCTTAATGTTTCCTTGCAAAGATCTGGGCTACCTCCCAGTAGTGCTTGCTTTATAGTATTCAGCCAGACTGTGCTTCTCTATTAAGTGGAAGAGGGATCTGTGAATGTAATCACATCCACATCCTTGTCAAAATTTTGCTCCCAATAGGGTTTGAGCCTATGTCCATTGACTTTGAACTTGTTACCATTCTTGGGATTATAGATCTCAATAGCTCCATGCTCAAAAACCTGAGTGACTTCAAAGGGGCCACACCATCTAGACTTCAGCTTTCCTAGAAATAATTTGAGTCTTGAATCAAAGAGTAATACCTTCTGTCCCACCTCAAACGTCTTCCTCACAAGCTTCTTATCATGGAACACTTTAGTCATCTCTTTATACAGCTTGGCATTCTCATATGCGTCATATCGTAGCTCCTCAAGCTCATTCAGCTGTAACTTCCTCTTCTTGTTAAATGAGTTACTAGATCTGGATCAATGGGTCACAGCCCATGGCAACTAAAGCCCAACTTGTAGGTCAAAACAAATCACTTGTATACAGCCATGTAATTTTATTCATTGCCTTATTAGGAGATATGATTAGATTGTGATTAGATTAGTGATTAGATTAGAATAACTGTAATTGCTACAATCACTGTATCTTATATGGCAATAATATGTCTATATAATGAAGCATCGTGACCCTCAACTGGGATCATCGAATTCACAACTCTTTGTCTATCTTCTTCCTCCTCCTTGCTTTGACATGGTATCAGAGCTGTGTCTCTGAGTGAATCTTCTCCATCTTCCAAGCATTGGAAGTTGTCATAGTCTCTGGGAGACTCTCTGAGTATATCTTCTTCATCTTCCAAGCATTGGAAGTCGTCAGATTAAGCTGTGATCAAACGCGGCCCACCATAGATCAGCATCATCACACCTGGATGTTGCAGCCACTCTGATCGCCTGGTCCTTCTGGTATTTGTGGACATTTTTTGAGGATTTTTTGTATCTCAGAGGTAGGATCTCTTCGACTTCTAGTAAAATCTCAGTTTCTGCAGTATATTTTCATCACAGCCGTCCAGCTTTTGGATCTGGCTCTGTTTGGCAAGAAATCTGGTTTATTGCATGCGAATTTTGATCCTTCATCATTCTATGATGTCTGCTTGATCTTTCCATTCAAGTTTCTTCTGCTGCACTCCATTCTAGTTCAAAGATTCAGGTCACCTGGCACATATTTTTGAAGAAAAATAGTTTCTTTTTCACTGATTTCCATTCTGATTGCCCAGTTGGAACATTTGGAAGCCCTCTCTATTTAGCATCCTTTCTCAGTTCGTTTTAAGCAGATTTGGAGACAATTTTGAGCACAGTTGGACTGTCTTGCATATTGTGAAAGATTCACTAAAATGGAAAAGCATGACATTGCCCTGATAAAATTTAATGGCAAGAATTATACTTCCTGGTCCTATCAATTTCAAGTCTATCTTGAAGAAAAGGAAATGTAGGGACTTGTTTCAGGATTGGATCCACGCCTTAAGGAAGATGAGAATAAAATACTCTCTTGGAATACAAAGGATGCCAAGATAAAAACCTGGATTCTTGGTTTTGTTGAACCACAATATATCCTGAACCTCAAACCTTACAAGACCTCCAAGGAGATGTAGGAATATCTGAAACAAGTATATTACCTAGGGAACTCTGCCCGTCAATACCAACTTGAGCTAGAGATTGCTCAGTATTCCCAAGGAACTTCTTCCATCCAGGACTATTATACGGGTTTTCTCAATTTATGGGCAGAATATGATGAAATCAAATACCTCAATGTATCTGAGGCAGCTCTTTCTGAGATTCAAAAATTGCAGGTAATTTCTCACAGAGACCAGTTCCTCATGAAATTGCGATATGAATATGAGATCATTCGTTCCAATCTGATGAGTAGGGTTCCATCTCCATCCCTGCATGAGTGTCTTAATGAACTCTTGCGAGAAGAACAAAGTCAGCTCACACAGCATGATCTGAAGCAACAATCCTCAGGAAACTCTCCTGATGTCGCATATGATGCCACTACAAGTCACACCCCTGGTGTTTCTCATAGTCAGGGAGGGATCGTTCATCATACTGCTTCTGCTACTAAAGGGCAACCTCCTGCAAAAGATCTCAGCAAAATCCAATGCTTTGGCTGCAAAAGTTATGGACACTATGCCTCGAAGTGTAAGACTAAGTTTTGTAATTACTGCAAATCCAATGGCATGTTATTAATGAATGCAAAAGGCGGCCACAAAATCGCACTCCACGAGCATATCATGTCAGTACTGCAGATGCTACTACTTCTAATGATAGTCCTTCAGCACCGGTCATGCCTTCACCACCTCCTGCCTCAAACAATGCTCCTCAGATCACTCCTGAGCTTATTTAACAAATGATCATAAATGCCTTTTCTGCACTTGGCATTTCAGGTAAACACCAATCCTCTTCCTCCATATGGTTTATTGATTCTAGGGCTTCCAATCACATGACCTCCTCCACCACTCATCTCTCTAACATGCAACCATATGATGGAAATTTGCAAGTCCATACTGTTGATGGTCAAAAACTTCCTATTACAGCTACTGGTGATATCATTCACTCACTACCTCTCACAAATGTCTTTTTATCTCCTCATCTAACTACAAATCTTCTGTCTTTTGGACAACTGATTGATGATAATTGTTATGTTTCCTTTTCTTGCTCTGGCTGTGTTGTGCAGGATCGAGTGTCGAGGACGGTGATCGCGAAGGGGCCTAAGTAAGGATGCTTGTTTCCTATTGTTATGCCTTCTTCTCCAAATAAACAAATCTCTGCTTTTTCTTGTTTTTCTCCTCAAGATGTCTGGAGGCTCTGGCATAATAGATTAGGCCATTCTCATTTAAAATTGTTATCTTTGATGTTGAACACTAGTAGTATTAATGAAAATAAAATTTCTCTTCGTCACATTTCTGATGAGTGTTCTGTTTGCAAACTTGGAAAAGCAAAGTTCTTCCATTTTCTTCCAAATCTACTATGGCTTCAAATTGCTTTGACATTGTTCATAGTGATGTCTGGGAGATTACTCCTGTAATCTCCCACACACATTTCAAACATTTTGTTACCTTTATTGATGATCATAGTAGATTCACATGGGTATATTTCTTGCATTCCAAATCTGAAGTCTTTGATGCTTTCCAAAAATTTATGGCTTATGTTGAAAATCAGTTTTCTACTCGCATAAAAATTCTCCAATCCGACTCCGGAGGGGAATTTATGTCTCACCAGCTTCAAACTTATTTGCAAATATGGGATTTTATTGCAGCGATCATGCCCTTACACTCCTCAACAGAATGGGGTGGCTGAACAAAAAAACAGACATCTCCTCGATACTGTTTGTTCCCTTCTCTTAGAATCTTCCGTTCCGATAAAATTTTGGCCTGAAGCTTTAGCCACTGCGATTCACTTAATCAATCGCTTGCCATCTCATCGCCTTGCCAATCAAACACCTTACTTTCATCTCTTTCATATAGATCCCACTTATACCCACTTGCGTATTTTTGGATGTGTGTTTTGTTCATCTTCCTCCTACTAAACGAACAAAATTAACTGCTCAATCAGCTCAATGTGCATTCCTTGGCTGTGCTTCTCACCAAAAAGGGTATATCTGCTATGATCATGTGCTCAACCGTCTTCGCATCTCCCGAAATGTCACTTTTTTTTAAAATCAACGCTTTTTTTCTACCCATTCCTTGTCTTTACCTTATTTATCTCATCTACCTGCTTTTTCTGATACAATCTCGTCTCCACTCATTGTTTATGAATGACGTCGTCAAAAGGACGCTCCATTACTGCCTCCCCTTCTGGATCCCTTGCCGGCACCTTATCTTGCCCCCACTACATCACATACTGCTTCATCTTCAGTTCAGCTTCGGCGCTCTACTCGTCTCTCTAAACCTCCGGAAAAATATGGGTTCACTCACACATCCTTGCTTGCTACCCTCTCCTCCATTGCTATTCCTACTACTTCTTACTCACAGGCGGTGAAGCATGACTGTTGGCAAAAGGCTATGCACGAAGAATTAGCTGCACTGCAGGATAATCATACCTGGGATATTGTTCCATGTCCCTCCTCTGCAAAACCTAGTGGCTGCAAATGGGTTTTCTCAGTCAAACTCAAGGCTGATGGCTCGTTGGATCGCTATAAAGCACGGTTAGTAGCATTGGGCAACTGACAGGAGTATGGCATCGATTATGAAGAAACATTTGCTCCGGTTGCAAAAATGACAACAATCCGTACTGTTCTTGCGCTTGTTGCTTCTCACTCATGGCCTCTCTACCAATTTGATGTCAAGAATGCCTTCCTTCATGGTGATCTCAAGGAAGAAGTCTATATGCGACTTCCCCAAGGAATTACAGGACACTCGGCAGGTGCGCGTATACGACGCTCTCTTTATGGTCTTAAGCAAGCTCCGCACGCTTGGTTTGAAAAATTTAGGGATGCTCTCCTTCATCTTCAGTTCACTCAAAGTGCCTCTGATCCTTCTATGTTCCTTCATCGCTCCTCACATGGGCTTACCGTCCTCTTGGTTTACGTGGATGATATTATCATATCTGGGACAGATTCTGGCATGATTACTCATCTACAGGCATCCTTACATGAATCTTTTCATATGAAAGATTTAGGCCTACTCACATACTTCTTAGGCCTTGAGGTTCACCAGTCAGAGAAAGATCTCATCCTCGATCAACACAAATATGCTTTGGACCTCATTGAGATGACTGGTCTTCAAAATTTAACTCTTGTAGATACACCTGTTGAGGCAAATCTTCAGCTCACTAGATTCGGGTGATCTTCTTCCTGATGCCACACTGTATCGTCGTTTAGTCGGCAGCTTGATCTACGTGACTATCATTAGGCCTGATATCTCCTATGCGGTGAACCTGGTTAGTCAGTTCTTGACTCAACCACGCCATCTTCATCTAGTTGCCGTTCGACGCATTCTTCGGTATGTTCTACATACACCATCTCGTGGACTTTTCTTTCCCGTGGGCAATTCGACTTCTCTCATTGTTTACTCTGATTCTGACTGGGCTGGTTGCCCTGATAGTCGACGGTCTACCATGGGCTGGTGCATGTTCTTAGGTGACTCGTTGATCTCCTGGAAGTGTAAAAAACACAATAAATTCTCCAAATCATCCACATAAGCAGAATATCGTGCTATGTCTGCCGCCACCTCTGAAATTGTCTGGCTTCGAGGTCTTCTATCTGAGCTTGGATTTCCTCAATTTGGTCATACACCTCTATATGCTGACAACACAAGTGCCATCAGGATTACTGAAAATCCTGTCTTCCATGAACGCACCAAACATATTGAAGTGGCTTGTCATTACATACGTGATGAATTTGGGCGTGAAGCTATTACTCTCCCTCATGTTCCTACCGGGCTTCAAATTGCAGATATATTTACTAAGGGACTTCTTCGGCCACGGTACCAATTTTTAGTTGGCAAATTGATGCTGGTTAATTCACCCGCATCAATTTTAGTGTGGGGGGGGGGGGGGGGGGGGTTAAATGGGTTATTGGATCTGGATCAATGGGTCACAGCCCATGGCAACTAAAGCCCAACTTGTGGGTCAAAACAAATCACTTGTGTACAGCCATGTAATTTTATTCATTGGGGGTTAAATGGGTTATTGGATCTGGATCAATGGGTCACAGCCCATGGCAACTAAAGCCCAACTTGTGGGTCAAAACAAATCACTTGTGTACAGCCATGTAATTTTATTCATTGCCTTATTAGGAGATATGATTAGATTGTGATTAGATTAGTGATTAGATTAGAATAACTGTAATTTCTACAATCATTGTATCTTATATGGCAACAATATGTCTATATAATGAAGCTTCGTGACCCTCAACTGGGATCATCGAATTCACAACTCTCTGTCTATCTTCTTCCTCCTCCTGGCTTTGACACTTCTCACCTACCTCTTTCATATCAAAATTAGACTTTTTGATCACCCAGAAAGCAGATGACATGCTTTCCTATAGACCAACCGATAAGGAGACATGCCTATAGGAGTCTTATAGGCTGTCCTATATGCCCAAAGTGCATCATTCAGCCTTAAATACCAATCTTTTCTGTTGGGCTGCATTGTCTTCTCTAATATCTGCTTGATCTCTCTATTACTCACTTCAACCTGGCCACTTGTCTGAGGATGGTACGGAGTTATCTTTTGAGTTATCCCATATTTCTTCATTAATGCTTCAAAGGATCTGTTCTTGAAGTGACTGCCACCATCACTGATGATTGCTCTAGGTGTCCCAAATCGGGCAAATATCATGTTCTTCAGAAATTCCAAAACCACCTTGTGGTCATTTGTCTTGGGATAGCCTCTACCCACTTGGATACATAGTCGACTCCTACCAGAATGTAGAGACAACCATAGGATGATGGGAAAGGTCCCATAAAATCAATCCCCTACACGTCAAATAGCTCCACCTCTTGTATGCCTTTCAGTGGCATTTGATTCCTTGAGGAAATGTTCTCCATTCTCTGGCATCTATCACAACTGGCACAAAAAGTATGTGCATCTTTAAATATAGAGGGCCAAAAGAAACCAGATTGAAGTACCTTAGCAGCTGTCTTCTTCCCTCCTAAGTGTCCTCCACATGCCTTGCTGTGGCAATGTGCTAAGATGCTCTGAACTTCTTCTTCTGGTACACATCTTCTGATGATCTGATCTGAGCAGTACTTGAACAAATATGAGTCATCCCAGTAATAGAAACGTGCCATGTGCACCAATCGCTTCTTGTCCTGATTAGTAAAATGCATGGGGAACTCACCACAAACCTTGTAATTAACCAAGGCTGCAAATCACGGAAGCTTTGTAATATAAAATAACTGCTCATCTGGAAAAGATTCATTGAGTGGAATTTCGTCCCCCTTGCTGCTTCCTCATTCAGCAATTTGAATAAGCGGTCTGCCACTAATTCTCACTACCCTTATCTCTGATCTCAAGGTCAAATTCTTGTAGCAACAATACCCATCTAATCAGTCTTGGCTTTGTATCCTTCTTGCTTAAGAGATACTTTAGTGCTACATGATCGGTGTAAATGATAACCTTAGACCCAACAAGGTAAGATCTGAATTTTTCTAGTGCAAAAATTACAGCCAGAAGTTCCTTCTCAGTAGTAGAATAGTTCACCTGTACATCATTTAGAGTCCTGGATGCATAGTAAATCACATGTGGAAGCTTCCCTACTCTTTGGCCAAGCACAGCCCCTAGAGCATAGTCACTGGCATCGCACATCAGCTCAAATGGCAAACTCCAATCAGGTGCCATGATAATAGGGGCTGATGTCAAAAGCTTTTTCAGCAGCTCAAATGCTCATAAGCAATCCTCATCAAGGACAAATTCCACATATTTTTGTAACAAAGCACATAGTGGGCGTGCAATCTTGGAGAAGTCCTTAATGAATCTGCGATAAAATCCTGCATGCCCCAGGAAACTCCATACTCCTTTCACTGATGTAGGTGGGGGAAGCTTGCTGATTAAGTCTATCTTAGCTTTATCCACTTGTATCTCCTTGCTTGTCACCATATGTCCAAGTACAATGCCATGTTTAACCATGAAGTGGCATTTTTCCCAATTCAACACCAAATTACACTCCACACATCTCTTTAGCACAAACTCCAGATGATCTAAACAGTTATTAAATGATGATCCAAAGATAGAAAAGTCGTCCATGAATACCTCAATAAAGCGCTCCAGCATATCGGAGAATATACTCATCATGCATCTCTGGAAAGTTGCTGGTGCATTGCATATTCCAAAAGGCATCCTCCTGTAGGCAAATGTCCCAAATGGACAAGTAAAAGTGGTCTTCTCTTGGTCCTCTGGAGCAATAGGAATCTAATTGTACCCACTGTACCCATCAAGAAAACAATAATGTGAATGCCCTGCTAACCTCTCTAACATCTGGTCAATGAATGGTAGTGGGAAGCGATCCTTTCTGGTGGCTGTGTTAAGCTTTCGGTAGTCTATACATACCCTCCATCCAGTGGTAACTCTAGTAGGAATCAGCTCATCATGTTCGTTCTTTACCACTGTCATACCGCTCTTCTTGGGAACAACTTGCACTGGCCTGACCCACTTGCTATCTGAGATTTGGTAGATGATCCCAACGTCTAGTAGCTTAAGAATTTCTGCTTTGACAGCTTTTTTCATATGAGGGTTGAGTGTCCTCTGTGCTTCCCTTGTAGGTTTAGACTCTTCTTCTAACAAGATACGGTGCATACACATGGTTGAGCTTATACCTTTGATATCTGCAATGCTCCACCCCAATGCCGTCTTATGAGCTTTTAACACTTTTAACAACTTGCTTACCTCATCAGAACTCAAATCACTGGCTATGATACATGGCAAGGTCTCATGCTCTCCTAAAAAGGCATACTTGAGATGTGCAGGTAATGGCTTTAATTCTAACTTTGGTGCTTTTATAACAGAAGGAACGGGTTGCTTTGTGGAAGAACTAAGAGTTTCATAAGAATTTGAATATTTGCTTGGGATGGAGGGGAGTACTTCTAGTTGATTTACAATCCCCATAAGTGCTGCCTCCAGTTCATCACTATCTTGCATGATTTCAGATTTGATAAGGCCTTGCTGAATGCATGTGTCCAACTCCTCTTTGCACCCATGTGCTCTTGGAAACACCTCTTCTATAGCTTGCTCAATCACCTCAATCTGAAAGCAATCTTCATATATCGGCATTTTCATAGCTTCGAACACTTTGAACTCAATCTGCTGCCCATTGACCTTCATTTCAATTGTGCCTTTCTGTACATCTATCTTTGAACCCGCAGTGGCCATGAAAGGTTGGCCAAGTATAATAGAAAAGTGGTGTGGTATTGATACACTCTCCATGTCTGGTACCACAAAGTCAACAGGTAATATGAATTCTCCTACTTTCAATAAAATGTCCTCTAGAATTCCCCTTGGGTGTTTCACTCCTGTCCGCCAATTGCAATGTAATTGAAGTTGGTTTGAGCTCTCCCAAATCCTGATACTCATAGACTGAAAATGGCAGCAAATTGATACTAGAACCTAAATCTAGTAAGGCTCTCTCAAACATATGATCTCCTATCTTGCAAGGTATAGTAAAGCTCCCAGGATCCTGAAGTTTGGGAGGAAGCTTTCTTGATAGAACGGCACTGATTTCCTCAGTTAACTTAACCTCTTCATGATCTTTGAATCTTCTCTTATTTGTACATAATTCCTTAAGAAACTTTGCATAAGAGGGTATCTGCTTGATAGCATCAATCAGTGGGATGTTAATCTCTACTTTTCTCAGTGTCTCAAAGATGTACTGAGTGAATTGACTCTTCTTTTCTTGTCTCAGCCTCTGAGGGTAAGGTGGAACTGGTTTATACACTCTCTCTGGCTTTATAGAAGTTGTGACCTGAATAGGAGTGCCCGTAGTGTCTGTGCTCTTCTTGTCACTCTTCTGGTTCACATCGGTCTCATTTTGCCAGGCACTGTCTTGTGGCTCGATTTCTACAGTTTTCGGATTTTCATGTGGCCCATTCACGCTGGTGTCTATGGCTGTACCATGATGCCTCATTCTCCTGTAGACCTTTTCTGGCCCCTTGGTGAGGGTAGTTATGGCCTTCAAATGCTCATGATTTTTAGGGTTTATTTCAGTATGACTTGGAAACTTATCGTCCTCCCTCTTGCTCAAGGCATTAGCTATCTGACCCACCTATGCTTCCAGCTTTGCCAAACTCTGCTGAGTGTTTGTAATTGCTTGATTATGCTGCTGGAAATTAGCCTGAGATGACTGAATAAACTGAGTCACCAAACTTTTGAACTCATCTTCTGATGGCTTTTGTGAACTGTTCTGAGAAAAATTATTCTAGGGGTGTTGGTAGCTTCTCTGCTGTCCTTGATATTGCTGCTGATTACCTTGATTGTTTTGACTACCTCCCCAAGAAAAGTTTGGATGGTTCCTCCATCCAGGATTATAAGTATTGCTGTAGGGATTGTTCTGCTTAGGGAATGTGTTACCAACATAATTGGCATGCTCCTGATCTATAAAAGATGACATGGGACAGCATTCAGTAGTATGGTCAGTGTGTGAACATATAGCACATACTTCTTTTGATGGTTGTCCAAACATGCTATTGGAAGCCATTGCTTTGATGATCATGTCTATCTTTTTATCCATGGCCGCCATCTGGGCAATTACATTTCCTTGAGACTGGACCTCATATACTCCTTGCTTCTTACCCATCTGTCTGGTCCTACAAGAGAATTGTTGTGAGTTTTCACTAAGAGTTTCAAAAAGTTCATGAGTTGCTTCACTATTTTTCTCCATCAGGGATCCTCCACATGCAGAGTCTACTATTCCTTTATTTAGCTCATCCAGTCCTTCATAGAAAGCTTGAACCTGATCATCTTTGGAAAGGTTGTGATGCGGGCACTTCAATAATAAATCTTTAAAATGCTCCCATACTTCCCAGAATTGATTCCCATCTTTCTGCTGAAATGTTTGGATCTCTCTTTTCAACTGCCTTGTCTTTTGAGCAGGGAAAAATTTCTTTAGAAACTTACTAGCTAGTTGCTGCCATGAGGTGATAGAACCAGCATCCAAGGAGTTTAACCATATTTTAGCTTTATCCTTAAAAAAAAAAGGAATTAGACATAGCCTGATGCCCTTTGGGATAATTCCTTGTATTTGTTGTGTCGCACATAGCTCAAAAAATTCCTTAATATGAAGATAAGGATCTTCATTAGGTAACCCATGATAGTGTGGCACCATGTTAAGCAATTGTGTAGTGAGGGTGAAATTGCCAGCCGTATTAGGTGGATAAAGAATGGTGGACGGCTGTTCGGTGTACAAGGGAATGAAAGACTCCTTCATTGGTCTCTTTTTATTGTCTTCTCCGTCAGCCATCTTGCTTTCAGGACTTTGATCTCTATTAACACTTATTTCTTCAAGTTCGGAGTCAGATGAGGGCTGAGTATTGGATCTTGCCCTCTGAGCTTGCCTTCGCTGTCGTCTAAAGGTTCGTTCGATTTCTGGATCGTAGACAATGATCGCTAAGTCCTGAGATTGCCTACCTTGCATATACAGGCTTTATGGCTGCAAGAAAATACCTACTAAATAAGCAATGTGCTAAAAGTAAGAAAAGATAGAAAACTGAAAATAAAATAATTGAACTAAAAGAATACTATGATAAAACAATTAATAACAGCACTTTAAAACTTCAAGCAACTGAACTAAGGACTAAACTAGACTATGACACTATACTAAACTCAAGATTTGACACTATTCTATGCAAACAAGTCCCCGACAATGGTGCCAAAAACTTGGATGTACCAAGCAACATAGAAATAAGCTACTAGTATGCATACAATTAAAACCCGCAAGCGCACAAAATCATTATGTAGTGTAGTGAATTGTAAGTACGAGGTCAATCCCACGAAGACTTGTGATAAAACAATGTCAAAAGCAACTCAAAATCAGAATATATATATTAAAAAAAAATGAATGATGAAAGGTTGAATTAAACTACTAAAAACAGTAAATTAAACTATAAAAAACTAAATGGAAATGAATCTAAAACACACAAACTAATATTAGAATTGAAAACAATGATAATGAATGAACTAAGGTTTCATCTACTCCCCTAACCAATCCTATGCATGTCCCTTATTATCTTTTAGTCAAAAATCAGATTGTATTAGTGACATCTATCAACCTAGACCATGGCATATGCGTCTAGATTATTATTTCCCTAAACCTAATTCATGAGTGGCATACTACATGAATTGTTCATCAAGTTGCACAAACTAAACATGACATATGTCCTAGTCAATACATGCATGATGCATAAAAACAATGGGAATGATAAATGCATGAGTCTAAGCATGGCATATACTTAGATTATTCATGGTTCTAAACCCTAGATGCTTAACATCAAGATCAATCAAAATTAAGTTAGCTACTCTTAAAATTAATTGAACATCACATGGTTGGCATGGCATATACGCAACTCATCAATTAAAAACATGGTTTAGAATCTCAACTAATAAAACTGAAATCTGAATTAAAAGAAGCCAAAAGAGACCACATAGAACTAGGCTAGGGTTTCAACTACACCCTAGCCCTAAAAAATTAGCTGCTCATGTCTGGAATTGAAAACAAAATAGAAAATAGAGCCATAAGAAAAACTCTGAATATTGAAGAAGAAGAAGAATTCTGCCAGCAGCTTTTTCCCCTTTTCCTCACTCCAAAAGCTCTCCAAGATGCTCCAAAGAATGCTCCAAAGGTGGCTGTATGGGAAATAGGGTTTATGGGATGATGATGGCTGGTTTTTATGTTGGCTTGTGGCTGGATGATGGCTCCCTTAGTGGCTGGACGTGCACTGTTCATATGCCCTTTATAATTATTGCAACAGCCCTCTTTTGTGAAGAATCTCCTCCTTTTTAGGCTTCTCTCCTTGTATGATTAGATCTCCATCTTTCTTTATAAGTATGCTTCCTAATTAGATTAGAATAGGAGTCTTCTTTTCTTAATTAGCAACACTTTCTATTTCTGATCTTACTTGTATCTTCTTGACAATTCCTCACATGGACCCACAAATCTGAATTTTAATTGCAAGGAATTAAATCTGAAACTTGAGAATCAAAGTGGGCCCGTATGGTGCGTGGATATTGATTGTGGCTAACCCTTTTTAGACTTCTAACTTGGCTTGGACTCTAGCTCCTTTTACCTTTGCATAAAAATCAACAAAGAATATGTAAAATCAAATAAAATAACTATGACTAGCATAAGATAAATCAAATATTATGGTTCTTTTTACAAACAATTAAGCACTTATCACTGGGCTAGGCCCAGGTACTTGGGCCTCTGTCGGGTGTGGTCCGGATACGCCTGTGTTTCTAGAGGCGGGCTCAACCTGGAAATGCCCCAGTCTAGACCGAACGACCCATGAACACCCCTAATATATTCTGCCTAATGTAGTGTGTGTGTGTGGCATCTCTATCTCTCTTCCTCCAAGTTTATATGGATTGCATCCAAACTTACTGTGACATAGTGGTTAAGTTGACCTCTATACAGCCTTATTTCTGCTGCATAATGTTAAGCTGCTCCTCTGGTCAGTTATAGAATGGGGCTGTTCCATGCAGTTGATGACAAGTGCAGAGAAGCTGGAGCATCAGTAATGGCCAAGTCTCTCTTTGCTTCATTGCCTCGTCGGACACCTAAAATTGCTATAAAAATTCAGCAGCTGAGTGATGATTTCCAGTGCAGAGAGACCAATAGCCCCTACAGGATTGGAAATATTCGAGACAATCTTAATGATTACCAGAAAGGTTTTATGACTCCTCATTACAATCGGCGTATTGATATAGGTCTGGATATATTTTAGCAAAAAGGATATTCTGGGAAAATGGCTATATGTTATAATTTCTAACTTATACCATTTTCATGCCACCCGTTGGTAACTCTTTATCATATTTGAAAGCTTAAATTTTGTTACTTGGCTGCTCATTTGTACGAGTTCTCTATTTCCTTTTGCCAATTTCCATTTCAAATGTGCCCCATATTATATGGGTTCTGAATCCATTATTCATGGCAGCAGCCCCTTTCAAGTTTGATAGGCCCTCTCCAGATGATCTGGTTTCTGCTGGGAAGCATTCTTCCAGGACAATATCAAAAGGTATCTGTGCCTCGATCTTTTTCACTTACAACTACTGAAAAAATAAATAAAACATTTTTTTTTTGTTGGACTTGTGCATGTCCACCGGGAAGCGTATGGTTTCTAATGGAAATTATTTTACTTTCTGTTGATGGCACCTTCCCCTTTTTTTCTTATTAGTAATATGATACTTCCTGTTTCATAGATTTCTCATTAATTATTCTAACTATTTCACAGAATATAGTTAAGGTTTCAAAAACCAGGCTCGGGAGGCACCCGATCACGACTCGGCCATGGCGCATTCCCAATAACATTTGAACAATGTGAAATATAGAAAAAATAATCTTAAAAAATAGAATATACAGTTCCATGAATCAGGAATTTTAAGAATTATTGTGTTTCATTTATCAATTTAAGTTGTTATAGGTCCTCACATTTATATTTCATTCAGTCAGATAAATAGTAACACCTACCATCAAATGCTTGGATTCTTTTAAAGAAAGGGGGTTTTACGGGAAAAAAAAAACCCATAACTTGGATATGACGACCATGGACCCACCTCCCGCCCATTTTTTTTTTTCTTTTTTTTGCTCCTGTTCAATGATATTCGTGAATTTTTAAGACATTACCAATTCTGTTGCCTCTTCTTAGATGGCACATGAGAAGAACTATCTGATAAAAGAGGAAGGGGAGTTTGTTAGTGACTCAATTATCTCAGGTGCCTCTCTTGAAGATGAAAGGAAGATGATCTGGAAACCACTTCTTGTTTCTTGCTTTTCTAGGAAATCAACGAAGAACCAAGGAAGATAGCAAAGCCAGTTGTCGAGTGCCTGTCATTCACATCTCCAGCCCAATCAGAATCAGTAAATCCATGCAAGTGAAGACTGGAACGGGAGGACATAAGGAGGGCTTTGTTCGTAGTCCATTGTAAATAGCGTAGAATCCGAAGAACAGCAACCCAATGAATAGATGTAGGATGAGCAACGAACTGACTAACAATATGAATTGAGTGAGCAATGTTAGGCCTGGTTGTGGTCAGGTATGCCAAACTGCCAACTATCTCACAATAGCGAGTAGCATCCACAAGAGGAACACCTTCTGTAGTCTGGAGTTTGCAATTGTGCTCCATTGGAGTGGAAACAAATTTAATATCAGTGAGACCTGCTCGTCGAATAACATCATTGTAGTACTTGGTTTGAGAGAGAAGATATCCAGCTGGAGAATAGGCAACTTCAATCCCTAAAAAATACCGGAGATGACCCAAATCCTTCATTTCAAACTGCTGATGTAAAAATTCTTTAAGAGAGACAATACCCATACTATCATCACCGGAAATTATCATATCATCCACATAGAGTAAAATGAAAACACAACCGTTGTCTGAATAGCTTGTGAATAAGGCAAAATCATGAGTACTTTGACGGTAACCAATGCTAATAACAACAGTGCTGAAACGATCAAACCAAGCATGGGGAGCTTGTTTAAGATCGTAAAGTGCTCGTTTGAGTCTACAAACATGATGTGGTGGACGAGTAAGACCAGGTGGAGCAGTCATATAAATTTCTTCATGAAGGAATCCATTTAAGAATGCATTTTTGACATCAAGTTGATACAGAGGCCATTGTCTAACGGCTGCTACTGAAATGAATGTTCTAACAATAGTCATCTTGGCTACTGGAGCAAATGTTTCTTCATAATCGATGCCATATTCCTGGTTGTATCCCTTTGCAACGAGGCGAGCTTTATACCTATTGATGGAGCCATCAGACTTGGTCTTAATCTTAAAGACCCATTTACACCCAATAATATTTTTGTTAGGAGGTGAAGGAACAAGTTCCCATGTATTTGTTTTCTGAAGTGCAGCGAGTTCTTCCTCTATGGCAGATCTCCATTCTGGGTTGGTAATGGCTTCTTTGTATGACTGTGGTTCAGAGGTGGAATGTATGGTTGCAAGAAAAGACTTATAGGAAGAAGATAGGTGATCAGTGCAAACAAAGCCAAAACGAGAAACAAGTTTTCTAGTGCGAACCGGATACCGTCTATCAGGAGGACACTTGCATCGGGAACATTTGATCCAGGCATAGGCATAGGAGAGTCTCCTTTCTAGCGACGATGATAGACTTTGAAGATTCGTGGCGGAGGCGGCGGCGGCAGAGGCAAAGGTGGCGAGGATGACTGCTTAGACGGAAACAGGTTAGGGAAGGGATCAAGTGGACGAAATGCATTTGTGGCAGGTCCAGAAACAGGTAAGGTATAAAAAGGAATCTGTTCAAGAAACGTGACATTGCGAGAAATGCGCAATCGATTGGATTTAGGATCATAGCAACGATATCCTTTTTGTTCAATTCCATAGCCCAGGAAAACACAGACAACAGACTTGGGTGAAAGTTTTGTCCGTTCATTGTCATGGAGCAGTACAAAGAAGGTGGAACCAAATACTTTCAGATGAGACAAATCTGGTTTTGCAGAAAATAATTTCTCATAGGGGGAAAGATCACCTAAAACAGAGGAGGGGAATCTATTTATTAAATAAACAGAAGTTAAAGTTGCTTTCCCCCAAAACATCAGCAGAACATGAGAGGAGTAGAGCAAGGAGCGGGTTGTATCAAGGATATGACGATGTTTCCTTTTTGCAATGCCATTCTGCTGTGGAGTGGCAGAATAGGACAACTGAGCCTGAGTTCCTTGAGTGCCTAAAAAATTTCGGAATCTATGACTGATGTATTCCCCCCCAAAATCTAATCTAAAGATTTTTACTCGTTTACCAAATTGTGTTAATATCATATTAGAAAAAGTAGTGTAAATAGAATAGAATTCAGACCTATGTTTCATCAGATAGAGCCATGTAAAACGAGTAAAATCATCAATAAACAAGACATAGTAGAGCGAACCACCTTTTGTTAGTTGGGAAGCAGGTCCCCAAACATCAGAATGAAATTAAGTCAAATGGAGCATGGGTAAAAGAACTTTTATTATAAGATAAAGCATGCTGCTTACCAAGTCGACAACCAAAACAATCTGAAATGTCTGTTACAGAAATGTTACAAAGACAGCCAGTAGCATGTAAATGTTTCATTTTATTCAAAGATAAATGTCCTAATCTAGAATGCCATAAAGAGAAAGGTGCTACTGTAGAAGTAAGAGCGACGAAAGAAGAAGCTTGTGACGGCAGGTGTAACGAGTGAAGATGATAGAGACCTCTGGACCTATGGCTTGTCCCAATCTGCTTCCCGGTGCGAGTATCCTGTACAGAACAACCAGTCGATGTAAAGGAGACAAGATAACCAGATGAGATCAATTGACTAATAGAGATCAAATTTACAGATAGATCTGGAACACATAGTACAGTACTCAGAGACAAATTCTTAGTGGAAACTGAACCAATTGTAATGACTGGAAGTGGTGTGTCATCTGCTGTATGTATTTTTAGATTTGTAGAAGGAGGATGACAACTATGTAATAAGGAAGAATCACAAGTCATATGATAAGAGGCACCAGAATAAAAAAGCCATACGGAATTTGGTTTACCTGATGCACCAAACATTGTCATTGCCGAACCAGGATCAAAAGGAGATGCAGCCATAGGAGAAGTAGAACTGGATGCTAGAAACAACTGTTGCATACGCTCATCAATCATGGACTGAATTTGAGAAGCAGAAAGAACCTCTGCAACATCTGTTGTATTAGCAGCATATTGCTTGGACTGATCGAACTGATTTTGGTTTGATGTGCGCATGTGTTGAGGAGGTGCAGATGCTGATCCTCGAAAGTTTTGTTTTTGAGAAGTCCGACTATTCTTATTATTTTGCCGATTTGGGCGAACGGACAGTTATATTTCCAGTGGCCTTTTTCTTTGCAGTAGTTGCAAATGTCTGAAACACCAGGAGGAACAGAGCGCTCGGCTTTCTGCGGGAGTGCATTTGCTGATAAAACATGTTCAGAATCTACATGTTTCTTTCTGGTAAGGGAACTTTGTGTTTGTTCATCTGCTAATAACTCAGATAATGCCATATCAACTACTGGAAGTGGAGATCGATGCAACAATAAGCCACGGACATGATCAAAATCAGATCGCAAAGCCATGAGAAACTGAACTAGCCGAGTTTCTTCCCTATATGTATGGAAGGTTGCAGTATCATCGGCAGATTTGAATTGAGGCTCCATTAAAGCAAGTTGATCCCATAAAGAAGTCATTTTAACATAGAAATCATGAATAGAATCATTTCCTTGCTCAGCAGTTTTGATTTCCCATTCAATTTGATAGCGACGAGCAGTATTAGTCTGAGTGTAGAGTCTTGCTAAATAGTCCCAAGCTTCTTTTGGATAATCAAATTTAGCTAATTGATTACCAATAGAGGGAATGACAGAATTAGCAATCCAGGAATTGATTTTTCCAACAGCAGATTCCCATTCTTCATACTTGCTGTCTTTAGAATCTGGTTGGGCAATGGTACTGACGATGTATTTCCAAAGCTTTTGCCCTTTTAGAAAATTTTGCATAAGGTGAGACCAATATGCATAATTGGTCCCATTAAGGATGACAGTAATCCCAGTAGCACGATCAGAAGACATTTGAAACAAGACAGAAGGTCCCAAATAACTCTTAGAATGTGTAGATCTGATTTCAGATGGTGCAGATCTGAATACAAAGGCTCAGATCTGAACAAAAAAGCCAAAAACAGGCTGGACGACCTCTCTGGAGGGGAGAAAACAGGTAGCGTAGGCCCCAGAAAGTGATCAAAAGTCAATCAACCCTTGAAATAATGTGAGCAAACTAATTTCGATCCTCCTAGAGTAGGTGTTGCTCATAGAAAATGGAAATCCAGGTATTTCAACGGAGTTGATGAAAATCAGTACCAAAAAACTGAAAACTACAAATAAGATCCAATGGCATACCTCTGATGTAGTAAAAATCTTGAAAAAATGTTTAGAAATCCCAAAGTAAGTAGACGACCCAGAGTATGTTGGTTGTCAAGATTGAAATGATCCGAGGTGGGCCATGTTAGATCACAGCTAATTTTGACACTGCCGAACCTGTGTCTGGAACCTGCTGATGTAGAAAATCCCACAAACTCTTGAATAGATCTCTTGCATAGACAGATGATGGCTAGAGAAAAGTCTCCTAGAGCCTGACTGAACAAAAGAGCTATCTAGGCTCTGATACCATCCTACAAAAGCTACAAGAAGGTGACAGTATTGAGGAATTGATACGATGATAGCATCGACTTGTCTTTTATATACTGCTGTGTACATTTACAGTTAGTATATCCCTTGATTTGGGTGATATTCAGGAAACTAATCTACAGATATTAAGGAAACTAATCTAAAGATTACAATGAAGCTAGTTGTACATAAGTTGTCCAATGTCTAAGTCATTTGGGCCTGCTGTTTTGGGTTTGGGCTAACCCAATAGGCCGAGTTGACCCATGTGGGTTACTCCTGTCTTGACAGTTGTATCCCTTATTGTTATTCTACAACATGCTTGCAGACAGAAATTGAAAGGTTTACCAAAAACACAGAAATAGGATCTTTTTAAATTGGCTTCGACGGTGGATTGTGTTTATGTTGTTTCACCTTATGCTCCTTCGTTGCATTGCTTTTTTTTTTTTTTAAGATTTTTATTATTCACGATATTGATGAATGTGTTCATCGATATCGACCAATGCATTCACTAATGTTAGTGAATCCTTACAGTTATTATACAGTATGCTTGCAGATGCAGACAAAAACTGAATGGGCTTATTTGATTTCAACAGTGGACTGTGTTTGCGTTGTTCACCTTATGGTGCTTGGTTGTATCCTTTTTTATTTTTTATTTTCACTTTTCATTGTATTGATTGACACAACCATGAAGAGACAACAGAGACTTTGTGGAAAACTTGGATGATCCTATGATCAATCCTCCTTTCATTTATAATCATATTCAGCCTTCAATCAAGGCAATTACAATCCAATTACAATCGTTGTATATGTAAAGTATACAAATTAGAACCCTATTTTTATGTCACAAGAATATTGAGTCAATTAATATATTCTATGATGGGTCAGTTATGAATTGGGCCTCGTGGGCCTACTATTGTTAACATCCCCCCTCAAATTGATGCTGATCAAACAGTAGCAATTTGCAAACCAGGAACTCATGACGAGGTCGAGGTAACCCTTTTGTGAAGATATCTGCAAGTTGGAGTTCACTGGAAACATGTGGAAGACTAATGACGTCACGATCATAATCATCGCAAATAAAGTGACAATCCACCTCAATATGTTTTGTACGTTCATGAAAAACTGGATTCTCAATGATCCGAATGGCACTTGTATTGTTAGCATGGAGAGGTGTAGCTGATGTCTGAGAAAAGCCAAGATCTGAAAGTTAACCCCGAAGCCATAGAATTTCGGAACATGCAGAAGACATAGCAGGATATTAAGATTCTGTGGAAAATTTTGAGACCTTATCTTGCTTTTTGCATTTCCTAGAAATAAGTGATTCGCCCAAATAAGCACACCAGCCAGTAGTAGATTTTCGAGTATCTAGGCAACCTGCCCAGTCTACATCAGAATAAGCACTCAGTATAAGCGGTGTACCAGCTGGAAAAAATAATCCGCGAGTAGGAGAGCCAAGAAGGTATCGTATGATCTGTTTGACAGCCACCAGATGGTGATGGCGTGGTGCCATCATGAATCGACTTACCACATTTACTTCATAAGCGATGTCAGGCCGAGTGATAGTCAAGTAGACAAGACTTCCGACCAAGCGTCTGTAAGATGTTGGGTCAAAGAGTAGATCGCCATCATCTTTTCGGAGCTTCAAATTGACCTCTAAAGGAGTGTTCACAAGTGTGGCTTCATGTAGTCCAGCAAGTTCAATGAGATCAGTAATATACTTATGTTGATGGAGAAAGAGTTCTTTCCGGGATTGTTGTACCTCAACACCTAAGAAATATGTTAATGGGCCATGGTCCTTCATATGGAATGCAAACTAAAGAGACCTTTGTAGATCACAAATCATGTTACTATGAGTGCATGTGATGATGATATCATCCACGTACACTAGAAGTAATGTAGTACCTTGAGTAATATTTGTGAACAGCGAAGGATCATTGGGGCTCTGAGCAAAGCCAAGATGAAGCATAGTAGATCTAAACTTCTCAAACCAGGCCTTGGGTGCTTGTTTGAGACCATATAAGGATCGATGGAGCCGAGCCACTTCAGTTTTGGAGGAAGAATTATAACCCGGAGGGAGGCACATGTAAACCTCTTCTTTAAGGTCTCCATGGATGAAAGCATTTTTCACGTCCATTTGATAGAGTGACCATGACCGTGAAGCTGCAATAGCAAGGATGACTCGTACTGTTGTCATTTTGGTAACTGGAGCAAATATCTCATCATAATCAATGTCATATTCTTGACGGTTGCCGAGAGCCACTAGACGAGCTTTATAATGAGCTAAGGTCCCGTCGGGATTCAACTTGATAGAGTAAACCCATTTACATCCAGTGGGTTTGACTGATGGAGGATAATGAACAATATCCCATGTATGATTTTCCTTCTAATGCTTCAAGTTCTTCCTGCATAGCTTTACACCAACACTCATGTTGCGCTGCCTGGGAAAAATGATTAGGTAGTTGAACAAATGAAAGAGTAGTGAGTAATGATGTGTGGGTGAAACCAAACCTATCCGGAGGCCGAGAAATGCGAGATTAGCGGCGAAGTGGAATAGACTGAGACATATCTATTGCAAGAGTAGGATCAGGGATGGGGAAAATGATATTGTCTGGAGGCTTAGGCACAGTAGTATTTTCCCGTCTACGTCTTTCATACACAAGAATAGGCTTAGTATTATCCACAGGAGAAAGTGGGTTCTCATCCGAGTTACGAACAAATGAAATTTAAGGAGATTGATCATTATCATGATGATGGAAAAATTATTGATTTAAAAAAAAAACACATTGCGAGGACCCTAAGGCGATTTACTTTGGGATCATAACATAAGAAGCCTTTTTGGTCATTTGCATAACCTAAAAATGCGCACTTGGAGGATTCGGCAGAGAGCTTCGTTCGTTCTACAGAAGGTAGAAGAACAAAACATATAAAGCCAAAGGTATGTAGATGGGATCATGGGAATACGTGGGAGGTTGCTGAAATAAACGAAAATAAGGTGTTTCATTTTGAATTCTAGGTGTGGGTAGTCTATTCATAACATGACCAGCTGTGGAGAGAGCTTCGGGCCAAAATTTTGCATGAACCGATGACTGTAAAGAGGAGTGAACGAACAATGTCAAGGAGGTGTCTATTTTTCCGCTTGGACACCCCATTTTGTTGAGGTGTATAAGGACATGTTTTTTGAGAAATTATCCCTTTGTGTTGTAAGAAATTTTGAAAATCTTTTGAGAAATATTCACCCCTAGAAATTGTGCGAAGTATTTTAATGGAGGGGGAAAATTGATTCTCAACATATGCCAGAAAAACTTTAAAAGTAGTAAACACTTAAGATTTGGAATGTAAAAAATAAATCCATGTAAATCGACTACAATCATCTATAAATGTGACAAAATACTTAAAATGAGAATGCGATGTCACATGTGTTATTCCCCGTACGTCACTGTGTACAAGATCAAAGCACCCCAATGCTAAAGGATGCATGAATGGGAAAAGGAAGAGTCTTGCTTTTGCCCATTTTACAACTAGAACAATTAAAGGAAACATCTTGAAGACAAACTTTATTGTCAAGTAACAAACCAGATTTAAATAAAGAAAGCAAAGTTCGTGAATTAGGATGGCCTAATCTATTATGCCACATCTGACATTTATTAAAACTAGAATTAGAAAACAAAGCAGAAGCAACTAAATGCCTATCTTGTGTAGAAAGCTGCAACGGAAAAAGACATCCATGCCCTTCGCTATCACTTTCTCTGACGCTTGATCCTGCACAACACAACCAAAATTAGAAAAGGAGACAAAACAATTATTGTCAACTAGTTGGCCAACACATAATAAGTTTGTAGATAATTATGGAGAAAGAAACACGTGATTCAAAGGTAATGGGTGAAAGATTTCGCCGATGGGAGTAATGGGTATACTACCACCATTGGCAGTGTTGATTCGAAGATTTCCATCATAGGGTTTGAGTTTAGACAATTGTTTGGAAGAGTTTGTCATATGATTAGAAGCCCCCGAATCCATATATCATGTGGTGGCTGATTTTTTGGTGTTACCTGAGAGACCAAGTGCGGAGAAGGCATTTACTATCATTTGCTGGACCATTTCTGAGGTAAGAGATGAAGAGGAAGTAGGTATGGTAGGCATCATTGTATTGGCATTAGGCATTGCAGGCATCACTGTGTTAGCAAAAGAGGAATCATCTAAAGTCGCCATGTGAGCTTTCTGGGATGGACCCTGGGGACGTCGTTGACATTCTGGAAGGACATGACCTTTGCGTTTGTAGTAAGTCCAAAACTTCTGAGTACATTGAGTGGCTACATGGCCAAACTTCTGATAACAATAACACTGTACTTTGATCATCTCTCTGTTCTGCTGTTTGGGTCGTGCAACATAGGCTGTAGTCATTGGACCGGTGGAAATTGCTTGTTGAATAGTAGCCTGGGTTGCAAGACACTGTTCCTCATGAAGGAGCTCTCCTAAACAAGTATCAATAGATGGAGGGGCACCCGGCTCATAAGATTTGAACGTACTTGTTCAAATTCAGATCTAAGTTTTATCATGAATTGATCCTAGTAACTAGTGGAATGAATGGTTTGAACCACCGCAATCGAGGCATCAGGTGGAATGAAGTAAATAATCTAAGTATAGTCCATCCATTAGCGAATAAAATGAGAATAATATTCTTGAATGGACATTGTCCCTTGATTAAACTGAGAAAGCTCATGTTCCAAGTGGAACCGTCGGGTTGAGTTATCTTGTTAATAAATCTGTTTTTGACAGTCCCACATTCCTTTTGTTGTTTTATAGGGTCTGAGATTCAGGATGTATCGTGGATCCACTGACCCCAAAAGCCAAGTCATTATTTGAGCATTTTTGGTTTCCCATTTGGAGATTGCCTTCACATCTTCTAAAGGTTTTGGATCAATCCCATCTGCATGACCCCATAATTCTTTTCCCTTAAGGTATATTTGAAACTGGAAGGCCCATGATGTACAATTGGTCCCATTAAACTTAACCAGTGAAAATTCACTTTTGTCCATGATGACCACCCTAGTAGCTGTCTCAAGTCAATCAACGAAGAAAAGCAGAAAATGTACTGAAGGAAAGGATTTCCAAAAAAATTCCAGGCGTTTAATATCAGATAATCGCCACCCTAGATGGGGTCCAGAGGTGGGTCTGATCTCAGATCAGAAGTTACTCGATGCTAGTATGATAACTGGTGTGTTTCCACACAGAATTACTGGATCATCGGCCTCTTTTGACAGATTAGGATGGTGCTGAGTGATACAGTCTTCAGAAATTGCATGCAGATTTAAAAATCACATATCTGGTTCTCAAAAAATCTGGAAAAATCTCCATAATTCCCAGGAATATCAGTCAACCCTGAGGAATCAAATTCTGGAAGTTCTTAAAGATCTCTAGTGGGCCAGAGATGATCAGATGCCAGAAATGCGTTTGACGACCTGAAATTTCTTCACTGGATCTGATCTGGGGCCCACAGATCAATCAATGGTGTAATCCAAGCACTTTTGATGTGAGGAAGTCCTTTTCCGTGTCCAATGAACCAAATCTCACCCAAATCGGATGAGAATCCAAGAAGCTGGACTGTTAAGATGAAAACTTGTGCAAAAATTCGAGAATCCACAAAATAAGTCAGAAATCCTACCTTGAGGCAGCCAAAAAATCTGAAAAAATCACCAGGATGCCTAGAATAACCAGTCGACCATCACAGATAGAGTTGTTGAGTTGTCTTGATCATCTCAGGTGGGCCACTGATGAACTAGGTTGATCTGCAGTGTTTTCTTTCTCCCAGATGGCTGAAGATTTCTAGAAATAGAGATCAGATCTTGTATTGATCTCTACTGAGTGGCTGTGATACAGGGCTCTCTTCTTTCTTCTTTGGATTGTTGGCTTAGAGTGAGAAATAGCAGAAGCAGCAGCAGCAGCAGCAGAGTTGTATCATAGGCTCTGATACCATGACACGACCATGAAGACACAACAGAGACTCTGTGGAAAACTTGGATGATCCTCCTTTCATTTATAATCATATTCAGCCTTCAATCAGGGCAATTACAATCCAATTACAATCGTTGTATATGTAAAGTATACAAATCAGAATCCTATTTTTATGTTACAAGAATATTGATTCAACTAATATATCCTATGATGGGTCAGTTATGAATTGGGCCTATTTTACATGGGCCTCGTGGGCCAGCTATTGTTAACATTGATTAGTGTATTCACTAATATCGACAAATGCACCTCGTGACTATGGAGAGGTAGAGGGTGTCAACAGGGGAGCCGGAGAAGTGGTGGGGTTGAGGGAGAAGATGAGGCCGAGGGAGAACTAGAGGGAGGGGGAGAGGAAAGTTTGGATGAGGATGGAATTGGGGTTGAAGTGGGGTTTCTGCAAGTGGGGTGGTGGGGAGGAGAGGTTGGATGGCATGGCGGGCATGGTAGGGGTGGTTCTGGAGCGGTGGAGCGAAGAGAGGGGAGCTGGGGAGGGGGAGAGTGGTGGGGAGATTTGGGAAATAGTCCTTCAATTTCGCTGAAGATGGGGAGGTTCTTGCAAGATTGTGAGATGGGGTAGATGTTTTCTTCATCTTCAATGGGGTTTTGGAGTTGGTGGGTGGTGGGAGTAGTGTTGGATTGGGAGCTCAGTAATGGTTGCATGTCCATACCGTCTAGACATAAACAAGAACAACTCCATTTATTCTTTCTTGAAGAAGAAGATGATGAACTGATCAAAGAAGAGACTTAAGGAGGAGAAGAAGAGGAGGAAGAAAGTGTAAAAAAAAATGCCGATACTCAAGAAGAAGAAGATGAATGTTGGTGAATGTCCGCAACATTCACTGATATTAAAGAACAGGGGCAAACAAGTAAAAATAAAAAATAAAAAATGTGCAGGAGGTCCTCTACCATCGATACTCAAGAGTTTGGGTCCACAGTCGTCATATCTAATTTTAAGAGGACTAGTTAGGCCCTGCATGTGCAAAGCACGTGCATCCAAACATACTTGACATTTTTTTGGGTGTTTTGTTTGATTTAATTCCAATATGTACTGAACATCTACCAACCTACAGAGAATATATGTTGTAACATAAGAGACCTGAAGGATGAGTCGTGAGTCGCTTTATACAATTGTTTTTGTTTCTGAACTTTGGTGCAGGACAACGTTTAGGTCACGTGTAATGTTCAAATGAATAGATGAAGTCATCCAAAATAGCATAGTGGACGAAGCCAATCCGAAACAGTAAGTGAATAAGAAAAATAAAATTGATTAGGGATGGAACTACTAATACCAAAAGAATTATAAGGAAAACTTTTGAATCCCACAAGGTTGGCTGCATCTCATTATTTGTACAATTGATCTACTCAAACCATCTCTAAAACTTTTAGTACAAGAATTTTGAGGCGCATGACTGTTTTGATCCCAGCAGAATTGAGATGTGGCCTTAAATATTAAACAACAAAAAAAAAAAAAAAAATGCTAGACCAAACCAATCTACACAACAGATTTTTTATTTTATGTTCTCTCAACTATTATAACAAGGAAGAAGAATATGGTAGATAAGCTTAATACCAGTAGACATGCTACAACCATTTGTTGTGTCCCCAGGGGTATGGACAAAGCAGGGAGGTTTGCATTCACCATGGTTGGGCCTGAAAGAGAGAATCATATTTACAACACCTACTTAGCATTGAATTTGTAGGAATTCCTACTAAATGGGGTTTTATCAAAACTGTGAAAGGTTAAAACATGGACATATAGATGGGACTGTCACTTTCTTGAGATTTCATTTGCCAGTGTCAAGAGTGGGTAATCATTTCCTATTATAAGTAAGAACCTGGGATGATCCCTTGTAGATCTTCACCTTTACTTTTAGCCCCTTTGTTCGAAAGACATGGGGAAAAAAGCACAAGAAATTCAAAACAGATTAAATAATCTCTATCCGAACGATTTGATTTAAGACCAAACTGAAATTACTATCCCCTTCCTATTTAAAATAAACAGAGTTACCGACGTCCTCATTGCTAGGCAAAACAACCATAGCTTTCACCATTTCCGTATCTCCCATGTGATCTTAACAAAAAATACAGAGCAAGCAAAATATCAAATAATAAAACCGAACCACAAAAGAGGGTTAAAAAAAGAAAGGTGAATATCACATCAAAACACACCCTAAGAAGAAAGGAAGGCAAAAAATTTCACTAGCAAACATTCTTGCCATTTTTTTTGATTGATTAGTAAAGGAACTACTTTAATATATTAATAGATTCATACGACCATCCTATCACTAATCATACCTACTTTGTTCGGTCATTCATTTAATATGGCTCACCTATCACTGATCAGAATTCCACACCATTTTCATGATCATCGGTCTATGGTCAAATAAAAAACCTCAAAATGCCTTCTTTTTCATACCCATGTGGTCAATTATGATGAAGAATCCAATACTTTGGAGTTTCTCATGTAGCTTTGTGTCTCTTGTTTTTCTCTTTTGGCTTCAGAAAATTCACCTTTACCAAAATAGAAAAAGAAAATATGTCTAATATTCGGAGAGTTTTCTCATACAAGGTACTGTAGTTGCAGCCAAGCTCTATGCAGTGTAGCCCTTCTCACCCTCTTATCCCCTAATGATCTGTCATCATATCCATTTTTACGCTCATCAAGTTTTTACGCATCAGTGGATCCTATGTTAAAAATAATAATCTATAGTTAAAAGATGGTTAAGCTTTGAGGATAGTATTCAGGGGAAAGGACAGTGGCTGATTTTCTGAAAAGGTTCTATATTTATATTTCAAAATTTATGAAATGAGATAAAGTAGTCCCATGGTTGCTAACATTGGTAAAGTGAATAAAACTGCGATTCCCATGGCACTCTATTTTGTTTTTTGTGGTCGTTTTCTGAGTTTTAAAAGTTTAAATTCAATTTTTACTTCCAAGAAGAGTTATTAAAAAAAAAAAAGAAATAATAATAAGAAGTACCAAAGGGGGGAAATGTGGTGTTGTTCTGCCCTTTTTATGTGAAAAGAAAAGCTTTCATCATACCAGAAACTAAATCTCCAAATAAAAAAAAAAAAAGAAAAAGAAAAAAAGAAATATTATATCTAATAATTACAACTAACATTAACCGTAGTCAGAAACATTAGCAACTCTTATCTTCGAAATTAAACCAAGTCCAGACCCAAATCTTTCTCGTGGAGTACGCATTGATTAAAAAAGAATAGCGAATATCGCTATTTGATTTCCTAATAAAATACCTTGAAAGAAAATCCTAATAAAAGGAATAAGGAACATGGAGCCAAACCCTCCAGTGCTTCTCTAGATCTTCATAGAAGTTGTTTTTGTGTTGGAACGCTTGATGCAATATAGATGAGTGCATTAATCGTGGTTCATTTACTGATTAACTCCTTCACGAGGATGCAAGGTTTTATATAATATAGAAGAAATAGAAGCATTTAATGCATGCTTATCAAAAGAGGATTTGTATGCATTTAGTGTAGATTGTCAATGCTAAATAAAGAAGTAAATCATTTTATGCACACTTGGGTCCATGCATCATATATAAGTGTAGTATATGTACAAGATTTATTTTAATTTGAAACACAAAATCCAATCATCCAACTGCTAGAAGCCTTGGTATTATCATAAATACATGAGAAATCAGAAGTGAAGAAATATTACACTTATCAAAGGTGTGGGATCATCCTCCATTCAGTAGCTTTGCAAGTCCAAAATCACTTCTACATATAACATGATTAACATCTCAACATTGTTAGACATTATAAAATAAGGAAGTATCAGAAAATATACTTGAAAGAGTCATAGATTTAGCGAAGGGGAAAAAAACATCTAGCATTCATATTAACAAATTGATTGTGCTTATTTAAAAGATCTATTTTATCCTCCGATCAAGAAAATAGCGCCTATTTATATTACAAGATTTAATCCTTGGAAATGATATAACTTCCCAAGCCAGCCTCTCTGTAAGGAATATGTTGGATTAGACTTCATTTTCAATTAAAGGAAACCACCCAAGCTCCTTTATATTTGACCCTAGAACCTCCCAGCATCTTAAAATTAAAATCATCAAAATCTGCAAAAAGCCAACAATTCAAACTCTCAAGAGAAAGAATCAAACAACCCACACAACATTGGAATCTCATTCTCTCATTGGCATTTAATCAAACAGTTACTGTGCACTAAATGAATGTAGCTGGGAAATTTTTAAATCTCTTTCATGAAATTATGAATAATTTAGTTAGTCAAACTTCAATTTCATTAAGACAATGCAAAAATCTTCACACAAGAAAATAGAGCATTGCAGAGAATTCACCAATGCCATTTACTCCAATGGTAAAGTTCTTGTAAGGAGATCTTTTCTGTCATGGGAAATTTCAGAATTCTATTCATAAGAAAATAATTTTTTTATTGGCCTATTTATTCATAAAACTCCACCAGTCCATTTCACCAAATAGCATGTACACTATTAGGAATTTCGCAATTTCAAAGAGAACTCTTGAATGCAAAGCAGAGCATGACACACAATCCAGTCACCCCTCATGGTAAGCATTCCATAAAAGAAAACCAATTGCAATCAGATTTAGGTTTTTCCATCATCTATGTAATATTTGAACCATATTATCAAAGTATCAACCAAAACCCTTTTCTTTCCCATTGCATAGTATGTAGGAAAAAGGGAAAATAAAATTAAAAAAACCCACACTACCGATTCCATCATGGTACAAAAAAAATAAAAAATAAAAGAAAAATAGAAAATGGAATCATTGTTCCGATGTGAGAAGAAAGGAAATAAGAAGCAGATTAAGATGGAGTAACAAAGAAAAGAATAGCAGAAATCTTACCTTCGAGCATCGTTCCTACGGGGATATGGAGAAACGAGAAAGGAATTGGTTCTTTGATTCCCATTTTGTCTGGATTTTGCATGAGTATTTAGGGGCCCTCCACATGTCTCTTACCGGATGAGCCACAGGCCATAAAATGCATGCAAGTGGGACCTACTTAGGTGTGTAGGGAATGTAAAGTAGCAGGACACTTTCTTCCCTTTTGTAAGGGTAGTAGACACATGTCTCTTACCAGATGAGCCACGGGCCATAAAATGCATGCAATCGGGACCTACTTTGGTGTGTAGAGAATGTAAAGAAGCAGGACACTTTCTTCCCTTTTATAAGGGTAGTAGATCTCTTACCGGATGAGCCAGAGGCCATACCCACCCCCCCACACACAAACCCCACCCACCACCACACACACACAAACCCCCCTCCCTTCCTTCTTTCTTCCTCAAATAAAAAAAAAAAAAAAGGTGGTTTTGATCTTCTAGAATCAGTGCAAAATGTCCATACAAGCCTCAATAGAAAAATAGGAAACAAGCATTTAGAGCCCACAAACCATAGGACTTGGCCAAGTAGGCGACTCGGAAGAACAAAAATATTTTGTAAAGATACTCAATCTTATCTGGCTTTATGGATAAGCTGACTAGTGTCATTAATTAGCAGTTAAGAGCTGTTTGTATGCAATTCCTGCTGCAATACTCCCACTTCATTTTTTTCATTATAAATCAGATGAGTTTGTTGCTTAGTGTTACAGTTAAAAGAAAAAGAAAAATGTTTATTGTACCTCCTACACAGTTAGAGTTGTTGTTTTTCGGCAAGATGATTAGTCACCTTCCATTTGATTAAGTTAATTAGAACCACCCTCGTGGTCATAAAACCATCTTGTTTCTGAAATTCCAGGAAAGCTCAAATTTCAATAGGTTCTCGCTTATTTGTTCTATGGTGATAGGTCTTTCATGTCTTGTTTTTGTATAAATAGATATATAAGGTTTAAAGGTAACTACAGCTATGGCAAACTGCATTTTGTTGCTTCTCTTGTTTATTTATTAACATCATTTTTGTCTTGTAGCCGAAACAGCCCAGTTGGCACCTTACAGGGTTCCATCAAGCACCAGTGAAAAGAAAAGCATTGCGAAAGTGATGCCAAATGCTACAGAGAGTTCTAGTTCATTCCCTATAACTGGGACACACAATCAAAACCAAAGAAAGTCCTCTGCTGTCAGTAATGACAAATTGGGAGCCCCAACTAGTAAGTTACGAAATTTGACCTTAGATACAAGAACCGAATCTTCAAAAACTACAACAGATACAAGAACTACCTCATGTCCCCAGTACAAGCCGGAACCTTGGATGCTCTCTGATAAAGAAAAGGATAGCTTTTCCCAGCTAAGTCTTGCAGTTGTAAGCCATTCCTTGGGTTGAGCTCAATGACTTATGTTTTAACTTGCCTGCCTATTACTTGATATAGTCATTCTCGCCTTTTCAGCACAACTAATTTTATCCTACCATTTTGTAATAGGTTGGCCATGTTGACTCTGGAAAATCAACACTTTCGGGGAGACTGCTACACCTTTTGGGTCGGATTTCTCAAAAGGAAATGCACAAGTATGAGAAAGATGCCAGAGAAAAGGTGCAGTTATTTTCTGGGGCAGTTATTTCCATATTCTTACTTTTTAATCCTTCATGGAATACAGCTTACTCTGATGGGTATATTTGCACCAATTGACTTATGCAGGGGAAAGGGTCGTTTGCATATGCATGGGCATTGGATGAAAGTGCTGAAGAAAGGGAAAGGGGTGTAACTATGACAGTGGCTGTTGCGTTTTTTGACACACAGAAATATCATGTTGTGGTGCTTGACTCTCCAGGACATAAAGATTTTGTTCCAAATATGATATCCGGTGCTACACAAGCAGATGCTGCTGTTCTTGTTGTAGATGCATCCGTTGGTTCATTTGAAGCGGGTATGGAAGGCAATGGAGGAGGGCAGACAAAGGAACATGCACAGCTTATTAGAAGTTTTGGTGTAGAACAAATTATTGTTGCGGTAAATAAGATGGATGCTGTGAGTTACTCCCAGGAAAGATTTGATTTCATAAAAATGCAACTTAGCCCATTTCTCCGTTCATGTGGGTTTAAGGAATCATCTGTGACATGGATCCCCTTGAGTGCCATTGAAAATCAGAATCTGGTGACAGCCGCATCTAATATTCATTTATCATCTTGGTAAGTAATGCTCAAAATTGGCCTTTCATTTGTTACTGCCAGTTCCACACATACACATATATAGGGCAAAGGAAAATGCCTGGGCATTTTTTAGGAGAAAAACACCCCCCTTAGTGGGGCCCACTAGGGAGCATGATAATCATGGAAGTCCGTTGGATGGAAAGATCTATGTGAGACTACCTACATGCAAAACTTAGACTCCATTAGTTCATCCTAACCCCTTGATCCATGATCCTAAAATTTAATGTTTTTAGAGGCATGTTTCTTAGGAATTCAATCCAAAGGTACGGAAAATTTCGAAGAGTCTCAAATTTGGACTTGTGAGAATTCATATTGTGTTTTGTTTTTTTTTTTTTTTTTCATTTTTATTATTATTATTTTTTTTTTTTTTTTTTTTTTTGTGGGGGGGGGGGGGGGGGGGGGGGTGTTTTTTAGAATTTCCCATACACTGGCAGTGGGGCCCACCTGGAGGTCTATCTGAGTATACCAAACACCCCCCCTCCCCAACCCAAAAAAAAAAAATCCCCTCCCCCCCCCCCCCCCCCCCCCCCCCCAATAAAGTTGACGGGTGCCACTGGGTTTGCACCCATCCGAATGGACTATACGCCGTTGAATTTGTCGGGCCCAGATGAATATGATAGGATGATTGGATGGGACCCAAACTTGGTAGGTAGATAGGCCCCACCCAGATCTTGAAAACCCCCTCCCAGGTCCCAGCCCCAGGTGGGCCCCACAGCCAGATGCGCACGCACACACAATGCACATGTCATGCACCTGATGAGCCCTATATATATACACACATACACATATATAATTATATATGTGTGTGTTATTAGTATAATTGATTATTTAATTGTACAAAAGGCATGCTGATAAGTTAAAAGTTATTTACTCTTTATATCCCTTCATGTATTCCTTCCTATATGCGCTAGTGACATATTTTGACCTTGCTTCTCCCCTCCCCCTCTACCAACGGCCGCTTTAGTGATTCTTTCTTTTCTTATCTTCATTTTCCTCTTAAATGGTTCCTTTAGCCCTTTTTTCTCTCCAATTTAGTTCTGACGTCCATATCATGAACAATTTATTCTGCCAAAATTTGTAGTGACATATATGACGTTGCAAATTTTAAGAACTGAGAAAGTTGCATTGCAGGTATCAGGGCCCATATTTGTTGGATGCCATAGATTCCCTTAAGCCTCCCGTAAGAGATATCTCCAAGCCACTACGCATGCCTATATGTGATGTCATTAAGTTTCATTCATCTGGTCAGGTAGCAGCTACTGGTAAACTTGAGGCTGGAGCTATTAGAAATGGTATGAAGGTACAGATTTCCTGTGAAGCTTGTCATTGATTAAATCATGGTATTAGTGTACGATCACCTTAACCGTAATTAAAAGTGTGGCAATTTCCTCATGATGGTGGTTGCCGCGGGGTGGGGGTTAGAAATGTATATATTTTTTATTTTCTTTTGAAGTAATTGATATTTTCAATTAGGAAATAAAGGGCTACAATCAACAATAAACAGATATGGGCACATTTATGGCCATAGAGATTATGGATGTGGACCCATTACAAAGAAGCAAACTTTAGTGCAGCTTCTAAAGAAGCTTGTTACCCCCACTTTGGCCATTGAAATCCACTTTGTTGTTCAGCTCTCCTTGGTACTTGCCTAAAAATGACCTCCTCTGACTGCAGTAATAACTTAATTTTGTTTGTCCCTCTGCTATAGCTCGCCCGGTTAGGGACATGGGTGTGTGAGTTTGAATTGCCAATGTAAAAAAAAAAAAAACCTTAATTTCATTCACTACAAACCCATCTCCTTGGTGCTTTAGACATGCCTTCCACCCATGAGAGTGCACTAGATGAGTTTCTTTCTATAATTTGTGGACTAGAATAAATCTCTTTTGATAGTTTGCTTTCTTCAATGGCTATAATCTTTCCCCTGTTAGAATCCCCATGCATGCCTCCTGGGCCTAAAAATTCTGATAAGCTCCCCTTATTGTTCTTCAATGTTGCTCCTATTCCCGAATCCCGAATGCATATTGCACTTCCATCCATATTCAACCTGTAAGGAGTAAGGACCCAAACCCAGATTTACCTTGAAATTATTATTAATAATGATAACCTGATTTAGTAAACAATCCAGCTTGTGGGGCCCACTAGGTACACGTGTAACAGTGAGAGGAGGGCAGATGGAAAGGTCCCCCTTATGGACAATGGGAAGCCTAAAAAATAGGGCCAGCAAGTTATCTTAGCTCTTGATTTAACTGTCTTAAAAGTTTATTGACGCCTTAACTATAGATTCTTTTAATCATTCAAGGAAAAAAAAAAGGACACAGGTTCTTTTAAGATTCAATCCCACGGTGAGGTGTTAAATTGGTCCTAATGCCTGAAAATTCTGATAAGCTTTCATTTACCGTTCTTCAACGTTACTCCTATTCCCGATGGTCCTATGTTGCATATCGCACTCCCGTCCATATTCATTCTCTACCATTGTTAGACAGATAAGCTACGACTTTTAAATTCAGGATGGTTTTCCACCACTACCATCTTTAAATTACTTATTTATGGTCGATAACTATCCAAGACTTAATCCCTACCATCTCCTCATCTCGCCTTAAAAAAATTCTTCCATTCCTCCCTTTCAAATTCCCCAAGAAATGGCCAAAAGTAGGAATCCCCATAGCACATGACTCCTCTCCGAGAAGGGACCCATGGACCAGCTTTCCACGAAGGTTTTAGAAGATGGATGGCAGTGTAACGGAAATAAAGAGAAAGGAACTCCAAATAAAGCTCATTGCATGACAATGAAGTAAGTGATTAACTAACTTAAATTAACCAACACGTGAAACTTACACTGTGGATCTTCTTCTTCCAGCACCTGGGACATTCATTAGGGCTGGAACATTTCAGCCGTTTTGGCATTTTGGTGCTTCATTTCTGAAAATAGATACAAAAATTAAAATATATAGAATTTAGAAAAAATATGAAAAAACATTAACAAGTGAAAAATATCATATAAAAATGTAATATGCTACCTTTTCATGCCAAATGAATGAATCACAATTCATGTTGTGAGGAGGGAAGAAAAAGAAAGAAAGAAAGAAAGATGGAGCCCACCTAAATTGCAGCAGGAGCCGACTTTTTGCAGTGGGAGGAGGATCGAAACGAAGAAGTAGAATAAAGCAGCAGGAGGCAAACAAAGGGAAGTGCTTACTACTAACACCATAACAGTGAAAAGCCCTTACTTCCAAAATAAAAAGACCAAAAATTATTATTATTATTATTACTACTACTACTACTACTATTAAAGGTTTCTACTACCTACTATTAGAGATTTTTACAAAAAGGCCCCTGTATTTTCAGAGAATCTTAAAAAGCCCATGTGTTTTGTATTTTTTCTAAAACCTCCCTAATTTGATTGTAGAATAAAACCTGTTAGTTCTTGAGGAGAAATAAAAAAAATATCCTTTTAGTGGAGATTAAGGACCTCTCCTGCAACAACCTCCCTCTATCCTCTCTAACGAAAGCCCCGTCCCTTCTCTATCTTGTTGACTTGGCCCAATCAAATCTCCTCCCCCGTTATCGCCTTCAGCAATATTGCACGTCTCCTCTCTCTCCATATTCATCTCTCTATCTGTCTCCCTATCAGTGTTGCTCCCTTCTCTTGTTTTCTTCTCACATTGGATGGTGATGTATTTGATTTTAATTGCAATATCCAATATTATTGATCTGATTAAGTTTCAGTTTCCAATATTTATGCATGTTTCTTCTTATCTGTTCCATATCAATCTCAAGGGAAGGCAAAATGGTAAGGCTATGAGAGGTTATCCAAATCCAAGGATATTTGTAGTGAGATTTTGTAGTGTTGGTATCAATCCACCATGTATTTTATCTCGTTAAGATTAGAAATGAGGGCCCCACTTCTTGTCAAGCTAGCTCATGAACATTCTGTTATTTAGGGCTGATATTGACTGTTATATTAAGTTGATAAGATTCATATAATGGGTTTTCATCCAACATAATACCTTGATGATAATTGTATTATTATTATTTTGAATATTACTGCAGTAAGATAAAAAATCAGAGGGAGCAATTGCCAAATGCTCAACTTGTAGCCCTCAAGTGAGATCTTTATTCTTAGATGCACATGTGAAGCCCACTACTGTCATCGCCGTCTAAGGAAAGAAAATACATGATAAGAGGGAGCTCCTTCAACTCGATAACAATAATTAAGCTGTGTCCATTTATGTTGCATTCATGTGAGGCCCATGAGGGGGCTCAATGTGTTGGACAACCATAGGGGGTTGGGTTTGCATCATCATTAAGTTAATTAAGTGCCCTTAATTGATTAGACTTTAGAGACAAATAAAACAATTTAGAAAGTTTTAGTTGTAATTAACACATAATTAGACAGTAGTTTCTAATTAAACTAGGTTTTCTAAATTATCTTTCCCCACAACTTCTGAAACGTTTCTTTATTTTCGTTCGAAATTTGTAATTCTGCAGTTACTTTTATATTTTTCTTTCAAGGTTGTGTTAAAATTCCATACTTCTTCCTACAACCTTATTTTACTTCCATCATTTACCCAGAAGCAGGTTTTATCTTTAAAATCTTCTCCACCTTCATACAATCACCCACGTTTGAACACCCTTCAAAATTCTCTCTTTAACATCTCAAAGTCGTTACCATTCAAAATAAAATATCTACATATATATCCACGCACATGGAAAGTCCATGCACACCTCGCTGTGGGGCCCACCTGCTGGCCCACATGGGGATGAGGCTTGGGGCGGATTGAAAGATCTTGTTGGGCCCATCCTATATATATATATACACACACACACACACAATCAGCCCATATGATCATCTTTGTCAATCCAGGCCCAAACTCGCAGGCCCATTTAGGCTCATTCATTGTATTTTAACATTAGTCAAGCACACGTGTACATACTTTGTTAGCTATAGTTTAGGATCTAAGATTGTATTGCCTTGATAAGGCATGATTAGATACTGTTAATAGGCTGTAATTAGGGCATTCAGCCCCTATATATATGAGACCCAGTCGACACTCAAAGGGCACTACATTCAGCATCCATTTCTATTAATGTATTCTGTTTTCCATCTCTCACAATGACATGGTATCAGACCCAAGTCGGCAACTAGTGCTTCAGTTTTTTTCTTTCTTCTTCAAGATCCAAGGATTTGTGGATCCTCCTAGTCATCTTCTAAGATCTAGAAGCCATTCAGAGACAATTTATTCGGCCTGATCATCTTTGATCATCTCAGATCATACATGGCCCACCTGCGATCATCATCACCATATCAACGGAATCAGCCCATCTTGATCGCCTAGATCTCTACTTATTTATGAAGATTTTTTCAAGATTTATGGATCATCAAAGGTAGGCCTTCTACCAATTTTTGTGGAAAATCAGTTTGTCCATTCATTTTCATCACAGCCGTCCAAAATTTTGGATTTGGATTTGTTCTGCCTGGGACCACTTCCAATAGTTGCATAAATATGTTGTTAACCCATCCCCATCCCCAGATCTATCAACAGATCACTTGGTGGGGCCCACGTACAAAACTTCATTGTGACGACAAGGTCGTCTAAGTCATTCTGTGTACTGTTTTTTTGCACTGTTCATCCAGTTCTTCTGGGAACTGTTTTGGGCATCTTCAAACACAGATCTTAGCATCCAGATTCAGTTTTTACTCTTCAAAACAGTTCATCTCATCAGATCTTGGCTGCCGGTTGCTGTCTGTTGCAACACTTCACAGATCGGAACCTCCTGATTGTGTTACTAAATATTGATTGTGGTGTGATCCGTCTAAGGTTTGTCTGCAACAGTGCTGCTGCCATATTTCTACTATTTTATACCTTGGTTTTCTCTAAAAATAGTGGACCAGCACCCTGTTTTACTTGGCAGTATCTTCACAAGACTAATTTTTGTGCTTCTTACTAGTCTTTAGTAATGGAAAAATCTGAAATTACCCCGGTTCGCTTTGATGGAAAAAATTATACCTCATGGGCCTTCCAATTTCAAATTTACTTAGCAGGAAAAGAACTTTGGGCACACATTGATGGATCTGAACCTAAACCTGAGGAAGATGACAAGAAGATTATAGCTTGGAAGACTAAGGATGCTAAAATCAAAACCTGGCTGTTGGGCTCTAATGAATCACATTTTATCCTCAACCTAAAACCTTGCAAAGCTGTGCGTGAAATGTGGGACTGTCTTAAGAAAATTTATCAACAAGGCAATGCTACTTGCTAATTTCAATTGGAACTTGACATTTCTTAATTTACTCAAGGCACCCAGTATATTCAGGAGTATTACAATGGCTTTTGCAGAATGTGGTCCGAATATGATGAGATTAAGTTTGTCACTGTTTCTGAAGCACTCCTACCTTAATTACTTCCCTTACAGTGAAGTAAGCATCAGGATCAATTTCTCATGAAACTTCGTCCGGAGTTTGAGACAGTTAGATCATACTTGATGAGCAGGGCTTCTCTTCCCAGCTTGGATCTGTAACAACAGAGATCCGCTGAGGCTCCGCTTGCCTATATTGCTACAACCAGATCACCTCCACGGGACATCAGTAAAGTTCAGTGCCATAACTGCAAAAAATATGGTCACTATGCAAATCATGCAAGGAAAAAATTTGCAAATATTGTAAGGCCATTGGTCACATTATTGACGAATGTCGGAAGAAGGCTCACAATTCTACTTCCCGTAACTTTGTGCAGTTAGCTCCTAGTACTTACACATTGTCGTCAACTCCTAGTGCTTGCACAGTGACCACTCCACAGTATGCATCCTCTGACTTCATTGGTTCTTTGCAGTATGATTCTTCGTCACAACCTGGTTCCTCATCACAATCTGCGTCCCTAGCTCCTCTCACCCCTGAGATGGTAAACCAAATGATTATCAATGTCTTGGCATCCATGAACATCGCAGGTACTGATTCATCTCTTTCTAATACATGGTGCTTAGATTCCGGTGCGAGTAACCATAGACCTCTTCACCCATAAAATTACAAAATGTTGTTCCTTACACTGGTCATCTTACTGTTCAAGTTGCCAATGAAGATCATCTTCCCATTACTTCTATTGGTGATACCCTTTGCCCCTTACCCTTAACCAATGTTTTAATTTCTCCTCATTTTGCTACTAATTTGGTTTCTGTGGGTCAACTTGTTGAAAATAATTATAATGTCTCATTTTCTTCTTCTAGATGTGTTGTGCAGGACCAAGAATCGAGGAAAGTGATCGCGAGGGGGCCTAAGTGTGGAAGACTTTTTTCCTTACCAGTGTTTACATTTATTCAGAATAAATATTTACATTAGTTGTTTTGTTTTTTTCCTTCAGAATAACTCTTGGTTGAGGCATAATAGACTTGGTTATCCAAATGCCTCTACGATGTCTACTTTATTTAACTCTGGATTAGTAAATAAACATATTGACTCTACTTCTTTTGAATGCGATGCTTGTAAATTAGGAAAAAGTAAAACCTCACCTTTTCCTCACTCCAAAACACGGAGCACTGAAGTTTTTGACTTAATTCACAATGATGTTTGGGGCATTGCTCTGACCCTTTCCCATAGTCATTTCAAGTACATTGTAACATTCATTGATGACTACAGCAGATTTACTTGAATTTATTTATTGCATTCGAAGTTTGATGTTCTTAATGCATTTAACTTTTTTGTTAGCTATGTTGAAACCTAATTTTTTAAATGCATTAAAACGTTGCGCTCAAACTCAGTTGGGGGGGGGGGGGGGGGGGGGTTTATGTTTCCAATTATTTTCAATCTTTTCTAAAAACTAAAGGAATCATATCTCAACGTACCTGTCCGTATACTCCTCAACAAAATAGAATTGCGGAACGGAAAAACAGACATCTCCTTGATGTAACTAGAACACTTTTGATTGAATCATCCGCTCCCCCTCGTTTTTAGACTGAAGCTCTCACCACAGCAATCTATTTTATAAACCGCCTTCCATCACCTACCATTGCTCATTTCACGCCTCATTTTAATTTGTTTGGTCATCATCCTATGTTTGATCACCTACATACCTTTGGCTGTGTTTGCTTCGTTCATCTACCTCTCACAGAACAAACGAAACTACCAGCGCAATCTTGCAGGTGTGTTTTTTTGGGTTATGCCACTAATCAAAAAGGTTTTGTTTGTTATGATTCCGTTGGTCGTCACATCAGGTTTTCTCGAAATCTTATTTTCTTTGAAAATCAGTATGTTTTTCAAACTCACATGGACTGTCCTCATCCATCTTCACCAGCTCTCTTACCAGGTTTTTCGGATCAAACAACTGTTACTAGGTTTAATCCTAATATATCACCGATGGAAAAAACCTACCACTGCATATGACCATCCTCCTGATCCTCCACCGAAAAATGGTTACACGCCTACTCATGCCTTGCGTCGCTCCTTCAGAACTTCTAGATCACCTGAGCGGTATGGATTTACCCGTACTTTTTTTGTGACAACCCTATCTTCTGTCTCTATTCCAAGTTCTTATTTGCAGGCTGTACAACAAGATTGTTGGAACCAGACCATGAAGGAGGAATTAGATGCGTTGGATCAGAATCACACCTGGGATATTGTGGAGTGTCCTTCAGCACTTAAACTCATTGGTTGCAAATGGATTTACTCGATCAAACTTAAATCTGATGGCTCCTTGAATAGACACAAAGCTAGACTTGTGGCACTTGAAAACAGACAGGAGTATGGCATCGACTATAAGGAAACGCTTGCACCCGTGGCAAAAATGACATTTGTTCGGTTACTTCCATGGATGAAAATACGTAGCGGCCGATATATCAGCCGTAGCGGTGGCCACCACCACACTATGGCTGATTTAGCAGCCGTCGCATCCGCTACGGCCGCTACGAGGCCGCTACGGGGTGAGAAAAATTCATGATTTTCATATTTTTTTTAAATGCATAATAAAATTTATTTCTTTTATTCTTCTCTCCAAATAACATTTCTACACAACTTTTCTACCCTTTTACATTTAAAAAAACACCAAAAAACACATGATTTTGCAGTCGATACAGAGAGTTCTTCTCCTTCTCTAAGTACAACCTATTAGACACCCCCTTTGGTAGATGTATTTTTTTCTCTGGGTACTCTTTTAGTCTTGACTTCATGACATAGTTTTTTCTTTTATGAGCCTTTCATTAGTTTCTAAGTTAGCATAACTAAGCAACATGAATACATGTGTAAAAAAATAACCATTACTATTATTTTCTATTTATATTATACAGCGATACAGGACCTCATACAATGAGGGGACCACTACGCCCCCTTTTTTACTTTTGCAAAAAAAAAAAAAAAAAAAAAAAAAGAAATACATTCTCTCATTTTCCAATATTCTAGATTTTCTACAATTTTTTTGATGATTTTTCCAAATCACGCCGCTAAGTGGCGCCGCTACACTACGTGGCGTTTTGGTGGCGGGCCGCTACGCCCACCGCTACCACTATTTTCATCCTTGGTTACTTCTCCCCATTGCTGCATCTAAATCTTGGTCATTATACCAAATGGATGTTAAAAATGCATTTCTCCATGGAGATCTGCAAGAAGTCTATATGCGGATGCCACGAGGCGTCCCCTCTCCCTCTAAGAGGTCTGTCTGTCGCTTGCGCAAATCGCTTTATGGTCTAAAGCAAGCTTCTCGGACATGGTTTGAAACTTTCAGGGGTCGCTTATGTGAGTGCCTTTACTCAGAGCCCTTATGATCCATCTCTCTTTCTATACCACACATCTACTGATGTTACTATTCTTCTCGTGTATGTTGACGATATTATTATCACTGGCACTGTTGATGGTATGATCAAAGCTCTCCAAGCTTCTCTCAGGGATTCCTTCCATATGAAGGATTTGGGCCCATTGCATTATTTTTTGGGCTTAGAGGTGTATCAATCTCCTAAAGGCCTATTTGTTAATCAACACAAATACACATCGGATCTTATCGGGTTGGCTGATCTCCAGGATTCTTCACCCGTTGATACGCCCGTAGAGATAAATCTCAATTTGAGTAAAGATGATGGCAATCTTCTTCCTGATCCTCATACCTACCGGCGCCTGCTGTTAATCTTGTGAGCCAATTCATGACAGCTCCTCGACACCTTTGTCTGACATCTGTGAAGCGCATTATCCGCTGTCTGCTTAGAACTGTTACCTGTGGTTTATATAATCCAAAGGATAATCCTCTTCATCTGACTGCGTATGTGGATGCTGACTGGGCAGGCTATCAAGACACATCTCGTTCTACTACTTGGTGCATGTACCTTGGAAATTCTCTCATTTCTTGGAAATGCAAGAAACGAGAACATGTGTCCAGATCTTCTGCAGAAGCTGAATATAGGGCAATGTCTTCTACCTGTTTTGACCTCTCATGGCTACGGGGACTTTCGGAACTCGGGTTTACACAAACCTCTCCTACTTCATTGCATGCCGATAATATTGGGGCTATCCAAATCACTGAAAATCCAGTCTTCCATGAGCGTACCAAACATATCGAAGTTGACTGCCACTTTGTTTAGAATGAATATAAGCGTGATGTCATTAGTCTCCCTCATGTCCCTACAGAGTTTCAGTTTGCAAATATCTCCACGAAGGGACTTCCTTGGCCTCGACATCAATTTCTTATCTCCAAATTGCTGCTTTTTGACTCCCCAGCATCCCGGGGGGGGCGCTTCAATCCAGGCCTAAACTCATAGGCCCATTTAGGCTCATTCATTGTATTTTAACATTAGTTAAGCACACATGTACATACTTTGTTAGCTATATTTTAGAATCTAAGATTGTATTGCCTTGATAAGGCATGATTAGATACTGTCAATAGGCTATAATTAGGGCATTCAGCCCCTATATATATGAGTCCCAGTTGACCCTAAAAGGACACTGCATTCAGCATCCATTTCTATTAATGTGCTCTGTTTTCCATCTCTCACAATGACAATCTTAACCCCTTCATGCCCACAAATTTTCACCATAAAAGATGGGTGCACAGTCGATCTATCTGTCCAATCCATTCGGATGGGTGCAAAGTTTGTTTGGTGCACAATCTTTCTTACTGTTTGAATGCAACGAATGTGGGAGAGAAAGAAGAGAAGCTGCTGCAATTCTGTGTGACAAGACTCAAGCAAACTTCAACAAGGCTGATGAGGCTCTGGCTGTGGGCGATTGTGCTCCTAAGTTGACAAATGCCGAACAGTTGAGGGATGGTGTGAGAAGACGATAATGCCGATGCTATCTTGACGGGAATGACAAACTAGAAGTAGCAAAGCTGGCTTGATGGCTTCGATGGAGTTCAAAGGTGCAGTGCAGTGGGATGTGAAGGTCGCATGAGGTGCTAGGTACCTCCTATACTCAAATCTCCTTTCTTCTCCTTTCGATCTTTTTTTTTTTTTCTCTTCTTTTTTTACTTTTTTCTTTTGGGGTATGGGTTTTGGTAATGCCGACGGAGGGTTTGGGTTTTGGCGCAATGGGATTTCCGAGGATTTGGAGCTTTGGGAGTCTGGGTACTGGGATGGGTTCAACTGGGTATTATTTTAGGAATTGATTGGGGTTCGGTAGAAGGTCTAGGGGTTGGATTTTAGAGTTTTGGTTGGCTGGGGAGCTCAATTTGGTTTTAGGGTTTAGTAAGCAAGGATGAAAATAGCGGTAGCGGTTGGCGTAGTGGCCCGCCGTCAAACCGCTACGAAGCGGGCGCTACGTAGCGTAGCGGTGTGATTTGAAAAAATCGTCCAAAAAATCTGAAAAAAAAAATCTAGAAAATCCAGAAAATTGTAAAATGAAAGAAAATGTTGTTCTTTTGCATAGGTAACTAATATATAGGGATGTAGCGGTCCCCTCATTGCATGAAATCCTATATCGCTGTATGATTATAAAACGATAAATTGATATATTTTTTTCATATATATTCATGTTGGTTAGCTATGCTAAGTTAAAAACTAAAAAAAAATATTTATAATCAAACAAAATATCATCACCATTATGCTTAGACTATAACATTTTAGAGTTACATTTTCATATAAATATATATATAGAGAGAGGTTTTCAGTTAAAGTAAAATTTGATTAGGCCTTATTTCCTATTAGAGTTAATTTTTCCTAGGTCCTATGTCCTATTTGAGTGAAACTTGGTTGGGCTCTATTTTTAAGTAAAGTAACATTTGCCTAGGCTCTATTTTTTGTTAATATGAGATTTCACTAGGGCTCTATTTTCAATTGGTGTGAAATTTGGTTGGGGCCTATTTCCAATTAGAGTGAAATTTTGATTAGGTGCTATTTTTAATTAGAATGAAGTTCGGCTAAGTCCTTAATTTCAATTAACTAATATATGGCTCGGGAGTGACCTTTTATTTTAATACTTAGGCCTAATGCGGAGCCCACCAATTAAGGTTGTGCCTTTTACTTTTTGCTGGGGCCCACTTAATTTTTTATTTGAATCTACCATTAGGCGGGCTGTGGGCCAAATTGAAGTCCAAATGTTACCTTTCAAAAAAGATTGGGGGGCATAAGTGACTAGGGCATTCGATGCCCTTTTGGTTTCGCCAGAACAAAGGCATCCAGAGACACAGATAGAAAAGGAAAAGAGGGAAAAGGAGGGAGGATGCTGCGATTCAATGCTGCTGCTACTGTGGTGGTTGTTGGTGGCTGCTGCTAGTGTTGCTGGTGCTCCTTCTCTCCAAGTATGTCTCCTTCTTGCAGCTGATATTCTTTTTTCCTTTCTTTCTTTGGTTCTTCCTTTTTTCTTCTTCTTGCACTAGCAATTTCTTTCTTTTGTTCCTTCTTTCTTTCTTCTTCAATATACCTAGTTGGACGAATATACAGAGGTAGGGACTTTGGTTCTTCTTCTTCTTCTTCTTCTTCTTTTTCTCTTTTTTTTTTTTTTTTTTTTTTTTTTTTTTACTACAGCACTGTTACGTAGTGCCGCTAGCATCCCTGTTAGTAAGGGTTCGGTTGGGAATGGAGATTTAGAAAACTGGGGTTTTGTGGGATTCGGGTTAGGGCTTTGGTTTTTGGAGATGAAGATGGGTCCGGGGTTATGATTTGGGGATTTTGGTTGACGAGGTTTGAGGCGAAAGTTTTTTGGGAAGACGTGATTTGGTGGTGAGGATTTGGAGATTTGGGGCTTCTAGGGTTTAGGCGGGGTTGGAATTGAGGGGTTTCTGTGGAGTGGGCTTTGGTATTGGGATGATGGAGATGGAACGGATGGATGACGGGAGAGATAAAATCCGGAAAGGATGATTATCTTCCCTACGATCACAGGACTTCAACTCTGATATACCAAACCAAATTGGTGCAGCACCGGATCCGCAATAAAAAAATAGATCAATCTCCAATGGGTTTGGTCGAATCCAAAGATGGATTCAGCACTAGGCCACACTCAAGAAATTGGGAAACACCATAATTGAAAACAAAACTCAGGAATCTTTAACTAATAATAATAAGCATGAAAATACCATGAGGCATAACCTTAAATATAGAGGGTCATTCCTATTACTTGGCAATCAAGGCTTTCCTAAAAATTAAAGGAATCTAAATAAAAGAGGAAGCACATATATTAGCAATCTTAATCTAAATAGGAACAGAAAATATAAATAGTTATCTAATTATACAAGGAATGAAAATAGAATTAGGATAAAAGGGAATCCCATGGTAGCTCTCAGGGGTGAACAAAAAATCCGTCGATCCGTAAAACCGATCCGATCAGATCCAATCCACGGATTTTTAACCGATCCAAAGGTAATCGAATTGGTGACGGATTGAAAATCTTGTAATCCGTTAGCAACGGATCAGTGACAGATTTCACCCTCAATCCGCGGATTCAATCCGATCCGATCTGTTGACATTAAATATAAAGAAAAAAAAATTAAGGGGTCTAAATATAAGTAAAGATGTCTAAATATAAAATAAGAAAAAAAATTTAAGGGGTCAAATATGAAATTTTTTACGACATGTTTGATATCTTTCTTTTTAACATTAGATTGAACGGATTAATCCGATCCTCCATGGATCGGTTTTTAACAACCACGGATTGGTGACGGATTCCAAATCCATCAATCTGTAGGTAACAAATTGGTGGCGGATCTGGCCCAATCTGCACCAATCCGACCCGTGTACACCCCTAGTAGCTCTCACTCAATATTGGGCCTGTGGGCTGAACCAAATGGACCGGATTGACCTATGAGTCAATGGTTCAGGCCTGATCCATAATGCATCAGAAATTTGCTGGAGAGTTGGCATTTGACACCTGAATCATATTTGCCCGAGGTTCTAACAATTTGTTATCATATAAAACGCAGGTACTAGTGATGCCTTCCGGGGATTCAGCAACTGTACGATCCATATCCAAGGAACAAGATTCTCGCACATGCAGTGTGGCAAGAGCTGGGGACAATGTATCTGTTAGTCTGCAAGGCATTGACGGAAGCTGTCTGATGACAGGCGGCGTGCTGTGTCACCCAGATTTCCCAGTTGCTATTGCCATCTGTTTAGAGGTTAAGGTCCTTGTGTTGGATGTGTCAATGCCAATCCTAGTTGGCTCACAGGTTGTGCTTATTACTTAAATTCTGTATGTTGTAAATTCTCGATTATTAGTTTCCTTTCATCTAATGCTTGGGAGAATAAAAGTGCAGGTGGAGTTTCATGTACACCATGCGAAGGAGGCTGCAAGAGTAATTAAGATATTGTCTGTGATTGATCAAAAAACTGGCAAGGTCTCTAAAAGAGCACCTCGCTGTCTCATTGCAAAGCAAAGTGCAGTGATAGAGGTCAGTTGTTGTTGTTGTTGTTGTTGTTTTGTTGTTGTTATTATTAAACTTCTCAGATATTGTGAAGTGCTTAGAAAGTGAAACTATGCATTCATGGTTTATTAGAAATCCAACTTTCTGATTGTCATTTTAGCACTGTCATTGTTGCTAACCCTACTGAAATAGATGCTTCATAAGTATGCAACATTTGGAGGTCCTAACTCTTTCGTGCTTTCCGCTTATTTCTGGGTAACTATTGCATTTTATTGGGCTACCATTCATATAGGTTAGGATCATCTAGTGTTGGAAATTTTTGGAGCATGCCCAGCTGACGCTGTTTTGATTTGTGCAACTGTGTATGACCCAGGAACAGACATTTGCCACTATAAATCCTTTACTTTTAGATTATTATTTGACAGCTCTTGGTTCTAAACGTGGCCACGAAGTAATGATTTTGGCCAGGATTTTTATTATATTTTATTGTCTTGGAGCAGCTACATGATTGCAGTCTGTTCTCAATGGTAAAATAAATAAATAAATAAATAAAATAACTATTAGTCATATGCTTTGAGATATGTAAAGCGGTGATCGCAACCCATGTTTAGTTAAAGCATTATAAGCAGGTGTTGGTTGCAGTATTGAAAGTTCTCGTTTCAGGTGGCCCTGGACAGGGCAGTTTGTGTGGAAGAATTTTCTGTGTGCAAGGGTCTTGGGCGGGTATTCTTGCGAGCATCAGGAAAAACTGTTGCGGTAGGGATCACAACTCGAATTGTTGAGCAAGACTAGTTCCGAAGAAGGTCCCATCCGATTTCATCTGTTGAAGCAACTTGCCTATGGTGTCCATGGATAAATATCAGGATTGTCCTTCATATCATCTGAGATGTCTGTGTCGGATCCGAGGTTTTCCCCGTATAATGGATTAATTGTGAAGTTGTGTTAGTTATTCAAGGATATCTATTCTTACCTGGAAGAAGAGAATTACTCTGGCTTGAGAGCTGATTTAACCAAGGTACACTGTAGTTTTTTCCCAGGCAATGAACAATGCTTTTCTGCTATGTACCTTTGCAATCCTCTTGGCCAACGATGCAGCATACTGTATGATACTTATCTTTTAAGATTATTACAAAGTGCCTCTTTTCTTCCTTTTTCCTTTTGTATTTGGTCGAAAGTGCCTTTGTATTTATTGATTTGTTTATGCTCGACATCAGGATGGCTTGCTCAAATCTGTGTGTTTTGCATCACTTGTGGCCCCATTGTAGGGCCTGTTTCGATCCACGGAGCTCTATAATGAGGAGCTTGTTCATGACAGGGAACTTTGGTGATTCTAGGTTTGTGGAATGGAGTTTTAAGGCCTGTTTTGTTACTAAAATTTCTCACAGGAATTTGCCATGTTGGGATTTTTTTGGACATAATGTGAAATATTGTCTCCTAGCATTTGCAAATACTGTATTGCTTAACAAGCATTTCAAAATTCCAGCCACTTAGAAAGGTCTCAAATGGCTTTTCGGAATTCAGAATTTGTAGTGTTTCTCAAATTTTATCATAATGAAGGAAAATGTTGTCCTACTGGGAAGTTCTCACAGGAATTCCAAAATTCCCCGACAGCCACAACTCCATGGTTTGAAAACTCTCCAAGTCCACTCTTTTGACTCAGACTCTCCCGAGTTCTCATTTTTATGAAGAATCAAGTCAAATATAGGAAAATTTGGCCGAGTCATCTCATCTTTTTAAGTTCGTATTTTGAACCATTTGATCGGTAAAACTAATTTTGAACAATTAAAATATATTTTTAAGTAATTATGCACGAGTGGAATCGATTCCATGTAACATCATATTGTCAAAACGACTCCCACAAATTGAAGGAAGAGCATTTTACACGATCTTAAAATTCCAAAAATTACGTTCTGTCAACCAAACATAGGATCGTGAGTTACGAATTTTAAACCGAATGGCGCTTTAATCATAATATTTTGCATATTTTAAGTCACAGAATTCTGAGAGATCCTCTTCCCCCGAACTGCCACTAATTTCCCTTGATAAATTATCAAAGCATGGTTTCGTGCACAGAAACGGCAGAAAAAACAGAACATTCGCTCGATGCAGTTTCTAGTTTTCATGCCACCAAACTACAGCAGTACAGCTAACCTATTTTGCCAGATGATCTTAGCGCTTGCCTTTCGGAATACATCCAAACAAGCAAAAATTCAAGCAAGCAAGAACAATGAACAGGTATTTACAAGCAAAATGTTCGAAGTGACTGATAAAGATATCATATTCCTTGGGCCCTTATGACACTTTACTAGATTAGTAAAAGTCAAGTAAAGCCTTTATTTTTCAGATAAAGAATTACATTAATAGCACTTTAAATCAAAATTCCCTCCATCTTTTTAAAAAAAAAAAAAAAAAAAAAAAAGTCAAAAAGTAACGTTCTTTCTCCACTAAATGACAAAAAAGCTTCATTTTCCTATACAAAAGTCAAAAGATTTTATACCAAACAAATAAAAACAAAAAACCATCATAGCCCCATTATATTTTTGATATGATGCTTTACAACACTTTATTTTTCATGTAAAATTCATCCACATTTCACACTTCCAACATCAGTTCCACTGGTATGGCCAGCACATTGATTCAGCCTTACATCATCCTTTTCAATTGTGTTGTGAATGGAAGAAACGCTGGAACAACCGACAGACATGGGCGGTGCGTCTGAGGCCTCCTGACTGAACTTCACCCTCAGTTTCTTCTTCCTTGGAAAGGACATTCAGAAGTTGGTCGTGAAGATTTAAAGCCTCAAAAGAGCACACTCTCGCCATCAACAGTGGTTTCTATGATCCGTCGTATGACAGGCTGCGACTGCTTGCACTTCTCTAGAATGCTCAGGGTCGGATCCTCCTGCAGAAAACAATTAAATCTTAAGTTAGAATTACAGCCAGAGTTCTTTGGATTGTAACAATTTTAGTCACATTGGTGGAAATTGATGGGACACTCCTTGGAATACAGAAAGATTGCAGTGATATGCACTGGTAGCTGACTGTACAAGCCAATATAACCATTCTGCATGGAGCCTCAGTTCTTACCACCCTGCATGGAGTTCGAACCCAATTTAGGAAAGTTTTAAAATAAGGCCTTAAATTTTTGCCTTATTCCAAAAGAGGACATAAGTTTCAAAACTTTCTAAATTAGTCACTAAGCTAGCGACCTTTTTCCTCATTTTTTGAAAATGCTCAAATTACCCTTATGCTCAAATGACCCTTCATTTAAAGAAGGGACACGATTTCAGAAGGGACACGGTTTCAGCAGCCACTACATCCAATTGCTATGGGAACACTGATTGTCCTTAATCACTATAAGGACGCGGGTGAAGGTGAAGAAATTGAGGAGAATATAGAGGAATTGAAGGAGAGTTTTATTTCAATGAAGGGTAATTTAGATATTGTAAATAAAATTTGAGAAAAAGTTACCGAAAAATAACAGGATGTTTTAAATTGAAAACTTAGAAACTAGAGGATTTTACCGGAAAATACCCACTATTTGTCCGTCGCACGTATCAGTGCCTCGCAAATAGCGCCGCACAAACGGGGTCCGTCAAACCCCGTTTGGTTTTTTTTTTTACCAATTTCAAACTAGCGACGCTAGCGTCGCTGATGCTTAAATTAACGACGCTAGCGTCTCTCTTCGACAATTTCATAAAACCCTCCTGCCCTTTCGTATTCTCATTTTTCCTCTCCCCCTCCTTGCTCTACATTAGTACGTCGACGCCGCTGTTCCTTTTGCATTCTTCTTTCCCTACTTTTGGACCAACCTCGCTCCGATATCGTACATCACCTCAAATGTATGGGATGTTGATACCGTTTTCACATTTTGCATAGCATTTCAAGAACAATGTTTGTTTGGATTTTTTATCAAAGAACAAAACATCCACAATGGTTTATGTATGCGTTTCACATGTCTTGGGACTTGGGATTTCCATTTCGTAATGCTTGTTTGGTGATTGAATAAAATCCGGAAATGGGAGAACATCACCAAACTTCCATTTTCTCCGCGACTATTCTATTATTGTCTGTCGTCGTTCTTCTTCTTTTTGATGTATGATCTTTTGACCTCTTCATTATTGCATTTTTTGTGTGAAATATTTATCTACTCATGTCGTTCGAAGAACTTCGATTTGGCAATGGTTTTTATACCAATTCCTTACAAGGAATTAGGGTTTTTGAGTTGGGTTTATCTAGATATAATAGTGAGGATCAATGTACTTTTTAATCTAACAACTTGTTCAGTGAGAGTAGATTTAATCCAACTGACCAACATCTGGTCTTGTTTTTGCCAACCGTTTGAACCTTGAAAGTATTGGATTGGAGAAGGGGTTCAAACTTATCAAACTTGTTTTACTGGAAGTAATACTTGTAACTTCACACAGCCATGAATTGGGTTTAAAGCAAGCTCCCAAAACAAAATTCAAATAGTTTTATTTGGCACCATAGTAACTCCCTTATCGTCAACAAATCCCCCTGCTTTATCCCATTGCCTTGCATTTTTTTTTGCGGACATGAATATGTAAATAAATTGTTCACTGTCTCTTACAGAAGCCACTTTTGTCTTTCAATAATTCTTAATCAGCATTATGCAATTGCTTTAAAAGGAAGGAGTGCAACAAGTCACAGGTTGATGCGTGAATTATGGCTGATGTGTTTGGATGAACAAAACTACACAAAGTCACAGGTTGGGATGGCATTGAGCTGGTTTTGGTATGGGTCAAGATAAACACGAATCCGCCATGACCCATACCTGCCATGCCATATCTCTGACCTCACTCATGAATCATGATGAGTTTATTTTAACAGGATTACTTGGATCACTAGTCATAGTGTGCAATTCGTGGTTCGTGAATTGCAATTTGCTTCATGTCAATCTTAGTTTGCTAGAGGTTATAAGATGAGAAAACTCATAGTTGTGGATCACCTAACATTCTTTTAATCTTCAAGTGAGCTTTGTTCTAGATCAAGATTTCAAGCCATTATTACGATGGGCCTGCGATGGGCCTGCAAGTTCCAAATTCTAATACGATTTGCAATCTAAGTATTAAATAGTAAAAAAATGGATTAGAGTTGTAGTGGATAAAGACTTTCAGTCCATTGGCAATTGAACCCTGCACCAAAAATAACACAGACCATCTGAAGTTGCAATTGAAAGAGAATCAACTGTATTGTTGTTCTCAAATTGTCCCCCCTCACTAGGGACACAGCCTCGACTCAAAGCATGTGTAAGCACTGACATAGGGCCATTATTCACCCTATGTGAATTCGAACCTGGGGCATACGATACCATCTCAAGTTGCTAACTAATACACCCAAAATGCCTAAATATTAAAGGTGCAACAAATTAATCACTTAACAATTGTGTCTCAAATTACTATCCCCCGTAGCAATCTAGGTAAACTTTGTCCCAAACCTACTTTCACTCACACTAACCTTTTCCTTTACCTATTTTGACTTATATCTGTTTTATGATATGCGGTATCAAACTCACCTAATGGGCACACTTTTGGTCATGTTTAATACAATCTATCATTTTTTAATTTTTGAAATATTGAATTATAAAAAATATTACATGTGTGTGTTTCTATATCTAGAACTGAGGGGGTATAAAGATGCAAATTTAGCAATCTCATAGTTTTGAACTCTACAAACCCATACTACCACCACATTGCCACCAAACTCAGCTTGCACTACTTGAGGATCATAACCAAACCTCCACATCAACCACCACCACATAAAAAGCAAAAGAATTTATGAGAGATTTTGCTTGTTTTTCTGGTTGAGACATCCATTTAAGGCTAGTTTGGAAACTATGAACTTTAGGAAATAAAGGAGACGAGCTGTTTTAATTAAACCTTTTCTTACAAATAGACCATTTCGTATGTCTCATTCAATTAAAAACAAACAAATATGAAACATGACTTGTGATATAGTACAAGTAATTGTAATGCAATTGTGATATAGTGCAAGTAATCTGACCAGGTCCCCAACAAGTGTCAGAACAAGAGAGAGACAAAACGCCTGTAGCGTTTGTGAAAAATAAATTTGTTTTCAAACATATCAAACTTGATTGACAAAACCCCAAGATGTGGGTTGACCTGCTATTGGAAGGAGTTTGTTGTACTGGGACTTGATCAATCCTCTTTTTGTTTGTTTGTTTAGATTTTAGTAGTGGAGGTGGAACCCAACTTTGAACAAGTCCCATAGTGCCAAATGGACTACATGGGTACTAGTCTTTCCTTCCTTTCCTTCTAAATTGAAGACATGGTGGCATGTATTTTGACATCTATATTCTATACACAATAACGATCGTCCCATTCTATGCAAGTGGATTGATCTTTTTGGTGATTGGGGCCCTTGATCATAGAGGTCCTGGTTGACCCAATGATCATTCTGGTTTGTCGAAATTCCACATCCAACATTTGCAGGTTTATGGTGTTTTTCATCATTCTCTGAGTGTTGAATAATTGAATTCTTCCAATCCAACATCTTGGGTCTCTGCCATAATGGAACCATCCAACCCTGTATATGGTGTTTATCATTTCTCATGTAACCAAACCATGAATTATTGTAAATGCATGTGTATCAACCTTTTAATTATCAAAACTATTTCTTTTCAGATGAACAAATAAGTCTGAAACCACAAGACAAAATATGGACTTTTCAGGTTTAAATCACATTCTAGTCTAGAAAACACCACTTAAAAGAAAAGGAGAAGGTTGTATATATAATTTCACAAAACTGGACTTTACCTATTCACAATCATTGGCCTCGTTGTTTTGAATGCTAAAAATGAGCTGAAATTTTATTGTTATTGTTATGATTGAAATATCTTGAGGGTTCCCTTCACAACATGCTACTCACAATACGTGCTTCTGTCTCTATTTGCCATAACTGAACAGATGGCCCAAGGAACGAAGCTGAAGCACGACGATAAATTGCTATATCCGCAAGACTCTCACGTGTCGAAATCCATATTAAATGGGGTGGAGCCAGGGTCATATCGATATATAAATACGAACCCGGATAAGGACATATGGGTTCTAACTGATAGGCAAAGGGAGATTGTTAGGGATGTTGGTCTAGCACACCTGTCGGAGATTGATTATATGAGAATAGACCATGCCCTCATCAGTGGCTTGGTTGAACGATGGAGGCCCGAGACTAACACGTTTCATTTGCCTACCGGTGAAGCCACGGTGACTTTGGAGGATGTTGCACATATATATGGGCTCCCGATCGACGGTATACCAGTTACGAGTAGGACTTTCCCCAAGACACTTGTGCCCGAGATGTGCAAAGAGTTACTTGGAATTGCTCCATGGCCTGGGAAAGACACAATTGGCATTACAATCAAATTCAAGTGGCTAGAAGACAATTTCAAGCCCTCTAAGAAGAGGAGCGAGGTTCACAAGACGAGAGCATATTTATTCTTTCTAGTTTCTGGACAAATCTTTGCCAATTCATCCGGTGCTAGGGGACCAGCTTGGCATCTGGAGCTTTTTAAGGAATTCAAGCCCTATGCATGGGGTCCGGCCTGCCTTGCAAGCCTGTACAGAATGCTTGGAAGGGCTACAAGGTTATTAAAAGGTGAAGACGAGCGTAAGGAAGAGGACGAGGGCGAAGAAAAACGCGATTCTTCCAAAATTACGCTTTTGAAGACTCTAACAAGCCCCCTCCAGTTGCTGCAGGTGATACGAAGTTCTTTTTTATACAGTTTGAATATGGATTTGAATATAGTTTGAATGAGAATAGCTGATGTTACTTTAGAATCAACGTTCCTTTTGATTTTTGGTTGTCCACGTACAAATATGGGCATATTCAAGGATGTCAATCGGGAGATGTCCAACACCATGCCCTAGTTGGAAAAAGGACCTGCAGTTCCCATTGTTCAAGACATGGGAAATGAGACTGATAGATAGGAATCAAGTAACAAACATGAAGGAGATTCGGAGGCACATCAATGGTCTCAAAGAAGACGGGGTAATACTATTGAGTGCAATGACTTATAATATTCCTATTGATATTTATGCATTATTGGTTTCGTGATTAACTTGCTCTAATTTTGCAGTTCACGTGGCAGCCATATGCTAAGATGCCTAAGAAGTTGTTTGCAGAGATACCAAAGGTTGATATGGGGTTGTTCGCCTCTTCGACGATCCTTCAACATTACTGGATTGTTCAGAGGCACAATCCCGAACATATAGCAAAACAGTTTGGCATAAGGCAAGCCGTCCCCCCGCCCTTCTATATGCCTTTTAAGAGGGTTGAGCGTCTGGAAAGGTTTGAAATGGACTATCAAACATACGGAGATGAAGTTACTAGACTTTGGGAGGAGAGGGAGAGTAATGTCCTACGCGGACAGAAGGATAAAGAAAAGAAACACTCCCCTTCCTATCATGTTTGGTATTCATCAGAAACAATCAAAGAGATTGTATGTGGGATGGGCGGTCGAGGAAGACAATCGCCAGTGGAGCCCCACTTGGAGAAACCAGAAGCAGAGGTAGAAACTAAAGAGGGGTCAAGCCTATGGAAAGCACCCACTACGATGAGACATCCAAGATCGAGAAATACGTGAGCACCCAGCCATACTTACTCTCTTTTCTTTCCAGTTTATAACCTTTGACCCATCCTTAATGCATAAACATCTTCTGCTTCAGGTACATGCTTTGTTGGACCACTTGGAATGGTCTTCAGACCGGGCGGTCCAAAAGAAGGTCAAGATCGAAGATTTCACGGCAAGGTTGTGGGGAAAAATTAAAAAATTTAGAGATGCACTTAGTTTGGCGTTCGAAAATTATGGGGGGAAGTCATGTTCCACCTCTCAATCGGATGATGAGACGAAGGTAATAATTTCCACACAATAGTTCATGATTGGAAAAACCATCATTATCGTGATGACATTGCATTTGTAATTTATCCTTTCGATATAGGTATCACCCAGTGGAGCACGGAAGAGAGCTGTTCCAAAGGCCAGGCTAAGGAAAGGGATATCACCCACGGCCAAGAAGCTGGAATATTTAGATGAGGTGGTGAACGTGGACGACATTACATCATCACCTACTTTAACATCTGGATTTGGCTCTCCATTGGTTCCAGCCATGGATGATATCTTCACAACATCTGTTAATGTACCTCCTCAAACGTCAATTGTTGTACACACTCCAAAATCGGATATCAACACATTGGTATGGAGGATAAAGCGTTTGTATCGTGAAAGAAAGATTCCTCGTTATTTTGAGAACTACGACCATTCGTTGAGCAGGTCGGAGTATGTGCTTACTGAAGAACAATTGACCCTAGTAGAGGGATTTCTCGGATTTTACTTGAAAAAGTATCGCCCCAACTTTATGGATTCATTTTTTATTTAAGAATGTTAATCATTTCATGACGTATGTGGTATCTTTTATAGTTTGACCTTAACTGTTGTTTCTGTTTTGGTAGACCAGATGCGCTCAATATATATTGCACGCTTGTGTCCGTAAAGGTTCTAAAGAGTGTCCTCGAAGAGGCCACATGGTTAGACACCAACATTATGTACTGGTGGTTTGAATCGATAAAGGGTCGATATCCAGATGTGATTTTCTACGACCCTAGTGTCTGCGTAAGTTAATTAGTTCAATGCTTTTCCAGCAAACTATGTCCTCTTTGTGATTTTCCAGCAACATTGATAACTGTTTCCTTATTCATGAATTATCTTGATCAATGGAACTGTCACACTTTCCTATACCAGAGCTGGTGGCAAAACAATAATGTAAAGGCATTGCAAGAAAATATATTTGGTAAGGATGGTGTCAAAATCTAGGAGGCTAAAGAGAAAAGCATGTTGATCTTTGTCCTCTGGCACGAAGCACATTTCACATTGTTGGTTGGGTAGACAGAAGAAAAAAAGTGGGAGTTTTACAACAGCATGGTGTCGGACAGGACTTTACTTCAGTTCGCCAAAACATTCGTGAGTTGTCCGCACCGTTCATGATCTTTACATGCTTGTATTGATACAACTTTGCACAAAAAAAACTGACCACTGACACCTTGTTTTTTTCACATTGGGCGGCCAGTTCTCCAACTATGGATGGTATGACACCAATATGTGGACATTGCTCGTGAAGACCAAAATACCTTACCACGAAAACGGGAACGATTGTGGTGTCTTTGCATTAGCGTTCGCCGAACACTATGCTACACGTAGAGACATCAAGTTTAAACAATCAGACATAATGTATTTTCGTAGTAGGATTGTGGTCGACATATATGGATATAGTTGGGAGCTCAATAGTGACTGTTTGAATATTGATCCACTGACTCAGTGAAATGTTCCTAAAACATTGTTCGTGATATTTTTGGTTGTATAAAAATCAGTTTGTAGTCGGATGTTATTGTTCATATTGTCTTTTGGGTTTATTGGGATCAATTCATCGGTATATATTCATGAGTTTCCGTAGAAATGCCTTATCAATGGTTGCATTGAACTGTTTGATTTTTTTAACATGTTAATGTAGGAATGAAGAAGAGAAATGTTTGGTTGAGAAGATTGTTTGCATCAGTAGATGCATGAATGTAGTAACCTGGCTGAGAAGATTGTTTGGTTGAGATGAAATGTAGTAAACTGGTCGCATCAGTGGATGTATTGAAATGTTTGGAAGTGTGTATATTCTATGCAGGAATGAAGAATAGAAATGTATGTGCACTTTGCACTTGTATCATGTTTGATTTCTAAAAAAAAAATACAGTATTAAGCGACGCTTAAAGCTTCAGGTGAGCGACGCTAGCATCGTCTAACTGTAAAGTAAAAAAACACTGAACGACGCTAGCGTCACTTTTTAGCTTCAGGTGAGCGACGCTAGTGTCGTCTAACTGTAATGTAAAAAAACACAAAACGACGCTAGCGTCGTTCAAGTAAATTTAGATTAACGACGCTAGCGTCGTTCCATTCTGTGTTTATAGAGCAATTGTTTACATGGTTTAGACCTATAAAGAGAACATCCTGTGTCATCACAATCTATATCTATTGACTGGATAAAACTCGCACATGAATTCATACAATTAAATAACCAACATTTGTGCTTTATAAATGACTATACAACTTTCTCCAACAAAGGTTTGACCTTACAACTTTGGGACTATACAACTTTCTCCAAAAAAAGGCTTGACCATATAACTTTGACCATACAACTTTGTGAGTATACAACTTTCTCCACAAAAGCAATGACCATACAACTTTCTGACTGTACAACTTTCTCCAAAAATGCTTTAACCCTACAACTTTGGGACTATACAACTTTTTCCAAAAAAAAGGCTTGACCATATAAATTTGACCATACAACTTTGTGAGTATACAACTTTCTCCACAAAAGAATGACCATACAACTTTGTGACTAAAAATGCTTGACCATACAACTTTGTACATTGAACATGATATATTCCAAAAAAAAGGCCAAAAAATGAGCATCGAAAGGACCTGTGCTTTCAAAACAATTCTGAGACATATAGATGTGGTATGGGGTATCTATGTATTGTACGGAGGAGGCGAATTCCTGTATGAGGCGCGATTATAACCTCGCGCATGACAGTGAGAGCAAGTGACAACCCTACGCTCTCTGTAGCGGTCTTCTGTACGGATTCTGTTTTTTTTTTCGGCCTTCCAGGCTGTTTTGAAGAAAGGGGAGGCAAGACCCTTGAATCTGATATGTGCTCCCACTGTTTGCTATCACGGGTGGCATGAATGTCCTCTTTGTATGTTTCTTGGTACTTACTTGCAAGATACCAATCCTCACAAAAATCATATGGATTTTTGTTCCTCAACCTCATACCTGCGATTGCATGTGAGCACGGGATTCCAATAATTTGTCATTTGCGGCAAGTGCAAGTCCTCTTATCGAGGTGAACAACATCCACATAGTTTACGGATTGAACCTGAAACTCTTTTAAACCGGCAACATGTACATGCAACCTACGTGCTTCTTCAGTTTCATTGCTCAACTGTTTCTCGGCATATGGGGTCAAACGAGTGCTGACATCCAAAGATTCAGCATGTCGTTTTTGGAAGAACTCCATGAGTTTGACCCTAATATCTTCGACCTGTTTCACTATTGGAAGAACTCTGGTATCCTTTAACATGCTATTGGTGCATTCGGCAGCGTTGCATGTAAGCATGTCATACCGTCTACCCTCGACATAATTGCCCAATGTTGCCTGCCAAATGCATGTATATAATTGTATGCCTCAACATTTACAACCTTAATATCTTCCATAAATGCTTCGTGTTCACAGGCCCTATAAGCCTTTGCAGCGCACCAAAACTTCATGACAATTGCCGAATCACTGAATCTTGACTTGATATTCTCCGCGAGATGGCGACAACAATAGCAATGGGTTGAAGTGGGCATGACGTTCGCAAGCGCAGGGACAAGTCCCTTCTGTCGATCAGAAATGATGGTAAGATTCATTGGTTCACCAAGAGACACACTAACATTTGCGAGGAACCACTCCCAACTATCACATCGCTCGGCTTCGGCAATTGCAAATGCAATTGGAAAAAGCTTGTGATTTCCATCCAATGTTACGGCTACCAACAACACGCCTGGGTACTTACCATGAAGATGTGATCCATCGACTGCAATCATTGGCCTCAAAGACGATGTGAAAGCTTTTATGGACGGAGCAAACGCAAAAAAAAAAAAAAAAAAAAAAAAAAAAAAAAAAAAAAATCTCTTAAATCTATCATCGTTGGACGTCTCGATGTTGGTCACACTCCCTGGGTTCATCATCTTCAACTCTGCACAATACAACGGAAGGAGTTTGAATGAATCTTTGTACGAACCTCGAACTGTGCGAAGTGTCATTTCTCTAGCGATATATGCCTTCCTATACGATATAATAACCCCAAACTCCATCTGATAATCATTCATTATCTCCTTAGGTCTCAAATCATTATTTAGACGAACTTTCTCCAGAATGTACTCCGCAATCAACTCTGATGATGCCTGCCTTGTGTTGTACCCATCATTGGCTTTGAACATTTATGAACAGGGTTGTAGGTTCAAACCTTAAACCGTGGTCCACTCTCAATTATAGACGCGTGGATGCGCCATGGACAATCCTGGTCCTTGCATTTTGCTGTGACTTTGAACTGACTCATCTTTAGATGCTTGAGCGTGAAGTTGTTATATATTGCAAACTTGGCTATAGTCCTTCTGAAATTTTCGCGATTCGGAAACTCGTTCCCAAGCTACATCTCGTGAGAAGTATTATGGTAAAACTCTGTATGAAACTCCTCTGGAACCATGTTATCTTCAAAATTAACTTCACGCCTATGGGTTGATGGCTCCCCAAAATATGATTTTGTTTTCACAGACGCTTTATTCAGTGCACCGCCATCAATACTACTTCCAGAGTCAGACTCTTCTGGAACCACGATATCTTCAAAAATAACTTCATGCACATGGGTTGATGGATCTGCAGCATATGATTTCGTACCCAGGTCGCTTTATTGAGTGCACCGCCATCAATACTACTTCCAGGGTGAGACTCCTCTAGAACCACGGTATCTTCAAAAATAACTTCACGCATGTGGGTTGATGGCACCGCAACATATGATTTCGCACCCACGATCGCTCTTTTGAGGGCATGGCTAATAGTTCTATTTCTGGGCTGATCGTCTTCTACGTCGATGGCTTCTGCATCAGCATCACTCTCCACTGCATCAAGGTACTTGCGAAAGACAATGTCACTCTCCTGTGCCAGCTCATCGGTCGCAAAGTTCTGGTAGATGAGAAGTGCATGTCGTCATCTTCATCGAGGTTTACAGTAAAACATCTTGTGTCTTTCTCTGATGGAGCCTTCTGATTTGCATCACGACTGCCAGCTTTAACAGCACATTTACCATCTCGCAGCATATACATATTCAACCCATGCGACCTTCAAAAGGTACATGATACTGAATTAATAATGTATTACACAGACATGAATGTGTTGCTTAAGAAAATAATGTCAAATGGAGTACCTTCGTTATTCTCCAATACCTAGGCCAGAACCAAATGATGTTCTGTTGATATATAGACAAATCCCATTTGTTTCAACACTGAAGAGTGTCAACATGCACTTAATATCGTTATCATCTTCGATGCCAACCAATGAAAACACTTTACCATTGTGATGTAGATAACGAATGCTTATGTCTTTGGAGTTAACCTCCCAATGTGATGCTTCAATAGCAACTTTAACTAACGATTCAAATGTTATATCACTTGGAATAGACCTCATCTTTTACTTCCCACCTTTATATGCTGGGTGAATCATGTCAAACTGAATATCCCCTTCATAGTGGAATATGACTATTAATTCATCTCCCGGCATCCTAATCATTGAAAGAACGAATATCCATTAGAGAGAATTGTAGTAGCAAACTGTACACAACATTTCAGTAATGTAGAAGTAATTACAAATGTATGTTACATCTTAAACAATAATGGTAATTTCATTAATGGTAGAAATCAGTAAGGGTACTTTCATTTCTCTTGAAAAAAAACGCATTTATTTTGATTCCAGACAAACCATTCCAATTTCCACTTACGTAGACATATTAGAGGATGAGGCGGCTGCCAACAAGTTCAAAATGGAGTAAAGAGATGGGTTGACAGATTATTATCTGGGATTCGAAAGACATTTACTCCAAATGGCCCACATCATTGCCATCAATATAAGCCATCTGTGATGGGTATTATACAAGGCGAGGGGAAATGGTTGACAAATTGCATTAACCTAATATTAATACTCTGATTAGTGTAAAAGATATAAAGAAATTTGCACCGACCTCTTAAATGGAAGCCAGCGCCCACTAAGATGAGCAGTAAAAAGAATATTCGCATGATTATGTGAATGAAAGTCCTGTTGTACGAAAAGCGTGAGCTTATAAATCAGATGCAGAAACCTCTAGATGAGAAAATGGGGGTTTCGAGGGCGGGAAAGGAGCAAATGGATTCCGAACAGCATGCAACTATTATTAATACACTGAACAGCGTAAAAAAATGTACAAAAATGTGCACCAACCTCTTAAATGGAAGCCAACAACCAATGAGATGAGCAATAGAAAGGAGATTTTAAGCATTCTAGGCATGGAAGGTCTGTTGAGCGAAAACATGTAAGCACGTATGAAGAAGAAGCGGACACTTATAAATGAGAAAAAGTGACTTTAGGTAAAGGGGAAATAGAATGAATTGCGACGATAGCGTCACTTGATTTGAAATTAAGTGATGCTAGCGTCGCTCTAGAAAAATAATAAAAAAAAAAAAGGGAAAGTGGCGGGAGGCATATTGCCGTAGTGAAAGTGTTCCGGGGCACTAACACGTGCGACGGACAAATAGTGGGTATTTTCAGGTAAAATCCTCTAGAAACTAATTTAAAAAGTCTTGAAACTTGTATCCTTTTTTAAAATAAGGCAGAAACTTATTTGAAATTTTCTAACCTTCAATTTTATTGGCTTTAAAATTGGTAAATGAAGGTCTACAAATTAAACCCCTACAATAAACCTCTAATAGAAAGAAAATAAAAGAAAACACCTAAACTTCCAACACAAAACACACAGTATATTCCAATATCCCAACCTGACTTCTGCCAAATAAAAAATAAAAACAATCTTTCAAATCTCAAATCCTTCCCAGACACCGAAATCAGAAATTCCCAACGACCCAAATCTTAAACTCACCAAAACTTGTATGGTGCCCTAACCCAGCCTCTCTAGAACCAAAGCCCGAACTATACATACGCTACCAAAAGCGACAGATTCAAATTCCCAAAGAATGACAGGCGACCAAATGTTTCACAGCCCAAAACCACATCCAGAAAACCTGTTGAACCCCATCCACAACTTCTCCAGAGAACTTGAAACTAAACAAAGAACCGCCTTGGGACTATGAAATTTGGACCTTTTTCTCTCAGTCCCGTGATGTGATTTTTCTAACCATAAACCACAAATTCCTGGACGGGTATGGCGCCATGCCCCATGGTCCATATCAGCAAGCTTTGGAAATCAAATAAAAAATTTCCAAAAAAAGGAGAGAGCAGAAGTTCCATTCCTTTAAAAAAAATTTAAAAAAAAAAAAAAAAAAAAAAAACAAAACCAAGTATTGATGTTGCGAGAAAGGGGCTAAACTAGCCTTCAAATACTAAAATATGCGCTTTCAAATAAGGTCCCGATGTCGCTAAAACAAGTCTCGATATCGTGGGAAAATGGTTGAACTAGCCTCAAAATACTTTAATATGCCAAATCAAGTATTGATGTCGCAAAATCAAGCATCGATGTTGCGAGAAAGGGGTTGGAGGGGCAATTTGGTCCGAAAAGGATCAAAGTATATTGTATAAAAATGCTTTTAGGCATTACATGTATTTAAAGATACTTTTGGAGGTATCTGAGGATGCTTTTAGTAAAAACTCCTTTTAATAATGACTTATTATTATTATTTAATGATATTACTTTTATAAGATTCAACTTAATTCTCAAGGTGGTGGGCCATTATCACTTGGAGCACGAATGATATAAATGTTAATAAGATGAGAATGGTAGAAGTCAAGTAAAGCCTTCATTTTCCATACAAAGGGGTCACATCAAGATTACACTTTTTAAAAACTCCCCCATTCTTTTGAAAAAAAAAAAGGTCATAAAGCAACATTCTTTCTCCAAAAAAAAAAAAAAAAACCCTCCACTTTTCTATGCAAAAAGTCAAAAAGATTTCATAGCAAATAATTAAAAATAAAATATCATCATAACTCATTTATATTTTATGCTCTTTTGATTTAATACTTTACTTTATTTTTTTATTTTAAGATGAAATTACCAAATGAGAGAAAATAAAAGGTATTCCTCGTGTTCTTCTTCTCCCGCCCCTCATTTTCGCTCCACTCCCCCACCGAGACACCAAAAGAGGGCAAGAGAGAGAACCCACACGGTTGTCATCTCTTACATTGCAATTGTCATTGGATTAATTGGGTTCCATTACATAAGAATAAGATAGACTAGCACAATAACCTGTACCAAGCACGGGTAGATCCAAATATTGTGCAAACTAAATATTCATATATAAAAAGACTAAATAATTACAAACAAAATCAAATTAAAATAAAAGGAGACATAAAAATAAAAGAAAATTAACTCATAGATCCTTACCTTTTCCCGAGAATCTCAAATAATCATCATCTGCTAATTTTATTCATAAGTCTTAGAATGAAAACAAAAGAAAAGAAAATGTTAAAAATTACTGTATGCATGCTACGAGAGTCAAGTGGTATAGAATGAGAATTGGGAAAGAAAGATAATAGAAGGGGTGGGGTAGAAAGAGAGTTATTAGAAAAGAAGAGGCTGAACCTTCAAAAATAGGAGTGGACGTGAAGTTTCATGAGATAAAAAATATGTAGTTGAATAAGATAGGTAGTGGTAGGGTTGTAAACGGGTCAGTTCCGGTCCAGGTCCATAGTGGACCCGGAACTGGAACCGTTGAGGAGAAGGTGTAACCGGATCCGGATCCAGAACTGGTCTTTTGGCTTCGAAACCGGAACCAGAACCATATATGGAACGGGTCTGGATCCGAGTCCGGGTTTAGGTAGAGAATGATATTTAAAAAAACGTGGTTTTTAGGAGAGATTTTCGAAAATTGAAGTAATATGTCGGGTCTCGGGTCTACGGGTCCAAACCAAGGTGGAACCGAAACCGGACCCATTTACTTATTGGGCCTAAAATAAGGATCCAAACTCAGTTTTTAATGGACCGAAACCTCCGAGTAATCGGAGAATCAGGTACCCATTGACATTCCTAGTAGTGGGGAGCAAAATGTGGAGTACTTAAAAAAGGGGGGGATAATTTTCTATCAAGATTGTAAATGACATTCAAAATTAGGTCCAAAATCTTTCAACTTAATATATTATAATTGTTATGCCATCATTGCCCTCTTTCTCTCCCGATACCTCTTCTAATCCAACACCAACCCAATCCTACCCCTTGGCCTGGATTTGCATGCATTCAATTATACTTCAATCTCCCATTTCCAATACGAGGAGGAGGAGCGCTTTTAGACACAGCTCTTATTGCAACCGTTTTTCGTTAGTACTAACGAGGGGTGGAGAAAAAGGAAAGTAGAGAAGAGGGATTCTCTGAAGCTCTGAATGGCGGATTTCTGAATTGATTGAAAGGAGGAGTAGTTCTTTTTTATTTTTATCTATAAGGAGGGAGAATAATAATAATACGTGGCCGCACCTGATGCTTCTCTGGTGGTTCCCCCTACATCTCTTTCTTTAAGATGGGATGGCAGATCCTCTGAGGCTGGGCTACGGGAATCCTGAGCAAGTCCGTTCCTCTATCCCCTCTTAATACTGATGAGTCAGGCCCAAGTAGCCCAGTCCGTGATGAGCCAAAGCCTAAATTAATGAAGATCTGTTTGGTCCAATGGAGTTCAGGCCCAAATCCATGAGGCCTGGCCACGTCACAGCAACCAATGTCGCTTCGAAAATAGTCAGTCCACATCCCGCTTTTACCAAGTCCTGCGGAGAATATCCTAACTGCCTCGCCCATCGAGGACAGCTCGAAGGCTCCTTGTGAACGATGCTGTAAAGTCGTCCCCATCTGTTAGGGGAAGACTATAAATAGAAGAGCCTCTCGGCACTTGAAGAAAAAAGCGATATTCTCCCTTCTACACACTCTTCTAAGTTTGTAATCTCTGGACACTTGAGAAATAACATATCCGGCGACCTCTGCCTTTCTGAAGTGGACGTAGGTCACACTGACTGAACCACTATAAATCTCTCTCTCCTCTTAATTACTGCATTTATTTCTCACATCTGACACGTGGTGTGCAAATCCATTTTGTGCATCATCAGTTTGGTGCCGTCTGTGGGAATCGACAAAAGTTCTCACTTCATAATCCTCCTCTGTCAAAATTATGGTGCTCACCACTAGATCGACAAGACGACCAGAGGAGAATCCCTTGCCAAAAGGCGAGGAAAATCCTCCACCGACAAATCTTGCCCCAAATGCTCCTGCTCCCACTCCTCAACAAATGTTGGAGTCCATGCAGCAGCTGGTGACTCAAAACCAGCAAATCTTACAACTCATGCTTGCAGGGGAGCAAGGAGGAGCACAATTTGGGGGAGTACCGCAAGGAGCACCGCGCCCGGGGCATCCAAGAGCTCCACGCCGGGGAGCTCCTCCCCCGGGCGCCCATCCCCAAGGCGCCCAAGGAGTTCCCCTGGGAAATGCAGAATCAGTTAGGGGATGTCTTCAACGCCATGAAGGCGCAGGCTCCAGAAATGGTGGATTACCTAGTCAGGCGAACGGACACACCGTTCAAGCCCGACGTGGTGAACTACCCACTTCCTCGGAAGTTCAAAATGTCATCCATGGAGACCTTTGATGGAGCGAAGGATCCATTGGACCACCTGGAGACTTACAAAACCATAATGCAGCTGCATAATATCCCTGACGAGGTTATGTGTAGGGCATTCCCAACCACACTGAAGGGTTCCGCTCGGCAGTGGTTTACCAATCTCACCCCAGCCTCCATCGCCACCTTTGGGGAGTTGAGCAAGTCCTTCGTGTCACACTTTATCGGAGGGCGCCGCCACCAGAAGCCCGCCACATACTTGCTCAGCGTAAAGCAGGACAAAAATGAGAGCCTCAGGAGCTACCTCACTCGTTTTAACGAGGAGGTACTTCAGGTCGAAGAGCCCGATGACAAAGTGACCATGATAGCCTTCTTAGGAGACCTTCGCTTGTCGAGCTTCCTCTTCTCAGTGATGAAGTGCCCGCCTAAGAGCATGCTAGAACTATTGGCAAAAGCTCAAAAATATATGAACGCTGAGGAAATCAACCGGTCCAGGCGAGGTGAATCATCTCACGGATTGCTAAAAGCTTGACCTGCTTCTGTACTGTTCTCAAACAGGCAGCCTATTTCCAGCTTAGCGGCCCTCTCACGGGTCGCCAAAAAAGCTTGGCCTCTGCACTGTTCTCAAACATGCAGCTTATCTCCAGCTTAGCGGCCCTCTCTCGGGTCTTCAAAAAGCTTGGCCTCTGCACTGTTCTCAAACAGGCAACCTATCTCTAGCTTAACGGCTCTCTCACGGGTCGCCAAAAGCTCGATCTCAAAAGGTGCAGCTCTCTCACGAGCAATCCTCAAACTCTGTCTTTGCTCTCGTGCAAATAGCCTCTCTCTCCAGGTAATCATGTTAAACATTTTAATGTTTGGAATAACATTGTTTTCGACATCTCTAGGCAGGATCTTGAAACTCAGGTCATCTGTAACCCGAGGGACTACATTAGATCAGCAGTCCCAGTTCATGCACGCTCAGGCTTGCTCCCAATCTGCTCGCCACTGCCCAAATCAACTGCATGGACAGCACACGAGCTGCTCGCCCACGCAAACAGCGGCCAACCCCTCAGCAGCGAAGCCCACGCCCGCAGCAGCAGCACAGGTGGCATCCGGCCTGGGGGCGCCCAGACCATGGGTGCCCAGCACCTCTCAGACGCCCAGCACAGGCGCCCAGCACCTCCTGCTCGTCCCGAAGCTGCTTGCTCGCCCAAAACCACGTGCATCGTAAATTTTGGACCGTTACTCCAAATGAGGCTTATTATATATTAAATTGAAGCTCTCGGTGAACCCTACAAGACACACCGCTTATGATTGTGACTGATGATGTTAAAAGTCCAAAAAAGGCCTAGAAACAGATGTTTTGGCCTCCCGAAGTTTTTGCAGTTGCGAACTCAGTCGAAAATTCAAACGAATGCCCTCCTCTCCAAGTTCCATTGGACACAGAGCATTGGGGGGCAAATGATGGGCCAAGCCTAAGGGCCCAACTCATGTTACAAGATTCGGTTAGCCCAATAAGGTCCAGGCCCAACGAAGTCCGTAGGCCTGGCCACGTCATCAGAGAGCATCCGGGAGCATCACCCTCACCGCCTTGGAAATGGTCAACACCCCACCTCATCCTTTGACCGAATCTCATGGAGAGCACGTAGCTGCCTCGCACATTGAGAAGAGCTCGCCAGATACAACAGACTAGCCAACTACTTACTAATAAGTCGCCCCAATCTGTTAGGGAGCGACTATAAATTGTAAGCCCCACCAACACTTGGGGGGCATGAGAAAACACTTGAGCACAAAGGTGATCCTTGCCACAAAGGACTCTCGCGAAGGAAAGCTGGGACCAAACTGGGAAGGGCCGTACCTCATAACAGAAGTAGTGAGGCCAGGCACCTATAGGATCCAGAATTCTGAATGAAAGGTCTTACCTCATCCATGGAACGCAGAACATTTGAAGAGGTACTACCAGTAATATCTTAAGAGAATCAGAATAGTGAGGGTTTGGGGCTTGATTTAATTTTTTCTACTTTGTCAATGTTGTTTAAAGCCATGGATGAATAAAACATATGATAAAAAGATCCTTGCATTTTTTATGTTCCGAAAAGTTGGGCTTACATACTGCATTTACAAAAGTCAGGCTACAAATTGTCTTTCTAAAAAAAAAAAATAGCACAGCAAAAGTCCCCTATCCTCTAATCACTCTCATCCCCCTCCTCATCGTCCTCCTCATCCTCCTCCTCATCATCCTCGGCATAGAGCTGCCACTGCCATCATCAGGCGCCTCAGTCGGCAAGAAGCCTGAGAGGTCAATGTCTGGGAAAGCAGCAGAAATCTTCCCTCGGAGCTCATCATAGCTGTCAATGAAGGCATCAGCGAGGCCATTCTCAAGGTCCCTCTCAGCCAGGGCAGCCCTCTCCTCAGCCTGAGAAGCCCTCTCATGTGCCGCCTTCACCTCTGTCTCCACAGCAGCCTCTCTGAGCAGCACCCTCTCACGGGTCTCTACAAGCTCAGCCTCACTGAGCGAAGCCCTCTCACGGGCCTTTACAAGCTCAGCCTCTGCCTTGGCCGCCCTCTCGTGGGCTGCTGAGAGCTCAGTATCAAGCTTGGTCGCCCTCTCGCGAGCCGCCGTAAGATCAACCTCGGAAGCCTTACTAGCAGCTTCAAGAGCAGTAATCTTTCCATAAGCAGCGGAGAGCTCCTTTTGCATAGACTCATTATCCTTCTTCAGCTGACTATGAGATCGGGCCCTTGACAACAAGTAGACGGATGCAGTGGAGGCCTGAAAAAATAAGGGACAAAGGAAATGAGACAGTACATAAAAAAAAAAAATGAAAGTCTGGAGAAAAGGGAAACAATAAACCTTTACCTGAGCCAGACATTCCAAAAATGTGTTGATAACCCCTCGGTGCCCAAGGCATTAACCTGAGAAACCTCGGGCGGAAACACAAATCTCCCTAGCTTTTCCCGGATCGCCCGCGGGTTGCCCAGAATGGGACCAGCCCCAGTTGGTACCCCTGTGGAAGTACCCGAGCGTGGAGGACACAATTGAGGGGCAGAACGTGTAGCCGGAGAGGAAGGCTGCTGAGTAGCAGTCTTAGCTGAGGAGGTCGCTGCCTGGGGTGGCACCACGTCAGAGGCCACCCGATGGGGACACGCCCGAGGCCCCGCTGGAGGGATGGATAAAGGAAAGCTCACCTCGAAAGTCACTGGTGGAGAGGTCCCTGGAAAGGCGTCATTTATCCTCGCTGCCTTGGAGGGAGGGGTACTCCTACTAGAGAGGTGGGCCCCGATCACCCTTCTATCTATGGCTGCAGAAACAAAAGTGTTCCTTAGATACGGAATATTTCAGGTAAACAGAAAAATTATTGCTAAAGCAGAATGACGTACCTTTTCTTTTGGAAGACGATCCCAGAGGGGATCCACCAGTCCTGCCAAAAGAAGAAGAGCCTGGAGGAGGTCCGCTAGTCCTGCCACTCTCCTTGGGAAGGAGAACTCCCAAGTCCTTGTCAGGATGAACTCTCACAGCCTGCAGCTTACGCTCCTGATCTGTGGAGAACACTGGTGGATCTGCAAAAGGACAGTGAGCACATACATGCATATATAAAAAAAAAAAAAAAAAAGAAAGAAAGAGCAATTAGAGGACGTACCGAGTCTTTTGGCGTCAGTCCATCGTATGGGCAACAAAGCCCGATCTGCCTCGGAGACCCACTCCCCGCCAATAAAGAAGAAACGGGATTTCCAACTGTGACAATTGGAACGCAATCCCGTAAGCAGCTTGCCACCCCTAGGGGTAAAATAGTACCATCCCCTGTTGGGGGCCGGGGACTCAATCAGGTTGTAGGCAGCATGAAACACCGCAGGCGAAGCATCCTCTTGATGTACCTTCCTCCACAGTGCAAGGAAGCCAAGTAGAACTCTCCAGCCATTGGGTGCTAACCGCCCCGAGGTCAATAAAAAATAATGAAGAATGCGGCAAATAGAGGAAGACATTGGAAACCTCAGCCCGGCCTCGAGCATCTCCTCATAGATGACAATGTCACCAGAGGAGTCATCACAAGCAGGCTCGTCCGTTTCGGCCCGGCGGCATAGCACGGTGGGAGGAATATTATAAGAAACAGCAATCTTCAAAATGTCTCCATCATTTTTTAGTACACTAAAAATAGTGCTCACCTTGGATCCATCATCCTCAACAACAACTTTTCCTCGATAGCGACGAGGACGCAAAACCTTGCTTGATACGTTGCTGGGAGGGCTGTTTCCTACTTCTCTTGCCCCATGACGACCCGCACCCGCGCCCGTGGGCACCACTGCACGCGCCACGTCCGCTGCCGCCGCCACGCGCACCACGCCCGCACCTGTGGGCGCCGCTGAGCAAGCCACGCCCGCGCCCGTGGGCCCCGCAACAACCGCTGCCGCCGCCAAGCGCACCACGCCCGCGTCCGTGGGCCCCACTGCAGCACCGCCCGCCAGCGCCTGGGCGCCCACACCAGGCGCTGCTGCCACGCCCGCCGCTCAACCCCCGACGTGTCCGACCTCCGCTGCACGGTGCCCAGGCCCTGCACCGCCACCTGCACAATGCCCTCGGTCGCCGCCGCAGGCCGTACGGTGTCTGCGCCTGTCGTTCGCAGCCCGGTGTCGCCAGCCACAAGGCATCCGCGCCTGACGCCCGCTGTGTGGCGCCCGTGCCCGGCGCCGCCCCTTGTCCAGCACCTGCCGCCGCATCGACGCTAACCCCCGGCTGTACGACGCCCTCGGTCGCCGCTGTAGGCCGCACAGCGTTTGTGCCAGTCACCCTTGCCCAGTGTCGCTTGCCGCAAGGTGTCCGCACCCGACGCCGCCAAATGTGCCACTCCAGCAGCATGTGACTCCCCTTTGGATTGTTAAGATATGGCTTCCTCTTTTCTTTGAAAGGGGAGAAGTTGAAACAAAAAAAAATCTGGGGAGAAAATAGATGGGTTTTCTTCTACTCACAATAAAGATAAGGATGAAAAAGATGAAAAAGGAGAAGATGGGTGCAAAGATGGCTGCCTCCCACTTTGGCATAGTTTTTATAGCCTGGGTTTTCAAAAGCCCCAAACTAAAAGGAAGCAAACCCCAAATCAAAAGGACTCTCCCAAACACACATCCAAGTAGAAAAAGAATAGACTGGCAGGGTCCGGAAAGACAGAAAAAATTCTTGGAAGGGAGAAGAGACCTCTATATTTAAAATGCCCCCCTTTCAAAGCTTCTTTGGGCGTGGGGCATTGAGGGGCAAATGATGAGTCAGGCCCAAGTAGCCCAGTTTGTGATGAGCCAAAGCCTAAATTAATGAAGATCTATTTGGTCCAATGGAGTTCAGGCCCAAATCCATGAGGCCTGGCAACGTCACAGCAACCCACGTCGCTTCGGAAATAGTCAGTCAACATCCCGCTTTTACCAAGTCCTGCTGAGAATATCATAACTACCTCGCCCATCGAGGACAGCTCGAAGGCTCCTTGTGAACGGTGCTGTAAAGTCGTCCCCATCTGTTAGGGGAAGACTATAAATAGAAGAGCCTCTCGGCACTTGAAGAAAAAAACGATATTCTCCCTTCTACACACTCTTCTAAGTTTGTAATCTCTGGACACTTGAGAAATAACATATCCGGCGACCTCTGCCTTTCTGAAGTAGACGTAGGTCACACTGACCGAACCACTATAAATCTCTCTCTCCTCTTAATTACTGCATTTATTGCTCACATCTGACACGTGGTGTGCAAATCCATTTTGTGCATCATCAAATACCATTTTTTGTTCCTTCTCTTTCCCTTCTATTGTTTCTTTTTGTTGTAACTCCAATCAATGCATGATTTCTTGCCCTTTTTCTTTTTCAGAAAGAAATCGAAAATGTGATTTTCTTTTTTTTTTTTTTTTTGAACACTTGTGATTTTGCGTTGCCAATTTTATGAATAAGCATGTGATGATTGATTGTTCATTTCCATGTTTTCTCCTTCACCAAAACCGCTTCCGGTTCTATATTAATCACCCCATAACAGTAATCATCTCTTCTCTATGTATCCAGCACCCTTCTGCAGCGCACCTTTCACCAACAAAAGATATTCGTGTCTGATTATTGGAAGAGCTGGTCGGTCCGAAATGTAATTTCCAGTTTTAGTAAATTGGCGAACCGACTAGGTCATGAATTGTGTTTTCTGATAATAATTATAATACTACTAACAACAACTGACGACAACAACGACTACCAAGAAGAAGAAGAAGACGACGACGACGACAACAATTGGCGAACCCACTTACTTTTGTTGTTTTTGGTGTTGGTATAAGGCTTTTGTACCAACTTCTTTTTTTTGCTTTTTGTTTTTTTTTAGATTTTCTTGTACTGTTGCTTTATCGTTAATTTAATTTACCGTTACGGATAATTAAAAAAAAGACGACGACAAGAATAATAATAAAAATAATAATAATAAGATTGTAGAAATTAATACGATTATTATTATGAATCAGGATAAGACTGAAAGAAGTACTGGTGTTCAAAGAAGACAACATTTCTAGAAATCCGAATACGCTTGGGTGTGATGTCATAATAAATAAAGCCTTTTTGTTGGGAAGTATAACCAAGAAAAGCACATTTTGCAGATTGTGCGGATAACTTTAAACGTTCATGGGTGGGAAGATGAACAAAACAAACACAACCAAAATTGTGTAAATGTGTTTATTGTGGTTCAGTTTTGAAAAGACGGAAATGTGGGGAAGTGTTTTGAAGTTTTGGAGAAGGAAGACGAAAATGTGGAACTGAGGATTCTAATAACAGACACCTAACCGTGTCTAGAAGATGACGATTTTTCCATTCTGCAATACCATTCTGTTGGGGGGTGTAGGGACAAGTCTGTTGGGATATAATCCCTTTATCTTGTAAAAATGCTTGAAATTTGTCGGACACATATCTCCCCCCCCCCCCCCCCCCCCCCAAGTCTGTACGGAAAACCTTAATACATGTTTAAAATTGATTTTGAACATAATTCAAGAATTCTTTAAACACATCAAAGACTTCAGATTTGGCATGTAGAAAATAAACCCATGTAAAGCAGCTATAATCATCAATGAAAGTCACAAAATACTTATACTGTGAATGAGAAACAATTGGTGTAACTGGGGGTGTAACGGTTCAGTTAACCGGTCAATTTGGGAAAACCGTTAACCGAACCGTAACAGCGGTTTTTTGTCTTTTAAAACCGTATCCACAAAAACCATGGAAAACCGTAACCGCTGTTAACTGTATTAAACGGTTCGGTTACGCTTAATAACCGTGGAAACATAAGGGGATAAATGTGAATGATTTAAGGTAAAATGATACATAAGGAGCAATTGAATAAAAATCCCATTGATTGGTAATCTTTATTATACAGTTAACCGTACGGTTATGGCTCCTTATTTTTTTCTTTTATTTGTAAACAGTACTGTTAACCGCATACGGTTAACCGAACCGTATCATATGGTTCGATTCTGTTAATAACCGTGAATTATTATGGAAAACCGTAACCGAACCGAATCATGCGGTTTTTTGATTTCATTAACCGTAACCGTAACCGAACCGTGAAATACGGTTATTAACCACGGTTCGGTTCGGTTAGACGGTTTTCCGGTTATTTTTTACACCCCTAGGTGTAACACCCCAAACATCAGTATGTACTAAATCAAAACATTTGGTAGTAGAAGAAACATGTAATGAAAAAGGCAAAGTTTCACTCTTTCTCAGCTTACAAGTGGTGCAATCAAGAGCAACATCTGATGATAAAAACTTCATTTTATTAATGTGACCAGCATTTAACAAAGATAATAAAACTTTGGAATTGCGATGGCCTAATCTATTGTGCCACAATTGCACATTATTCTTAGAGACAACTGTTGAAGCAAACAAAGACATCTGGATTCGATGTTGCTATGTGAAGAGGAAACAAATGCCCACACTTAGGCCCCGTCGCTATCACCTTTCCTGTCTCCTGATCCTGTACGACACAACAAAAGGAGGAAAAAGAAACATTACAATTACCATCAACCAATTGACCGACAGAGATTAAATTGGTAGAAAGATTCGGTGAACAAACAACATTGTATAAGGGTAGAGAATGAGAAATATCACCAACAGAGGTAATTGGTATTGTTGTACCATTAGCAGCATGGACCTGAATCCTTCATCATATGGTTTAATTTTGGAGAAATTCTTTTATGATGATGTCATATGATTTGGGGCACCAGAATCAAAATACTAGTGAGAGAGAGAGAGTGATTTTTACCAAACATACCAAAAGTGAAAAGGGCCTGGAGGATCATCTGTTGGATCATGTCAGGGGTGACTGGAGCAGTAGAAGCAGGGCCAGAAGAAGCTATGGAAGATGAATCAATAGTACCAAAAGTAGCAGTAATAGCCTGGTAAACTTTTGGAACTCTGTTTTAAGGGCGTTTGCGGCATTCATTGATTGAATGTCCAGATGCTTTGCAATAATTGTAGATTCTCTGCTTACACTGATTTCCATAATGGCCGAAATGCTGACACTTGTAGCACTGCACTTTACTGATATCTCTGCTTGGATACTTTCCCTTGGTAGCATAAGCAACATTTACGAGTGAGTTTGGTGGTTGAGATTGAGTAGGTACACTATAGGCAACATCAACTACACCAGGAGTGGCTTGTTGGAGCACACCAAATTGAGTTAATTGTCTCTGTTCCTCTCGCATTAATTCATTGAAACACTCATCTAGTGATGGAGACGGTACCATATTCATGAGATTAGATCTGACCGATTCATACTGAGGCCTTAATTTCATGAGAAATTGATCCAGATGACTCATTGCTAGGATTATTTGCAATTCGGGAAGAGTCTGTGCAGAGATATTTGCATATTTGATTTCATCTAATTTTGTCCATAAAAATTCTGGAAACCAAAATGATGTTCTTGAATGGAGGAAGTTCCTTGCATATAATTGGCAATTTCAAATTCCAACTGATACTGTCGGGCAGAATTCCCCTGATGATACACTTTTTTCAGATAGTCCCACATATCTTTGGCAGTTTTGTATGGTTTCAAATTCATGAAAAATTGTGGTTCCATGGACCCGAAAATCCAAGTTTTGATCTTAGCATCTTCTGTGTTCTAGGACACTATTTTCTTCTCATCTTCTGTTGGTTTTAGATCAGTTCCAGAGATATGGCCCCATAATTCTTTACCCTCTTGGTAAAGTTCAAATTGAAATGCCCAAGATGAATAATTTTTACCATTAAACTTGATTAAGTTGATTTCAGATTTCTCCATATTAGATCCCACGAAGGATAAAAAAATCTGATTTTTCTTTCCTGATCATGTATTCAATGGCTTTACCGACTCATGCTAACTAAACCATTTTATTGCTTACACATGTCATTCAGCTGAATGATATGGCAAGAAAACTACCACCTGAGGAATACGATAGTAACACCTTTAAAGCCATGTATATGCAAGTGGAAGCTTTATTTAAGAAAATTCCAAATTATTCTTCTGAGCCAGAACAAGGAAATTCACTTGATAAGCCTTTCTTGATCCATAAAGGGCCAGCTAATCTACGTGATCAAAGGATGGATGGCTCTGGGGTTTGTGTTGATGGCAGGAATCGTCAACAAAGTAGCTCAAAATCAGCTTATAGTTACAGGGAAAAGCGTAGTGATGAAGGAGAAGCTGAATTGATTGAACAATTTGAACCTGGTGTATATGTGACTATTGTACAACTTCACAACGGGACCAAAGTTTTCAAGCGAGTCAGATTCAGGTATTCACCTTCTAGCTAATTCCATTTTGGGTTAGTACATAACAAGTGTGTTCTAAAACCAGAACTTGGACTCCAATCAAAACATGTTATAGTGAGTAACTCAACCAAGTCTGATAGAGTTTTGGGTCTAGCTCAGTCAAACTCGCCTGATCAACTTGGCAACATGACAAGTCGAGATCAGTCTGTTCAAATTCTGAACCATGGTACAATTGCACTGCATTGCTCCCATTTCAAGTTAGGAAGAGTGACCCACCTTACATCTGACAACACTGTTCATCTCTATAACTGGTGATGGACACAGTTGAGAAGTGAACGGGACTTGCTTGGTTTCAGAGACTCAGTATCTGAAACTCAGTACAAGTCATCCAAGAGTAATAAGTTCTAAAAGATGAGTATGAAGTGGTCTTACAGTCTCCCTTTTTTTTGGGTGGTTTTGAATCAATTTAATCATATCCACCCAGTTTTGTTGAGTCATACCGGTTTCGGCCATTGGGTGAATTGCCCATTGGAACGCGAGTTCTTTTATCCTGCTGTCACATCTTTGGTTTTCCATTCTGCGTTCCCTCTTCATTGGGCAATTGGCAAAGTGTCCTTGGTGTCAATCTGAGATGGGATTGATCATGGACAATTTCAGACATTATGATCACCTCTGCCACAATATTATTAATGGACTACATTTATGTAAGTGATGCTATGTGAGTACTTATTAGCATTAATTTTGTCTAGTGTTCTAGCTAATGCACTTCATGTGTTGTTTCCATTGCAATCGACCCATTTCCAACTCATTTGCAGTAAAAGAAGGTTTGCTAATCAGCAAGCAGAAGAGTGGTGGAAGGCAAACAAGAAAAGGGTCTTTAAGAAGTACAGTTGTCGGGGGGACGTTGCTGCCACTGGATCTACCATGGGTACAGCAGCTGCGGAGGAAGATAATGTGGCAGCATCTTCTCAATATTAGTTTCCATATATAAAATCAATGACAGAAAGCCAGCATGTAAGATAGCCATTTTTTAATTTTTTTTTCAATGGCATTACAGGTCTGGCCTAGGTCTGAACTTGCCATTAGCATCATTCGAAATACAAATTGGTGCAATGATTCTTTACAGAAACATGGGACAGGAGTCTCCTCTGAATGCGGAATATTAGGAGGAAAAAGGCCCAGGATGAGTAGATAATGCATTCGAGGCATCGATCATTCATTTAGGACCTGTTTGGCAAATCTATTATATATATATATATATGAAACAGATCCATATGATATTTGAAATAGATGTTTTTGCAAATAGCCCATTTGGTAACATGGAAAGATGATTTGAAATACTCTTTTTAAAATCCAATGGTACACATTTTCCATAAATTTCCGAAGATCCACAGCTTGGTAAGATTTTCAGAATGTGCGTTTTACCTCTTTATGAGGTTTGAAATAGTGGTAACCAAACGGTCCATAGCTGTTTTCAAACCATTTTAAAACGAGGAGGGTGGAAATTGACTTCCCAAATGGGCACTTAGAAGTTTAATTTTATATATTTGACAATTAACTAATTAAGTTAAAGTGAGGTGAATTCAGACAAGAAATGACAAAATACTATTAAAATTTAAAAGTATATAATTTTAAAATTTCCTCAAAACTTTTCAAAAAATATAAAAACAAACCTTTTTTCTCCAAAAAAAAATAAAAATAAAAACTCTACTTTTCCATAAAAATAATTTAAAATTTTCATACCAAACAATTAAAAACAAAACAGATCATTATATTTTATTCTTGACAAAGATACTTCACCTCACCGTACATCCCAACAAACCCTACATCTACACATGCAGCACCACATACTCAAGTGGTTCATTCATTCGTCAGCATGAATGGTAGAGAGCATCTTTTTCTTTCGGATACACAACCAGCGCAGAAGAAGCCAGGAGAAGAGTGCAATGTTCCATCTTCTAGCTCCCCAGTGCCCGGTAAGGAGAAAAAAAAAAAAAAAAAAAAAAATTCGGGGGGGTGGGGACTTCCCTAGGCTAGGGACCAGTAGACTAGACTAGACTAGACACAGGACTCGATGTTGTGGTTGGCTTGGGAGAAGAGGTTGGCTTGGTGAGCGGCAGCTTGGACAGAGACGAGGGATTGGATGAAGAGGGTCTTGACCTCCCAAGGAGTGTAGGGGAATCCTGTGCGGGAGTAGGAATTGAGGAGCGCCGCAGTGGACTGCTTGAGCAAGTGAGAGAAGGCGTTGGTACCGTCGTCGTTCCTCTCCGTGGCCTCCAGCAACGTCAGATCCCATCGGTAGCGCTCCAGGGCAAGCGATCCAAACACCTTCGACACAGACGCCATCTCAGGAACCATCCTCGGCCATGCCTCCCTTCGGCTGCTCCAGAACCTGTTATTTTGTTAATATGTTTGACAATCATATAAATGCACAAAAAATAAAAAAAAATAAAAAGAGGCAATGTAAATGCAAATACATTATTTTATCACCACCAAAAAAAAAAAGTAGAGAAAGATTGGGGGGTGATGGAGATGATGATGTTACTGTGGCGTGCAGCGTCCTCTGGGTCTGGTGTAAAGAAAGCCTGGCCCTGTCATCTCTGGGACAGAATAACGATGTCCTTCTTCCCTCTCAACGCCTCCTCCTGCTCTTCTTGCTCTTGCATCTCTTGCAGAAGAAAAAGCTGATGATGTTACAGCCCCAGACCCACCAACAAGGAAGATGACCCATAATAGGAGGAGGAAAAAGAGCCCTCCTCCTCCCCTGCTCCTACTAGTGCAGCAGACGATAGGTCGAGAGGATCTCCTCATCGCTCACTCACTCTCACACACAATCTATCTCTTTCCTCTTCCCCCCTCTTTCTCGCTTCTGAATCTGATGAGCTGATCGGGATGAAGACGGGACTTGGGACTTGGGAGTGTCTCATTTTTAAACAAGGGAACGAGCCTCTCTGTCAGACTGCGCCTGCAGCTCTGCTTCTCGAACGGCTCGTCCAGTCGTCTCTAATCCAACTGGACGAAAATGCCCTGCCTCTCTCTTCCCAGATGACTATTACGTCCTCGCCTTTTTCATAAATATCCATGTCATAGCACATGTATGTCTATCTATGTATATAGTCTTTGTGTACAGTACAGAGTTCCGGGGCCCTCTGGTACTGTCGTCTAAATTTCAAAACCCGCCGAAGGGAAGGAACTGCCCCGGCATCCTGCTGGGAGTGAAGACAAAAACAAATTATATTATTCATGCTTTACTTGCTCGAAAGACTAGAGAAGAGTTGTAGACTGCTCTTTGTATCAAGCAACAATAAAAATACATACGAAAGACTAGAGAAGAGTGGTAAATTGAATGATTTTAGCTTCTTTTTTTCTTTTTTACTCTGGAGGATCACATGATTTTGATTAAAAACTAAATTAAGTAATTTTCAAGATCATAATATGATGGGATTGATGTTTATAAAAAGTCTTGATCTTTGGTCCATTGTTTAGAGCCCAAGTTTTTTTTAAAACTTTAATAAAACCACCAATCTTGATGGAACATTTGACAGGTAATTAGTATAAAAAAAAACTTTTAAGCACCTTCATTTATAGCAACTTGAAATTTCTTACTTAGGAATTAAATCAGATTTATTTAATCCAAAATTTGAAGTAAAATGCTACAAACTCAAAGTTAGATAATAAATTAAAGAAGCTGTGCTGATTATGATACTCAAACTTTTAGAGGGTTAGGTATCTAGGCTCAATGATGGGTAAGGAAAAGAAAGAATAATAGGAGGAAAATCCCATAAATATAAACGTTATTGGTGATTTGATGAGTTTTTTAATGAGTAAAAGACTAAAATCACCTTAAATAAGTGTTATAAAAGTTCCATTCTTTACAAAGAGATAAAAAGAAAGACTGTTGAAGGGCAAACAAGAGAAAAGGAAAAGTTACGGAGGGGCAAAACAATAGGATCAAAATATATTTATTCATATATTTCTCCTGATTTAAAGGAAAGGAACAAGTTGAATTGCCACCTCTTAAATGTAGCTCTGTACCTGCCTGAATGTGGTGGCATACGCAGTTGGAGTGGTGATGGTTATTACTAATTTGTGCACATTATGCTCTCCACATTACAGATGGGGTTAAGGCTGCATAAAAAAATCCAGTATCATTGCAAAACTGAACTAAATCGACTGAATCGGGCGATTCGAATCGGTTTATAGTAGATTAGTTCGTTTAACAGTTTGAAAATCATAAAAACCGCTTACATCGGTCGGTTATCGGTTTGAGCCAACGGTTAACTGCTTAAACCGAACCGACCATATGCAGTAACTTAGGTATCGCTTTTTTTACTAATTTAACTATAGGATTTCGTTTTTTACTACTTTCATAGTTACATTCCACTACTCCATTCTCACATAAACTCAACAGTCAACACTGCCTCGGCTGCATCTCCTCTAATCTCTCAAATGCTTTTTGATACTTCATTGCAGATGGAGGGATTACTGTACAAAGTGTTTTCCTTCCATCATAATTTCTACCTCGTTTCAATGAAGTTTTTTATCAGAAGGCTGCACTATTGAGAATGTTAGAAAAGCCAGTAGAGCCTAGCCTTTTGATGGTTTGTTTTGGTCTCACATAACCAATGTGTTAAGAAACCTTTATTTTTGAAAAATACAGTGGGTTCTTATACAGATTTCGTTTGTGTGTGACTTTTCATGACATGAACTATTATTCTATTGTAATTCCAAATGTTATCATGTGGAATGAATGTTTCATTGCAAGCTAGTTATTGGTTTTTTTTTTTCTTGCGTTTAGTCCAAACTCTCTTTTTAGAGTAGAATTAATTTTTTATATGTGTTTAGTCCAGTATATAATGTTGGATTTTTATGTTTGCACTAAACATTGGAATAAATGCAAAGGACGAGACATCATCATTTTGAAACTTTCAATGCCTGATTTAAAAAAAATAAAATAAAAAACAACAGTTTAACCGACCAAACTGAACCGAACCATTAACAATGGTTTAACCGACCAAAAATAGAACCGAACTGTTTGATTCGGTTTGGTTTGGTAGCCCTCTCCATCGGTCTGATCATCTCGTTTAATTAAAAAATCGACAGGTTTAGTTTGGTTGTTGGTTTTAGTGTTAAACCGATCCGAACCACCCATGTGTAGCCCTAGTTACACCTTGATCTAGAATTTTATGATGAATATATTATTGCGCTAGCTGAATCATATAGGCACAATTGGAGCATCTAAGGGGGTCCTCAAGGGTCCCAACAAGGATTGGTGAAGAATTGGGCTCCAAACAATCCCAAATAATGAAGAAAATCAGTTATAGGGATTGTTTAAATAAAATAGTGAAATAAGGGGGTTGTTTTGAAAAATCTTCCATAAACTGGTGACAGCAAACAAGTCCTTCACTTGCTGGATTTTTGGACATAAGGCAGATGAGTCAAAACTGACCCAACCCAAGGAAGCAAGGCATCATTAGGTCGCCCATGTCTCATCTACAAGAATGTTGGGTTTGATTCATCAAAGGGGGACCACATCAAGTCTCCTCCAAAGTGTTAGCTTGAGACAACCCAGAATATGGGGTTCTCTAATTTCTTTTATTTTCCTTGTTAATTTCTGGATTTATTCCAATTAGAAAGTTTGTTTGAGACTCCTCTTTGTGGTAGGATTTAACTACAGTAGGGAGGGGTGTATAAAAAAACCGCTAAACCGCTTAGGTAGGATAGGTTTTGTAGCAGATTGGTTCAGTCACAGTTCAGATTTTCTTTAAACCATTCGGTTTGGTCCGGATTTCGTTTTAAAGGTGCGGTTAAACCGCTCCAACTAAACCGAACCAATTATATATGGGGCTAGCTCTCCTAAGCTAAAGCTTAGGATAAAGTAAGCTCAATTGTGTGGTGGGGCCCACTTGGGAACCCTCATGGGGATGGGGATGGAGGGAATTTCAAGGACTCCCTGAGATCCTTCTCTCTGCAAAAAATTAGCCCCAACCATGATTTCTATTTTCTCCATATGGCCCAAAAGTTTAATAGTCAATAGTCCATTCGGATCGATACATGGTCTATCTAACGGTCCAGTAAATTCGGACTTGATCGAAAGTATGTGGACATGTGCAGTTTAGGGGGGTCGTGTGTAGGTTCATTTGGATGGACCAAAGGTAAACCTCACAAGCATAAGCTCACGAGATTTTATCATAAGCTTGACCTTAAGAAAGCCTTGCTCATTATATATATTTTTTGTAAAATATATAAAGGAATATGATAAATTACTTTGAAGAATACTCGAACCCTCACTCCGTTACTTAAAGTCTAACATCTCTCACCAATTTTGTGAAAAAAAAAATAAAAGTAAAAAAACAGTAACCGAACCGAACTGAACTTGTTTGGTTCAGTTCGGTTTAGTTTGAGCACATGGGCGGTTCGGTTTATTAAAATAGAAAATCGATGGGTTCAGTTTGATTGATGGTTTTCCTTATAAATCAATCTAAACCGCCCATGCGCACCTCTAATAGTAGGTTTCTTAGGGTTTTGAGGTAATTTGCAAGTCTTATATATAGGTATTATTTTATTTGTTACTATAATAGCTACGGTACATATTTTCAATATTATCAATAAAGTATTGTTTAGGCTTTATTTTACCTCTCTCTTGTATCACTTGGATGCTAGGAGATTGAGAAGGCTCGTACATGTCAGATTTTGGATTTTTCAGCATTGTTCATTCACCATTAAATTTTTGGATTTTTTTTACTACATATTGGTGTAGTCCTGGATGTTTTTTGGTTTTGGTTACTTGGGCCCTAGCCAATTCGATTGCATCAAATCGAGACTGCGTAACACCTTAGCATGGGTCCAGGTTTGACCAGGTTCATGGGCTCAAGGCATGTGTAACCCCAAAATCTATTTAAATTATTATTTTATTATTTAAAATAAGTTATCTATAATTAGTATGACCCACATGGGAGTTCTACACATGTCATAGGATCACATAGAAGCCATACAGTCTTTCGTTGGGACACGAGAACCTATTTGTCATTTTAAAAAAATTATAGAAGTGTTTTCATAATTAATATCTGGAAAATAGCAAACCTCGACTCATTAGATAGCAAATAATCAGTATAGCAAGTTTAGTAAAGCATAGAAACCTTATTTGAGAATAAATAAACCTATAGAAATAGATGTTGCACAAAGAACGTGTATGGGAGACGATTTTGAATGCAAGGTTAATAAAGAAATCAAATTTATTATTTATTATTTTCTCTTTATTCATCAACCGACTATTATGCATTATTCTATTATTATCTAGAGATTCATTTCTTCATTACATTCCTCAAGTGTATATTTTGGGAAATTCTATATGCACCACTGAAATTGCTGTACACACCCACTTTCCCTTGTGTGAATAGTGATTTTTTACTGTTCACACAAGGAAAAATGGGTGTGTACAGCAATGCATGTGGGTGCATTTAGAATCACTCGTATATTTTATTACTGAATAGTTTGAATGCCGTCCTCATTTGTGCAGCCGCCCATTGTAGAACACATGCCTATAACCGTCCTGTGAAAGCTCACAGAAATCGTCCTACACAATCTGTTTGTTCGGCGAATACTTAATGGCCCGTTTGGTAATTTTAATTATACAATTAAGTAAAGTTAAGTCATTTTAAACATCCCATCAAAAGCACTTTTTACCAAAATTCCCTCCATTTTTTTCCAATAAAGTCAAAAAGCAACTACATTTACTTACTAAAAGACAAAAATGCTCAACTTTTCCATACAAAAAGTCGAAAAGATTGCATAACAAATAACTAAAAACAAAATACCATCATAATCCGCTTATATTTTATTATTTATTCAAAATCAATTTTATTTCACTTGACTCAATTAGTAGAGTTACCAAACGGGCTCTAAAGGGACTAGTTCATTGTTAATGGGACACAGGACATTATAAATAGGGATTGCCTCAACTAGGTGTTGTAATCCCAAGAGGAATTTAACAAGTGAGAAATAAAGAGAAAGTTAAGAGGAGAGGATAATAGGTGATCTCTTTTGAGTTAGATTTCAAAATATCCTTCATTATACTTTTTAATACTTTACAAAACTGAGACAAGTATATGTGATTTTTATATACAACTTACATGAAACATTCATTGATTCGTTGATTTTGATCCATAGTTTGACCTTTTTATATATGTTCTCTGCATTTATCTTAGCAAATGAAGTGCAACGAGTTGCTCAAGGTCCAATCCTTTAAATGATGGTCCTTGGGCTAATATGATTGGAAAACAAAGGTTGGAAATCAAATATTGACTCATTGGTGTTTGCAATATTGAGATATTTGCGTAGATTGCAATATTCAAAACCTAAGTTGCATTCTTTTAAATTCTGAATCTACATGATATACTCGGACATTATAGATGAACAAAGATCTAATTAGCATCTTGATCATTCAAATTATTGTTTCTTGGTTGGCATAAAAAATTGCGACTCTCTTTAGCTTTTAGTCATCACTAACAACAAATCATATTAATTTAGCTTTTGGAGTTTTTTTTAATATTTGTTGAGATTGATTTTCCTTAACCTTTTTTTGAAGCAAAAGAAACGGTGAACACAAGAGAATATTCCTTTTGAAGGATTCTCAGCATTGAGTTATTTCCAATGAATCCATCGCTGTGTATATAGCTCTTGATCTCATTAGTCATTTAAAGTGATTCCAAGTAAATATCCGGCATGGTCCAGTTGTGAAGAGCAGATTGCCTATTGTAAGGTTGACCGGTGGCATTGATTTAATTCAGTATATCCTTTACTTATCCTTTTCTTTTCATCTTATTTAAAAATGTTGATTTCTTTTAGATTTAGCCAGAAGATTTCTCAAAAAATTAAATAGTATGTATGATATTTCTTATTGGGCTTTGAAATTAGGAATGGGTAATAAGATTTTAAATGCATTTCTTATGACTAATATTATCTATTTTAACAAAATTCACTTTTTTATATGCTCTTTAGTTATTCTTGTTATTATTATTATTATTTTTTTTTTGACATTAGGGTATAATGGATTTCTTAGCTCTATCTTTTGTATTAGTTTATTAGGGTATAATGGGTTTCTTAGCTCTGTCTTTTGTATTAGTTATTCTTGTTGACCGCTTATATTTATGATTAAAGGTGTGATTACTAATTACTGAGTTTTGAAATCTCATAAACTCATTTAAGCACGTGCCACCGTATTCTTATTTATCTTTGGAAAAATCTTAAATAAGGCCTTAAGGTTTTTACCGCATTTAAAGAAAAAAGACATAAGTTAAAAAACTTTTCAAATTAGTCGCTAAGTCTTTTCAGGCTGTTTTCAATTAAGGACATTCATCCACATAAAGCTATTTTTCGGTAACTTTTTCCCTTAATTTTTTAAACCACTAAAATTATCCTCCATTGAAATAAAATCATCATTTACCTTCTCTATATTCCCCTCATTTTCTATACCGGTATCCTCACGGTGAGTTGGTGATAGAGGACAATCAATGCCCCCACGACGATCGGTTTCATGTAGTGGCTATCGGAATCATGTCATGACTTTAAATGAAGGGCAATTTGGGTATTTTAAAAAATGGGAAAAAAATATGCCAGAAAATACCTATAAATAACGGTATGTCTTCAATTGAAAACTTACCTGAAAGCTTAGGGACTAATTAAAAACTTTTTCAAACATGTGTCCTTTTTTAATACAGGATAAAAACTTAAGTCCTTATTTAAGATTTTTTCCTTTTTTATCTTTCACGGCTTCTTTCTCTTTAAAGTTGGATTTCAGTTAAAAACAAATAGCCTTATTGTTGTCTCTCTTTGAGCCACATCAGCTAAAGAAAAACACCCCCTCACGAAAAGTTGCATTCCTAATTGACACTTCTTCCTCTTTATCAAGAAACACATCCTATAAAAAGAAACACACCCTCTCACAAAAGGAAACTCTCAGCCATTGCAGGCTGCATATAGACACTATAATACTTGGGCATAGGGTACATCTATGTGTTACACACTTCTTGTGCCCTTTCTCCTCCTCCTCCTCATTATCTTCCGTTTGGAACCAAACGGGAAAGATCCACCATGTTATCATCTTCCTTGTTTGGAACTGTTGTTTGGGCCAAACTTTGAAGATGATGATGAGAAGACGACATAAAGGAGAAGATCTTCCAGAACCCAAGTTAGGATTTCACACATTTCCATCCTCATATTTTCTGTTTGGAACCAAACAGGGAAGATCCACCATGTTCATCATCTTCCTTGTTTGGAACTATTGTTTGGTGCCAAACTGTGAAGATGACGATGACAACAGGAGGACGACATAGAGGAGAAGATTTTCCAGAACCCATATTAAGATTTCACAAATTCCACGTTCATCATCTTCTCTGCGATTTTATATTTTCAAAGTGGGGACAAGAACCCATTTATTAATTGATCTGCTGGCCCACTTGCATGTCCTTCGAGATTTGAACTACTCAAGATTGTCGTCCACCACCATAAGACTTTGGTATAAGAAAGTAAGATATGCTCCACCTTGTTTTGGAAGATAAACACATCTAATGGTCTGCATTAATCCATTTCAATTCAAAGTTTCCATTGTCCCTATGCGTGTTTTGAAAGATTAATTTAAGTTACCATGTGCTCAATATCATTTGATGGGTCATAAACAAGGAGGACCCCTTATATGCATTTGGGTAAGCTTAAAAAAGTCCGAATGATTAATTATTAAACCATTCACACAATACATATGTTTTTATTAATTATTATTTATTTTAGATATTAATTTTAATCTATAAATTAATTTATATGGGATTTAACCGTGCACCACACATGACTTTCTCATTTTTACAAAATATTAATTGAATGATTTCCTTCTTTTTTTGGGTTAATAATTAATTTAAATATGAAAAATATTCAAGTGAGAACTAGTTCTCACCTATTATACGAGAACTTTTTTGCGGAGCCCAGCTAGTAACTCATCCAAACCTAACAACCAATAAAGAACCCCCTAATAGTCATTAATGCCAAGGATTGGCGCATATCCGAATGGACTGAACCGTTGGATTGAGGGTTGAATTTTTTTTGAATATGAAGCCATTAAATTTGTGGGCTACAGATGAAGGGGTTAAGGGCATAGGTTTGGAGTCAAACTTGATACTTGGACTGGTCTCACATAGATCTTTCCATCTCCCCTGATCCCATCCTCAAATGGGGCACACAATTGGGCCCCATAAAAAGTTCTTATATATTATGTGAGAACAGTTCCCACCTGAATATTACCCTTTAAATATTACTACTAAATAATAATTTTATTTGCGTTTGGATATATTTAATCCTTCGTAATTTTATTTGGCATTCATGCAAATAGATTTGGAAAGAACTTCCGTTGTACTTGTACCCCTCTCAATCTCTCGAAACCCCCTTCCCCATCTCTCTCCCTCTCTCTCGCAAGTGCTCTGCCATTCACGTCGGTAAGTACTCTCCCTCTCCCTCTCCCTCTCCCTCTCCCTCAAGTCTTTTTGTTTATTTATTTATAAATGAAACCCTAATCCTAAAATCGCCTCCTTTAATTGCATTCTTTATTCCGCCCCCATCCTCGAATCCTAGAGCAGGTCTGGACTAGCCTGATCATGAAGATGTTCATTATTCTTACTTAAATGTAAATGAACGATCATCGAAACATACATACCTATCGTCAGATAAAGTTGATTGTTAACCTCATCGATCGTAGAATTATATAGGTCGGTCTTCTCCCTTTCCCCAATTTTCAAATATTAATTGCATCAAGATCTGATCCATCCCACCATCTCTCTCCTTCCTAGAACATGTATGTTTAAACTTCATTTGCTTGCTCGTATTTATTCTCTCTCTGAGGCCGCCCCGGCGGACCCATGTTGGCGGTCGCCCCATATGGGCCATATCAAATTCGGAATACCCCTTAAAGTTATATTGGGCCGCCCCAGCCCCACATGAAGAAAGGCCCACGCCCCACATGTGACTTGTATAATCCATCGCCCCATTTAAAAAAAAACCTACTACTTCTTCTTCTTCCGTTCTTCCTTTCGACCTCAGCTAGCCCCTTCTCGGCTTCTTCCTTCGAGTGCACGAATCCCCGGATGCTTGTGAGAGGCTGTGACAATCGTTCTTCCGCTTCAGGTAAATCTGTCGCCTTCTCTCTCTCCCTCACTCTCCCTCTGCGTTTCTCTGTCGACTCTCCTTCTCTCTCTCTTTTAGTCTTTTTAATGCTACTTCTATATCATTGTCGCCTCTCTCTCTCCCTTCTCTCCCTTTCTTCCATGAAGAATGATTCCATTCATTATTTTAGGCATGGCATAGAGAAGTTAGGGTTCTTTTTTTAAAATTATTTTTGATGGTTAGGGTTAGGGTGATGTTGTTTTAAGGCTTTTTATTTATGGTTCTCTTTATTACATTACCTGATTTTTTTTTTATCTTGAGTTCTTGTTTAATAAATGAATGAGTGTGATTTGTGACAGAGAAGTAGGGTTCTTTTTTTCTTTTTTTTTTTAATTTATGTTTGATGGTTAGGGTTAGGGTTAAGTTGCTTTAGGGCTTAGCATGTTAGATTGACTGTTAGTCCATATTATTCCAATTTGATTTTGTTTTTGACTTATCTTTAAGTATTTCTGACAGTTACAAGATTTGGTATCTCTTCTGCTTACTCCACTAGATGTATATCATGTCTTTTGCCTTGCTTCACTGCAGACTTGGGCACATGCATCTGCATTTTCACTTTTAGAAGAATTGCATAAAATTTGAATTATATATAATTTCTGGGCAATAGACTTAGAAATGTTCAAGTGCACACAAAACCAGATAAGTCTCCTCGCATGAAATGGCTTTTGTAATTGGTTCATCTGTTCTCAACGCAAACTGCTTTGATATTAACTGACCATGAGTATTTAATATTTTTCATAAAAAATAATAAGCAGATGGTTAATCCAAGATAACAACATTAAATACAAAGTAGAAAATTACAAATTCACCCTTCCTAATTCCTTCTTGATCATGGCCTATTAATTTTTCTTACATAGAAATAACAATAAAAATGGCCTAAAGTCTTTAGGTTTTAAATACGCAGGACTAAAAAATAAAAAATAAAACTCAACAGCCATTCTCTTTATTACATTACTTGATTTTGGGTTTTTTTTTTTTGATCTTGTGTGTTCTTGTTTTGTCTTCGAATGAGTGAGATTTGTCAATCATGGATAAGGGGTTGGGCAATAAATTATGATCATCTACTGATTATAAAAATTAATTTATTGGCATCAAAGAATGTGGTAGTTAATCATACAATTTTATTTTGCTTTAACATTAGATACATCATACATTCTAAATGAGTTTGAATTAGGCTGGTGCTAATTCATGGGAGACAACAGATGTTAATGTGAAAAAACAATCCTAGCAAAAGTTTAGCCCCACCTAAATGAAAATCTTGGGTCCGCCACTCTCTCTCTCTCTCTCTCTCTCTCTCTAATAGAGTTTTATTAGGATTTCACTTGTATTTATGGACATGCTAACGACTTGGAGAGATATTGTCCTAATTTTTTTATCCGCATCCTTGTCAGGCAATTTTTTTTACCTCCATCCATTTTTAAAGGTTTTTTTTTTGGCATCACTGATTTTGTTGGATCTGTTGGCTCTAATGCAGGCAGAACTGCATAGTAGATCTGTTTGATTGATCTGAGGTCGGTCCTCTTTGGATAATTTCTATATACATATAAATCAGGCATCATTATGTGAAGCATGCATTTTTGTTATTGTGATAATTTCTATATATTCTATGCTACTGTGCTACTATTTACAACCATCACCGTCATCAACAAAACCTTGTCCCATGAATTTGGGGTTGGTAAAAGAATTCCTACTCTAATTCAACTCATTTATGAACTCAAAAGTTCAGGCCACAAAACATGTACATGTACACCATTGCAAAACCCATTTACTTAGAATTATCCACGTTATGTCTCCCCTTTCTTTCTATACTTGCTGTCAGTTATTGGAGCTCATTAGGTGATACTTTTATTCCTTATTGATGAAGGGCTGGAGGGTCTGGAGTCATCGCATAGTCTTCTTAGATCTTTTCGGCTTAGGAGCCATCAACAAAGAATGCCTGTAGGGGGGTGGGGGCGCTTAATGTTATGCATATATGAGTGAGCATTCTAAATCTTTCGCTGAATGCATACAAGGAGTGATTATAGGTGAATTTATTAAAGATGGGATGTCAAACCTGCCTATTAGGGATCCAAGATAGGATTTTCTTTCCACGTTATATGATTACATGGGAATTTCTGTTTTCTCTAAATAGAATTTTCTTTTCTCTACCTCATTAATCACGTGTCAATCTTTTATCTTGCGAGATCTTCGAAATCTTATTAGGATTTCTAAGCTAAAAATGTAGATCTATGATAACTTTTAGGAATTTGCTAAACTAAGAACTCAAATCTAAGAAGTCTTTTTGAAAATTTTCTATTGTATATAGTTGTGCCTAGTGGGCTGGGTGACCATGGGCTAAGTCCAATGGGCCAGTGGACTAAGGACTCACCCAGTGTGGGTTAGATGGGCTGGCCAACTGTGGACCTATTCTTGGGCCTTTTTTGTTTGTAGACCTTGAGGATCATTATGCATTTGGACTACAGCACCTATACTGCCTTAACTATTTCATATTATTCTTTAATCCAAGGTTCTGCTTTAATTAACAAAAGAAAAAAGAAAGGGTAGTCCTAACTGCTTGGAATTTCTGACCCCTAATTTGTCACTTGTCTTCAATCGAATGTGGTTTTCCTCATGCATATCCTTTTAGGTTTGTAATATTTTAAATGGTTTTGGAATTACCTCGGTCAAAATCCTCTATATGGTCAACATTAAGTATCAAATCGGGTCGGGGGAGAGGATTATTTTTTGGAAAGATCGATGGGTTGGAGACAGGCCATTGGCTGCTCAGTTTTCGGATTTTTTCAATTGTGCAGTGGACAAGGTGGAAAGGTGATTTGGTGCCCTATCTTAAGGAGGAACTTAAAGGATCATGAGGTGCCTCAATTCTTGTTGCTCCTTGACCTCTTAATGGGTTCTCGTGTGGTGGAAAGAGGAGATGATGAGAGGGTGTGGATGGCCTCTAAGGAAGGCCGATTCTCAGTTACTTCCTTCTTTTCGGCTTTGTCTAGCCCTATGAGGGAGAAAAGTGCAGTGAGTAGCATCTGGAAGCTCAAAGCTCCTCTGAGGGTTGTTATCTTCGGAAAAGAATTCTCACTGTGGACAATCTAAATAGGATAGGGAGGATAGTGGTCAATGGCTGCCCCATGTGTTTAATAGATGAGGAATCAGTGGACCACCTTTTGCTGAATTGTAACACAGCTCAGTTTATATGGAGATCGGTGGTGGAGTGGTTCGCTTGCTCCTGGGTCTTTCCTCAATCCCTTCAGGATCTTTTCCAGGCTTGGAAAGCCCCAACTGGGGCCCCTAGAGGCAAGGAATTTTGGAGATTGTCTTTTCTGGCAGTCTTATGGACAATTTGGAAGGAGAGGAATTCCAGATGTTTTGAAGGGTTTTAGCTAGTCAGATATGTTTGGTGGAGAAAACTAAGTTTCTAGTCGCTCTGTGGGTGTCTTTCAGTCCATTATTCAAAGATTTCTCCATAGATCATATTATGCACCATTGGAAGGAGCTTGCTTCCTATTTTGTCAAATCCATGTAGATATGTCTGAGGGGTCTCTTTCTTATTGTTCTGTCCTTCTCGTGCTTCTGTTTGAGCAAGTCAGTATTATTCTCTTGTACTGTTTGCTGCTTTAATGAAAGTAACCATTTCAAAAAATAAACAAATAAATAAATAAATGGTTCTGTTTGAGTTTCGTGCAATTGCTAATTTTTCTTGTTGGAAATGAGGTATAAATTTTTTGCAGTGGTCATTTGATATTGGGTTTTCTTCCTGTTCAGCCAGTTCCAGTTGCTTGATGTTCATATTGAAGAAATGATTTACACAGCCATCGACACATTCTATCTGACGGATGAGCAGCTGAAGAACTCGCCCTCTAGGAAAGATGGCATAGATGAATCAACGGAAACAACACTTCGCATTTATAGATGTGACCTCGTCCAAGAAAGTGGAGTTTTACTCAGATTGTATCCTTTGTTACTTATTAACTCTCTTGCCTTCATCTTTTAATTTTTTATTTATGTATTCTGTGAATGGTACCATTTTACGTTTTTAAGAAAAAAGAGTCCTTTTGTTGTTTTATCTTAATTTTGATTAATAAACAGATCTCAAGGAGTAATGGCTACTGGGCAGGTTCTGTTCCACTGATTCTACTGCAAGAAATCATTTGCCCGCTTTAATGTCAAGGTCTGATTCAACCTTTTGTTTGTTCATCTTATTTTGTATTTGGTAGAGATATTCACTTGTTTATCGTATGTAATTGGCCTTGATCAGGTAAGAGCTACATAGTACAAGTTGGTAGCAAATATGGGAGCAATATTTGTCTGCTTCCTTCGTACTAGTTAATTAGTTTGGTTATAATAGACTCATTTCATTTCATTCCACTGTAGAGGGTTGCTGCTAGTTGTGTTTGGCTTGCGTCAAAACTGGAGGAAAGCCCGAGAAAAGCGAAGCATGTTCTCATGGTCTTCCATAGGATGGCATGTAGGAGGGAGAACTTGCCAATAGAGAACGTAGATCCCTTCTCTAAGGTTAGAGCATGCACCCTGTCGTTGGATGTTTTCTTGCTTCCTTTCCTGAGGTTTGAGTTTTGCATTAGGTTGTATTCTCTTTGATGGTTTTGTTTAAGATCCTCGTGCTCAATCTTCATAAGTTTTTGGAATATTTTCTTACACTGACCTTGAATGATTCTTTGAGTTATTTTCTCCAGTGCAAGTATATTCACTCATTGGTCAATATATATATATTTTTATATATAGGGAGATTCTCCCATGAGAGATACTCTCACCTTACTATGAGAGATAAGGTGGGGGCCCTCACATCCATATCCAATGCCAACATTTTAATTATGAGGGCCCCCACCTAATCTCTCATAATGAGGTGAGAGCATCTCTCATAGGAGCATCTCCCATATATATATATCTATAATTTTTATAATTTCGTCGGTCTTAGTTTTGTATTTCTAGTTGTCTTCTGAGTTGAGGCTAGACCCTTAATTTTGCTTGGGTCTAGGCTTCATGCTTCTTTTGTTACAGTATACATCTCCTATACTGTATAGCTTTTCTTTTTAATATAGTCACTTTTCTAAAAAAAAGGTTTTGTATCTCTAGTTGCAGTTTCACTTTAAATTTGTTGATGACTTTTCTAAGAGGATCTCTAGTCATGTTTTTGTTTCCTTTGCTTGAAGAAATATTTAGAACTGAAGATGGATTTGAATAGAACGGAGCGCCATTTACTTAAAGAAATGGGTTTTATCTGTCATGTTGAGCATCCTCACAAGTTCATATCTAATTATCTAGCCACCCTTGAGACCCCAACGGAGTTGAGACAGGAGGCTTGGAATCTAGCCAATGATAGGTATGGACAAAACTTCCTATGTAGTTGCTAGTGTTATTGTGTGGTTAAATTTGTTGTGCATAGTTTTTCTTTTTAATCCTTTTCTTGAACATTTCCATGATAATTTCAAAAAATAAAAAAAAAATCCTTTGGTGTCATTTTGATCGCATCATTTAATTGCGATTAGTTTGTTAGTTTAAGTGTTTCATCTATCCCTATACTAGGGGCAGACCCAGGAATTCTTCCTTTGGGGGGCCACTATGTAGGAAAAAAAAAACTTGGAGGGCCACATGTTAAAAAAGGAATGTAGCTTTCAAAATACATACGTTTTTTTTTTTTTTTTTGAAAACTTTGGGGGCCATATGTAAAAAATTATAAAATTTTCTAAAACCTAAAGGGGTTTTCAGTTTTTTTTTCTTTTTTCTTTTTTTTTTTTGTTGGTGGGGGGGTGGGGGTGGGGGGGGGGGGCGGGGGAGGGGCGGCTGCCAGAGCTTGGTTGCTCTAAGTCCTCATTTCTTCTCGCCCTTTTGTCTAATTTTTTTGTGCAGGTGGTACTTGCAATCTTCATACAGGGTTTATTTCTGGTCTTCTCTATAAATTTCTAAAACACTCCAAATGACATTAATAGCTTTCTGTGTTATTGGAGCCAACTAGATACCCGTATATTTCCTCTCATGTAGTCATTCCTAATTTTTTCCTTTTCTCGTCAATTCATTTATCTATCTTAGCATAGCATCTCAGCCACATGCATTTTGTTTTCTTGCTTCCTCTTTGTTGCTCAACATATATTCCATACAACAGTGCAACTCTAATTGTCATCTTTTAAAAAATTCCATACAATTGAAGTGGCGTACGATGATCATTTCCTCTCATATAGTGGCATACAGCTATATACATGTATATTTCCTCTCATGTAGTCATTCCTATTTTTTTCCTTTTCTCGTCAATTCATTTATCTATCTTAGCATAGCATCTCAGCCACATGCATTTTGTTTTCTTGTTTCCTTTTTGTTGCTCAACATATAGCTCCATACAACAGTGCAACTCTAATTGTCATCTTCTTAAAAATTCCGTACAATTGAAGTGGCATATGATGACCGCACAACAGTTTTCCAACTTCATCATCATCATCATCGTCGTCGTCGTCGTAGCCTTGGCCCAACATTTTCCCAACTTATCTCAACCTTTTCCACCCCACTTTGAAATATCATCCTCAAACCCTCAGTTTTGTTCTATAGTTGTTCTTAATCACTAACATTTATCAAACTGTGACACTAAGTGGTTTTTTGTTTTATATCAGGCTCAGTAAGCTTGCATTTTATATATTCAAGCATTATTTTAATGATGTCTAAAAAATTTGACTAAAAAATCTGTTTAGCTTGGGCCCCACCTAAGAGTTCCTAAAAGACCTCAAATGAAAAATTTCCCATATCTACATGCATTAATAAGACTTACATTTAGAAGTAACTTTCCATGAAGTCTTGTCACGACCCAAAATCCAGGGCCCATGAATTCCGCGTTGTGGGTAAAAATGCATCACTTTCCATAGCATAAGTCATATGTCCTGGTCACTGGGCCACCCGAGGAAAAAAAAAAGGAGAGAATCGAGGCGTTGAACAGAATAAAATTAAATCTTCATATTAACTGTCTATATTGGAAACTAATATTGGAAGTAGTCTAATCCTCCAATAAACTATTGAGTTTGCTACTAAGCTGTAAATATCAAATCTTATCTCATGATTGTCACAATCTTCTCCTGCTTCCAGATTATAGTTACCTGATAGGGGCAAACCGAGAATTAGTAATACTGAGTGAAATAGATTATCCAATCTATTTGCTTACAGAAATCTTTATAGTTATTCAACAGTCGAAGACGATACAAGTACATTGAATTCTTAGTATTCTGCTATAGATTCAGTTCCAAAATACTGTCCAGGATTAAATTCTGTAACGGAAGGGGCATCATTTGAGTTCGAGATCTCCCAAATACTGACCGCAGCAAAATAATCATCAAGTTTAGGACCTTCACAAGGCCGGTAGGATAATCGAGCTCGAGGATTGCAGTTCAGTTATAATACAAGGTCACGGTCTTTGCACGTGGACGTTTCCACGGTAAATGTGCTACAAGTTCAATGATCCCAATGTCGTCCGTATCTCTCTAGGTCAAGGTCCTTGTAGTTCCATTTTATTATTTACTAAAATTGCATCTAAATGCTTCCTAGTTTCCATAATTGCGAAGTACCCCCGTACTACACTCAAACTCACTCTGATCACTCCGTAGCTCACCAAGACCACTCTCAACACTAAAACTGAGGTGTTAGGCTATTAAATTCGATTAACTGACCTTAGTCCTATATAGTTATATTAATCCACTTAGTTAATAAGGTCAGGGGCCTTATTTCTGTACGTTTATCTCGCCCATACTTCACAACTACTGGTGAATAGTGATAAGCTCCCTTCATAGAATAGGATTTCTAAAATCTCTAAACTACAAAATTTGCATTGTCTAAAATCCTGTAAACAAGTAAATTGCTGTTGTTGCTGTTTGGCGACTATATCGTTGATTCTTCGGTTATGTGGTCATGTAATTATGTGCAACAAATGCAAACATTATAAACATCCTTCATTTACATCTTCTATGCAAACCAACGTCAATTTCTCCAGCAACAAATACGAACATTATAAAATCATCCGTTTACAACATCCTCCATTTACATCCTCCATGCAAACATTAGTAAATTTCTCATGCAACAAATACTAACTTTATAAAAATCATCCATTTACAACATCCTTGATGCACATCCTCCATGCAAACATTGGTAACATTACAAATGCAAACATTATAAACATAAAAATACAAAATCCTACATTTACATCCTTGCAGGTTCTAGAACAAAAAGGAGTAATTGTTTACAAGTATATTTTCTCTATTTAAGAAAAAAGTTACAACAACTTATTTACATTCAAGATCCCCCATTTATATCCATTACCCACAGCTTTAGAGCATATATAAACCCAACCTATGTACATTTAATTCCAAACTCCTCTCGAATATTTCTTACTAAGCCAGTCAACTTGCAAAACACCAAACAAAGATATGGAATTAAATGGCTACATTTGAGAAAGTATTGCATGCAAATATAACATATACTCACAAACTGTAAACTCCTCAAACATCAATTGAGGTTAATAACACTATAATAGGTAAGAATAGTGAAAGAAATTTGAAACATGAGGCACTTCATATTCTTAAAGTACACATTAGAAGTTGCATATGAAAAAAATCTTAAGATTTCAAGTTGCAAATCCCGATTTGAACAAAATAAAGAAACAGGTAAAAACTATAGTGAAAAAAAAAAAGATTGAATGTACAAAATGAGTGAGTAAATACCAAATCAACTCAATTTCACAATCCTACTCCAAAAACACCACACAAATCAAAGTGTAAATCAAATAAGAGTAAGGTATCTTCTCGACCTAGGGACGTCCCGGCTAATGCGGCGATAGAGTCACAAATCTTGTCCCATCCCTAGACTTTGAGAAAGCTTGGTATGGATCGGATTTGAGGGGTTTGAGGGAGGCTAGGGTTTCGGGTGGGAAGATGGTTTTGGTGGTGGTGGTGGAGGTGATGAGAATCAATGTTACCAAATTCACTGTTATGGGTACCAAATTCCAAATAGTTCAGTTTGAATAAATCGCTATTCGATTCGATGAGGTTTGGAAATCTTGAGATCCCTGATTCGTTGCCTTTCGATACTGTGGTTGAGGAAGATGAAAGTACATTCCGTTTGGTAGAGTCTGCCTTGCAGTATCTTCTTTCGAGGTTGAAGAAGAAAGGGATCATGAATAAAAAAACCCTTGTTTCTTAGAAGAATGATGATACTGTCATTCCTCTATGACGAGCAAGGATGAAAATAGCGGTGGCGGCGGGCCACTACGTAGCATAGCAGGGCTATGTAGCGGCATTATCATAGCGGTGCGATTTGAAAAAATCGCCAAAAAATCTAAAAAAATTATAGAAAATCCAGAAAATTGTAAAATGAAAGCAAATGTGGTTCTTTTGCAAAAGTAAATAAGAAAAGAGGGCGTAGCGGTGCCCTCATTGCATGAGTCCTGTATTGTTGTTTGGTTATAAAATAATAACATTGATCAATTTTTTCATATGTATTTATATTGGTTGGCTATTCTAAGTTAAAAACTAATAAGATGTTTGTAAAAAGACAATGGGATTAAAATATCATCAGTATCATGTTTAGAATATAACATTTCATAGTTGTATCGTGAAATGCGCACACACATATATGGAGATAATTTTTCTATTAAAGTTAAATTTGATTAGAGCCCTATTTTTCTGTTAGTGTAAAATTTGGTTGTGGCACTAGTTCCTATTATAAAGAGCTTTGGTCAGGCCTTATTTACTATTTTAGAGTGAGATTTGGTCGGAACCTTATCTTCAATTAATTCGAAATTTGGCTGTGCTTTTTTTTTTTTTGAAACTTGGCTATGACCCTATTTCCAATTAGAGTGAATTTTGACAAAGGCATTAATTTCAATTAAGTAATATTTGGCTAAGGTATGACTTTTTTATTTTAAATTTGGGACTCATGATGGAGCCCACCCGTAATTAAAAAGACAGCAAGTTCTTTGGCTTTTCTTCTTTTGGATGAGACCATTTAATTTTTTGAATGGTTTTTCTAATGATCTTTTTTAAGTAGTTTTATAAAAAAAAATTTGGATGATTTTTTTTAATCAGTTTTTTTAATGATTTTTAATGGTTGTTTTTTTTTTAATGATTTTTGAGTATTTTTTAGTGGGCTTTTTTAATGGGTTTTTAATTGTTATCTTAAGAGCCCATTTAGTTTTTATTTATGTCTTTAATCAGGTGGCTCATCGTGAGGCCCATAGCTAACCTTTTAATAAAATGAAAGAGGGATCGGGAATGGGCAACGGGATTGGGAATGGGCATTTGTTGCCCTATTTTTCGTCCAAAAAAACAAACCTCGATAGAGACTAAGAAGAGGTAAAGGAAAAGAGGGAGGAGGAGGAGAAGAAATAGGAGTCGTCATGTGTCTGCTGCATGGAGTGGTACCACCTGCCGCAGCCGCCGCCGCCGATCCAGGTATGTCGTCTACAAACTCCTCTCTCTCTATATATCTTTTCCATTTTTTTTTTTTTGCTTTTTGTTCTTCATGAAAAGGATAGAAGAAACAATGAATGCCATTTAAAAAACAGCAGTGAAGAAAAAGAGGAAGAAGGTTTTTTTTTTTTTCCTTGATTCAAAACCTAGCCGATATATGGCGGCGCCAAGTGAATGTGGCGGCCGTATCGGCCGCTACACATGCTACGGGCCGCTACAGTTGTGAGCGGCGATATTTTCCCGCTACGCTCGATTTTGCAGCATATCGGCCGCTATTTTCATCTTTGGTGACGAGTTAGTCCACTTTGCAATAATAAATTCATCCATGGCTCACTTTTGACATGTAATGGGATTACACCACCAACTAAGTTAGTGTCAATCTCGCCTTCAGATTGACTGTGTCTAAAAATGTGATTTTAACTTTTTTTAATCACATTTTGTTACTTGATCTGGTTAATGGTAGATATAATCATGATTGAAGTGAAATCTAAATTAAAATGCTAAATTTTACAGTGGGGCATACAAGTATTGGAGTAAGCTTTGATAATGTTTCATCCAAGAGTTCGGTGTTGATTTTGAGCCATTCTGAATTTTTTAAGGTGGGCCCAACTGCATAATTCCATTTCTCTTATATAAGTGTTGGCGAGACACTCAAGATCAATTCTGATAGTTCGAAAAGACACGAGGTGATTGTGCTGAATTTAAATTTTATTTATTCATTATATAAAAATTTCATGAATTGTCATTCTTATATAAATTTTTACAACATTTAAGAATTTTGCAAAACATATTTATTCGCCAACCTTATTGAATTATATATCCGAATTAGTACATACAATTTTTCGAACTCGAACTACGAATTAAGCGAATTGTAAAACAAATCAAATGAGTCTACTCCAGCGAATTTTCGAATTTGATTAAGTGCCGAATTACGAACTACGAATTCGAATGCGAATCCATCGAACTAAGAATCATGTAACCAGTGTTTTGAAAAGCAAGAGGCGCATCAAAGTGCTAAGGTCTCCTGGGGCCTAGGTGCGAGGCGAGGCGCGGGCTTCATTGAAGCGAGGCACACATTGTAGATAAAATATATATATTTTGGTATAAGATAGATAATTCACAAATTAGAGCAAAAAAGAAGAGGAATATTAGAAGAATTCTAAAAGTCATAAAGCATCCATCACTCTAAATGCTAAACATTCAATTAAAGTACCAACAAAAGTACAAAAGTGTGACACCACACATAAAACCACCACAAAAAAATGCTCAAAGTCAAAACAACAACACATATGCTCCTAAGGAGGACCTAACAGATAGATAATTCACAAATTAGAGCAAAAAAGAAGAGGAATATTAGAAGAATTCTAAAAGTCATAAAGCATCTATCACTCTAAATGCTAAACATTCAACAAAAGTACCAACAAAAGTACAAAGGTGTGACACCACACATAAAACCACCACACAAAAATGCTTCAAAGTCAAAGCAACAACACAGATGCTCCTAAGGAGGACCTAACAGTCATCCTCAACATCTACACCAAGTAAGTCATACTCTTGCTCTTCATCATTGGATTTATATCCATCCACGTCTTCCTCATCCATCTCCTCTGACTCTTCCTCATCTACCAATTGAAGAACGCTTGATGATCAAGTCACTCTTGGTGTTGCCCTTGCCCTTGAAGTTGATGTTGCTCTAGTTCTTTGACTACTTTCTCCAACTCCAGAAGCTGTAGCAACATCACCCCATATCAAAATATCATCATCAAACACAAGCTCATCATCTTCATCCAATTCTCTATCTATCCTCCCAGGCAACCACTCATTGCTTTCATCAATATTCTTCAAAGAAATGGGATCAAGTATGTCGCGCATATCATATCGACGTTTCAGTGCTCTGTTGTACTTAACAAATACTAGATCATTGAGACGTTTTTGATCCAACCTATTTCTTTTTTTGCTATGAATCTGCAACAATTAAAAAAGATATTAAAATTTATGTCAAGAAGAAAAATATTTTAAATTCATTAGACTTGAGAAAAATACTCACATGCTCAAATACACTCCAATTCCGCTCACAACCAGATGAACTACACGTCAGGCTAAGAACTTTTATCGCAAATTTTTGCAAATTTGGGGTCTTGGAACCATATGCAGCCCACCATGCAGCTGTTAATTATAGGTAATTAGCATAAATTTATGGGATAAATGTAAAAAATTAATTTTATAATATAATGGAATAAACTTATGGGATAAAATAGTTTACCCGGTGCCGTTGTTGCCCTTTGCCTAATCGCCATTGGCAACCCAAATAAATTTTCAGCTTGCTTATAAATAGATAACTCTTGATTGATCTTATCTTGTACATCAATATTTGGGACCAGCTTTGATATGCAATTATACAACCCTACCATAACTTCATTATCGTGCTCGATCTTGGGATTCGAATAAAAGAACACTGGGTTCAAAAAATATCCAGCTGCATGCAAAGGACGATGCAATTGAACCTCCCACCTTCTGTCAATGATTTCAAAGATATTATTATATCTTTCTTCTTTTCCACCAAAAGCAGTTGAAATGGCTTCTTTAGCCCGATCCATGGCTTCATAAATGTATCCCATGGGAGGCTTTTTCTCACCATCAACCAATCTAAGTATACAAAGAAGAGGACTTGAGACCTTAAGGGCATAGACAACAGTGTTCCAAAATGAAGGCATTAACATAATTTGTGCAACCCTTTTACCCTATTGCTTCTTTGCCCATTTGCTTGTTGTCCATTCCTCTGAAGTGAAAATCTTCCTCAAGTTGTTTTTTTGTTGATGAATCCTTGCTAAAGTGAGAAAGGCAGTTGCAAATCGGGTTTTTGCTGGCTTGATCAACTCTTTCATTTGTGTAAATTGCCTCATCATATTTAGTAAAGTTGGGCGGTTATAAATGAACCCATGTACCACAATAGCCTTTTCAAATGTTCTCTTGAGATTTGGTATCTTAAAAATGTCTTCCAACATCAAGTCCAAACAATGGGCAGCACATGGTGTCCAATACAAGTGTGCAAACTTTGCCTCCAAAAACTTTCCTGTTAGAACCAAAACAAAGAAAGAGATAAAAAAATAGTTTTAGATAAATGATTCTTTTAATACTCCTAAATAAAAAACTTTTTTCCAATAACCACTAATTCTTACCCGCCAACACATTAGCTGCAGCACTGTCTGTGACAATCTGGACCACATTAGCTTCTCCAATACACTCCACAAACTTGTCAATTAGTTGAAACATTTTTTCTGCATAATTTGAGTAGCTAGAAGCGTCAATTGACTCCACAAACATGGTTCCTTTGGGACAATTCACTAAAAAATTAAGTAATGTCCTCCCTTTCTTGTCAGTCCACCCATCCATCATTATAGAACATCCATACTTTACCCAATCCTCCTGGTGAACCTTCATCAAATTATTAGTATGCTCTATCTGTTTTTTGAGAAGAGGAACTCGCACCTCATGGTAACTTGGTGGTTTCATACCAGGACCATATTGCCCAATAGCTTCAATCATTGGTCCAAAACTGTCATAATTAATTGCAGTAAAAGGAATTCCAACATCATACATCCACCTTGCAAATCTTAAACATGCCCACTCTCTTAATTCTTTTATATACGGATCATTTTCATCAATTCTTGTTTGTTTTCCTTGGGCTTTTTGATTTTGCACAACAACGTCCGGATTGGGAGTAAAGAATACATCAATAGGCCCTTTTTGCTTTGGCTTTTTAGGTTTGGACACAATGGAGATAGTAGTACTTCCACGAGCACTAGAAACTTCACTACAATGAGCCAAGGGTCCTTTACAACGTCCAATGACCTCTACATCATCATCTTCATCCTCTTCATAAGCATTAGCCAATTCATCAAAATGAGGCAACATATTCATTTCTTCTTTTTCTGTCTTTTTCTTTGTCATATACTCTCTTATCTCTTCTCTAACTTCAGCTGGGCATTTTGGACAAGCAGTAATTTTCCTGAAACCCCCAACAAGATGTTGCTTGACCCGATAAACACCTCCATTTGATATTTTGCCACAAAAATTACATTTGAACCTATTATTATTTTGTGAATTTTCCAAATGTGCATACTAACATGCTGGGTCCTTCTATTACTACCTTCCGTTGGCGTTGACATCTATAAATAACTGCAGAAACAAGCAAAAGTAGCAGGAGAGATCACCAAAACAAAAATACTAGAATGCCGCAGCAAAAAAAAAAAAAAAGGAACAGCTGTAGGAAATAAAGTAGCAGCAGAGCAAAAATACAAAAAGAACAAGCAGATTTACAGCAACTAAACAACGTAAAAAAAAAAAAAGAAAGCATGATCTGATTGATGAACAGGAAAAAAAAAAGAACGAAAATCAGTGGCAGCAGCAACAACAGAAAGAAAACAGCAATAGCAAAAGAAACAACAGAAGTAGAGGTCACCAAAAAGCAACAGCAGAACCAGAAAACAAAACAAAAAAAACAGCTGCAGAAAAAAAAGCAGCAAAAGTAGAGGTTACCAAAAAGCAGAAGCAGAAACAGCAGCAGAAAGAACACCTTCAAGAAAACAAAAAGCAGAAGCAGAAACAGCAACAGCAAGAACAAAAAGAAAGCAGTGAACGTGATGTACTTGCGCAGCGGTGTGAAGACGCCGGAACCCTTCCTCCTTCCTCTTCGTCGTCGTCGTCTTCTTCTTCTTTTGCTTCTGCCCTCTTTTTTTTTTTTTTTTCGTTTCGTTTTTGACTTAGGGCATGATATATGCACCTCTGTGTTGGGCTGGAGTGCTGGACCAATTTCTGACCTAAGCCCATTGACCTATTGGGCTGGACCATTTTCTTTTTTTGAAAATTTTAAGTTTTGGGCTGCATTGACCGAAGCCCACTAGGCGCACGCCTCATTCAAAGGCGCGCGCCTTATGAGCTCAACCTGAGCCTGGCTGAAATCGCCTCGCCCCAAGGGCTTTGAGGCGCTGCAAGTCCGCCTGGCTGCGCCTTTAACAAGACTGCATGTAACTATGATGAGAACGGAGAAGGATGTTTTTTAATGAATGGTGTGGAAGCTGAATTTGGAAGAAGCGGGGGTAGAGATGGAGAGAGAATGACATGTGTGTGTCATTCGTTGTTGGGAGAATGAAGAGTTTAATGGCGTGGGAAGGGAAGAGGAGAGGATAGAGTGGGATTGGGCGTGTGGAGAAGAGGAGCACCGTATTAAGAGAGAGTTTGGAGTAGAGGAGCATCGAAATCGCATGAGAGGAGAAGCAAGTGAGGAGGAAGAAAAGGGGAAATGGGTTTCACGCCCAATGTAGTGTGCAGAGGAGCGACAATATCGTCACTCCTCTCATATATAGAAAAAAAATAACTGAGAAAGGCCCCAGGGAACCACTCTGGTCGCAAAATATCTACTGGGTCCTTTTTTATTTTGGGGCCATCTAGGGTGATTTTTCCCATACATTCCTCTTCTTTTATCCTTGTTTGCAGATTAGGTTCTTGATTAGTTGGGTAAACTAAGGGAAGGAGGGGCGTGTTGGTGTCTATTGTCATCCGTTTATCTTTTTGGTACAAAGGTTGGGCGCAATCCTATCAGCCATTTGGATACTGGAGTAATGGACCTGGACCGGACCTGATGACCTGATAGCTCCATAGCTGTGGACTCAAGTCTGGTAACATTGTCAAACAAGCTCAAAATAGGCCCCCACCAGATTTTCCTAGGTTGGGTCCTTCTGCCAGTCGAGTACTGGGGGTTCTTTGACAGTCCTTAATTGTAGTTTTTTTTTTTTTTTCTTTGCTACATTGGGAACTCAGGTTCACGTAGTCTAACTCACACACTTGCATCCCTTACCAGCTGAGCTATAGCTTGGGGACCTATGTGCAGGTAATGTCATCCTCATCCATACATAAATGGAAGGCCTGGAAGTAATTCTTGGAGGTTAGCATTGATAGCAATAAATGATCCACGCACAAGCGCTCTAGCTGGTATACAATGTTCTTCGGAGTGGCTTGCTTGGCCAATTCGTGTGCTATCTTATGGTTTTTCAGGATACTCATACATCTGTTGAGGATGCCATGATCATACTGTGCTGATGCTTCTACTAGTTCCCTATAATGCTTGATTTTTGTATATTGCAATTTGACTCTTTCTTATATTGTATAAAGTTCATAGTTCTTCAAAGCAGGTGCTTTTTTTACTTATTGTGTTACTGTTTTAGATGAGATATAAATTTGTCATATTCTGGAATTTTCCTATTCCAGCATTGATGTTCATTTCCATAAAATCTTTTTTATAACTGGCACTGTGTTTGATTGACTGATGACTAAACCCTGGCCCTGTTTGTTTGCATGGAATGCACTAGAATTTAATACACAGGAATTCATGCCGCAAGTGGTTTAAAATGAAGCACCAAAGGTGAATATAAAAAAATGACCATCAAATAATATTCTCTTTAATGAAAATTGAATCAAGGGAATATGAGAATACTCAATCAACAACCTAGTAATTCAAATCCTAAGAAAGTCAAGTTCACATCTACATTGCTACCTTATGTCCTTCACCCCTCACCTCATATCATCAGACCTTATCTTTTTAATAATCCTTTGGTGGCGCTCATTTGACCATGAATTTCCATGTGTAATCCAATGCAAACAAACAGGCCCTAAGAGAATTTTATCGTTTTATCTTCTGCTGTGATATTGCATTTTGTTTGAACTGGTTGCATAATTTGCGGAGAACAACAGTTTGTTTTATAGGAAGTGGGGACAGTAGTTTATTTTGCTGGGATGATTCATGTTCTGAATTGACACTTCTGTTGTCCTTTGCTTTTGCAACTCACTTGGACCACAGCTGCTTTTTTTGGATGCTTTACATATCTTTTATTGAACAGTTTGCGGACAACCTTGTGTGTTCGATTCAAAAGTGAAGTTGTTGCCTGTGGGGTTGTATATGCAGCTGCCCGAAGGTTCCAGAGCCCACTGCCTGAAAACCCCCCTTGGTGGAAAGCTTTTGATGCAGATAAGACTGGAATTGATGAGGTTTGTCGAGTTCTTGCACACTTGTATAGCCTTCCCAAGGCACAGTATGTACATGTCTGTAAAGATGGTGATTCATTCACTTCAATGAACAAGGCATGGATTCTCAAACTCAAGCTTCAAGGGTATGCTCTAGTTTTTTCCTTCAATAAAAATGCATTGCATGTTTTTAAGTGAATTTATTATGTGGTTGTGATCATTGATTCTGTTTTGGTTAGGAAAACTTGTTGAATGGTGCCACTGATGATACCAATACTCCCAAGGTGGCAGCTAATCAAGATGCTGGTGGGTCCAAGGATGTATTGATAAAACTGGCCCTTGATAAACTGAAAGAGTCGAAGAAGAGTGATGATGATGTCAAACCCATGCCAAATGAAGGGGATGGGAAAGAAGAAATGGCTGTCAAGCCCAAACCCGATCATAGAATAGATGCAAATGGGGAGAGACACAAGGAAAGAGAGGGAGAGATGGAAGCTTCGTGACCGTGATAGAGGTAGGGACTCTGATCGGGAAAAGGAATGAGAAAAAGAGCAAGAGGGAGAGAGAGATAAGATGAAAGAGCGAAGTCACCGTGCAAAGGACAAGGGGAAAGATTCAGGTAAAATCAATAAATCCATCCATATTTAATCAGTGCAAATCTTCCTGAAGGAATCATAGGGGTCTTCTCTTGCCCCATACATGCAAAATGATGTATAGCGTTTGCTGCCCTGCTCAATTCTGTGTGCACGTAAGGAGTGATGGGCTCCATTGTGTATGGAGGATGTGAGAAGTATCTCCAGGCAAGCGATTGTATTCTATACTGCTTATGCCTGCTTATTATGCAGGATCCACCCATTATAAAGTATCTTCCAGTCTTTGGAGGTTTCAAGAAGTTCTCCATTTTTGGTGGACCCTGAATGAAAGGAAATGAGAGAGGGCAGCATACTGTATCTTTTTTCTTTTCATGACAAAAACATAGGCACCGTTTTTTTTTTTTGTGTGTGTGATGGTCTTGATCTAAGTTTCCTTTTGCAGGACATTCCGAGAAATCAAGGCATCATTCATCACGAGGTATATTATCAATTTAATTATTATACTTTTCAACTTGTCATTAGTGATAACAGGTTTTTGAAAGGTTTTTACTCTATTGATCTTTAGATCGCAGCGAATACCACAGCTCATATTCATCGTCCCGTGAGAAAGAGAAGGAACGACATCGACACCACCCATACGTGAGAAAGAGAAGGAACGACATCGACACCACCCATATGTATGAGGAAATTCGCTCCTTGTGTTTTGCTGCAATCCTGAGAAATCATTGTAACATTACACACCACAACCAATGTACTTATAAATTAGCAACAGATAAAATTGAATATGTTTTAGTATGTCAATTTTGCATGCATCATTTGGTTTGTTCAAGATGATGCAGAGTTGGATAATTAGTTGGTAACAAGAATGACAGAAAAGAAGCTGTTAGGGGTAGTTTGTTTGCACTCATTTACATATTTAAATGATGCACATGCCTAATTGTTACTCTCGATTTCATATTTGTGATCATATGCATCACAAAATGGTGTGAGGGCGGCCATTTTCATATGAACTTGGTTGGAATGGTTTAAAATCTCGATCGATACCGATTTATATTACCGCGATAATATTTTGCTGCGGTATCTAGTCAGGCAAAATATCGGTTTGATCGATATCTCGGCTGATATTTTGAAAATTTCGGCCGAGATGGAGTAATGGTAAAAAAAACCCTACTTTTTTGTAACTTTTTCTCTATTCCCTCATTTTCTTCTCCTCTCTCCTCATCTCCTTAGAGCAACCATATCTCCATAGCTCAAACTCTTATATATTTCCAAATTCTAATACTATTTCTTGAAGAAATCATTTTATTTAGTAAGAGAAAATCAACTTAACTCCCTTATTTTTAATATTATGTGTTTTTTATTTTTTTATTTTTAAATAAAACGTAAAAATGAATGAAAAGATCATTGGCATGCACACTATTTCTTGAAGAAATTATTTTATTTAGTAAGAGAAAATCAACTTAACTCCCTTATTTTTACTATTATGTGTTTTTTATTTTTTATTTTTAAATAAAACATAAAAATGAATGAAAAGATCATTGGCATGCTATTTTTGAATTTTTGTTGTATTCTTCACTTAGATCTACACACTTTCATACTAGATCTACTTATAAACATGATTTTGGGTGTAGAAAAATGATTTTTTTAAAAAATCTTCTACTTTTAAAAAATAATAGTTGGAGTATTTATGATACTAATTAGTACATACTAATAGCTTATTAATAGTTTATAGATAATTGTTATGTTATCTTTATTCTCTTATATTTATACTAATAAATTAATCATGAGCCAAAATAATAGTTACATTATATGAAATATTGGAGAAAACAGCGAACTGCGGCACAGACATGACTCATAACTTAAGGTGACCGATATTTTGATTTATTGTTGTTGCTAATGGAAAAAAAAAAAAAAGATTGTTTTTTAGCATTTTTTTATATTTTGGATTTTTTGGATATTTTTGAGATTTTTTTGGATTGAAAAAAAATTCACACCGCAACGACCACGACGGACCGATAACCACGACCGATATTGATATCATATCGCTTTCTGTCCTAACTGATACTGCGATTTTAAACCATACTGGAAGGGGTGGGCGGCTATCCAGTTCTACTCAAGGCAGGTATTGGTTTGAAGACCCTGGACTATGATTGTTTCCCTAACTCCTATGTGCCTCAGATTGTTTATTTTACCATTAAGTCCTATAGCATTTAGTGTAAGTCTTAAATATTCATAGATTTTAAGGCGCAAAAAAGATCTAACAGGTGTAAACCAAAATTCTGACAAGGAATTGGATTTGTTGAGAATTTATGATATGATGTGACATCTTATCCCGTGGTCTTTCCAAATGCTTTGTTTGAAATTCCAGACTCCATTAAACGGCATTTAGCCTTATGAGTTTTCAAAATCCCGGTATTTCAAATACTAAAGGGGGGTTGAGCATTTGAATTCTTGAACCTAGGATTTTCAACTATGTGAATATGTTTGTCTTCTTTTTTCCTGATTTTGGAACTACGCTATTTCCATGCCATACAATATAGTAATAACAATAATAAATCTCCTTTTGGGGGGGGGGGGGGGGAGGACTTTTGGCAAAATGCTTTTCTTATTATTCTCCTTACATTTGGGGGGGGGGGGGGGGGGGGGGTACTTTTGGCAAAATGCTTTTCTTGTTATTCTCCTTACATTGGCAAAGTTGGCATTTTAAATTCAAGCCGTTCTCTTTCTGTTTCAATTAAAGTTTATAAAGTTGTTCAGTGGAACTCACTTAAGAAACATGAAAATAGGATCCAAGTGCAGATCCTCTAAGATCTTCGAAGTGGTCCATATGGGCCCAACATCCAATTAATTTATATGAAATCTTTGATTTATTTATATTATCTTATTTCACTATTCATAAATTATTAATTTGAAGGTGGGTGATTTGAATAAAACCTGAGGAGGGTTATACATCACATGAAAATAATATTTTTTCAATAATTTGGATATTTATAAGTGGGCCCACTCTCAACCCTTCCATGATTTAATTGATGTATATATATATATATATATTTACCGCATAGCTAGCTTCGATGGGCCTTGAATGAGAAATTTTACTCCAATATGTGTAGGCCCGTAAGAAGATCTCTACAAAATATTTATATTTCCTAAATCTACTCTCTGAACGTTATTGTTCTGACTATGGACAATTTAAGTGAAAATCTTATAAAGATAAGATTATATAGGGGGAAAGAGTTTTTGTTTAATAGTTTAGAATTTTCATAAAGTATGTTCATTAATATTCTTGATAGGTCATCCCTACCTGAATAAAATCCTGGCTCCTCCGTCACCGCTTTATCATAGGTAAATTGCCCGTGCCAGAGTTGATTGGTGCAAGGAACACACACATGGGAGTACATGTTAATGTCATAAAATGACATTTTTATCCTTTGCCGCTTGCCAATCGGGTCTTACCAGACGTGCATTTAAAAAGTGCTTTGTAAGTTAGGCAGAATTGTATTCATAATCCAATTTGATTGTGGCAATCCAAAAAAAAGAAAAAAAAAAAAAAAAAAAAAAACCCACCACGAAATCAATGACACGGTGTATTTTATTTCTTTTATTTCATTTTTTTTGGGTCAGTTTTCAGAAGACATTGTATGTAATTTAGTAAATGACAAACGGATGTCATTTTTGAAAAAATTAGTGTACATGGTGACAACATACATACATACCATTTGACATTTCAACGAAGCGAAGGTATCATTTCACTCTCACGTCTGCTGTTATGTATTCCCACTATGAACTAAATAATCTTTCCAATGTCTAAGCTAATGGAGCTCTGTAATCGCATCTGTTATATTATATATATCCTCCTTTTTTTTTTTTTTGGAAGCTCGCAATCTCTTCTTTTCCAAATTCCAGAAACAGAAACCCAGATGACAATGAAATAATAAATTAAGATGGATTTGGGGGAAAATGAGAGAGAAGAACATTCCTCCAATTCTTTAAATATCGGGCAAAGTTTCAGTTTCCACCAAGAGATTGAGCCAAAAATCCATGCTTTCGTTGTCCACAAGTTGTATTGGCTGAAGTTGTGAGTAATTAAAATCTTCTTGGCAAGTGCTAGGATCTTCTATGGACGGTGCGTCCGACCAGTAGTATCCATTGAATTCTTTTAAAGACTCATCTTCCTTGATGGAAAAAATGGTATGGTTTGAGGGGGAGGGGGAGGAGGAGGAGGATGACGGTGATGATAAATCGCTGGAAGACTGTTGCTGTGGTGGGGATAATGGATTCTCTAATAGAAACATTTCTAGCTGCTGCTGCTGCTGCTTTGTTGGCAAGTCCAGGTGGGGGTGGCGGTGTGTTTGTTGTAAGTAGGCAGCGCAATCGGGCCCGACCGCAGGACGTGAGGCTGTCGTTGGATTTTGGTGTAGGCGCTTCTTCAGGTGGGTGTGCCACACATTTTTTATCTCGTTGTCTGTTCGTCCTGGTAATCTGGCTGCAATTGCCGACCATCTGGAAAACAAATGCATGCAACGATGCTAATTAATTATATATTCAGATAGATATGGCGAGGGATACATGCATATGAATATTCCCCTATATATATATAGACACACACACTCGATGTAAGCCGTGATTTCGAAACTCTTTTCAAAAGAAGTTGCTGAGATCCAGAAGCAGGTGGGGATCCTTACCTATTACCAAGCAATTCATGCAATTTGATGATAGTTTCCTCTTCTTCTCTGGTAAAGTTCCCTCTTTTAATATCCGGACGCAAGTAATTCGTCCACCTAAGTCTGCAGCTCTTCCCACATCTCAGTAGACCTGATAAATAAAATAAAAGAAACAACATGAAAACTTGGATCTGATGCACAACAATCCAATAGATTTGTATTGGTTTTAAGGGGCCGGTATTAGAAGCTGGAAATTAATCTTGGAAGCCAACAATGAAAACAAATCGCAGAATCATTCAAAAGATGACCGGGTCACTTATAAAATAAAAGAAAGAAAGAGAAGATAATTCTTTAAACAACTTTTCCCAATAAACAGAATTATGCTTTCTTTTGCTTGTTTTCATTCTCATGGCCGGGTCATCTTTATTTCACTGACCGGAGTACAAATCAATGCAAAACATCAAGATCTAGAGAAATCGAGAGGAACCCATATAGAGAATCGTAGTTAATTACCGGCTTGTTTGGGAAGAGCGCGCCAATTCCCATGTCCGTACCTCTGAATGTAAGCTATTAATACTTGGTCTTCTTCTGGAGTCCAGGGACCCTTCTTCAGTCCCATCTTCTCACAACAAGGAGCTCTCACCATCTTCCAAGATTATACTCCTCTCCAGCACAGACACAAGAAGCTGTAGGCTTTCTCCAACGCCCCCACGGGTATTTATCATCCCGGCCCATATCAAAACGTGGGAGAAATAGTCCAAAGACGGCATCAAAATTCAAAAGCAAAGCCAGCAATTTCTAGGAAGGAGGGTCCCTCCATAAGGCCTTTTCTAACCATTATTATATAGCAAGAATTGGGTTAGAGATTTCATAAACTGTCATCTAGCACTTAACAAAGGCACCCCCAACCCCCTCCCCCCCGGATAGGACAGTATATACAAAAACACATATAATATAGACAAAAGAAAAGGAGAGAGAGAGAGAGAGAGAGAGAGAGAGAGAGGAACCCAATGACTTGATCCATTGGGAAAATCTACACATGTTATGATCCATTTGGAAAATCTCCACATGTTTTATCCATTTAATTTGCCTTTCTCGTGAATGCTTCAAATGGCTGTTCTGAGAGTGGAAGATTTAAGTGCCCCTCATCGTCTCGGTCAACAAAGTTTTGTTGGGTCTACAGCCAACTAATTAAAATACGGTTGGTACGTATATGATCCGAATCATATATACTAAAGGAAATTCTATATGTACCCACATATTTTGTTGAGCATACCCACGTTCCTTTATAAATAGTGATATTTTTTTAAGTGGATGGGCGTGCTCAGCCAAAAAATGGGTGAATATAGAATTTCCCTGTATGCTAAACCTCTTGTCCTCCGGGCGTTGAAACTGTACATGCATTTGGGGAACAAGGTTTGATGATCCAGGGCGTTGGTCAGATGTGCCCCACTGCAAGATGGATCATGACCCTCCAAAACACAAGCATGAAGCAATCTGAAACCTTGTTTTGAAGCCTCCAAACCATAGTTATTAATTTCGTTTCGTTTCGGCCGAAATGGCCGAAATTTTTCGTTTCGGTCAAGTGGCCGAACCGAAATTTCGGCCAAAACTTTTCGGTTTGAATTTCGGTCAATATCGGCCGAAATTCAAGATTTCGGCCAATTTCGGCCGATATTCGGGATTTCGGCCGAAATGTAACTTTTCGATCGAAATGAAAATTTACAAAATTATTTTTTTTATACTTTTTTTAGAAATATATTTTGTATTTCTAATATTTTCACAAAATATGATTCCAAAAAAAATTACTATAATGGATTAAATCTATATTTATTACTTTTTTTATTTTTTTACTTATATATGTATATATATTTTGTTATATTTTCTCCGAAATGTAATTCGGAAAAGTTTCGCCGAAATCCCGAATTGGTCGAAACTTTTCATTTTACAGGCCAGAGCGAAATGAGGTCCGAAACGATATTAACAATTATGCTCCAAACAGACGGTTAAGGAGGAGATAAGCAGCACTGTTTAATTTTCAGTATGTACGTGTTTGAGTGATCTTCGAATTCCAAGTACGCAGGGAGGCCTGTTGGCAAAAACTCATCATTGATTCTCTCTTAATATCCTCCAGTTCCACCAAATGAGTTGTATAACTCATATGAGAGGCGTAAGAAACAGTAACAAGATTGTCATGAATAAAAAAAGCTAAAAAAGTCGGGTGTAGGAAAAGGAGTAGTTATAGGTGCACAAACCCGGCGCCTCATGGCGGGGCTCAACTGAGTGGACCACACATAACTCCTAAGGGCCAGTTTGGTAACTCTACTAATATAGTCAAGTCAAGTAAAGTTGATTTTGAAGAAAGAATAAAATATAAGTGGGTTATGATGGTATTTTGTTTTTAGTTGTTTGTTATGTTATCTTTTTGACTTTTTTTATGGAAAAGTGGAGTTTTTTTTTTTTTTTTGTATTTTAGGGTTTGTTTGGATGTATGGTGAATTAAAGTATGGTGAGGTGAAATATCAAAACAAGAGAGAATAAAATATAAGGTGTTATGATGGTGTTTTATTTTAAATTATTTGGTAGGGAATCTTTTTGACTTTTTTTTTTTTTTATAGAAAAATGGATTTTTTTTTTTTTGTTTTTTAGTGGAGAAAGGAGGTTGCTTTTTTGACTTTTTTTTTTTAAATTCGGAATGAATTTTGAGATTGTGTACTTTTGATATGACCCTATGCCATTTCTTGTTTGTATTCACTTTACTTCACTTTAACTTATTAAGTGCCAAACACGCCCTAAATAGTCACTGCCTCACTGGTCCTGGTTCTTTACCAATCCAAATGGACTGTACCGTTGGATGGATAGATTGTGCACCCATTTTAGATAGTAAAAACTTGTATGCCGTGGATGATAGGAATAGGATAATCAAATGAGCTTGATTTTATTCTGTGCATAGGAGGGGCCTAAGCGGATCTTTAAATCCCCCAGCCATATCCTCCATGTGGGCCTCACATCAGGGTTAATTGGGCACCTGATATGCCCTATAGGAAAAGATTTCGCACCCCTTTTTTTTTTTTTTCCTATTTGGAAAAGCTCCAGTAACAACGGTCAAAGAAAGAGGCTAATTAAGCACGGCTTTGAATTATCATTGATGCGCCATTCGTTTTTCATTAGATTCATTGGATGGAGATGTTTTTGAAGATGGCTTGGTAGTCCACTCAGAGTCAGGTCGTTTGCATATCCATATGCCACAAGGTCGTGTGGTTTAGGCTGTTATAACCAGGTTCGAGTGAGCAAGGCAGCTCCTTCCATTGGATCTCATCGATCACCTGCTTCTTGCCTTGCAGGATAAGGGAAGAGACGTTGAAATGGGAATTAATTGGAGACCCTTTCGGACAACCACAATTTCAGTAAACAAAACATGCCCCACTAGGTCTCCTCCTTGACCAGGTACCGGTGTTCCTCAGAATCATTCAATTCCATGGAAATTTTCAAACTAAGTAAGCTTAAATTAATGGATTTAACTAATGCGGTTTTCAGCAGGGACAAATTCGCGTGCGTGGCCCCCAGTGGTTATGACCAAATCTTGCGCCAACGATGACATGGGGTTTAATTAATTAATTCCAACTTTCTGATGGTCTAATGTAAATAAGTTCAACGTTATCAATGCATGCCGTTAAAGCCCATATGCTTAGTTGATACGGGATGACCCGAATCATAATCTCTCATGATTGGGATCATTGATTTCAGTTTTGTGGACAAAGCAACATCAAAAAAGCAAGAAATTCGTGCCATTGTTTTGTAGAAGATACCGTACGTGTTAAAACTTGGCCTAAACCAGACCGGCTTAATCATCAGGCTCATACCGGTGTACATGGGAGAGCTGAGCTCATATGCAACCTATGATTCATGGTTGTAACCGATGACCTGGTGCATCAACAAGGTAGAGTGGTATTTTCCAGTCATTATACAATTAACTGGTATGGAGTACTAAATTGTGTAAAAAATATGAAACCTTTTCTTTCTTAACTACCAAGTTTAACACACGGATCAAACAAGCTGAGAGGACGAAACTACAGTAGGGAGCATATACCCCGGACCACTGACCACCACCGGAGGACCCAAGATTTTTATTTGGGTGGGGCTAAACTTTACTAAATTTTTTTTTTTTCACATTAAAAATGCAAATGAGAAAGTGTATTGCATTTAAATAGACACAAGACTTTTTTCCATGATTAGATCTTTTACGTGAATGAAAGGTCTTCCCAGTGCCTCTCCCAAATTCAGATGATCATCAATTCATCATCATCAGAAAAATTAAAATAACATTTCCTTTAATCATAGGCTTTTGGATGCCTTAAAATGATGATTTGGTGAGCACCCAATTACTCAATCTGGGTTCCCAAACGGGTTCTATTTCGGTTGGTTTCCTTCACTAACTTAGCTTTAAGAACAATTTCCTATAGTTGGTCATGGGCTCATGGCAAAGAAGAATATTTGTCACTTAAATGTAACTTAAGTTATCCAAACATATGAACCCTAAAATGTTTGATTTACTAGTGAATTGAAGATTAAAGTGTGACTAATGGTGATTTAGTCATCTCTAGATTTGTAGATATGCCTAGATAAGGTGATTTAGGGCTTAGGGTTTGGATTAGCATTTAGGGATTGAGGGATTTAAATTAGAATTTGGAGATTAAGGACTCATATTTAGGTATAAAGTGATTAGGATTATCATTAATCCGATGAGGGAGGGCGATTGCTTTATTTAGGGTTATTTGGTGAGAAAGACCAACCACGAGAGGACTGACGACGAGAAGTTCGATCGGCATGAAGAGGATCTCGAACTCTTAATAGAAAGAAGACGTCAAAAGAAAACGGCGCGAATAGAATCTGGTACTCTCAGTCACTAAGGTTTTATGACATGGGGAGATCACAGGGTTTAGATGTGGGCGACTATTTATGTTGAGGTCAACATTCACCCTCGCTTTTGAGCGGTCATAATTGTGGTCGAGCAATCGTCCTCACCATAAAGCCATTGTAGTGTTGTTTCCTATCACCAATTGATTTTGAGATAAGTGGTAGCTCAATGGGGTGTAAGATCCTACATGGGATACGCGTTTTGCGAGTGCGCAACAGAAGTCGTGGTGCCCAGGGTGTAAGATCCTACAATTTATTAGATGTATGGGGGACATGTCTAGCCATTTAAATTTTTGGCAATTTCAAAATCAACATGGGGCACCCACCCAAGTTGACTACGTGTAGGTCCGCCATTGCTGACCACTGTAGGGATGTAAATGGATCAGGTTTTGGCTGGTTGCATGGTGAATTGAGACCTAAAACTGAACTTTATAACTTTAAAGAACCTCGCTGAGCTCATACCCAACTCAAAATCTAAATACATAATTGATGTGGCCCTACATTACACAAGCACAATCATTTCTATATGGGGGCCATATGGCAGTAGGAGAGTTACGAGGAGTTACCCATGAGGTGTGGGTAGTTGTTCTTGAGTCATGAGAAAAATAATGGGTCATGGGGGGTTAGTTGGTTTACTGATGAGTATGAGTAGCTTTCATATTTGTATGAGTGTAAGTAGTGAGTGCAGCTATTTGTAAGAGTGGTGGATCAAGTTGTGGTAAGTTGTGTTGGTTATAGAGAGTTGGTCAAATTGTGGTAGTTATAAGTGTATTTACATTGTATTTAAAGATGACATGAATTTATGAAAGAGATATCCTACCTTTTAGCAACTTTTTGTTAAGTCGTTGAAGGGTCAAGGTTCCCCTTGAAGTTGGATTAATAAAAGAGATATCCTACCCTCTAGTAACTTTTTGTTAAGTTATTGGTGGGTTAAGGTTCCGCTTGAAGTGAATCTACAAATTTTCTTTTACCCTATAAGAAAATAGGTTGAAAGAAGAAGTGTCCACGTGACAATAATAATACTTATATATTGGAGAAAACCATTTTATATGCCTAAATATCATTTGAGTGCACTGCTCTTAGGGTATGGAGTATGGATCCTCTAGGATCCAGCTCAAAGAAAAGGGTCCCCACTTGGACTTTTTGGTCGACTAATTCATGTAATTACCGGCAATGGGAAGTTCATTAATATTGGTCCAAAGCTAAACTAGAAACGACTTGCTTTTGCTTCAAACTCAAAAATCTTTATTTTATTCACAAAAGCAGTGAAATGTTTGCCTGTTGATGTCAATGTCTTCTCCCATCTTTTCATGGGCTGTCCTACATGTACCAAGGAGTGCGCTGCAAACGCTTTTCATATAAAGCAATCGAGTACAGAATCCATGACCTTGCCGACTTTGGATTTGGCCCAAAAGCTATATATGCGTGTATTACTTGTACACTGACATATTTTAATACTAAAACCTCATCTTCCGCGACTGGAATTTCTATTGGTTGGTAACTTTGACCAGGACTTGTACTTACTAAAGTCCTCCATCTTAATTGGACTTTTTTTTTTTTTTTTCTTTTGGTTATGAAGTCAGCTTCTACGCACTGATGTAGAAAATGTCCACCTTTTTAATTTAACTCAACCCAATTAGAAAAAAAGGTGCCAATATTAATGGTTGAGCCTAAAACATCAAAACCAAAGTAGATTGGTTGACATATGACTGATCATCCATCGTCCACGAGGGGATCCTATTTGGACCAATCATCATGTGCCACGTGGCCCTTTTTGCCACAATAGGGAGGTCTTTGTTGAGGTGGCCAAAAAGTGCCACATGGCACATGGTGATTGGTTCAGACCCCCCCCCCCCCCCCCCCCCCCCCTCCCTCCATGCCGACACTGTGAAAATTTTAGCATTCTAATAATGGGACAATAGAAGATTTGTTGACTTTGTCTTACGAACTTTTCGTTTTATTTCTATTTCTTTCTCTTTTTCTTTAAAAACAAGGAAGAAATTCACCGATTGAAAAGGTGAGGGTTGTCGGTTGCTGTGATTTTTAGCCTAAAAGTTGAAATCCAAAAGAAGATCCAAAAAAGAGCCGCTGAGTTGTCGGTTTAGGATCGGACCGACGAATGCTCCATAATTTATATGCCACATATAATTTCTATTTTCTCTTGTTTTCTTTTTTTTTCCTTTCTCCTTCCTGTGAGCTGAGGGGCATTAAAAGTTTACAACTGTTCTAAAAAAAAAAAAAAAAAGTTCACAACTGGCAAGCGGCCACCGCCAAATCACTGTAGAAATGAAAATGAAAGAAAGACAGCAGAAGCAATCGTATTCGTACGCGTGGGAAGAAAGGATGATGCTGCTGGGACTATCCCTCTGAACTCTGATCCATGTCTTGATCGATGGATCCGGCTCCCCTGTTTGGTCCCCAGTCAGGAGCGCCACATGGAAAGATAATTTTTTTTAAGGATAGAAATTTTTTTCAAGGAAAAGGATATGACCTCTCAATCTCATGTGGCACCCCGATTGGTCCAAACAAGACTTTCCTAATTGGTCCAAATAGGGGATCCATTTCCCTCCATCGGTCGATGGTTGCTGCTGGTGTTGCCGACAACCCTTAATTTTATTACGATTGTGATTCACCTACACTACACAGTCTACGCTTGCAATTCTCGACTGGTCTCTTGCGTTGCATCTGCATGGGACCACTTCAATTCTATTCTGTTTTCTCCTGTTCACGATCACTCATCATAACCACGACCCCAGTTACCGTATTACTTACATGAAAATGATGATCTGACTGACGGCCATACCGTTTCCTTATTTGCATTTATTTATTTATTTATTTGTTGATTAATTTTTGTTTTTTTAATCTGTGCGACCATGGACCGACCGACTAGGAAGGGTTCTCAATTTCTCAGATGGGGCCCACCTCAGAAATAATGTCCTTCAGTTTTCACTTCTGAGTTACATGGTGGACGCGTGAAAAGATCTCAGACCGCTGGAAGGAAACTAACATTGAATGGGCCAGCCGAGATGGGCTATGGTGGGTGGGGCCGTGGGCACTGGAGCATAGAGTAGGGTGGAGTGGAGTCAGGTGTTACATAGTTATTTGGGCAGTTTTTTTTTTTTTTTTTTTTAAATAAATGGATTTTGAAATTACTTGCTGGCAACTCTCATACTCTACCAAGAAGTGCAAATATATATATATACTAGTCATTGCCCGTGCCTGAAGGCACAGCGCACCACGCTCTGAGCACAACTAAATCTAATTACTCTTCTTTTGACCACCTAACAACTAACACCGCCCATAATTTAACAAATTTTACTCAAATTTTCTATGTGGCCCATTGGATCAATCAGCTTCAAATCAAGCCCAGCCGGATTTTATTTTTTTAGGTAAAATAGCCCAACCAATTGGATCCTTATTTAACCACCATTGAATACCAGAAGTGGCCAACTACTATAAGCAGTCTAATTTAATTGCATGCAAGCCACGTTTGCATCTGCTACCAAAACAAACCAAGTTAGCCCAGATTCCACAATCCGTGAAAAACAGCATATATATATGTGAAGGGGCAAACTGGTAAGTTGTGGGCCCAAATTCCACACCGTTCAATCACTCAATTGCAATCATAGCCGTGTATTTAATTATATCTCTACTTGCAAGGAAGTTTTAAAAAGATAATGGCACGTTTCGTAATTTCACAGAAAACCAAGGACACTCCCATATCCTCTGGGAAAAGATAATGGCAGATTTCGTAATTTCACAGAAAATCAATGGCACTCCCGTATCCTCTTGTCCTTAGTAAAAAGTTACTGCCCATTTGTTTTCAAATAATTACAAAATTACCAAGCTCTTCAATCCCTTCTCAGCGCTAGGATTTATGTACAAAAATATGTACATAAATCCAAGGGTCCAAAATGTCTAGGGATTCAAATACTGCTCTCCCTTATTATATAGATATATATATATATAGGGACATTCAAGGGTAATCATCTCTCACCATTATGATTGAGGGACACCCCTTTTGGGAAGTTTTAAATACAAAAGAGAAGTATAAAAGAAAATTATACTTCTCTTTTGTATTTAAATTTTTCGAAAAATGATGTCTCTCACCACAAAGGTGAGAAATGAATACAGTTAAATATTCTCTCTCTCTCTCTCTCTCTCTCTCTCTCTCTCTATATATATATATATATATATAAGGGAGTATTCCTATGCATCCATCTCTCACTATGTTATGGTGAGTGATAATATAATAGGGTTGACTTTATAATACATCCGAACCATCCACACATGGAACCCCCTTAAGTACACTAGACTTATTGAATTTTTACCTATCCAAATGGATTGGACCGTTAGATCGAGAGTCAAATTTTTTCTTTAAATATAAAGTCATTAAGTTGTGGGCCATGGATGAAAGAGTTAGAGGCATGGGATTAACCACAAATTTGATGTATGGTCCCATCCAAGATATCTCTTCACATCCCCCATAAGTCTCTTGATCAGTGGGTTCCTAGGTGGGGCCCATTAAACTTTTCTTAGCTCTAACCCCTTCATCCATGGTCCACTAATTTAACAACTTAATAGTAAAGAAAAGAATGTGTCCTCGATCCAACGGCCCAGTCAATTCAAATAGGTAAAAACTCATTGGATCTAGAGCACTTAAGGGGGTCCCATGTGTGTGGATGGTTCGGATGGATAACAAAGTTGGCCCCACTATGTTGTCCATCACCATAACATATTAAATTGACCCTATAACAATCACTTGGTAGTAATAAAATAGGATATGAAGGCAATTTCATACCCATACCCATTATAAAATACCCAAAAACCCCATTTATATACTTACTTGGTTCATTTCATCTCTTTTTATTATTTAAGTTATGTATTATACTTAATGCACAAGTAATAAGTGTTGCCTGATTGCTTAGTCCCTTTCTTTTAGTTTATTATAATTGGTTTTTATTTAGGCTAGTTCAAAGAGGGTGTACTCTTATTAATAATATACACTTTTTCTTATTTAGAGTAACTTGAGAATGCCAACCAATTCATAAAGGCACTTTGTATGTACATGGAACTTTGTGTATATGAGGTGATCCAAAACCCTTTGAATTAGATAATTATAACTCCCAAAAATTTAAATTCTAAACTATTAGTATTTTTTAAGTGCATTTATTTTTACAACTAAAATCCAACGATGTTTAATAGTCATACCAATGTTCAATTGAAAATAATGTAAATTCATAAAGACAGGTGAGTGTAAATGGTTTAATTCTCTCAAAGATAAGAATTTATTGGAATAATTTGGTATGTGGAGATTCTTGCGAAATGTGTGAGATAGAACACACTCTTCAACTCTTTTTCTTCTTTGACGAAATAAGTAAAACCGTATATCTAGAACAAGTCACCAAAGCACGTATGACTTTCGATTAAAAAAAAAAAGATTTTAGAGACAGCTTCCGTTCTTTAAACGATTTTTTAGTGATCCCTTCACAAGAGAGTTTTTGACAAGATTAGACTTGGTTAACACTCCATACTTGGAAGCGGTATAAAAAAAATTAATGGCTTTCTTGTTTGGAAGCCCTGAGCCACTGCCCTGGCCTGGCCCTAGCCTTTGAGGGTTAGGGTAAGGACCTAAGGAGTGTAGGCCCTTTAAGGGCTTTGGCCTACCCAGACCCGGCCTTGCATGTATTGATGGTAGGGTAAGAACAACCTTAGGCCCGGCCCGGCCCGGGCCTTGACAGCCCTAGATATGAGTAAGTTGAGTTTACTAGAGTAAGTGCATGTAGATTAGGTAAAGCTCCAATCACTTAGTACTCCAATAGGTCAATGGCACATGATCATTTATGCAAAGATAAATCCGGCTCACATGCAAAAATGCTTGCAGGGTCCACCTCGGACCCCACCTGAGGATGGGATGGGGTTTTTTTTATCTCCCCTGACCTACCAATGTATAATGACGGAGGCTCAAATGATGATCATAGCAGTTTGATCAATGGCCGACAACTTTTCACCATCTAAAACCAATGCACAACCGATTCAACAGTCCAGTCCATTTGAATGGTTGCCAAACCCCGAGATTGGGGGACTATGAAGGGTCACTATTTTATGGTCCACTTAGATGAATCATCAAGTGGGCCCACTAGGCGTATCTGCACGTGAGTTGTTGGGGCCTGCCTATTAATAATTTGGGCTAATCCAAAAAAGAATACCATTTGCTTCGATGACATATTCTCAAATTCTTCTTTAATATGAGTTGGGTTTATCGTAAGATTGACCACATGGTTGAGAATGTGACTTATTTATATGACTAATAATGCATAAAATTGTGCCAATCACATTATCAATCATGTGTTGAATCTTACTTGGAGATCAACTGTTATTGTAGTAAAATTTAAGATACATCACTGGAGGTGATGACATTCATTTTGAACAATTTAGATTATTAATGTGTGGCCCCCACAGTGAAGTTCTACGCATCATACTCACAGGAAGGGTGTGGGCACACTGAGGGGAACCGAACTCTTTCATATCATTGGCAAAATAAATAAAAAAAGGAAGGGATGGAAAAACGACAATGCAAAATGATGATCAATATTAAAATTTTCATGGTGGAATTTATGTTCATAGAGATGAGGATAATAAATTGCTCATCATAAACATGTGGCTCGCTCAATATATTCTTTCTTTTATCCATCTCTACGGATCTAGTTGTTTGCTTGGAAACATAAGAATTAGTGGTCAAATGAGCTCAAACTTAAGTTTATTAAAGAGCCTAGGGTCAAAGGATATAAATTATAGAGTGAGGAGTGAAAAATATAAACAGTGATGTAGATAAGACCTTAACTTTTCTAAGTTTTTTCTTTAATTTCTCATATTCTTTCAATTCAATTTCTATTAAAGAGAAGATTATTTGATGAATATAGAAGTCCTAGGAATTCACTTATATGAAATAAATAGGCCCTAACCACTCAATTCGAAGCACCTTTTTTCTTCTTAGTTGTTAATAGAAGAGAGAGTAAAAAAATGGAAATATAAAAATATCAGATGCTGTAATAGTAAAATTAATGCTCCAAATGGTAAGAGTTCTGTTTCATTCTTCCTTTTTTTTTTTAATTATAATATTAGTATTATAAAATTCCAACAACAATATTTTATATATATAAGAATTCGAGCCCATTTCAACTTATTCCGACGGAAGGATTCCAGTGCAAGATCTCCCAAGCTGGATTGTAAATTTGAAATGGATAACGATGCATTCAATGAAGAAAAACAAATGAGAAATGACAAAACAAGAGGGAGCGTTGCTTGATGGGGGAGAGAGAGTGGGAAATGGAATGTGGATGATTATGCCCACGTTTGTCCTTTCCATTCGTTGCTTGTCCAGTTGCCCACCCCGAACCCCACCCCCACCGCCTGGCCTGACCGAGCGAGAACCCACGTGCATTGCATTTGCTCCTGTTGTCAAAGTGATGGAAATTAAAAACGTGGGATGAAGGAATTAAAATGAATGAACTGATTTGATTTCCGACAAGGACAAGACAGATGATAGGGTCAACACTCACCAGCCATCACCCCTCCGATTCCTTTCTTGTTTTTTCACAGTGAGTCGTTTCTCCTCCCTGTCACACTCGAAGCCCTGCACCAGTATATATATATATATATATATATATATATATATATATATATATATATATATATATATATATATATGGGAGCTCCTCTCCTCAGCTAACGCTGAGGAGAGCGTCCGCTCACCACGTGCCGAGGCGATCGCTAGATGAACCGATGTTAAGTGCTTCGAGTGACTCATGCGTGGAGCCCACCCAAAGCCTTTTCATTTCCCGCTCTCCATCTGAGGCCAAAATAAAAAATCAAGAACGATTTGGCCCTGCCTCTCCTCTCTCTCTCTCTCTCTCTCTCTCTCTCTCCATTCCCCCGTTTCCATCGCTGGCGCTGTCTCCTCTCTCTCTCCATTCTGCAGACACGATCGTCATTCTCACGCGATCGATCGTCGAGAGAGAGACGCCCCTCTCCTCAGGCGACTTTGCCCTTCCCCCATCACTGGCTCTCTCCAATTACAGCTTTAGCCCTAACTCTCCTCCTCTCTCGATCTTGCGATCGACTTGGGCGACGAAGCTGCTGCGACTGGCACCTTCTCTCCCGCGACCAAAGACAATCGATCCCAATCGTCGTCTCTATCCTACGATTGCAAAATACAATCGTCCTCGTCTCTCTCTCGCCAAGGCCCTCTCTCTGCTTTTCAGTTTTCGCCCTCTGCAACTAGTAGAAATGGTATTTTGGGGTTTTTTGTTTTTAATCTATTTTAACTGATTGATCTGAAGTTTGAGTTGGAGATGGGTTAAAGGGAGGGTTTGGATGGCTTCTGATTTCCAACAGGCCCCTTCCAAATCCATTTTCTATGTTACAGTCCGGCTAAGGCTTTTTTGGGTTATGGGTTTTGTTAAAATTGTACTGAGAGATCGTTCTTTTGGTCTTTGGAAATGGGTTTTGAGGCTTTTTTCTGGAGATGGTATATGTTGATGATGACGATGCTTGTTATGCTCATGAAAACATCTAGGTTGTTTCTCCTTTTTCAGAATTTTTTTTGCCCTTTTTAGATTGGCCGTTTTTATGATACTGTTTTTTTTTTTTTGTCTTTTTTTTTGAGATTTCATATTCTTCTGCTGATTTTGGGTTCTGGGTTTTGTTAAAATTGTACTGAAAGATCATTCTGTTGGTCTTTGGAAATGGGTTTTGAGGATTTTTTTTGGAGATGTATATGTTGATAATGACGATGCTGCTTCTTGGGTGATTTGTGATAAAAAAAACAAGTGGGGAGTCCTCTGTTTTGTGATAGAAACTATTCCACAGTTTCTTGTTTTGGTAAAGGAAACATTCCACAGCTGAAATTTCTCCATGAATCAAAGATACTAAGTGTACCTACTTTAAAAAAATGAGATAATAAAACTGCAAAGCAGTTGAAATTTGTTGGGAGAATCAGTACTTTAGCCAATCTCCAAGCTTCCAACACTCTCACAAGCTATTTCTTGTAAATGGAGAGGAAGGAGTGATGAGTTAATTCCTCAACCCTCCATTTCTTTCTACTCTTGTCCCTCCATTGAATTTAGAATCTGGTTCTTTCTTGCAAGGATTGAGTGGGTCACTTTTTCTTTCTCTTCTTTTCACTTTTTTTTTTTTTTTTTTTTTTTTTTTTTTTTTTGTGTTTGTGGAGGGAATTTATAATCCTCTTTTTAGTTTGATGATGATGAAGAGGGTGGCCGCTTTTTTACTCCATGACCCAACAATTTTTTTTTGTTTCCGTTGAAAAGGCTTTTCAACTTGGTCCTTAACTTGAAGTGTTTCCAGCTTCTGTTAATAACGAAAGCATATCAGAGACAAACAGTTAGTTCAAATTGCAGTGAGAATGGAAGAAATGAAAGACTCAATTGAAGAGCTACGCCTAAGAGTAAGACGTATGAGTGAAAGCATAGAGACTCACATTAAGGGAAGTAGATGCAAAAATGGCCGTGCATATTTTATTGTGATTCTCCTCCTCTTGGTAGCGTACATGTGGTGTGGACAAAATGGGCGTGCCTATTTCTTTGAGTTGATGTAGGCATTGTTTTCTTGTGGGAGGCATAAGAGCATTTTGTTTTATTTTGCTTGTTGGGCTGGGATGCTTTGTAAGAGAAAGAACAAAATTATATGGTTTGGATCATTTGGAATATGACTGATCAGTTTGATTTTGTCATTTGTACTTAGCTTGTTTGTACTTAAGAAGTTCTAGTGCAGTTTTAATGAAAAAAAATCAAATGTTGGCCTGATATGCTGTGTCCTTGTTTTAATACCCCAAATTGGATGCTTCTGGGTGTTTCATTAGGAAAATCTCCTCTCACTCTCTCTATGCTAGATGGGTGAGTGGTACAGAGTCTGTGAGGCAACCTACATCCTGGGCAGCTGTGTGAGATAACTAGCCCATGCCACTGGGTTGTCTCGTTAGCGTGTTCTTAACTTATTGATCAAACATGGTATTCAAGAACATTGAGAAGAGTTGATGGGCTAGCTAGCCCATTTGGACGTTTAATTCATAATGAATACCAGAACATATGAACTTCGATAAAGTTGGAATAACTTTCCAGGTCCAACTTTCCTAGTGTAAAGATCTGCCATCTTACAGGTAAAAGGAGATTGATTGCATATAAACAGGGCAACATTGTATAATTCCTGCCTAAATTATATGTACAGTCACTGAATTTGCTTAAAAGTTGAATGCTACAGATCTATTCAATTTTGTGTTTGTGTTGATGTTTGAATGAGCTAGTTCTTTTTTTTTTCTCTCTCTCTCATTTAATGTGTTTCTTTCTTTTGGAAATTCTTCGCTGATTGGAAAATGGCAAACATTCCACAGTTGGTGACGTTTTGAATGGTTTGGTAAATGTTAAAAACCACCATGAACAAGTTTGGAGATGTAGCCTGTGTTATGTACCATTTAATCCAGCATTCAAATAACAGAAACTCTACACCTTCAAACCCATTCGATAAAAACTGTATTACAATCAACGGGTAGCCAATATAAACTCGGCCAGAAACCTGACAATGATGGGTTTTGCCCCAGCATCCAGAAGCCACTGTTTGGCCCTAGCAGAACCCAAACACATTTCTTGAATCCAAACACATCATCAGGAATGCAAGGCAATTTTAACCTCACCATAGCACAGCCAAACCTATCAATTCCTCAATCTCCTTATATTAAGTTCTGCTATCTCTGAATGCACCTTGCATAAACAATGGCCCATTAACAACACAAGCACAAATTTTGTGAATAGATTCTAGCCGTTAAACTAAGTTCACAACTCAATCCATACCAAGGATTCACTAAATTCACAACTCAACTCCTTCAATTCATAAATCATTCCTCCTAAATGTGTTTGGAGATTTTAGCACATTGGATGGCCAAGATGATGCTTCAACCTTATCTGTTGTCAAGATCAAAATACCAATGTGGTTCAAAATCAACAGAAAGAAAGTGGATGCCCTTGGCTCACAGAGACGCCTCAAATCTTTAATCCATTATTCTATGTCATGTACTCAAACCTCATCAATGACCATGTTGCCAACTCAAGTCATGCATGCTCCAAACAAGCAAGCAAAGTCAAGGATCAGATCCCAGAAGCAACATGTAAACTTTTAAAAATATAAGAAGGGAGTTTTTCAACTCAATTCACTCAATTCCAACACAAACCAAAGCAATGAATCAAATCAATTGCATAGTTAATTTGGAGAAAAAAACTGGCAATTATGATCCAAAAGTTTGACATAATGTATCAAAACTTTTCTTAACAGCATTCCTCTCCACATTATCAACCCAAAGAACACATATAAGCACTCAAGTAATTTCCTCCCAAAAAGTTGAAAAGAAGAGGAAGAAAATAAGTGCTAGATTAGTCATGGTGGCCGAGGTCCCGGCTCAAATAGAGGTGGGCAGCAGCTTGTAAATAGACCACAGCAGCAGAGGAACCATAAACTGTCAAGATTAAAAACATAAAAAAAGAGCACACACTATGTCAGATTCACATGTATAACACATACACATCCCCCACATACAGTGTCAAGTATGGGCATTATATTTCTGCAAAAGCAGAAAAGTAAAATAAGAGAATTCTCACCATGACATGAGGCAATTGTTGGGTCCTCCATCAGGGGGAGGAGCTTCTTTGGGAGAAACGGCTAATCGAGAGGGGGATCCATCACTTACTAGCACTGCCAACGAAAATGAGAAGTCAGGTCTCAGTTTGTGTTTTAAGTTTCAGTTTTAACAAATGTAGATCTAGGTTGTGGTTTTCTGCACCTAACATTCCTTCTTTCACTTACTAGCACTATAACAGCAAAAGAGTAAACACCCAAACTAGTCAGAGTCTTCCAAACTCTCACTACTATCAAGATGAAAATCAGGATCATTGTATTCATCTTCGCTCCTTAACCTGAAATAATGCGTTATAAATTCATGGTTAAAAATCTACCAAATTACAAGCAGAAAACAGTGAAGATGATATGAACTTTCAGATCTGAGATTTCTTGTAGTCAAATGATCCAAATGGGGATGTGTATTTTATGGAAACAACAAATTACAACAAGGGACTAGTACATTCATCACCAAATTACAAGCAAATCACAGCATGCATGAGGCATAGGACCTGTTTCCTTTCTCTGTGCAAATGAAACTTGAATTGCCAAGCCCATTCTTTCATTCGAATTCAAAGTCTTAGCCCAAGCCAAGCCAAAAGTTCCAGATGGCCATATAAAAATTCCAGATGAGCAGATGAGCTATGCCCATCAAACATCACCCATCTATGGAAAGCCCCACCAGATAAACAACTCTTATCACCAAAACGTGGGTCACGACACCCATCAAACAGGTGGTGTGCATTTGCAAACCACATCTCTCAGGTGCAGGCATCAAGATACTTCAGAAGATAAAGCCCATCATACATAAGTCCTTTTCCATTGCATTTTTTTTCTTCTCTGTTTTACCCTACACACGACACCCATCAAATGTGGGTCACGACACCCATCAAACAGGTCCTTTTCCATTGCATTTTTTTTAATACACTGAAACTTTCAACTGAAAGGGAAAAACCCTATGATGATGAGTAAAAAAAAAACATGCAGAAAGGGTTGAGAAACTGGGTTTGGGATGGGGGCTTAATGGAATGGAGGAGAGAAAATGGTGGACGGTGCTTTGTCATTGAGGACAGAGAACATGTCCTTGATGAATCACGTAAAATAGAGTAAAATAAAAAATAAAAAAAACCCAATCTTCCGTTTATGCTGGTTGCAGAGGGAGGGAGAAGATTGAAACAGATCCTAACCTGGCGGGAGAGAGACTATGCTTGGAACGTTGACGATCGTCATTCGCAGTCTCGCGGGAGAGAGGCTGGGTAGAGAAGGTGTCGCTGCACGGAGATCGCTGCGACGTCGAGAGATCGCTGCGACGTCGAGAGAGATCATCGACGAAGAAAATAGGTTCCAGAAATGGAGAGAGAAGAGAGACAGTGGAGGAAACAGCGCGATTTGTAGCTGGAGAGAGGTCGCCGCGTCCTCGCCGGAGAGATCGTCGTTCGCAGAAGCAAATGGATTCCAGGGCCAGCGAAATGGAGAGAGAGGAGAGGCAGCGAAGGGATTTGTTTCTGTTTGAATGGATTTGATTTTGGGATCTTCATCAGAGCGGGGAAATGAAATAAGATGGGCGGGCTCCACACTTGGATTACCCATTTTCACTCAACGCTGGACGCTGGCGCACGTGCTGAGCGGACCTTCTCCTCAGACATCTCCCAACATTTGGTGAGGCATACTTACGTGTGTCATTTTTGACCATTGACTTTAATCTATATATATCTATGTAATAAGGGAGAGCAGTATTTGAATCCTTAGACATTTTGGATCCTTGGATTTATATACATATTTTTGTATATAAATTTTAGGACTGAGAAGGGATTTAAGAGCTTGGTAATTTTATAATTATTTGAAAACAAATGGGCACTAACTTTTTACTAAGGACAAGAGGATACGGGAGTGCCATTGGCTTTCTGTGAAATTACGAAACCTGCCATTATCTTTTCCCAGAGGATATGAGAGTGTTCTTGGTTTTCTGTGAAATTATGAAACGTGCCATTATCTTTTCAAAACTTCATTGCAAGTAGAGATATGATTAAATACACGGCTATGATTGCAATTGGGTGATTGAACGGTGTAGAATTTGGGCCCACAACTTACCACTTTGCCCCTTCACATATATATATGCTGTTTTTCACGGATTGTGGAATTTGGGCTAACTTGGATTGTTTTTGTAGCAGATGCAAACGTGGCTTGCATGCAATTAAACTAGACTGCTTATAGTAGTGGGTCACTTCTGGTATTCAATGGTGGTTAAATAAGGGTCCAATTGGCTGGGCTGTTTTACCTAAAAAAATAAAATTCGGCTGGGCTTGATTTGAAGCTGATTGATCCAATGGGCCACATAGAAAATTTGAGTTAAATTTGTTAAATTATGGACGGTGTTAGTTGTTAGGTGGTCAAAAGAAGAGTAATTAGATTTAGTTGTGCTCAGAGCGTGGTGCGCTGTGCCTTCAGGCACGGGCAATGACTAGTATATATATATATGGGGATATTCATAAGCATCCATCCCCCACCATTTGGTGAGGAATACTTACGTGTGTCATTTTTGACCATTGACTTCAATCTAACGGCTGTGATTCTCAATTTTAAAGGTGAGAAAGAGGAGATGGGAAAAAGAACCTGCTCCCATTTCCCTCTCTCCATTTCGTTTCCTCTGTGCATGTGATGGTAGGAAGACTTAACACCAAGATTGTCTCCCCCTAGAGCAGGCGATTGTGAAGATCATTTCCCTTGTCCTGACGAATGCTAAATCCCCAATTTTTCCCTAAAATCCTAAATCACTAAACCCCTAAATTCTGGGATAGGATTTTTGGGGTTTTCGAAGTTGAGAGCCCATTTCAGGTTTTTGCATTTCATGGTGGTTCGAGGTTGTGTCTTGGGAGGGAGATGGGTTACATGAAGATGAAGTTAATTATGGTTTTATAGACATGAAATCGAGATTATAAAGGAGGACTTGGTTCTGAAACAGTTGACGTATTTGATGTTGACGATTAAAGGAGGGTTGCTAGTGAGAGTTTGAGAGAAAGGTGTGGATAGGCTGCATTGATTAAGAAGAAATGAGTGGTTTTGCTCTAAGGAATATGCTCAGTTTAGGGTGGTATATATGGTTTAGATTTAGGGTTATGTATTCAAGGGATGAATGAGGATAGTCCCTTCATCTGCATTCGGTCCCCTGGTTGCTTTCTTGTTGTTTTGATTTTTGTGGCTTTCTGGTTGTGTACCGTACTACGGCGTACCTTGAGTTGTGCTTTAGGATTTTTTTTTTTCCAAATGTCATGTGTTGAGCATAGAAATAAGAATTTGTAGGATTTTTTTTTCAATTTTATGTAATTTTGAGACCATTTATGCATGGAATGGACATGGATTTGTGGATGGAAATGCATGTATAGGTTGAAAGCCATGACCAATGTAATTTTCAGATTTGTATTAATTTAAATGTACAGTTTGTTTGGAATGAAGTGGATTGATTGTTCAGGTTGCTGTTTGGAACACTATTAGATTGCCTGTTTAGCATAAAAAGCATTTATTATTTGCATACACGTTGTTTGGAAAGGTATTGTGGAACATTGTTCAGGTTGTTTGAAACCCACTTTGATGTTTTGTAGCTTCAGCGAACAATTATTTGGCCGAGCTATGCTACTTGTCCCGGGTTTCATGTCCCGGGACAAGCCCGACTCCATAGGGGAGGGGTATTTTGGTCATTTGCCAAATGACCAAAATACCCCTCCCCTATGCAGTCGGGCTTGTCCCGGGACATGACACCCGGGATAAGTAGACTTTTTGTATTTGGCCTCAGTTTGGGAGTTATCTAATTTTGGACCTGCCATTCAGACATTCCAGATACATTCTTAGTTTGAGAAACCTGAAGGACACAGAACAAGTGCTAAAATGATATTCTCAAGGCACCCAACTTATATGCTTTATGCTTAAAATATGAGAAGTTCATTAAACATAATGATATGAAGGAATTGAATCATCACACTAGTAAGCTTGAATAAATTCAGTGGGTTCATTGAATCAACCACCTGTAGTTTCTCTCTTGACGGGTTGCACTCTGAAGATCAGTTCGTTGTTTCACTGAGTAGAGTAATGGGAGGAGCCGGATACACTCCCCTTCCTTACTAGGATATCGTACTTCACCTGAACGGTGTCACTACTACTACCTACTTTTGTTTTCTTCACCTACTTTCTCGCTTCGAGTAAAACATCCTCATGAAATGTAACATCCATGCTGATGATAAATCTGGGTGAATTCTAATCGGTACACCACAACCTATATCCTTTCACCCCAGAAGCATATCTCACCAAGATGCACTTCACAGCCATTGGTTTTAACTTATCTGTTTTCACATGAGCATAAGCCGGACAGCTGAAAATCCTCAAGTTAGAAAAATCATCTGGATTACCTGACCACATTTCTTCTGGTGTTTTGCAACCAATCTTTGTGTGTGGAAACCTATTTATCAAGTAGCCTGCAGCATTTACTGCCTCAATCCAAAAGTCCTTGGACAATCCTGCAATAAACAACATACAACGAACTCTTTCCTAGATCGTTCTGTTCATCCTTTTTGCAACTCCATTCTGCTGTGAAGTTTCTGTAGTGGTGTAATGCCGAACTATGCCATGATGTTTGCAATAGTTCTCAAGCTCTGTCGTTCTGTACTCCTTGCCATGACTTGTCCTCAACTTCTTCACGTTTCTGCCAGTCTGTTTCTCGACCATCTCTTTCCATCGCTTAAATGTAACAAAAGTCTAATCCTTCGTCCTCAGAGTATAAACCCAGACTTTCCTTGAATGATCATCAATAAAAGTCAGCATAAACCGGGACCCGCCCCTAGAGTAAACCTTAGAAGGCCCCCATACATTTGAATGAATATAATCAAAGATACCTTTCATGTGATGAATACATGTCTTGAAACTGACTTTTCGATGCTTTCTGAAGATGCATCTCTCACAGAAATCCAATTTGCCTGTCTTTGTGCCACATAACAAATTCCGATTGCTCTGTACTGTCAATCCTTTCTTACTCATGTGACCCAAGCGCAAGTACCATAAGCGCATTGAGACAAATTTATGGTCATCTGAGGAAGACACTGCAGTTCCACCTGTAACAGTATTTCCGGACAAAACATACAAGTTTCCAACTCTATTGCCTCTCATAAGAATAAGAGCACCCTTCACAACCTTTATAATTCTATCTTTAGCTGAGAACTTACAATCATCGGAGTCCAAGGCACCAAGAGAAACGAGATTCTTTTTCAGATCAGGAATATGCTGAACCTCTGCCAACGTTCTGATGATTCCATAATGCATCTTGATTTTCACTGTTTCGATTCCAACCGTCTTACATGCAACATTGTTGCCCATCAAGACACTACCATCGTCGATTTCTCTATAAGTGGTAAACCCGTTCTCATTCCATTTTCAATCACAGAAAGTGCATTATCGTAAACATAATCTGATCTTCTATCTGCAACACTGACTGAGTTATCAGATGACGAATCTTTTATTATTTCTTTTCCTTTCCTCTGACTTTCAGGACAGTTTTTTCTGATGTGCCCCTTCTTATGACAATAATAACATTCAATGTTTTTCTTATTGGATTTATGTTTACCCTTACTACTTGAGTCTTTTGTTCTTCCTCGTACTACCAAACCCTCACTGAACCATCATTGTAAACCACAACCTTTTTCTTCAACTCTTTAGAATTCAAGACTGCCTTTACATCCTCTTTAGACAGAGTATGTATCTCTACCATACATCATGATGTCAACAAAAAGCTCTTATAAGGGTGGTAACGAGCACAACAACATAATATCTTGGTCCTCATCATCAATTTCAGCATTGATATTTTTCAAATCCATGATAGCTTTTGTGAAAGAAATAAGGTGAGTTGAAACAGACGTACATTCCTACATTTGTAACGTGAACAATCGTTTCTTCAGGTACAAGAGACTCGTGAGAGACTTTATAATGTACAAGTTCTCTAACTTCTGCCATATGTCAGCAGCAGTTTTCTCCTGAACAACCTTTCGCAGTACATTATCGCTAAAAAATAGCAGAATCTGACCGTACACCTTCTCCAGCAAATCATCCTTCCCTTCATTTGATAATTTTTTAGGTAAAGCATTATTTCCTTTCAAAGCCTTATGCAATCCATTCTTAACCAGCAAAGCATCCATCTTCAAATGCCACAGACCGAAATCGTTGTTTCCATTAAATTTATCAATTTCAAACTTCGCAGCCATTCAGCAAATCTTTCATAGTACCTATGTAGATCTGGTTACCATGAGCATGCTGGAAGAAACAGATCTGAAAACCGACTTTGGATGGCTAAGATATCACAAAAATAAGTTTCTGCGCTCCAATCAGGCAACCTTCTTTGTTAACCGTTGAATAACCAATCTTCTTCCACAACCACATAGATCTGCTCGCAACGAGTCCATAGGTTCAAACGGATCTCCAATCAGACTCCAGATCATCAAGATATCGCGAAAACAAACTTCAGGCGTCGATCGGTCAAATCTGCCTTTGACTGTACAAGCACTGACGTGCCACTGACGTCAGCGCCTTGCTCTGCAGACTTTGCTTCTGGGCTTCTCAGGACGAGTCATGTTGACCTGGACTTGACCCAACATGGTCTGGCGGATGGGCTCTTGAAACGGGTCTGGCTTGACCTAACCTGGACTCAACCTGAAGCCGTTGCAGGCCCACCTTCTTCTTCTTCTTCGTTCTGTTTCAGTTGCAGAAATAGAACTTCTGCAACTTCTTCTGTTCTTCCTCCTTCCTCGGGCACGGATGACAGGACGGCAGCGACAGCGTTCCACCTTCTCCGGCGACACGCAAGGTTATGGTTGATACTCCGACAGTTTTGTCACGGCGATGTGGGGCCCAGAAGAAAAAAATCCAAACCGCAATCTTCTCCGGTTTCCTTCTTCTTCCATGGTAACAGCGCAGGCGCAATTGCTTCTTTTCCGATTCTGGCGATCTTCTCCTCCTCCGGCCCCACTTGTATCAAAGATCTTGTTGGTATTCTTTGGAACAGGAACAACAGGGCGATGCCCTTCTCCTTCTCTGCGTCGAATTTCTTTGCAGAAGTTCGACCCTTGTGGCCCACTGAGATCAAGACAATCTCTCTCCGCACGATCTAGAAAAGACTGTCTCAATCTTGAGATCTAATCCGTCGATCACGCAGTCACAACTCCAACCCGTTGAGATTCAATCCATCGAATCTCCTCCGGTCACGAGTAACTCTCTGATACCAGTTTGTTGTGATCTAGGGCCTACGAAAAGAGATCAAGCACGCACAAGAGAACACAGAGATTTACGTGGTTCGGCTTTTGGCTTACGTCCACGGGAAAGACGAGAAAATTCACTATGCAATCAGAAGAGGTGTACATCCTAGAGACTCTTAGTCTCTATTTATAATATCAACATCAAAAACCTGTTACACCCAAACACTTTTTTTTAATCACAGTATACTTATAACAAACTTACTTCTAATCACAGTACAAGTTGGGCAATCCAGGAGCCCAATTAACCAAGATTAATTAACTTCTATTGAGCCATACAAATTAACAATTCAACTACGTGCAATATCTCCATGCTGTTCAGTTGAAGTGCATAAGTTTTTCCCAGATGGCGTATCACCTTGGGCCCACCAATTGTGAAGCCATTGCTGGATTCCTGGATTCCCCATTAAATGATACTCCTTACCCATGTTGTTTGAAAGACATGGATAAGGTTGCACAATCCAGTAAGACTAGTCCCAAGGTGCGTAGCCAATGAGCCCCTAGCACTGCATCACAACCCCACAAGGATAGGAGATAGAAATCAAGGATAGGGATGCCCTGAGATTGGATCACTATATTTTTACAGATTCCATTGCCTTTTAAACGTTCCCCTTTTTGCGATCATGACCTCAAAAATTGCATCCGAATGAGTTGGGATATTGGCACAGCGAATAATTATGGGGTCAATAAAGTTATGGGTGGACCCACAATCAATCAACAACGTCAATTGGCACTATCTCAAGGTTCCTGATACACGCATTGTTTGTGGAGCCCCGGTCCTGCAATGGCGTGTAAAGAAATCTGCGGAGGTGCCTCTTCTTCTAACATTTCAGTGTGTTCAGGAGGCTCACATGAAGCTAGTGGCAACCCATCATTATCTCCTCCTTGTAGCAACCCTTCAACCCAAAACAATTGTTGGGATTTGCAATGGTGATCAGGCCTGTAACGCTCATCACAATGATAGCGTAATCCTCTTTCGTGTCTTTCACGAGCTCCATTTGGAGTCAGCTTCTTAATTGCGGGAATTATGGGTCTGGACTCATTTGTAACTGCTCCCATGTTTGGTTTTCCATTCTGTCCGCACCCATTTTCGCCTCAAACTTGACTCCTCTCCCTGCAATCTGGCCAAATTGAATGCATCAGGTAGGTTTGTGGGATTTAGTTTTTAAACCCCCGCCCTAATATCATCTCTCAAATCTCAACCCACTGAGATACAGGCTGATAAGATAAGGTTCAGAGAGTCCCTTAACCCTATTGGAGAGCCGTTGGAACTCCCTTTGATAATCAAGAACTGTGGAAAGTTGTCGCTGTTTAGACAATTTTCCTATGAAATCTTTGCTTCTCATGAACCCAAAGCGTGCCTCCATAGCCTCCACAAACTGTGGCCAGGTTGTATCAGGTTTATACTCGATGTACCAATGGTACCATTTGAGTGCTTCACCCTCCATATTGAGAGACGCAACGATCAGCCACTGTAAATCAGGAACCCGGTGATGTGCGAAGTATTGTTTTGCTTTGAAAAGCCATCCATTTGGATTCTTTCCATCAAACCGTGGGAAATCCAATTTCATGGTACGTGTTTGAAAGCCTCCATTGTTGCCAAAAGAAACACCTTGTTGGACATGCGTATGCCCGTTCAGAGCGTCAGGGCCTTGCCTTGCCTGCATCTCCTCTAAGCGTTGCAAAATCATTGCGAGTAGGTTGCCATGCTGCTGTGATGTTTCTTGCAACGCAACCTGCGAATTCTGCAAACTGCGTACTCTATCTTCCAACTGAGCCCCACGGGTGTTATCAGCCATCCCAGTTTTGTGCTCTGATACCAAATTGATGGGGGTTTTCTTTCTTCCCCGAGCTATGGTTGAGGATCTTAAGCTTCACTGCTCAAGAGGAATTAAAAGATATATCTCAAAAGGAAGATTTCGCCAATAAGGGTTGTTTAATTGAGAAATTCTGATAGATTATTTTATTGCAAGTAGGAATATAAATACAGGAAATATAATGAGATACATCACACTAATGGCTATTCCAACATCTTCCATTTACCCTCAGAACAGCTCAACATTCCTACTACCTAGCCAACAAACTCACACACGACTACTACTTATTCAAAGTGGGCAACCTTGTCAAAACAACTTCTAATCTCATGACCCACAAAAGATGATGCTTTCATGTGGGATGAAAAAGAAGCCATTTATGCCAAGTGGGCCATGCATAGGCCGGTCAATGGGCCGGGCCGGGCCTGGGCTTGAGTTGTCCAATCCCATTCCGAATTTTAGACCGGCCTGCCGGGGGTTGCCAATCCCGACCCTAAATTGAATAGGCTTACATCAAATCCTGTCCCGTCCGAGCTCAAGCTAGGACCGAGCTGGGCCCGGAATTAACCCGATCTTAAACATAAGCTAAATATTAGTTGTATGTCCTTTAGATGGGCCCCACCGAAAGTGGGCTTTTTTATGTTCCTATTGGGTCAGGCCATATAAATGGATGGGAAGTTTTCCACGTCATCAAGGTGGGTGCTGTTAAATTCAAGTGGGTTCAAGTTATTTATGGGCTTCATGTCCATATCAGAATGCCCACATATGAATGTCCTAATGGAGAAAATTTTGCCTGAATGCATCCTAGCATAGTAGTTGCGCCCAACAGTGCCGAAATAATTCATCATGGAACATGAGGTAAATATACATAAAAAAAAACTAAATAAAATTATCTTGCAGCTGGGCCGGGCCGGGCTTGGATGGGCTGGGCCTGCTCTACCCATTCTCAGTCCCATTTTGGCCAGGCTTTCAAAAAATTGTCCAAGCCCAGCCTGCAGAGCTCAAATTTTTTTTAAAGCCCTGTGTTTTCAGGCTTGGGATGGGCCTGGCCGGACCGGGTACCCATTTCAACGGGCTAAATTGAGAGGCCTAGGAATGCATAGAGTGGCTTCACTAATTTATGAGTATCAGGTGGGTCGGGTGTTGTTCGGAAAAGAAGAGAGGAGAGATCGAGAGAGAGAGAGAGAGAGAGAGAGAGAGAGAGAGAGAGAAGAAAAGAGCCGGGCCATAGTTTTGCTAGGGTTTGATGCGATGGGGGAAGTTTTATGGCTTTTTCAGCTTTGAAAGGGTGGGGGTGCAATCGAGTTTTAAGGGGTCATGGGCCATACAGGACAGAGCCCCTTATGCGCATATCTCATTTCCAATGGGTGCTGCGGCCGCCCCCAAGTGCCAATATGTGGGTCTGCCCTATCCAAATGTAATTCATCTAAATTGTCAAATAAAAGTATAATCACAAGCGTGAACAAAGAGAAAGCAAAATTAGATTGAATGGGTTGAATAAGGCAATATGTGTGTGCTCAACCTAAATTTTATCCATTAATTAGTCAGGATAAATTTGTTAATATAAATGAATTGTTAAGGTTAAAAGGGTAGTCCAAAAAATGAGCCAAGTTGAGCTGGCAGCTTGATGAAAAATATCGACTTAACCCAAGCCAATTCATTGATTAGTTAGGTTAAAACCATTAACTTAGATTTACTTAAAAATAAGAAGGATCAGCTCTAACTTTGAAAACCGAGTGGAGTTTGACTTAGGTTGGCAAGGTGGGTAAGAAGCTGCCACCTCAACCAATATGGTCTAAAGTTTTCTTACATTTACATGGTTTACCCTCTTTGCATAGGAACATTCCTCTTCTGAGTATGTCCATACATAGCTTTTTCTCTTTTGCAGCAAATGTTTTCATTTATGTAAGGTGAGGGGAACCCTTACATGACTTTCCTTCTTTACACATGAATATTTGTAAGATCTGATATAGGTTGCAACATAAATCAAACCTATGGATCTAGATTTATGCATTAAACAATATATAATTTCAAATGATGTAAAAGCGTACCTTGCGCCGTGATATTGATGATGAGCGGAACTCTTTTCTCAAATAGGGTTTTTTTTCTATCTCCCTTATCACCCACTCCAATATGCGTGAAGTTAATGGTTACTTTTCAGATCTTGTGGGTTAAGAGAGAGGATCGAAAAATCATATATATAGATAAGCCCTAAAGAGATTTCTTACCATCAAAGAAATCTTATAAAACTAAGTTTCCTTAATTCCCTCAAATTAGCTAACAAGAGTCCTATTAGATTTGGGCTTATTAAAATTGAATCCAAGATAAAATTAGTAAAATCCAAAAACCAAAGGGGAAAGTAACTTAAATTAGTGGGCTCAAACCGTGGGTCCCAACAATGTTGCACATGAATGTAGTCATGAGGACCACTCATGTCTAATATTCTTCTGCAAATGACCATACATTACTTTTCCTCTTTTGCACACAAATATTTCCAACTATGTATGTGTTTCTCACTCTATGGTGATGGATGAAAGCATATGAACATATAGATATATATATATAGGAAGATGCTCATATGAGACATATCTCTCACCTTATATAAGATATTGGGTGGGAGCCCTCACATTTTTAGTTGTTGGTATTGAATATGAATATAAGGCCTCCTACCTTATCTCTCATAATAAGATGAGAGAATCTCTCACAGGAGCGTCTATATATATAGGAGAATAATCCTATGCATCATTGGTGAGGGATAAACTTAATGGGGCCCACCTATGGACCCACTAATCATGGGACTTGTGAGGGATGAGAAGAGACACCTTGGATGAGACCATATATCAAATTTAGGATCAATCCCATGCCTCTAACCCATACATCCATGGCCCACAAATTTAATTACTTCATATTAAAGGAAAAATTTGGCCCTGGATCCAACAATCCAATCCATTTTGATAGGTGAAAATTCAATGGGTCTAGTGTACTGAAGAGGGTACCATGTGTGTGGATGGTTTGGATGTGTTATATAGTTAACCATACTGTGTTGTCCCTCACCATAATCTGGTGAGGGATGGATGCACATGAATGTTTCACATATATATAGGGAGATGCTAATATGAGAGATATCTCTCACCTTATATAAGAGATTGGGAGGGGCCCTCACATCCACATCTAATGCCAATAACTTAAATGTAAGGGCACTCACCCTTAAATATGGGAGATGCTCTTATGAGAGATATCTCTCACCTTATATGAATGATAAGATGGGGGCCCTCACATCCATATCCAATGCTAACAACTTAAATGTGGAGACCCCTACCCCTATCTCTCATATAAAGTGAGAGATATCCTTATCTCTCATAGTAAGGTGAGCGAGTGTATCTCTCATATATATATATGTATATATATATACATATATGGTAATAAACACTCTCACCAAATTTATGATAGGCGCATCTCAACCATCCATCTACTTCTCAAATCCAACGGTAAGATTGAAAAGTCCAAAAGGCTGGCACCATGCATTTTCTAGAGAGAAAATACCTCTTCATTTTTTAGACTTCCACCCAAAGTTTCGTGAAACCCTCTCCATTCCCTTCTTTGAGAGAATCCCCAAGAGGCTAAGCTACTCCATTCCCTTCCCTGGGGAAAGCCCAACGACGCTGCAACGGTGGATTATTCGATGCAAGTTTGGTCGGTGAGTTTTCTTTTCGTCACTTGTTTGATATGGTTTCTTCGCTGCTTTATTTTTCTTATTTCTTTGTTTACAACTTTCATTATTGTAAGTTGCTTTTCTGCAATATTCTTGCCTTTATGCAATCGTCGTTTTGGAGCTAGTAGACCATCTATTACTTTTCTTTGATCTTTTACCATATAGAGTTAGAACTCACACTGTGGTTGCCTTCCGTTTTAGCTTTTTCTCTAGTAGACCAGATCTTCTAGTTTAAGAATCATTTTATGGGTATTATTAGGTGGAGGAATCTAAGGCTTTTTTTTATTTTTTAGGGTTTTTATCAGTTGGGTTTATTAAGAAGCTAGGGCAAGAAAGGCTAGAAGTGGTCAAGCCCTCATGCTATGGAATCATATTTATGAGTTGGATTTTTGGGGGATTTTTATCAGTCCTTTGTCCCAAGGTAATAAAGGCAAGTTTGCAATAGGCTTATTTTTTTGGGTGATGTTCAATGGACTAGATTCCAGTGTATCTCCTTGTGCTCATCTTATATTGATCATCCTGGATCTTCAATGGTTACTCGACCAAGTTCTTATACCAAAGTCTCTTTTAGGGTTTGTTTGTTTAATAATTTAATAAGTAGGAATTCTAAGACATCTATTTCTAAAAGTGGTCAAGCCCCGAGTTCCCTGAATGGAATCTAATTAAGTTGGAATGTAAGAAGAAGCTTTTCATAGGTCTAATTAGATGAAGTTCTATGGTTGGTCACTTCCTTTCGCAAGTGATTAGGGGCTGAAGTTAGCAGGTTCTTTTCTTTGTGATTCAAGTTTTCTGTACCATTGCCAAAGGCTTGCTTTGTTCCTTCAGTGAAAACTCAAAAAATTAAGAACACGGGCATATTTGTGGCATTGAGAAATCAAAGGGGGGGGAACTCTTGTGACAAGAAGGGGGATAAGTCCTTTGATGCGAAGCACTATCTCGAGCCAAAGCATATTATTACAAAAGGACGTGCAATGAGACTTAAATCCTCCAAAGAAAAAAGCACTTAAAAAGGCCCGGCTATGCAGAGTTTGCAATAGGCATGGTGTTTCACATGACAGACGCAATTGTCGTGTGCTATTAAACAAGTAATCTCTTACATGAAATTTACTATTTTAATAATTACACTAAACTATCAACTCATGTTCATTATATTTGAATTGCATTTTTGCATCCTAGGCCATTGTTCAAGAGTCTGCAATTTCTCAAGATATAGCAGGAGATGATTCATGCTCCTTTGATCAAGACGACGCTTTTATCAATACAAGTTCCAATGATGAATCTGAGGCTACATTTTAGGTAATCATTTAAGTTTGATTCTCTACGTATCATTTTAATAAGAATGCTTTATATATTGACAATTATATATTTTTCCTTAGTGTCTCCACTACTCCTTTGTCTTTGCATTTGCAGCATATGAGGCATTTGAGACTATGCAGCTGGTTTGAAGGACAAACGACAATAGTGATTCTAGTGTATTGGTTTCTAGTGTATTGGATGTCTCTAGTGTAATCACAAATAAGGCTTAAATCACAAATGTGATGTATTTTGCACAAATGCATATTTCTTAAATTTTCGCTCTTGGTATGTGCACACATGAGTTGGTTTTGTACCTCTAAAGCTTCTTTAATCCTTCAATAGATGATGTCACGTTTCCATTGACTCTTTCAAGGCTTGAGTTATGTGGATGTTCCCTTGAGAGTTGATCTTTTCAGAAAAAATGCATCACATCCATTGTCATCTTACAATCAAGTGAGATTTTTTTAGAAAAAAAACGACATTTATTTGAATCACAAATTGAATATTTCAGTAATTACAATAAATATGATCTTTTATAGTATGACTTGTAAATAATCTCATGTCTCCACTCCCACACGGGCATTTTGGAGCCCAATTAGTGTTCCTTATTTTCTCAGAAAAATAGAGCATGCCCAGATTTGAAAGAGAGAAGGAATATTCATCAACTTGATGCACATCATAGGCCTGAGTTTTTCCTTTTTTCCTTTTTGAGTTGTTTGTTTGCTTATTTGGGCAATTGGTCGGGAGTGTTACTTTAAACTTGAAGACGCCAAGATCCTAGGCATGTGGATGATACCGCCACACCACTCAACCACGAGTGTGTTGGTTATGGTGTGGCCCAAATTGTGTGTAAGATTCTGCAATGGACAGCAGCCCAAAGAAAATAGAAAAAGAGAATTGCAATGGAGAAAGACAAAAACTACAAGCATAAACTATCCGCTTGACTTTGCATCATGATGCAGGCCCATTGGGATTGCTTCATCATTTGTTGACTGTACATTTAACGTCTCATAGTAGATGCCCATGATCATATGATCGGAATAATACCTTTCAGGAATCCGCTAATCAATATTGGGGCAGTGCATCTTCCCACGTTTCTTTATTCAACCATCAACGTTAAAAAAGATGAAGGAATTGGATTGGACATAGGAGAGACCCATGTATGAAAATGAGAAAAGGGACGACAAAGAAAGCGACCTCATGAAGAAATGGTCATCATCTTTTCATTAGCAATGAGAAAAGGGACTGGAATGTTGACGGAGATCCTAAGTTAATATATCTAGAAACTTTTGTTAGTAGATCCTAAGTTAACAAACCAACTCAAAAGTCTAACTTATCGTAGTTTAAAAAAAAAAAAGAGATAAGAAAATTCAAAAGACACGAAGCTAATCAAAACTCTATCCAAAGTGGACTCTAAGTTATTGAAACAAATCAAAAATTCTATCCACAAAATAATAAAAAATCAGAAATTCTAAATTATCCAGACAAGGGTCCAGATATTGTTAGAGTTTTCAAAAAATTTTCAATTATAAGAAATCCAATCTTATCCAATTCAAATTTCAGATTTTAAAACTCTAACTAATCTAAACAACTTAAGAGATAGAATTTTAAATTTTCTAACTACCTAATTTCAGAATTTAAAGGTTAACCTAAAGATTTTAAACTCTACCTTACCAATCCTAATCTAATCCAATCAAAACATTAGTTAAACCAATCTAAAATAATTTTTTTATTTACTGAAATTCGGAATTAAATGAAATAATTCAAAATAAATTTCTTTTGTTTTTTTATTAATTATTTATTCCAAAAATTCAATTAATTATAGAAAATATCATAAAAATCCGAAAAAATCAGAAAAGTAAAAAAACAATTAGAAAAGTGAAATACTAACTAATACTAATTGCAAAGAACACTACTAATGCAAATTAGATGACTAAACAACTAATGCAGCCTAAATATGAGCATGCATATGAATCTAAACTTGATGTGAGTTAAAATTTAATCTTTTAATACTGCAAGTGCACAACTGTCTTTTTTAGACAGTGACAAGTACAGGTCGAATCCCATAGAGAGCACTACTAAGTTAAAATTTAAAATTTGATTTTTTTTTATCAATAATAAAGACAAGAAAGATAAAGGAAAAAAAAGACAATAATAAGATTGAGAAAATTCTAGATCTAAAGTGCAGCAATAAAGTATGAGAAAATGCAAATCAAAATATCATGAATCCATTAAGTAGTCCCACCATCATTCTATGCAATCGATAAAATAAATTTATCCCAAAAATCCTTCAAATCATAAACAAATCAATGTTTATGATTCGAATAATTTGTCTATCAAAGAGCACAATTTTTCACAATTTATTTAAGGCAAAAATCTCCTTCAGCTAATGAAATTATGAACTTAACTAAATATCACATATCAATCAAAGATAGATTATCAAGGAATATCAATCTAAGAATAATCTAATAATAAAACATACATGATTAAAGCATTGTTCAATTAAAACTTTTTTGAATAACATAAGTTTTTAATGACAGAAGGCAGATTTATTATTATATTCAATACACAAGAGACAAAAATATCACATAGATTAACGATGAAAAGCACTTAACTTCATCTGACACTCTGGTCCAGGGATCTACTCCTCCATAGCAAAAGATATGATTTTCATTAAGAATTTCATGTTAATTACAATTTTCTCTCACACTCTTTTAACCTAATTCTGAAATAGGGCTCCAGAATACCCAAAAATAACTCTTAAATTCTATTAATTAGGGAAAGAAGAGAAAGAGGAGATAATGGACGTCCAAGGGAGGGAGTGTGTCGTATGCTTCATTTGGGTTCGTTATCTTTCAGATACATTGAATTTGGATGGCTTGGCTAATCTTCAGATGGGTCCCACAAGGGATGTGCAGCAATTGATTATCAACAGTGTGGATTTAATTGCAATCCCGTCTAAAAATGAACATGAAAATCTCCGGGCCCATGACTTTGTCAATATAGCTCTGATTTGCACATTCTTGGGCTCCATGAATATCTACTTTGAATAAGCTTTCCAACGGTAGGTAAATTTCATCAATCCACCACGTTGGATTGAAAGTTATGGCCATTTGAAGATGAGTTATCATGAGAAAAACGGTATTAACTTTTGAAATTTGATTTGCAATGGATTCATCTCTGCACAACTTTCATTTTCGAAAGGAGATCAAATGTAGATAATCCAAACTCTTCTTCTTTTATTCCAATAAGAATTGTACTCTTTGAATTATCCATTAATAATTTCAAATTTGCAACTACAGCGGACCCTGTCATGTGGGACATTTCATCTGCTTGAACAGTGGGTCCCATGAGAAGTCTTTTATTGTAGTTAGGACTCTTCAACTGACATGATGAGTGGACCCCTCCTTTGATTGATTTGCACATGGCTTGTCTGTGGCTTCCACATAGTGAATTCTTCAATTTACTTTTTTTTAAGTTTCAATTCAGCAAAGCAGAGCCCAAGATGGCTATGTGTGCTTGAAAGAGGGTTCCGTGACAAAGACCAGCAATTCTCATTTTCTACACATTCTAATTCAACACATCAAACACTAAAGAGGCCCTATTGAAACGGGACCCATCCGAACAGAGTTCTACTCCATCTGGGACTCTTTGGAAAAAATTTGCAAAACATTCTAAGCCAATGCAGAAAATGTCTGAAAAGTATGAAAATTTTAGGTTCCTAAGTGAGAATGCATGAAATTATGAAATTAGATGAATAATGATGCAATTCACCTAATTAAACCCTTAATTCATCTTAAAATGATACGTAAATATGGAAATTCATAAATTGAACATTATGCTAGTCTCTAATTAAGTAACAACTAGCCCAATGACCCGTGCTCAGCAGGGTCTCCCTGCAATGCAAAATAAATAATCACATATTAAAAAAAATTACCTCTTTCCATAGGACAAGTTGGATAAAATAGGAAATAGAAAAATTGGAACAAAAAGGGTGTAGTTATGGAACAACTGAAATACGAGTGGTTTGATGGAAAAATGAGTGGGTAGTTGCATGAGTAGTTATATAACCGTCAGTCAAAATTATAACCGACGGTCAAAATTGAAGCAAAAACTTCCTAGATTAATATATAATAATTCTTTGGTCTTCTAAGTTCTAATTCACGTAGGATGTATTTAATAAAATACAAAGGGTGCATTGGTGCAGTGCATCTTAGTGCTAGTAGTTACATAACCGTCGGTCAAAATTATAACCGACGGTCAAAATTGAAGCCAAAACCTCCTATCTTAATATATTATAATTCTTCGGTCTTCTAAGTCCTAATTCACGTAGGGTGTATTTAATAAAATACAAAGGGTGCACTGGTGCAGTGCATCTTAGTGCCAGTAGAGCTCAGATTTACCCTTTTCCTTCCCAAGATCAAGATGGTTCAAGTCAAGTTGGATTGAAGTTGGTTGGAATCTTGTTCGTCTACGTGGGCCGGGCCGGATTGAAGTTGGGTTGGAATCCTGTCATCTTTTTAGCGTAGGCCGGTTGACACCATTGCATAATTGCCGAAATAACATTTCTCTCTTTTTATCCCCCTTCTGTACCCTTGTGCTGATAGATACACTATTCATTTACGTCCAGATAATATAAACAAGTGTCAAACTAAATCAAGAGGACGCTCGTAAAATACTTGATGACTTATTGGGAAAATTGTTATTAAATGATGGACAAATTGATTTTAGAGTTACATATGCATGCTCATTTACACATGTATAGTGGGTAAATGAGGTCATTTTCAACTTTTCCTTTACATACATAAGGACAAAGGACGTCGCTAATGGTTAATATGTGAAGTAGCAATGACGGCCCGGGATAAAGATGTATTCAATTTTAAGTTATTCTTTGTATATAAATATGAAAAAGAATAAATTTAAAGCAAACAACTATAGCATTCATTATGAAGAATGACGATGCTGATAAAATAGTTGGAAAAAATTTAGAAAAGTTTAAAATTTTTTGGGATGAGAAAGATATTAAGAAAGCTATAATTCTTTTTTTTTTGTAAATAACTACAATGGCGGTGGCTGCCCACAAGAGCCACTAGGCTAAAAAGGTGGGGCCCACGAAGATTTGAAGATGGGCGTTGACATGGAAACTAAATCAAGAGAGTTAAAAGGATAGTTTTAATGATATGTACTTAGTTTGAATATGGGAATCGACATGGAAATTAAATTAAAAGAGATAAAAATAATCTTAATGATTTGAATTTAGTTAAGCAAATGGTTGTGTTTCGTCTAGGTAACGATCACCTCATAGGAAAAGAGATAAGGGAATTTTAGAAACCCAAGCTATGGGCCCTATTGAAATATGTCGTGGCTTTAGAATGAGACATTTTTCACAAAATATGTTGATGACATGGCACCGTGAATATGCAATACGCCTACATGTGGCAAAACAAATCATATTGCTTTAATATATATAAAGGTTGGGGTAGAATTTATTACCTAGAAGGTAGTGGGTATAGGTCTGGGTCCGCACCTCTTTATTTGCAGTTTTTTGAACTTTTGTGCATGGTTTAAAATCTCGGTCTCGGTCGCGGTATCGGTCGGGCCGAAAAACCGATATGATATCGGTATCGGTCGCGGATATCGGTCCGTCGCGGTCATCGCGGTGTGAATTTTTTTTTTAATCCAAAAAAATTTGCAAAAATATCCAAAAAATCCAAAATATTAGAAAATGCTGGAATACAATACTTTTTTCCATTAGTAATAACAATAAATCAAAATCTCGGTCACCTTAAGTTATGAGTCCTGTCTGTGTCACAGTTCGCTATCTTTTTTAGTATTTCATATAATGCAACCATTATTAATGCTCATGATCAATTTATTAGTGTAAAATATAAGAAAATAAAGATAACATATCAATCATCATTTAATGCTAACTCAATCATCAAATAAGTTGTGAAATTCAAGACCTTGAAGATGACACATTAAAATCAGAAACATAATAGTGAGATAGATAAATCATAAAGCACTTGGGCATCAAAAGGTTCATGGTTCACCTGAAATTAGAGGGGACTAGTACTAGGGAGAGATTGATGAGTATGAGTGAATGACAGATTGACAACCTAATTCCAAGTGGAATGTCGTCCTGGCTCGATATCATCATCATCATCATTTCTTCGGTATTGGTTAAAAAGATATGCTCCATACTGTTGCGCAGCACTACCATAGCCATGACCATATTCATATTGGTTTTGATAAGATGATGAACTATCCTGATCTCCTGTGGATTGAGATGACTGGTTGTAGTCAAATGGCATGAAATAGGCATGAGGGGCATATAAAGGTCGTTGGCTAACTGGTGGGTTAAGCCTCCCTTGCTCAATTAACATCTGTTCAATAGAAATAATGGGTGTTGGAGAAGGGGGTACCCAATTAGGGTCATATGAATAACCCTCATGCTGTCCATACATGGCACCTTGTTGGCCAACATAACCCCCATGCTGTCCATACATGGTACCTTGGCCAACATAACTCCCATGATGACCATGAGTACCAGCGCTACTACTACCCCCCACCTCAGTCTGTCCAACATGTCTAACATAGCCACGGCGAGGATCTAACTCAGTAGCATCAGGAAAATGCTCAACCGTCTCATAAGTGACAGGCTCATCATCTCTATAATGACCCTCATCCCCGGGAGAGTCAGGTGGAATTCCTGCTGATGATGAAGAAGTAGAAATACTTGACTCACTCTCCTCGTCCACCTCCTTTCCCCTTGGCTCACTTGTATTAGGTGCACGCCCCTGCTGCATTGTCAAGTTTATTTCTTTTATCCTTTCTGCAGCCCTCACTGGCTCAGGCCTATCCCCAGTCAAATCTTGCATCAACTCCTCAAACTCCGGGTCTTGGTCTAACAACGGTTCTTCTTGTTCCTCCAGCCATTGACCTAACACAGTATCCTCATCTGAAAAGATATAGTCCAAATTAATTGGACAGAAATAATCTCGATGATCCTCAAACTGTCTTCTCCTTCTATTTCTACTCCGGAGCTTGAGGTTGTAGTGGATGTAGACCAATTTATTTAGCCTCTGCATTGTCAATCTATTTCTTGGTCTAGTGTGGATAAATGAGAAGGTGCTCCAGTTTCTTTCACAATTGGAAGACGATGTAGTTTGACTAAAGACTTTAATAGCAATCATCCTTATTGCAGGAGCACTCTCTCCATAATTTAACCACCATTCAGCTGAAAAAAAATAGAAATGATATTAGAGTTAATAAAATAATATTAAGTCCTTGAATAATATAGAGATGACATTACAATCAATACCAGGATAGGTTTGTGTGATAGCTCTCCGTGCAGTCGTCGTTCCAAAGCTTCCCGCACGTACGCTGTATATGTCAATCTGAAGACATTAATGTAGAAAAATAAATTAGAGAAATTACAATGTTATATGCTTTTTTCCTTAATTATCCTACTTCCTACAATCCTACCTGATTAGTAGCCCAAATTGCTTTATCTGTACTCTCTACCAGTCTTTCAATTACATTTTTTAGTCCCACACGGATTTCATCTGATATGTGTTCATCCGTAAATTGGGGATTAAAGAAGTATCCTGTAAAACCAATGAATCTTAGTCATTGATAAATTAATATAGTGAGGAGAGACTAGAGAGTTGAATACAACAATTCAAGTATTAAAGGAAATAGCCTTCACTTACCAGCAGTGTGTAAATCATGTTTCAATTGTCGTCCCCATCGATCGTCAATGATCTTCCAATACTTTTTGTAATATCTACAATCTGCTTGGATAGCTAGCTTTGATCTCTCCATGGCCTCATGTAAGAAGCCCATTGTTGGCTTATCATCACCATCAACCAATCGAAGAACCTTTATTAGGGGATCAAAAACATTTAAAACACCCTTCACATGAGGCCAAAATTTGTTGGACTCAATTATTTTACATACTTCAAGAGTAATGGGACTTGGCCTCTTTCCCCATTTTGAATTCAGGAACTCATGTGATTTTATCAATTGGAGAAGTCCTTCTCTATACTTGTAAACACTTTCGATAGCAATGAAGTGGGTGGCAAATCTAGTGATGCCAGGCCGTAGTAATTCATGGTTGTCTGTATATGTTTTCATCATGGAAATGAGTCTATATGATTGATAAAAAAAATTGGTAATCTTCTTTATCTTACCAATCACTTGCTGCATGACTTTTCCTTTTGCAATATCTTCAAGCATTAAATCCAAGCAATGTGCTGCACATGGAGACCAGAAAATCCTTGGCCTTTGTTTCATAAGCATAATTCCTGCAGCCTTCATGTTTGCAGCATTGTCAGTAACAACCTGAATTACAGAATCTGCCCCAATTTCTTCAATCACCTCATTCAATAACTTATTAATATATTTTGCATCTTGGACGTAATCAGTTGCATCAACTGATTTGATGAACACCGTGCCCATAGATGAGTAGACTAGAAAATTCAAGAGATGACGATGTGTGATGGTCGTCCACCCATCGCACATTAGTGTGCAACCTCTTTCCTTCCATGCCCATTTGAAAGTTTGCACCCAAGCTTGCAACTCTTCATACTCTTTCTCAACACAGACATGCCCAATCTCATAAGGGGTGGGTGCCTTTATACCTGGATCATGTTCTGCAGCTGCATCTAACATGGTGGTGAAATAAGGAGAAGATGCCTTGTTGGGTGGAATGCCTCCATCCAAAAAAAACTTCCCAGTGGCTCTCACTAGATTTTCTCTTGCTTTACTAAACTTGCCCTTTAATGCTTTCATAATGCTGGGCTGCTTTGATGTTGGTTTTCTATAAGCAAATGGGTCAGTTGGCCCCACCACATCCGGCCTACGAGGTGCATGTGTAGGAGGTCTTTCAATCTCCTCAATGTCTGGATCTTGACGCGGTTGTTTTTGACTAAATGCCCGTCGCAAACTCATTCCCCCAAGTCCGGATGACCCACCATACTCATATCGGCTACCTCTAGTAGCTGCTTCATATTGCATTCTTGTCCTCTCTTCCTCCTCCTGAAGGGACCTCACACTTTCTCTCCTAGCCCTCCTCATTTCCGGGTCTTCATCGTCATCATCTGAGGAACCAAATACTTCTTCTCTGCATGCATCAAATTCCTCAGTTCTTCTTCTTTCTTGTACAACTTTTTTTTGTGCAGATGCATTAAGGAGCTCCTGCATTTCAGTTCTCACATTTGGTGGCACTTTATTACATTTTTGCACCTGTCCTGATACATGTGCCAAATGTTGTTTCAATCGAGTAATCCCGCCATTGAGCACTCGTCAACAATAATTACATTTTACTTTACTTTTACTTCCGACTGCTTCACCATGGCTCCATCCCGCATCTATGTTACGCACCATCTTATTCCTATAAAATAAGAAATTCATGTAATAGTAATACTCTAATAACAATTATTTTTAGAAAAAAAATTTAATAAAATCATTTTCAAAATCCTAAATATATAGATCTAGCATGAAAAGTATGTAGAATTGTAGATTAATCATTTACACACCATACAATGATCATGAATCATTAAAAGAACATATTTATGATGAAATCCCCAAAAAATGATATATTATAATTCAAATATTAAAAAATCCAAAAATAAAATAATTAAAATAAAAATCTAAATCATGTTTATGACTATGAGTATATATAGATTTATCATCTACATTCTACACACTATTAATAAGCCTTTGATATGAAGTAACAAGTAACAACTAACAAGTAACAACAATTATTTTTAGGAAAAAAAAATAATAAAATCATTTTTAAAATCCTAAATATATAAATCTAGCATAAAACTATGTAGATTAATCATTTACACACCATACAATGATCATGAATCATTAAAGGAACATATTTATGATGAAATCCCCAAAAAATGATATATTATAATTCAAATATTAAAAAATCCGAAAATAAAATAATTAAAATAAAAATCTAAATCATGTTTATGAGTCTATGACTATGAGTAGATGTAGATTTATCATCCACACACTATTAATAAGCCTTTGGTATTACAAATATTCTAACAAGTTACAAGTAACAACAATTATTTTTAAGAAATTTTTTTTAATAAAATCATTTTCAAAATTCAAAATACATAGATCTAGCATAAAAGTTTGTAAATCAATCATTTATACACCATACAATGATCATGAATCATTAAAAGAACATAGTTATGATGAAATCCCCAAAAAATGATATATAATAATTCAAATATCAAAAAATCCGAAAATAAAAAAAAATTGGAAAAAAAAGTTCAAAATCATGTGTATGAGTAGATCTAGCATGAAAGTATGTAGATCTAACTTCTAAATGAAGAACATAAATAAATGACAAATCTAATGATTTCTATACTTCATCTAAAAAATTAAAAAAAAAAAAAAAACCACATGATAAAATGCTTTGGGTTGATTTTCTCATACCTTAGATAATATTTTCTTCAAAAAATTAATGTGGGATTTTGAAATGTTGAAGAGGGAGTGGCTGGGCTGTGGCTGCTGCTATGGTTGGAGAAGAGAAGAGAAGAAGAGGAAGATGGGGAAAAAGTAGAAAAAATTAGGGCTTTTTTCCATTATATATCATCTCGGCCGATATTTTGAAAATATCGGCCGAGATATCGGTTAGGGCCGAGATGATATCATCTCAGCCGATATCTCGGGATTTTGAAGGGATATATGACCGAGACCGATATCTCACTGAGATATCGGCTCGGTCTCGGCCGATACCGAGTCATATCGGCCGATATGACTCGGTATCGGCCTATATTTTATACCATGCTTTTGTGAGCCTCTCAAATGATAATCCGGGCCGTTCATCCTTTTAATTTTTGATAAATTTGTGAAGAATGCATAGAAAAAGTATGTACTTATGAATTTGATTTATAACACTTTTGTAGGCTTCCATCTTTCAAGGGGTTGGCCAAGTGGTCAGAACCACGGTTCCTCCCTCTTCCAGAGCTAGAGGTCTTGGTATCGATTCCCGGTTCCCCTTCTTCAGGAATCAAAGGTTGAGTTCACTAGTGCTACCACCTATGGGCCATAGGTAGGGTTGCAAACGTGACGGTTCCGGATTGGAACCATAGTGGACCCGGACCCAGACCCAAACCCATTTTTAAATAATGGTTCCATTTCCGGATCCGGTTTTGAATCGAGACCTGTTTTGTTGGTTCCGGACCAGGTGTCAATAAGAAAATCCATATTCGGTTCCTGAACTGGGTCTACCTAGAGGACTCGAATCTAATTCCAAAATCAATTCTATTTTCTCTTTATTCTTCATTTTTTTCTTAAAATAAGCATATAATTCAACTTCTAGCAATGCATAAAGTCTACAACATCCAGTATTATACATAAAAATGCCCAAAAGAGTTGGTTTTAAAGTACAAATTGCAATATCAAAGACTCATATGTCGGGTCCCGGGTTGGAACCCGTATGGACCCGAAACCGGACCCGTTTATCAATTGGAACCTAAATTAGGTTTCAGACCCGGACCTGTTTATCAATTAGAACTTAAATTAGGTTTTGGGCTCGGACCTGTTTATGAATTGGAACCTAAAATAAGTTCCAAAACCAGTTTTCTGCGGGTCAGAACTTCTGAGTAATCAGAGAATCGGATATCAGTTTGCAACCCTAGGGCCCACAATGGTGTTTATCCAATTTCCCTCTGGGCTCGGAGGGAATAGTCTAGGCCAAAGGGTTGGGAACCTTTCAATAGCAAAAAAAAAAAAAAAAAGAATATTATCGCTGTAATGATAAACATCAACACATTTATAGTTTCATTACATATCTTAATTTTCATAGAATTTGAGAAATTTATAAAAGTTAAAATAAATCCAAAAACAGTGGAATCGACTGGGTGAAAAACATGCTAATCAACATTCCGGTCGAAACTGCTGCTGCTGGTGATACGAGGGAGGTGTGGAAGGAGAACGTTGCTAGAAAGCATCCTGCAGATTGGAGTTACAATTGAGTAGGATGCCCCGCCCACGCTAACGTACGAACAAGAAATAAAGAAAAGAATTTACTTTTCCTTCGCTACTACTAGGAAAACCTTGCGCTATGCACGAACCACGGAACCACCAAAGGCACAGACTAATACGAATTATTTTTAACAAATTTATTAAATAGTAAACTTGTGAGTCCTTGTTGTTGCTAATTTGATCTTTATGTTTTTTTTCTAAATGTTTTATTCTTTAGGTGAGTTGTAAATGGGGTTTGATGAAGCTCGGGCATGTGCAGAAAAAATATTAAAGAAAAGACATATTCACAATAAAACAAAAGAATAAAGCAAGTAGATGTAATTTGAATAACAAGGGGATCACAATATCCTAGACATATTTAATTTCAAATATTTTATTAGACTGGATAGATAGGTTATGCTTTTATAGCAAAAGTAATCTTACTTATTTGTATCCATTGCTCCTTTAAAATTAATTTCTTCGCCAGTTAGCACGAGATTTTATTTTGTTAAAAGTTGTTTTTGTATTTCGGGTATTTTTTAAATTTCTCAAACTTTTTTTAGTTATTTTATATCATTGTCCTTTCTGTAAGAGTGTGTTTCAGCTATATGTATTGCCATTAAGGTTTAATTTGTCAATATTGTGTAATATATATATATTTTTTTTGTTTGACCTAATTTGGGTTTTTCTCCTTTTATTTTATTTTTTTGGTTTTGTGCATATATTTTAATAATTGCATACTGAGACAACCTTAGTATTACTCTCCAAGCCCCAGCCAACAACTCCAATATCATGAATCCCTCCTTTCCGAGGTGGTCAAGTTTTATTAAAATTGATCACATGTGGGCTCCATCCAAAGCCTCCAAAATCATCAATCCCTCCTTTCTTATCTGATACACAATTGAAAACTCCAAATTCCATTAATCTAAAATTTTTTAGAAATCTGAAATCCAAAGCTCTAAATTAAGATTAGAAACTAAATCCGGTCTAGATGATATATCAAAATCAATACAATTAAACATTGAATGTAGAAAATGATAAGGAAGTTGATTGAAAGTATAATAGGAAGTTATACTGTTCAGTTATTTTAGAGAGAGGATAGTGGAGAGAGGAGAGAGAGGGGAGTGAAGTGGAGGGTGGATTGAGATGTTGCCACTTGTGTTGAGGTATACTTTAAAATTAAGATTCTTAATTTGGAGGCTTGTGGTTAGATGAAGTGAAAAAACATTCCAATAAAACTATCGATGGATAGATAGATTCTCCCCTATTTTTTTTTTAGTTCTTTTATAGAGGATTTTACCGGAAAATGCACCATATTTGCATGTTGCACGTGAAAATGCAGATTATTACGTGCTGAACGAGATCATTCATCCCGCCCATTTTTTTTTATTTTTTTATTTTTTTGCACTAAAGACGATAGCGTCGCCTAAATGCATTTAGGCGACACTAGCGTCGCTTTTCGCTATATGTAACCCCTGCCCCACCTCGCGCTTTTCCTCTTTCGTTTTCACTTGTCCCTTTCCAGGCGTCCTTCTCTCTTGGAAAACTCCACCACCTACCATTTTCTTACACATACATTAAACGTTTATTGCTCATTTTGATCCATTGAAGAGGCGGTTTGCCTTCCTTTGAGAGGTTAGTTGTCTTCTCCAAACTATTTGTTTCTTTACATTAAAGGAAGGGATTAATGTCATTTTTTTTATGTGTATTCCTCCTTTCCGGTAGATAATTTCCACATGCATATATGCACGTCAGTTGCATCTGATTCCTCATTTATTTATGTAGCTTAAGGACTGTACACATAGTTCAGTTGTTTATTGTCTCCAACAAACCCTAGGCTTTTGTATATATGTTTTTTTGGATAATAAAAAAATACATTTTCATGATTAGGATGTCGAGCGGTAATTTAATAGTAATATTCCAATTTGATGGGGATTTCGAGTTTGATATTATTCGACCGCTTTACAAAGGTGGAAAACAGAAGATGAGGTTCATTCAGAGCGATATAACATTCAATTCTCTGGCAAACATAGCTCTTGAAGCATCAAATTGGGAGGAAGTTCCTGATAACATAAGCATGTATTATCTCCATCACAATGGTCATGTATTCTCATTGGTGGCAATAGAAGATGATAATGATATAAGGTGCATGCTGTCACTCTCACGAGATGATACAAATGGGATTTATTTATACATAAGGAGGAGGATACTAGTTCGTTCAGCTGAATGCTTGGAAAAGCAAGCAAGGTATTTATCACGAACGCAAATCATTAATGCAAACCAATTTAAGTCTTTTAACTAATCTTATAAATTCATATCTGATCGAGTAACTAACATAGCTTTTTGATTCATTGTATTTGTTAAAGGTTACATTGTACGGAGAAGCGCTTGATAAGAGATAATGAACTTACTGGAACAGGAAGCAGGCATAATGTTAAGGGCAAAGTAATTCATGAAGGCGATGCTATGCATCCCACCGTAAACCTTGGCTAAGACAACGATGTTCATTTCTCCTCTAGACCTATCCTTGGCAGTGATGAAGTGAGTGAAAACTCAGGTGGAGTTCTACAAGATGGCTTTGATGCGGTAAAAATGGATGAGGACATACCGGTCATCAATGTCAATGCATCCCATAGAGTAAATGGGCTTCATACGGATGGTGTTGATGTGGCAGAAACGGATGTAGTATTTGCATGTCCGGGCAAAAGTTTTGATGTCAGTGCATCCCATAGAGTAACTGGGCTTCAAACGAATGGTGATGATGCGGTTGAAACAGATGTAGAATTTGCAAGTCCTAACAGAAGTGTTGATGTCAATGCATCCCATAGAGTTATTGGGCTTCAAAGAACGCTTAATGTCGGGGAAGGTTCCATTCATCGTCCCGAAGTCAATTTCGAGGACAATATGGCACCGAAAGAGTTCATTACAGACATTGATCTAAATAGCCCAAGGGAGTTTTGGTTAGGTCGTGAATTTCCAGATCGCGAGGATTTTAGAAGGTCTCTGGCAAAGTTTGCAATATATACCAACTTCACTCTCGAGCACATACAAACAAGCCAATTAATGGTAATTGCACGCTGCAAGGATCGGGTTTGTCCATGGCGCATCCATGTGTCTATGATTGAGAGTGGCCCGCGCTTTAAAGTCCGAAAATATAATCCAGTTCATAAATGTTCAAAGCCGTTGATGGGTACGGCACATCCGCAAGCATCATCAAACCTAATTGCAAAGTATATTTTGGATAAAGTCCGCCTAAATAATAACATTAAACCGAAAGAGATAGTAGATGATTTTCAGATGGAGTTTGGAGTTACCATATCATATAGGAAGGCACACATCGCCAAAGACATTACACTTCGCATCGTTCTAGGCTCGTATGAAGATTCATTCAAGATGCTCCCTTTATACTGCGCCGCGTTGACAATGACAAATCCAGGCACCGTGACGAACATCTGCACTACAGGTGATGACAGATTCAAAAGGTTTTTTTGGGCATTTAAGAAATGTATACAATCCTTCACTTCAAGTTTTAGGCCAATGGTTGCAGTGGATGGAACACATCTTCGCGGAAAATACCCAAGTGTCCTACTGGTGGCTGTAACACTCGATGGAAACAACAAACTTTTGCCCATTGCATTTGCAATCGCAGAGGCCGAAAGACGCGACAGTTGGGAGTGGTTTCTTGCAAACCTTTCGATATCACTTGGACAACCGACAAATCTGACAATCATTTCTGACCGACAAAAGGGGCTTGTACCTGCGCTTGCAAACATTATTCCAAGTGCAACTCATTGCTACTGTTGCTGTCATCTGGCGGAAAACATAAAGTCAAGATTCTGTGACTCTGCAATACTGTACAAATTTTGGTGCGCAGCCAAGGCTTATAGGGCTTGTGAGCACGAAGCGTTCATGGAAGATATTAAGATGGTGAATATTGAAGCTTATAATTATATAAATGCATTTGGTAAGCACCATTGGGCGAATGCATTCGTAGGAGGCAGGCGTTATGATATGCTAACAAGCAATGCCGCTGAAGTAACCAACAGCATGCTGAAAGACATTCGAGTCCTTCCAATTGTCAAGCAAGTGGAGGAGATCAGGGCAAAGTTGATGGATTTCTTCCAAAAACGACATTTGGCATCTCTAGATATGAATAGTCGTTTGACTCTTTATGCCGAAAAACATTTGAGTCAAGAAACAAAAGAGGCCCATAGGCTACATGTTCGGGTGGCAGGGTTGAACGAGTTCCAAGTTCAGTCAGCCAATTATGTCGATGTTGTTCATTTAGATGCTCGTACTTGCACATGTCGTAAATGGGATGCACTAGGAATTCCATGCTTGCATGCCATCGCGTCGATGAGATTGAGAAACTACAATCCGTATGAATTTTGTGAGAACTGGTTTCTAACGGATGTCTACCGATCAACTTATGATGGGGTTATTCACACCACTCGTGATAGCAAACAGTGGGAGCACATCACCACTGAAAGGGTCTTGCCTCCGATTGCCTCCAAGCAGCTAGGGAGACCGAAGAAAAACCGACGTCGTACTGAGGATCGTCACAGACAACATAGGGTAATGACATGCTCTCACTGTAGGCAAAGAGGACACAATCACCAAAGTTGTCAAAATCCTCCTCCCCAGTGAACTTGATGCGTTGCGTTGCAATGACTTCTACCCTTTTTGGCTTTGAAATTTTGATGTTTTTTGTCTTACATCAGTTATGAATTGTCATATTGAAGATTTGATCTTGTTTAGGTGTCCATGGCATTCACCTGGTGTGGAGGTGGTCAACCTTTTTAAAAAGAAATCCCTGCAACCAGCAATGCTAGCGTCGCTGGTAGTTACCAGTTAACCTGACAGAGCGATGCTAGCGTCGTTCGTGGCATTACAGATAGGCGACGCTAGCGTCGCTCCCTGCAGAGTTTTTTTTTAAACATATGCTGCTTCCAAAGCAACCTACTTCCAATGGGCCACATGCATATCTTATTCCTCATCCATACAATTCCTTCAAAAAAAAGAAACTTTTGAAAGCGGTCAATGTGTCATTCATAAAAAAATATCAATGGGTCATTCATCAAAAACAGATGTGCCTTTCTACAAAAAATATTCCATCCTAACACCAAAACAGTCATCAAGATATCAATGGGTCAATGTGCAAGCGGTGGCTATTAATCTCCCAACTATTGCTATATATGTCCACGACAATCTTTGACATCCAATACGGTATATCAACTTGGGTGAAATTGATTGGCCATTTAGATGCAACATGGTTTACAAACGCCAATGCAAATACACCGCAATCATTCCTGTTCTCTTGGTAAAGTATCTTCGTTTTGATGATGAGAGGCCACACGTGAGTGTCATACCATCCGTAGTTCGAGAACTGCTTACCCAGAAAATCAATCTGCACACAAATAAGAGTGGGGTATAATAAGTTGCTTTCAACAGATAAGAGCAGCCATAGGTAGTGGGACCACTTACAAATTCTTTGCAAGCTGGTAACGATGAATGGTCACTTTTCATGCTGTTGTAAAATTCCCATCGCCTCTCTTGTGTATCGCCAACCAAGAGCGTGAAGTGAGCTTCATGCCATAGAATGAAAACCAATAACCTCTTTTCTCTAGCCTCCCACACTTTGATCCCATCTTTCCCCCATATATTTTCTTCCAATGCTTTGATGTTGTTCCCTTGCCACCAACTCTGAGGTTGACAGAAGGAGTTAATCGTGATTGTGATTTTAAATCAATCTGAGTTTGGCAGTTTTAAAACTTACACAGACACTGGGGTCGTAGAAGAACACATTAGGGTACCGATCTTGTAGAATAAAGAACCACCAATACATCAGATTTGTGTCAAACCAAGTATCGAGCTCCAGTGCATTCTTCAGGACCTTCGGTGATACCATCGTGCAGTATATCTCCAGCTCATCCAGCCTGCGAGATGGAAACATTTATTATAGAAAGATAGAAGCATAGAATAATATTCGAAATGTGGGAGGGGGGGATTATTTGTCCTGTACCTTGTCCTGTAGAATCCAAGGAAACCATCTAGAAGAGTGATTTCCGACTCAGTCAGAACATAATCCGATTGCACTAACAGATGCGTATATTCCTTAAAATATTTGGGAATTTTCCTCTCCCTATGCAATCGTTTTATCCGCCAAATCAGTGTGTTGATGTCTGACATTGGCGTTTGGACTACGATCGACATCTCGGGCGGTGCATTAACTGGAGTGCTGAATACATCGGCAGCGAATGGAGGGGGATAGGTTGTTTCAGAATCCACTAGGATGGGCTCGTTCGAGTAGTCAAGCTTCTTGGCAGTAGGCTTAAATTTCTTGCTATGCCTTCCCTTTTCCACAGCACGCTTTCGATGGCTTGAAGGCGTATCCTGCATAGGATTGTACCATTAGCACATAACTGAATAACAGAAGGGAACCTTGCTATAACCAGGCTTTAATATTTTGTTACCTCCTTACTCTCAACGTCTTCATGGGAAGTAGAGCAAGATCCCATCCCAACATGTTCCAACGCAGAGGCAAACGAATATCTGAAATCTTTGATCTTTTTACGCAGCCGCGTGGTGAAATCCTCCAGCTTTATCTTCTTCCTTTCTACTCGGATGGATGATCGCTCAATGTGGTCCAACAATGCATTTACCTACACAAGTAAATAAAAATTTTCAAAATCTACAGCAAGTTAACCCAGAAGTATACCATTTTATCCGACAACAACCATTTAACAATAAAAGAGGGCCCTCACCTGTATGGAAGTACTGGATGACTCATCAGTCTGAGTACCAACTCCAACACCTGCGACGGTGGTAGCTTTCTTTTTACGTACCTTCCCTTTAGATGTACTTGGTTGGGTCCTTTCAGGTGTTTGAGCTCCTTCACCACGTCTGCCGCAAACAATTTCCCGGATTGAGTTAAATGAATACCATAAGAAATACTCTTCTCCATGCTTTTTAGACTTGTCTTTTGTACCGCGTAGGATAGTATCCTTCCTTTTATCCCAACGTCTCATGACCTCTTCATCATATTGACTATAATCGATCTCGAATCTCTCTAAGCGTTCTACTCTCGTAAATGGCAGATAAAATGGCGGTGGGACAACTTGTTTGATGCCAAATTGTTTTGAAACACATTCTGGACAGTGCCTTTCTACTACCCAGTAATGAAGGAGTACGGACAACGAACTAAATAACTCCTTGTCATGTTTTGGGACTTGTTCGAAAAGCTTCTTAGGCATCTTAGCATAGGGCTGCCAGTCGAATTGCAAGATTGAAACTAAACGTATCAATACAAGTTATGTATACATCCAACAAACCATTTGTGAGACGCTTTATTACCCCATTCTCAGGCAAGTTGTTGATTTGGCGCTAAATTTCTTTCATATTTGTAACCTTCATACTATCAAGCAATCTCGGTTCCCATGTCTTGAAAAGTGGGAACTGCAGATCCTTCTTCCAACTGGGATCAGGTTTTGGACATCTTCCAATAACCATTCTCGAATATGCCCATATCTGCAAAGAGAATAAGTGAAATCCATTTACAACACATTAAACGAAAATATTTCAGAACTACTTACAAAAGTAAAAATATAAAATCACCTGTAGCAACTGGAGGGGCCCTGTTAGAGTTTTCAATTTTGTAATCTTCGAACTTGATCCTTTTTCTCCCCCCTCTACCTCTTCCTCTTCCTCCTCACTTTTTAACAAGGTTGTGGCCCTTGTAAGCATCCGGTAAAGGCTAGCAAGGCACGCTGGACCCTATGCATAGCTCTTGAATTCTCTAAAGAGCTCCAGTTGCCAAGCTGGGCCTCAGGCACCGGACGAGTTGGAAAATAGTTGCCCGGAAACCAAGAAAAACAAGTAAGCCCTGGTCTTGTAGATCTCATTCTTCTTCTTCGAAGGCTTAAAATTATCTTCTAACCACTTGAACTTTATTGTAATGCCAATGGAATCCTTGTCAGCACATGGAGCCATACCAAGCAGCTCCATGCAAACTTCTGAGACGTTGGCATTTGGAAATGTCATTCCCATTACCGGTGGACCATCGATAGGCAGTCCATAGATGTATGCGACGTCTTCCAACGTGATTGTCGCTTCGCCGGTCGGCAAATGAAATGTGTTGGTTTCTGGCCTCAAACGTTCCACCAACCCCATAAGGAGGGCGTGGTAAATTCTCATGTAGTCTATCTCTGAAAGATGAGATAGACCAACATCCTTCACAATATCTTTCTGCTTATCCGTTAGAACCCATATTTTCTTATCCGGGTTGGTATTAATGCATCGATAAGCGCCGGGTTCAACACCATCCAATATGACCTTAGAGACATGTGAGTCTTGCTCATAGCACAGTTCTCCTCCTTCATCGTTTCTGTGTCCTTTAGCCATCTGCGTATTTTGGAAAATGTAACAATCACATAGGATGTATATTGAAAAAATCAATGCAATATAACACATGCATATAACTCTAGTGAGGCAAAATGGTGTGCAAAGGTACATGGTCTTCTTCAGGAAACATAGTGAGACTCAAATTTAGAGTAACTATATATGTTTAGAAGTTTCCCAACCAAGAGCAGTAGCAAGATTGAGAAGTTTAAAGCATCAATATAGAAATAGAGTTACACTGCCAACTAAAATCTTCTAGCATTTGTTTGGTATGGCTTCTTCTATTAGGATCAGTTTGCTTGTGGTTTTAGCATATGATTTTTTTAGAAGGAGAAATCCTAAAACTATGCCATATATACCAGTATGAAAGGAAGTCAAACTAGAACTACAAGCATCTAGTTATCCAGAATCTGAAGTATTTAATTCCAAATAAGGCGGGTATGAAACCTATTTTCAGTTCAGGGAGAAATTCAGATCCGGATTTAGATCCTACTATATTCCAACCTTATGTTGTCAATACATAAGGATCACATTCTACACACATACAAGTTTTAAAGGCCGAGATATAACTTGAGTTTTATTCATATTTGAGAGTTTACTCAACTATAATCCTATATCATTTATTAGTCCTACTTCTATCTCTAAAACTTTTATTTTTAAGCTCTATCATCCAATTAAACTAATATAGCTAATATATATTTTATTCCGAATCCAGAATTGCATCTATTTTTTTTTTTATAGTTGAAGGCAGAATCACCCTTTCTTTGTGTCTCATGAACTTTGAATCAAGATCCAAGTTGGGGATAAGGACCCCATAGCTCGACCACTCGCATTAGGACGCAGTTCTTCTAGTAAGAGATCTGTCATCAGCTATGAGACTACCCTCCCTGACTTCTTCTTTACAAAACATACCCACTCATGTACATGTGACATCTTCTATTCAATAAAAATAACATCCGTAGCTTCTAACCCCCTTCCTTTTATTACTTAACAACCAATCGCTCCACAATATCCAGCCAGCTGTTCTCCCCCAATATCCAGCTAGCTTGCACTCTGCTGGCCTCTTCTCACACTCCTTCCTCACAAACCTATATAAATACCCACATGCACATCTTACTCTCTCACACATCTCCAAACACCAATCTCACATCTCAATCTCAGTTACAATTCGTTTGACTTCACTAAAATCTTCTGGCATTTGGTTGCTATGTCTTCTTCTACTATGGTTAGGATCATATTCTTTGTGTTGGCAGCCTCTGCAATGGGTGCTTTTGCTGGTAATTTCAACCAAGTGGTTGATATTACATGGGGTGATGGTCGAGGTAAAATACTCAACAATGGTGAATTGCTTACCCTATCTCTTGACAAGACCTCTGGGTCTGGCCTTCAGTCCAAGAATGAGCATCTGTTTGGAAAGTTTGACATGCAACTCAAGCTCATCCCTAGAAACTCTGCAGGGACTATGACTACATATTATGTGAGTTTTTTTTTTCTTTGTTCCCCTCTAGCTAGGGATGTCAAACAGGCTGGGCCGGCCCGCTTCAGCCTCGGCCAGCCAGGGAAAAACCCTGGCCCAGCACGGCCCGCCACGGGCCAGCGGGCCAGGCGGGCCTCTTTTTTTTTTTTTTAATCTAATGGTCTAATAATATATTACTCCAAACTATGGATGAGCCCAATTAAATCTAATTTTCTAATAATATATCACTCCAAGCTGAGATTATACTCTCATGTCCCATTACGAGAGCTCTATTTGTATATATATGGGTTGGTTGGGACTTAATATCTGATTGGGCACATTCCAAAGAGATACTTGTGAGTCCAAGACTAAATCCATGGTCTGAGGCACAAGTGAAGAGACCAAACTATAGTTAGAGCTGATTATGTTTTAATGGGATAATATATTCATAATAAAAGTAAAAGTAACATTATTTATAATTTTTGGATTACTATTATTATATATGAAAGAGACTGATTTCAATTGAAATCAGCCTCAATTGATTTTGACCATTTCATCCAATGCTAACCACATTGATTTCAATTGAAATCAGCCTCAAAATTGCCTAGGCCTTTGAGTTACATGGTTTGATGAAGCTTTTCAAATGAAATTAAATGAGAGAAGGTAAGTTTCTCCTCTCACTTATCACAACTCTCCTTAATAAATCCTATAATATCTCTCTTTAATCAATGGACAGGGGCTTACATAGGACAATTCTTATCATTTGGTAGGGACTTAGATTGGGACATTCTTATCATCTGAGATTTCTAATAATTCATTTTATTAATGAAATAAAATATCTTTGATAAAGAAAGTTAAAAATAAGGATAAACACTCTAGAAATCTAATTTTTAGTGAAACATAAAAGTTTTTTATTTTTAAAGTCTATTTAACATAACATTGAATTTAAGAAGAATAATGCATGTCTTAACTGGCAGGGATGAGGGACCTACATGGAATAATTCTTATCATTTGAAATTTCGAACAAATTTTTCTTCTTTAGAAAGTTAAGAATAAGAAAACAAATTATAAATTTTAGTAAAAAGTAAAAGTTTTCTATTTTTAAAGTCTATTTAACCAAAACTGAATTCAAGAAGAAAGATGCATGTCTTAATCGGCAGGGTCTTATAATTACATTGGACAATTCATATCATTTGAGATTTCTAATAAATTCTTCTTTGATTATCATGCATATTAAATCAAATGTGTTTGATAAAGATAGTTAAAAAAGAAAATAATCAACAATTATTATTTTTAGTGAAGTTTTTTTTATTCATGAATAAGGCTTTTTTTATTTTTAAAGTATAATTCTTTCTAAAATGTGATCTTATAACTTAATATAGTACCCTTTATCTTTTATAATTATAGCCACATTTTCTTTTTCGCTTGATCCTTTTTAGATTTTATTATATTTAGCGTTTTAATTTTTCTCATTATTGGATTCTTTTAATTTGCAATGCAAAGTGGATGATACATTAGTAAGTTTGTTGAATTATAAGTAATGGAAGTTCTTGCCAATATCTCAAAACTTGTATTAAAAGTTAGGCCCAATTTCCATAATGATTTTTGTCACAATGGGCCCACAGTGTTATATAATGATTGACATCCTTTGTATATATATTTGTTTTGGTAAATAAAACTTTGATTAAAAGAAAAAGAATAGAAGGATTAGAGTATTTATAGACTTTATAAAATTGAAAAAGGACACAAAATACCCCTTATATGACCGTTTTATGGCTGTTGGGAGGTTAAAATGAAGAATTTTGTAAAAAAAAAAAAGTCATTTTTGGGCGGTCCGATCCCGGCGGGCCTGGCAGGCCAGTGGGCCCAGCCCAGCCCATGTGCGGGCCGGGCCGTTGACCCCGCCGGGCCGGCCTATTTGACATCCCTACCTCTAGCCAAGTTTTTTGGGTTGATTACTTGGTTATTGGCTATTGATTGTTGTGGTTGATTTCTAACCTGTTTTTAATTGTGGGGTTGCCGATTCAGTCGAATTCGACATGTTGTACAAAAATGTCAAATGGCCTATCAAGCATTATAACGAACACTTGACATACAGATTTCATTTCAGCATGTTAATACAGTACACAAGGGCTTAGAGCACAATACAAATCGAAATACATTTTGAACCCATCAAGTGTTAATACAGTACATAACTTAAACACATCGTTCATAGATATATCAAGTAACAACGTCAACGCAGAGAGAGAGAGAGAGAGAGAGAGAGAGAGAGAGAGCCAAATGCCACCAGCCATTTGCACCAAACAATTGATTTGAAGGCATTAAGCCAAAAATACACACAACCAAACGGCAAATCAAACGAAAAAATGGTAATGAAACTCCCAACAAATGGAACAGATGAACATACCTACTTCGAATGGATGAGCGATATCAGAATGAGGGTGGTAGAGAAGGGAAAAGAGAGCACGGGGGGCAGGGGGCAGCGGCATCGTTGCAGGGTGGGAGGGAAGGAGAAAAGGGAAAAAATGAGAGTGAATGATGGAGGCTAGGGTTAAAATGGGTTTGACGAAGAGCGAAGCTAGCGTCGTATGTCAATATACCCAAGCGACGCTAGCGCCGCTTCTTCCTAAATTAAAAAAAAAAAAAAAACGAAACAATGCATAACGGACCACGTTTGTGCATAAAGTAATAGTATACATTTTCTTGTGCAACGTGCAAATATTGTGTATTTTCCGGTAAAATCCTCTCTTTTATATTAGCCTCCTCTCTCTCTCTCTCTACCTCCTCCACATGTTACAACTCACAAGTCACAACAAAGATGGAAAAGTTCTGTATGACTCTATATATATATATATATATATGAGCAAGGCTCCCCTAAGCTTAAGCTTAGGATAAGATTTCGTAAGCTAATGCTTCTGGGGCCCATCCTTTGTCCATTCAAATGGACCAAACACACGACCCCCCTAAATTGCACATGCCCACCCACTTTTGGTCAGATCCAAATTTACTATACCGTTGGATCAACTATGCACCGATCCTAATGGACCATTGACCATTGAACTTTTGGTGCTTAGATGGAGATGATAGAAACCACGGTTGTAGCTGATTTTTTATAGGAAGGAGGGTCTTAGGGAGCCCTTGAAATCCCCCTTTTCCGACCCCATCCCCATATGGTCCCCAAGTGGGCTCCACCACGCAATTGAACTTACTTGAAATTATCCCAAAGCTTCAGATTTGGAGAACTGACTCCGTATATATATATATTTTCCCTTTTGTCGCAGTTTTTCCTTTTCACCTTTCCGAACAAAAACAAAACCAGAAGGGGAGTTTTCTCCTCCTCCTCTTTTTTCTTCTTCTTATACTCTTCTTTCAGATCTCGATTCGGAGTCATCGGTCATGTCGTTCCGCATGGTAAGATTCTGATATCTTCATTTTGTATTTGATCCAATTTTATCAGTTTTCTGTATTGATAGGTTTCATACTTGAATCTTCTTTTTCTTCTGCAATAGTTGGTCTTGTTGCATGCGCTGATGAAAATCTCGACTCTACTGTGATTTCTCTGTTGTAACATTTCCCCCTTTTCCCCTCAGCCAATTAGGTCGGATCTTGACGAATGAAAACGTGGGTTATTAGTGTCGTACGATGAATCCGTTGTTCTAGTCTCAACAATATTTTCAACCATGCCAAGTGTGTGAGAGACTTCAATTGCAATTCTCCCCCCACCCTAAAAATAAAAATAAATTAGGGAAGCTTTTGCTGAAACCCTTATTCAATTTATTCAAATTTTTTTTTTTAGGCGAATGATCCCACATTGTGAGCCTTTTTCTTTACTCACGGTCACAGTTAGACCAGACTTTGTTTAGGTTATTTTATGGTGCCCGGAGCGAACCATGATGGCCATCTTTAATTTGTATTGCATTTTTTCGTGAGCTTTCTTCTCTGTGTCACACTCACCACTCACACACTCTCAGGACAGAGAGCATACCTCGGTTTGACAGATCTTGGTTTCTCTAAATTCTTGTGTCCCTAAAAAAAATAAAATAAAACTGTATAATTTTCTTGGATCATAAATTCGTAGCAGTTGGATAGATGTTTTCAGCTTTGGTTTTGATTATAGTTGATAAATCAGCTTGCTGTAGAAGCAAACCATTCCTAGATCATAAGATGCCCAAAACCAAATGAAGGATGCACGCTGCAATGCTCTCAAGTCTTACCTACCACAATACAACCATGCATGAGAATCAAAACATACAAGCTTGTAGTCTTGCTTAGTTTTCATTGAGATGTGCAAAACATAGCAGAAGACCGCCATGTTAAACATTTCAAAATCCACCTTCTTCTTCTTTTCTTTTATAAATCCCACTGAATCATGTTGACTTCCCATTTCTATTTGAAACAAATAATAATAATAATAATAACTATTCATAGTAAAACAGAAACACCAGACACCTGCTATCATAACTCAATTGCCAATCATAGCTATGCAGTCCATACTGACTTGGTTCAAATAATTTGTAGTTCGATTTTATTCACCCAATACTTTGGTATTGATCCATCTAGTTAATGTATTGGATCAAACAAGTTCAATTCCATATGGGACTCTCATGGTTCTATTTTTGTTTATATTGGATGCACTGAATCGTGGTTCAAAACATTGTATTGAGCCTTCATGACTACCAATTTGCTAAGACCAAAATATCAGCCATTAAGATTTTCACAATGCATGTTCTGAAGTTCTGATATTGCTGGCATTTCTGTTGAAAGCCGATAATATTCTCTAAACACTGTACACATTTGAATTTATCCAGTGACCCTCCGTCTCGTCTCCTACTATTCACTTTCTAAACTTTGGGGATACCAGTTTTTCACTATCATTTTCCTTCTACTACAATCGTTTCAAAAGGGGCAGCATATCGTGTCATATTGATACTTCACTTTTTATGTGTAAAACTCATGTCCTTGCCGTGTCTATGGTATGTCAATGTTGTATCCATGCCGTATCTGGGCATCATATGTGGTATCGTGTAATTGTGCAAGATTTGTGCTCAATTTGTGAGATTTGCTTCATTTCATGTAAGTGCGATGTTGGTGCCTTGTTATTCTGTTTGATGCGATTTTTTATTTTTTAGATAACGAGTAATTTGATGCTTTCGTTATGTGTCATGTAACTTTTGTGTAGTTTTTAGACAATAGAGTGGTTACAGTCAGATAGCCTGAACACATGAATCTATTTACGATCAAATGGTGATGCCTGGCCTACATGAATAACCTGAACAAATGTATCTATTTAGGATCAAACTGTTATATGAGGCCTACATGAACTTCTGAGTTTTGAGTTACAACACATTTCCTGTGTGCTATTGCATCATAGCCTTATTCCATTAATCTATGTGCTAATGTCATATATTTTTCTGAGGTGATATATTTTTTCTTCCAATGAAAAAAGGATCCTAGAAGTAGAAACCTTTTTATTTTTTTTGGCAGTCATACACAAGGTAGAACTCATTTTGCTAAAAATTGTTTTGTTGCACCAAACAATAGAAACTTAAACCATTAAAAAAAAGGTTTCTAGTTTCCATTTTCCACTGAAATGGAATCACTTAGAAATTGCGCAGAACACGGTCATGCACAAACATCCCCCAACACTTTCCAAAATTTTATGTTTTTTTTGGATATATTAAATATTTCTTTAACTTAAAAAGATTCAAAGCAATACATTTTATTAAATTTGATAACCAATACATATTGCTTTTTGGACTTGGCCATTATGCTAACTGAGACTGTATGTTTGAACCTTTATTAAATTCGTATGTTAATCTATTTTGTCACCGTATTATAAAATCCAGTTCTCTAAAATGGGTTTTTTTTTTAAGATTTCTTTTTTTCAAAAAGGTCATATGATAACTCCATGTACTATCACTTCAACCCATTAGGTTTGACTGGGTCATTTAGGGTGACATTTATAAATACAAGACATACCAATGATGATATACCCACAAATTAGTTAAATTAGACCTTTGAATCATGCAGACTGAATCAAACTCGTTAGTCAAAATTCATTTGTAGGACTTGGTAAACTTTAATTATGAATTCGAAAATGAACATTCCTAAACAAATTAGCAAACCATTAAAGGTACCAACTGCAAAATGCAAACTAGGATACCTTTTTTTTTTTTTAATGGTAACTTTCATTAAAAGAGAGAAAAAACAGTACAAGAGAATTATACTGATCACCACACTACAGGAGCACAACCCAGGGCCGGCTCTAGACAATTTGAGGTCTAAAACGACAATCCTAAATGATGCATTTTTTATTTTTAATATTATTATAAATTTCTTATTTAAAATCTATTTTTTCTAGTTTTTCGTGATGCAAAATTACTAATTAAGTATGTATATTCAAATTTTGCTAACATATCTTTTTCAATTGATAGTTTGGCTAATCCACTTAAATCTTTCTTGTGACATTGTTGATGTTAGGTAGGATTTGAAAAACCTCATTGGTAATTTGGCAGGGGGGTTGAGATTTGTTGGGATTTGAAAAGATACTGTGTAGGAAAAAGATGGATGACAGTTGCTTTAATGCTTTTTTGGACTCTGAAAATATGGCTTTAGCGGGATGTGATACTAACTATTATGGGGCCTCAATTTTTGGGGGAGAAAAAAAAAGAACGACAATTGATTTGATGCCTTTTTGGAATATGAAAAGATGACTTTAGTAGGATGTGATGCTGATTATTATTATTATTATTATTATTATTATTATTATTATTATTATTATTTTGGACCTAAAGCAAGGGCTTTTCTTGCGTTATGGTCGAGTCGGCCTTGGCACAACCAGCCAAAAAACAACAACAAGCCAAAGCAAAAACATTTACCAAACCCACATATGAGAGGATACAAGACTCTCATCAAAGGCATGCCACTTCTAGGGGCGGATGGAAGGGAGGGCGAGTGGGGTCAACTGCCCCCACTCAACTTTTTGAAAAGTTGAGGGATATGGTGGGTATTTTCAGTTTTCTATGGCATTTGTTATTTTTATTCACCTTTTGCCCATCCTCAACTTCTAAGACTACAAAAATATAGAATAAGCAAAAAGCCTAGGGATAATGATGTCTTTTCCTCTCATAGAAAAAGAAGCAATCCAAAGTGGGCAACTCATAGGCCCTTCTTACATGGCAAGTAATCTTCAAACTTTTTGCCTATTCTCATCTCAAAGGCTTTTTTTTTTTTTTTTACCAATTTTTTTTAAAAAATCCTCATGCAATTGCCATTTGCCAATGAGGAAGAACTCTATGTAACCCATTTGCATCAGTTATTTCTTTCTTTATTTTGTATTTTACCAAAAAAGTATCTTATATTTGATGTATGATGTTTCCTAAAAAGTGGGCCTCACTAATTGATGACCACAACTATTAATCTTGAATACTTTGAGGTGAAAGATGATGCTTTATATCACTTAGATATGGATATGACAAATGCACGCCCCATCGACACCCCCACCCCCGCCCCGCCCCCATATTTCTTTGCACACGCTATTTTAAGTAGAGAGAAAGATGGTGTTGTAGAGAGAAAGAGGGTTTGCAAAGAGAAATGGGGGGTGCATTTAGAAACTCTACTTAAAGAGGGCGTGCAAAGAGAAATGGGGGTGCATTTAGAAGCACCACCTCCCTAAAGTAATTTAACATAATTTAATGGGCTGAGATTTAATTGTGATTTAAATTAATCTAACATAATTTAATATGTTGTGAAATTCCATATAGTTATTGAGAAACCATTGCAATAATTGTCTATGGAATTGCGAGTTTGCGACCCTATTGGGCTTTTCCACGATATGAAATGAGCCAGAATGCCCTTTGGGAATACCCAGGAGCACCCAAACCAACCAGCCATTGAAGACCAGAGCATTCTAGCATTGCTACAGTTAAGTAGAAGATGGTCGACCGATTCCTCATTTTGCAAGCACATAGGACAACCGTTGACTATTATCTTTCCTCTTTTCCTTATATTATCCATCGCGAGAATTTTCTTCTGAAGCACCAGCCACCCAATGACAACAACTCTTGGTAGGGCCTTAAGCTTCCAAATGTTTGCCATCGAGTTCCTGATCCGGTCCCTTTTATTGATGACCTCAAAGAAAGATTTGACAGAGAAGGAACCATCCTTGGAGGCATTCCATCTTCATTCATCCACTCCCTCTTGAATTTGGACCCCATTTAATAAGTTAAGCAGTGACGTATATTGGGCCAATTCATTGTCTTTGAGATTTCTCCTCAAAATGGGGTTCCAACCATAATGATCACCAACCCTCTTCATGTAGCAATGAATTTTAGCCTTCTTATCTGCAACACAATTAGAAATGTCTGGGAATTGTGTAGCCAAGGCTTCCAATCCAGTTATCTAGCCAAAATAAGATTCTATCGCTTGTTCCAACTCGATACCTGATTTGCTTCATGAAACTCTCTTTAGCAGATATAATGTCACGACTCGAGCCCGAGATCAGAGTAATGAGGGCTTAACCCCGGGTCACGAAGACAATCATACTTACTCCCGTAAACCCCAAATTAACCGAAGTTAAGATGAAGTTCACTAACTTGCCAATGTACAATTGTGCGGAAACATATATATGTATACATTGACAACCATTGACAACCATTTAAAAACATTGACAATCCTTTACATGAGAGTAAAGTCAATATACATTTCTAACAAAGTCAACCACTGCATAATTAAATACAATGCAGGTGACATTCAACTATTATTCAAAATGACCTATACAAAATGTTCATCAAAATGTTCCCAACATTTTATTCATTCGCACTCCAATTACGTCCATTCGATCAAGCCTCCTGGGGGTATTTGATGGGCATCCTCCTCTGGTGGCTCGGTCTTTGCGGGACCGGCACAGGTAACTGGGCCTGTAACATCATCAGTAATACTGTGAACACGACGGTTCAACAGTGCATATGCAAGTCTATGACAACATGTATCAATTCTATCAATTCATTGATCTAACAATTCTATAACATTATCTTGTGCGATAGTAAACACAAGTAATAACAATAACTACATTAGCAACTACAATAGTATTGGTTTCATTTCAATTCAGTTCAATTCGGTTTAGTTTCTTCCCAAAGGAAGTAGTCAATTCCACTTATTTTTATTCATTTCAATGTTTACATTCAATTCATTAATTACATTAAGCCTTTATTAGATAACTTATCAGTGAGACTCTTTTAGTCCAATGTGTGGCTTATGGTGGCTTAACAGTGACTTTTCAATCTATGACCTTTCGGTCCAAATAGGTGGGATCTCCCAGTGTCTGGATCAGAGATTACTGGTATCACCACGAAGCTCCGGAACACCCCCAAATTCCATCTACTGCAGTAGGATTGTTCATTAATTAGATGTGTTATTCAGTGCAGTGCATTATGCATATTTTTCATTTTTACCTTTAGTAACTGTGGATTGTTCATTCAATGTGTATTCATTACCAATTCAGTGTAGCTCAATAATGAGCAATGGAAACCCACTATGTAGTGCCAGACTCATAATTCAATCGATCTAGTCATTCTATTCAATTCTATTTATTTCTAAACCATCATCTAAACCAGGCAATTGAGTGGACCATTCGTTATCAATGCATGTGTTACTGTGGATGACATTACGTTAGTTAAATTTGTACATAATGATAACCTTAGTTCACACGTATGAAGGTTTAGACATCACTAACACTAGCCTCAATGGTTGGGTTTTCAATTCGGAAGAATCAGAAATTAATTTGAAATTTTCCTCTCTGGCGGTTACCTTGGCGGTTACCTAGCGGTTAGTCGAAATCTGGCTGGCGGCTAGCCGAACAAAGTTCGGTCAGCTGTCCAGAACCTTAAAAATTTCTAACACATTTAGTCAGTTCAGTCACCTTGTCGATCACCCTGCGGCTAACTGAAATTTCCATTTTGGCTAGCCGAACTCATTTCGGCCACTTGTAGTTAGCTTTCCAGACGCTGGTCGTTTGGATTGAATTTCAGACTCAAATTCGGTCAGCTTGCGTCGGCTAACCGAAATTCAGCGGTTAGCTCATGGTCAGCTTTCCAGAGGCTGACCATTTTTATGGATTTCAGCGGTTATCCTTGCGGTTAGCCCTGCGGCTAGCCGAAATGCACCCAGAACTGAATTCTGGAGCTTTAAAATTTTGAAACGAAATTTGTAGGTTTGAACTTCTTAAGTTCCTAGAAGGTCCATAACACCATAAATCATTAGAAATGCATATATTTGCCTTGTTTGAAGACGAAATCACCAAAAACCCTTTGTTTAGCTTGGGTTGCGGTGGAAACTTCTCAACTTGAAGGTTTCTCTTCAGGAAAACTCAAGAAGAAGATGAAGAAGATGGAGAAGATGAAGTCCTCTTCACTTGAATCACTCAAAAACCACTCTTGTGCTTGACGGAGATGAAACGGAAGAAAAAAGAAGAAAAATGAAATAGGAAAGGTGCCTAGGTTTTGGCTGTGCTGGAAATGAGATGAATGACTCGTTTTAGCTTATATAAGTCATCCAATCGCATTTAAGTCCACAATCTTCTCTCATTTACAATGAGTCAAATGAAGGGTCTTTTGATCCAATACTTGTCGAATGACTTCAAGTCTTTTATGAAAGTTAACATACTTGTCGAGATACGCGTGTTGGTATCAAGAGTTTCCGTATTCGACAAAATACGCGAAAGTTCGCATTTACGAAAAAGTCCTTACTTTTCTTGTTTGAGACTAAAACCCATTCAATTCATTTAATAACCGTGATTACTACTTCATCAAGCTCAATTCATTCGTTTTAGGTTAATTCCACTTCACTTGGCTATAAACCATCATTAGATTAATTAAGCACAATTAGCTAGTCTTAACTTCCAATTAATTAGAGTTAATCTCGATTAACTTGGGACGGGGCCTGACACATAATACCTCTCCAAATGGGCGAGAAGCTTTGTACGAGCATTCCTGAACATCCCAGCCATCTCTTGAGAACCCAAACTTCGACGCCAATGCTTGATACCGTAGACCTTCGGAATCTTCTCCTATTCTCCATAGCCACTTGCCATGCAAAGCTTGGTTCACCTTCCTAAGAGGCCTTATTCCCAGCCTAATAAATCTGCAAGCTTCTTAATGTTAACGTTCCCCACTCTAATACCAATCAACTAGCTTTCGAAGAAGTTAACTGTAACACCCCGAATCCCAGAGCTCATCAGGACCCGGGGCCTCACTATAAGGAAATTAAGATCACCAGATAAGTCAAATTATGACCAAGTTATGACAAGGAACTGAGCAATGCATCCAATTTCAATTTATTTAAAAGATCAATTAAATGGAAAATAAGTAATAACAAGTTCATTAATAAACATGTTCAAAATTATTAAATCACTAAATCCTAATGTCATTTTTCCATCATAATTATAATGCTCTCCCATCAGCCATGTAGATTGAAGTCCAAAGGCTGATTTCCACGTTGCCAAGCTCCCCCAAATGTTGCGTACCTGAAGTGGGGCAAACCATTTATCAGAATACTGGTGAATAATATTCTAAGTGCACAGGTCATTATTAACATAATTTATTAACAGAAGTGTAAAAAGAAACCATGAGATGATATCGAACTACCTACAGGGTTCTCTTATTATTTGATGAGGTGTCATATTCAGTCCTTATCTTTGGTAAGTTCAATAATCCCAACGATGGGTTCTTATAGTATAAAGAAAATCTATCATCGGAGTTTTCAGTAATTCAGTCCCTTCCCAAAAGGAAGTCCTTTCTATAATTCATTCAAAACTCCCCATAAGGAGATTAATTTCATAACAGTAATTCATTCCCTGTCCAATCTTATTCCTCCAGGCCCACAAGGGGTTCACTAATAAATGCAATATCCAGAAGTAGGGATCCTTACTGACTTTTCATATAATGTTCATATTAAATGCTCTCATTACCATAGATGAAAATAGCGGCCGCTACGCGTAGCGGCCGATATATCGGCCGTGGCGGCCTAGGCCGCCACGCTAAATTGAAAAAAACAGTGTTCTGACCGCTACATTAATGTAGCGTAGCGGCCGCTACGGGGTGAGAAAAATTCCTACTTTCCAATTTTTTTTAAAATGTATGATAAGACTTATTTCTTTTCTTCTTCTCTCCAAATAACATTTCTACACAACTCTTTTACCCTTTTATGTTTAAAAGAACACCAAAAAGCACATGATCTCGTCGAATTGTAGTCGATTCAAAGAGTTCTTCTCAATGATTCTTCTCTAAGTACATCCTATTAGACACCCCCTTTGGTAGATGCATTTTTTTCTCTAGGTACTCTTAAGTCTTGACTTCATGACATAATTTTTTCTTTTATAAGCCTTTCATTAGTTTCTAAATTAGCATAACTAAGTAACATGAACACATGTAAAAAAAATGATCATTACTATTATTTTCTATTTATACAGCGATACAGGACCTCATATAGTGAGGGGACCGCTACGCCCCCTTACCTTAGTTACTTTTGCAAAAAAAAAATACATTTTCTCTCATTTTCCAATATTCTAGATTTTCTAGAATTTTTTCATATTTTTTTGACGATTTTTTCAAATCGCACCGCTACACCGCTACGTAGAGCCGCTACGCAGCGTTTTGGCGGCAGGCCGCTACGCCCGCCGCTACCGCTATTTTCATCCTTGCTCATTACAAAGTTCATTAGTTCTTTTATATCCATTATGCATTCACTAGTACTATCATAGAATTATATACACTAATTATATTGTTACAAGACTGGTTCCACATAGTCGGGTTTATATATATGCCCCACTCAAAAACGACATTTGGTACCCACCTCTATGGTATTACTCTTATAACCTTGGATCCTATGTTCTCACTACAGGTCTCATCATATAGATAAGAATTGTTATTAAAACTAATATTTTCCCCATTGACTTGGGAATTCATTTCATAAGTTAGCAACATGCTCCTGACTACTAAATGTATGTCAATAATATATATATATATATATATATATAACTCTGAGTTATACCCTTTAACCAAGGTCCACACTGAAATACAACCCATGATATAAACAGTTAATATATAACTTCTAGAATAGTCTATGACCGAGAAAGACATTCCTGCACACAAACAATTATAAAAAGAACCTTCAGAAGGTTCAGGAAAATACTTTTTCATATCAAAATGATCTTCACAATATTTTATAACAAAGAGGCACTGTTTGACATCGTCTTCTTCATAAAATGGCCTCCGCCCAACACTTGGGATGACAAGGGTTTGTGGTTCCTAGTGATCCGATGACAGGGGTCCTAGACCATCCTGGTCGCCCATCAAGGATCTATTAAATGGCTGGTTCTGATCTCTCATCAGATCAACCGGTGGCCCACGTGTTTCTTAACATTTTGAAGTAGAACACTGCCGCCTGCAACTGTTCTTCTTCTCTGTTAATCCACAATCCATATAATTAAATCACAAACCACATAACTCTTGATTCACTTAGATAGAAGGATTAAGTTGTAATTATGTGTAAAGTCCAGGGTAATTTCCTTCAACAGGTTCCATTTATACTTTATGCAGCACATAAAAATATATACTGTTTCTGCTTTAACATAATGGTATAAAAATCCAGTGGGTCCCACTAATCTGATCTAAGATCAGCCCTAACGTACAAGGTCGCCTTGGGCTAAGCTGTCATACTAATGGTTTGGACTCATCGTCAAACATCCTTACTGGGCCCCACAGTCTCAACAAACACAAACAAAATTCATGAATAAGCATTTCGGTTAACAAAATTGACGTTTCTGGATAACTGGGCAAATGTGGCCCAGGCCTCATGGGACCACCACCATCCAGATCGTCCTTGGGCCCTCTTCAAAATGTGGGGTCTTAATCTCTGATTGACTTAGGTAGTGGGTCCCAGCGCGGATGTCGACCAAACTACCCTGTTTTCCTAATATAACGTCTCTATTGCAAACAATTAAATAGATAGGGCCCCAATAGGGCCCACTCCCTAGGGGTCCACCACCACAATGGTCGTCCATGGGTCAGCTATCAGATCCCTGGATCAGATGTGTGATTGAGTGGGCCACCTGGTCCCACTATCTAATCCACCGATGAAACCCAAAATCCCCAAAATGACGCTGCATGAACGATTTGGATTCAGATGCGGCTTGATGGGACCCAGATTCAAAAGGGGTCCATCTACACTTTGGTCGCCCAAGGTTTGGCTTCCAGATCCCTAGTTCAGATCTTTGATCAAGATCGACAGATCCTGTATCTGTCGATTTGGTTGAAACCATGCCTCTGTGTTGGGTTTCATCTGATCTCTTCCTCCAGGATTGAGATATATATAAAAAAATCCAAATATCACATCTAAGCAAATAAAATAATTATAATCTATTATTACTTTACACGGAGATTACAGATCTTGGTCAAACCCTTGAATCCTCATATAGAGAAGGAAAGTTCAAGATCTGTCAGTAGCCAGATCTTCATTCCTTGATCCCCTTTTTGGGTTATTTTCATGATCAACGGAAACACAAAATAACCAAAAAATCCATATTTTCTGTGTACTTAAAAATATCACTCACCTCCTAGTGTAGCAGATTGTGGCGCTGTTGATGTGGGATCTCGAGTACTGCATCTACTAGGCCTTCCGGCTTCTTCTTTCTTCCCACGAGTCCTGCAGGTCTCTGTTGATCTTCAAGGGAAATCCTCTCTACTCTGGTTCTCTCCTATTCTTTAACCAATGAAAACATCAGAAGTAATCAGAAGAACTAATAAGAGGAAGTAAAAGAGATCTGGGGATAACCCCAGATTCCAGTCGTTGGAACCACCACCTAGGTTCTACGAAGGAAAACCCCCCTTCAAGGGGGATCGTTTCAACCACTCAACAGTGGGGGGATCGTTTCAACCACTCAACAGTAATAAAAGGCTTTAATGGGTTGGAAATAGGTTAAGAAAACCAATGAGTACAACCCAATCCAAGCTAGTATCTAATGGGCCAGACGAATATGGGCCTAATCTGGCCCAGGTATCTAATACCTTATGGGCCAGACGAATCTGGGCCTAATCTGGCCCAGATTATCACATTAACTTTCAAGCTTGATATTGCTTCAAAGCAGATGAGGATGGCTTTCATATTTTTAACCTGCTCCTTGGTTGCCTCACAGAAAATAAGGGTGTCGTCTGCAAAATGTAAGTGGGATATCAAGGGAGAATAGTCAGCTGTCTTGAAGCCTCCAATTAGACCAGCATTGACTGCCATTTTCACCATCCTACTCAGAGCTTCAGCCACTATAACAGAAAGAGAGGGTGAAAGTGGATCTCTTTGCCTTAGGCCACTTTGAGCTGGAAAGAAACCTTTAGGGCAGCCATTTATCAAGATGGAGTAGCACATAGAAGAAACACAACCCTGCATCCACTGTCTCCACTTCTCCCCAAAACCCATTCTTCTAAGAAGATATTGGAGGAAGCCCCAATCCACTCGATCATAAGCCTTTTCCAGATCCAATTTACAAATAAGCCCAGGGATTCTATTTTTATTTCTCGAATGAACGCATTCATTTGCCACAAGAACTCCATCTAAAATCTGCCTGCCTTTCACAAAGGCTCCTTGCTCCTTGGAAATTATGCTGGTAGTTCCTTATGCATTCTTCCTGCCAAAACCTTTCCTAGTATTTTATAAATATTGCCAATAAGACTGTTGGGCTGATAGTCTTTAAACCCAATGACTCCCTCCTTCGTAGGGATGAGTGGAATGAAAGACGCCCCTAAACCTCTTGATATCTTCCCTTTTTTATGGAACTCTTTCATGAAGGCTAAGAGATCATCCTTGAGCACCAAAAACGTTGGAAAAAAGCCATTGGGCAACCGTCAGGGCCCTGAGCCTTGTCACCTGCCATAGAAAAGATTACCTCTCGAACCTCTTCTTCAAAACTCCTTTCCAGCCGGCGTTCCTTCTCCTCCCCTATAGTGTAAAAAACAAGATTATCAAGAGATGGCCTGTCTCATAACTCCGCAGAGTACAAGTGGGCAAAATAATCTATGTTGTGCTTAATTATCTCCTCTTTTTTCTCCAATCTATTATCTCCTTCCATTAAGCATCATATTCTGTTAATTCTACGCCTTGAGGAAGCCAATCTTTGGAAAAACGTCGTATTTTTATGTCTTTCCTTAAGCCAATTGCACCTTGATCTTTGTCTCCATTTAATTTCCTCCTCCCTTACCTTTCTATGGAACTCTTCAGGTTCAGCCTCAATTTACTTTCTTCAATAGAAAGCTGAGCACATTCCAAAGTAATCATTCAAAAAAAAAAAAAAAAAAAACTGAGCACATTCCTCCACTTTATCTAAAGCTTGAATTTTATCGAAGATGTTAATTTTGCAAGTCAGCCCATCTCCGAAGCTTGTCTTCACCCATTCCTTTATTCTCATTTTTAATAATTTCAACTTCAAAGCTAACCTGTGACCCGGCTTTTCTTCCACGGCTAATTCCTTCCCCCAAGATGAGATTAAATGGGAAAAATCTTTCTCCTCCAGCCACATCATTTCAAATCTAAAAGGAGCAGGGCCCCATCTTTCACAATTTGAATCCAGCATAATTGGCCAATGATCTGATGCAAGTTTCGGCAATGCAACCTGCTACACATCTGGATATGGACACTAAGAATCTATCCAATCTTGACATAATCAGTGGATCTTGATGATTTGACCATGTGTAGGACGCTCCACTTAGATTTAGATCCATCAAAGCATGACTGTTTATCCAATTAGAAAATAATGTCATGTCCCCTGAGGTTCTGCATCCTCCTAGTCTTTCAGTAGGGAATCTGATAACACTCCAGTCTCCTCCTATGCACCAAGCTCCCTTCCATCTTCTCCTGATCGTGTCTAGTTCTCTCCAAAATTCATTCCTTCTCTGACAATCATTTGGGCCATACACAGATGTGAGGAGCCATTTGGAGTTTTCCCCCAAGTCTTCCACCTAAATTGAGAGAGAGAATTCATCCACCCAATTGTTATTTACATTCCTATACCGAGAATCCCACTTCACCAGCAAGCCTCCTGATGTGCCAGAAGCATCTCAAGCCACCCATTTCATATGCCTTCTTCCCCAAAGCTCTCTCACTGTCGAATGAAAGACTTCCTTAAGCTTGGTCTCCTGTAATATAGCAATGCGCACCTTCTGTCTTCTCACTAGTTCCTTAACCATTAGCCTCCATGCTACTCCCCCTAATCCTCGAACATTCCAAGATACGATCCTCTTGTGAAACCGGCAGAGTCCCCCATTTCTTTTGTGTCACCATTCTTAAGATTGACCCTCTCCGCCCTTTCTTTCGCCTTATCATAGTTTATGGAACAAGACAGACCGTTTAGCTCTCTAACCCCGTTTCTCTTTGATTTCCTTTTTTAACTCTCTCATCCCTGCTCTCTTTCTCTCTCTTATCTGCAAATTCTATCAGCTGGTTCCACCCACCCTTTGAGTTATCCACTGAGACACCAATAGTCTTGCTGCAAGATACCACCTTCTGTGACGCCCCATCACAGTCAGAATCGTCAGGGTCCTCAGAAATGGATCCCTTAAAAAATCGCCCTCTTTCTCCATTGCTTTCAGCTGCATCCTCTTCCAAGAGCCAGATGGGTAAGAACTCACCTTCAAAATCATTGAAGCAGATGCCCTTCTCTGGTTTCTCGATGGAGACTACCTCATAGTTTCTTGATTGGCGACATGGACATGGCTGATATATCCCTATTTTGGCCGGCTCTGAACCAAAGCAAAACCTATTTGGGAGCACAGGGCTGGTATTCGTCTTCCTCGACTTCTCTTCCTTATAAATTATGGAACTTTCATCTGTTTGGAGTCCCTTGACTTTCCCATACCTGTATCCCTAATAGAGTGCCCAGAAGAATTTCCTGCCATACTATTCCTTGGCTTTGATGTCGTCTCGCCCTGTCTCTCATACCTGTTTGCATTATCTTCTTCAGCTGAGCACTTGACGACCTTGTCCGAAGAAGAGAGGACGTCGTTTCCTCCTACAAGCTCTTCCTCTTCTGACAAGGATGCCTTTTCCTCTATCGATTCATCGCTTCCGGAATTCCCAGCTGAGGAGAGAGGGCTCATCATCTCGCTGTTGTCTTCTCCCCCCTTCATATCTCTTTTCCTTATTTTCCCCATATCGTGCCCTAGCCTTAAGAGCTTGAAGTTTTTTGATTTGGGCTTACTGTGTGAACCATTTCGGGGCCCATCATTTAAGTTGTTGAGCTGGCCCATCTTCGTAAAAGGATCCACTTGTCCATCCGCATCCCCAACTTCGACTCGGCCCAATACTCCTGTTTTCGACTCATTTCGAGTGGGCGTTTCAAATTTTGATTTCTAAATGGGCGTGACATCGTCGTCTTCAACCTCTCGTCTCCCCTTTCTGGTTTCGAAATCCTCTTTCCATTTCCTTCCAAAGCCTCTGATTTCTGCTGGTAATATCCCATACTTCCTGCAGCTTCTCGTCGTCGTCCTCTACCTCTACTGAAACAGAAAACTTGAGATCCTCCACCCAAATAGAAAGCTGAGTGGGGAGGGTCACAGATTTATCTAATTGCACCCTTATTCTACCTTCCTTTAGGTATTCTTTTTGCACTGTTTTTTATCCGCCTCTGTTGTCCTTCCCAAGCAATTGCCTACCAGCATGAAGACTCCTTCATGCCAAGCCTGCAGTGGCATCCCTTTTACTTTTATCCAAGAGTATCTTGGGGGAGAACCCAGCCATTCCATCCATCTTTCCAATACAGAAAAAGGTGACAGAGTCCTTTTGGATTTAACCAGTTCCAAAACTTCGTCCACATCCGTATCTGAGAAAATTGCATCCAGACCATCTGATCTTCCAACAATTTGACCTTTGCCGGCATCTTGCCCCAATAGCTATCCAGCCACCGTTCTGTTTGTCTTAGCCTATCTTTTTTATTTTTCAGAATACCAACTAGGCTGTAATAGAGCTCCTTTTTCTGTTCTTTGATTGCCCATGGAGCAACTCTCACTCCTTTTTCAGGACCTTCAGCGACTATCCATCCTGCCTTTGGTTCAGGCTTTCCAGATGAGTCCTCCACTCTGTTCACATTATCTTGAGGTTTCACCCAGACAGGATTTTCATAACCAACCTCATGGGATTCCTTGTTCCTGAATCTTCTGACATTGTCTTCTGCTCCTTTACTTGGCCCTGAACCGTACCTTGCCATGTTCACCTGGATCTTTCTCCCACCCCCCCAAGATCTCCCTGCAACAATGTGTATAGCATTTTCTGCTTCCGTGTGAGTAGCAAACCTCACAAACGCAAAACCCCTTTGCCTTCCACTTCCTTGTTCCACTGGAATGAAAACATCCACTATTTTTCCAGCTCTGTAGAACATAGCTTCTATTTCTGACTTAAAGATCTGAGGTGGGAGGTTGGAAACAAAGACAGAAACCATCTCTTCCTTCAGTCTTCTAATCTGCAGTAAAAGAGGGGCCCCGTGTACCTGACCTCCTTGCATCCTTTTGCTTTACAACTCATTGAAATTCAACTAGGTTACCATTCAAAAAAAAAAAAAAAAAAGGGAAAAAAAGGCAAACTAGGATATGAATTAGACTAACTCCAAGCCTGGTAACTTTGATGACTAAACTAGATGTGACCACGACCGATTATGATACTTAGTTGACTGTGATAGGAGGAACCAGATGAGTTATGAGTTCAATAGATCCTGTTCAATAGAAAGACGGAATATTCCTTTTCCACATTCTCTAATAATTAACTGCTTCACAAACCTCGCCTGATACTAATTATTCTCATTTCTTGTCTCATGGAAAACCCTTTTCGTTCCCTTAGCCCCTTCTCCTTCTAGGGATGTTTTAGTGATAGACTCTAGTCTCTATAGCATAGTTGTCAATGTTGTCAATTCCGTTCCGTTCCGGCCAACCGGCTGGAACGTTCTGGAATTACTCTTGGGTGGAATGGAATAGCCCCCTAAAAGTTTCCGGTCTGTTCCGGGCTACGGCCATTCTGGTTCCAATTCCGCCCCATTCCGGCCAAGGTTTCATACTTCCATTCACATGTAGTGAAAACTAGAAAATGGTCAATTGTAGAGTGTAGTTTAATTTTAGTGATGTAAGTATGCATTTTTAGTATTATTTTAGCATTCAACTATTTTTTTTCAATTTTAGGTATTCTTTTATATTTGTTTTTTCATTTTTCAATCGCGTCTTTTCCTTTTTTGGTATTTTTTTAATAAGTTCCTGGATGAGAAGCCTACATTTGTTGCGGTAATTTATTGAGACTTCGTAATGGCTTCTTCTACTCTTTTGAATTAAGATGCTTATGGTTTTATTGTTCGGTTTGCAGTCCAATGCCTCTTGTGGCATGGGAGTGGCTGAACAAAGCACAAAGACGTTTATGGAATTGAAGAGGAAGAAAATATACCGTTATGTGATTTTCAAGATTGATGAGAATAAAAGGGAGGTTGTGGTAGAGAAAACAGGAGGTCCAGCAGAGAGCTATGACAATTTTACTGCAGCTTTGCCAGAGAATGATTGCCGTTATGCTGTATATGACTTCGATTTTGTGACTTCTGAGAACTGCCAGAAGAGCAAGATCTTCTTCATTGCATGGTTAGTTTTATTTCTTTTCCACTTTTTACCCCTATCTTCGAATTCAAATTGCCAATCTTACTTTGTTAATGGATAGTCAGTTGAGCATTTGTGAAGTTTTGAATTTGATATTTGTTTTAGTTCTGTCTCATGATAAGTAATGAGCCCCCTCTCTCTATTGCGAAAGAAGACTCTTGAATTACATGGAAAAATAAATAAATAAAGGTTTCTTGATGAGAATTGAACTTGTATATTCTCATACCAAGGCTAATTGTGCCTGTGTTTTTCTATGCCGGTATCATCCTATTTTTAGACTTGTTGCCAGATTTTATTTGCTTTTGAGTTCTGCCTAGAAACCTGTATTGATACAGGTCAGCTCGACCTAACAGGTCCTAATTACATGATTACAGGACATGTTAAGGTAACTAGTATCTTATTGACAACTCATACAATGACTTGAGTTGTGGGCTGACCCGTTAGGTCAAGCTGACCTGTATCTTTACAAAACCAATCCTAAACCATTGTTGCTTCTAAAGGTTTGTATATAGTTTGGTAGGTATGAAGAAAATAAGTAGCGAACCCGCATGAAAATTTTGAGTAATGAGATTAGTTTTGATATGGTCAAGGGTTGAAACTGTTTGTGGGTTTATGTTTTTAAAAGGTGCTTTTCAGTGACTTTAGTGAAGAAATTTTATGATTTGATTCTATATGGAGCCTTGCATAGGGTTGTACTTAAGGATGTTCATGGGGCGGTTTGGGCTGGGCTGAACAATATCAAGGCCCGGCTTGAATTATAACCCTTAGGCCATATTCACCTAGCCCGAGCCTAGCCTGCGTAAAATAGGTGAAGCCCGAGCCTGGCTTGATAGTATTTTTTTCTTAGAAAGGGGCACTATTAACCACAAAGAGTTGTAGCTTAGTTGGCTGTGATGTGTTTGCATAAGTAAGACATCATGTGTTCAAGTCCCACTTTTAACTGCATTTCTTTGTTTTTACTTTCTTACTCGGGCCGGGCTTAGGCCTTCTACCCCGAGCCCAGCCCATATATTAAATGAGCCCAGCTTTTTTTGTCCAAGCCCAGCCCTACTACTAAAGCCTAAGGCTCAAGCCTGGCCCAAAGAGGGCTGGGCCCGGATCGGGCTCGAGCCAGCCTGATCCATGAGCATCCCTAGTTATGCTCCAATGTGGAGGTTATCTTTTTCTCATGTTGCTTGCTTGCCTTCCAATACTTGCATGGTTATTTATGGTGCTAATGAAGTTCAGTACATTGTGACTTCCACAAGATCAATTTGGGCTATTCTAGTGGTTGAAGATGCTTCTTGAAGTAGTGGTTTGAGGAGAGTCTTCACATAACTTTTATCCCCACTTGTGGGGAATTGTTTGTACAGACGTTGTAGCTCAAATTTAACTCCTACATGCCTTCTCAGAGGCTATTCAACACCCCACCGCCACCACCCCCCCCACAACCCACAAAAAAAAAAAAAATTCACTAGATTTAATTTCTCATTGTTGGTAATTCATTTCAGTGAAGGACATGTGGCATAAGAGATTTCTTTTCCAGAACTATAGGCATGACACTCGTTCTTAAAAAGTGGATCTTTCGTTTGAGAAATTGACTGTAATTGATTTTCTTTTCCAACTTCTTCACTTTCTCCGGTTAATGCCACACAACATAATAACTTTTCTCACCATCCTTTGCTTTGTTTCTCTGAATTTCTCCATCTTTCTCCATTAAGGATGGATCCCCCAGTTTCCTTCTTTCCCCATCCTTTTCTTTTGTTGACACAGTACCTGTAACTCATTAATAAGCAATAGACATGCATGTATCTTTTAAGTGCGAGCAAAAAGTCCAGCTAGTTGCTGAACATTAAAAATACAGTACTATATCTTGAACTTATCATGGAGCCACCGGGAATCTTTTGCCACTACTAACTCAGGTCCAAGAATCAAAATATCAGCTGGGCCGATCTGATAAATAGAGAAAATTGCTGCACACATAAGTGTCAGCCTGTATCAGCTGACAAATAGGTGTATCGGCTGATACAGGCTGATGCCGTCAAGAGATGTTGGAGGGCAATAAGCAACAGTGTAAAGGCATGGTTACTATGATCTGTTCAGAGGGTACTACTCAATGTGCAATCCAAGGGAAGGGCAATACTTCTATCCATAGTTCCATAGCCCCACCATGCAGAAGCACAGCAACAATCATCAAATCTTCATTTGTAGATGAATATGCCTAACCAAAACCCCTGCATATAATATTTCTAATCTCTATGAATGATTTATGATTATACATTTATACCCTGTGCCCTGTAATAAACAACTTATTTGAATTTAGAAATGCATAATTGTGATGAAATCTTGATGTCACTTTTTTGTAATTGGCATTTTTTTAAGTGTCTAACTTAATATAGCTGACCAACATGAATAGTTCGTGCATGTGCCAAGGAATAAGTCTTGTTGGATAAAGATACCATGGGGATACTCACGTTATAAAAATAAAAATTCAAACATTTTCCAATTTTCTGATTTTTTTGGATTATTTTTTTTACCTCATTTTCAATTCACTCCAATAACCAATAAGTATCAACACTGGTTGATTTGCCCACCACAATGGATATTTTTTTATCCTTGCTCAGGTCTGCATTCCCACTTTGGAGTTCTTGGCATTCAAATTATACTAAACATGCACTAAGGAGAGTGTGGTCTGTGAGGAGTTACTTTCCAAGTAGGGAAAGGGCTCTTCGAGTATCCACCTTTTTTCTCCATCTTCTGATGTAGCTTAGTTGAGTCTGCTCTATATGCTAGTGAGAATAGCCCAAGTGAGCTTGTAGATTTCAAAGCTGGATCCACATCTTATAAGGTTGTGGTAGATGTTTTTGGTTGTCCAGTTACCATAAATCTCTACAAATGGTGATGGTGGATGCATGAAGTTTGATGTTTGAGTTTCTTGAGTGGATTGCAAGAGACTTTAAAGGCATGTTTTGAAATTAGATTCACTTCACCATAAATCTCTACTTATAGTTGCCCTATTTTAGGGCAAAATGCATCCTTTTTCTGATTGAATGGATTCTTTGAAATGATCCACGTACTTGTGTTGGACAGATAATCCTGTGTCTGATTTCGCACTAGTTCTTATTATTACTAATTTAAAGATCATCTTGTAGCTGTTAAAATATTAATACGTTTTCTGTTGAAATATAACTAAAAAATTATATATATATATATATATATATATATGGAGATGCTCCTATGAGAGCATCTCTCACCTTACCATGAGAGATAAGGTGGGGGCCCTCACTTTTAAGTTGTTGGCATTGGATATGAATGTGAGGGCCTCCACCTTATCTCTCATGGTAAGGTGAGAGATGCTCTCATAGGAGTATCTTCCATATATATATATTTAATTTTACTTGACGTTGTTTAGGATCCATGAATCCTTTATTTTTGGGTTTGCTGAATTGGAAACCTTTTACCAGAATCAGTTCCCATCACATGCTTGTATCCTGTGCCAGGTTGCGACTTACGCAGTTCATCTTTAGTAAAGCATGCGAGTGAACTACTTACTCATTGAAATGGAGCTAATCTCTTGGATGATATTTGGGGAACCCACTTAATGGTTCTAATTGGGATTTTCCTTGTTTAAAATGTAGAACTTTCTCATCCCCTAAATATGTTTGTGGGGACAAAACCTCACCTAGATTCTCTCACAAGCTGATTTGGCCATGAACCTTTTTGATGCACTCTCATTGACCCAGGAAGAGCACTTAATATTAGAGGTTATTGAGAAGGTTGTATATTGGATGGGTCGAGGAGATGATTTTTCAGATTCGCAGAACACTGAGGGTTCTTTGTTCATAGGTTGTTTCTTAGGAAGCAAACTCAATCATTACATGAGTTGAGGAGATATTTTTCAGGTTGGTAGAACTTTGGGGTTTTCTCCAGTTGATAAGAGGGAAATTATTAGAGTTTTGATGCGGTGACTTTTGATGGTTGAATGCTTTTTTATTACGAGATTGTGATGGGATGAGGTCTTACTAGCATTAGAGATTGAAGGTCTGACGATCACCAATCTCTGTCATTTGAAGTTAGTAGTTTCATGCGAAGGACATGATTGGCACATATGTGAATATATTCATGATAAAGAAAGTAACCAATGTATCAGGACTTCTTTATCAAGATGCAAAACATTGGTATCCATTACAAGTATTCATCTGCATTTGCAAAGTGTTTAGCCTCTACAGATACAGACTACATACAGATTTTCCACAAAAAAATTGCTCTTCGTCTCATGGCAACCAAACCTTGTGCAGAATACCTCTGGAGGTCCTATTTTATATAGTATTATGTAGAAAAACACTGCTTTATCCAATAAACAATAAGAAGGTTATGTTTTTTTCTTTCTTACTAGGTTTTGGTTTGGTTTAGGCCTTAAAAAGCACAAAAACCATAATTTGTCTCCCCAATCTTTCTATTATATTAAAAAATAGAATAAATAAATGATTTGAAGACAGCCTACAGGAACATTAAAAGGCATTAGAGTAAAAATAAAAGGAAACATTTTTTTTCTTGAAAGAATAGGCTTGGTTTCAACCAAAGTCTGTTTATCCAACTAGATATGGCTAATAGAATCCATATGCATTATATGAATTGTATCGAGATTTGTGAATCATGGGATTTGTTTCTGCATCGTAAGAGTTTTTATTTTTTATTTTTTTCTATTTGCAATGTAGATTCTCGATACTAATCGATTTTTTTTAAAATATATGATCCAGTCACAAGATCTGTATCATGAACCATAGGTTTTTGTAAACTCTAGATAGATTCTGATATATCATCTAGTGGGTTCCATATAGATGGGTGGATGCATTGCATTTAGTGGGTTGCATTTAGATAGGCATGATGGGTAGGACGTGTGGATAGTCAGATCTTTCATCAATTAGTTCCAGAAAATGGGCTGCTTTTGATCTTTCATCTAGTGTCACCCTTGTGTAGATTGTTTATTTTCTTGGGTCCAATGTAGATAACATAAGATGGTTATGATCCTTATCTAGCAGGTCCCTACAGATGAGAATTAAAGAGTGGATAGGTATGATCTTTATCTAGCAGGCCTCGTCTAGATGGGTGCATGTGTTTGATCTAGTGGGTTCCACTTGGATGGGCACAATGGGTAGGATTGATGGATGGTTTGAGATTTCATCTAGTGGGTTCCACATAGATGGGTGGATATAGTGGGTTACATTTTATATCGTGAGTTTCACATATATGATATATGGGTGGTTTGGGTGGATACCTTAGATGTATGACTGACTCCCATTTGAGGTAGGACAAGTAGAATTATTCATAGCTATTGGGTCCCATGTAGATGGGTCTTGTGTGGATAGATGACCGTTAACCCATTATGTGTTACGGTTTGGTCTTTCGTTAGTGGGCTTGATGTATATCAGTGCATAGGTTATAGCTGGCTGTTTGTAGGTCTCATATTCATTAAGTGGGATGGAGAGATGTGGTTTTAAGTTTAACCAAAGGTTATTAATGCATTTGATTTAACCATGCTTTTACTATGGTTGAAATTGTTGTTCACAGTATAAATTCGTGTTGGCCGTAGTAGGATAAGGACAAGTTGTCATATTTTTCATTTTTACATAAAGGTACATAGGTCATATTGGTGCACCTGTTAGCCAATGCATTTGCCAATGGTCAAGGAGTACTTTTGTCAATCTTGGAGAACTATACGGGGTGTATCATTTAACATTAAAAAACACAATGGTGTATTTGTAAATTCCCTTTGAGTTTCTTTTCTTTTTTCGTTTTTGGTAGCACGACCGCAACCTTTCCTTCAAGGTTGCAATGGTGGGCACCTTCCAGTGTGCCACGGGCGTCTTTCCATTCCCCTTCGAGTTATTCTCAATGGTTGGTTGGTAAAGAAAATGAACTTTCCAAGTTTATGAAGAGTTGACATGGAAGCACTCACTATTACTATAGTTGGACCATTACTCAGGGACGCTTTAGTAAACAAGTGTACAAAATACAGCGCTCTCATAGGGTCTTTACATTAGAAAAGATCCTAATATAGTTATGCGTACATTACATATGCTAATCATGTTTTTAAAATCTCTGCGAAGTTGATTCACCCAAGTCATTTTAAAAAACTTGGAGCTGCTTTCTAAAGTTCTAACCTCATAAAGTATTGTGATGAATTTTCATTCCCACCCCCCCCCCCCCCCCCCCCCCCCCGCGGATGAAAGGGATGATTTGTAGGGTTTAGATTTTGCTGTAAGAGGTCGTTTCAAGTTATTGTGCTTGGGATTGTCTTTTTTAACGATTCTTATATGAAAGTGCACATTTGGTTTTACTTCAAGGTGGGAAGACCTTTTTTGGTTGCTTGCTATCCTCTTGTGGCTTCTTTGTACTGATGATCTAGTATAGTGGATCACCACTTCTTCTGCTACATCAGTTTTTATGTTAGTACTCTCTCTCTAAATGCGATTTTATTTTAAAATTGCTACACCATAGCATGGATGTCTACTGAACCTCTCAAAAACTTCACAGAATATCTTTACCATAATTTGACTTTTGTCACGGTATGCTTCACTCTATATTTAACTAGTTATTGAATATTTGTCCAGGTCTCCCACCATTTCGCGAATCCGGGCCAAGATGCTTTATGCCACATCGAAGGAAAGTTTCCGTCGGGCGCTCGATGGTGTACATTATGAAATTCAGGCTACAGACCCAACTGAGATGGAGATGGATGTGCTCAGGGACCGTGCGAACTAGGATACCTGGGATTTGAGTTTCTGGTTAGTTGCTGGTGATGCACGGCACTTGTTTCTAATAGACATATGTCTTTAGAAGTAAATAAGTCAACTCCTGGGAAGGCTGATGGTTAAGGCCCCCATATGATGGGCGCCTGTAGTTATGATGCCTTGCAGGTGGTAGGTTTGGTACAATGGATATCTGGTATATAAAATGTCTCAAGTTTCCGTAATCTAACTGGGGAACTGTATGTCGTCATTGTTGTTGGATCTTTTGCTGCTTATATCCCCGAAAAGTATGATGGGTAGTATGCGTGCGTGTGCGTTTTGTTGGGTAACTGAAGCTTTCATTAAAGAAGAGAATAATACAACAATGGAAAACAGGGAGGAACTACAAAACTAGAAGACTAAAAAGAAGGAGAGGAGATGCAAGAGCAGTCAATGGTGGTCATACACATGTTTGAATGTAATCTGTCAAACTGACGGATTGCACGTTAATTTCCGGCTGGCATACCGTAGAGTATGGTGAATAGAAAACTCGGTTGAGTTTTTTTATTTTTATTTTGAGGAGCGTGATTTTTCTTAGATGGTTTGGTTTCAAAGCCATATGGAGAAAAATTGATGGCGTCCTATTTTGTCAAAGTAGGATCTTCATTATTAACGTGGTTAATGCAAAAATGAAAAACCGTGGGTTACTTTGGTGCATGCAAGAAGAGACTGGAGGCTTTGGTTTGGGGACTGGAAGGTAGAGATAAGGTGAGATCGAGTGGGTCTAAGACAGTTGTGATTATGTTTAATTTGGTCCTAACTCGCAGTCCTAGGATCTCACCATGGCCGTAATCTGAGTATCATAAATAAATACTATAAAAATAATGTAAAGTAAATGTGGAATTAATGTAAAAGATAACATTAATTCCATGCCTGCCGATATTGTATCATGCCTAGCATATAATTTGTAAAAATATAAGAGATACTGATACACAAGTAGAGCAGGCATGGACTTCTCCATCGTTGGATTGAATTTCAGAAAGAGAGGAAGAAGGATGAAGGTGAGGAGTTTATGCACTTCTCCATCACTCGATTGAATTTCGGAAAGAGAGGAAGAAGGATGAAGGTGAGGAGTTTATGCCTGCTCAGGGTTGACGGCCATTGACTCTCAACACAGGAAATGAAGGTTGATAGCAACCACAAAAAAAAAAAAAAAAAAAAAAAAAAAAAAATGTGATAAAAAAAAGTTGGTTTTTCTATACGGATTCCTGTTAGTTTCATGTTTGCCTAATATTCCTTGTTTGGTATAGTGCCCATCTAAAGTGATTTTTCCGGTAAAAATCCATTCTTTATATGGTTATGAAAGTATGAAACAAGTTGAATAGTAAAGCTTGTGCAAATCTTCTCAACCCTATATCGTCTAATACTCTAATATAAGTTCGTACTATGTCTGAACACGTTATGTTGCTGGCCAGATATAATATCACTCTCCAAAAATGATCTTTATCCCTTAAACAAAGAGCACATTAAAAAAAAAAAAAAAAAAAAAAAAAAACTAAATTTGAGAGTTTTAATGCCTTTACTTAGTAGCGCTTATTTTATAAATTAAATCCAACCATGGATTGCAGTTGGATTACCATTGAATTGACACTTTAGCTGACATTGGATCGATCAGGTGTCTGTTATTAAATTGATAGTATGTAGTTCAATTCTTCCCGTTCAAAACATGTTTTTTTTTTTTTTTTTCCTTTCTAGTATTTTGAAGGAGAAGCTTGTTGCTGTTGTACATCTTTTCTGGCCGGTAAATTCAGGCGTTGCTGATGGAAGTACTTACATTAGTACCTTTGAGCATCCGAGTTTTGAGCTGTGGCTTGTTATTATTTTTGCCATTACATGTGAGGAATTATAAACTATTTTAGCCCTAAACTATCCTAATGTATCTGGGTGTGGGTACCCCATTCCTTTCCTTCTGAGTGCTCCTCTTCAGGTGGTTTTCTTTTTTTTTTTGGTAAATGCTCCTCCTCATGTGTTACTTTTACATATTACTATGTCCCAACTCACCTTAAAGATAAAGTGGGGGCTCACGTAATTAAGTTGTTGGCATTTAATATGGATGTGATGGCCTTTACCTCATCTCTCATAGGAGCATCTCTCTCTCTCTCTCTCTCTCTCTCTCTCTCTATATATATATATATATAGGGGGATATTCATATGCATCCATCCCTCACCATTTTTGGTGAGGGACACCCCTTTTGGGGGTGTTTCAAGTACAAGAGGGAGGTATAAAGTACCCCTTTTGTACTTCTCTTGTACTTGAAACACACCTAAAATGGGTGTCCCTCACCAAAAATGGTGAGGGATGGATGCATATGAAGACCTCCCATATATATATATATATAGGGAAGTGCTCCTATGAGAGACATTCTCACCAACTTTATGAGAGATGAGTGGGGGCCCTCACATTTAAGTTGGGGGTCCTTGCATTTAAGTTGGTGATAGTGGATATGGAAGTGAGGGCCCCCACCCATCTCTCACCAAGTTGATGAGAGTATCTCTCATGGGAGTATTTTTCATATATATATATATATATATATGAGGGGCCTCTCCTTGGCTCAAGCTGAAGAGAACGTCCACTCAGATGCATGTGACCCGCCAAAGTTGTCCATCCGCCCATGTTTCATTTTAATGAGGGGGCCATACCTCAAAACACTTCAAATAAAACCCTACTCTCTCTCTCTCTCTCTCTCTCTCGAACCGTTACACAACACAACCTCAATCAAGGTTCCACTCTTAAACGAAATCCTCCAACTAAAATACAACCATTGCGGACCGTAAGGATGGTCTTTATAGGACCGGTCCCCATATATATATACATATTCTAACAAAATTTGCAAAAATATAAAAATGGAAGGTCTAGCGCCACTAAGTCCCTTTTCTATTTTTTTTTTCTCACGATATGAATGGAAAGCAATTAAACGGGTAATTACCAAGTGAGGGCCGATTGGTTCATAAACATCTATCATTTTCGAAAATATAAATGATTGAGTTAAACAGTAAATTATTTTGACTTTGAGGAAAAACACACACTCTCTATCTATCTGATTCTGGGGTAATCTTTGGGGATAATATCATGTGTTTTTTCTTGATAGCACTTTATTATTTAGGGCACGTGATATGTGATCTCTTCCATTTCTGATCATAAATAAATAAGCCTTTTTTTTTTTCCACTGATCGTACTTCTATACTGATTTAATTTAGAAATTAAAAAAAAAAAAAAAAAGAATAGATACCGGGGAGCGGAATCAAGAAACAGTCATTTCTTAGTTCTCTCACTGAAATTGAGCAGGTGACTTGACTCACTGACTGGTGGAGTAAAAGGTGGGAGCTCGATTTGATTGATATATATGCCCATGTAGAGCAGAGTAATGAAGGTCTTACTGGTTTCCGTGTATGGGTACTGACAAGGGCATTCCGATTATTCCCTTCCCCACCCAATAGGAATAGGAAGAAGGGGTTGGAGAAGAAGACTTGGTTTTTTTTTTTTTTTACAATATATCTATAAAGATGAACAGTTGGCACTAGGATAAAAAGTGGGGTTCTAGTTCTACAGAGACTTTTATTTAAGATTTAAGACTAGCGCAGTTGCGTCTCTTAAGCTCTCTTGGGATCTAATCTAATTATGCTGATTCTGCTGATGATAGGTTTTCCATTGAAGGGTTGAAGGGTTTTTTTTTTTTTTTTTTTTTACCGAGGCAACTCAGCTTTTAGATGGTTTTGAGAGACTATTGGTTTTGGGTGGGTGTGGGGGGAAGTGGTTTGGATGGAAGTGATTGTGTGTTCGTTACTTTTTGATGAGTCTTCTGTAAGGACGACGAGTTGCTGCCTCTTGATGATGCATGCCTTCTTTACTTGGTAAGGTAAGGTAAGGTAAGTTAAGGTAAAGGTAATTCGGGCGATATTAGTTCTGCGATTCATTTCCGGATACTTGCTGGATGATGGTTGTTTGTTTGTTTATTTATTTATTTTATTATTTCTTGGAGATTTAGGGTTTCCATGTCCCGATCCTCTCGAGGCAATTAATTCCGGGGCTTTTTGAGTGCGGGAGTTATATAGGATAAAGGTGCCGGCGAATCTCACTCTGATTGTGAATTGGTGCTTCGGAAGCTGGCTGGGATTAATAATTTGGATGCCATGTTGTAATGGTTTATGGTTTTAACTTGTTTGGCACCCAGGTGAGCTTTCTCGATGCTTTCCAACTTTTTGGTTGTGGCCTTCCTTATATACGAGTATTTTGAGGTTAAATCAGAGGATCTGAAATAGTTGGGATCCAAGAGGCTGAATTTTCAGAAGAAAGAAGAAAGAAGAAAGAAGAAAGAAGAAAGAAGAAATGGGTAGCACTTCTAAGACCATTGTTTGGTTTAGGAGGGACCTAAGGATTGAAGATAATCCTGCCTTAGCTGCCGCCGCTAGGGATGGATGTGTTCTTCCTGTTTACATATGGTGTCCCAAAGAGGAAGGGCAATTCTACCCTGGCCGAGTTTCAAGGTGGTGGCTGAAGCAATCTCTTGTCCAATTGGACCAGACCTTGCGATCTCTTGGATCTGGTCTTGTCCTCATCAAAGCAGAGTCTACTCTTGCCGCTCTTTTGCGGTGCATTGGCGCTATTGGTGCAACCCGACTGGTCTTTAACCATCTTTATGGTATGTTGTGCTCTCGTTGAATCTGCTTCTTCTTTATTTGAATTATTTACTTTGATTACTTTTATTTGGATTTCTGGCAAGAGGAATTATCTACAATATACTATAATCTTTTAATTGCTTCTTTTCTTAGAATGAAATCCATATTCAAGCTTGCATTGAAGAATAATCTATGGCTATGGCCAATTGTTGCGTCGGTGATAAACTTTCTTGACTAATATGGAGCCCATCTGATGCAGTGACTGCTTTCATCATCGTTGTCGTTATGGAAGCCTTGTCCCAACTATGTTGGAGCCGGCTAAATGATGCATGCAGTGACTGCTTTGAAGTATTTAATTTCATTTTTACGGTTGATAGCTTTCAGCAGCGAATGGTTCGAACATATTCTGAACAGTCTAGAAAGGGAGGAGATTTAGATTAGGTTCTGTACTTCTAGTTGAAAAGTTCTTCATTTGGAAAGATGGAAAATAATCAACTTTTGAACATGCCGGAACCGGAATAGATTGGAACTCATCATCATCATCACATCATCAAAGCCTTGTTCCAACTATGTTGGGGTCGGCTACACGAATTTTGTTTCTCCATTCGATCTATCTTGAGCCAAATCCTACCTATTTGTTATAATGTTTTTCATTTTGAAACATGTGAAATATTCTGACTTCTAGGGATGTAATTGTTGTCCCCATTGCTTCAATCTGTAGTTTTTTTCTTTATTTCCAAGCTAGTAGTGCGTGTGTGTGTGTGTGTGTGTGTGTGTGCGTGTGTGTGTCTGTAGTTTTTTTTTTGTTTATTTCCAAGCTAGTAGCGTGTGATTACAGAGAATTTATGGAGAAGGGCCAACAAGTTCCTAGGATTTGATTTCATTGGGTGTTTGGTAATTCACTTGTATAGAAGTGAAGTGAATGGTCGCTTTAAGAGAAAAGAAGAAAAAAAAAGTGTCAAATAAAATGTACCAAATTTCAAAAATCAACCCATCCTTTTTTATTAAAAAAAAAGCCGAAAAGATACCTTTCCATGCTACTAACTACCTTTCCATGCTACTAATTGACAAAAGGCCCTCTTCTTTTTTACCAAAAAAGTAAAAAAAGATACCTTCTCGTACCACTAAATGACAAAAAGCCATGACAACTTTTTGTCAATTAGCACTTTTGGATTTGACTTTCTCTTCTTTTATTCTCTCTTGATTTGACCTGTCTCTTCACTTCCCGCTACAAGTAAATTGCCCAGACAAGAGTGTGGGTGTTTTGATGGTCCTCTGTAGAGATCTCTACCCTTATCTCAATTGGCAAAAGCCCATTACTTAGACAATCTAGGAATTCGTTCCAAACAAGCCCAAACTAAACAAAGTGGACGGCGGTAGCAAACAAGCCTGAAAACAACAAAGTGGAAGACACCATTACATTGGAGGGAATTGAAATCCTAGCAAGTAATGAACTTAGGGCTCCCTCTCTGAAAAAATGAGTAAAGGAAGTACTACAGTTCCCTTCCTGGAAGTAGAGCTGTAAGGTACCAGAGTGAAAGAAATCATTGAAACCAATCATCCTTTCTTAAATTTAATCTCTGATGTTTTTATTTTATTTTCTTTCTATTTTTCTGATTTCTGAAAAAATGAGTAAAGGAAGCACTACAGTTCCCTTCCTCGAAGTAGAACTGCAAGGTACCAGAGTGAAATTCATGAAACCAATCATCCTTTCTTAAATTTAATCTTTGATTTTTTTCATTTCTTTTCTTTCCATTTTTCTGATTCCCAACCAAGAGGAAATGAGGATCTGATAGAAGGAAAGTGAGCTGCAGTGTTTTTGTAAGGTTTGACTTTTACTTTTCGTTTATTTTTTCTTTGATAAATCCCAAGAAAATGGGAAGGAAGAGATGTAACTGGTAAAATGTGAATCAATACAAAAGGAAAAACGATCAGGGATCTATTGAATTGTATAATCAAATAAAGAAATGAATGGGTCAGCATCTTGATGAAAACACACTTGCTGAGCAATGGAATTCTACATCTGGAGTATGACAACATTCAGCTCTTTCTAGTCCAATGATGTGGTCTCATTGAAAGTACAGGAGAGGAGCCTGAATAAGGACACGGCATTGCTCAGATATGGCATCTAAAGTGCCAGTTGTTGGGGCACCACCTGGTGTCATTGAGACCAGGATTAGGATAAGCTAGAGGTAATTATTGCCAGTCCTTTCCATACATGATATTTGGTCATCTCTCCCTTGATTAGTGAAAAGGATGGATGGATAACAGGTTGAAGGGATAGAATGCGAGTCAAAGAGGGACTTTATATAGGCCATTGCTGGGTCTGTAATAAGAGTGGTATAGGTTATTGATGGGAAATTGGGAAACTGTCTGAGGATTGAGTGGGGCCGCTGAACTATGTGGATCAGTGATTGATATTGGGTTAAAGACTTTACAGGCTGAACACTTTTTTTTAAAAATGGTAACGATGATATATAAAATTATGAAGAGTTATTACAACCACAAATACTCAAAAACAACCAAACTAATAGAGATACACTAAACGCCCACCAAAATTACACTATAGCCACACTTATATTACATGAACGATCAACCCCTTGCTTTGCTAAAGTATCTGCCGTCCCATTAGCAGACCTACTAACACGCTGAAAGGAAACCCAAGAGTTTGACACTAAATATTGAATCGACCCCTTACTGGCTGAACACATGGATGCTAAATGGATGTAAATAGGACATGTTTATGCTGCACGCTGGGCTGTCGAAAAGTGACAAAACTGGACTGTTAAGGCCTGTTGAACATATGCTTATAGGCCGTGATCTTGGGCTAGAATTGGTTGACACTCGACGGCCAGGGCTGAGTCTAGCATTGAAACAATTAGCAGGGTGTACGGGTTTTTTTGCCATTGATTAGAGCAGAGTTTAAGGCTTTTAAGTTTTGCTGGATTAAGGCAGGTTAAGGATTTTTATGCATAGGAAGGGTGAATGGCTAGGATTATATGAAGGCCGGATTCAATAGTCGTGAACTGAATCTGATGGCTAGATTTTAGGCCAACTTTTATGGAATTTCAGCATAAAATTGGATACAAAAATTTTACGTGGGCGATTATTCAGCAATCAATCATAATTCCTCCGCCATATGTCTTGCCTCAGAATGTGCCAGCAGGGGCGGAACCAGGAATTTTTTGTTAGGGGGCCAAAGTACCAAATTTTTTTACTACGCTATAGGCTCCATGGGAGCTCTGATCATCTAGACCGACTTCAAATGCATGACCCTTCCCCTCAAATTTCGTGGAGCACCGATCATCTAGACCGTCTTCAAATGCATGACCCTTCCCCTCAAATTTCGTGGGTCCCGCCGTGACAATGGTAGCAATCCAATAAGGCACATAGTGTTGGAGTATAAGTGTAAGTCTTCCCCTAGAGTAAAATAAGCTTAAAGAAAATTACAAATTTTAGTAGCAAAGTAGACCAAAAAATCCTTGAAATTGTGGCAAGAGTCCTTATAAAAAATAGCAAAAAGATTAAACACGGAAAATTTCTTAAAAGAAATAATAAGAATTATAATAATTGTAATAAATGAAAACTCATTTGTCACCCTTAAGGTTCAAGTCTCAAAGCAGCGTATTAATTTAAAGTGGAACTTTGAAGGGCGAAAATAACTTATTCACAAACAATCTTAGAAGATAATTTAAGGCTTGGGCTCATGAGAAATTCATGTGGGTTCTTAATACGGCCATATGAAAAAGAATTAGGGCCTCTCAATAGCCCATATCCTTACAAAATTTCATTCAAATAGGACTTTGGCCCACCATTAGATTGATCGCGTACAATATATATATATATATATATATATATATATGGGAGATGCTCCTATGAGAGATAGCTGGGAGCCCTCACATTTAAGTTGTTGGCATTGGATATGGATGTGAGGGCCCCCACTTTTATCTCTCATAGTAAGGTGAGAGATGCTTTCATAGGAGCACTTCCCACTTCCCATATATATATATATATATATATATATATATAAATAAAAGGAGGGCTCCCCTAGGCTGAAGCTTAGCATATCCTCAGCTGAAGCGTGCGATTTGCATGTGTGGAAGTCATTTGGAAGCTCGCCCATTTTTTCCCCTTTCCCTCATCTTTCTTTCTAATCTAATTGATCCATAACCAAAAAAAAAAAAAAAAATGTCGCATAACATCCCCCTCCTTCCCTCCTTTCATCATCACCCATCTCCCTCTCTCGACCTCCCTTCCTGCATCGCAAGTAGCCCATCGTCCCCCTCCTTCGCTCTTCCGTCATCTCCTCTCTCCCTCTCTCAACTGCGATTCCTGCATCGCCTCCTCTCTCCACTGCGCCCATCAGAGATATGCAAACCGCCAGCGATCTGCGCCCAACCTGATCAGAGACCATTTGCCTCCAGAAAACATCAGAGATTTGCGCCCAGCGCCATCTGCTGCATCGGTATATTGGGATGGGGTTTGTTTGCTAAATGTTATTGACAAGTTGCAAGAGTTTACGTTGTGAAACAGGCATATGAAATGGAAAGAACAATATTTCAATTTTTTTCTATTTCCTTACATGATCGTAAGAGTTTCTGTTTTGATACAAACATATGGAATGGAAAGAACAATATTTTTCACAGACATGTTCTGAGTATAGGAAATGCCAAAGAATTGTGCTGATGTGGCACAACTTTTCTTCAACTACATGAAATTCACAGTTCCAAGGGAAGGGATCGGAATAGTGAATCATTCAGCAAAAATTGCTCACTTATTTTTCAGACATGTGATTTTCGAAAACTAAGATCTGCACAACCATTCCCCGGGAGTTGTTCTTTTACCTTTTGGACTATCTCCATTGATAAACATGGGCCAACTACATCATATAAAAGTCACAAACCATATTGTAACATCCATTTTGAGAATAGCTTGGATGCTCTGTTCCTAAGCTTAGTACGTAAGAGGTTGGAGTGCTAAGGCACTGATGACAACTTATTGCAGAAGAAAAACACCATTGTTTGCAGATGTCCTGAGTGCATGACAAACTGATCTTAAGGATCAAAGCAAGGGCGTTGGTTTTTTAACCTCAATAATCAATCAGTTGGCTTGTTCATATCAAACCACCTCAGTCTTCATAGTCAAAGGAAACACATCATGAAATTGCCAAACTAGCAATCAAGTTGGATCTTCATTGATAGAGTTAATCAATGAGAACATTTATAAATCAAGGAAATAGCTTTGCTTTCAGTCATCAAGAATGTGGATTCTGTCTTCATCAACTTTCAGTTGTTATCATCGCAACAAATATTTATCTAGTCTTTCAAGACATTTGATAAAATGACAATTCTTGATTTCATGGGGTATAAATTACAATTGATATTGCCAAGTCATTCCTTAAATAAAGAAACTAAGACTTCCAATTACAAGGTCCTTTATACATTAAGAAGAGGCTCACAGCTTGCAAATCTAGTTTTTTTTTTCTTGGATAATGAACATGAACAAGAGCAGTTTGAAGTCGTCTTAGATAAAGTTGGGTTCATGTGCTTCAAGTATACAAGTTTTGGTGACCCACAAGACCTCCTTTATAATGTCTGAAAAGCCTTTCTTTTTTCTGCAGACCAATGAGTGTACCATCTGCTGATCTCACATCATCTTCTAAAAAAATACTAGCGAAGGGTGAAAAGGAACTCTTTAGGTTTGAAGGTTCTCTCAAAAGTTGTATTTCAAGCTTAATCTCTTGCTTCAAGGAGGGGGTGGCTGAGAGAGGAGGTGCAGTAGATGGGGCTGGTCAGGTAGGGGATGGCTGAGAGGGGAGGTGCAGCAAATGGGGCTGGGTGCAGATCTCTGGCGGTTCGTAGTCGAGAGAGGGAGAGAGGAGATGACGGAAGGAGCGAAGGAGAGGGGGACGATGGGTGACTTGCGATGCAAGAAGGGAGATCGAGAGAGGGAGATGGGAGATGATGGAAGGAGGGAAGGAGAGGGGGATGTTATGCGACCTTTTTTTTTTTTTTTTTTTTGGTTCTGGATCGATTAGATTAGAAAGAAAGAAGAGGGAAATGGGAAAAATGGGCGGACTTCAAAATGACTTCCACACATGCCAATCGCACGCTCCAGCTAAGGATATCCTAAGCTTCAACTTAGGGGAGCCCTCCTCTCTCTCTCTATATATATACATATTTATATATGAGAAGTGCTCATATGAGAGACACTCTCACCAACTTTATGAGAGATGGGTGGGGGCCCTCACTTCCATATCCACTCTCACCAACTTGAATGCAAAGACCCCCAACTTAAATGTGAGGGCCCCCACCCATCTCTCATCAAGTTGGTGAGAGTGTCTCTCATAGGAGCACTTCCCTTTATATATATTTATATATATGGGGAGGTGCTCCTGTGAGAGTGTCTCTCACCTTGCTATGAGAGATAGGGGTGGGGGCCCTCACATTTAAGTTGTTGGCATTGGATATGGATGTGAGGGCCCCCACCTTATCTCTCATAGTAAGGTGAGAGCATCTCTCATAGTAGCATCTCCCATATATATATATATATCAATCTTGTGAGTTTTGTTGATAAATTTGATGGTGGGTCATCTTTTATTGGATTGAAATTTGGCAAGGGCTTATAAGAAAAGTGTGGCCAGATACTTTAAGCATTTTAGGTCTTTACAAGTAGGCCCCACTAAGGAACCTCATTAATTTTTCTTAGAACCCCAATTTATAAATCTTCCACATTTATAGTTTATATTGCATATTTGCATGACTCTTATTCAAACAAATCATAATCTAAGAAATTAAGTAACAACCCTAATGAAGTAACATCTATTTTAAAACCATTTTGCTTTATTAAGAAAGGACAAATGATAAGTGAGACTAGAAGACTCATCATAGTTTGCATTGAAATCTCACAATAATATTCGGGATTTTTTTGGGACACCTAACTAAATGTGCTCATTAATAAATATCAATGAAAGAGACTGATACTAAATGGTCCCACTAGTTTTTATCAGTAAATGGCCTGGCCAATGAAATCATTATTTATTCATGGCCTGGGCAATGAAAACATGGTCCCGCTAGTTTTTATGGTAGAAATCATTAGATTCCCATTTATGATTTATTAAGTAAATGGCATGGGCAATGAAATCCTATTGATGCAATAAATCACTCAATAACATTAGCAGATTCTTTCTCCTTTAACTCCTCCCTTTCCTTTCCTTTCTTTCACTCTAATTTTTTTCTCACAAATCAATTAAGATTGCGTAACACTACTTTTGGAATCAATGATTCATACATTTAAATTTGACAATTGATTGGGGGGGGGGGGGGATCCACCACAAAATGGAGGTGCCACATGATCAAAACACAGGATTTAAAAAACTGTGGGGGACCATGGCCCCTGCTGGCTCCGCCATTGTGTGCCAGTGTGAAGCTAAAAAAAAGAGGAGAGTTGGTATACTATTATTTTTGCTCCTTCATTTAATTGTCATTATTATCACTGTTGTTACTATTATTTATTATTATTGTTGCTGTTGTCGTCGTCGTCATCATTATAAGGATAAGATAATTGATGAAGATGATTTGATCATTTTTTATCTCTTTTTCCCCTTAACCACTTTCTTTTCAGATCCTGTTTCGCTTGTCCGTGACCACAATATTAAACAGCAACTGGTGGAGAATGGAATTTGTGTGAGCAGTTTTAATGGAGATTTATTGTATGAGCCATGGGATGTATATGATAAAATGGGTCATGCTTTTACAACCTTTGATGCATACTGGGACAAGTGCATGAGCATGACAATTGAACCGTCATGTCTTCTTCCACCATGGAGATTGGTGCCACCAGCAGGTCAGTTTTAAAATAAGAAAGATATCTATTTTTAGTGGACGATTTCAAAATCATTTGTCTTCTTTTATTTAAAGAATTAGCAAAACTCTATATAACATGTGGCACACAAAGTTGCATCACTGTTGGGAGAAAGCTGTCTCTCAACAACTTGCTTGTGGGGTATGCTAGTGTAGCATAACTCACTCGAGGCTCAATCTTTGGACCTTCTTGTTGGATCTGCACTTATTTCTCAGGCCTGAAAACTAATTGGGCAGTTTGTATTGGCTACTGTTGCATAAAAGACCCACAAGATTTCCTGGTCTGGCATGACTTTTTAACAATATCGGGCCCAGTATTGGCTGAAAGTCTTAGCCTGAATTGATCAACCCCAGTTATGGCCTTTGCAAAATGGCATTGTTGTGCAGTTTTGGTTCAGATGCTGGCGCCAGGCATTGGGTGCTGGTCACCAGGCCCTAGCGTTGGGAATCCAGTGCCCAGCAGTGCCCACTGCCAAGGGACTCCCCCAAAGTCTATAAATAGAGGTCCCTAAGCCCTAAGGCTTATTTGGGGAGTTTTGGGAAAAGAGAAAGTGCTCTCTTCCTCTCTTTATCATTTCTCTTCTTTCTCTTGGAAATTTCCTCCCTTTTCTTTAAGTTTTCTTCCTCTACTGCCTCATGAGGAGTTTTGAGAATTAAATTGAGGGACTTTTAGCACGTCTCTGACTGGTCGTTCTTGGGCCCTTTTGGTATTGTAAAGGGACATCGACAGCCCTTATCTTTTTTTTGTCTTGGGCCCATAGAGAGTCCAGTGGTGTTGTACCATGTTCAAATTTCATAAATAAAATCACAAATTTCCATTTCATTTGTTATATGCATTTTGTCTAAAATTTGTGTTCACATCGATGTATCTTAAAAATGAGGTAGTATGATACTTGCCTGATAATATGCACCATCCTTACTACTCCTGTACCTATGGGGTCGATGGTCAGCAATCTGGACTGTTCATTTGGTGGTCCCCACTTGGATACACCATGCTGCTCCACTTGGATATACCATGCCTCAGATGTTAATATATGAATTTCTCTGCCACCCGACATTTGTCTTCTGTTAAAATTTGAATATGGACCATTGCTGTATTTCTTTCTCAACCGTCTATTTTCAGGCCTTTTAGCGATTTTTTCCGATACATAACACTTTTAAGTTATGGCATTTCTACTTTAGGGCCCATCTTCTTTAATTTGCTGTATTGTCTACAGAAACTGTTGAGAGCTGTTCGATTGAGGAATTGGGTCTTGAGAATGAAATGGAGAAATCTAGCAATGCATTGCTAGGTAAAGGATGGTCCCCGGGTTGGAGCAATGCAGATAAGGTACTATCAGAATTTGTGGCACATCATCTGCTCAACTATTCCAAGAACAGGCTGAAGGTGGAGGGCACTGCCACATCACTTTTGTCACCATATCTTCATTTTGGAGAACTGAGTGTAAAAAAAATCTTCCAGTGCATACGAATGAAGCAGATATCATGTACAAAAGAAGGGAACCCTGTCGCAGAAGAGAGCGTGAGACTCTTCCTCAGAGCAATTGGTCTTCGAGAATATTCACGTTATCTTTGTTTTAATTTTCCCTTCACTCATGAAAGATCATTGATGAGAAACTTGAGGCATTTTCCGTGGTGTGCCAATGAAGGTAATTTCAAGGCTTGGAGACAGGGTCGTACTGGTTACCCATTAGTTGATGCAGGTATGAGAGAGCTATGGGCAACAGGATGGATACACAACAGAATCAGAGTAATTGTGTCAAGCTTTTTTGTAAAGTTCTTGCTACTTCCTTGGACTTGGGGGATGAAATATTTTTGGGATACCTTATTGGATGCTGATCTAGAAAGTGACATCCTTGGTTGGCAGTACATCTCTGGCAGCTTACCAGATGGGCATGAGCTTGACCGTCTTGACAACCCACAGGTTTGAAATTTCCTGTTCAGTTTGCAAACTCCCCTGATATTTGGCTAACGGAATACTCCAAGTTCTCAAATATCCAGCTTTCAATGCTTAGAGGCCCTTCATCATTTGTGAATCCAACTGGGGGACAACTTTTTGGGAATTTAGATTTCCAACACAATAATTCTTAGATATCCTCTAACCAAACACACCCTAAATTTAGAAGCCTTACCAAAGGAATTGTAGAGCCTTGGTGCACTGGAATGTATATAATCTCCACTGCACCATTTGGTCTTATAGTTCAGTGATCCAAACCATTGATCTGATGAGTCTGATTTTGAATGGTTGATCACCATAAAGTCTTCCATTTGTAAAAAAAAAAAACTAATCAGACACAAGAGGTGGTTCTTTTCTTTAAGACCTTGAAAACTGAAAATTCTGAGTTACATTAAAATTCTCACATTGGAGAAGATATCATCATACTCATTCTTTTGGCCTGACAAACTATTCATGTTGGGCCAACCTTTTGGTGATACAAACCATTTGTACAGTGGGCCCATCCTTTTGTGGAAGATTCCAAAATTCACCCACTTTAACTTAACCTTGCAGTTTTTTCCTGTTAGACGTGGACCATCTGCAGTAATTTTCGCGTGCCACCTATCAGATACTAGTTACATTAAGGAGAGATGTAATAGAAAGGCCAATCAGATGAAAGGCTTTACTTGAGGTTACTATTAAATGAAAATGCCTTGATTGATTTTTGTACCAAACTTGGTTTTTCTTTGAGTGCAATTGAGTTATTGAACTTGGGAGTTTTCAGAGCTTCTAATCTTGATGTACTTCAAGTGGGGTTCTTGCTTTGTTGTTCCATACAATTTATCTGAATCATCTGATGGCCCCATTGAGGACAGATCATGTCCCTAAAGAATCAATACTGTAAGTTCCTATCCACTGGACATTTGGCCTTTTCCCCTGTTGAAAAGTGTAATCCTCTTAATAAATCTTTCTATTTTCTGGCCAACAACTACAGGGTTACAACTTTTCCTATCAGATCACTTAATTTGGATCATAAAGTCATGTACCCTGCAAGTTGTTGTCCCACACACCTGCACACACATCCAGATACATATTTACAATCTCAAGAACCAATGATATTATAGCCGACCATTGGTTTAGGATCGTATAGTTTCTCTTCACTATCTCATTCAGTTTTTTCTCCTCTCATTTTTTTTTTTCATTTAATTCTGGATTAGGATCAAGGATGCAAATATGATCCAGAGGGCGAATATGTGAGGCATTGGCTTCCTGAGCTTGCAAGAATGCCGACTGAATGGATTCACCATCCATGGGATGCTCCTAGATCTGTGCTGCGAGCATCAGGGGTGGAGTTGGGATTAAACTATCCAAAACCTATTGTGGATATTAACTTGGCCAGAGAACGTTTGTTAGATTCTATATCTGTGATGTGGGAATCAGATACAGCTGCTAGAGCTGCTAAGTTGAATGGAACAGAGGAAGACGTTGCTGATAATTCAAACAGTATGGAAAATCAAGCCATTCCAAGGGTTGTCGTTAAGAAGAATATTTCTTGTGCTAGTTCAGCTCATGATCAGAGAGTACCCACATTACAGAAGCCCAAGGATGGTTTCTATGACCAAAAGGGATTGAAAGCTTCGGTCCTTGAGAGAAAAAACTGTGTTGACTTACTTGGTCAAGTCTCCAAAGCTGGGGGCTCACGGAAGGATGAAGATTTATGCTCTACAGCGGAATCTTCTTCAGTTAGGAAAAGAAGCATTAGTGAAAGCCAATGTGTTGTTCCACCTTCATTTTCTTCTTCATCAAATGGAAAATATGCTATTCCACTTTCGGCTTCTCCATCGAATGGAAATCAAGATAATGAGGGTGATTGTTCCAACCTCGATGTTCAGATTGAATCTTCTTCGAAACGACCATGGAAAGAACAATCAACACAGAAAGGATTCAAATGAAAGAGGTAGATTTACTTCACTTCAAAATGTGCACTCACATGCATGAGCATTTGTGTGATATGCATCTGCATGCTGTGTCTGGGTATGGGTGTGGGGGGGGTGTGTGTGTGTGTCGAATGAAAGTAAGTAGCTATACTTCACTAACTTCATAATAATAGTCTATATCCTATGATACACGGATACTTCAAAATGGGCAATGTATCGTGTTGTATCATATCCAATACTTCACTTTTTATGTGTAAAATTCGTGTCCCTGCCGTGTCTATGGTGTGTCCTTACCGTATCCATGACGTATCTATGCATCATAGTCTATATCTACCTCCACACATGTTCATGTCTTTGGCAGTCCACAACATTGATATGATTATTAAAGTCAAAACCTTGGGATTGATAGCCTTTCTTCAAACAGTTAAAAGGAAAAAGATGGATGGTAGGGCTCGTCAAGTCATGGTGCTTTATGCGACATCTCCTTTACACGATGGGGGTCGAGGGTCCGTTGACTCACTGAAATAGATTGGGATTTGCAACCATTGATCCCACATGTAACGAATTAGTTGCCTCAGCAATGTGTTCATGGGTTTTCCATCCCCAATTAAACCTCAAAAATACATCATAGAATGTATTGGTTGCATGCTTTTCTTCATCATTAACCTTCCCATTTCAAACATTTAACTTACTGCTTAGTCTCTCTTTAGTCTTAGCTTTGTTTTTATTTTTATTTTAATTTAGTGGAAGCATTATGCCATTCCAACTTACATTGAACAATTCAGTTCAATCTTGTCCATGTTGGATTTTTTTATCTGAGTTGATTTCATGGACAATGTTTTAGAAGCCCTACATCCCACATCGCCTAAGTAATGCCTTTGGCAAGGCTTCATATAATACCTGATTGGGTCTTCCACCTATGAGCTTAAGCTTTTGGGTTGGTACATAGTATCTTACAGAGGATTCATGCTTTCAAACTAATTATCAAATTGTACATGAAATGTTGACGAGGTATACTTACGGCGATAGGGAAATTAGCATCCTGCCAAATGTAGTTTTTGCCATTCTCAACTGTATTGAGCGCCACTTGTTCTGTCAATGTCAACCATGTAGTGTCTTCTCTCAAAAAAGGAAAAAAGAAAAAGAACAAACGAAAAAAAAAAAAAAAGGCAAAGTCCCCTAGTAACTAAATTAATAAATTTAAGGCCCTTGGACTAGACTTACTCTTACCCTATTCATCTTACTTTAATTTGCTTTTTGAGAATTGTGGCTCAGGTGGTGAAATCAAAATAATAAGTACATGTTTGGCATCTCTATTTCCAACCTCTATTTGTCTAAATGTCTAATAAAGTGGGTAGGTGCTTGGAAAATAAGAGTGTTTGGCACACGACTCTACCCTCTGCTTTAGAGAAGTGGGGGCAAATCCTCTTAAAATGAGAAGCCCCAATTCTAGGGTTATGAAAATAAGAGCTACAAGGTCTCAAAAAAGTAAAGGCGGAAGTTTTTTTTTTTTTTTTTTAAGATGAAACATTTTTTTTTTATTTTAGCCTCTTTTTGACGGCTCTATTTTGGATGGCTTTGTCAGAATAAGAGTAGAGAATAGAGATACCAAACAAGGCCTTAGCTTTCGGATTTTGAGTCTTGAGTCTTTACTTTACATACTATGCTGTGAATATGTAGAAAGAACTGTCTTGATTTAATTTGAATTATTATGCCAAGATGATACATTTACTTGTTTGTACGCATTTTGTTGATTCTTATAGTTGTTATTTATATGCAGGAAGAAGCAGATCTTGAGGTCTTTAAGCTTCTAAAATCCATGAGGCCTTGTAAGGGACCTCCTTGATATCTGAGAAGATAAAACTAGTAAGCAAGTTTGTATATATACGTCACACTAACCATGTAATCTTATATGACTCTTGCAAAATGGTCCAGTTACTTTTCATTAAAAGATGCCCACTTGTTGGGCCCCGCTTGAGCGCATGCAGTTAAGGGAGTCATGACGACGGATAGGCTCTGTTGTGTATCAAATGATCCTAGACCTTAGTTTTAGGCCCTCAAAGCTAATTGCCTATGTGTCATGCAAACTTATTGTGATAAAATCTAGCTGCAATTGGAGTCCAGATCAATGTCCACTTAAGATCGGAGCTTACTCAAGGGGGTGGCTGCTTATGGATGGAATAGATTGATCATTGGAGGGCCCCCACTACGGGGGGGCATCTTATATTAGCTAGTTTTTATCTTCTTTTGCTCTTATTAGTGTGATCAATTTCCTGTATCTTTATGTTAGACATTGATATTCCTCAATAATATTTTGTTATGATGCTCACTGCCTGTGAAGGATGAAATTGGATGCACTATGCACTGACATCTCAGACCTTTATTCTTTTTGTTGATGGAATTGCACGCATTCATATTTGTATATGGATTCATACAAGCAAGACATCACATCCGAAATACAAATTAATTCACACAATTGATGAACTGGATTAATTATGCATCCGCAAACGTTTGTTTCTAGTTTGTACTTCCATGAATAGATAAATGCAAAAGAAAAAAAAAGAAGATAAAGTAAATCAAGATAGTACTGAAATTAAGGAGTTGTTTGGAATCCATGTAACAATCACTTCAGAAGAACAAAATTAAGAAATGGAGAGCTGTTAGGCTTTAGTATTGGTATGGGTGTCAACAGGCCAGGCTGAGGATAGCCAAGTGCGACCTATTTATCTTTTGACCTGAAATTCAGATGCCGTGACATCAAGCAGCAGCCTATACGTTGCCAAAAGTGTTGAGCTCTGGCGTGAAAATCTTAACCAAGTTGCACTCTTTTGTATTAAATAAATGTGGACCTAGATGTTATTTCCAGCACCCATTTTGGTGCCTCTGATAAGGCAGCTAAGATCATCGTAACTTGTGGAAAACAATATATGTTGTGAAGTTATATACTAATTAATCTAGTTTGGGAAGAGCTGAGCTGAGTGGGGGGTGGGTTTACAGTCTTACAAATAGAAGCGTGGCCTGCTAACTTGCTAGACGGGGTTGATGTTTAGGCTTGGCCTTGGCTTACCAGGCCTATAAAAAACGAGCAATGCTAGGGACAGACGTCAGAGACAAGCCGCAGACAAACGTTTGAGGCATGCATGCTTTTCAAGGCACCGAAATCACAGACGTTTATCCGCCGCTTATCTCTGGCGTCTGTCCCTGAGATTTCTCATAAAATAATAATCTGTCAGTGACTGGTTCACAAATGGTCCGACAGCCTGAGTTTTGGTGAAGTAGTCAGTACAGTATCAGGTATTTTATCCCTGAGGCGGCACTTGCAATAGAAAGTATGATATGCTTCGAATTTTTACACAGTGCATTTATATATATGGGAGATGCTCCTGTAAGATATGCTCTAACCTTTATGAGAAATAACTCTCATATTTAAGTTGACATTGGAGATGGATGTGAGGGCCCCACCTTATCTCTCGCAATAAGTAATGTGAGAGTGTCCCTAGCACCTCCCATATATACATATATATATTAATAAAAGAATTAGATCGGTTTGTTTTTCAATTGGACGTTGTGGCAGTCATGCTAATGATTGAACCTCTCTCCATACACGTTTTTTTTTTTTTTTTTTCCTTGAGATTGTTTTTAAAATTTTATTTTCACTTAGTTTTTTTTTGCAAGTTGGAAGGGATGCGTATCATTGAGTTTTGATGCTACCAATTAACACGAAGGGGGGCGGGGTATACGCATGAAATATGTAGTTCATAAATGCAAGAGATCATCAGTGTTCGTGAATAGACCGAACATATATAGTGTCCCGCGGCTTGTTGGCTAGGATCAGATTGGGGATTGGCCTGGCCCTCCGTCACGCGTATGCAATACAGGACCAACAGGTATTATCAAAGGGGATGACAAATGCATGATGTTAGTGGTGGCATGGCGGAGAGGATCATAAAACAACCGTTAGATTCTCTACTCTTACCACTTTTGTTTGTTCCTCCGAATCATCCAGAAGTCGGTGGAGAAACCAGGAGCAGATTTTGTCTTTCTTGCATTACAATTCAATGAAGAAATATGAGGGGAGAGAGAGAGACAGAGGCTGACATGTTAAGAAGACTTAAAATTGTTGATGACCGAAGTGGGTGCAAATGTTCTAGTCGGTTTTGAGTTAAGAAGAAGGCCCGAGTGAGTTGGTCTAGCTATGTGATTGTGGGGTAGGATAGAATAGAATAGAATAGAGCCGATTCACGGTTGTTATCTATCGTCCCAAACTTTTAGGATATCCGTCCCAATCTTTTAACTTGTATTTTGAATTTTTGATTTCTCCCGGGATGACGAATAAAATATTTATAAGAAAAAAAACTTATTGAGGAATAAAATTTTGACTCCCTATACATCAGGGGGTGTGGATAATTTGGTTAGGGGTCATTTTAGTCTACCCTTTGTCGACATGTAGCTAGCTCTCTGTGATCTGGTAGCTAGTCGGCATGCACGCTAAAAGTTGATCCCACAAAAAAAGAAAAAGAAGGTTGTTTATTTTAAGGTAAGAGTTGGGTTCCATCCAGAATTTTTAATTAAGAGTTAATTCGGCTTGAGTAAGCAATGGCATGACTTGTCTCCATTCCACTCATCTAAGCAAGCGTGAAATAGAGGAAACATTTGTTTTATAACCGTCGAGAAAAAAAGAATATATAACTTCAAAGCTTTCCTAACATGATGTGTACCAGATCAGTGTATATACTATAATAAATTTGACATGTAAACCTATGAGGCATGCAGCTGGATTCTCTCTCTGTATGTATGTATTAAATATCAATACGAAAAAGATGCATCACCGAACTGTATTTCTTTCTTTTCTTTTTTTTTTTTTTGGTAGGGAAGACAAATGAAAAAAAATAAATAAAAGGCAGCCTTGAATTATAAGTAAATTCATGTCATCATCCATGTATTCCAAATCTAACACCGGCCATTTCCTTCTTCATATTTACTTATTTATGTCATGATTTGCACCATACTTTAAAATATACTGATTAGATAATCAGTCTGTCAAGATGCTTGTAAGTTGTAACTGGGGTGTGCAGTGTGGTAGCTCGCACGTGAAGAGAGAGATATGAGTCCTTGCATCCCCAAGTGTTCTTTTCTTACAATTAGTGCATTTCAGAAGAACTAGGGACCCTGAAATTGGTACAGCAAAACCGACTATACTGCAAGAAATCCTGGCTCCGCAAATGTCCACTGGATGGAGAAATGAGGAGAAATTCAATGGTTAAATTTGGATGAAGAGAACAGATGGAGAAATCTAGGATCAAATTTGTATAACGAAAAATTTTCTCCATATGGTTTCTCTGCCACTTTTTTCCACATTCACATAAGCTCAAGGGGCTAAAATTAAATTTCTTTTTAAAAAATATCCACTTCTTACTAGTATTGTATTTGAAGGAGATAATATTTTCTTAAGTGTTCATGGATAAAGATTAATTATTATAGTCATTTTTTTGGGCTAATTAACAATGTATCCCCGTGGTATTTGACCTAATATGACTCATCCATCAGTCGCACGTATGACCCCGCAACACATGTGCACTAGGTAAATTGAGGGGTTGTAGAACACACGGAAAAATAAAAAATTGCTTCTACTCATCAGATTTCCCTATACATATCATATCCACAAATTCAAACACCAAAACCCTAAACCCATATGACATACATGAAAAAAATCAAACAGATGAAGATCAAGACGAGATGCAGACAAGAAACATGAGAAAAATCACCATATCAGTTTAAACAAAAAAGAAAGATAAAAACAATTCATTTCACAAACCCATTAAACCCACATTCAGGAATCCAAGAGAATAAAATGTAATAAAAAAATGCAAACCAAATTTCAAAAAAAAAAAAAAAAAATAATACATCGCAAAAATCAAAGTTGGCATGTGGGATGGGGAAATCGGACGCGGAAGCCTCCCTAGCATTTTGGCCCCACAGTGTTGCCTCGTCCAGGAGCATATAATGCCAGCCTCCCCATCTTGCAAGCATTACACTGGATCATCATCATCACATGGACTCTCACCAACTATCTCCATGGCTGCTAGGGTCCTCCCTCACGTGGCCAGTTTGCTACAACGCTCTCCATGACTCTGCCGGAGTCCTCCCTCACCCAGCCGGTTTGCGTCAGCGTGGTGTTGCAAATGGCGATGGCGATCGAGTACCACAAGCGATGGCGATCAACTACCCATTGCCTTATGCTTTTGCCCTAGAATTTCAGATCTTTTTCGATCTCTTTGGCTGATGGGGTTTTTTCCCTAAAAATCTCAGACCTTTCTTGAAACAAAGGCTTGATCTTCTTCCTATTTTGTGTTTAGATCTTCTTCTCTTTCCCTTTGCTCTTTCTCTTTCCCTCTCGTGTTCATCTCTCGCTTTGGGCGTTCAAAGAAAGTGGGTTTTGTTGAGAGGATTTTCGGTGTCAATAAATCACCGTCTATGGATATTTTCGTCCACAAAAGTAGCTTCCGCCTCTACTTTTCCCAGACCTATGCCTCTATTTTTCACAGGACCAAAATGGGAGCATGTCGTTTTAAGAGGATGAGCCTCTATTCCTCTAAATTACATAGAGGGTAAAATGGTGTCCCAAACGCTCTTAATTTTCCATACTCTGTCCGTTGTAGACGTTTAGACATATAGAGGGTAAAAATAGATTTGCCAAACATGCACTAAGATTTTATGACCACCAGATCTTCTAATAATTGATTTGGAACAGAGAGAACATTGAAAAAGTTAAGAGAGATTTAAGGGAATAAACTGTCTCCTTTTAGGTTAATGGCATTGGGTCAAGGCTCATCACTTTTGTGAATCTGATTTTGAATTTAAATAGTTAAGTAGGGAATTAAATAAGAGAGATTTTAATTAATGATGTATCACTTTAAAGAGAGATTTTTGAGGAGGAAAATCATATGGGAGAGAGATTTAGGGGTAGAAAGATTGGATAAGAGAGAATATTAGAATTCATTAATGAGGTATTCGACCTCTATTCCTAACTAAGATTAGAGGCAGAGAGATTTTAGGAAAGATAAATAATATCATTGGTTTTCAAAAGTGGGCCCATGATGAGTTCACAAGAATATAGTAGAGAAGAGAGAGAGAGAAAGTATATTTGTTTCAATTGACAAAGTCTATATCTTTGATGTGATTTTTTTTTATTTCTAAAGTTTGTCAATTGGAGATGGTATTGTGGGGTATTTTCCCTCAACAGAATTGGTGAATCCAAGATGGAGCTCAAAGCAAGGGGTGGCTCTTATTAGAGATATTGGGGTCTCAACCCATTGTATGAATTTCGTGGTAAATCAAATAACAACCCTCTTATTAGGGAAAATACTTTATTTTTTATATAAAAAATAAAACCCTTATCTTAGCTCTATATGTATGCACCTTATTTGATGATTTGAAATTTCATGATGCTACATTTAGCTATTTTTATATGGTTATGAAAAGATAATGTTATTTTTTTCTCGAAAATTTTTTTGGTAGTTTTTGTTTATTATTATTAATTTTGTTTTTATTGTCTTTTCCTTTTTATTTTTTATGATCTCCATTTGGATTCTTCAAAGGGTTGCTTGAATCTGGATGAGAAAATAGGTGGAGAATTAAACTAAAAAAATGCACCACCATCGTGGAAAAAAAATGCATATAATGCAGCCTTATTCCATCAAAGTAGATAGGGTCAGTCAAATATAGTCTACTTAATAGATAAGCAAACAGTAACCAAAGCCTAACTAATTTAGCAAGACAATAGCTCTCTTCAAGAGTGTGCAACAAGTGATACATGTGCGAATGATAAATTCATTCATTGTATGTGTGTGTGTCTTTGTGACATTCATTCCTAAAGAAGGCTATAGAGGTTGTAATATGCATATAAAAAAAAGGCCCACGTCAACCGTCCTATTACTCCTATTCCCACAAAATGGAAAGAAAAATAGCAATTAAAACAACAGTGCTTTGCTACAGAGTAGCAAGAGCCTATATCACAACTAGAATGTACTAACTTTGTTGCCAAGTAGTAAAAAAACATGTAGAATAGGTGGTAATTAAATCGAGTTCCACCACATTCCAAGACCTCTAGAATTTAGAATTAGGATTGTATTTTACCAATTTTCATTGGAAAATAGAATGTAGCCTTCATATGCTTGGGTCATGAATCAGGAAATATCATTTTTGTTTAACAATTTTCATGACAAAATAGAATGAAGCCCTCATATGGTTGGGTCATGAATCAGAATAATTCATGTTTTTTTTTTTTTTTTTTTTCAATGAGACCAAGTAGAAATTGCCAGTTCATGTGGAAGTGATGACTAGGATGTTCATTTACTAAAAAGGGGATTGAGGAATGGGTCAATTTGAATATTTGGATAAGGGGTCTGTCCAATATCATCTTAGTAATAAAAAAAACCATGTAAAATAGGTGGTGAATCAAGTTCTACCACAATCCAACACCTCTAGCTTTCAGAATTAGGATTGTATTTTACCAATTTTCATTGCAAAATAGAATGTAGCCTTCACATGCTTGTATCATGAATTAGAAAATATTATTTTATTTTTTAATAACAATTTTCATTGCAAAATAGAATGAAGCCTTCATCTGCTTAGGTCATGAATCAGAAGAATTCATGTTTTTGTTCAATGAGACCAAGTAGAAATTGTCAGTTTTCTTTTCAAACAAAGTGTCAACTCCTTCTGGGTTTTTTTATTAAAATAAAATGAAATAATGCCCTATTCATGTGGAAGTGATGGCTAGGATGTTCTGCTACAAAAAAGGGATTGAAGAATAGGTGAATTTGAATGTTTGGATAAGGGATCTCTCCAATATCATCTTTGAGGTCTTAGCATCATTCCATCACTGCGAGCTTGCTAATTTTATTTTCTACTTCTATCATCAATCAATGTTTTCTCTTTGTTCTTTATTAAAAACATCTTCAATTTTTTTTTCAAATGAGTCCTATTTGGATATTATCCTCTTGAATTTAATTAGTAATTATCTTTTGACTGTTTTTTTTATTCCCTTTCAATCATTGTACATGGTCTGCGGTCTCCACAATTAGGAACAAACAACCGTGGCTGCATGATGGATATGAAGAGAGGAAAATGTAGTATATGGTGGCCCATGCAGTTTTTAAAATAAACTAAAATGAATGGTTTTGATCTTAGGAAATTAGTGTTATCTTCTTCTCTTTAGAAAAATAGAAAAATAATAAAAAGAGAGAACGGTCATTTCTTATGGTCTTCAGTCTCCACAATTAGGAAGAAACAACCATTGTTGCACTATAGATATGAATATATGAAAATGTAGGATATGGTGGCCAAAGAAGTTTTTACAATAAACTAAAATGAATAGTTTGCCATTTTTAATTTATTTTCTTTTGTTATATTTTGTTTAATATGTTCTGAAAGTTTGTCATTTTTCAATAGATTGTACTTTCTTGAAAATAAACTATAGGTTTTATACTTTTAATTTTGAAAGTTCCCCTTATTATTTTGAAACTTGCTCTTTTACTTTCTATTTAATTACTACATTCTATAGAAAGTTGGGTCTAATGCTTAGGTTTAGGTTTATTCTTTACTAACCTAAGCCTCACCCATATATTAAAGGGCATTGGGTTTATGGTTTCCAACCAATTTTAGGTTTCATTTTAAAGCGCTAGTTATATATATAATGACAGCAACCCTCTTTGTGAGGGAGCGACACGTGGAATTATAACTAGCTCTCCTGCAAATACTCTTAGAACAACGTAGAGATAACCATTTTCTAAAGTTATTTTTGGATTTTTCAAATTTTAAAAGACTTATCCCCTCCTTTACTATTTTTCCCCAAAATAGCATATGTTACTAACTTCTCTTTGGTCCTTCCAAAATAATTTTCCTAGATTATATGCCCATTTACCTTCAAGGGTCTCACATATTATTAAACTAATAAAAAAAAAAAAAAAAGCAAAGGCCCTTTGGCTTTGATAGTGGCCCTACATGCTAATGAAAAATATAGAGATTTTAATGATAGGTGGGCATCTATGTATTAAATTTTGTTGCAAATCAATTTGTGGGACCCTCATGTTAGGTCCAAGATGCAAAAATTTAGGGCCTACTTATAAATCACGGCCAGCTTCTTCTTTGTTGTTTTTAATCAATCTGTGGTCCTATTGTGAAAGCCAAATTTTCTTTCATTTCCAAACTCACAATTTACGAGGGCCACTTTTGTGATTTGTATTTTGCTACTTTTTTCTCCTTACTTTCCTTTCAATATTCAGTAAGAATATTAATCTATGGGGTGCATTGTGGAGCCAATTCAATTCAAAATCCACATTTAATTTTGAAATCGATACTTGATTTATGCCTAAGTATACATATAATCAAATCAAAGTCCTAAAATATCCACTATTTACTTAATCTTGCCCTAAAATCTCCAAGGCCCCTAAAACTTCTCTCACAAGCTTTCATTTTTATCTCAATTTTTTTATTATTATCATTTATATTTACGAGCTAATTTAACTAAATAATAAATATGGAGAATCAAAGAAGCAATAAAATGAGGCAAATCAAGATATTGGACCAAGTAATAGATAGTCTTTCAAGAATGAGCAGCTTTTATAAATTAATTCACTCTTTGTACCATCAACAATTCAAACTAATTATTCTTTTTATGTTTTCCTCTTCATTATATATTATATTATTCATAATTATTCTTCAATTTTTTATTTCTTTGACCCGTTATTATATGTAATTGAGCCATTCTTTTAATATCATGTATTAGATTATTTTACTTATTTCTTATTTAAAATTTGATTTTTGAAGTTCAGTCTTAATTGTGTTTGTATTATGAGTTATTTGTTAATATTTATTTATAGTTTATTTAAATATTTATAAATATTACTAATTAGAAATTAAAAAGACAAAGAATTATCTTCGTAAAACTGGATAGGTAGTGCTCACCGGGAAGCGAGTAAGTCCAGACATCCAATGCCACATATATGGTTGCATACGACACTAGTCAGGTTTATGGCCAGTTTCCTTCTTCCTTTCTTTTTATTTGCATGCAACTGAATTTTCTAAAGACCCTTTTGTTTATACCCCTTAAGGTTTGTAGGATTTGTAAATAGGCCTATGAAGTTTTTTTATTGGCAAATAGGCCCCTGTTTTTTTATTTTTAATACCTTTGATGTCCCTAAAATTAATATTCCTTACCAGAATGGGCAGCCACATGAGATTTGTTATGGATTTTTATATAAATGACAACTTTGCCCCTACATTCATTATTTTATCTCAAGTCCCAATGATTTCTCTAAATAACTCTCTCATGCACATGATCAGGAGTGGACCCAAGTACAAGGGCCTAGGTACTAAATCCCCCCCGCCACCCCGCAAATTCTAAAAATTAACATATTGTTTTTTATTTGCCCCTTTCTCCAATATTTCTTTTATATAGAGCCAAACACACACACCCTCGCAAATTCTAAAAATTAAAATTTTTACATTTGCCCGTTCCCTCAATATTTCTTTACACCCCCTACACATAAAGTATAATAATTTATTTTGAAACTTTCATCAATCCAATGGTGGATCATGTATTGATTGAAGAAATCATAACTGGTTATAAGTACAGGTGTTAATCGTTGTCATGCATGGTCAATTTGGATTTAATGAAACGAACCCTCAATGTATATGAGGTTATAATGAAACGAGCCCTCAATGTATATGAGGTTATTCTCTCCCATTAAGTCCAATTGTTAATGTTATATGCTTTAAAAAGAAAAATTGAATCCAAGCTTATGAAATTGTGCATATAAGAATAAAAGAGATGGGCAAAAGTGTCATTTTAATAAAATGAAAGTGCAGTGGCCTATTTATAAATACTAAAATCTTAGGGGGCCTATTTACAAATCCTGCAAACCTTAGGAGGTATATACAAAAAGCTCTTTACTAAAACTCATGATAAAATGGGTTTGCCAAAAAAATAAAAAAAAAAAATTAAGGGTTCATTTGTTTACCGTCATTTATATATCTAAATATTCTGCTTACATAATGGTACACATATTTACATTTATTTGCATAGATTTATACATGTAATTTATAAATGGGATGTGAGCACAGCGGCGGAAAGCCATTGTTAAAAATGGGTTGAAATTTTCATTTAATCAAAGGCACCCCCACCCCCACAGTTTCGCCCCCGTGTGAGAATAGTGTGTAATTAACACCGTTTTTTTTTATGAAATTGACCTACTTAAAAAGTAAAGGTTGTAAAGTGGTTTGCACATGGTGCTATAGCTGGTGATGCTCAGTTGACCCAAGTTTAAATCACACCAACAACAATTACTAATTATTATATATTTTCGAGTCTTGTGAGCCCAAAATGCATGGTTCGAGCCACATCTTCTTTGTATAGGTAAAAACGGTCAGCAGAAATAACTTCTCATTAACTCTATGAGCTTTGAGAAATTTATTGAAAATGTCAGACAAATCCCGTGCATATAAATCAAGTTTTTTGCACTTTTATAGGCTCCCAATTTATTATCCGAACCATTTTTCTTTTATGGATGACTAAAAATTACTAGTAGGTAATTTCTTTATTTTAGCTCTTTATGAATTTTGAGAAATTTGTTTGGTAGTCCCTTGGCTGTGGATGGGTGGGTCAGTGATATGTGGGTACAAATAGAGCGTGTGAGATTGAATCCCAGCGTAGGACGGAGAGGGAGAGAGGAAACTTTTGGACCTTCACCTATATTAAGGTCAAACAATTGTCAAATTGGACCAGGAGCATACATTCCATTTTATTGGAGAAGATTTGAAAAAAAAAAAAAAAAAAAAGAACGAAAGAAACACACATGACACATGCTGTGGCTGATGTGGCACCTTCAATTTGGAAGCCTCATCCGTGACCCATTTGATCTAAGCTCACATTTTGGGAGCTAGAGATATGAGAAGTGGGATCCATCCATAATTTTCGGGGACTGCCCTTGCAATATCAGATGACTTACATATTTCATTCGTGCGCGTATGAGAAGTGGTTGTCCATTTCAGATATGCATATGCATATAGTGATGGAATGAAGAAACACCATAAATAGGAAGGGGCGCCACGTTGACCCGCAGGTTGAAATGCAAGGGTGAATGGATGGCGCTATAAGGAATGAGGTAATGAGATTCAAAAAAAAAAACGTTTTCCTTTGTCGCGTCTCACTTTTTAAGGTTCTGGTTACGTCTAGGTTAATCCTACTTGTTCTTCATCTCACCTCAGAAACGCCAAGGGCCAAAGCCAACCTCCCTTCATCACATCATCATACAATCAATCAAATATATATCCCAAATATCTCTCCCATATAAACGCGTCGGATGACAATTAACAAACTACCTTCTTCTTATAAGAAAAAAAGAAAAAAAGAAAAAGCAAACTGATCCCTTCCTACACAACGGAATAATTTTTTCTCCTACAATCAAGCAAGCAACAGGATAAGGTGGGACCCCCCTAATTATATGGATTGGCCTCGAGACTATGGGCTCCAATCCAATTTTCACATCTCGCTGCTTGCAGGAGAACATCTTCCCTCATCCCAGCACCATATATATACAGATGATAGATATATGCTTTGCCTCAAACTTATAATTAACCCATTGGGAGTTATTAACCCTACATGTCATTTTCCTTACATAGTACAATAAGGGCCTAATTCTAAATTTTCCCCACACTTCTGCAATATTTCTCACCATCAGAGCTATGTACCTAACCAATGAGCTACCATTTCATTTCATGTAATAGAATTGAATATATAAAAGTGGCGGTTAAAATCAAAGAAGAACATTAAAAAAATAAGCATCTATAATCTCCCCTCAAATTAAAAAAAAAAAAAAAAAAATCATTGCTCAACATATGCTTCCACTAGATAAATGCCCTTTAATAATTTTCTTGTTGGAGCCCATTAGACTCTAAATGTTGTTAAATTCAATTTCACGCAACCAGCCAGACGCTTGGGATCAAACTTCATGGAGGCCTTACATTCATCCAAAAAGAGAACGATTGCACAATCCTGTTATATGATTAACTGAACATTTAAATATCCGGTCTTAGTGAATATTACTGATCGAATTGATATCCACCGATGGTATTGATACCACGAATCAATAAATAGAAAAGAGTAGAGAGGGACACACACATCTATATCAAATGCCAATAACTTAAATATGAGGGCCCCCACCTTCATCTCTCATGATAAGGTGAGAGATGCTCTCACAAGTGCATCTCTCATACATATATATATATATATATATATGGGAGATGTTCGTATGAGAGATATCTCTCACGAGAGAGGAGTGGGGACCCTCACATTTAAGTTGTTGGCATTGTATATGGATGTGAGGTATATATATGGGAGATGCTCATATGAAAGATACTTTCACTTTACTATTAAAGATAAGGTGGGGGGCCTCACATCCATATCCAACCAACAACTTAAATGTGAGGGCCCCTACCCCTATCTCTTATAATAAGGTGAGAGATATTCAGGAGCCATTCCCTATATATATATATATATATATATATATATATACATACATACATACATACATACTAGTGGAGATGTGCATCGAACACACAGTTTTACTAAGACACTATTTAAAAAAATAAAATTCTTAAAAAATCTAGTAGAAGCTTCGATACTTTCAAAAATCAAATTTCAACAAAAAAAAATGAGTGATTGTAAATTGCAAGGCTCGAGCAATGTCCAAATGCAGCTGACACTACTTTTTTCCTATACATTTGAAAACAATAAAACAATGATATAGTAAGAAAAATGAGATCTCAAAAGACAATCGATATGGAATTTATATAACTTTTTTAAGATATAAATCACATATTTGTAGATATTTTATCATCAATGTGTAAAAAGAAATTTAAATTTACTTTATTTAACCTGTCAGGTCGATTTATCAGTTTCATGGTAGACTTGACCTGCTAAAGTTAGAGTCCAGTCGAAAGCATAGTCAAATTGATAACTTGCAGTTTTATAAAAAAATTAAAAATAAAAACTAAGAACCGGATGAGCTTACTGTTCTATCCAATTACCATGAAAATTATACGTTCACTACAAAATCATATTCTATTTAGGAAAAAAATTAATTATATCCTACCTAACGACATCAGAATAAAAAAACTGAGATGGTGGTTTTAGTCTTAACTTACAAAGAAGAATAACATCTTACACCAACCGTCAAGAATAATGAAGTAATCCGGCTTGTTCTCATGCGACAAGGATCAACAATGGTGGACCTATGATATGAACTCTGACGGGTAAGATATGCAGAGCACCTGTTGATCAATATTAGCATTTAACATGTGCTTTGTTTTATTTTATAAAACGGACCACTATTAGGTAAAATGATGCAATACCTCTCCAAGAGTCAACATCTTCTTTTGCTTGATACAAAGTGCTATATTTTATACCATGTAAGAAAAGGATAATACAAAGTAATCATAGAAGTTCAGTTAAATGGAAGCTCACAAATAGAGATATCCATAGGGAAAAAATACAAAAACAAAAAAACAAAAAACTACAAATACATATCTGCCAAAAGAATTGGACCTTCCTCTTAATAAATACATAAGAATGTAACTCAGGTATTCTAGATCAACTATTCTGTTCTGTTCAGTATAGAGGATGGGAGTGCTGATCAAAGTAAGAAAAATTTGAAACGAACAAAAACAAACTGAATTTGTTGCAGATCAGCATGAAATACTTACTTTAATTGTTTACATTTAAAACGATCACTTCATTCACTGACTCTGAAGTTAATAACGCTAGCATAACAAGCAGTTTTTATGAGATTCTCGTTTTCCCTTTAAGGAAAGGCATGACGCTTCATTGAAATATATGAAAAGAAGAAGAACAACAACGCGAAGAAAAAGCTTGCAATGATGAAAGAAATAAATGTGTTAGAAAATTATCAAAGTTTTTCAATTTAAACCTCATGAGTAAGAGCAATAATAAATAAATATATTCATGCCCTTGAAATGCCCTTGTATAATAAAAAAAAATTCACAAAAGTTGTATATTAAGAAACTAAAAATTGTACAGAACAACAACAATTTTATGATAGCAATCTATAAGACCTACCACTAAATTGCATTTATGGAATTATCTTTAGCAATAACTAATATCATAAGAGAACCAATATTTAGTAGTATTTATCACATTATCCAACTTGTGATTATTCTTCCAATAGGGGTATAAATCAAGATCAATCCAACTATTATGTTAGATTGAAAACTCAATTATTCTAACTAAATAAAATACAAACAAATGAAGCAAAAGGGAAAAGAACATTTAATTTTTTTATGGTAACTTTCATTAAAAGAAAGAAAAAAACAGATCGGACATAAAATGAGTTTAAGTTTGTACATTTCACTTTCTTATTTATGATATTTTGTTAGCTGCTACTTTTTTCTAAAAAAGAAAAAGAAAAAACTAAACATAAAGTAATAATGCAAACGAAGTACTTATATATATGAGATGTGCTTATAAGTACCTATACCTTTTCAAAGGCCATAATAAATAATATACAACTAGAAGGAACATCAAATTACAAATATTTAAGGTTAGTGCACAAAGATTAAAGGGTTAATATTTAAAAAATAATAACAAAGGGTTACATCCGTATAAAGAAAATAATCTCATAGCTTCTGGAAAGCTCCTGGAGCCCTCTGATGTTCTTAACTTTCAAATTTCAAATACAAATACCACTTAAGTATCTTTTAGTTCCACCAAAAAATAAAAATAAAAATAAATAAATAAATAGAAACTATTTGCACAGTTAGCATTGTTTCAGGTTAAAAAGAAATAGAGAATGTTACTTCTCTCGTGTGTAGTCAATTTGGTATTTGAATTAAACACAACCACCAATTGGCCACCGGCAACAATAACAAAAGTAGCAAACTAGCTAATACCTTTTGTCGCGACTTTTAAACTGATTTTTAAGTTGATGGCGAAGTATTTAAAGTGCCCATGAAACTGTAAGTATTGAACACCAAAAGGTAGTAAGTAAAATACACTTGATTGCTTTGCTTTTGATCCATTATAAAATACGCTATTCATTTTCTTTTTTATTTTCATCCCGTCTTAGTTCAAGGTTTATTATTCAAAAAGTACATGGCATTTAAGTTTTCAGAGTTAAAAGGCAGTAAGTACACCATGAACCACATAATGGAGTAAATAGTGCATAGTTAAAAAAAATTTCCCACCTTGGCTTAGTTTATTAACCGGGGTGGACAAAATAGTGCCAAGAAAGACTAAAAAAACGTTTTGAATGATAGAATTTGAAATATTTTTCCTTTGAAATGATTCTTTAATAGCACCATATCTCTCAATTAATTTAAAAAAAAAAACAACTGAATAAAAATTTGGAAATTAGTGAACAAAATGGTTCAATAAGAACCACGAATGAATGCTTATTGGTCTTATCCCACTCTTGAGAGGTTTGGAGGGTGACGATTGAAGAGGCCTTGGTCTAAAGCATAAGAATTCAACTAATATAAATTGAGACAGGAAAAATAAACAAAAAAAAAATGTCAGATTCTTATACAAATATGGATTATGTTTTTGGCCTTTTGAATATTAGCACCTGTACTGTTTAAAAAAAGGCCCTTCCCATTCGACTCTATGGAGAATGAAAACAGATTCTGACAGATGATAGAAAGCTTTTCCATGCCTCATAGCATCGTCCTTTTAGTTATTGTCTACTTTGCTTTTCTCAACCATGACACTTTCTGTTTGAGTTTTCCATTTTCCTATCTCACATAACAAAACAATATCAATTTTACATTTTAAATAATATGCACAAATTCATATTCCAAACATAGAGTGAGAACTGAATACAAAGTTCTACCATAAGGAAATACGAAACACGCACAATTTGGAAGCTTGCAATTAAGATTCAACAAATAAAACAGACATATAATTAAAATTATCAGAGCTCGAAAGCTATCAATGGGCCTAACTTTGGCCCAAACAAGAATGAGAAAGAAAAAACCAACTCTTCATAATCATTTTCTTAACTCTGGTTGCACTCATTTTTCTCAAAATGAAGATTTTATTACAACATTAAAAAAAAATTGAAGAAGAAGACATAATCAAACGATAATAATTTCAGTAGACAGTGCTTACTTACGTGCATGAAAACTCCCTCCATTCCAAAAGAAGCTAAGAGTCAATGAAGAATCTGTTAAAATGTCATGTTTTTCCTTACACAATTACTCACAGAGGAAAAACCTCATACCCAAAAATTCCCTGCATTAAAACTCTTGTAATATCTAAATGAGAAGAATGTTAAAGGAAAATTGATAAAAGAAAAAGGAGAAAAATAACATTTTAGATATTTATTTGCGATAAATCCCAATCTTATCCACATTTCCTTTTCTTTTCTTCACTACCTTAAAAAAAAAAAAAACAAAGAAACCAAAAAAATTACTCGATTATTGGAATGTATTAAAAAGAAATTTTATTACGTTTAAAATATCAGCATCTGCTCAATAGAAGAGATTAGAAAAATTATTAGGATCGTGTGTGCCAAGTTTGGTCTAAATCCGGGTTCATTTGGGTATAGTAGGGGGTAGTTAGCAATTTTCCAGAGAATTTAGGGGCTATTTTGAAATTTTATATTTTTAACATTATAGTACCGTTGGGTAGATATTTTAATTCCTAAACTTTAATCTTCTAGCTCATCTTCATCTGGATCCTCAAAACCCCTCTAAATCCAAGCTTGACCCAAAGTCAATTTTAGCCAAATTTGGAAATTCCCATTATGTCCCCATATTTATCCATCCGTTTCACCTTCTCTTATCTCTTTTCTTTCTCTTTCCTTTATCTCATTCTATTTCCTCTCTTACTACATCTTACTCTCTTTTTATTGGGCAAGTGTGTAGTGAAACCGTATTACATCTTACTCTCTTTTATAATAGGGTATAGAAATATAAAATAATATATAATAATAATACTAAGTGGGGCCCACATCTTACATTTTAATGGGCATGTATGTAGTGAAAAAGTATTACACTTTGCTCTCTTTTATATAAGGGTATAGAAATATATCTAATAATAATACTAAATGGGACCCACATCTTACATTTTATTGAGCATGTGTGTAGTGAAAAAGTACTATACTCTGCTTTTGGTTCTCTTGTTAATGATTGTAAATCTCTTATTAAAGAGATTGTAGATTGTAAGGTTATGTTCGTGAGAGGATCAACGAATTATGCTGCCCATTTGTTGGCTAGAGTGGCGAATTCTTTGTCTGGTCCTAGTTATTGGGAAACTATACCCCCTTCTTTCTTATGTAATGCTTTGAGCATAGATGCTCTTTATGAATAATATCATTTTATCTTCAAAAATATATATAAGGGTATAGATATAGAAATATATCTAATAATAATACAAAGTGGGGCCACATCTTGCATTTTATTAGGCAGGTGTAGTGAATTGAATAGAGATAACGATAGGCCCCACAACTTGCATTTTATTGGGCATGTGTGTAGTGGAAAAAGTACATCATTTTTCTCTCTTTTATAAGAATTTTATTTTATCTATTATAAGAGTAGAGTTAGATATAAATATAATAATAGAATAGATATAAGGGTGGGTCCCACAACTTGCATTTTATTGGGCATGTGTGTAGTGAAAAAAGTACATCATCTTTCTCTCTTTTACAAAAGTATATATATATATATATCGTATTGGGTTGGGCTATGGATATTCAGTCCAAACTAATAAACATTCAATTAGTTAAAGAGCTTTTTGTATATACCCCCTAAAGTTTGTAGGATTTGTAAATAGGTTGATCGGACCCCAAGTGTAGGGTGCAATTGTAGTAATAATCTGGTGAGTTCAGGTCGATCCACAGGGAACTTTTTGTGAGACTTTCCAACTTTGACCTATATATCCTAAATAAACACTAAATTTGGCCTAACTGGAGACTAATTAAATTACATCAACTTTGCTGTAATAACTAAAAAATACAATAATTTCCAAAAATAAAAACACTAATCTAAATAAAGAAACCTAATCTAGATAATACTAATTAAACTAAAACCTGCAAAATAATATACAAATCAAACAACCAATTTAATAAATCATAAAAAAAAATTCCTAAACTAAATCTTAATTACCAAAATCACTTTTGATGCAAATATGAATGATCTATAATGCCTTAAATGCTAACAATGCAATTTTATGCCAGTTTTTAAAAATCTGATGCATGCTGTAAAAACATTCTAAGTATGCAAACTCTTGCACAGGCCTAACTTTGCTGGACTGTATAATTAGTCTAAGATGATATGAACCTAAATCTAATGGCTAGAATCAATACTCTGATGATGCATGAACACAACAAAAAAAAAGAAGAATAATAAAAGGACTTAAAACGAGAAAGATATGATCACCTAAAAATGCCTACTTGAACTATTTTGTGTTAGAAATCTGATCGCAAGCTGTCCAATTACCCCACTTCCGAAACTTATTTTTTTCAGAAATTCTAGGGTCACGAAGACTTGATTCCAAATATTAATTCTGCAAGGTTTCAATGGAAACTAAGCTTATTTACCTGACTTTCAAGTCACACACTTTTGCAACGCAGTTGAATCAAATCTAATAAAACCGTGCAGAATTTTTCTATCTATTCTCCTACCAAGTCTGAATTTAGTCTTTCTAAAGTTAATAATCTTGTGATTTCAGCAAGAAAAGCCTGTTCTAATGCAATTTCTAAATATGAAGTATGTGCAAAAATTCTTTCCAACCATAGATTATGCAAGTAATAAAAATAGAAAGTTTCTATTAAACATTGAAAAATGCAAGTTGGGATTTCTAAATCTAGAATTTGTAAATAAAAAAATATAATCATAATATTAATTTAAAATAAAACAAAAGGGTGGAAAATAAAAAGCGGAAAAGATGTACCAAAGATTTTAGAAACTAGACGATCATGCAAGTATTGACAATGCTATAATGAAGTCCTCTCTTCTCAAAGTAGGAAAAAATTGCAAGTGATTACCTAATGTCTCTCGACTTTTAATTAATTTATTTTATTTTCAAACCCTAGATCTAATCATGTGAAATAATTGTCTCCAATCAAAACACATAAAAGAACCAGAAAGAGGAAATTAACTCACATAAAGAACAAGCAGAATCAATGCAAGTAGTGTCTTTATTCCTTGATCTTGAAGTGCAAAAAATTAAGCTTCTTCTCTCTTCACCATTCTCTCAATATGATCTCTCAACCTATGTCTAAAGAATTAGAAGGGAGAAGAAGAAGAGATGGATTAGAGAGAAAAGGTGGATGGGAGTGAAGAGAGAGAGAGAGAACCTCCAAGGTTTTTACATAAAAATCATGGTCGTCCAACCCCTTGGATGGCTCTCTTTTTATAACTTTTGATGTTCCCTTGTTTGGTAACACACCTCCTTATTCTTGGCTTGAATCCCCAGCAATCTTCCTATCTTGGCAATAATTTAAACTTCAATTGATTTTTTGCCAATGATAGTGTCTTGTGATCCAATTCTTTCCATCTCGAGCTCCTCAAGAGATCTTTATGTGCTAAGGATAAACTTTCATAAATTAAAATTTTATGCTCTTCTTGTGCAGCCCCATATGGGTCGTCCAAGGGTAAGTGGGGACCACTAGTGGACGTGCAACTCTTGCTTGGATTCCCTTCTTTCTTGCTTCTTGATTATATTTCCTTCTTGATCTTTATGTCCTTCTTGGATTAGATTTCTTCTTCCACAAGTTTGACTTTTCTAAGCTTCTTCAGATCTTCTTTCCATTCTTAAACAAATCTATTTCTTGAATTTGAATTTGAATTCAAATCTTAGTGATAGAGAGAACTGCAATTTTTTTAGCAACACATAGAAAGAAGAATTTCTCAAAATCTTAAAAACTTGCACACTATGACAAAGTGGGGCTCCACTTGGGCGTGCTTTAAGATTCACGCCCAAGGGGGTGTGGTCCCACTTTTATTGATTTTTCTTCTTCTCTCAATTGCTTTTCAATGCTGGTGCCATTTCTTGATTTCTCCTACAAATTGAAAGAGGCAAAAATAATTATGAATCATTTACAGGACCCTATATGTCTAGTGATGCACCAAAATGACCAACTTTCCAAAAGTAGCATATGGTGCCAAAAATAGCAAGATATGCATTGATGAAACCAAAAGCCTAATTTTTGGGTGATGAGTGAGATGAGAAAAACTTAATTTCATAAAAGTCATGCAATTCAATGAATTTTGATCTATTTTGACCATGTTTCCAAAAATATCCCCAAATACATGTAATCACTATGCAATTAAACCTAATTAAGTCCACAAATGCTCATGAAATGAAGACCTAATGACCTAATTTTGTGGATTTATCATAGGCCCTTTAGGTTTTACTATTTGTAAATAGGCCCCTGTCTTTTCTTTTTAATACCTTTCATGTCCCTAAAATCAATATTCCTTAGAAGAATGAGCAGCCACCATGAGGTTTGTGATGGATTTTTATATAAATGACAACTTTGACATTACATCCATTATTTTATCTCAAATCCCAATGGTTTCTCTCAATTACTCTCTCATGTACAAGACCGGGGGGTGGACTCAAGTACAAGGGCCTAGGGATTGGACCCCCCACACATTTTTTAGAAAAGTTTAAAATTCCCTCCTCCCCCGCAAATTCTAAAAATAAACATATTATTTTACATTTTCCCTTTCCCCCAATAATTCTTTTACATAGAGTCAAACACCACCTCCCCTCGCAAATTCTAAAAATTAATATATATTTTTTTTAACATTTGCCCATTCCCCAATATTTCTATTACACCCTCTACACATGAAACATAATCATGTATATTGAATCTTTCATCAATCCAACGATGGATCATGTATAAATAGGATAAATCATAACCAGTTATAAGTACATGCGTTGATTATTGTCATTGTCAATTTGAATTTAATAAAACAAGCCTTGAATTGATAAAAAAAAAAAATTATGTGAGGTTATTCTCTCCCACTAAGTGCAATTGCTAATGTTATATCTTTTATAAAAAGAAATTGAATCCAAGCTTTTGAAATTATGTATACAAGGATAAACCATATAGACAAAAATGTCATTTCACTCTAAAAACTTATGGTGGTTGGAAAAATCTTGATTTTGGAGACACAAAAAATATTAAAATGAATACTTTGCAAATACTGAAACCTCATGTGCCTATTTACAAACCCTAGCAGGGTATATACAAAAGGCCCTTGGTTAAATGATAAATTGCCTTTTTGTTTTTGCCCTCTCATGTAGTTTCATCCACAAGAACTCAAGAAAGTAGGGACGGGTTGAAGCATAGGGAAAGAATGGAACGGTAAACTGGAGAGTCCGGTAATGTGTCTAATTTCACACAAATAACAATAACCATATTGATATTAGGGATTTTTACCAAATAATTAAGCTTATACAGAAAATAATCGATTTTATGAAGAATAATATCAAAATCACCATTTAGTTGTTCGTACATCTTTTTTTGACGAAATTACCCTAGTTGACGATATCGCCAACTGAGTTGAAGATATCGCCAACTGAGTTGAAGATATCGCCAACTGAGTTGGCGATATCGCCAATTGAGTTGGCAATATCGTCAACTTCCTGTATAAGAATCCACGAATTTCTTTTTCTTTTTTGTGAAACAGTCTTTTCTCTTTCTCCTGTTCATCCGTTTTATGGGTTTCTATTATAATTTCTCATAGATCTTTCTTAAAACTAGTTTATAAAATTAATCTTCAACAACAGGTATGTTCATTTTTCATATTTTTCTTATTTTTTGTACTTTCCCCTCATTCTTATTAGATAAAGGAGGGATTCTCAGGCAACAACGTAAATTTATTCTACTTCATTTATTTTTCTAAAATATTACTAGTGCATTGTTACTGATGGCCACGAGAACTTTGGCATAGTGCCATGTTACTTCAATGCAGAGGACGGCCTTTGTTGAGGAATCCAATTGTTGATCACTTAAGATTCTTGTACATTAGTGCACTTATCATGATCTATTCATTTAGCAAGTGATCTTAGATGAAGAAGGCTAGAGGAGACTTGGAGTTGGGAGTTTATGAAATGGTGCTACTGTACGTGTTTTTTTTATTTTTTATTTTTGTAAATGTACATGCTGCATTACAGTTAATTATCAGTTCTCATTTTCCTTATAAAACAAATGCTAATTGCCACATATTGGCTCTCTTCATCTTCATCTCTAGCTTTGCCAAGGTGGTTTTTTCTTCTTTTTTTTTTTTTTTTTTTTTTTTTTTTTTTTTAAGTGTTTGTGCACTTTTCAAGCCTCTAAAATAGTTGTGTAGGAAAGAATGACTATAATTTCCTTTTGTTGCTAATTTAGCCTAACAAAGTATCTTTAGTCAATAGGTTGGATGGTATCATTGCTCATACTAATTGGCTTATTGTGAATTTGGAATGCACTATATTTTGGAAGTTTGAATAGTTGCGACACCTTTTTTCCTTGAATTCCTAAGTTTTGTGTTGTCATAAACCACCACCTATTCCATACTACAATAGGCATCTATGAATAGTGACATATGCTCTGAATGGGGTGAGTTTTAGACCTTTTATTTGCATGTTAGTGTTCACGGTTCTCTATACAATTGTCTTGTAATTTCTAATAAAAGTTGTTTTTCAATTGACATGTCCAATGCTTGAAGGCAGGCTGAACCCAAGTCAAGCAACTGTTTGATTAAAGGCTTGGATTTTTACTTGATAGACAATTAAAACAATGAGAAAATTGATACTAATTGTCAATGAGTTAAGTTGATGATACAAAAGTTGAATGTTGGAAGCTTTAGAGGAAAACAAGTCCAATCAAGAATTAATACTCCATATATTTCAAAAATCCAAACATACAACCCAAAAATCTCGAAGTATCTTTCAAAAAAAATCCCGAACTATAGCAGTCTATAACCTATTAATTGAACAACAAAATGCAGCTCTAAATCCATAGCAAAGAATGGACAACTAATCCATATGACCATATAAACAAAACATACAAGTGTCATTGTGTGCATATATATCACATAAGCAACCAACTAATGAGTTGTACTATTAAATATTATAACAACCCAAAAAATGGGTTCATTTCCAACAATTGGATCCAATTTTTTTTATTTCTCAATTGGATTTAGTTCGATTCATGTATATAAATTGGATGCATGTTTTAGTTCATTTTCGTATTTTGACTTTGCTTAAATTTCTAGACTTCTAGTTCATTTTTGTTTTTTTACTTGCTTAAACTACTAGACTTCTAGTTCCCCTAAAGTTTTTTACCATTTGCGTATTACAGTTTCTAAACTTTATTAAGGTTTCAAAGGTGGTAGTTGTAGATTGAAAGAAATAAGATTAGGATGTAGAATGGTCTTTCATCTTCCTACATATTGGAATAGTATGTTCATGGATGTACATTAGAATTATTTAAATTCATTTAACTGCAATGCAGTATGTACATTTACAAAAATAAAAAATAAAAAAATCACGCATATTTCATGAACTCCCAACTCCAAGTCTCCTCTAACATTCTCCATCTAAGATCACTTGCTAAATAAATAGATCATGATAAGTGCACTAATGTATAAAAATCCTAAGTGCTCAACAATTGGATTCCTCAACAAAGGCTGCCCTCTGCATTGAATTAACATGGCACTTGCCAATGTTCTAGTGGGTATCGGTAACAATGCACTAGTAATATTTTAGAAGAATAAATGAAGTAGAATAAATTCAACTTGTTACTTGAGAATCCTTCCTTTATCTAATAATAATAAGGGGAAAGTACAAAAAAAAAAAATATGAAAATGAACATACCTATTATTGAAGATTAATTTCATAAACTAGTTTTTATGAAAGATCTATGAGAAATGGTAGTAGGGAACCCATAAAACGGATGAATGGGAGAAAGAGAAAAGACTATTTCACAAAAAAAAAGAAGAAAATTCGTGAATTCTTATCCAGGGAGTTGACGACATCTCCAATTCAGTTGACGATATCGCTAATTCAGTTGGCGATATCTTCAACTAAGTTGGCGATATCGTCAACTAGGGTAATTTTGTCAAAAAAAGAGGTACAAACAACTAAATGGTAATTTTATTATTATTCTTTATAAAATTGATTATTTGCAATATAAGCTTAATTATTTGGTAAAAATCCCTTGATATTATCATATCAGAAAAACAAACAAACAAAAAAAAAAAAAAAAACAAAAACAAAAAAGCAAGCTTTTGAAATATATACATGAAACGAGAGAAAACGAATTCCGCGTGAGTTGCCGTACGAGAGTCGTGGTGGAATCCCATTGGAAAGGCGCTGCCAAACCGAATATTCCACTTTCGAAATTCCGAAACCCTTTCGGACTCTGCGTCCTCCTGCTGCTGCTGGTGGGGCCCGGCCGCTGCTAATGACCCAAAGCCCCAAGCCCTAACCAACGGGGGAAGAAATATACATACTTGTTGGAGAGAGAGATTAGATTAGAATAGATAGAGAGAAATAACATGAGCGAGAGTCTGAAGAGGGATTACCAGATTTGCGAAGAGCTCGGCAAGGGAAGATTCGGCACTGTTCTCCGGTGCCTATCTTCGGAGTCCGGCGAGTCCTTCGCCTGCAAGACCATCGAGAAGCAGCAGCGGCTCCTCTCCGATCCCCTGGACCGGGAGTGCCTGGAGAAGGAGGCCAAGCTCATGCAACTGGTGGCCGGAAACCCCAACATCGCTCAGATCTACGGCGTTTACGAGGACGATTCCGCCCTCCACATGATCCTGGAGCTCTGCTCCGGCCCCGATCTCTACGATCGGGTCTCCCAGCGCACCTTCTCCGAGCCGGAGGCCGCCGCCGTCATGTCGTCGCTCATGGAGGCGATCGCCCACTGCCACCGCTGCGGCGTCGCTCATCGAGACATCAAGCCGGATAATGTGCTCTTCGACGAATGGAACCGCCTCAAGCTCGCCGACTTCGGATCGGCCGAGTGCTTCGCCGAGGGCGCCAGGTCGACGATGAGGGGAATCGTCGGGACGCCGTACTACGTCGCGCCGGAGGTGGTCTCGGGGAGGGACTACACCGAGAAGGTCGACGTCTGGAGCGCAGGGGTCGTCCTCTATGTAATGCTGGCAGGAATGCCTCCCTTCTACGGCGAGTCCGCGGCGGAGATCTTTGAGGCGGTGCTCCGCTCGAATCTCCGGTTTCCGACGAGGATCTTCCATGGCGTGTCTCCGGCAGCCAAGGATCTGATGCGGAAGATGCTCTGCAAGGACGGCTCGAGGAGATTCTCGGCCGAGCAAGTTCTAAGTAAGAGATAGATCCCCTTTTATTCTCAATCCTCCGCCTCCTCCTCTGTCTATGCTATTGCCTTTTGCAAATCGAGTTCTTCTTAAGTTTTGATCGATTCCCGAGTGGTTTTGTTTTCTTTTTGTTGGTTTAGAAAATCTATAATAAAATCTGGCTTATTATTCCCTTTCGTCTTTTTGACATGAACAAGACCGGAGTTTCTCTCTCTTCGGATCCTTTGATGCATGCATGCATGCTTGCTTTGCGTTTGTTTTGTGGAGGGATTCCCCCCCCCCCCAGTTTTTCATCTGATTCTTTGCGGAGTTGTAATATTATTTTACCCCTGAGACTTTCATGATTTTCTTCAAAGACCAGTACTGCTTTCCTTCCTTTTCTTATATGCTGTAACTGTAATTGCAGGGCATCCGTGGATAACAAGCGGCGGAGAAGCAAGATCAGTGTCCGACCTGACCTGACCTGACCTGAGAGAATAGTTACGATTACTACTTACGGCGGAGAGTGAAAGACACGGACGGGAGTCTTATCTGTACATCGTATACTCTCGTTCTTGTCCCTGTTAGAGGAGAGGAGAGGAGAGGTTGTAAAATGTTGCAGAGACGTCTGTTTTGTTTTGTATAGAAGGGAGTGCCCAAGAGGACGCAAGAATCACAGCTTCCACTGTTGCAGGAGATGGGAGAATGTGATGAAAAATATGCTCTCTCTCTTTTTTCGTGGTCTTAATTTTCTTTCTTTTCCCTTGTTCGGCTTTGATCAGAGTCTTACCAGCTGTTGTGTATAGAGTGAGTAGTAGATGATATATACCGAAAGTGCATTCCTTGCTTATAATACTAGAAGATATCTTTAATAATCCTTTTCTTCTTATCTTCTTTTTTTTTTTTTTTTTTTTTTTGTCTGTGTTGGGTTGATCTCGAACTGAAACAGAGGAAAGATAGCGAGAAAATTCTTCTCCGAAAGCAAGAATTATTAGGATAGGATGAAAAAAAAAAAAAGAAGGTTTAGAGAAGAAAGCAAATCACTTTTATTAGATTCTTACTTGTAATATAAATCCGCCTGTCCTTGAATTGTGAATTCAAAACATTCACACCCATCTATTTTACCATCTTCTGCAATCTAGTAAAATCTGTTCTCCAAAGCCACCATCAAATTGTTCATATGATTTCCACGGCTATTTCCTCTTGCTTCGTTTGTTTTAATCACGTATGTGTATTTGGAGTGAAATTAAATCTCGCGCCACGGTAAAAGCAGGGTGGGTGTGCGGGGCAATGAAGTTATTCTGCTTGGATTTGGAATTGGAATTGGAACTGAATGATGCCCCTGTCCGATTGAGATTGGACTTTCTGACCGGAACCTCAGTAGTTACGCTGCGGGTCCGGTCCGGTCCGGTCCGGTCCGGTCAAGACATGCGTTGAAATCGAGAGTGGTAGGAGTTGAATGTAACAGAGGCGCAGAATCGGATATGCTTCGGGTTTATGCTCTCTTTACTTTTTGGTTACCACGCTACACTCGGGAGGAGGAATCTGCAAATGTCCACGCGTGATTCACTCAACAACTGCAATAGTGGTTGAGAAAGTGACTTGAGGAATATGCCAAAGGGTTTTTAAACGCACCCCGTTATGTGCTGTAAACACCCACGTCCTCTTACGTGGACAATATTTTTTCACTGTTCACATAATGGGTGTAGGTGTGCACAGTAATATGGGAGTGTGCATTTAGAATCACCCTATGCGAAATTATATCATCCATTCCGACCTCTTTATTAGGATCGATTTTCAGAAACTACCAAGTTAACCATAAAGCTAGCTTTTAATTGTTCCTGAGCCACGTCCCATGTGTCCAACTTAAACTTTCTTATCTGTGAAAAACCGAGATTGATGCAGATCGGAAGGTGTGTTTTCAATCTAAACTTTCTTGTCTGTGAAAAACCGAGATTGATGCAGATCTGAAGGTGTGCTTTCAATCGCAGGAGTGATAATTAATTTATGAGGAGCAGCAGCAGCAACGACAAGGATCAAATTGCAGATGATCCTTGTTGATTGATGGATGGCTGTGATCATCCAAACAGGTTTTTAGGCCCTCCGACAAGGCATGGGAACACTTTTGCCTAGTGACCTCTCTGAATTGAATTGTATTGTCTTGAGGTAGAGAATATTCGGCCCCTTATACAATTGGCTTGGCGGTCATACGAGTTAAAGCTTAAGAATGGGAATAAAGTTAAAATGTGGAAAAAAATAAAGAGATCAAAATGTATAGTGGGCCCAACTTCAATAAAATCCGATGGTGGGCCTGATGAGGTGAGATTTTGGCTTACTCCATCACATAGAAGCACTCCCAATCTTTTATTATTATTATTATTATAATAATAAAATGGGTAAGGGACCACAGTTCTGATCAATTAATTTTTTTGAATGTTGCCACAACGAGTGGTTTATGTTTGCTTGAAATGTGATTGATGAGCCAGCGGAGGAAAATTAGGCCTAGCACCATCCGGTGGTTGTAATTTTGAGCGTCTCGTTTATAGTCGTACGTAATGCTGAGATTATTATATTAATGAGTTTTACCTACATTTATAAATTATAGCAGCCGTAACAAAGGCTGAGATTATTTTAATGAGGTTTACTTTATTATCTAGGACGAGATTAAAGATGGTCACCACGTACGTGGTAGACCCTTAAAATCTCTCTCCGTGCCTCTTTTTTGGTCAAGAAACCCAACCCAAGTGAAGAGAGTGGAGGGTAGGAAAAAAAGAAAAGAGAGATAGGCAGGCGCACATATCACGGATGGAACAGGAAGGAGGAAGAAGAGGACTTGCGTTGCGTCCCTGCCTGCCTCTGCCTTTATATATTTCAATTTTCCACCCGAGTGATAAGCGGATCAATGTGTTGCTGCTATTTGTGCTTGGGAATATTCAACATCATCGGCTTTTATTATTATTATTATTATTAATAATAAATATAAAACGAGGCTGCTGGAATTGGATTCTAGTACTATGCACTTGTCTGTAGTAGTCAGGTGTCCAGGACCAGGCGTTGGTCTTCAGCCCATGCGTCCCCACCATGTGGATGTGCAGCTTCTAATTAGACTTTTGGTAGAGACGTTCGCTTGGTAGTCACCGGGACCACTGAGTAACCTGCTGCTCATTTTGACAATCAAAAACAAAGCGAAGCGAGATGGGGCCCCGCCCCATGTAGAGGAGCACCTCTTGTCCCCATTTACAATTAGAGCGTTCAGTTTTTCTAGTCGCTCTCGGTATTTCTATAGATGAGTCTCATTCTCCACTTCCACTCTCTTCCACACTCCCCGGGTACGCCTTTTTCGATTTGGACACTATAACTTGGGAATCGCATAATACTTTCTTTCAACTCTATTTTGGGTCCTGCTTAGGAACCATCCGGACGGATCAAGATGAATCTCATCCTCTTCATTGATTAGCTGCTTAGATTCATGCTCAAAAGGAGCGGATCCCACCATTTAATTAAGTACAATGCGGCAAAATACTGACATCGAATCTCTATGCTCCATCAGGTTGCAGGACCCATTCTTTTTTACCTGAAACTTGATGACCTATTAGTATAATAGGTGGGATTCATCTTGGGTGGTCCCAATTATCGCGGTGTGTGCTTCATAATGGAGTTTTGAAAAAGTGTTATTCGGCTCCCTATGGGTAAAGAATTCTTTTTTTTTTTTTTTACTAAGAAAAATAATTTAGGTGGGTACTTATACCAAACAAAGAACATTAGGCAAATATGCACCTAACAGCAAGTCCGTATAGAAAAATAAACTTTTTTAACCATTTTTTCGGTGGTCACTATCGACTTTCATTTCCTGTATTAAGAGTTGCCGTCGACCTTGAACAGGCACAGACTCCTCACATTCATTATATGTTAGGCACGATACAATATGGGTAGGATCCAAGTTCTATAGACTTCTCCATCATTGGATTGAGTTTGGAGAAGGGAGGAAGTAGGTAGAAGGTGAGGAGTTTATGCCTGCGCAGGGTCAACGGCTTAGTTGTTATAGCGAGGGTCATTGTAGACCCTTAATATAGGAAATGAAGGTCGATAGAGACCACCAAAAAAATGGTAGAAAAGAAAATTTTATTTTTCTATACACATTCCCTATTAAGTGCATGTTTATCTAATGTTTCATGTTTAAATAGTGCACACCTTAAGTGTATTTTTGGGTAAATTCTTTTTTCTCTCTTTTTCAATCGAGATTCGAGAGCTCTTGGCCTTTTTTTCCCCTTTAAGGGCACGTTTGGTAAAGATCCTCACACAGGATTCAGCTCGAGTTTTCCTCGCCATGGAGGAAAACCCACGTTTGGTCATGCCATGGTTTCCTCGCTATGGACTCTAAAGATCCATGAACACTCGGATTTCAACCGTCCGACCTCCCCCCATCGGATCCCTTAAATCCTTGATTTTTATGGGGAGGTATAAAAGGACATTTCTATTGCAAAGAAAGGACCTATCCACAGTTTCATCTATCAATCGCTCCATTCACTCTCTCGATCATCCTCATCACCATCGTCTTCCTCGCGATCCCGTCATCTTCCTCACCATCCCGTCATCTTCCTCCGTGCTCACCATCATCTTCCTCGATGCCGGTCGCCTCGTTATCCCTCTCTCGCTCTACTTCTGATATGCTGCTCGCAGGATCTTTTTGCAAACCCTTTTTGGTTCAGATCTATTGCTTATAGATTCTATTGATAGCACTCCATGATGCTCAAACAAGGTGATTTTAAAAACCCCAAAATCCCATTTGAAAACCCTAAAATCCCAAAATCCTGACGACATGGATCTCATCAAATTAGATGTTACAAACAAAACCACTCCCTCCCTAAAATGCTAGAAGAGATCCGATCCTCCAAAATGCCACAAGCAGTACCCACTCTAAATATGAACTTAAGATCTTAGAGTTTTTCTTTTTTCTTTTTTGGATTTTCTTATGCTTACTAAACATGGAATTGCATAAATCTTCTCCCTTTAAATCCCTACTCAGGAAAGCATGATTCTCGCAGCACCAAGGAATCATCTGAAGAGAGGACACCTCTTAAGTTACCAAACGTGCCCTAAAAGAGAGCTCTATGACTTGAAGGGAGTCAGTGGAATGTAACTTCACAGCGGAGTCCCACTGTTATAAATTTGAATGGCTCGAAATAAATTTTCTCAATCCTTGTAATTCTGTGTGTGTATAGGGTGTCTCAAACATGGTTCAAAACCGCGGTCTCGGTCACGGTATCGGCCGGGCCGAAAAATCGTTATGATATCGATATCAGTCGCGAATATCGGTCCGTCGCGGTCGTCGCGGTGTGAATTTTTTTTTAATCCAAAAAAATTGGCAAAAATATCAAAAAATTCCAGAATATTAGAAAATACTGGAAAATAATATTTTTTTCCATTCGTAACAACAATAAATCAAAATCTCGGTCACCTTAAGTCATAAGATCCTGTATCGCTGACTAATTATTAATTATTAAATATGTCAAGTTTTAATGTATAATATATGTGTCCATTCTTATAATTTACAAACCCATTATGTAGCCATATTTAAAATCCCAATGATTAAAAATAACTGTCACATCTTGTAATAGCTTTGTAAAAATTTTACTTCAATCATAGTCCGGCAACAATTGAATTCGCCATGCTATATGATTTGAATCATTACTCTAAATGTCTTATAAATGGTTAATTCACTGGGCCCAACTCCTATTTGAGTAGGAAAAATTAAAGGGCCACACAAAAAGGGACGTTTATCTTCGAGTGGTTTAGATTTAAGATAATTATGCCCTTTTAGTAAGGTGTAATTAAAAATTAATTAAGGTAGTTTGGAATTCTTGTAGTCTTCATAGTAGACCCACCTACAAAAATTTAAACCACTCAAAATAGTTGCACTTCTCTTGCATGGGCCCTCATCCAAATCTCATTTTATTAGGAGATTTGTTCTTATTAGATTGATTTTTTTTTTCTAAATTGGTTGATTGATTAATCTAATGGTAGGAAATTTTCCGATTAGAGTGAAACTTTCTCACGACATGATAGAGGGAGGGAGAGTTATTTTGAACTGTTTGGATTTTATGTAGGTGGGCTCCATTGTGGGACCCATAAGGTGCCATGGTATTTATGTTACATACTCAACTGATGGTTAGAAAAGGAACAAAAAAAACCCTAACAGAGCATTTACCCTTTTCCCCCTTTCACACTTCCTTTCATTTCGTCATTTGCCTGAAACAGAAACTGGGAGGGAAACGAAGGAGGGAAAGGAAAGAGGAAAAGGGAAAGGGAAAAAGAAAAGAAAAGGAAAGGAAAGAGAGGAGAGGAGAGGAGGAGAGGAAGAGGAAGAGAGGAGAAAAGGGGAAGAAGGCAGACTGGCGGAGCGATGGTCAGTTGGTGCGGTGGTGCGGCGGTGTGGCCGGCCGGTAGTAGTGGAGGAGCCAAAGGGCGGGATGGAATTCATTATCCAGGTGCTTTCTTTCCTCCTCATCCCCTCCTTCAATCTTTGTTTTATTTTACTGCAACATGCATTTTTCTTTTCTTCCATTTTAACTTGCATGAAGGAGGCTTAGGGATTATCAGCTGATGAAGAAGGCTAAGGGATTAGGGAAGAAAATTAAGAATGAGTAGAGTGAGAGACTGATGGACCGATATTTTCATTATATCGGCCGATATATTGGTTTGGCCGATATTTTCAAAATATAGGCCGATATCACCCGATATATTGGTGATATTTTCTGGGGCTATACCAATACCAATACAGTATCGATGTACTTCACCTAATATATTGGCGATACGGATATGAATCGGTATCGGCCGATTTTTTTAACCATGGCCTCAGAAAAATTCCCTTTATATTCGTTGATCCTGATGTGATATCCCTGTTATTTTGTCTAACCTGGCTGTGGTGCGTTAGGTGTACTTTATGATGTTGCGTATGCACATGCACATGGTGCCACGTGGTTCTCAGATGAGGACGGTGGACTGCAACTCCTTCCTAACTTTATGCATCCGAGTCTGACTGGGGGAATCGAGAGTGGCGGCCCCGTCCGGCCCAGCATTGAAAAAACCATGCCCATGCCCCGGCCCCGCCCCCGCCCCCGCCCCCGCCCCCACCTGGCTAGCCGGTCACGACACGACCCAAAAGATGGGCCGTGCTGGGTCAGGGAGCCCTATGCCTTGGCATTACATGGCCCAATCCTTAGTCATGCCGTTTTGGGCTAGGGTGCCTAGGCTAAGGCACGACAGGGACGATATATATAAAAATTTTAATTTTGAATATAAATAAAATGCAATACTTAAAATAACTAAAGATTTATTGTAAATGAACATCAATATTTACGCATTTATTTTAATATTTTCAAATTTATTTCAAGTTAAGAACTCATAAAAGTCCGTAAAGTCTCTTTAAATTTATATAAATATTTTTTTAATAAAATTAAAAAAAATTTTGAAGAGGCATGTGTGCCAGCCCGTGGGCAGCACGACCCAGCCCATGGATTTTCACCGGCCGACACGCCATGGCCCAGGCACGGCTGGGCCAACACGGACCGGTTATCACCTCTAATCGAGAGTGGGTCTGGGAGGGCCGAAACGCAGCAAAAGAAGAATTAGAAAAGAAAATAATTATATAATAAAAGACAGCAGGTGAATTCGTGGGGGAGCGACACGTGGCGGGAGGGGGCTTTCTTGGAGAATAACACTTGGCAGTAGGAAATTAATTCCTTTGAATTACCATAGGAATTACCCTAAAATCTCTCAATGAGATCCATATTTTATCCTAAAATCTCTCAATCCATAAGATACCAGTTAACACAACATCTCTCGATAAACCCACGACCCTTTTCTCGCCCTTCAATCTCTCCTTCTTTGATTCACTGTAATTTGTATTGTCCCATGGAAGACGACAAGGTCGGTTCTCTCTCTCTTTCTCTCTCTCTCTCTCTCCCTCCTTTGATTCACTGTTTGTGCATTTTCGTTTGTCATTGGACCCCACTTATGCTTGATCGGGACCATAGATTCGGTAGCAGACCCACGGGCAAGCAACAAATACATCATCTTCACAGAATAAGGTAATCTTTTCTCCTACTTCGTACAAGAATATCATAATATTAGAATACAAGATGAGGCGCTGATTTTTTATATTTTTAATTTCCTGATCTACTATCCTTTGTTGTATCTTTTTTACTGTATATTCATAGAATAAGATAAGCTTTTCTCCTACTTACAAGAATATCAGAATATTAGAATACAAGATGAAGCGTTGACTTTTTTTATTTTTTTCAATTTTCAGATCTACCATCCTTTGTTGTATCTTTCTTACTGTATGTTTTTAAAATTTTCATTTCCTGCTTATGTTTAAGAAATATAAAATTTTATTTTATGGACTCCAATTTCAAAAAAAACCTATTATTACCGGTGAAAAAAATAAATTGGTTGGTCTGCTTATAGCTCTAACTAAGATATTGTCAAACTTTGAATCGGGTTGATATTAAATGGGATCAAACTTTGTAATTTTTCTTTTTCTATCTTCCTTTATTTTTTCATTTTAAATTTGTAACGATCACATATTAATCCTGTTTTGTTTTGCATGAATTCTATAGGTGTTTATTATATAATACTAAGAAACAAATATCTTCCTCTCTTATATTTAATTAAGAATGGAACATAAAAAAGATATGAATCCTTCCAATAAAGTATTCAGAGAAAATGACCAATAAAGGAGCCAAATCAATTGAAACACTTCAATGAAAGTTAAAAAGGTCAAAGCTGAGGGATATAAGGTGAAATAGATGGGACCTGGGTATTCATCACCTCTCCTTATTCCTTATACATTAAGGGGAAGATTACTTAAGGGTAATTTAACTTTATTTCCTAAATTTTAACTCATACCATCAATGTGAATAATATCAGGACATATCATGTTTTTTTAACAATTCTCATCCCATCAATGTGAGCTTACTAATTTTATTTTTTAGTATGAGCTTAGTAATTTTATATTCTACTTCTGACATCAAACAATGTGGCAAATATTAAACAAGTGGAAATTTGAAATTTCGTGCAAAATTATTATTTTTACATTGAAACGAACGTGTGTTTATCTTTTCATTGATACAGTATAACTTTTGCATGGATATCTACTTTAAATATGAGTTAATTAGATCAATTCTGAAATTATTTTATGCTGTGTGAAGTATAAGGTTAATGCTTGCAACAATTGGTTCCTTATCTTGATGATGACTCACTGACTCAGGCATTCAGCTGTCAAATCTGGAGTCACCATTTTCATTGTAACAATTGCTATGTGTCTACATTCCATTGCCAGTTTTTTTATTAAATGTAGATAAGATCATCCTCAGTTTGTAGATAGGTTTCATGTCAGTAGTGCACTTTTCGTTTCTGTTTTGCTTTGGGTAAAGCTACAAATGGATCGGGTTTTACAGGCTCTTATTATATTTAAACAGTTCTTGACCCAATTCCAAATTTTAGGATTCCTGTACCTAGACCTAACATTGTTTAATTGGGCCACGGTCCAACATTCTTCAATTTAAAAAATAAATAATTTTTATTATTCATATCAATTTGTTTTAGCCCATCTTTGATTCCAAATTGAAAATTCTCCCCATATTATCCGGTGATATTTTAGTTTGAAATGCAAATTGGGTTTCACCATGATCAGTCCCCTCCGCTCTCTCTAGCTCACAAGTGCACAAGTTGAAACATCAGTTGGAGAGAAAACAATAACATGATTCGAATGATCGAGTTTTTAAAACTTTATTTCCATCTTTTTATTTAATTGGCTCTTCATACCATAATACTTTTGTATGTTTCCTTCTTTATAAATATCCTACACCTTTTCCATTATCCAACTACAAAATAATGTTCATTTTGGTTATTTAATCCTTAAAATGATTTCTTTTAAATTATTTATTTTAACTATGATTGTGTAATGAATCATATGTTAATAGTGATTTAAATTTCATTTAAATGATACGAATACTACTATTTAAGATTTTAATAACTCTTTAAACAATAATAAAAGAGGCAAACTTTAACCAGAGTTGCTCTGAAAAACAACAACTTGGATCTCTTTCATTCTAAGTAATACCGGCTTGCAAAGCGCATGATGACAACTTTATTAATTCTGAACAAGGCGAGGGACAACCAAGTGTAAAAACTAAAAAGGCTCCGAGTTCCAAAGTGGTCCCTTGGATGGCACGAAGCAGCGTGGGATTGGCATCATCAGTCATCACTTGTGGATAAAAATTATTATTTGGTGTCACTTTGATTTCCACCCAAAATAAAGATAAAGGCGCAAATGATCAAAGGAGTGCAAATGGACCCCACCAAAACCATTTCTAAGTTCTTGTCACGTTCCCACTTGCACATTATATATTGTTTACGGGGTTCCAAATTCATTAACAGAAATGCTTCTTTTGAGCTTAATAATACTTGCTCATATACTGGTGTGATGACAGTCTTCATCAGCATGCAATGTCTCCAGTCTCTACCCTTTGTTTGATGCATAAGATGACAAGAGAGGTTTAAGACTGCCCCAGAAAGGAATATGGAAGTGGCCCATGAATCTATTGAGAATATATGCAAGTGTCCTGTGACTCTGAGCTTCTTCTACTTGTACTCACCTGTTCATGTAAGGATGCTCCCTTTTTACTAAGAAATTTGCCCTTAGAGAGGCCTAAAGTTAAGAGTGTTAGATCTTTGAGAAAGTGTAGGCTACTGCCCAGCATGTTCAGTTATTGGGAAATAATAATAATAATAAGAAGAAGAAGAAGAAGAAGACGACAACCAAGATGCAGGCCCAAACCACTGGTTTGGTACCGTGCGGGGTGTTTTCATGATTCCGAAATTACTCTTAGTTTAGGTAAAAGTACCGACTAGGTTTACTCGATCTCGGCTTCGGCAATTATGCCAGCTGGCACCGAGCTTAAGCTGGCCTCGGTAAGGGTACCGACCACGTTTCTCTGAGCTTGGCCTTGCGCATCTTGGCAGCAGTGTCCAAACTTGCGCCCCCCGACCTCAGTGATTTCTCCAGTTCGGCTCTATTGACCGAGGTGAACACTGAACGTCAAGTCTCAATTATGTGATGGTACAGCTACGTTTCAGAACGTACTGTCAGATAGGGTGGCCGCCGAATATCGGTAGAGGGTTATCCATATCTGACGGTTATGTCCGCATTTATGTTCAAGATTGGGGAGCGATTCAATGGGACAGTACCCCCACCTACCTCCACTGAGGATACGAGGTGTGGGCTGATGGGACAATGCGCTCACCTACCTCCACTAAGGGAGCTTCTGATGGGACATTCGTCTATATATATATGCATAGGTAAGACCCATGGAGAGGTACGCATTATATAAGATACGCTATATGCACCATGAATTCTCTTCTTCCCTACTCAATCTCTTTTTGTTCAGTGACTGCACTAACTTAGGCATCAGAGTGCCTTCGGCTGACTGCATCCAGGGGCTTAGGTTCCTCCTTCCCCTTTCAGGTTTAAGACATTTAATCTCTCCAAAGAAATTTAGCAGAAGCATCACGAGTTCAACACTCGCATAATCAAATCCGTAATATTTAGGCCCTCACAGGAACTGTGATTTCTTATGGTTATGAAATGCAATCGTTGCAAACCAGATGACGGATGATGATGCCATGGTGGAAGTAGCAGTAATGGAGCCCATGAGAAGGGAGTCGTGTCCTGTTCCTGTATCTCCACATTAAATCAATCTTTTTGGGCCACATGCCCAAGTTGCTCTTTTGGAAGGACGCTCCTTTATATATCGAAGATCGAGCCCTCGGTGGTTGTTCGAATGTTAAATTTAAGGTTGGTTATTGGGCATGGTTCCACAAGCTTTATGATGGTATTGGGCTAGTGGCCACCCGAATGGCAAATAGAATGGAAAGAAGAAAGATGCTTTTCCTTTCCGGACAACACAAAGTACGTACATAATAAAGGACCAGTAGTAGTTGCTAGTTGCCAGTTGCTACTGCCAGTGCCATGGCACTAGTGCATTTCCTTCCACCCACACCCATGGCATTTGCTCAATGGCAATGGCATGGCCTAAGTTGCCTTTCACTTTCCTACTTGTTCAAGTTGGGGGAGAGAGAAAAGCCTCAGGTCAGGTCAAATCTCACTGCTATTTGTTGAAAGTAATGAAAAACTTATGAACGCTGTCAAGGGGGTCACATGGGCCGATGGTCGGTATTATGAAATCAAACTTGTGGGTTCCACAGCCTACCCCACATAGTCAAGACGGCTCAAGTCCTATCCAAACCTAATCCGATTTGTTAGTACTATATATAAAAGGACTCCTGTCCTTTCGGTTCTGGGTCATAACAAAAGCCCGACACTAGATTGACATGTGTTATTTCAGTTTAAGATGGGTTTTCGGCCTGTTTAAAATTATTGGGCTTTTAGGCCAGATTCTGTGCAGTTGTAAAATAGACAGATACCAATATGTACGTATGTTTAGCGTTGTGTCTATTACTCCACTTGCCGCATATGTTAGATGACTGACTAAAAGACATGCCAGGGTCTTGGGTCGAGAGGCAGTCACTGCCCTGCCCAATTTGTAATTTGGCCAAGATGACACGGCTGGACTCAATCGACCGGTCTAATAAGTCAACTGAACCCACTCCACAGCTGGGTCTGAATGGGCCCCATCCAGCCCATTCAATGAGCAGCCCAAGTCACATAATCAATGCCGCTCCTTTACAACATATGGCAATATGTGATAATATCCAATTCATGCTGGTATAAGGGTCCAGTTCAGGCAATGAAGGGAGGCCCATATGAAATCGCATCTAACAGATAGGCCAATGCATTTCATGGTGTATATAAATATATATATATAATAAAATTTTAAAAAAAAAAAAATTTATCCTCAGTCAATGTGGGTTAATTTAGATACAAATACTGGTGATTATTTTCACTCAGGCTCACAAATTAATGTTGTTCCATGTTTGTAGTAAATGCTTCCTACTCCGGGTCCCTGAACGGAATCAAATCCACATTTGCATTGGAGGGAAAAACCGAGTGTGGACCACATTGGAATTGGACTACTTCACAGATTGAAACCTTCCTTGGCAATTAATAATCGATTATCGATTGACATAAACGTGAGTCCAATCTGTCATTCATTAGGCCCAGGTCCACTTTCCGAGACTGATAAACTGAGAAGCCTAAGAACAGGGCCAACTCCCAAATGGTTTTGAGTCCATTAGTAGTCCTAAAAAAATAAAAAAAATAAAAAAAAAATGAAAAACGAAAAAAAAATTAGGTGATGAGACTAAACATTGGTGTTCGATTCATATAAATTCGGAACAGGGGGTCTTTTTTTTTTTTCATATAGGAGTACGGAATTCCTTGCCCTAAATTCAAAAAGTAGAACTAACTACTATAGAAAAAACTCCAAAGGGTAGCTTACTCGGCCTAGGACCACGGTTTGCATATGGAGGTTGAGGGTTCGAAACTACACTAGCACACTGTGGATTTACCCGCCTCCCCCTGGACCCGTAGGGGTTATTCTGGCCCAAAAGCCTGGGACACCCTTTGTTATAAAATAAAAAAAAGAAACGACTACTCCAGAAAATCATTGACATTGTCGGTTAGAATTTGTCATGTAATGTAAGAACATGCAAATATATATGCTCCGCTCCACTGCCAGTACTTTACCTTTGGCATGGGTGGCGCTACATGGATCCCAGTGGGGTCAATTGACCCCACAGAGATATGGAAAAATATTTATAAAAAAAAAAGTTTTTAATGAATTAAAGTTATGAGAAGCTTTTGACCCTGCTCAGTGCCTAAGTTAATGAGCTATCAAAAAAAAAAAAAAAAACACTAATGGGCCCATTTTTATTTTTTGAAGAAAATCTCCTTTTTTAGACATTTTGTCGGTAAGTCTTCGTTTACCCCAACTTAATCTCTAAATACAGTATTCTTCCCGTATTAAAAGGAGAAAACCCTAATATTATTAAAAGTTGATGACAGATGTTGATAAAGGTATTCCATTTGTGGAAGATAAGTCTTTTGTTAATCCCGCTTACTCGAATTTTTGAAACATCCACTAACCTTTGGTCCCTTCAAAACGTTGGCATCGGTTGGGCAAGAAGGGTAGTTGAACAAAATTGCCAAAGGAGTTAGTGGAGAACCCACAATGCAGACAGGAAACTAGAGAGATAGATAAGATAGATACTAGAGTGGACCGTAGGGTATATTGTACTGTATAAAAGAATAGAATAGTAGGACTGCCTGCGATTATTTTATTGCCCAGCGGTAAGGGGAGTATGGGCTAGGGAATGGGGCCCATCATAAATGAATATTGTCTGTCCTACTCCTATCACCAAAACATGAGTTCACTATATATGGAAGGCACAGATGGAGTGAAACTATTCTGGTTCAGCCATTAGAAGGCAAAGTGGCCCACTAAGCAAGATATACAGTATACACCTTTTAGGGGTGAGGACCCCGCACAAGTCATATCCTCTTGTTTGATTTTGTGGATCTAGCTAGAAGTGATCGATCATCGCAAGGATCAGGTCTATCTATCTATATATGGAGGTGGCTTTGTTGATTATTATTATTTCTGAAGCGGCTCATTATCATTATATTATCAAAGGTTGGTTGTTGGTTGCTACTGGGCAGTCGCCATCTCATAATTAAGCAGATTAATGAGACGACAAGGAAGTAGAAATATCCCGCGCATTTGGACTTGGAACTGTCCCTGTGGGCGATATTTCTAAAAATATCTCCATCTTATCAGCTAGTTAGCATATTTTGTCTATAACAATAACAATATCACAGCACTATAATAAGGGAAATTGACCGTACGATTCTTATTACATTTGACATTTACCTCACAGATTACGAAGTTTAGATAATTCCCGCAAAACTCTTTATACAATAATAGTGCAATATTGTACTATCCTATGATATCGCAGTTGATGATGCACAAATTGACTTCGCACACCACCGGTCAAGTAATCAGTAATTAATGCTGTGATTAAAGAAGAGAGAGAAGACACAAATTATAGTGGTTCGGTCAGTATGACCTACGTCCACTTCTGAATGGCTGAGGTCGCCTGATACTTTATTAATTCAGGAGTGCTGGGAGAGCAGAGAGTACAAGCTTTGAGAGGGAGATGAGAGTTGTGCTCGGGTGTCTATCTCATGCCCCCCAAGTGTTGGTGGGGCTTACAATTTATAGTCACCTCATAACAGATTGGGGCGACTTTACAGCAACTAAGTAACCATTTCGGTGAAGCTCACAGATTCTTCTCAACAAGTGAGGTAGTTGAGGTGTTCTCTACGAGACTTGGTAAAAGATGAGATGAGGGTTGACTATTTCCAAGGCGGTGAGGGTGAGGCTCCCAATGCTCTCTTGATGACGTGGCAATGCCTATGGACTTATTTGGGCCTAGACCTTATTGGGCTAACCGGATCTTGTAACATGAGTTGGGGCCTTGGGCTTGGCCCATCATTTGCCCTCCAATGCCCTGTGTCCAATGGAACTTGGAGAGGAGGGCATTCGTTTGAATTTTCGCCTGAGTTCGCAACTGCAAAAACTTCGGGAGGCCAAAACATCTGTTTTTAGGCTTTTATTGGATTTTTAAAAGCATCAGTCACGGACAAAGGCGGTGAGTCTTGTAGGGCTCGCCGAGAGCTTCGATTTGATATATAATAAGCCTCATTTGGAGTTTTGGTCTAAAATTTACGGTCAAAATAGTAAGCAGGCGAGCTGGTGCGCGATCCTGGGCGAGTGGGCGAGCAGGAGGTGCTGGGCGCCCCTGTTGGGCGCCTGGGAGGTCTGGGTACCCCTGGTACCGCCCAGGCGGAAGTCTGGGCGCCTCTGGTCTGGGCGCCTGGGATGTCTGGGCGTCCCTAGTCTGGGCGCCTGGGAGGTTTGGGCGCCCCCAGGCTGGACGCCACTTGTGCTGCTGCTGCGGGCGTGGGCTTCCATGCTGAGGGGATGGCCGCTGTCTGCGTGGGCGCCAAGGGGCTGGCCGCAACAAGCACGGGCGCCGAGGGGCTGTCCACCGTGGGCAAGCAGCTCGTATGCTGTCCAGGCAGTTGATTTGGGCAACCAGACAACTGGTTTGAGCGGCCAGGCAGCTGGTCACACTGATCTAATGTAGTCCCTCGGGTTGTAGATGATCTGAGTTTCAAGATCCTGTCTAGAGATGTCGAAAATAATGTTATTCCAAACATTAAAATGTTTAACATGATTACCTAGAGAGAGAGGCTGTTTGCGGGAGAGCAAAGACAGAGCTTGAGGATTGCTCGTGAGAGAGCTACACCTTTTGAGATCGAGCTTTTGGCGACCCGAGAGAGAGCTGCTAAGCTGGAGATAGGTTGCCTGTTTGAGAACAATGCAGAGGCTAAGCTTTTGGCGACCCGCGAGAGAGCCGCTAAGCTGGAGATAGGCTGCCTGTTTGAGAACAGTGCAGAGGCCAAACTTTTTTGGCGACCCGCGAGAGGGCCGCTAAGCTGGATATATAGGCTGCCTGTTTGAGAATAGTGTAAAGGCAGGTCAAGCTTTTGGCGATCCGCGAGATGATTCACCCCGCCTGGACCTGTTGATTTCCTCAGCATTCATATATTTTTGAGCTTTTGCCAATAGTTCTGGCATGCTCTTTGGTGGTCGTTTCATTACTGAAAAGAGGAAGTTTGATGACCGGAAGCCTCCTAAGAAGGCGGTCATGCTGACCTTATCATCCGGCTCCTCGACCTGAAGGACCTCCTCGTTAAAACGAGTGAGGTAGCTCCTCAGGCTCTCGTCTCGATCCTGTTTTATGTTGAGCAGATGGGTGGCAGGCTTTTGTTGGCGGCGTCCACCATTAAACTGTGCCACAAATGATCTGCTCAGTTAGGGGAAGGAGCCTAGGGAGGCTGGGGAGAGACTGGCAAACCATTGTCGTGCGGAACCCTTCAATGTGGTTGGGAATGCCCTACACATAATCTCGTCGGGGACATTATGCAACTGCATTAGAGTTTTGTAAGTTTCCAGGTGGTCCAGTGGGTCCTTCGTTCCATCAAAGGTCTCCACGGATGGCATTTTGTCTTGTAACATGAGTTGGGCCCTTGGGCTTGGCCCATCAGCAGTGTCCTAGAATTTCACAGAGTGTTGTGTGCGATATCACACAATCTTATAATATCACATAGTATGATGTGTGCGCTATTGCATCCAATATCCCGTCCAATAATACTATCACAATTCACAACAGCATGTATACCTTCCTTCAAGCAAGAAACACCCCCTTATTAATACGTGGTTTTTCAGGATCATTTCAATTGTCATCGCCATCCCTCAAATGTGAAAAAGAAAAAGGAAATATATGAAGCTGTTAAAATGTAGATAATCATTTCCTTCTTATAAATAAAGACTATACAAACAGCAAGGTTTCTGGCAAGCGGTCCCCCTAATGGAGATGGCCCATTGTACAGCAAATATCCCATCCCACAGTTGGCGGGCCTTGATGGATCATATATATAGACCCTCGTTGAATAAAAGTCTCACCACTTGACTCTCTGATAATCAGAGAACTTTGACATCATCGATTGTATCTTTGACATGACCCTTCGATACTTGGAACCTAGATATAGGGCTCTCAATCATGTTGTGTTAATGAATTGGGGTTACGGATTAATGAATTCGAGTTAAAATCATCTCAATCCATACACGACCCGTTAACTTAACGGGTTAAAAAATCCAACCCAAACACAACCCGTCAACCCATCAAGTAATTAAGTCATTTCGAAAATTAAAAGAAAATCCATATAAAAATATATAAGGAGAAAAATATATAAGCCGCACGAAACTATAAATGAGGATCTCGAGTGGATCCCACCTAAAACCCCACTATAAAATAATAAATTTCAAATTCTTCCTTATGAATATAAATTAATTCTAGCTACACTTAAGGATTAAAAAAACTTTAACGGGTTAAGCTGGTTGTTAACGGGTTACTGATTTAATTCGTACACGACCTGTTTACTTAACGTGTTAATGGATTTGACCCATTAACGACCCGAACCCATTAAGAGCCTACCCAAACTCGTTAATATCGTGTGGGTTCATGTCGTGTAGCAAATTGACAGCCTACGTAGACATTTTTCCATTCTATATAAAAGGCTGATCTTTTGAATGGGTAAAAGTTAAAATTTAAGGTAGGGTTGACTCGACACATGGGTCAGCATATCAATGATCTGGGTCATCTCACAGGCGCAAGCTTAAACTAATGATTTAGGATGGTGTACTCAATGTGGGAATGGGTCTCTTCTGCAATAGTGTGCTGTATCTTTGGAGTTTGTGGGATCAGTGAGAACTAACTTTTGAGGATCTACACCTACAGTGGACCCTAGAATTTTAGTTTGAGGGAGGCGGACCTGCAGACCCAGGACTTTTATGTGCATTTTGAAGGCGGAACCAGAATTTTTATGTGGTTTTGGAGGTGGACACAAGATTTAATTTAATTAATAATCATATCACGTGGGTATGCCGTTGTGTGACACCCATGAAGAAGACTATTGATAGCATGCCACATGTGACATTGCACCTGTTTGTGCCATGCTCAATGTGGAAAATGGGTTAGTGAATAACGCTTTCCTTTGTGGAAAACCAATTCCAATCCCCTTGGAAAGCGGTTTTCCACATAATTTTGAAAAACTCAGTTAGTTTATTTATTTCTTTATTTTTGCTTTCTCACTGCACCCAACATAGAACTTCCAACACTGAATTTATTTAGGGGCATTTGGGCGGAGGTCCCTCAACGTGATTCTTATTGCAAGCGGTCCACAATACTTTATCATACTGACAACAGTCCTCTTGTAACTGAAAAGGACAAAAACGCCCTTGTACATGTCAACAAAAGCAAAACTCAAACAAATTTATCTGAGTTTTCAAAACTCAGATAAAACTCAGATAAATTTATCAGTCTTCTAAGGCAGTTTTCTCACTGTTTAAACCATGGTTATGATCATATATGTAGCTTGTAGACTGTGGTCCTGGACCATCCTTTCACATGTTAAAACCACTTACAGATTGACTGACTTGGGCTTTCTTGAAATTAGGACACAGGATACCTTGTGAATACAACAACCAGAATATGTTTGGTTTCTCCCATAGTTCCCTACTCCTGCTCCTGCTCCTTCTTCTCCTTCTGTCTACTGGTAGAGAAAGAAAACGCGAATAATAAATCACAACCACTACAATAAGAAAGGAGAGATGGATGTGGGTCGTTGGATGGCACTACTTCACATAGCTATTTGTTTGAAACTCAAAAAAGTTCTTCAAAACTCAGATAAATTTGTCTGAGTTCTGCCAGAAACTCAGATAAATTTATCTGAGTTGTGCCAGAAACTCAGATAAATTTGCCAAAACTCAGATAAATTTGGCAAATTTATCTGAGTTTCTGGTAGAACTTCGACAAATTTATCTGAGTTTCTGTCCAGTTTATTAGAAATTCTGGGAAATTTATCTGAGCTCGGCGACACCAAAAGTTAGAATACGGAAAATCAGATTCTAATAAAAATCGAAATCCAAAACAAAAACACTTGATGACCACAATCCAATCGAGAAAAGAGAGGGAGGAAATAAGAGAAAAATGCAAAATGCTCTCTTTCAAATCAGTTGTACCGAGAAAGAGAGATTTGGAAGAAACTTCAGATGAAAGAGCAAGATAAAGTAAAACTGTGTCTATCTTTGAAGAAATGAAAGAGAGAGAATCGAAAGTCATGGTGGCGACGGAAGGTGCTCTGCAACGATATTCTACAACTATGGAAAGGAATGGAAAATGGAAAATGAGAGAAGAAGAAGGAATGAGTTTTCTGGCACAGTTGAATGGGGCAAATTAGTCATGAAAATACATGACGTGGCATATTAGGAACCTCTCACTAAAGTATCTCCAGCTGTCTAGACTATAGACATTAGAGAAAAAGTAGTTTTCCTTGATGCCTTAGAAGACCGTACTGAAGGACTTTTGGCTAATTTACCCAATTATTTAGGACTATGAAAGCAGCCCGCACAAACATGCGTAGCCCTCGATAGTGAATGAATGGATTATGTCAATGGACGCAATGGTAATGAGGACCCTTATCATCGTCCAGAGCAATTGTCGTAGAGCAGATAGGTTAGATAATGAGCATCTGGTCTGGTTCTTCGGTTTTTTAGGATGTTGTGTCTCGCTGGGTACGAACGGGCGCACATTGTTAGACCCCGACCAAGACCAACTCGATTAGTACTAATTAAGTGAGTGATTAGTCTTAAGTGAGTCTTAGTACTAGTTGGGTTAGAATGTGATTAGACTTAGTCTGGATTATAGCTTTGGGGATTTTGAGGACGTTTAGTATGAGTCAGACACGCTCAAGGACGCCCTAAGTACAAGTGTAAGAGTGGGTTTTCGTTAGAGTGGGTTTTCGTTCTAAATCTCTTGTTTGATCGTGATTTTTATTTCTCTTGAAATGATTTTATTATTTGTGACAACTTTCATTTTTAATCTGCATGTATTTGAGGCCCAGAAACCCGAGTTTTGGCCCAATAAGGGTAAATCTGACTATTCATGCTAAATCTGGGCACACTTTTTGAAGTCGTGAAACTATGTCAAAATTATACTTTTCCGAAACCAGATTTTTCGACGATCGTTTTGTTCTTCTTCGTCGATTCCATCCGGGGTCCACAAGACCATGTTTTAAGCGTTTCAAGTTCCACTGCATTTGGGACCCACTTCCAGACACTATATAAGCTCTTTCTCTTCTTCTTTCCCCATTTCCAAATTCCTGCAACCTTCTTGACCTAGAGCAAGTGAGTGGAGAAGTTTTCTTCTTGGTCTTTTTCCTCTTGAATCATCTAGCAAGAGAGCTCCAATCCCCGATCCGACTTCATCAATCTCTTCCTCTCTTCTCAAGCTACAGCTGGACTGTTTTTGTGGCCAAACCTTCACCACTATTCATCATCTTCAACCTCTCTTCATCTTATTTAGCTAGCTCAAGGTTAGAGCTTGGACCCATCTTTTCATTTGATGTTCTTTAGCTCACTTAGAGCTTGTTTTTCATGGTTTCAAACCCATTTTCGAAATGGGGGTTTGTAGTGACCAAAATGGTGATTTTTGTATGCCCTATTTTGGAGGGTTTTGTGTAGATTTCGTTGAGCACCCATTCTTGTTGATTTTGTGGAGTTTTTGCTTGACATTGGACTAAGGCAAGCAAACCTTTTAGTTCTTCCTAGTACATTGCAAGTTTTAGGGCATTTTACATTGGGAAAGGTTGTTTCATCATCAAGCTTGTCTTTTCTTCCATGTTACTAATCTCTTTTAGTTTATTTAATCTTATTAAGCATGGTTGCTAATTACTCTATCTAATCTAGAAGTTTTATCTTGAATGGAAGCATGTTTTTCAATGGAATGCTTTGCAAGTTATTAATACATGATTTGAATAAGAATGGTTTAGTGATTTTGAGGTTTTGATTGAAATATGAGTGGACATTGGTGTGAAAATCATCCCTTGGAAAGCATGTAGGCTCGGGGAGTGCAGGTGGTTCAAATAGGGAAGTGAAGAAGGGAGAAAAGTGCAGTTTCTGCACCCAGTCGCGCACAGACAGAAGCTTGTTCGCTCGAGCTACCATATGGTCCGCTCGAGCGAACATGCCTCTGTTTGAAGGATTTCGGGCAGAAACCCGTCCGCTCGAGCGAACTTTTGGGTTGGCTAGTGCGAACAAGTTTCTGTCTGGGGTCCGCTCGAGCGAACCTGATACTCACAGCTTTGGATTTTCAATCTTTTTCTAAATTCTTGGAAATTGAAAACTAGAGTATGCTTTAGACTTTTAATTGACGTTGTGTAAATTGGAATTCCAAAATGTACCTTACCTTCGGGGACATCAAGCTATGTAAATTTTGACATTTGGGTTTCAACTTCACAAAGGTCAATGAATAGTCTTAGCTTATGCTTGACGGACTTTGTTTGCACTCTTATTTTGGTGCTTCATGCATCATCATGTTTTGTTTGATTTTTAAGTATAAGCTCGTTTTAAGACGTGTTTCAAGAATAGGAAAAAGGTAATCATTTCTGAAGTTTGTTAAGCATTCATATTATGCTAGTTTGCTAGTCTTGTCGCGTTGTGTTTGATAAATGATTTCCCTCTTGTTTTGTCGTGTTTTCGAACGTGTATCACCGTGTTTTGAGCATTCATGATATAAGTGAATACCACTGAGCTTGGACTGCCTTTTTAGCTTGATCCACTACCTGGGGGTTCTTAAACATGTGGACTGTCTGCAGACTAGTCGTGTATTATATTACACATCGTGCGTGTTCGTGATCCGGTTCCGCGGCCGGATTCCCCGCCTACCTTGTGTGGCGTGGGATCGTGTTTTTCGTGTCCTGCTTGTCGTGCGTGCTTGCTCTTGTCATCATGTATGACGGAGAAAAGATGAGCTCAATGTGGGTTTATCTTTTCATGATATTATAAGTATTCATGCTAGTTTCGTAAACTTGAAACGTGTATTTAAATCTTGAACCGTTTTAGCATTATTTCTCATATTCATGTATAAATTGTTTATTTGTCAAACCGTCGTGTTTGATGCTTGTTATTTTGGTGTCCAGGTGCAAGAGATTTCACGCATGACGAGGAGTGCACGGAGGAGGCTATTGAGCCACCCCCAGCACATGAGTGGCATCCCAATGACGTCATTTAGACGCCGAGCGGGATCTTGACTTCTCGTTCATTTAGATTTTTGGGTTGTATCTTTTGGGTTTCCTTTGGTTGTATTGGCCTTTGTTGGCCTCTCTTGGTTATGTAACATAAACTAATGTACTTTTGTCTAATTATGAAACTTTAATCATGATAGGAATGCTATGTTGACATTCTCTTTTGATACCTAGTCTTGATATTAAAATTTCTCTTGCATCTTGTTGTTTTTAAGAATTGTATGACACGTTTTGCTACACGCTTCCGCATACCTATTCGTGTGAGCTCGACCCGTATCTTGGGATCCTCACAGTGGAAATCTGTGGGAAAACCGGCAGTATGTTTTATGTTAGTTAATCATATCGCCGCAGTCGCGGGCCCGGGTCTTGGTCCGGGGTCGCGACACACATGACATATCCATTACCTAAACCACAAGTTATGCAAGCAGGTGTGAGCTCTCTAAAAGTAACTAATGACGTACATGGCCTTCAATTCAGGAAGGAGGGAGGCAGCTTCAAATCTGACTGGGGTCCGACCGGTTGCACTTGGCAGTTGTCACGGGGTAAATTTTTCGCCTAAAATTTTCACCATGTGGCATTAAGGACACCAGCCACTTAACCAACCAACCAACAAACACACCAACAAACAGCAGTAAAGAATTAGGTAAGAAAACAATTGCAGACAACACTATGCAATGGAGATCACTTGATTAATTTGGCACTAGCCCTTTGTTATTAATCAAAAACTGTGAGACAAGCCCTTACAAAAAATTAACACAAATAACTCTCTGTAATACTCTCATACAAGGACCCTCTTGAATCTCTACTACAACCGCATCTCTGATTTTGTCTCAGGATATTACACTCTCAGTGTGTCTCTATCTCTGTGAGACTCCAAAAGAGACTATATTCGGATCTGCAACCATGCAGTCCTTTTTAAATAAGTTTCTGGCCAATCAAACAGTGCCACCAAGGCTATTCATATGCTTCACAGTGCTTATCATGTGCTAATAGGGTCAACCGTCCATTTTTCCTTCTCACGGGCATACCTCCTATATAGTACAAGTATGTGCTACCCATTGTTTCCCACCTACTGGGTATAAACGTCCGAGAATGAGGAAATGGACTTTTCGACATGTTCCCGGATCCCAATGCACAAATCCTTTCACACAATGTTTCTTCAACATGTTTCTCATGTTTTCAATGCATTGGACATGCATTCGTTTCCAAAAATCACAGGGTTGGTCGGGGGGTGAAAATCTACCACATGCAGCACATGCACGACGTCATCCGCAACAACTGCACGATGTCGTCCGCAACAACCACAGCACCTGATTGACGTTGCTCACAGCTACACAGCACGAGATCTGCACACACCACGTGCAGTACAGCATGACGTGCACTTTTATCACTACACTGCATTATTAGGCACCATCATCCTTCGCACCAACGACCGAGGGACAAATACCTATCCGCACCAAGGGATTCATATGCAGCATTTAGCTTCCATATTGCAGTGCATATGCACCAATGAACTGTTTATGCAACGGTTAGGTCTAAGAGCACCTATCCCACCGCACCATCTACGCACCAATGTAGTGTCACCATTTTAGGGGCTAACAGCAGTCCTATATATTCTATTCACTTGTTTTTCTTTTCATTTAATTCATTAGTTGCAACCTAAATTAAAAGGTCAATTCCCATTCATGACATGAGGGTTAGAACTCTGCTCACCAGTGTAGATGGTTGCCTGCAATATGCATGGTTCGGAATCACAGCAATTGTTTTAACGGGCGGCTTTTCGTCTATGAAGCTGCGCACTAAATAATAGTGTTAAAATTACGCGAAGAATTGGGTCACTGAAGGTACCATATTATCCTTCTCTCTCTCTCTCTCTCTCTCTCTCTCTCTCTCTCTCTCTCTCCATTGTGCCCTGGCTTAATAATGTATATATTTGTTCAAAGTAGATTTAAGACTTAGTTTCACTAATTTGTTATATCTGGTTAGTAATATAAAGAAGAAACTGAATATATATTTCTTCAAACTAGATTCAAAATCTAGTTTGACTAGATTTATATAACTAATAGTCTCCTACATATAACCCTCTGCATGCCTTTTTCAAACCAAAAGCCAAAACAAAACAAAAATGAGATCTACAAAGAACAAAAATGACTAGATTTAAGCTCCGGCATGTTCTTTCTATAAGAGGGCATCAAATAGGATGATTATATACATAAAGAAAAGGAAAGTATGCTATAAATATTGATATAGTTTATTAATTTACAATATAAAACATACTAAAAAGCCCTTAAAGCTTGTATATTTGTCAAAAACTTAGTAAAAATAACTTTCATACAAAAAAAAAAAAAAGCTACTAAAATGGACTGACAAAAAATATATTTTGGTCAACTCTATCGGCCTCAGTAGTTACAGGACGAAAATTGTGTTTTCTACCATGGCTGCGGTGATCCCTTCTTCAATTAACAAAAACTAATAGAAGGATGAAGTTGTGAGCGTAGCTAAAGTAAAACGAAGGCATATATGGTGGGTTTTGGCTCCTATTGTCCTTTTATTATTTTTCCTTGTATAGTTCTTATAAAGTTCTCTACCTTTCCCCATTCTAGTAACTAAAATCAGAATCTATACACATTCGAAGTAGTTTCAAAGGAGCCAAGTTGTCAGCATTTATGGTGTTGAACTTACCTTTTACAACTTAGAACTTTCTTCGATTGATAATGAAGCTTGCGAGTAAGCCTTGACACAAGCTAAGGTCTTACATCAGTTTCTCTTTTAGATTTCAATTATATTCTAACGAATTAATTTAGAGTTAATTAACCTAAATTTAAAAAATAAGCAATCAACAACAAAAGAAGGAGACAAGGGATTTTTAACGTGGAAAATCCTACTCGGAAAAAATCACGGGTGCTACCGTCTATATCATAGACAACCAAGCACTATAAAAATAAGAGTTACAAAAGCTTATAGATTCCTTCCCAGTTGCAACTCAACTTAAGGACTACGATGATCTTGCCGACGCCTTGTCATATAGTACTTGAATCAACCACCTTAAATGCTGATTTGATCTCAATTAATCATAAACTACCGCAAGTGCACGGGTGTCTACGATTAAATAGTGGCAAATACAGGTCGAACCCACAGAGCGAATCAAGAAGAAAACTTCCAAATTTAAAAAGATGAAGTCACAAGTGCATAAAATCAACAAAAATCAATGATAATGAAATTGATCAAGGCATTTGAATCCATGAAGTAATCCAAAATCACTTTTTGATTGAAAATACTTGTTTGATCAGTTCTTCTACTTTATATTTGGATCCAATCAAGGCATCAAAATCTGAATGATAAAGCATTAAAAATCAATTCTCAAAAGAGATTCATTTTTTTCTACAAAATTAATCAAATACCCAAGACCTCATTCCCTTCATTAAATTACTAAAGTTACCTAAGCATTACCCATCAAATTTAAGCATAAATCATCAAAGAGAATCAAACCCTAAGCATGATCTATCATAAATAAGCATAGATAATCAAAGACATACTCTAGCATTAAGAAATCAATACGGAAGGTACCGACTAGTACGAAGACAAGCCTATTAAACCATTTAATTAGCACATCAGTAATTCAATCAAACAGCCATAATAAAAAAGAAATGATTAATAATACTTAACTTCTTTGCCTCAATCGTGAATGTAGCAAGCCATCACACAAAAGAAAACTAATAATTTCATTGATAGTATGTTTTTAGCACAAAACTTTTGCTACTTCCTGAATCTATGTCTTGCTTGGACAAGGCACAAAACTATAGTTCTTACAAAAAATAATAAAGTGAAGGATCTAGAGCTAGAGAAACCTAAGACTAAAAAGAGAGTGAGAGGGAGGAAGAGGAGAGAGAGGAGAGAGGGGTGGCATGTCTAGCCCTAGGAGAGAAAGCATGCGACGTCCCCCGCAGTCGGTCTCCTTTTATAGTTTTTTCTTCTCTTTGGCTTGGATTTTGTTTCCATCTTGGACTCTATCTTGGCTTGACTTGCACTCCAAGTAACGTCCTCATCTAGAGATGATTTGAATCTTCTAGCATCTTGTGCAAATCTTTGAGATATTGTGTGCAATGTAGAGAAGGATCAGGGGTGTGGATTGAGCAGGGGAAGAGAGAGAGGGAAAGGGGGTGTGGGACGTCCAAGGGGAAGGTGGCCCCCCTAGTGGACGTCCACATCCCTTGAAATCTTCTCTCTTTGAGAGTTTTATCTCTTTTCCCTTTTGGACTTGATCTCCTTATCTTTCTGAAATTTTATCTCTTTGCTAGCTCATCTCAAATCTTCTTAGGAGAACTTTCATGGCTAAATTAGCCAACGGTTCCTAAGCACGGTCTTCTAAGACACCCAGTTCAACAACTTTTTCTCTAATGTCTATAGTCCAGACAGCTAGAGATATTTTGGTGAGAGGTCCCTAATACGCCATGTCATATATTTTCATAACTAATTTGCCCCTTTCAACCCTCATTCTTAGGCCAAGTTCTCTCTTATTCTCTAAAGTCTCTTCCAAATCTCTCTCTACAACTGATTTGAAAGAGAGCAGTTTGCTCTTTTGCTTGTTTTTCCTCTCCCTCTTTTCTCGATTGGATCTTGGTCATCAAGTGTTCTTGTTTTGGATTTTGGTTTTTATTAGATTCTGATTTTCTGTATTCTAACTTTAGGTGTCGCCGAACTCAAATAAATTTAACAGAAACTCTGATAAACTGGATAAAAACTCAAATAAATTTGCCAAAACTCAGATAAGTTTATCTGAGTTTTCGGCAAACTAATCTGAATTTCTGAAAAAACTCAGAAAAATTTATCTGAGTTTTGAACAACTTCTCTAAGTCTCGAACAAATTTATTTGAGTTTGGACCAAAACAAATTTATCCGAGTTTGAAAAAAAATTATCTAAGTTTTGCCCATTCTCATGTGCAGATTCTCTGGATGATTTCTCCTTTTTAGATAAATTTATTTGATTTTTGCCCAATCCCACGTGTAGATTTTCTAGATGATTTATCCTTCTTTGAATCAGTTTTTCCCATTTTCTTTCTCTTACCTGTCGTAATCCTTGATTTGTGCAATCAAACAATCTTTACGAAAGTGACGGATTTTCTCTCTTTTTTTCTCCAAATGAAACTCTTAATGAAATCAGTTTTCCTTTTTTGTGTACCGTACAAAGTGTATTAAGAGATGCACTGTAGACTTTTTAAATGTTTAAAACTTGAAAAGAGACCTTTGGCTCTACGGAAAAAACACGTGGATCGTTTGCTATAAAAACCGAAGTTGAGGGATCTAAGACCAAATGCCCCAACTTTCATACTCAGACTCTATCCATGATTGCTTCTAGAATAATCCTTCCCTATTTTGAATTACAAATCTTAATGAGAGAGGAAATAGTCCTCTAGATCTTTGAAACTGGAGAGGGAGAGATATTATCCAACTTTTTGCAACAACTGCGGGACCCATCTCATACTGGCGTGCATAGGGAATCACGCCCAGTGATGGGGTGGTTTCCCTCTTTTATTTCTTGATATTCAATTAAAAAGTTCTCCTTTACGAAGAGGAAATATCTAACTAAAGCAACCAGGGCGTTGTTATCATTGATGTTACGGTTTTCAAATGTTGTTTAGATTGATGTTCCATCCTGATGTGAATTTGCCTAGTTTTAAATTGAGCCCCACAATTTCTCGGATCATAGCTATTATATGAATTGGATCAAACCCTAGTTGAGCTCAAGGTGATGTTTGAATAATAATGTAAAGTAAATCTCAAATCAATGGAGAATATGAGAGTTGTTTAAAGTATAAGTATACTTTATGATAAGCTATATGTGGGTTTGCTTTCATTGTGTAACATAAGTTGATGTTAGATGAAGGGTTGACAACTGGTTTACCAACCAGCGTACTTGTGTTTGACCGCGGGAAAAGTAAATGATACTTGAGACAATACTTTTCCACCACTAGCCAAACATTAGTATAATAATAAAATATATAATAATAATAATTGGATTACTCTCTCACAATTGTCACTTTAATTAACACTTGAAAAATGAACATCGCCACTCTAGGTCCAAATCCATGTGGGTCCTATATGTTGACATTCGTAATTTTTTTAGATTTAATATTTTTTTATATGACCTCTCGTTTTTTTCTTGTACCACCTTTCAATATTTCAATTTACTTTACAAGTAAATTATCCAAACATGGGAAGCAATTGATGGATGAATTTGAATAATAAAATGTTGCACACAACGCACGCGTACAAAGTGAAGAACGCGCAAGGATGCTGCTGGTCTGGAAAACATGGGTTGGATTGTTAAGGATCAGCGGCAGCAGGTAAATCTCAGATGAGAGAGAGAGAGAGAGAGAGAGAGAGAGGTAGAGATATCAGGGGGGGCATGGGCAGTGATGGGAGTCTTGACTCTTGACCGTACAACAAGGAGGGGAAGTGAAGTGAGGCTGTGAGGGGTATGAAATAATGGGGAGGTGATTCGGACTCAAAAAAGTCTTTTTAGAGAGGAGGAGAGAGCCTCCTCTGTCTTCTCTTTCCTCTTTTGGTTTTGGCTTTGCTTGGCCTGTTTAAATGCGCCAACTCAGGAAGCATGTGCACGTGGCAGAACCATCCAATCATTCGGTTGGCAGGAGCGGGCGCACATTATTGCTTGGCGGGCTCACCGACTGACACTCGCTCACGTGCGCCACATGCAATCTTCGCTTGGCCTTTTGGTTTTACCATGCGTCTTCTTTTCTTCTCCTTTTTGCTTGGGGAGAGGGAGGGAGGAGTGACAGGTTCCCCGATGTCAAGACAATCAGCCAAACCACACCCATACATAGAGAGATGGAGAAGAAGATTGAATGAAAAGATAGAAAATAAATCACATCCCTTCCTCCTTTCTTAGCTGTGAAACGTAATGAGAATGAGATGACCCAGCTGAGCTGGAGAAAAAAGAAAATAAATCACATCCCTTCCTCCTTTCTTAGCTGTGAAATGTAATGAGAATGAGATGGCCCAGCTGAGCTGTCAGCTGGATAAAAAAGAAATCTTTATGATTTTATCATATCAACTTGTAATTTATTGTGATCCTTCGGATATAAAGTGTCTAAATCCAGATCTTAAAACATCATTGTAAATGGTGAAGAGCGGAAAAATCGGCCGCGACAAGCATATGTCGTGCAGATCAGACATCCAAATGTGGAGAGTCTACCATAGAACGATTTCATCTATAATTAATTTCACTCTGCACGATCCGAGGACAAGAATTGACACCCTAATTGTGGAGTGAGATGATGGACGGCCTATATCGGTTGGATCGATTAGGTGAATGTCTCTCCCTCTCCTTTTCTCTTTTATCCTCCACAAATCCTCTTGAAAGGGATGAAAACCAATTTAAGCTTTAACTGGATTAAGACAAGGAAGAAGATAAGGAAAAAGAGAGAAACCTTGGAGATTATAAATTGCTATGAAAAAACAGCTTCCCATATGTGAGGGTATGTCTTTAATTATCTGTGCATTAGGCCCACCCACATGTGATCACATTTGGGCCCATCAACAAATGCCAGCATGGATATGGATTCTACTTTCGTAAAATGGTTGAGCTACAGAAATGCCATAAATGAACCCAATCAGGCTCTTGAGTTTAAAAAAAATGTTCTGCAACCAGAGGAAGGAATCTTCTTTGCTGCTGCTCCGCGTTACAAGTAGTTATAAGAGATAAGGTTGTACTCTCTCTCTCTCTCTCTCTCTCTCTCTCTCTCTCTCACTAGCGAGGTAGAATTTGTAACGAGCATCTATAGTTGTAACAAAGAAGTCGTGTTTGCAAAACCTGTTGGCTATCTCTACGATAGCATGTTTGTGCGCCGATGACAAAGGTTTTCCTTCTTCTCCCTTTCCAACCGACCGGATCAAAAAAAGGATCAAAACTGAATGAATCTTTGTGCTAACAGCAGCATACAAACTAATGTCAGTTAGACATTAGGTTTAGATTGTTAGAAATTTTAGGGATATATTAAGAGTTTGAATTTAAACTTATTATCTCATCGGTGTATTTCTTTTGTATAAATTGAGGATTCTAGATGTCAATAAATTTTATAGTGAATTTATCGAATCGCAGGTTCGAATCTCAGGAGGAAAGACTCGGCACAGAAAAAAAAAAAAAAAAAAAAGCATGTCATCAAAAAGTGCGATATAATATAAAAAAAATGCGCTGCCTCTACTAACGCCTTGAGGTTTTGGTAGGAATAGTTAGTAAAAAAATTTTAATAAACACTTTAAATAAATTCACCGTAAGATTAATTGACTTCTAGACTTCTCAATTTATACCAAAGAGATATACTGATGAGATAATAAATTTAAATTCAACCTCTTAATCTATCCCTTAAACTTCTAATGACCTAAACCTAATCTCTAATTAAGAATCTCTCCTAGCCATCGATATCATGCAATAGCCTACTCCTAGCAAAGAGAGACCAAAAATAAAAAATAAAAAAAGGTGGGTGGCCCAAGCTACTAACCATATTACCATATTGTGACACCATGTGTCAAAAAGGCAGGAACAAGTTACACAAGTAGAAAAGAAAAAAAAGAAAAAAAAAAAAAAAGAAAAGGTTAGGCATCAACTATCAAGTGAATGTAATTATTCAGATATAGCATTCACCCGCCCTCTTCTACAATAATAGTGGTGCACGATACTACCAGGTAAAAAAACATTATAAATGCTGCCATAAGATGAAATTAGATTCTCAGAGAACATGAATGTCGTGGCAGTCGTGACTGTTATACACGTGAGGCTTGAAGTGACTAATCCTAATTATTGATTGTTACTGTGACAATAGTACAACATGTTGTCAAAGCATCTCCACCACGACCAAATTTAGACATTGTATAAACGTTGTGGCATTATACAGTGAGTGCCCTTATAAAGGATATGTAGTTTGTTTGGACCAAACATCCAAACGACTAAAATAGAACGTATACTGTATACTGACATCTGCTAGCTTTTGGCTGAGATCCCAGATCATTCATCTACTGTGACTCATTCAATCAGCAAGTGATTTTCATTGTGGGTGCCACCTTATTAATCATTTGAATTACTAACATGTTTCAGAAATACTTGGCTAAATTAATATCAATAAGTTTACATGGACCGATTTATGTACCGATCTTATGTGGAAACATAGACTGAACTCTCATTTTTTCTTCTAGAGTTGAAAAGTTGAATGAATCGGTCCATCAATCGGTACATAAATCGGTCCATATAGACTTATTGAATTAATATACGTTCATGATGGTCATACATAGCATCATCATGCTTCAAAACTTACCCTTCTAAAAGTAGAACTCAATTTAATGGACAACCCTCTTTTTCTGAGTTTAGGATCCGCACATGACCAAGTACTGATACAACTGCCATGCATTGTATATCTCAACCAGTAGTGTTGTCATCTCCACCAAGTATGCATACCTTTTATAAGAAGACAACCCTCTTTATCTATGTGAAAATACCCATGTTACACGCCCCCTCTCTTTCTGCGAAAATACCCATGTAAACCCCAACCCCCCACGACCCAATTTTTTATCAGGACCATTTAATATTTAATAATATGTTATATTATTAAATATAGCACCCACACGTTGAGGGTATATAACTACAATAATGTTACGTAAAGCCATAAATGAAAATAGCACCCTATCCCATCCTGCTTCGGTATCTTATCCTTGCGATTCTCAACGTGTGGGTCCCATTAATTTGAGTTTTTTTAAACCTCAGCTACAGCTATGAGTGTTTGAGTGAGTGAGAGACAGAGCGCAGTGGCCCAGTGCCATGGCACATGTTGTGGTATCATTGCATGCACTTTCGTACAGTTTCTTGTAACAAAGGTGCACGGCACGGCCCCATGATGCATGAGATAAGAGTAAATATTCGATAAGGAACAACGACGGCCCCATTCCCAGGCTATTTACCAAAATCATATGGCTTTGGAGTATCATTCATGCATTATAATCACTCAAGCTCAGCTCTAGCTGCCAATCTTGTCAACCATTTAATGCTCCAGTCCTGTTACCTATGCCACGCCTCTATATAACCCCCCCACATCTTCCTCTTGTATTGGCTTTCATAAACATACCACCATTTCATTACATCACATTGGTCACTGCCCCTCTCTCGCACACACTCGATCCTCACTGATAAAGATGGTGATAAAGGGGAGGTTCCTGAGGGCATTCCTCTACAAGTGGAGGAAGCTCAACAGTGGGACATACGAGAGCTGTTGGTGCGGCCGGTGGCCATGTTTCAACGGTGATGATGAGCTGATTCCGAGAGATGTTCCAAAAGGGCACCTTGTGATGTATGTGGGTGAAGATTGCAAGAGGTATGTGATAAGGGTGTCATTCCTTGACCATCCGCTCTTTAAGGCTCTTCTGGAAAGAGCTCGTGAGGAGTACGAGTTCACCCCTGATATGAGGCTCTGCATTCCCTGCGATGAGAACATGTTCGCCAACATCATTCGATGCGTTAGCAAATACCAAGAGAGGACGACCTGCCTTCATCGTCGTTTCTAAAAAAAATTAAACAAATATCCCATGCTTCACATTCCATCCGATATTGCCATTCCATCACGAGAATTCTACATTAATCCTAGCTATCACTCTGTGTGTACTGAGGTGTTGCATGTTCAGTCTTCTGCTACTGCTGCTACTAAGACTTCCTTCTAGTTCTAATTCAAAGCCATGTTTTTTGCATGGTATTTGTATAATGTTGATCGCGTAGTAGGCCCTCTTGTACAAGATTAGAGTTGCTCATGTGTTAACCACATTTTTACATCTGTGTGGAGGAATGCAATAATCTCTTACCATTGGGCTTCTTTCTGATCTCTCTCTCAAGTTTAGGACTATATATGAGATAATTCATTTCATTTTGCCTCATTGTCCCGCACGATCTATCTTAATATCTTATATATATATAGGGGGATATTCAAGTGCATCCATCATTTACCTTTTGGGACACACCTTTTTGAAAAGTTTCAAGTATAAAAGAGAAATACACTTTTCTAATCGGTCGATGGCCTGCCCTCAACAAATCCAGACTCAATATTAAAATAAGTCTGCTTTTGAGTTAGTAACCGGTAGCAGGCAAAAACTCCAACCTCCTATTTTATACATTGGGAGTCACCCATGATCAATCCAGACCTTCTGACACATTTGCCTCCGCGAATTAGAGTATATATATATATATATATATATATATTTTTTTTTTGTGTGTGTGTGTGTGTGTGTGGGGATAGGGGGATTTTAAGGATTATCTGGGACCCTCTTCTTTGAAAAAAAAAAAAAAAAAACCTCATTCACTGCTTGGTGAGCCCTGTAACATAGAGGGGAAGTTCACGTTAGCCGACGAGATGCGGTGGTGAACTCTCTTATTTATTTCTCTCTGTTTATTTTTTATTATTATATTATATATCATTATTATTTTGAAAGGAAATTCATCTTACATAAAACTTATCGGTCCAGTGGTATGATCCAGTTAATCGGGACCTTTTTTTTAGATCTAGGCCCATCCATATACAAATAAAAGTGCAAGGCCCAATTTGGGATGGCCCTGTCCAAAGTTTAGATCCAGGCCTAGCCTGAGTAGAAAACACAATGCCCAGATTCAGTCCAATGTGGGATGGGCTTTCCCCAAATATTAAACAGGCCCAAAGTCTTGATCCAGGTCCATCCAGAGTACAAGTGGGTGGGCCCAGGCTGGCCCGGCCACGTGCGCCACTAGTTTTTTAGGGTAAAATTGGGTCACTGACCCCGCGTATCCTAGTTGTGGTCCAGGGCGCATCAGTCATCATCGAATTCGAATTTTCAATCGAATTCTCGTCAAAGGCGTTGTTGCATTAATAGGGTTTAGGGCATGGTTGGAAAACTCTGTTAGTTGATTCTCGACTCCCGACTCATCACATTTTGACTAATAAATTGCTTGTATTCTAAATCATTTGATAGGTAAATCTAATTTTAAATTATTAAAATTAACTTATATGTAATTTTGAATGGGGTTTGGAGTTGTGATTTAAAAAAGATGACTCAAATGTAGTTTGAAACTAATATTTGATCTTTTAGATTGGACATTTGGACTAGCAGATTATTTGATATGCAATATTTTTTCTTCTGTTTTCCTTATTGAAGTACTTTTGACGATTGTAAATAAATGTACATTTATATTTTATAAGTAATGAATTATTTTTAATTATTTTTAAAAAAATATGACTCTCCTATGTCTCCGCTTTGACTCCATTCAGGTCAAATATTCCGTGTCATGAGTTTTCCAACCTTAGTTTAGAGTATTAGCTCGTTCATTTGAAAAGACAAAAAACTAATAAAGAAATAATAGGTAATTTCAAAAGTTCCAAAAAAAAAAAAAAAAAAAAACCAATCCCATCCAATAGACGCCACCAGGCAACTAAAACTAACCCACAACAGCCCACCACTTCGACAAATACAAGCAATACTTTATTTCAATCATATCACAATCTATGCTCGAAATCCTTTTCTTTCTTTCTTTCGTTCTTTCTTATTCCCCAATAACATCCCCCTATCTTTTGAAAATATCAAAAGGAATTAGAAAAAGGATAAAATAAGAAAAATCACTAAGGGCTATGATGTTGATAAGGGCTTGGCTGAATCAATCAAATCAGATGATCATCCTGGCCTCTGATCACACAATGGAGGATCATGGCCCGGTCAGTTTCAAAGTGGGATGAGTTTCAAACAGCATGGGGAAGGGCATGATCGTAAAGCAGGGCCATGTGTAGACCAAGGATTAGAGGAATGAGTTAAATTCACAAAAATAAATAAGAATAACTTGGATCCTTCATAATTTCCTACCAAGGATCAACGTGTTTTTTTTTTTTTTTTTTTTTTTTTTTGAGTCATGCTCACCGAAACTAAAGCTAAATTTACAAGTGACACCTCACGAAAGACCACAAAACATTAACATTAACAAACATTATTTAATCAACTTTGGTCTGTGCAGCATAAAAAATTAAGAATGCATCAGTTCACCAATCTATCCGGCGCCACACAGATTCTTTTTACTGAATGTTCGGCTGTGAAACTCCTAGAGCAGTGGTCCAATTTAGCGCAATATATATACACACACAGATATATATATATATATATATTTAAAATAAAAGGTACATATTGTTTCGTACCATTAAAAAAAGACAAAAAAGATTATATAACGTCCAACCAACAACAGTTCAAATCCTTGAACGGGCAAGTAGCACCAATTTTTCCCATTTGTGTGGGCGTTCTTTACGCTTGTACGGGCCTCCTTCCCACTTGAGTGGGCTACCTTCCGGTGCGTATGCAAGACTCTCTTACATTCCAAGCCCCTTGGCTCGGGTTTAAAAAAAAAAAAAAAAGACACCACAGCAACAATTCATATCTAGAACTCATTTCCTCCCACGATTGTCATACCCACCCCAGGAGGCCACCGACTTTCACCATTGGTTCGGGGCGCTGGCTACCCAACCCAATATCATATATCCAAGTCTGAATATCTGTCCTGGTACAAACTAACAGAAGACGAGGAATAGAAATGCTTTCCATTACAGCCCAATTTTTCCATATGCAGTAAAACAAAAGGACCCTCAATGCTATCATTTGAGTGGAAGGAGGCTTAGCTAACTCACCCACAGTATCTAATGCAGGAACTCCCTCTGGGAATTGGATGTCTCCACCACTCGACCAATTTCTGAAGCCGAACTTGATGCTCTAAACATTTCGTCCTTCCACACATTCCGCGGGTGTAGAAGTTGAGATTGCAATGGAATAATGATGGCTGCTTATACAATAGGCAGGGAGGGTGGAAGCAAGGCATCACCCATAAGCTGAACTCCTTGCCTTAGAAAAAGGGACCGATTAATGCCTGGCAATAGGCATTCACTGTCTAATTATTGAAGGGGCTCGCATCCTTTTGGTGGACCCTAAAAGTATGGTAATTTTTCTTGGAAATTCAGGCTTCTTGTGGGGAGGGGGGGAAATAAGCTGGCAGATTTGCTAAATGGGAAATTAATTCTTTTTGCATGAGATCAGTAAATAATGTTCCTGATGCTATATAATTCTCACCACAACGTACACAGCCTAGAGATCGAAATTGGCCATTTTCACTGCGGACTTGTTTTTGCAGGATCTTCATTTGCTGAGCAGGATTAACGGGAACATTTTGTCTAGGCAGCATAGCAGGTTTTGGGAGAGGAACAAGACTCCAAATGCTCGCACCAGATGTAAGCCATGCATTTCAGGCTAACCTGATGGAGAGCTGACTTACCAGCAGGATTCGGATGCGGGGCTGATTAGAAGAATGCTGCAGTTTCTCTAAGATGGTGTCATTTATATTCCTTTCGTGTTTTGACCTCTCTAGTTTTTAATGAATATCACCCTTCTAGCAGAAACAAATAAAAAAGTTAACGATGTAGGATCAATTACACTCTAAATAGAACGCAATCGACACAACATATTCCCTACACTTGTAAACCCCCCTCCACAATTAACTACGTACAGCATATGCAGGCAGCAATCCTTCCGCACTTCATGGACATATTTGCCTGTATTCAAGAAATGTACAGTGAAAAGAGGCTTCAGTTGAATTTGACAAATGCAAACATACTGCGTGACACTGGCCAAAGATCAAGAGAATATAACCAAATACAATCATAAAAATAGGCGATTAGGCGGCAAGATCCATTACATCGCATCTTTATCATCAAGAATGGGCTGCAGGATCTGTGAAAGCATTATCAGAAACTACTATAAGATGAAGTGCACAATTTCATGAGTACGTCTTAATAGCCAAACAATATACAAGAGGAATGCACAACAACGCAAAATTTTGGTAGTTTTTTCTGGACTCATGTCACGAATGAAGAATATTTTGCTCTTCTTTGCTTTGAGAAACTTTCAATTTAGTTGGATACCCAAAATCATCACTAGTTAGATAAAACAACTAAACTGCTTGTTTTTTTGTTAGTAATTAGTACAACAGATTAAACCAAGCTTAGTAGAAATGATGCAATATTCAAATTTATTGGTTTTTTTTTTTTTTTATAACGGTATAATTTTAGTAAGGCAAAAAGGCACCAAAGGAAAAACCACCAAAATACAAAGGCGTTAAAAAGAAACTAACCATCAAAAGAAATAGAACTCCATCCTTAGTGAGGCCATCCGCCGTAACATTAGCCTCACGCAAAACATGATAAAAATCAACACCCTGAATTTCTTGGACCAAGTCCGGCAATCTCCAAGGAAAAGAAGATTTGCCAGAACACTGAGCAGTCGAGAAAGAGTCACCCTCAATTATAGCATTAAAAACGTCCAAACTTCGCAATTCACAACAACCAATTAGAAGAGCAAGAACTTCAGCTTCATTTCTTAACAACATTACCATCGCAATCCCTAATATCACCTCAAATACCTCCTTCCTTTAGCAATGGCCTGAATAAAACTGCCATCAAAATTTAAATTTAAAAAAACACCCAAAGGAGGCCTCTCCCATAAGATTCAATGAAGAGATTTAGCACACCAACCCCCTTTAAAAAAGACTGCCCAAGATTGATTGAGATCTTCTAACGCCACACCCAAAAACTCTCTACAACACATCCATTTCGACACCGACCAAACAATGGATTGAACAACGTCCTCCAAAGAGCTGCTTTTGTTTCTAAACACTCACTTATTCCTTTCCAACCAAATTTTCCAAAGGATAGCATACAAAACCAACTTCCATAAAATTTTATCTCTAACATAGTACTACCCCAACTGCCATTGATGAAAATGATAAAATTTTACGCCACCTCTCAGCCCAACAGAAGGCCAAAACTCTTGGCAGAATTTAAGGAAAACCCAAAAACTCTCCCAACCATGCATACGATTTGAAGAAACATTTAGAACATTATAGAAAGACATAACTGAAATTTTTTCTTACACATCAGGCTTCCAAATCCTAACATCCCCTCTTCCACTTGACACAAACTTTCTCTAACAAATCAAGCAAATGAACAAAGTCAGAAGCTTTTCCATCAATCATATCACTACAGAAGTTGAAGTCCCACACAATTCTACCACCAGAGAGCTGGGAACTTTCAGCGACAAAAAGCCTTTTGTCTACTATCCAACAAGAAAAGATTACCTAACACCACCTACCTGTTCCATTCAACATGCCAAAAACAAACCCTATGACTGTCATACACCCTATAACGAATCCACGAATCAAAATCATCCTTAACAAAAGAACAAACTTCCATAAACCTTAAAGGTTTATACATCAGACTCAGCACCCACCATCCACCATCACCCAAATTATATTTATGAATAAGAATATGACTCCACAAACCCTGACCTAGCTCCACCAACCTCCAAAGCCACTTCCCTAATAATGCTTTATTAACTTTGTCACCAGAATGGATGCCCAACCCACCTGAGCAATTAGCTTGCAGACTATCTCCCATCTAACCATATGATACTTCCTCTTCTCCCTACTATCTTTCCAAAGGAAATCACCCCGAATCTAGAGGCAACCCCAAATATTTCAAAGGAAGCTTCCCAACTCTGCAACCAAAAGTTCAAAGGAAGCTTCCCAACTCTGCAACCAAAAGCATCAGCTAAAGAAACAACAAGACTATCTTCTGTCTGAACACCAATCAACTTGCAATTCCCATAGTTAATTTTGTGCCCCAATGACAATTCGAACCACTTCAATAAACGTTTTAACCTGATCCAATGAAGCATCACAAAATATAATAGAATCATCTGCAAACCATAAATAACTACCTCACAATCGGAAACTTCAAAAGCAAATTCAGAAATCAGACTCATCTGCGTGGCTTTCTCCAATAAGGCGTTCAAAGCTTCCGCTACAATGATAAAGAGCATAGGAGCAAGAGGATCACCTTGTTGTAAACCTCTAGAACTCTTGAAATAACCTTTAGAAGACCCATTAACCAAAATAGACAAGTGAGCCAAAGAAACACAACTCTGAATCCATTTACACCATTTATTCCAAAAACCCATTCGAAATCCCCAATCCACCATATCATAAGCTTTGTCAAAATCCAATTTACAGATCAAACCTGGACGCTTTTGCCAATTCCGAGAATCAATACATTCATGAGCAACTACAACACTATCAAGAATTTGCCTCCAATCAACAAAAGCACCTTGCTTGTCAGAAATAATCTTAGGAAGCACCTTACACAAAAGATTAGCAAGAACTTTAGCTAATATCTTACACAAGCTTCCAATCAGACTAATGATTCAAATTTATTGCTAAACATCATATGGTTTAGCATGCACAATATTTTGGTGTATGCAGGACCCCACCCTACAAAATCCACCATGTATTTTACTTCTTTGAATTTTTTTTCCCCGACAGTGGCAATATATCAACATTAGCAAATGCCAACAGGAAAATGAGAAGGCTCACAAAACTGCCAAATAACACAAGAACAGGGTGCATGGTAGATGCATTCGAATTAGTTATCTAGTTCCATCAAGGTTCACTAATCCGAGAGAAGGAACTCGAAGAGCAAGAAGAGAAGATATTGCACAGGTGACATTAAGATCTTCAAGAATTCTACTAAAAAAAGATCTAAAGAAGTACTTATCTTCTTATTGCAAACCATTTATAACACGTTCATACTTATGCAACCAATGTGTAAGCCAACCATGATACCTGGATAACCTCAAAAAGGTGAACATATCATTATTGCACCATATGTGAAACTTCATGTTCATATGTGAAACTTTTCTCTAATACTCTGCTTGAGCTGTCGGATCAGATTGAACTCAGCCCTGTCTAAAGTAGGTCTTATGAACTCTTCTTTAGCATACAACTCCAAGTATTTCCTTTCCTCTCACATTAACTTATGCTGGTTCTTTTAGGAACCTACCTTTCCACATCACTTTCATTAGCAAATTTACTGTCCTAGCATTTTCCATGCTACCCAAAGATTTGGTAGTTGTCTCCATCCTTTGACCAAAGTGCCATTGATTTGTCTCCATAAAGATCCTCCTACCTCGTTCCCAACCTATGTTCTTAAAAGTCCCTCTTTCTGGTCTCTCCAGCTGCAAGGGATCCCTGTTCTCCTCCAGCATATTCCATTATTCAATCTTACCTTCCAGGATGCTCTTTTTCCAGTTCTCCCATGCACCTTGTTCCCCTATTACTCACAAAGTTTCAACAAATGAGTCATAAGTTCCACAGCTCGGCAATCAGCAGATTTCTGAATGTCCCCTTTGTTCTTGTAAAATGGGATCACGGTGCTCTTTCTTTGTTATCCATCAGAATTTTTTGTGCACTCAGGATTTTATTGAACAATTTAGTTAACTAATGAAACCAATTCTGCTCATCAAAACCCGTACTTCTATAGGTGTCTTCTGGTCCCACTGCCCCTGTTTTTCTTATCCTAGCCAAGATTATCTTTACTTCTATTCCAGATATTTCTTTGACCATTCCTTGATTTGCTTATGGTTTATTTCACAAGCACATTCCATCATAATAGGTCTTTAAAACACATCTTATTGATCTCTAACCTCTTCATTCGGCAAAACCCTTCCAGTTTCATCTTCAATGCATCTTACATGATCATTGTCTTAAGTTTTTCATTCTCTAATCTTGGCAAGCATATAAATGCAATCCTCCCATCTTTAGTTCCAAACTGAGCATAAAAAATGCCATAAGCTTCGTACTTAGCTCTACTTATGACTTCCTCTTTTTCATTGGAAACATCTACTTACAATTCTTTCAGCTTTACTTTATACTTACTCATTTCTTGGTATTCTAGACTTCTTAGTTTCTGTAATTTCTAATATAATGTTTTCTATCCATCAATAGCATTTTGGACTTCTGAATTGCACCGCCAAATTTCCTTATGTGTAAAACTCTTCTTTCCCTAAGACTACCCATGTGCATCTTCTTTATCTACTCCCTTCTGGATGATGACTTTCATTAAGGATGGAACTTTACGATATAAGAGATCCATACGAATGGCAAAGGAGGATCTAGATCTACATAAAACACAGGGGATCTTCACTGACTCCCAGAACATCTTTTCAAAGTTAGACACGTCTGTCAATGTGGATTTCATTGCCCCACCGAATTTCCTTATGTGTGGAACTCTTCTTCCCCTAAGACTACCCATGTGCCTCTTTTTTCCCCCTCCCTTCTGGATGATGACTTTCATTAAAGAAGGAACTTTACAATATAAGAGATCTATACAAATGGCAAAGGAGGATCTAGATTGAAATTCGTCACTTCCTCTGCAATGTCTGCTAACCCCACAGGAGCCAAGCATTGTGTGCTAGCACACTGAATGGCATAAAACAAATCAACCTCTACAATAATTTGACAAAGATTAAGGCAAGAAGCTTGTTGAACCATGACTAAGCCTGATTTCTCCATAGAACTGCCATTGAAATTTAGCGTAAACTAGCCTATCGAAGGAGAAGATCATGGAAGCTTGAGCAGGCAAAGAAAGAGAGTAAAAAATGCTAGACAACACCTAAGAATAGTGGCTCTTGGAATATCCTGAAAAGAAGGTAAAGAGGAAACCCAAGAGGCAGGATAAAATTTGACCTTCAATGATGAAACTACGATTTCCATGTCAAATGATTTTTCTTTAAAGCATTTTAAGTCAGTCTCTCCAAAAGACCCAAACGATTTCCATGAAGGAGACATTCCACATGGACACCTCCTCTCTCTTACCCCACTCCGAATTTCCAAACATCAAACAATTGAAAGAGAGAACTGAGGAGAGTCTAGCTAAAAGTAAACCAAGTAAGAACTGACCTCCAAAAACATTGAGCGGTTTGACACCATAGTTTGAGATGAATCACCATTCAATACCTACCAAACACATGGGGAACGCATTCACCACTCAATTTCTTGTAAGCCAGCTATATTTATTCCCCTTGTCTTCAAAATTTTTATCAACATCAAGTTACCAACAGTCCAAGAAGCTAACCATAACTTTAGAGCAAACTTTTCACACCCGCTCTTGAAAGATAAAGAACCCTTGCTTATTTCTCGCAACAATCGCCTTTGTCACGTGTCGCTTGTAGATAATGCCATAGCCAACTTTAACTTTATACTACAACTGGGTTCCAATCTGGCAGGTCACCTTCGAGAAACAATAGCCTTAAAAGCTATGATGCCCAGATACGAAAATGGGTACGGACACAGATACGGGGATCGGGGATACGACTTTGCACTTTTGAAAATCTAGAATACGGATATGGACAAGAGTGTACTAATTTTTCCTTTAGATTACATTTGAATTAATGAAATTATCATTGTTTATGTTCCTTTGTAACATTTTCTATGTTGAGAAGCAAGTAAATTCAAAGAACTAAATGAAATAATAGACTCGCTAAGTAGGATATGCTAAACTTATACCCTAGAAGTATCGGTGCAGTATCGGGTGCCAATACAAGTATCCTATCGGTCCAATATGAATACGTTGGGCTTTTACATGTATCCGGTGTCATAGCTTAAGTGTTAATCCTCAAAGTCATACTCATTTACTGTGCTGAGTTCTAAATGCTAATCGGCCATTTAAGGCTAGCCCTCCTTTATTTAGGCTTTGGACCAGCACATGACAAGATCATGGCACAAGGTGGTGTTCTATAATATATACATATTTTATGTTGTATTTTTAAGGAAGAGTCTGTTGGCAATGGCCTAAAGGGTCCCTAAGAGGCTGACTACAGAGCGGAATGGTCCCATTTGAATGGACCAATGGACTTGTCTAGACTCCAGAGGAATTTGCTCCTCTCTTCATCACGGGCAATACCAAGAGAGAGTTCAACAAACAAACTCTAAGCAAGCTCAAAAAAGACTTAGAAATATAGACATGAAAAAATGGTCTCCTGGTAGGTGTGTAGATATTTACACAAAAAACCAGATGTGAACACAAGATGGAAAAATTACCACACACAACAAAAAAAAAAAAATAAAAAAATGCAATGTTTGTGTACCACAGTGCCAAGGGATATCAGAAATCCTCCCAGGTACCCTTTATAAGAACATATCAAAGACATAGATACCAGTACCACTCTCTAGCTACTACCAACCAAGGATCAAAATAGAGGTTTCGGAGGGCGTAGCCATCATTGACCAAAACGCTATGTAGCGGGCGATACGCAGCGATGTGAGTTTTTTAAGTGGTAAAAAAAAAAAAAAAAAAAAAAAACCCTCGAATATTCTGTATTAGTCAATCTTGTGTTTTTTCTTAGTGATTTGAAAACATATAAGGGTCAAGACAACTTTAGGAAAGGCTATTGAAGAGAAGAAATTGGAAAAACAATGTTTTAAATTGAAATTTCTTGGTTCTACGAGATCTTTAGACAGTAGCGCCGCTATTGTCAAAATAGCTTAGCAGCCTCAACCGCTACAGTCGATAATGCGGCCGCTAACTAGTGAACCATGCTATCAACTAGTACCAAGCATTGGTTATGTTTCAGATTGGTGGTGCGTTCCTCTCATGTGCTTCTAAGTTTAACAGCTGACCACAACCATAAGCAGCACCATCATTGAAGCAATCATGTGCGTCAAGATTGTACAACATGCAATCTCATAAGACCTTGCAACTACATGTATGACTCCTCAAAAGACCGCATACATCAACAGATCCAACGTTGTCAACACCGATAAACATATAAAAGGTTTAAAATGCACCAGCTTAATAGGCTGTTTGAATATAGCCCAAGGCCCAAGGGGGGGAAATCATAAGGATCACAAAACTGCCACTTAACTCTCATAGGAGCCATATTGGCAATTATAGATAATTTATACTGTAAGACTTACAAAAATGTAATATACACACAAAAGTTCTAATAAATATACATACCCCAGTTCATATATCTCTCTGAGTTTTAAACTGCATAAGGCATGTACATTGATATCCTACACTTCATAGATACTTAATGCTGCAGTTAAATGGAACAAATGCCAATTGACCAAAGATTAATAACAGGATGCAAACGCTATATGTCATCCATCTCCCAACTGAATCAGTTTGGATCAGATCCCAACTTTTATCACCAAAAACACAGTGCAAGATCTCTGAACCACGATCAGAAACCAAACTGCATGCAATGCATTCTTACTTACCCAAAAAGAAAAATATACATATACACAAGTTCATATATCTCCAGAGATAACCAGCAAGATACAACAAGATAAACGGAGATTGCACAAAAATGGCACGCCTGTTGCAATGAATGCAGAAAAGATTCTAAAAGAAAGAAAAAAAATTTGTAGTGGTGTGTGGTTTTGATTGGGAGGGAAGGTAGTTTACCCGGTACTTTACACAGTTACATTTGAACAGCTGGGAAATTGCCCGCTCGCTCCAAATCTCATCTGAGACCATCAACATATTCCTCCAAATCTCTCTGCCCAAATCTGCTCCCTTCCATCTCAGCATCCTTGCACCTTGCTGCAAAATAAAATATCAACCACGCCACCATGAAATAGACCTCTGCCAATGACTGGAGAAATGATGCAAGCAGCGTCCCACCAGCCCTGGCGAGAAGCCCTCTCATAAAGGACCCACAGAAGAGGGCTTCCAAGCATTTGATCCGGGACGCCTGGTCAATCATGGTTGACAACAAATAAAACCCTTCCTTGACAATCTCCTGGCCGCTCCTGCGAGTGTCCAAGATCGCAACCCAGGAATCAATGGCTGACACAAAGTTGACGAATGAGTCGAGAAGGGCCCACACTAGCAGGAACCCCGATATGTCGGCAGCGGCGGCAAGTGCGTCCCGATCCCCTCCCTCCCAGGGGGAGAAGATGGAGAATGGCATGAGCTTCAGCCTCACAAAGAGCTTGAAGAAGGAGAACTGATCTTCGATGTCCGAGAAAAACCAGAGGCCGAGGAACTGGGTCAGCGCATCCCTCACCGCCCAGCGCAGCAGAACGAACCCCGCGAGGCGTCGGAGCCCCAGCCTGGAGCCCGACCTGACGGTCTCGAAGAAGGAATGGTGCCTTCCCAAGTGAGTGTTCACAACCGCAAAGAACACGACTCCGAGGACGCAGCAGTAGGAGAAGAGGAACCCTAGAATCACCCAGCCGTAAGCGGCCGAGAGGAATGTCACCAGGAAGAAGAGGGTGGCCGCGTCCCGGCGATCGAGATGGATGTCGTGGCCAAAGATCCGGATATCCGAAGGCCGATCCTCCCCCGCAGCTCCTTCCCCGTCGGTCGCCGCTGCCCCCGTCTCGTTGTTGCGGTGGTCGCCGCCGTCCGTGAAGAAGAGGAAGCCGGATCCAGCGATCTCCAAGACCCTAATCTCCTCCCCGGACTCCAAGATCGGAAGCCCTAACTTGGTCTCGCGGCGGAAGAAGTGGTGGCTGCTGCTGAGATTGATGGAGCTGCCATTGACCGGGGGCCGGCGGGAGCGGCGGAAGTCGTCGTGGTCGTCGGAGAAGAAATCGTCGTCTAGGGTTCCGACGCGGCTGAGGTGGAGGAAGGGTCGGCGGCGGCGATTATGATGGTTATGGTTGGGGTAGGGGTAGGCGTAGGCATTGGCGGTGGGGGCGCCTTGAGAAGGGTTGTTGTCGTTGTTGTTGGCGGTGGCGGAGGAGGTAGAGGGAGGATCGGAGAGGCGGGAGATGAGGGTTTGGACGGTTGGATCACGGTCGAGGAAGGAGGTGAGGAGGAGGCTGCCGTTCTCGACCGCGGTGCGGAAGGAGAAAAGGAGGAGAGAGAGGAAGACGAAGGTGTAGAAGCTGGTTGCGAAGGAGATGGTCGACTGCTTGATAACGTGCGCCGTGGTGCGCAGGTTTAGGCGGGGAGACGATGATGATGACATGGGCATCGATAGCAGAAATTGATTTTGGGGGTTTTTGGATTTCTCTCTCTGTATCTGTTTCTCTTCTCCTACGCACGACTTAACGTCTTTTCCCCCCCAACCCCTGCTGTTGTTGTTTTTTTGTTGTGTTGTGGATGATGATAACCTCCTCCTCCTCCTCCTCCTCCTCCTTCCTTTCTCTTCTTCTGCGGCTGCAGCTCCTGCCCTTCTTCTTCTTGTTTTTCCCTACTTTCCTTTTTATCTATTTTCTTTTGTTTGTTTATTATGTCCAAACTCCAAATGCTTTCTTTCAACTTATTATTCGTGGAAATGGGATTTTCCCTGCCAGTAGTAGTAAGTGCCTCAACATTCACGAGAGTGAGGGCAGGGAAAAGACGCGATTGCCCCCCACCCCCTACATTCATATTCATATGAGAGCTGCTATCCACACATTAAAAATTGCGCTAAGACACACTAGTTAAGTTAAGTATTTGGTAATTAACTAGTTAAGTTAAAGTAAAGTGCATCTAGATAAAAAAGACAATGGATGATATTAAAAGTACATAATTTTAAAATTCCTTTCATATTTAAAAAAAAAAAATGTTAAAAAGCAACCTCCTTTTTCCACTGAATGATAGAAAAAACTTCACTTTTTTATAAAAAAAAGCTAAAAAAATTTCATACCAAACAATTAAAAACAAAACACCATCATAACCCCTAATATTTTATTCTCTCTTGATTTGATGTTTCATCTCACCATACTTCAATTCACCATACATCCAAACACACTGACGTTTGGAAATTTTATATATGTAGAATGAAGTGAAATAAAGTCTTAAATTAAGAAATAATAAAATAAAAGTGTATATTTTGTCTTTAGTTGTTTGGTAGGGAACCTATTTTCCTCTTTACGTAAGAAATGATTGTTATTTTGTGTTTTAATGGAGGAAGGAAGTTGTTTTTTTAACTTTTTTTTCGAAAAAGAAAGAATTAATCTTAGCCCATATTTGGCATCTCTATTTCATGCCTCTATTTCTCTAAATGTCTAAATTGGACCGAGGTTTAAACAATCAGAGCGTTTGGCACAAGATTCTAGACTCTATCTGCTTTAGACATTTAGAGGCAAATCATCTAAAATCCAAATGCTCCAAAAATGAGCAATATGAAAAATAGAGCTTTTAAGTCTTAAAATATAGAGGCAAGGTATTTAAAATAGATTCGTGCATTATCAAATAAGTTTTTTTTATTCTAGCCTCTTTTTTTAATAGCTCTTTTTTTAATGGCTCTATTTTAGATGGATCTATAAAAAAAAAAAAGAGTAGAGATGCCAAACAAGCCCTTAGAAATATATACTTTTGATGTGACCCTTATACAAGAAATGGAGGCTTTACTTCACTCCACCTTGCTGGCTGGGGATTGAATCGATGAATTAAATTGTTGTTGGCGTAAGTTAACTAAGTAGCCCCATATGTATTTTTTGGGGAGTGGTCGGTTGTGTGCACGTGGAATACCACACACTCGCAGGGGTACAAGTATAATCATACATCTAAAACCTGGGTATAAAAATTAGAAATGCCAAAATATCGGATACGATTCGTTTTGAGCCATTAAAAATTGACTTAGATTAGATGTGTGTGTCTATACAAATATTAACCATCACTTATAATCAAGTCCATTAATTATATCAAATGCAATTTTATACGCGAGCGTATGAAATGTTCCAAGATTGAGGTGGAGTGGAGGGAAACGACAAAATTGCGGGGATATCAACCAGCAACCGATTACAGATATTAAGGACGGACGGGTGATCCTCATTTGAGCACGATTTACAACAGTGAATTCATCCATGTTCAAGTTCAAGGCAATGGAACCAACTAAGTAACTATTTGAGTCTGGTCCGACTCCAATTGTCATCTGATATAAAAACCACTAAGTAAGTTTAGGCCCCTTTTATTTTTTCTAAGAATACACATATGGAGAATTCATGTAAAAAAAAAATTCTTGTTCCGCCACTGGCCGCCTTACGAGAGTTTTTTCTATCCCAACTTGCCACTCTCAAGCCCATTACACCAAATGACAAATGTGAGAGAGAGAAAGAGGGAGAGAGAGAGCAGTAGTCTGTTGGAATTAATATGATGGATAGGCTGCTACTAAAACTATTGAAAGTGTCGGATAATATTATCTGCGAGCAGCACTGTATGCCCTGCGGTTCTTGGAAGTGTGCCCAGATAAAGTGGATATGGGGTCCAAGTCCCACACTCTCTGCGTTGGCCGTAATTCAGAGTCACAGTGTGTAGTCTAACCAACTACTTAATTAGGCTACTATCCGCCACCCCCAAAAGAAAAAAGATACAAAAAAAAAGAAAAAAAAAACATCAAGTCATCACGATTCACTACCACATAAGCAATGGAGTCCTTGAATTAGACAAACTTAAGAGAATCAGTGTCCGCATCTGAAAGAAAATCAGATGGATAGGAAGGGTCCAATAGGCCATCATTACCATGTCTGCTGACCTTATGGGAAAACCATTATAGGTGCTTTTTTTTTTTTTTTTTTTTTTTTTTTTGGGGTGGGGGGGACTGGTCTCAAAACTTATAAACTGCTAAAAAATGAAAAATAATTGGAGAGGAAAGCCCTCCCTCTATTTAAAATCAGGGTATTGCGGGTAGGAGCAGCCGGACCTTTGGATGATCACATTTGCTGCATAGCTCCCGGCTCTTATGCAGTCCTCTATTGGCTTCTCTAGAACCAACTGCGACAAAAATCCCCCAACAAATGCATCCCCTGCATACCAAAGATAAAATAAAATAAAACTCACAACTCAATGATGCAAGGTGATGTATGCATTGTTGCTACATTTCCAAATATCAAATATACCTTCAATTTCGGTGTATTATTGCACAAAATATCCACTGATATAAAAATAAGAAATAGAAATACTCTACTGTGTAATAAACAAAATAAATAAATAAAGGGCTCATTTGCAAACGAAAGGGAGCATTGTGGAGACCAGACTATGACGCATGAAAAGACTTTGACCTTAGACTAATTATTCAGGCATATGTACCAAACAGAGTTGATAGAAAATGTGAAACAGCATCAAGCAGAGGCAATAAAAAAGGGTTTCAAAAGTTGTGAGAGTTTTCAAGTGGCTACCTGTGGTGAGGAGAATAAGGACTTTTTGTTGTGCAACAGTAGGATTCCACACTACTCAGATTTTCTATTTCCATGGGAGATTGGAATCCTGAATTCCTACCTCTCACATAGAAAATCGAAATTCTCTCTGTTGCTGAAATTAGTTCATTTTTTCCCTTTTCCGCAAGAAAAATATGTCGCATCAAATAACAAAACAGTGGGCTAAATGGAAAATCAAACAATTTTTCTCTCAATGGTGGAATCCTCTCGTCACACAAATGCACCCTAAGAGGCACCTTTTATGATCCAATTATTCAAAAAAAAAAAAAAAAAAAAACATGGAGATTTAATTTCAACTAGAATGATGTTCTTGAATCATCTTGTCAAAGTTTTGGATTTCCAACAAGGGGTGTATTAAAAAAAAAAGTGACAGGATGATTGGAACGTGAATGAATTTGGAAGATTCTCTTTGCATTCAGGAGTGCATTGTCCATACATTTGTTAGTTTTGCCTTTTGTATAACAAAATTTTCTTTGACTGCTAAGAAAAGAGAAGGTATAAAGTGAAAAAGAGAATGATAGAACAAATTAGTAATATGGATATGAATATATGATTATTTTTGCAGAACTTTCAGAGTGAGTAGAGATGAAAATAACAACAATGCAGATGTCAATTGGCTATTTGCATTATAATACAGCCAGACTGGCATTTTGATGCAGATGATTTTTTTTCCTTCTTTGTTGGATTGGTGAGTGATGCAGATGAATATCAAAACACCATTCCGCATGTAGGATTGAGAGACTTGTATTCTTGCTATGCTAACGGAAGAAATCCAGCATACATTGGAAAGGTTAATTGAGTACTACTCTCAAAGTAGTAGGGAGCACAGATATGTTCAAGATTTTAGATTATATTTTGTTTTTTATTCAGTGAGGTATCCACTTAAATTTATCTACATGTGTAAAAGAGAAACAAGGAGTTCCTCGGGCATTCTGCAAGTGTCTAAATTCATCATTATCAGAAATGATGATTACATTCAGAAGATTTGTGAGTATCATAGGTGCAAATTCTGAGATGAAGCTGAGAGAGCTTAGGTAATTTCTCAAGCTGGACACCGAGAAAGTCAAAAGCAGATTGTCTATATGCTACGAAGTACAAACTCTATCCCATGACCCTTTCTCTTGGGAGGAGGGAGAGAGATTTCAAAAGGAGAAAAAGATTAATGTGATAGCTTGTTCTGTCTTTGGTTCTTTGGTCACCTTGAAAGGGTTGGAAGTTTTTTTCAAATGCAATATGCTCGGTGGAGCAGCAGTTTAGGTGAATATACAAAAGCTTCATGGATTGTTCTGCAGAATTTCTAAGGACCATCAGTATTGAATATCGTTAGCAATTGGGGCAGGGGTGTTACAAAGGCAAAGGCCATTTCAAAATAGGGGGCACAATTAATGCGGAAAGCTTGGGCTCGCTTTGGTTCTTTGGTCAATTTGGAAGGAAAGGCAAAGCATTTTCTTACGGAATTTGCTCAGTGGAAAGTTGTGTATGTAAGTATGTAAAAGCTGCATGGATTGTTTCGCTGAAGGATAGGGTTGTAAACGGGTCGGATGTGGCCCGGGTCCATGGTGGACCCAGAACCGTTAAGGAGAAGGTGGAACCAGATCCGAACCCAGAACCGTTTCGGAACCGGTTTCTTGGCTCCAGAACCGGAACCAGAACCATATATGGTGGGTTTGGATCCGGGTCCGGGTTTAGGTAGAGAATGATATTAAAAAAACATGGTTTTTAGGAGAGATTTTCGAAAATTGAGGTAATATATCGGGTCTTGGGTCCACGGGTTCAAACCAGGGTGGAACCGGACCCGGACCCATTTATTTATCGGGGCCTAAATAAGGACCCAGACACGGTTTTTAATGGGTTGGAACCTCCGGGTAATCGGAGAATTGGGTACTCATTTACATCCCTACCGAAGGAGTTGGGTGTTTGGCATTTCGAGGGGAGAGGTTGAGGAGAGGAGTTCTCATGTTTGGTGGCCTCTAACTTGTACCAATAAAAAGGAGTGAGCAGAGCCTCCAACTGGGGTGTTTACATTTGACGTGGACAGAGCTGCTAAAGGAGAACAAAGCCCAGTCAGGTTACATTTCATGTTTACATTTGAGTGTGCTTCATGATGATAAAGCCATAAAGAGTCCTTGCAACTTCCCAGTCAGGTTACTGCTAGACATACAATCGCGACAGAGTTTCTGGCATTGAGGGAGTCATTCAGGGGTCTAATCTTTTACGTATGGGATATGAAAATGGAATATACATATGCAAAATCTACATGCGAAATATATTTCCATGTTTGTCTGGAAGCACTATTTTCACGAGTAAAAGATATGGGAGCAGAAACCAGAGAGAGGAAAGAGGAAGAAAGGATCTAGGTCAGTTTTTATACAATTTCGTGGGCTACAGGACTCCAAAACTTCACCATAGAGGGAATAGTGGGTCTCAAACAGAGTGAACGAACCGGATCATGAATTAGTGCAAAAGATTAAAAAGTGGGATTGAGTTATTTTTCTGTTTTTTGCATATTTCTCAAAATCTAAGAGGATCTACAATATGAGATTTCATGCATTATTATATCTATGAGAATATTGAAGGGTTTGATCAGGCCTTTGGGGCCATAGAAGTGCAAGTAATCAAAAGGTGGAATTTAGATGTCTCTGTGTTTCCCACATGTTTCTTGACATTTGTGAGGATCTAGGATATGAAACTACCATATATAGGAGAATATCGAACGGTTTGGATCATGAGTTGGGGTTTGGGAGGCCCACAAAATCATATCCATAGGATTAATTTCTTCTCTTTTTTTTTTTTTTTTGTATTTTTCACATATTTCTTAAAATCTATGAAGATTAAAGATATGAAACTAAACGTTTTTGTGTTTTTTCGTTCAATGAAAAAATTAAAAGTTTGGACTACAAATGTAGGGCCACAGAACTGCAAAAGAAAATGGAGGTGGTTGATGGGTTCTGATCCCGTGACCCATTGTAGGCTGAAATCAGGTTGGAGATCTATTGGCGTCTTTTGAGGTAGGAGGTGTGAAAATTTTGGGCTGAAAATGCCCCATTCACACACAATTCTCACACCTTATTTATGCATGTGGTACATAAATGAGCACAAACAGACATGTGTATGTAAATGTTATGCATTTACATGTGTAAATAAGAGCAAACAAATAACCCTCAAGTATATTTTATAGATCATTTGTGAGTCGGCCATCACTGAAAAGGATTCAATCAATCAACTAAGCTACGCAAAACAAGGCTTCATTGGCACCTTCGAAATTGTGCATTGAAGCAGAAACCAAACTTTATGTCCCTCATTGGTGCCAGCAAAGATGAAGATTTGTTCACCAAATCCAGGTTACAAAGAGCACATATTATTGATCGATTTAAATCATTCCACAAGTTTTTTTTTTTTTTTTTTTTTTTTTTTTTTTTTTTTTTTTTTTTTTTTGCAGCTAATATTTTTACTTTTGGGGTTGTTACTTGTACATGTGGGGTCCTACCATACATAGCATTGTCTGGTGGTAATCATATGCTGAATACAATTTAGTAATCCACCAGGGAAGAAAAACACCTATATGCCATGACCTTGTTCAATAAATTGAAATGCTGACCATGAAAGAAACAAAATGATCCAATGTATTGAGATCTGCGAATGAGTCAACATGAACAGACAGCTAGAGGATTCATCAATTTATGAACCAGTAGCGTAGGTGGAGGCATAGTGCATTCCCGTTCTGTGTCTGGATCCTAGAACCAAGAATTGATAGGGGGCTCCATGTGCAGGGGCTTCCTTGGAAGATCTCGCAAGGATCTTGTAAGACCCCGCCCCGAGTTAATCAAGATTAACTCTAATTAATTGCAATTAATGCTAATTAATCAAGTCTAATTAGACTAATGATGGTTAATGACCCAACTCAATGAGATTAGTCTCAAATAGACTTAATGAAGTGATAATGAAGAGATTAAGTGAATTGAATGAATTTTGAGTCTAAGCTAAGAAAACAAACCCTTTTGTGTAAATACGTATTTATACGTATTTTGTCGAATATGGAAACTCTTGATACCAACACGTGTATCTTGACGAGTACGTTAACTTTCATAATAGGCTCGAAGTCATCCGACGAGTATTGACTCAAGTGAGCCTCCATTTGACTTGAATTGAAAATAAGAAAGAAAGAGGGTTTAGTTGCAAAAAGGCCTTATAAGAGATGAGATGAACTCTTTTGAGTTCATTCCCTTCCATTTTTCCATTGCATTGAAGAGAAACCCTAGGCAACTTTCCTTCTTCCTCTTCATTTCCCCTCTCATTCCTTCCCATTTAGAGTGAAGATTGAAGGCTTGTCTAGTGGTTGGAAGGAGGTTTCTTCTTCCCCATCTTCTTCCTCATCTTATTTCCCCAGTTGGAGTGCTTGGAACTTGAAGAAAAGCTCAAGGATTCCTTTCCTTAGAACTACAAGTAAGTAGATAATCATTTTTGTGAGTTTCCAAGTTATAATGAGTGATTAGATATAGTTTCTAGCCAATTAGCTCATAGGATAGTGTTTCTTGTGTTTTTATGGAAATAGGGTTTGGATTTGGGGATTTCTCACCTCAAAGTCAAGCTATCAAGGGATTTCTTGCTAATAGACTTTAAGAGGCAAGTATAAATGCTTTCTTATGATCAAATATGCTAATCTTCAAGTTCTCTTAAGTTATTAGAGATGGGTTCTCAAAACCCCTTTTCTTTCTTATGAAATGGAGATTTGGTTGAATGTGATTTATATGGATTTTATGATGTATTAATGATGGAATAGAAGTGTTATTTGTGTATTAAATGATGGATGAGGGGAGGATAGGAGATCCTTAAATGGGCATGCAAATGGTGGTTGAAATGAATGAATGGAGGAGTGAATGTTCGGAGTTCCAAAAATGGAGTTCTGGACAGTTCGCTCGAGCGAACCAGTTACTGTCCGACGCGAAAAGTGTCCGCACGAGCGAACATTATGTGCGCTCGTGCGATGACGGTTCTGTTTGGGTCCGCTCGAGCAAACTTGGATCCGCTCGAGCGAACCTGATAGTGGATTTTGATATTGAGGGTGGAAAATTTTTGGGGACTAAATGCACATATTAAATGTAAATGTGATGTCCATCGAAAATAACACGTGCATTTAGTAACTAATAATTACACCTAGAATTTGTCTAAATTGGGATAGAGACAAGTAGGACCGTGAGTAATTAATGATTCAGCTAATCCCTTGAGTCTATAATGACTGCATGCAATGAACCAATGAATAATGAATAAATGCAATGAACCAATGAATAATGAATAAATGCAATGAATAATGAATAATCCTGCTGCAACAGATGATTGGGGTGTTCCGGAGCTCCGTGGTGATGCCAGTGATCTCTGATCAAGACACTGGTAGATCCCACATATAGACTGAAAAGTCAATGAATTGATAAGCCATGTAAGGAAAACTGAAACAATATTGAAGCCTCGGCCATGAACGGTTTGCCCTTCCGCCTTGTGCTTAATTAAATTGATTAAACGAAAATGAAATAAAGCCCAGGCCATGAACGGTTCGCCCTTCCGCCTTGTGCTTAAGTTTCTTCCGTTGGAAGACACGAAATGAAACGAAATGACATGAAATAAATGAAATGAATTGGATAATGCTTCCTTTGGGAAGACGTTGAACTGAATGATAGTAACACTGTTGCATTGTAAATTTAGCTATTGAGTATTAATGGGCTACACTATACAGGATATTGCATTAACCTAGATGTAATTGTCTAGAGTTGTTATATTGATGATGGACAGTTTAGCATGTGTTATCATAAATGTGTTTATACATTGTTGAACCGTCGTGTTTGTTATTGATGGCATTACAGGCCCAGTTGCCCCTCCCGGTCTTGCAGAGGCCGCGCCGCGTGCGGAGGAGGCCCATCCGATACCTCCAGGAGGTTTAGCCGAATGGGCATAGTTCGGAGGGCGTTGATTTTTAATGTTTTGAGATTATTTTGGGAATTCATTGATAGATACTTTTGTATATCATTTTGAAATGTAATTAGATGTCCCCTGCATTGTATTGTGAATATGCAGTGGTGGACTTCATTGGATTATATTTTGTATATGGGAACTTTACTTGTAATGTAAAGTCAATTATTGTCAATGTATATATATGTTTCCGCAAAAATGTACATTTGACAGGTATGTATGTTAGATCCCTTGTGAGTCTTCGTCTTAACTTCGGTTAATTCGAGATTTACGAGAGTAAGTATGATGGCATCGCGATCCGGGTTAGGCCCCGATTAGTCCGATCTCGGGCCCGGGTCGTGACAGATCTCGAGGTTGAAGATGAAGATTCATATGCATAAACGAATGAAGGTACAGTCGACAATTCAATTGAGATCCTAACAAGGCCTCTATCAAAGAGGCAGCCTCTGAAAGTGGAATGGTAACTTTGCCTTGAGGCCACCTAAATGTGGTAAGCTAGGTATATTCAACACCCCATTGAAAATGGCACATCGAGTCCAAATTTCCCCTCGAAAAAGATGGCTGCCCAATTGTCAATCTGTTTGCTTGTCACTTACTCATTAAGCTCCAGTGAACCTTGTCACTGGATCTCATAGGAAGCAACTGACTCAGAAGCTAACATCAAAATTGTAGCATAGAGACTACTCAGTTATCAAGGCTGACGGTGCCATTGTCAATGTTAGGCCATGCAAACTACCATGCAAGTATGTGTCATGATTTTGATATGTTCAAATTCTAGCAGATCTGACAGTAATAAAAGCAGTTGCTTATTTTCTATTTTCATTTTGACATTTATTGAACCATCAAAATGAGACCCAATATAGAACAATGTAATTAAGGTCACTGCAACCTACACAAATGTTTCATCCAGTGCATGTTGGAATGCATAATGCTTGAAAGTCCAGACGAGATGGAAAAAGAAAAAGGGAAAAAAAATTGCTCGACTTGACCATATGCTTGGTCTACCGGGCACACTAGCCTCCTGAGAAATTCTAATTTTAGAAGTAAATAATAGAAGAGAAATGTGATGGCTAGCTACTTTAGGTAAAATGATCTGGTACCTGCTCCATTGGTATCAACAAGCTTCTCCTTTGGCAACAAGATTACCGGGAACAACTTCACCTGCACTCACAGGTTCAGATCAAAATAAGCTTTCGGCACCAAATATATATAATCACCCCCTTGAAATAGAGAAATATTTAACCTTTCCATCCTCAGCAACAACGACAGGACCAGCCCCATGAGTTATGACAGTGATCCGTTTGTGTGTTCCTGATGCCTTTGGCCAAGCTGAGATCTTCAATGCAATGTCCTCAACATTCTCGGTCTATACATCAAAGAGATTAATTTGCATAAACTGTTTAAACATGAACAATATCCTAGAATCAAACATCATAAGACCCTCACCTCCCAGCCATGAACCCTGGAAAAGGTTCTTGCTTCGGTCTCATTACCAAAAACATAGTCCATATACCTACACATTCGAGATGATCACACAATATTATGGTTTTGAAGTGTTTGGAAATACCGAAAAGGGTAAAGAAGGAATAAGAAGGTTACGGGAGAGCTTTCTCCTGCACATCCTTGAAGAACTCACAGATAAAAGGAGCAGAAAGGTTCATCATGAAAACCTAGAAACAGGTAAATAAACATTGTACAAGTAACAAAAACAGATAGAAGATAGAAGAGAACATAGCACCCAATATCAATTAAGACCTTGTTTTTTGCAGCCGCATGTTCAGCTACAAGTTGAACGGACTCCGGAGACACAGTCAAGAAAAATCCAGCAATATAGAAGTACTTCGCTTTTTCAACTGTTCCATATACGAATATTATAATTTATAAGCCTGACACTTGAAATGTACATACCTGAAGGAACAGACATGCAAGGAAAGGAAGGTACCAAGAGCCCAGTTTTCCGGCCTCTTCAAATGTTCTGGCTTGTAACAATTCGCTGCCGATAAGTTGGCAATTAGGGACCTGTGCACCATATAGATAAAAAAAATGTTTATTTTAGAAAATTTGATGAGGTGTGCGGGGTCTTTAAACAAATATCTTTCTTACATCAAATATAAAGATAAGAGGGAAGAAAGTAAGGAAAAACAAAGTGGCACGTATTCTAACACAGAGGAAGAGTACTGTGAAAATCATTCATGTGAAATGTGTGTAAAACATACATGCTTCCCCAACAACCCACCGTTTACTATCTTATAAAAGAGTTTAATCCTTCATAGAAGAAAAGAACACAACACGCATAGTGAAAGTTAATTTGTAATTATCAAACTAATCCTAACAAACAACATCATCTCTCTTAATCTTATCCTAAGATAAAATCCTTTATGATCCTAGCACACCTGCCCAAACTCAAGATGCTATGAATCTTGAGTTTGCATAGAACGGCTAAATATAAAGGCTCAATTGCGGCTGGTTGCAGATGCACATCATGATTGTAGATGAGTGAAAGGTTGCACAAGATGATACCATCAAAACATGTAGATGAGGCAAGAAATACACGCTGCAAGAAAAGCATCAGACGGAAGGAACTCATGATGTAGGTATCATTGATTAACACGAAACAGTACATAGGTGGTGTAGATGAGAATGAAAACACATATCAGATCCAAATACAAAAGATCAGGAGCCAAGTGATTTATGACCCATGCTGAAAGGGCACAAAGACAAATGACCAGAATCTAAGAACCAATCCAGAGATTAAGATTTAAAGATCCAATCCATATAGATACAGATTAGTAGATCCAAAAAGGGAATCTGATCCAAAACAAGAGAGACCATGGTTGATGAGAGATGGTCCGTGGCCAGACATGTCCAAAAGAAAAAAATCTGAAGAAGCCAAACTGCCGAAGGCAGATAATCAGATTCTCAAATAGAAGATCTGATCCAGACAAATGATATAGTCTAAGACATCTGCCTCAAATTCAAATCAGCCACAAATAGACAAGATAACAAAAACAGAGGTGGCATAGCCTAGATCAGAGAGAGCTCGATAAGTGCTGATGGCAGTATGTTTGGAGCAAGAGGCCAATGGAAAAATTAAAGACGGTTAGGAAAAAGAAAATTCAGAGATGATTGATAAGACATGGCTGAATCGAAAACTAAGGTGGTGGTAGTTGGTGAAAAGATACATGCAAATAGGATGACTATGGATGAACTGAAATGGGCCAAGGGTAGGTCTTTCAACTGTCAACAAGTAGATCAAAAGTAATCTCAACCCTTTCTTACTTGTGGATCGGATCAAAGTAGCCAATGGCTAAATGAACTATGTGGAAAGTGGTTCCGAGTTCATATTAATCAGGTTGCACTGAACAGCATAAGAGTCTTGGAGCAGCACAACAAAAACAACAAAGTAGATACGTAGATTGGAGGAAAGGCAGGTGATGCATAATCTAAATACATTAGCAGTATTGATTGTTACAGAGACTGGTCGCAGCCAGGCAATGATAGTAGTCGAGCTACAGGTGGTGAGTCTATTTGAGAAGCTTGCAAGTTCTTTTTTTTTTGATAGGCAACGAAGATATTATATTAAGAAAGGAAAGAGTATTACAAAGAAGCCCCCGGCCAAAGGGCACTGTGGTATAAAAGGATTATACCACAAAACAAGTTACATAGTGAAAGCTACGAAGTTAGAATACCTATCAACCCCTTGCCTAGCTAAAGAGTCAGCAAAACCATTTGCTGCCCTTCCAACATGAATAAAGCTCACTGGAATTGAAGACGATAGAGAGGCAGAATAAAGCTCACATGAATAAAGCTTGCAAGTTCTGTTGCAGTAACAGATGAGACAATAGAGAGGCAGAAATATTGAGGGCAAAGATTGATGCAGTCAAATTGCATAGAAGCTTCTAATGCCAAGACCATGATAGCAGTTGCAATTCACATAGCTATAACATGTCAGCAATCAAAGAAAGAAAACACAAGCTAGATGAGGAATTTGATGGCGCCCCTCAATCAAACCTAATCAAGGAGCTGGAGATAACTCGGTTGATTCTCTACTCAATGAATGGCCAAAATTGTCCTTGATACCAGGTAAGTACCAGAGAGGATTCCACAAAATAGACGTGATTATCATAGGCATAAACAATTATTTTTAGAGTATGTTATAAAGCAGCATGACGATCCTCATCTAATCCATAATATTCTCCAACTAATCCTAATAAAGAGATATAATCTCTTATCCTAAAAATCCTTTATGTTCATAACAGTAACATTACATAACAAAAGGACAAATGAAATTTTGCTAGTATAGGTTTTCCTTTTTTGGGGTTGATGAGAACTTCATCAGAAGGTTATGGGGAAAAGGGGTCTATAAAATGTATAAACATATTAGAAAAAGGAAAGTTCAAAGGGCACATATGCAGAAACTGACCTCTCGCCCCCCACAATACAAACAGCACAAGTACCAGTTGCAGCAGTCTCGTCCTCATAGTAATGTGCCTGCATAGCAACAGAATGAATGAGTTTGACTTCTTCTATTAGCCAAACTAAGAATATCAAATTTATAGAGAGAAAAGGACTTAAACATCATAAATAAACTTACATTAACACCAGCAAGTTTTGAATCTTTCTTCATCTCCTCTCCAAAAAAATCCTTCCCGATGCATCCAATATAACTAGTTGCATCAGGAATTTGAAGCATCCACTGGCAGAACATGCACAAGAGCTCAACCCACCCGAGCAATGGATCTACCAGAATAGAAGAGGGGGTGTTGTTTGGGGTATGTAACAGAGAGGAACTAACCTGGGCAACCCTGATTGAATTTTGAGTTGCTCCTGGATTTGGAATCATCAATAGAATAAATACCATATGGCTACACACGTGGAAAAAGTGCAATTGTTGATTCATAGAACAAAACAGCAATGTGACTATCAAATTACCTCCAGCAATGTACTCCACATGATATTTTGTAGCCAACTCGTTGTACCTGAAAATCCATCCAAAGAAAATTTCAAAATAATTGCAGCAAGCAAGACGAGCTTACAGTATTTACCAATTCACTTGCAAGTTTCTCATGATTCCCACCAGAGATTCAGGAAGATTCAAAAGGAGGAGGCCCAAGATTAAACACAGATTAACTCAAATATGTTGTCTTAAAGAAAAACAGATTCAACATAGATGGCTAAAAAAATCTTTCATTTAGTGAAATAGCAGGGATTACTGGACATTCTCCCTGTTGTTGTTGTTGTTGTTGTTGTTGTTAGAAATACCAAAGAAAACATAGAAATTACATAGAGAAAGAAAAAAAAAATCTACAGATAGTTACAGTACTTCATAAATAGTAATCAAGGATTGATTTGAAGGAGTAATCTGCATTGCAGAACCAAAAACCAGAAATTCCAGATCAGGAAACAAAGAATCGAATCAAATGCTTACATTGGCATGTGCTTTTCGTCCGCAAGAATAGCATTGTTCAACTTGATATTGTATCTGTCAGAGAAGCATGGACTTAGAAAGTATCAAAACCACTACCAATCCTCCAATGAAATTATCCATATTCCCTATAGACAAAACCATCACCGATCAACAAAGAAAAAACCAAATTATTAGCGGCCGTGTTACAAACTTGAGAATAATCGATATCCTCACGGAAATGCCATCTTCGAAATCAATGAAACATCAAAATCATATAAATACATGCGACTCCAACCGAGGCGTGCAATAGTAAGGAATGTAATAACAACAATGCAATGCCAGGGAAATAAGGATGGGAGACTTTGAAAATCAACCAATAATTATCTTTCATCTTCTCTGCATCAATAAGTAGAGTAGAGATCTCAAAACGACATGATCTATCTCAATCCTCGTTCTCGCCTCAACAAACAAACAAAAAGATCATCTAGAAAGGAGACGGAATGTCCATATTCCACAAATTAACAAATCATAAATATCAAGGGGAAGGAAAAGAGGAAAGAAAGATTCCAGTCATATCAAAAGAAGAAGAAAAAATAATAATAAAAGGATCTAACAATTTACAAGATATCAAACTGGGAAAAAGAAGCAGATATCCTTCATTTCATTTCTTCAATAATATATAGTCTGTCTGCCTATGAGTCCTATGACTATGACTGGACAATACATACATACATCAAAACCATTAAAAAAAATAAAAAAATAACCGATCGATACCAACGAAAAGTAGGAATAAATCGGTCGAAATCCATTTCGATGAGGAAGGGAGGGTAGAGAGAGAGAGAGAGACAGAAAGAAATCTCTCAACCCAATGCAGATCAGAGATGAGAAGATGATGGAGGGGGGTTTCATTTCATTAGCATAATTTTCATTCTAACCTGTTTAGGAAATCGTCCTCTACGACTGCAGAAACGTCGAGAAGGGGATTTCCCATCCCCAAAAGAATCCCTTCAAATGCCATTTCCCTTCTTTCTTTTCTCTCTCTCCTCTCTCTCTGTTTTTTTTTTTTTTTAAAGCAGTACTGGCCGCCTAAAAAGTCTCTAGTGTCGTTTAAGTGTCTAGTGTTGTGAGCGAGAGAGAGAGAGAGAGAGGAAGAGGATCTGAGGAAGGGAAATTCTATATACACCTTCCCATTTGCCGAGCATACCCACAATTCTTTATAAACAGTGATTTTTTTTTTCTAAAATGTGCGTATGTTCAGCAAATGGAAGGTTGCATATAGAATTTTCCTTTGAGGAAATAAAAGAACAGAAGGGGACGAGGACGGAGTAGTAGTTAGTTACTACTGTTTCGCAGGGCCCTCAAAATTCGTTGTGGGCCCATTAGTCAGGATAGGATGATATTAGGCAAACATCCCAAAATCTTTACTTATATTATATCATTCAGGTCAGCGAACTTAGCGGTTTCTTATGCTACACCTTTTTTTTTTTTTTAATGAAATTCAATCCATCCAATGATGAGTATATTTCCATTTCTTCTTCCTCCGATCCTCTTCTCCTTCTTCTTTTCGCATAAAGAGTATATTTCTAATTAATAATGCCAAATTCCATTAAGTGTCAATTCACGGGATAGTAAATGTGAAGGAGTTGAATTGATCACACTCTCCTTACTTGTATTACTTCTCAAAAGTCTTTGCTCTTGCGAGGGAAAGAAAGATATATTTTAGAAAATAAATGAATAATTCTGATGCCTTCTTTTTCAACACACACCCATTTTTTAGGGGTGTTGGCACCTTTGTGTCACATACATGTCTAAGAATTGATCTTTGAGCCTTCAAATTGGAAGTGTCACTCGACCTAGCAATATATATATATATTGCTATATATATATATAGACACACACACACACACTTTCTTTCATTTTTACTTTTAAAATTTGGACTATTGGTTTAGGGGTGATACTCTAACTAAAGTACTCAGGGATAGATCTTGGGCACTTCTTTTTTGTCATATTTAGACATTGTTGAAATGATTTACCTATCCTATTGCTCTTCTAAAACTTTTCTAATCCCCCTGCAATAAAACCACCAGCAATAATCCCTATTACTGATGGGCCAGGCCTAGATATACCTTAGCCCAGCCCAGTCCGGCCATGAGCAATCTTTATTTTTTTTCTCATTCATGCGGGCGGTGGGCCTAGGGGTGTCAGATGAAACATGAGTGCCAAAATATACTTTTAAACGTAAAAAAAAGTTACAATCTAGAAATCTTTTGCGGGTCTACCTTGAAATGGCAATTCATTGAATGTATGGTGTAGATAATTGGATCATGGGCCCCGGTTCAATGGAATAGACATCGGATCAATGGTTCTGATGACGAGCTGTAAGAGAGACCTTTCATCAACGGTTCTAATGGGCCACGGGCCGTGCCCTGCCCTGCCCACGGGCCTCGCTAGCCAGGCCCAACATGGTTCGGACTGGAACGGGTCGTGCCTGTGGCCGGACCAGGCAGCGGCACATTGACAGGCAGGCATGTCACGGCACCCGTTTGAAATCCCTATGTGGGCCCTATACTTGTTCCGCTCACCTTTTAACCCCAAGATATAATTAATTATTTATTTACTTTTTTGGTTAAAAAGGATTATGCATATTACCAAAACAAAACAAAAGGGTCTAGCCAACCCAACACAAGCAACCCCAGAATATAATTAACTTCATAGATTTTGAGTAATCAGTTAATACTATAGGTCCCAAATTCATGACCCAAACCGTTCAATGTCCTTGTAGTAATAATAAATATTAGGATCTTCATTTTCATATCTTTAATGGATTTTGAGGAATTTGTAAAAAAAAAAAACCAAATAAAAAACAAAATAGTTGGATGCACTCATTTACCCGTGAAAATGATAATTTTGACAAACATGGTAAAATATTTCAAATGAGTAACATTTGCATATGTAGAATTTATATATGTGAATCTCATTTTTCTATCACATGTAGAAGGCAAATGACCCCTTAACTTCTTTTTACACGTGAATTAGTCTAATAAAAAAAACATTGGTTAAACCTAAACGAAACTAAGAAATATATCGAATAATCACCAGATGTATATATATATATATATATATATATATATATATATATTAAAAAGTTCAGCTAAGTTCATGAGGCAATATATCAAAATTGATCGAGCTAAAGCTCTAACTAGAAAGCACACCTTATTATATGTATAAAAGCAGCATCCCTCTTCTTAGGAGTGGGCACTAGGCATTTTCTTTTGGAGATTTAAAAAAAAATAACTCTATAAAAAATGCCGAGATGGTCATCTTCGGGCCCACCAACTCGGCTGTAGGGGCGCTGTTGGTCAGCTTCACTTGGCCTACGTTTACGGTCATGGCCGACTAGTAGGGTTGATGACCGGTGACATCACTCTTTCGCTGAACGCAGCTGTTCGGTGATCATGACGACGGAGATCTCACCCTCCACATGACGTGAGTGACTAAACTTGTGAAAACGTTCTCCTCTCCAAATCTTCAGCTACAATTGGATTAAATTAAAAAAAAATAAATAAATCTTCAGCAACAAGAAGAAATACTACAAGGGTACAACTACAAGGGTACAATACAATGGTCGATATATAGGACAAAAAAAAGCTCAATTGGTGCTTTATTTATTTTATTTGTTTATCTTTTACATTCATTCCTTTTTTCTTACTATTGTTTATTTATTTTTGATATATAGTTTTATTTTGGGTAAATTAGTGAGAGATCCCTGAGTATTGGTTATAAAGTCTCTAGTACACGGTAGTATCGTTTAAGGCCTAGAGTCCCTTGCGCATGGTTACTGCTGCAGAACTAGAATAGAAGAGGTCTTGGCTTTGGTACAGTGCATGGTCTTCAACGAGGAAAACGCAGATCTGAGTTTGCTGGAGAAGACGATCGGAAGTTGCAGCGAAAATCAGAGTTTCTTTGATCTTTTGTAGTTTTCTTCTTCACGTGGCTACTATATATCCTTCCTTTTTTTTTTTTTTCTTTTATTGTGAGTTTCTTCAAAAAGACATATAAGTTTGTCTTAGTTTTTTCCAAAAGGTTTTGTTTCAAACTTAGATAAATTTATCTGAACTTCTGGCAAAACTCAAACAAATTTATCTGAGTTTTAAATATTTTTCCTGAGTTTCAAATAAATTTATCTGAAATTGAAACAAATTTGCCCGAGTTTGGACGAAGTTTATCTGAGTTTTGAACAAATTTATCCAAGTTTGAAAAAAATTATCTAAGTTTTACCTAGTCCTATGTGCAGATTCTCTGAATAATATCCCCTTCTCAAATAAATTTATTTGAGTTTTTTCAAGTCTCACGTGCAGATTTTCTAAATGATTTATCCTTTTTAAAATAAGTTTTTCCCATTTTCTTTATCTCATTTATTGTAATCATTGATTTGTGCAGTCAAATAATCTTCACGAAATTGACGGATTTTTTCCCTTTTTTTTTTTTTTTTTTCTCTAAATGAAACTCTTAACAAAATCAGTTTTCCTTTTTGTGTATACTGCATAGAGTATATTAAGAGGGGCACTCTAGAGTTTTTAACCGTTTAAAACTTGAAAATGGACCTTTGGCTCTATGGAAAAACACGTGGACCGTTTGTAATAAAAACCAAAGTTAAGGGACCTCCGACCAAATGCCCCTTTTATTTTTTTGAGACATATACCAGAAGAATTCCCTTAAATAAGGTAACCACAGTTGAGAACCCTAAACTTTTATAATGGCAGCCAGGGACCTCCAACCCAAATCATCATTTTTCTTTCCCGTTTTGCCATTTCTTTGTTGATGTCAACATAACCCTAATCATAGGTTTAGGTTATTTTATGTTGATGTCGACAAATCTTCTGTCGACCTCAACAAATTCAATATATAAATGTTTAACCTGTGTTGTGCTTAAGAGTCACTTGATTGTGCTAATTAGGTGTTTTTGTCGATATCGACAAAAATTTATGTTGATGTCTATAAATCTTTTGTTGACGTCAATAAATTCTATGTATAAATGCTTAACCTGTATAAGGATCACTTGATTGTATTAACTGAAAGTTTTTGTCGACGCCAACAAAAGTTTATGTTGATGTCGACAAATGTTTTGTTGATGTCGATAAATATTACTCATGACAGAATAAGGAACTTTAGTTTCTGTCGATTTGGGTGAAGAGACCGATTCGTGGGAATAAGGAATATGGTTTTTTATTATAACATAAATAAGGAATATGGTTATGCTGACATAAAAAAAAAAAAAAAAAAAAAAAAGAGGGCAACACGGGAAAAATAGAGATGATTCGGGCTTATACATTAAAGAAATAGAGAGGAGAGAGAAGTGACGGCGGTGCTAGAATTCGGATCTTCTAAAACTTAGATAAAAGGTTAAAATTGCTTTCCTACAATATTTTTTTAATTGTTCTGTTCTTTTTTTCTATCTTTTATATACTCTTATATTGCTTTCATGTTGTGTTTAACTGAATTTGGTAAATATTTATAATGTTCTTTCTTTAAATATGCCTAAAATTTTCATATAATTTTTATTATGATGCTTTGATTGTTTCATTTCGAATGTGCCATCAAGGCAATTTAAGGTGCTCCTTTTCAAATCTTTAAAAGAAATTTATATTATATATTTACATATATTCTATTATATTTTGATTTTTTTAATTCAAATACGCCTTCAAACCAATTTGAGGTACTCTTTTTTTGCTCCAAAATCATTCAATATAATTCTACACTTCTATCAAATATTTGTATTGATAGATAATTTTTGTTATTATTAACCCATTAATATCTTATTATTATGCCTTTTTTTTTCCCTTTTTAGCCCGGGTTGGGGCCGGGCCTCTTTCACCGGTGTAATAGAATAATTGCTCAGTCTCAAGTCCAGGTGCACATCCTTGCAACGAAATCTCCATTTTAGTACGTTCTGTACAATTAACTACATCAGCACCAGAAACTATGTAGCCAAAATTTCCTGAGTACTGGGACCAGGACAAAGCCACCGAAAAATAAAGAGGGGAATGATTTACATCATTCCAATATGTAACAACAATGTACAAAAATGCCTCTATTCACAATTTAATCATCATCTGACAAGGAAATCACATCGAACACAGTTGAGGGACCAGTGGTCTGTGAACTGGCAGTACCCTGTCCACCATGCCCAACCATCATTATGTTAGACGGGACTAGAGAATCAAATGTCAAGCCTGGTTCTGTTAGTGGTGGCAAGTTCAGTGGATCGGTTCCAGACTGATGATTGTTGATATCGACAAGCAGCTCAAGAGCAGATAGAGAACGATAATGGGAAGCTGACAATGCACTGGTATCATATGGCAAATCAGTCCTGCCACGAGTCCCAGATAACAAGGGAGGGCGGATCGTAGCTTGTGGATATAGCGGTGAGGTGGAGACAAAGCTATTGTGTAGTTGCTGCTGATTTGGCATCCTGACCAAAGGAGATAAGTTATCGGATGGTGGTGGCGTGTACGATGGCCTGAAAGGCTGTTGGTGCGGAGCAGGAGCCCGCAGTTGTGCTCCAACATGGAAGGTTACAGGAGGATTCACTGGGCTGATGTGAGGGGTAGCCAGATTTCCCAAGGAAAGGGCAGGAGGGTGCTGGGTGGATGGGCCTGCAGTCTCAGCTGAGGACAATCCATGCAAGGATTGCATTGATGGTAGCCTTGAAGTAAAACACATACCTGAAAGGAGAATCAAGGTCAGAAAAGCTCCAAAACAAGAAAACACCTATGAAAATATTGAGTCACAAGTTACTCGTATTTAGGAAATAAACATCCTACCAAAAAGAGGAAAAAAAAAAAAAAGAGACCAAGGCAGCAGCCTGAAATAACGCATCATCTGGAGCATCTCCAGCAAGAGTTGGATAAACCCCAAGGATAGCTAGTAAGATACTTAGGGCATGGTCATGCATTTCTGTCATGCTTTTATGAGATCCTAATGGTGAGAGCAATAGATCCATGGTATTATTAACATGAAATGGAAGATCAAACTTCTGCAGAAACACACACCCATATAAATAAACTCTCCATCTCGGTCCTGCGGAAACCAGGTCAGAGGCACACGAACATGCCCTTAATAAGTTCCCGAGATCTTTTTTTTTTTCTTTTTTTTATGACACTTCTTGATCGAACCCCAAGTACAAGAAACATACACACCAATCCATGTCTATATATTTCATCATGTTGCATGTGCAAAAGGTTGTGAAGCAGTAACTACATCCATTTATTATTTTAAAAAAAAAAAGTTTCCTAAAAAAAGATCTCATGATATCTGGTACCTTGCCTCAAAGCCGGCACCCTGGATTTGGCAGCATCAATTAGCATCAACCTGAATCCTTCTGCTAACTTCGAATTTTTACAAACCATACTTATGTTTTTCTGAGTTACTTCCAAGTTCTTTTGAATCATCATCTCTGCATCATGAATAAAGCCCTTGTATTTTCTACGAACCTCTTCAATCTCTCTCTCACATTCTAATTTGAGCCGAGCTCTCTATTCATTGAGCAGAAAGAAACGGAATAAAACACTGAATGGGGAAAAGCTTAATGAAGTTCAAGAATTACAAAAAGCATTGTAAAAGGTTGCATATCAAACCTCATCTTCATGCATCTTGATGGTTTTCTCTTCTTCTCTGCGCATTTTGTTGAGTTCATTTGGAAGAGGACCTGTGCAATGTAATTGAGATTGGAGGGAAATCAGGTTCTGTGGAGGACGGTTGCTGTGTTCCTCTATCATCCCAGTTCTGGCTTCAAGACCTGCCATATGCATTCCCCTCGGAGGCATGTTCATATATACAGGCATAGGAAAGTGTGTGAGAGATTGTGATGTTGAACAGTAATGTTGCTCAATTTGTGAAGATAAGGCCTCAGGTGGCGGTTGCATTGCCACTTCAGCTTGCTGAGAACTGCTCCTTGCACTACTAGGTTCATCTTGGCTTCCCAAGAAAGATACAGTTGGTCGGTTATGTTCGACAGAAGGAACATCTACTGGAGGCAGATTCAACTGAGCATCAGAAAGTGAGTCTAAGCCGTTATCATTAGATTGCTCAAATCGTGATGATAGAACATTAGCCGAATGCAGTGACAGGACCTCACTGTGATGATGAGAACTCTGTCCTCCACAACTTGGCATGCTTTCAGTCCCTAACCCGGCAGATGCAAGTGGTTGATTATAGTTGGTGGAGGGTACCTGGAAACGTGACATTAGTAAACAACTTGCATCCATCTTTTCTCTCTTAGATCAGGCAAGCTCATAGAGTGCATGCCAAAGTGAAAGTTTACAGTATTGTATTGTCTATTTCTAATATAAACTCAAGCGGCAATTGTGTATACCTGATGGGGTGGCTGAGCATGATCATCACTAGAACTTGTATGAGATTGAGATAAAGAAGGTGAAACAATGTGGGGCATCTGAGATGAAACTGAACATGGACGACTGGACTCATCTGCCCTACTGTGCATTTCCGAGGCTGTATTTTTCACTCCATTACTCTCAGAGCTGACTACAGTCTTGTCTCTAGAGTGCGTAGTAAGAGTAACATTTCCAAAAAGTGTATCCTCTGTTCCTTCGCTCAAAACTCTTGCTGGAGAATCAGCCACCTGACCAAGACTTGTATAAGAATGAGCTAAAGATGGTGATTCGATCCGGAATTGCTGAGGGGAAGATACCGAATGTACACGGGCAGCTGTATCTGCCCCACTCAGCCTTTCCAATGCTGCATTTTCCATCCCATTCCCATCATTCTTCGAGCCAACTTCATTCCTGTTACCGGACTGCATAGTAGCATTTTCGAAGGACACACCTTCCACCCCTTCTCTAAAAGAAATAGCCGGAGTATCAACTGATTTTGCATTTGGCACTGTCGGTTCTGCTCCTCTTGACACAGCTAAATTGACATTCCTCAGTTGTGACAAAGGGTCAGACAAAAGCACTGTGCCTCCCATATCATCACCAGCTCTGGTTTCCATGTTCTCCAGGATAAATCCGGTATATGGCAGAGGGAGCTTTGAGAATGACTCCGATAGTAGCCCAGATCTCGCTTCTTCCAACCAGCGAGCCTTTGTTTGCTTCTCCTTGTCCTTTGCAACCTGTTGCATGGCAATAATTTTCCTCTGGCAGTTAACCATGCGTCTATCAAATTCAGCCATTTTCGTTAAGAAGACTGCATCAAGCTTCTTCAGCATATTTGACCTAACTACAAAATCACTATGAGTTCTGGAAATAATATCCGATTCCAACCTATATTCATCCTTTAGTTTCTTTTTTTCATTCTCCCTAAATTGAATAAATTTCCCAATTTCTTCTTGATGTTTTAGAAGGATCACATTTTTTCTTTGGGCACAAATTTCTTCAATATGGCTGATACGCCTGTCAAGGAAACCAGGATACTGGGACTCCTCTGAATCAATACGCTGAGGGTACACATTATCAGAAGTCTTAGTTGCTATAGTATCCTCTCCACATTCAGGTACCTGCTCCTGCCCCTGCTTCATTGGAACTTTTACAGACACGCTATGACAAGGAGGATTCTCCCTTATCTCTCCTTCTAGATCCAGCATTTCAGTTGCAGTAGCTTCCACAGTTCTTGCATTCTGTGCAACATTTTCATTTCCTTGTGCGGATGAGAGGACTTCTTCAGAAGTTGATTTGGTGGAATTAGTTGACAAGCACGTTTGGCGTTGAAACGTTTTCCTCAACATCCGTAATTTCAAATATACAGATTCAGCTTCTTCTTCCTTGCACTCGAAGTTCAAATGCTGTTTTGCAAGTGCAAGTGATTCCTTGCGATCCACCTTGTGTTTCAAGAAAGAAGCTGCTGTCCAACACTGGAAATTGCAGGAGTCAGCAGATGAGCAAAACTCTATTTGAAATGAGATCAGCAAAAATGAGATCAGCAAAAAATAAAAAAAAAGGAACTATCATTTATAGTAGCTATTATATTTTCCTTCTTTATTTCTTTTCTTTTGTGCCTTTTTTTTTTTTTTTTGTGTGTGTGTGTGTGGGTGGGTTGGAGGGATAGGGGAAATGCTTGCTTTGGAAATTTCAGGATCCAACCAAATGATGTAAAAGAAAAGTAAATGGGAATGGAAATTTCTAACCAGGGATATTTGGAAAGCCTGTAATATAGTCACTGGTTTGCTACTGACATGATGATTGTTCATTACGTACTCAAGAAACTTTCCAGCCATATGCTTGACATCCTCCTGTTGCAAGTTTAAAACATCAAAGTTAGACATGTTTTACAGGTTAAGCATATGCCTATCATAACCTGCTAATCCAAGAACAAGTATTGAGAAAATTAACTTACACAAGTGGAAAATATAACAGCACACCAAAGCAGTACTGAATTGATGGTGGTGGTGGTGGTGAATGGTTATAAAAAAAATGACGATGATAAATGTGTTTGATAGACCTAAGAAACAAGCTTGGCCTTTTGGAACCTCATTGTAACAAGGTTGCAAAGCATCTCATTTTTGCCCCCATGAGGTCCAGCATGTACAAATGTACGTGCTGCTTAGAGAAACAAGTTCAAGGTTTGAAAATTAAAGGAAATCACGAGATGGATGAAAGGGAACAACATGCATGTTTGCAATTCATCTTCTAATGGGGCCGAAGTTGTATGTTATCATTACTCACCGTTTCTATTTTCATATTATCATGATGTAATACTCTGAACTTCCGCATTAGAAATTGAAAAGAAATCCAGCATCCAAAGTACAAACATATTAAATTACATACTCCACTAACATAGGCAGGGCACTGAGAGCCACCAACTAGCAATCTAATTCAGAGGGGCCAAAGTTGTATTGTATCATTTCTCAATGGTTCTATTTTCATATATTTATCATGATGTAAAACTCTGAACCTCCATATTAGGAATCGAAAAGGAATCCAGCATCCAAATGTAAAGACCTATTAAATTACATACTCCAGTAAGATAGGCAGGGCACTGAAAGCCACCAACTAGACTATCATATAAAACATAAATTAAACACTTAAAGATCAAATTCCAAATTTAGCATGTTTAAGATAAAGGAATTGCTCGAAAAAAGTGTGTCAATACAAAAAATAGGGGATTTGGCCGGGGTGTTTTGTGAGGATAAATTTTGAGATACATACTGGAAGCTGTAAGGTTTCACACAATTTTGCTATCTCTGGCTCCAACAAGAGATGAAGAGTCTTTTGTGCATCACGCAGTTTTCTTCGACCCTCAGATTCAATAATGTTTATTTGAGGTACTGCTGAATTCATTTTGACCACTGAAGTCATGTGAGACTTAGTTTGTGACCTGGGCAAACAATGTAGATCCTCAGCATGAGATCCAGACACACCTGCAGAAAAACAGAAACAGAGGCTTAAATTCATAACATGAAAATAAAGAAATCAGAGAACTAAACTACAGAGGTTGAAAATTCGGTAAAATCCTACCAGTAGCTGAATCCGTCTTAACAGCACAAGGATCTGGGGTTCTCCTTAGGAATATTAAAGATGATCCACTAGAACTGCATGCAAATGTAGTTTCATCAGCCATTTTAGCTTCCTTATCTGACGAAACAGATTTTCTTTTATCTTCAAGGCAAGTATTGGTTGAGATTGTATCGATGGGGTTGTTGCATCCTTTTTTGCGCTTCTTTCTAGCTTCATCATTTTCTACCTCTGGTATCTTCGGCAACTCATTCAAATATTGAACTTTTTTTCGAGCCCGTGGAGATGGTGCAGACAAATATCTCCACTGAGGATATCTTCCTTCAAGCAACTTTTTCCAAAAAACATGTGGTTGTTCAACCTTTGTTGGCAACATTTTCTGCTCACCAAGCAAAGAAATATTTCGAGAATAGGCTGCTCCTCTCTGATGGACTCTTTTTATGACTGAGCAGTTGCTAATATTGTTGGCTTCTACCCCATGGGATGGTAGTTGAGTCAACAATTCTGACACTACGTCATCCAAGAGTGATTGCTCAGGAGTAACTGAATCCACACATGGGCTGCTTAAACCATGGAACTCATCAAGTCTATCAAATAGATAGGAAGCACCCCAAATGAGCAACATATGACTAATACTGCGGCTTATATTCTGTATGTTGCTTTCGAGAGTCATTTCTTCCTTTGAAAAAATTAGAACTTTTTCTTCCACAGTGCAAGGAGAATACAAACGAAATACTCTTAGCTGTTCAAATTGTGAATCAATGCTGATCTTCTGCAGGGCCCTTAAATCATTCAGTGGGTTCCAATCGCTATCATATATGATAACAGCATCCACTCCTGTAAGTTTAATGCTTGACAGGCAAGCACGATTTTCAATTAAGAAGACGAATCTGCCTCTCTCCTTACTATTAAACATGTTCAAGGAAGCTTGCTTTTTTGACACGAGCAGTCCACTATCAACTCGCTCATAGGAATCAGGACCAAACCTTTGGCGCAGAAAATCATCCAAAATATCTCCAATAGAATTTCTTCCAGACCCACCAATTGACTGTCATATAAAAAGCATTAAAACGTCATCTCCTCGGGAGAATGCCAGTATAATTGCATTCCATAAAAGCTCCATTATGTACTATAAAAAGTCAGAAGCAATAACCATAGAATCTTCAAAACTGATGGTGTCAAGGCGAAGGGCAGTCAAAAATCTCGTACTAGGGATTATATTGTTCAAGAAAAATATGAAGACGTTTTGAATTTTTAGTTTTTCCTTGGTACATTATGGAGAAAAGGTCTAAATTTTTAGATTAATAATCACTTAACCAACCTTTGTTCCCAGCATGAACACCACCAATAGTAAATAAGTTATGTAGCCTAATTCAAGCTAGTAAATTGATACCTTTCATAAAGATTAACAGTATATAAGATCAAAGTTAGTTAACAGTAATTGCAAATTGAACTGAATGAGCTAAACAAGACTAAGGTATGTATCTAGACATCACTACACAGTGAAATAAAAAATTGCATGCACATTACACATGAACAAAAATAGAAGCTCATTAAAAACATTCATGCAAATATACAGAATATCACGGCCCACCCTACACCCATGCATGATATTGTCCGCTTTGGCCCATGGGCCTCAGGTTTTGTTTTTGGTGGGTTGAGACCCACCAAAATGCTTCATGCAAGGTAAGGGTGTAAGCTCTACATATAATCCCATTCACTTTCCTCTCTATAGTCGATGTGGGACTCCGGGGCGTCACAATCGACCCCTCTTAAGGCTGCATGTCCCTGTACAGTAGCCTACCAGTCCCTGTAGCCTGCCAACTCTCTTGGCCCGCCCATATGGAAATCCGCCCACTTGCACCAGACCACGGCAGGGGCCCACACTCGAACTAGTTGAGAGTCGGCTCTGATACCATAATACCATTTGTAACGCCCCACCGTTCATGCATGCATGATATTGTCCGCTTTGGCCCACGAGCCTCACGGTTTTGTTTTTGGTGGGTTGAGACCCACCAAAAGGCCTCATGCAAGATAAGGGTGTATGTAAGCTCTACATATAATCTCATTCACTTTCCTCTCTATAGTTGATGTGGGACTCCGGGGCGTCACACAGAAATCATATGTGCATATACATTCAAGTGTGCAAACCCAAGAGGTGGCTGGCTAGCTGCAGTAGGGTGACTTTCGATCATGGGGGTTAGATCCTACCCAAGGCCCATTGGGCCTAGCCATTGGCCCATTAAGCCCATCAGTTCCAGAAATATATTTTTTTAGAGTTAATTTTTAGAAGTATTGTCATGTCAAGAAGTTGGTTTATTAGGGCTTTTATGCAGTTAATAGCCTAAAATAGTGCAAGAGGCATCTCGGTTAATATTGGCCATAAAGTAGAAGACTCTTGTCAAATCTCATCCGTTTTTAAAGATAGGCCCAATCCACATGCCAAATGAACATGGGTAGATATAAATTTAGGTTTATTACACAGATCATTCGATCACCTAATTAATGAACCCAAGCTTGTGCAATTCTAACAAAATATGGACAAGTATCGACCCATTCCCTTGCGCAAATTTAATAAAATATGGACAAGTTTTGACCCATTCACTGAAGGGATACAGTCCAGTGGTGACTTTAGTCAAGTTGAGTCATATTGGAGTGCAACTTGCGCACATCTAAGGGTTATAGTCTGAAAAAGAAGGCATTTCTTTGAATTTCCAACAGCTTAGTTAATAGGCTTTCTCCTCTCATATGGCGATTTGTGTGAAAGATGGGGTGATCAATCCAACAGGTATGCCTTGTGTTCTCAATCTTAGGTGCTGAATCCTAGATGATATTCAAGCATCAAATCCATCTCCATTATCAATCATGTAAATGTTGCCTTGACACGAACAAGATAATAGGAGCTACGAAGGGGGCGCTGGCCTACCAAATGTCATTTCCATCATTTTCACACAATCAATTTTTCCATGTTTGTTTTAATTGAATATATAAATGTATGTAAATGGATAACCTAGAGTTCAGATAATTTGATTAAAGAAATTGATGTTACGAATTCACTCCAAAATAAATACTATGAATGACTTAAACTAATTATTAGAATAGAACATTTTTCTCCTGCTCCACATACGGGACATGCATTTCATTGATTAATAACATATGATCAGGATAGAATATTACTAAAATTTCCAAACAAATAATTAATTAGACTAAGATACAGAGGCCCACATGAACTATGAAATAAAATAATTCATCCCAGGGCCCTACTCTAGAATTAGACAGTACGTTCTGCACTGAAATTTTTTCAATCAAGGAAAAGGTCCATAAAACACATGAACATATGCCTACATCCCATACATCCATAGGTCCATGCTTGATTTTTCCCATGTTTTGTTCTATTTTTAGGGAGTGGGGCAGTTACGAATTACACACAGATAAAAAGTTTCCATGTACTTTTCAGGAGCACACATGCCTAAACTCACAAAAAGAAATTTACATATGAAACATCTTGGAAATAAATGCCCCAAAAATATTGTTTTTCCCACATTCATATTCCAAAGAGTATGTACCTTAATCTTAACGGATACAGTAGCTACAATAAATAAAAAAAAACTTGTAGTAAATCTCAACTACAGTGAGCAAATTTACATTAAATAGCTGACAAGAGTGCATAGAAAAGGTGGAAGGCAGTCAATGTCACAACTCGAGGTTGCGGGCTTCTCATGTTGTCAATTAAAACCAAAAAAAAAAAAGAGTACAAGTGTTTGCTAAGAGGTGCCTATATTTGGGGAATTGCAGTGCAAAAAGCCAACCCTAAAATAAAAATTAAAAGCTAAAGGGAAAAGAAGTGCAACTTTGTTCAGAAATAAACAGCATCAAACTCTTTACTAGATGAAAAGGTATACAGTGAACATAAGGCCGTCAAAAGATCCAGGTATGACTCAGATCTCCCTGAGCCTGAATCTGAATTCGGACTGTCCAACATGCCCAGCAAGCCAAGCCTAAAACCTATGATCCAGGCCCTTGGACTCGGACATTTAATGGAATTGGGCATTTGTTGCACTCTAAGAAGCATGGACATGGACACAGGACATGAACACGACATGACACGAACACGCCGACACGGCATTTCTCAAAAAAGTAGGACACAGACACGTCGGGGACACGTTAATAATTAATAATAATAATAATAATATATCTAATCATATACTAAAAGATACTATTTCCACAACCAAGTAATATTTCCCCCTCCTTCATTAATTTTCTCAAACTTGGTTACATATTTCCACAGAGGCTTATTTATATCTTCTTCATTGGAGGGGTGTAAAATCATATTCCTAAATTCCAAATTGTCACGCAGAGGTGAAGAAGCAGAGCTGATAAATAAAAAAAAAATTATTTGAAATAAAGAACAGATTTGATATATACACAGCAAAAACAGATTTTCTAGATTCATGTAAATAGCAAAAACCCACCGCCCAGCCTCCTCAGGGCAGCGGAAGGATGGCCCCTTTGCTTTTAAGTTATGAACTTTTACAAAAAGCCCCCTTTGCTTTTCTTTTTTTACTCTAATTTTATTTTTTTTTTCCAATTAAAAGACGCAAACGTGTCCGACACGTGTCCGGAACGTGTCCCCAGCGTGTCTAAAATATAAAACATTAAAAAATAAACAAGACACTCTTTTTTGCGTGTCCAACACGTGTCGGAGCGTGTCCGAAGTGTGTTCGTGTCCGATACGTGTCGGACACTGACACTCCGGCCTCGGAGAGGTGTCCGTGCTTCCCAGGTTGCACTCGAACCTGGATCAAAGACTCAGGCCTCCAATAACACTCTCATCAGGAAGGCTTGGAACCAAATCCTAGGTCTGTGTTATAATTGGACCCAGATTTGGGATGTGCAGCCATTATTGGGCCCATACATGGGCCGCCAAGTCCAGCCAGATCCTGTCCATTGGCAGAACTAGTGGAGAGCATTAAAACCCAACAGCATAATATTTAACACGATAAGCAAAATGAATATTGAAGGCAACATTTCAATCTATAGCAAACAGTTTGGTATTATAAACAAATAACATGCCTGGAAAAGGATCAGTACTCTTAGCCCCCGCTTTTTAATCTCTTGAAGGATCTTGTCAAGAAGTTTTAGTTTGCCACTTGCATTTACTCCAATGTCCAAATACTCAACCTCTGGATGACCTTTAGTGAGTGTGCTTTGCAGAGACACGTCAACAAGGTAAGGATGGTCGCAACACTGCCAAGAAATATTACATAAGAAATATGAAAAACAATGCAAATGTGAAAATAGGGACACTGATGGCAACTAGCCAGACAAGCAGTACTGGTCTGCATGTGGAAATAAGAAATAATAGCAACCATGAAGCAAACCAGGAAGGCTGCATACATCATACAGTTTATTTCAATTAACTGCCTTAATTAATTAACTGATAAAAAATTTTCCTTAATTAATATCATAAAATCACAATACTAGAGAATCTGTTAGGCAATACCTTCCTGGTTGATATAAGCATCTCACGAAGAGCTCCAACTAGATCATTTTTTGTACAGGAATATAAGGAACTAGAGTTTGAAAGTAAAGTAGCACAGTACTTTTCAAGCTGCACATTGGAAAGCCAGACAGGTACCCAATGCTCAACAAATTTTGATGAGTCAGACTTCCGCTCATATGCAATATACCGTGCTAACCTCTCCTTTAACATAGGAAGTGCATCTGTATTCTCATTAGAGTCATTCTTCAAATTACTGGAATGCACACCATCACCAAACTCAAGAAACGAAAGCAAGTTCTGATACTCATGTATGTAATCCTGGAAAAACCCGAAGATGAGCTTATTAATGAATAAACAAAACAAATTTGTAAACAATTATAAAGCCAAATGAAGAAAATACCTTTATAAGGCCACTAGCAAGAAGCAGCCTAAAATCAGACATCAGCATGCTTATCTTTTCATAATGTTTTAACACCCTAGAGTTTTGACAATCATCAACAATTATTGCTTCCCAATCAAGACATTTTAATGCGTCGAAGTCCTGCAAAACAACAATTCAACGGCTAATAATTTATTGAAAGCATTTTGAAGTAGAGCTCAAGGTAAACTCATGAAGGAGTTATACTTGTTAAACTATAAAATTTATCAAATAAATAAATATCAATCCATAATAGCACCCCTCCCCGGCCCACCAACCAAAGACACCCCAGGAGAAGAAGAGAACTCACCTCAACAATAGCTTCAGGAGGTGATACTAGAACCTGAAACATTGGATGGCCACTCTCCTCATAGAACTCCAGTTCTCGGATGGATTTCCGTACATCCGTGTTCCCCGTGTAAACTACAGAATTAACAGATGGTGCTAAGCGCAGCAACTCAGCTTCCCATGTGGGAACACTGGTGGAAATTGAGATGATAAGGAAAGGCCGGTATGCATCAAACTGTAAAGAAATGATGAATAAGATCACTTTCATGATCCGTTCCTGCATGAAATCCATCAGGTCAATTTGAATTGTGAATACTGAAAATTTCAATATATCTGTACTAAGCATCCAAGTAATCAAAAAAGTCAATCCAGAAGACGACAGTTGTTCAATATAATCTCTCCCAAAATCTTCTGATCATACAACACAACTTTGAGAAAAATTCACTTGGGGTGTTTAAAAAGAATACTAAATGACCACGGCAAGGAATAAGGCATACATGGAAAGCTGGTTACCCAAAGGTGGATGTGGACTGACAGGAAAGAAAGGAATTAGTACATAGGATAAGTCATAAGAGGAAGCTTGGAGGTGCCTCAAACAAAGAGAAAATAAAGGAATGCCTACTTATACACATTGGAGTTTTCAGGGATGACCATGCTGTCCATGGACAGCTCTGGCCTACAGGGAGCACCTGGCCCGCCTTATGATCAATCTAGATCTCTCACACTCACTACCACCCACAAATTAGCACTCACCCAAAATGACAATCATCCAAGATTTGTATGCTAGACACTTGGATTGATCATGCAGTCTAGGCACACGTCTTGCTATATCTAACGGCTAGAATAGGACCAATTTGAAGCCTCAAGAGTGGTACATTTCAAGATCAGATGGTTACCATTTCAGCAAAGAGGTATGTCATGAGAGACCTTTCAAAATCTCTACCTTACCACGATTGCCATGCTTTCGGGTGGGCCCTATGAACCATGTTAGGGATTTTGTGTGTTGCAGTTTGATGGATGCATATTCATTTTAAGCATCATTTAGATTTTCTCTCATGCATTGATTTGAAAAGCTTGAAATCTTAACATTAGTCATGCTTATTTTCATAACGTTCAAAATTCATTCCTCAAGCATGTTTTGAACTTAGATGCACAATCAAAGAATGAAAAATGTTTTCAATCATGCATGCCCATGCCTTTTTAATCAAATCAAGTAAGGCATTTTAGGTTCATGTTTTGAAAAACCATCTTTGGATTTATTTTGACATGAGACCAAGAATGAGTAACATGGCCTTGAGTTCCCAAAAGAAAATGTCAGAAATTTCACAAAATGCAAGGAACTGGGATCATGCCAGTGTACCCAGTCGACCAGGTACCTGAGGATGTCGACTGGCCAAACTAGCTATTATGTGACCGTTGGAAACGCGGTTGACCAGCCCCTGTACCTGATCAACCGCCTGAACTAGCCGTTGGCAATTCTCTATATATATTCCAAGTTCCAACTCATTTCAAAACCTTGAAAAAAAAAAGACTGGGAGTGAACCCTTGGAGCTGTAATGAAGTCCAAACAAAGGGAATGAGTTGAGAAGGCCAAAAGATCGTTGGAAAGCCCAAATGCTAGAACCACATAGGTAAACCCTTCCAAGTTAACTTTGGTTTCCATGATTATTGACTTACATGCTTATGAAAACCTTTGTATTTCTAACATAGCATGATTTCTATCATTGAGTGAGCTTTAATCAGTTGCTTTCCAAATATTGAACTCTTGGTTAAATTTAATTGCATTTGGAATCAACAAGCTCATAAATCACGTGTTAGTTTTGAAATTTCATACAACTTGTGAGCCATTGATAGTCATATCATTGGCAGGTTATTTTTTTTTTAAATATATGTGATTAGTCTTTTCACTTCAATCAAATAGTTTATGATTTAAACTTTCAAATGCTTTAGACATACATCTCTGAGCTTTCATTTTCAAATTTGATTGAAGACATCTTACATACATATTGAGCATTCATCTTTGCATTTCTATATTGTATATTTGAGTTATATTTTCACTTTCATATCAGTCTATTTTAGAGGCATTGCATTGAGCTTAAATTGTATCTTTGAGTGTCATCTTAGACACATTTGAGAGAGAAAACCTTTAGGCTTGTAAAGGCTACTGCTTAGCCTAGAAAAGCATATTGTAGAGGTTATTGCTTAGCCTTGAAAAGCATCATATAAAGGTTATTTCTTAGCCTATTGAAAAGCATAAGATTGAGATAGTGGAAAATCCGGTGAGGTGTAGGAACACAACCCGGTAGTAGGCATTGAGGCTGAACCATTTTATATCGTTGTGTTATGGTGGATGCTTTGTGGTGATTTATCGTGATTGCTTCCGCACTTTACTTTCTTAACCATCACTTGTGCCTAATTGTTTTTGAAGAAGTCACAATTTGCGCCCCCTCAGGTTTCGGATCCCAGACTTTCAACTGGTATCAGAGCCTAGGTACTCCCAGTTGAAATCCTATCGTAATAGAACTTTCAATTGGTATCAGAGCCTTGATGCTCTTGATTAGGTGCAAAAACCTAGTGCTAGAACCCTAGTGTTGTGCTTCGATGAAAATCATTAAAAGGGATTCTCCACTGTTTGAAAATGTAGATTCCCTCTCGAGCCCATTCCTTCCAACATATGGAGATTCAAACATTGAAATGAATGAATCCCAATTTAAATTGAAACAAGAATAAACTAATGAAAATGAATAAGATATTCAACAAGCTTATGAAGAATTGTATGCATTGTGTGAAAAGCTTGTTAAGAAAAATAAAAGCTTAAAAATAGAATCTAAAAGGCTAGGAATTAACCTCTTCAATAGAACTTCGAAATCAAGAAGAATTAATAAAAGAGTTAGAATCTAAGTTAGCTAATTCTGAAAATAACCTATCTAATGCTCAAAGTGAAATCAAAGAATTAAATATAGGTTGTGATGAAAGATTAAACAACTTTGGGATTGAAAATGAACTTATAAAAGTAAAAACTGAAAATTCATCCCTTAGTCATTCAACTTGAAAAATACAAACAAAAGTCTGAGTACAAGTTTACCTAAGGAGAAGAGAAATTTGAAAAATTACTAAGATTGGGTAAATTTCAAAGAGATAAGACTGGCCTTGGTTTTGATAGGTATACTTCTTGCGGCCCTAGCACCTCCACAATATTTGTGAAAGGCGAGTCCTCTGTCTCTAGTACTCATTCTTCCTTGCCCACAATCAAATGCCATTATTGTGGTATCGAAGGGCATTTTAGGTTTGAGTGCAAACTAAGAAAAAGTCATGTGTTTAAACCCATCTATGAGCCTAAACAAATAAAATCAAATTCTATGAAGGGCAAGACACTAACAACCAAGGAAGACTGCAAGAAAATTAGATGACTTGAAAAATGATCTTTCCAAAGATTTGTAAGTTCTATCCTCACAAATGGAAAATTATTTTTGCTCCTAACTCAACTTGTATGTGATTACTTAGTAACTTCTCTTTAATGCAAGTTTCTTTGGTCAATTGATTTTTATTAACTATCATAGTCACATATTTGAAAAATGAGGAGTTTTTGAGAAATGGTTTTCCCATGATTTCATAGGTATATATATTTATTTTTTTGGAAAACTACTTTTGTCAAAATCAACTTGGATTTGTGTTCATGTTGACAAATGGAATTGTGAGTATAGTCAATAATTTTAATTAGAAGGGAGGCTTAGACTGAAAGAAAATTAATTTTGACTTAATTAGTAGCATTCGATTTGGTGTGCAAATTAGTTAAATGTCGATTGCAAATTTAATTGATTGTGTATGAGCCTCTATAGATACATTTTTCGATCATTTGAGTTGGTAGTAAGATGAGTGCAGGGAGACCATTGCTTAAATTGTTCCTTTCCCCCTGACTGATCAGTTGATCAGTTATCCCCTGTAGGAGGTCGATATCGTGACCTCATCCGGTCGACCGGACAGGCGCGCCCAGCAACTTAAAAAGTCGAGATGGATCATTCAGTCTCAGACAGAACATGAGCAGAGGTGGTCAACCGTTCCATCCCGATCATCATCCAAGTGATTTCTTACTATTGTTTGACTTCCAAGCACTTCACAGAGAGTAGGGCTCACCTCCATCGACTACATCTCATCCCTCTTTCACTGGTGCAAATTTCACTGCTCATCCTTCCCCACTGGTCATCGTTTCACAGGTCTCCCAACTGCCGACCCATTAACTGTCAAATTTTGTTTGGGACAACTGGTCTGCATTGATCACTATCTGTAATTAGTGTGGTTGTGTGTTTCTCATCTGGGAGTGTGGAAGAGTGCCTTCCCTGTTTTTACCACATCAGTACACAGTCTTCCCATAAGGAGTTTGACAATTTATCTCACCCACGAGACTATGATACCACTTGTAGGATCGTACACCCCTTGAGGTACAGCCGGGCCTACAAACCACACCCTCTTTCATTGGTTTTGATCGGAATGGTAGCACAAGGGGTGTACAATCCTACAAAGTACAAACCACACCCTTCCATGCAAAGGGAGGACCATGTACCCCTAAAACAACTCATGCACCAATTTTGCAGAGGCAAGTCATGTTTCCAGGTGGCCCTGCTTCGGTGCATAGGTACAGCCGGGCCATTCCTGAAAATGACTCATTGTATGGGAGTCAGGTGGGGCTATGTGGCCCACCTGGGTTGATGTTAACTCAGTAAGGTAATGGGATGTAGAACAGACCTTGAGAATAAGTAGATCGACTTTCACCATGATTCAATCAACCTAAGGTTGTGATTTAAACACTTCAAAACTTTCCTCTTTAGAACAGATCAACTTTCAGATTGTGATATAAACACTTTGAAATTTTCCTCTTTAACACCATAGATTTTTCAGCAGCCGGTATTACCCTCAGGAAAATTATGATGGGGTTGAAGCTTGAATTACCCCCATACATGTCATATAATTGGGTAGGGTGAAACTTGTATACAGCAAATCTATTTGGTCCCCTTTTACATGCCCACACCACCACCTAAACCCAATGCCCCATGTGGGCCCCACACAGCTCCACCAAACATGATATTTTAACTTTGTATATAATCATATTCACCCATCAATGGATCACATAGTATTCATGTGTTGTCCGACTCAATGGGGCTCATTCTCAAGCATGCTAATAATCAAGGGTAGGACAGTTGGAACTTGGAAAGGCCTCACGGATTTGTGTTGGAAAAAATATCAGTCTCGTCTATCACTTGACTTAATGGGCTTAAAAATGGCTTCATAACTATACAATAACTTCAGATTAATTCTGACAAAGGATAGGCTGGTCTAGGTCAACTTGGGTCCGGTGTCAATGTTGTGTTATCCAATGCAGGCCAGCAACAGCACCATTGTGGTGTCACACACAGAGAAAGACATGCACAAGCATGCATACACATACCATCACCTTAATCTTATCCCATCAATCTTGGATCAGCTCAAAGCATTATACTATATGGGAACAAGTTGTGTCCATATATTATCCTATATTTCTAACTTCGGTGCACGGGAGTAAGGCGTCCACAGTGACATAAGATGGGAAATGAGTAGAAGTTGGGGAAATGTTGGCTTAAGGAGCAGACTAGCTATGACTTCTAGAGTAGAATGTTGCCCAATCAAGAAACAACACATACATAAAATGAGTGTAGCAGACATAAGAGTGTTGAGACAGATATATGGTAAAAGCTAGGAGAGACAGAATTAGGAATGAGAGCTTTTGAGAGCATTTAGGGATAGCATCAATTAGTGAAAAGTAAGAGAAGCTCATTTGAGATTGTTTGAACATGTCCAACGCAGGCGAGCAACAACATCGGTTTTTTTTTTTTTTAATGGTTACTTTCAAATACAAAAATACCCTCATTACTTGGTGAATTTCTTTACCTCTTGTGGAAAAAAAAAAAAAAAGAAAAATGAGGGGCAAAAGCGTAAGACAAATGCACACCTAATCTCTATCCTCTTGCACAAAAGAGGAAGAGAATTGCCCCTCCTCAACCCCTCCACATCCCCCCCAAATAACCCTCCTCTCTCTCCTCAGCCCCTGTAGGTTGATGGCCCACCAAGGATAAGGGATAGGCTGAAGAGAACATGTCAGGACAAACCTAAAGAAGTGCAGCTGATCCACTTGATTTAGGATAGATCAGAATGGAGAAACAGAATTCATGTAATTGACCCCACCATAGTTGGGACAAGAATTTGATGGCGATGATGATGATGATCTTGCGTTTTGGTGTTCCCATGGACCTGATCCACTTGGGTTAGGATAGATCTAGATGGAGAAACAAAACTCATGTAGTTGACCCCACCATAATTGGGACCAGAATTTGATGGCGATGATGATGATCCTGCATTTTGGTGTTCCCATGGACCAATACTGATGACGCTCTAATACCATGATAACAAGAAATAACAGACTCAAGTTTTTTGTAATCGATTGCTTGATCTTATTGTTCATCCCCTTAGAGTTTATATAGCATACAAGATAACGGAAAAGAAAAAAAATATATACAAAATATATCACCCAGCCTAATCACCCCAAACGGTGTCCCAATTAATGGTAATGGCAACAAAGAATGATACACCCCATACGATACACACACGACATCACCTACAGTAATCACTATGGTACACATCTACACCATATGATACAATGCTCTTCACAATATGGTAGTTTATCACGATATAGTGGTCCATACGCCATACGAACACCAAAATGTCGGAGTACTTAACAATCTGTGTATATAGTCATCATTTTCAGAAAAAAAAAAAGGAAACAAACTCAGACCGACCAATTTTCATCCAAACATAAACACCATAAGTTACAGAACATATAATCTGCATTTTGGTAGGGAGCTAGCACTACTGCACTAGTCTCTCAACTCCAGACAAAAGAAATCAATGGATTTCAAGTGCAGGATAAACGTGATTACCTAAAACCATATATTTAAGTGATGCCAAATCAAGATGGGATTTTATAGGTTAATGATAATAAAATTTAAAAAAAAAAGAAGTGCACTACTTAAGCAACTGCTCAAATGCTTTTGACATTTTTGTTGACCAGTAAAAGCTCCATACAGAGAAAAATAATCAATAGAAGCTAAATTAATGATGCTTGGTTTTGTTCAAGCAACAGTCACAACCCTATCGCCATCATCGACGTCGTCGCCGTCGTCATCATCAAAGCCTTGTCCCAACTATGTTAGTTGCTTTGACCAAGTTTCTTCTACGTGTTTTTTCACTATTGTTTTTTTCCTTGTGATTTGCTGCCGGTATAATGCTTTTATACGCTTTCATCCCTTCCTGCCTTTGGGAGGGACCTGTGTTCTCTTGTTGTCCTTTTCTTTTAATGAAAAGTTTATGTTACTAATAAAAAAAATATGGTAGAGTCAGCTACATGAATAATGTTTCTCCATTCCAACCTAGCCTGAGCCAAATCCTCAGATATTGCACCTAATCAAATATATCCTTATTACTTCCATCAATGTCCTCTTTGGCCTACCATTCTAGCTTTTTGACAAGTACCTCAACTTCCAATTAACAGAACTAGTTTCTATGGTCTAACATCATTGATAATGAAAAGTCTAACTTCCATCTTTATATATTATTTAACCAGGACATAAGTGTCTGTATGATTGTAACAATATTCAAGAACAAGTCACAAATGCATAATAAAAGAGTAATTGGTGCGAGCAGGAAGCAGAGTTGCTAAAAGGACCAACCTGGTCATCAATGACAATAGCATTATGGCACTTGTGCCAATAATCACGCAGCTTGTTAACAAAACTTAGGAGATCTTCCTCGAGTCCAGGTGGGCAACCACTAGGAAAATTTGGCAGCTCTTGCAAAAACGTTTTTCTTTCCTGCAGTACCTGAAAATTATTGATATATGAAAATAAAAGGAATGAATATATTATTCTGCTCAAGATAATTTAACAACCCCCTGCAATAACTTTAACTTTAAACAGTAAAATGTTTAGTTTTTGAACTACTAGTTTGCTAAAGTATTTGGAGTCTATATTAAACTTCCTATGAGATTAGATAGCAATAATCAACCCAGTATGTCATATAAGTATGAAACACAGAGAGGTTTACTGTTCAAAAAAAAAAAAGAGCAGGTGACTACAAACATCATTCATCCTATATGAGGTCAGAAGATCAACTGCCTTGTTTCTTAGTGAAACCCCTTGAAAGAAATTACAAGGGTTGTTAAACAAGCCATACATGATTGATGTTTATTCTCCAGCTTAAGGGGGAGTGTAAAGTTATATAAGCAAGAGATCTTTTCCATCCCTATTTTGTCCATGAGGGAAGTATAGTCATATTATCTTCTAATGAAATTAACCATTCAAAAATTAAAAAAAAAATAATAAAGATTGACTGGTTGACCATTCTTTTAGTTGAACTACTAAATATATATTAGACCCACCGAATATGAAAATTGGAGGAAATATTGAGAGGACAATGGATGCTACATGTCAACATACACTATCATAGCCCTTATTAGAGTGACTATTATCTGTACAAGATTTTCATATTCCGTCAGACAAAAATCTTTATGCATGTTCCACTATGAGCACATAAATTAGATGCTAATGTCGCACAGTTTGGTAGGCTGATGAACCTCAACAATGTGGCCCCATACAAAATTATCTCTTTTCCATATATAGTTGCTCTCTCCACAGAAAATTCTCTCTCCATAAGGTTGCACTCGGTTTTAGGTTAGGAACATCCTCTCTACATAAGGAATATTGTGGAAGCCTATGATACACGGATACTTCGAAATGGGCAACGTATCATAATTATATGCTAACATCAGGCCAGGTGGGTGTTCTTGTCCATAAGGTTGCTATTCTCTCTTCAAAAATTAGTTGACCCCTCATTTAGGGAATCAAACCTCCCTATACAACACAACTTCTTATCAACGATTGGATACGATGATAGCATAAATTTTTTTTTTAAATAGTGACTTTTAATTATTCAAAGACTGTACAGTATAAGAGAGTTATACTGACCAAAAAAGCCCCTACAAAAACACGAAGAAGAGCTGGACAAAAAGATTCGAGACCCAAAACAACGGGCACCAACAAAAAAACAAAAAGAAATTAAGTAGGGCCGGAAATGAGCAAAGAAGGTTTAAGAAATCCCTCTTTGGCAAGTTTATCCGCCTCCGCATTTGCTGAATCTCATAATGTGATTGAACGAAACGTTCAAGTCACCCAACAACTGAAGCACCTCTTCTAAAATGTCTGTCAGATACCAAGGAGGTGAAGAATACCGAGTCGCCCACTGTAGAGCACAAGAAGAGTCCCCTTCTAGAAGGAGTCGTTGAAGCTGTAAGCAGGAAGCTTCTCAAAGAGCAATGTTCAAGGCAAGCAGTTCCACTTTGTTGATTGAACAAACACCTACTAGGCCGGAGTAAGACATAATAATTATCCCATCTCATAACGCCACCAACACTTGCCATACCCGGATTACCACTAGCGCTCCCATCAAAATTTAGTTTCAAAGCTCCATGTGGAGGTGGGTGCCATCGAGGGAATATGCGCCAAGCAATAGGGCGGGATCTAGCCACTTCATCCCAATTATGAGTAATAGAGCTTATCAATATTCCTTTAAATAAAGGTAGAGGGGAGACCCAAAGAGCCACCAGATGCTTGACATTATCCATTATCTTGGTAGCATATGAGGATTTTCCATCAAAGCACCTCAAATTTCTTTCTTACCATAAGGACCAAATTGCCACTAAGAACAAAAGCTTCCACATCATCCTTCCGCTTTTAAAGACTACCCCTAATCTCCAAAAGTCAAACAAAGAAGGGATACAATTCAAAAGAGGGCCACAAAAATGGAACCAAGACAAAATCAATCTCCAAATGCACTGGGCAAGGGACAATTAAGAAGCAAATGGTCTATAGATTCCTCACTAGTGAGGCACATCAGACATGCATTAACTAAAATCACTTTATGTTGACGTAAGTTGTCCATTGTTAGTATCCCACCAAACAACGCAACCCATCCAAATGCTATTACTCTAGGCGGTGCTTTCATGCTCCACAAGCTGCCCCAAAAAGAATGGCTCTCTACCATCACTTTAAACATCGAAGAGAAGAAGGAAGACACCAAAAAGACCCCATCAAAGGAAGCCATCCAGATTCTTCTATCTTTTGCCCTCCTTAGGGATGAAGACACTCCCAAGGACCACCAACATAGAGTGAAATTGGGACTCCTCCACCTCTTTTAAATTTAGAACCATTTCTGAGTCACCTTTCATCAAAATTTTATCAAGAAACTTAAGGATATGTTTCGTGGCCTCTTAAGTCAACTACAACAATATCCTTCTGATGCAATATGGAAGCCCAAAAGAGCTCCTAGGCCCACATGATGGACCCAGCCATCCAACCCAGTCCTTTGGGTTCAACCCACAGGCCCAATTAGCTAAGAAGCTACTGTGGCATGCTATTTTTATCTTAAGTGTATTTAATAAGGAATTATTTCTAATTTATTGATAAATCAGGATTAGTACCTTCCTATTTTGGAATTATTAGTGGTTAAGAACACTGCCTATATATATATATATATATATATATATATATATATTAAGCCCAACATTGTAATTGGGCATGCTTCCTTCAATTGATAATAAAATTTCAGAGTTTCTCATCGGTTTTATGTAGTGTTTCATGGTTGTGATTGTGCTCTAGTGGCTGGAATTCACTATTCGATTCGATCAATCCTTTGGGAGATTGATCTATTGCATCAATCGCGGATTGGGGCTTTGCCACCTTCTCACACACGAAGTCGCTTTAAGTCAAAGATTTGTCGTGAAATTCTCAAAAAAGATGCAACTTCAATTGGGGGTCGGCTATTATAATTTCTCCATGATTATTGTCAGTTGGAATATAAGAGGTTTTGGGAGGCTAGAAAGACAAGCTGTAGTTAGGAAGCTTGCAAATTATAAAAAAAAAAAAAAAGGATTTGTCATTGCTGCAAATGTTGTGTGTATAGTCTATGAGTTTGTTGGGTACGTGGAATTGTCGTTGGGTTGGGTTACTTTAGAAGGGGGGCATCGAGGGTCCTCATTAAAGCCGTGTTCCAACTCTGTTGTAGTCGGCTACATGAGTTCCGTTTCTCCATTCCAATCTATCATAATTCATAAGTCAAATCCTCAGATAGGTTGCACTTCTTAAAATCCAACCTTACTGCTTCCACCGTGTCCTCCTCAGCCTACCCCTTCCTCTTGGTGAGCCATCAACCTCCATAGAAAAACATTCCCTCACCAACGTTGTTGCTAACCTGCATTGGACATGTCCAAACAATCCATAATGGAAAAAGGATGTGTTTGGGAAATTGAAAGTGTCCAGAGAAAAACTAGCAGATTAGGGAGGTTGAGCATTGGGATCAGATTGGGGAAGATTGGGACTTGCCTCAATCAGAAAGAGCATCAAGATTGGTAGCCGCTAGCAATCTATGGGAGGTGAACGGAAAGGAATAAATTTCTGGGCAACAGAATTATAAAGCTCTTTGGCTCAAAGGTGATAGAAATACCAAGTTTTTCACAAAATGGCAAATGTGAGAAGAAGAAATAACTATACAGGCAAATTAGAACCGGTAATGGTTTTATAAAAGATCCGCGTGTTACTAAGGAAGAACTTGCAAAGTACATTGAGGAGCCGTATTCTGGAGATGTCTTTTAGGGGTAGCGATTATCTGGAGAGGAAGCTTGAAGCAAAAAAAATGAGTAAGGCACTTCAAGATTGAGTGAGGGACAATGGCTTAAAATTTTTCTGTCATTAGAGCAACTCGGGGATTTTTTGAAGGATAACTTTTGCAAAATGTTGTTAAGATTTTGCCATAGAAGTTGCTGTAGCAAGGAGATCAATGCAAAACCTTCCTCGCGCTCATTCGAAAAATTCCAAACCCGGTGGATTTAAAGAATTTAAGACCCATCAGCTTAGTTGGCAATGCGTACAAGCTACTATCTAAAAGTCTTACCGATAGGTTTAAGGAGGTTCTTCATAAGATCATTAGCACTTTCCAATGTGCTTCAGCCAATAACAAAACAGATTTTGAATGGAATTTTGATTGCAAATGAGTTAATTTATTCAAGGAAGAGGTCTCAAAAGGGGGCATTATCCTTAAAATTGATTTAAAGAAAGCTCATGACAATGTGGCGTGGGACTAAGTTGATTATATGTTGAGGAGGTTCGGGTTTGGAGCTAAACGGAAAGGTTGGATTTAAGGAATTCATTTATACCATGTCCTTTGTGCTAGTAAATGAAGCTTCCTTAGCAACATTTAAAGCTCTAGTTAATGAAAGCTTGGGCTTTTTTCTTTCAAGGCCAAGGAGCCTGGATTAGCAGAAGATTTCCAAGTGATTAGAGGGGGACAGGCAATCACTCATCTTCAATTCGCAAATGTCGCAATCCTATTTTCTTCAACATGGGATGAGTTTCAATGTTTAAAAGAATTTTGAAATCCTTCTGGTTGTGCTCGGGTTTGTGCTTTATGTGGAGAGGAGAGAGGCATTGTCGGTCACCTTTTTCTTCATTGTGATTTCTTTTCCGAGGAGCCTCTTCTTCGACAAATGTGGTGTGTCGTGATCTATATGCCAGCTTCTTTGAGTGACGTATTCATGTCAGCTTCTTTGAGTGAGGTGTTTGAGGCTTGATGGCAGGCTCCTTTCTTTGGATGTGGTTTGTTACTTTAGAAAGTTGTTGCCTCGGCTATTCCTTGGCCAATTTTGAATGTAAGGAATGATTGAATTTTTAAAGATTCTTCATCATCATTGGATGAGATGTTCCATGCACTACTGTTGAATCTAGCAAAGTGGATCGTTGGTCGAAAGGAATTCAAATAGATGCAGGTAGATAATATTTTATTTAATAAGGTTGTGTGTGATCGGCGCATACCAACAAGATTTAAGTGATAATTTTACATGCTAGCGATTAGACTTTAGACCAGCTCTGACCTATGGAGTATAATGCTGGCAAATCAAGAAGTAGCACATGCACAAACTAAGTGTAGCAAAGATGAGAACTTTGTGATGGATGTGTGGTAAAACTAGAAAAGATAGAATTAGAAATAAGAGCTTTCGGGAACATCTAGGGGTAAACAATAGGTGATAAATTAAGAGACTTATTTGAGATAGTTTGAACATAGTTTGGACATGTCCAATGCATGCAAGTAACATCAACATTGAAGATAGCTTTTCTATTCAAGCTGATGGCCCATCAAGGAAAAGGGGTAGGCCAACGAGGACATAGATGGAAGTACTAAGGATAGATCTAAGAAGTAGTGCAACCTATCTAAGGATTTGGCTCAGGATAGATCGAAATAGAGAAACAGAATTTGCATAGCTGACCCCACGATGACGACATCAAATCATCTCATTGGGAAATTTGCCAAAGAAGAAAAGGCTACTGAATCCTGACCACCCTTCTTTGTGGTTGGATGACATTTATCTAGGCCCAGTTCGAGGATTTGGTGGAGATCCACGGTTGGATCATCATTTTCATGGAGATTCGCCATTGGACCAACATAACAGAGGAAATTTACCGTTGGTTCGCACTCTCATCATGGATCAGCGGTCAAATCACATCAAGTCACATCCCCAGTAATTAGCTGAAGACCCCACACCAGGATGATTAGAGTAGAAGACCCCATCTACATGATATCAGGAAGGCCATGTCCTGGGAAGATACAGATGCGCTGCTATTAGGAGTTTGTGGGCCCATTAGACCCAATTATATGGGGCGCCCACCTTAGGATATTTTTATTTGATTATTTGATCTAATTTGTAATTAGAGGTTTTATTTAAACGTTTATGATCTTAGCTTTAGATTGTTATTAGTGGCTAAGATTAGATTTAGGTTTACTTTTCTCTATACATATCACTGTAAAGCCTTTGGATTCTTCAGACTTAATGAATGAGAAAAACAATGCTAAGAGAAATCTCCTGCAATGGATCTGGTGTGAAGCCACCAGTGGTGTGAATCCAAGGTATTCTTCGTATTCTCTAAACCCTCAGTGATTCTTTTTTTTTTTTTTTTTTTTTTTTCTTTCTTCTCCAACCCACAGCATCTAACTCATCTCCAAACCCTACAACTTTTCAAATCCCAAGACCACAGGAGTCGTACCACCATAACCGAAACCCAACTACCAAATCATAATAGAACCCTAAACCTAAATGTCATACCACCCCAAATCCCAAACACATATCTGCACTTCATTAGTCCCAAAACCCCTCAACCGAATGTTTACCAAACATTCATACCATAGCCGACAGTCCATAGTCTACTCCCATTAGCCTCATACTTAATCTTACCCATAGACAATACCCAACTCCCTTATCCAAACCACACCAAGTCGAATCCCAAAACCCACCATACCTGTTAGCTGAATGCACCTAATACCCATTCCCACTTCAACCAACCATAAATAATCACCAATACACTTCTCCCGAGCCACATCCTCCATTGTTTCATGTTGGCAGAATTCTACATCACCACCACACATTCACTGAATCTCTTGGAGCACTTCTGATGCTGATCCTATTTTGAGCCTTAACCTATTCTTGAAATCTTTGTGGGAAGTCAAGAACAATCTGATTGAATACAAGTGATACCTAGACTAGTGGAGATCGAATTTTCCCATTGGAAACCTCTTATCAAAATAAATAAATAAAAAAAAAAGGGACTCGCAAGTAGGATAATGAAAATGCATGCCATTATTGCACAATTAAAAAAACTCGAGACTTGGTGCAGCATGGATCCTCGATCAGGATAATAGACCAATCTCCCGAAGGATTGATCGAATCCAAGAATGGATTCGGCCACTAGGGCACCCCCACAAGAGGAGAAAACACCACAACCATAAGAGAGAAATCTCAAAGAAAACTTTTAATTGATAAAAATAAGCAATCTAAATACAATGGGCCTAACATCCTTAGATAGGAGAGTTGGCTTAATCCCTAAGCAAGAGTACTTTCTAGTATTTAAATAATGCCTAAAATAAAATAGGAAACTCACTAATAATAATCCTAAACAAATCAAACTACTTAATAATACTTCACTAAATGGATATCCCGTTGGGCCTATGGACTGGACCCAATGGGTTGGCCAACCTATTTTATGACGCGCATCAATTTTCTCCGGCTTAAAAAAACTCGACTCCGGCGAGTTAACAGCTTGATAGTACCGGAGAGAATCCGACCACAAGTTCAGGAAGGTCCTCCGGGGTCAAAAATCAATCACAAACTTCAAAATGTTCTCGCGGTCTTTATTTGTAATGCGTTTCTTGCAAGTTTCATGCAGGCTTTTTCTCCATTTAGAAGTAGATGGGAGGTGTCGCTTCTTCTGATGCCCACATTGAGTTCAGATGTGTGACATGACCATTAGAAGCTTCAATTGTTTCATACGAGCCAACAGATCATGAACATTGACTATCCATCGTTGATAGGAAAAAATGAAGTCAATGTGAGGAACTTCAACTACTTGATCTTCATGTGGAACCACTGGGACAATTGATTTGATTTTTTATTACGCAATTGGATTTTTTGGTTTGGCATTTCAATAAGATCTACCGGATGTTCACTCTGGTGGGTAACCTGGTCAAAGTCTTCAATGTTTGCTTCTCCTTGTTCTTCTTCTACTTTTTGTGGCTCTTGATTAACATTATCTTGATCGTCTTGTAATTGTTCTGACTTTTCCATGAGATCAGCTTTGCCTTGACCTTACTCATCTATTGCACCCTTAACTTTTGCGAGCATGACTGGTATCTCTTTGGTGCAATCATGACTGCTATATCTTCATTTTGCTCTTTCTTTGGTTCCGTGGAAGGAGATGATGTAGACGAAGATGAGGTTGTTGATGCCAATGGAATGAGCATAACCCTTTTTCCATTCCACAAAAGGGTATACGTGTTCGCCTCTTTATCATTGTGCACTTTTCGATCAAAAAGCCATGAACGTCCGAAAATAATGTGAGCAATATTCATAGGATCACATCACACCAAGTATTGTCCTCATAATGACCCATCTTGAATGATACCAAACATCTATGAGTCACACGGATGACATGACCATTAGAACATGTGACTTGGTAGGTTTAGGAACCTTCTTAGTTGGTCAATGAAGTTTGACAATGATCTCTTGAGCAACAATTTATTACACTACCATTGTCAATAATCAAATTAGCGGACTTGTCTTTGACTATTACCCATGTGTGGAATTTCTTGGCCCGTCTCCATTCTTCTTCCGTCTCATTCGTATTGAGGAGCCGATGAATGACAAGTGTGGCATTATCTTCTCCTGCAAAAAGTCTTTCCACAATATGGGCTCTTAACCTTTGTTGAAATTTTTCTTCTTTAATATGAGCTCTTGATCTTTGCTAAAAATTTTCTTCTTGAGAATGCCAAATTTCATTTTCAGCCCGGAGTGCTTCAGCATATGCTTCTTGAATGGTCATGCAAAAACGCATCTTATCTCGTATTTCTCATCGCAAACCTCTCATATATTGCTTTTTATCATCTTATCTCGTATTGTTCAAGGATTTCTGAGGTTGGGGATGGGAGATGCAGTTGAGTCGACTATGTTGGGTTGGTTGGACTGCTTGGTTTGTCTGTTTTTTTTTATTATTATTACTTGATTTGAGGTTTGGAATAGGTCCGTGGAGGGAGATTGGAGTTCAGGTAATCTCGTGTAGGGATTTATGGTTGACGGGGAGGTCAGAGGGGTTGACCGCAGGGTTAAGGGATTTTGTGGATGGTTGGAAAGTTGGTGGAATGGGAATTGGTGAAGAACAGATGGATGGGTGGCAAGATGATGTTGGTTCTGACGGTGGTGGAAGGAAGGAAGATGGTGATGGAAGGTGCAGCGGATAGAATCCAGAAGGGACAATGTTCATCCCAGAGATCGCTCTTCAGCTCTGATACCAATTGGTAGCGCAACCCGAATCCGAGATCGGGTTAATAGACCAATCTCCTGAATGATTGATCGAATCCAAGAATGGATTCAACCACTAGGGCACCCCCACAAAAGGGGAAAACTCCATAACCATAAGAGATAAATCTCAAAGAAAACTTTTAATTGATAAAAATAAGTACTCTAAATACAATGTGGCCTAACATCCTTATATAGGGGAGTTGGCTTAATCCCTAAGCAACAATACTTTCTAATATTTAAATAATGCCTAAAATAAAATAAGAAAATCATTAATAATAATCCTAAACAAATCAAACTACTTAATAATACTTCCTAACTAAATAGATGTCCTATTGGACCTATGGAATGGACCCAATGGGTTGGCCGACCTATTGTCTAGCCTGCATCAGCACTCAATATAACTTGGATCGAATTTAACGCTATTTTATATTCTGAATTTTTTTAAATTAATTTGTTATTTGATCACAGAACTTCATCTTTGGCTAGTTTTCATGGTCTTGCATCACCCCAACATAGTTGGGACAAGGCTTTGATGATGATGATGATGATGATGAGAGTTGCATATATGACATCTATGGGTGGTAAAATCTGTGACTCAACCGGCTAACCCGAGCTGCATCCTATTTGGGTCAGTCACATGTAAGATAAAGTAGGTCCACAATAAAAAGGGTCGGGTTAGGTTGAGCCACATAACTCATTTGAATTGGTTGGGTTAGGGTTAACTTGGATAGCTAAACCTATTTAGAATATACAGTGTTCAACAATTTTTTTCACTCTAGGCCTTTTTTTCTACCAATAAAAATCAAAATATAACCCAAATACTTGAGATGCAATGGGCGTAGGCCCGCCAAACTTCTACAAGTTGGATTGGGCCAAGTTAAATGGTTGACCCACATTGTAAACAAGTTACATAGATCAGGTCATGTTGACCTGCATCGGGTGCAAATTAGGGATAAAATGGGTCAAATACAACTTGGACTTCAACTTGTAGACAACACAGGTCAACTTGACCCATTTTGACCTAACACAACCCATTTGCCACCCCTATTGCCACCACGGGGTCCTTCAAAAAAAAAATCTCTATTTCTTTACTCCCCTCCTCCCGGTTGCTTCGAGTTCAATGTAGATGGGGCTTTTGAGGTAAATCAGGGCCAGTGGGTGGTGATGTCATTCTTTGTACCGATAAGGCGTTAAGGGGGAAAAGCCTTTTTGTTTTCGAAATATGTAAGTCATAAGATTCTAATGAGGCAAAGGGGCTTGCTATTTTTGAGGCTCTTTGGTCCTCACTTTTCTATGAAAGGCTTATTGTCGAGAGTGACTCATCTAATGCAATCTCTTGGATGAATCCTTTAGCCATGGAGAGTGACTCATCCAATGCAATCTCTCGGATGAATCCTTTAGCCATAGAGAGTGACTCAACCAATGCAATATCTTGGATAATGAGATTGGAGAAGTAACCAGTTGGAATGCTCCTATATCAACCCAGACTACTAAATAGAAAGTATCCCTTTAGTGAAAAGGATACAACCTATTTAGTGGAATTTCCAGACAAATCTCCCTTGTAAGGTTCGATACATACTGTTGTGTGAAGCCTGAAATTAAAGGGTTATCCAGGATGACCAGTATGCTTTAACTTACAAGCAGAAATTGAAAAGGAAAAGGAGAAAAAGGATGGAACGAAGAAAAATACAAACAAGGTTTATTAGATAACTTCATGGCAATGAATATTCATGCAGCTAACCAAAAGGAACAAATTATTAACAAAAACATAAATGACCATTTTACTAAAAGTAGATTCTGATGAATTTAGAGAGCAAATAACAGTTTATATCTTATATGATACAACGCACCTTATGTATTCTAGAAGGATCAGATGCCTTCTTTGCTTTCTCATGGCGACACTCGTAATCTTTTACAAGAGCTTCATGTGAGCTTAAAAATGATGCGTTCTCTAACTCCCAAGTAGCATGCTCGTAACCCAAACCATTCCATTTCACAAGCCATTCATAACAACAATTTAAAGCATCAGAACCACACCCAGAAAGGAGCTCAGCAGCCAGTTTTGGGGTCATCAATAACCTTTTCTGCACAAGACGTTGTGGCACGGTCCACTCTGATTTCCACATAGGAATCTGTAAAACAATTTATATTGCATTTTTTTTATTTATAACAATTTTCATCACTAGAATAGTTAATATGAAATATTAATGAGTTAAGTAAAGAATAAAAGGAAGGCCACAAAAACTATGGTACCAATTGGACAAGGCATGCAATATGGAAATTGAAAAAACTAAAATCGATCAATCCATCTTTCATTGCATGGCTAATGTCAGAAAGTCAAGCACATTGGAAGAGTAAGGAGAGGTGGAACATTCACCAAAAATCCAGTAAAGGTGGAGGACATAGCTAAATTCTTTAGAGAGAGTGAGAAGATTGTAAGGCCAAAATTTAAAGGTGTTCTTTTCCGAAAATTGCTTTAGAAATGCAAGCCTGGTTACAAAGGGAGTTCGAATTGGAAGTGGACATCGCGTTGAAAGAATGTGGAGGGGATAAAGCTCCAAGTGCAGACAGTTTCAATGTCACTTTTATTAGAGCTACTTGATATATCCTCCAGGAAGACTTTTGTGAGATGCTAGCTGAATTTCTTGGAAGGAAGTTAAGTAGAGAAACTAATTGTTCTTCTTTGACACTCATCCCAAAATTTCTGAATCCTATAGAGCTTCATGATTTTATGCTGATTAGCTTCGTGGGGTGTGCCATGATGCCCACATACAAATACAGGTATGAACAATGAATCAACGATACAGATATGGGGATGCAACTCTGCAATTTTGAAAATCTTGGACACAAATACAGATACGGCTGTCCTAATTTTTTCTCTAGATCACTTTTATATTTAATGAAATTATCATTGTTTATGTTCCTTTTTAACATTTTTCATGTTGAGAAGTAAGAAAATTAAAAGAACTATGCGAAATAATGGACTTGGTATGTGGGAATGCTAAACCTATACCCTAGAATTATCAATGCGATATCTGTTACCAATATGAGTGTCTTATCAGTCTGCTACAGATACAGTGAGCTTGTACGAGTATACGGGTATCATAGGGGTGTCTATATAAACTCTTGTTTTAAGGTTTTGGCTGATCATATGAAGCAGGCCCTTATGCACATAGGAACTTTTGTTGGCAAGAGGCAGATCCTTGGTGTGATTTTAATTGCTAATGAACTTATTGTTTCAAGAAAACACAAGGGTAGATGGAGCAATCTTTAAAATCAATCTAGAAAAGCGTACGATCATGTAGAGTGGGAGTTTTGGGATTATGTGGTTGGTAGGTTGGGTTTTGGAGAAAAATGAAGGGGATGGATTAGGGAGTGTATCCCCTCTACTTTTTTCCCATGTTACTAAATGACTCATCTCCTTAGCTATTCAAATCCTCGAGAAGGCTTTGGCAAGGAGACCTATAATGCCCATTTTTATTTACAATAGTCTCCTCCAATATATTTTGTGTCTCTTTAAGATGAGCAATGGAAATTAGGCTAGAGCGCATAAGGAGGAATCTTTTATTGGAGGGGTAGAACAATGATAAAAATAAGTGGGCGCGTGTGGTGTCATACAAGGTTCCTTTTAGAAGAGGTCATCGTAAGTAAGAGAAGAGTTAGTATGGCCTGTTGGTGGGTCATCTTTCCAACATTTTTACGTGCAGGGATGACAGATATTCATATTTGGAAGCCTTCTCGCTTGGTAAAGTTTTCAGTCAAGGCATTCTATTTGGCTCTGCAGGGGGCTTCCAAATCACCCCCTTCATCATCCCTTGTGTGGTTAGGGCAGGCCCCTCCCTGCGTGGAGGCGTTTTGCTGGTTGGTATTCGTAAGAAAGAAATTTACGAGACACAACCTCAGGACAGGCAGGGTATCAGAAGGTAGTTCCAGCATATGCGTGCTATACTGATGCCAAAAAGAATCGATCAATCATTTGTTTCTTCATTGTTATGAAACTTGCTATTTGTGGAACTACTTTTCAACAAATGTGGGTTGGCTTGGTGTCTTCCGGGCTCATTGGAAGAGTTTGTAGAGACTTAGAAGTTGGGGCCGTTTTCAAGGAAGCAAGCTTTTGCTTCAGAGGTAGTTCCATTTGCTATATTATGGCCAATTTGGGGAGAGAGTTATAACAGGATTTTTAGCAACACTTCCTCATCCATTGACGCGCTTCTCAAGGTGGTGTCTCTAATGATCGCTAAATGGGTGTCACTTAGAAAGGGGTTAAGTCAACTAGGAAGATATCTTATTTGATTGGGAAGGTTGTTGTATAACTTATGGATTGCAGAAGGAGAGGAATATGGAAGCTTGGACCTCTCCCCCTCCCAGTTTGTTAAAGTTTAAACTGGATGAAGCTGTATGAGGAAAACTGGGTACTCCGGGCATTGGAGGGGTCCTTCACAATATGAAGGGAGTAGTTTTGTGTATGTTTTCTAAACATGATGGTGTCCAGGATTCTATTGATGCCGTCGTGATGCTGATTCTAAAGGCTCTTTGGATTTTTTCATCTTCCTATGAAGATAATCTTATCATCGAGAGTGATTCATCTAATGTTATTTCATGGATGGCATCCAAAGATTCGAGGCAGAGAAATTCAGTTCCATTTTAAAGAGATTAGAATATAATCTTCGCATCATCAGGTGACTTTTAATCATGTCACACAGATAACCATATGGTGGAGATACCTTAGCAATACAAGGAGTGGATACGACATCTCCTGTGCTAGCTTACCCATTTGTTTGGTGTTGGTTTTGTATTTTAAATGTTCTCTCTAATGAAAGTTATCTGTTACGTTTAAAAGAAATACTTTTATACTTGAAAATTAAAAAAAAAATCTCAATTAGAAGCAGATAATTAGGAGCAGAAATTATAAATAAATCTGGCTTTCCCACAATTACTGACCCTTTGTTTTAAAATAAAGAACAAAAACTTGTTTTCCCATATTTTTGTGTCCTTAGGATTTTAGTTTTGCTTTTATCCAAAAGAAATGCAATTATTCATTAAAAAAATTGATATCAAGTAAAGAGAAGGATGCCACAAATGTCTACTGCAACTTCATACAAAGGGTATGACCTTCCCATTCTGATGTCCCCTTTTGAATTTGGCAACAAGAACAGGAGCATCATGAAGATGGCTTTCTGGAATCCAACGATTATGCACATGAGCAAGGCCTCTATACTTGACCAAATACTGCTTCTCCTTCCGCATGCCTAGCAACACATTACTAAAGTCAGCATTAGAAAGACCAAGAAGGCATTATCAATAAAAAAAAAAAAGTCAAAGAGGGTGCAGAACTGCAAATACCAAACCTACGATCAGTCATTTAAACAGTTGATACCTTCATGATCTAACACATCAACCTCTCTAGTGTTCCATATAGACTCCACCCCTTTGGACACCGAATGAACACCAGACTCTATCTTCTTCTTAACACATGACAAACAGTGCCAAACTCCATGAGGGACATCTTTTAGGGGTGGATCAAGACATGAGAGATGGTAGCTCTTTCTACACCCTTTTCCATCACAAACCCTGAAATTACACTCCGAGTTGCCAGATTTTGTCATTACAAGATGTTGACTACAATATTAACACGTCAATAAAAAAAAATTAAACAAACTACCATGAGCTTCAAAGGAAAAATGTTTGAAGAAGATTAGTATGGTTTAAGAGTAAAGTCTACACAATGGGGTTTAATTTAAAGCCAGGTTGCAACTATCATCATCAGGATAATATCGGTCGGTGATAAAATCAGGAAATGTCAAGTCAAGGGGTTGAATCATCTCCACAACTCAGGGAGTCACCGGTCGTCTCAAATTTTTACTTACATTATAGACATGTTAAAATTATACTAAAAATATTACCTAACAAAGTAGTTTACTAAAATAGTTTTGATAAACATTATGGTGTAGTAAGCTAGAATTTAAAACCTTACAATGATGATGACAATGGAGATTCATCCTCCATGTAACATTAAATTACGTTATTTTCATTATTTTACTATATGCCATTCCAGGAACAATTATAACAATTGGTACTCGAAGGTTTACTGGTCAGAGCCATTTTTCCATTGCTTAACATCATGGGTTTGAAACTCCTCTATGGCGAATTTTATTTTTTTCAGCATAAAATACTGTAAATATCATGATAGTATCGTAGCTACCGGATAATTTCGCAATAATAACAACACTGACAAAAATTTAAATTTGTCGCAATAACATCACAAATAAAAATTTTAAGAAAAAAGTATCTCGATATTATCGCAAAATAACTAAAAATATCAAAGATACTGCAACACTGGTTTCAAGTACAGAATGGCATCACTGCAAAACTTCATTTTCATCAGTAAACTACTTCAACCACCATTAAAATTCATGCAACACAATCTACATAACCTTCCCATCACAAGTTCTAGGCCTCGTGGCGGGGCTTCCCGAAAATGCCCCACAACCCGCAACTCAAAGTTGGAGGTGTGGCTTGCATTTAGAGCATACATCTCACTACATGAGGCATATTTGAAGAGGTGTGCACCCTAAATTAAGTACATGCTTTGTCATGCATCATATTGTTGGCTATCGTCACGCTCCCGGCTCATGGCACACGTGCACGTCGGCATGCCACAAAATGGCATGGAGAGAGGCTTGCTAGAGCCGCAATGCATCATAACCATCCAAAGTGGTGGGAGACTCACGATTTGATGAGATAACGGGGTGGCGCTCTCGTTCTTAATTTCTTGTGTGTAGAATTTTCTAGAGTGTATTCTTAAAGATTCTCATCCATTGAACTCGTGACATGTGGATTAACGTAAGCCCTTGGTTAGTATAGAAAGGTCAATAAATAGACTCATCTTCATTTGTAACAAGAAATATTCAAGCAAGCGACTTTGGAGAAGCAATACAAGCTCTCACTTCTCTAAATGTTCTCTCTAGTTGGTATGTGAGTGCACATAGCCTCAAGGTGTGAGTTATTGATCCAAGGGTTCGACTGACATTGGAGAAGGCTAACTTGCTAGCTCAAAGGGTATAAACACATGCCACATAGGAGAGCTAGAATCAAGGGGATTCACCCTATCCATGATAATAAGCCCAATTAACACATCTTATTTTTAATAAAAAGAGTAGCAATTTTCAATTTCAAGAAATTCAAAATCTTCTTTTCTTATTCAAACAGCAGTAAGGTACGAGTCGAGCTAGGCCAGACCCATGACTAATGAGTCGACCAGGCCATTGGATCCAGCCAGCCAGTTACTATGGGGAAGTTTGAGTCAATGACAAGTTTAGTTTGATTTAGGATTGTTTCAGCAAATTTCTAGCGTAGGAGTCCTAATTTGTCAAGTACCTTAAAATTAGGAGATTTAGTTTTTTTTTCTTGCGGGAGAAGATTTGGAGAGTTTAAATCAAATTATGAAAGGCACAAAAGAGCAACTTGAGGCGTAGCATTCTAGCCTCCTCAGATATGTAGCGTAGCATAACAACGTGCAGTTTTGAAGCAACAGTGTTGCTGATTGAGCAGTTATATTTTTACGCACGATCAGGTTGCCAAAGGATATCAAAGATCCATCATAAAGTGCTGAAAACCAAGTTGGCAGACAATCTTCATCAAAGCAGTCACAAAAGGAAGCAGAGATATATAATGGTTATTCCAAGCTCAACATAGAGAATCTATGCACCAGCTTGAGGGGCAATGTTGAGAAACAATGCGGGTGTATTTTGTAATAATGAGTTAACTTCTAATTATAAGAATATGATTGTCTAAGAATAAGATTAGATTAATTTAGCATTATATTATGCTAGTGTTAGTATGTGATTAAAGCTTCCTAAGAATTATGGGATTAGGCTTCCCCTTATGGATGTGATCAAGTCTCCTTAGATTGAGTTGCTATCTTTGGTAGTACTTTATAAATAGCCATTGATTATTCTCAACAAAATAGGTTAAAGAATTTTCTCAAGATGTAGTCCCTAATCGTACCAACTCTCATGCGCCTTGAAGCTTGCTTTTTTCAAAGAGCTTGCTTTTGAAGCTCGTAGGGTCTCGGGGGAACGAAGTGTTCCTCGGTCAACTGAAACGGTTCTGGATTTGAGTCAAACTAGCCATTGTGCATGAGTTGTGTTGCCTGTTTTGGCACCTAGGGCAACCGAAGGTTTTGCCCCAGTCGACCGAAACTCAAAATCTATAAATATATGGATCCGAATTCAGATCTATGCACACGACCATTCAAGGCTTTTCAGAGAGAATTTTTGAAGAAAAGTGAAACATATCTGCCAGGCATCAAATCTTTCTTCCACCTCCCTAAGTCCTTCATAGGAAAATCACATTGAGCATTCAAGCTCATTTTAGAGAGTGGTGGTGGAATAGTTATAGATCTAAGTTTTTCAAACCTTAGGAACATCTCCCATTACCCTAGATCTAGAACCGCCAAATCTACTTGGTCGTGCTATATTGGGAGATCCTCAACACCGAAGATCATCAACTGCAAAGACAAAAGCTCGAGACTGGATTCCAGATCTAGGCATCAAACATGATCTTCAAAGAAACAGTTATTATTAGTGTTTGGTTTGTTTTTTTTCATTTTATTGTCAACAAATGTAAAGTGGATTAGACCTTCATGATCGAACCACTATATAAAATATTGTGGTGGAGTAGAACCTATGTGATTGAACCACCGCATCAAAAAATCTAGGTTGTATGGGTTTGAGATGCGCCTATTGAAAACTTCACATAGTGGAAACCAAGAGACCATTAGGTGTAGTGCTCTTGAGAGTGGACGTAGGTCGGAGGACCGAACCACTATAGATTGTGTCTACATCTCTTTATTGATCTCTATTTTATATGCATGCTATGGGATGTACGTGTAGAATGTATGATATTTAGATTAATCAACAAGAACTCATGTTAGATTTATATTCAATATTAATGTTGATGATTTCTACATGAATTATGCACTATTGATCTCTTACTGCTTTCGCACTTGTAATTGATATTTATATTGTTAAGAACTTGAATTCTGTGTGTTTGGGACTTAAAATTTTTAAATTGGTATCACTGTCTACTAGCACAATGACCCGTCACGAGCATGGCCCATGCGGCTAGGGCCCCCCCTCCATTTAACTACTTTTGATATTGTTTTGACAATTAATTACACAAAGTATTGTGTGGTGTAGTTAGGTTTATTATTATTTAAAAAAAGCAAGAGGTCATGAGATCAAACCTCTTAACCTATATCAATTTTAGTTTTTTTAACCACGGTGGCTCAATAAAAAAAAATCAAAATTGAAAGTAATCCGGTGAAAATCGAATTCAAAACCTTTGGCTTTAGTATATTATAATTAGTCCTATTCACAACCACCCCCCCCCCCCCCCCAACGGCCCCGCGCGCACACACCAAAAAAAAAAAAAAAAACCTTTTTCACGCATTTTCAACAGCCAAAGTAAAATATTTTTCAAAAAACCGATGAATAAAAACAAGTAAACGAGTTCCAAACATTCATTCAATTTTAGTGTCAAAATCAACCACAAAAATATGGTTACTCACAAAAGCTTTCCACCGAGTTTGCAAATGGCACATGCATTATGGTCACCATCTTTTGGAGTGTCCAACGAAGACTCGTTTAGCTGAGTACTGCCACTACATCCTTCAACGATACCTATGCCATCTTTGACTTCAAGCATCACTCTATCCTAATGTGAAAAAATTAGAGAACGTATGGCAATATCAATTTCCAAACATCCAATCCAGCCAAGAAAAAATGCCAAGAATACCTAAGAAATAAAAAGGGACAATAGGCAAGTTCTTTTCATTGTATAAACATATAAGAAATAAGACCACCCATACTAACCTCTTTTGGAGGAACTGAGATCTCATTTGCAGTGAGTGAGCCAGTCAAGTCACTTAACCTGAAAAAGAAAAATACTCGGAGAGAGTAAAATAGAGGAATTACAGAACCAAACAATGCCTACATAACAAAAGGGCATTCATGATTATAACAAAGTTCCAAACTACCAACTCAAGCATTCATGAGAGAGAGAGAGAGAGAGAGAGAGAGAGGCAAAAAGAATAAAGGAGAAGGTCACGGACTTTTGAGGTACAGTGGCTTGTTCCAAGACATCTTTGTCCAACTTCCCAATTCTATCTTCCTGGAAGATGATCTTATCCTTTTGGGGAGTCCTCAATGGAGCTATTTTTTCAGACACTGATTGCTGTAAGAGTCAAAACAGTAATAATGTCAGAGTCAAAATCAAAAAACTCAAAACGAATAATGTCAAGAGTCAGAGGCTATAGCTCAGCTGGTTAGGGACACCCAAGGCCCCGCCCCATTTATAACTACTTCACTTGTTTTGTAATTGGCCATGACACATACATCTTTTTTAGAGCCGTGGACAGATGATATTTGGAAGAGTTAAAATGAGAGGCTGTGAGTTCGAATCCTATTACAAGTAAGAGAAAATGCATATTTTTTTTTTAAATGAAAAAAAAAATCATCCAACAGGGCAGGTGGTATCGCAAATCAAAAACATGGCACCGGTCAGGGAAGGTATACGCGGAGGTAGGGCTCCACAACCCCCCCACCCCCTCCCCCACCCACCCAGAAAAAAAAAAAAAATTCTGAGGGCAATAGCCTTTGAGCGTGCAACGCTTCGTGGTGTCAACGAATTATGAACAATTTTTGGTGCTGCAAGCGCTTCATGGTGAAGCCATGTTTATATCATGAGCAAATGCAAAGTCAGTGGGTCATCTTCTTCTTTAATGCTCACTGCTCACAATGTTTGCTTGGTCAGACAATGCTTATTAGTTGCATTATAACTATCGATAAGTCACAACTGATGTCCGAGCACTTATATCTGATTGGCAGGCCAAAATTGGTCCTGAATCAATTCCTAACTAATGCCATAACAGTCCCCAAGTTCTCCCCATTCTTCTATACCTAGCAGCACCCTGTTGAACCCAGATCTGAGCATATTCTAACAGCCCCAAAAAGTGTTTAAACCAGTCCCTAAGAACTGACTGAAAACAGCACCCGTACTGCCATTTCCCTGGACCCAAAATCAGTCCTATAACCCATCAGAACAGCATTAATTACTCCTGTTACCCTTATCTGCCCCAACATATCCAGCATCAAAAAATCCCAATTTCAGCCCTATTTTGGCAGCCATACAAAAATGTTTTATGAAAAATACAGTACCACCCAGCTCTTATTTTATACACCATTCAGTTTTATAGATCCTGCATCTTCCATTCCATACTATCCGACTAGTTTTGTTTCATTCTGTACAGCATGGCTCCAATATTTTTCTATCATTCATTCCAATAACTGAGTATGTTCTATTTGCATTCGTATCTTGAATCTTGTGCCTTTTTGGAGATTCCTAGTGACCACTAGAAGTGTGAGTCATAATGAGGCAAGTTCACTGACTAAGAATGGGTGATCCCATATCTTTGATCATGAGAAATTTGAACTACCTTGAGAAGAGATTTGAACACCTCATGGAAGTTTTAGAGTGTCAATAGAGACCACATAGGCAAAATTTTCTCAACCAAAAGCATTCCCTTCCATATCCCAAGATTACCAATACAACCCTTGTTCAAGCCAGATGCCAATAAATGATAAAGGAAAGGTTTCGTTGACTAATCCACCAACACAACGCAAAAAGATGGTTATAATTTGCCCCAAGTATGGTGGAAAAAGACCTTAGGCAATTGATTGTCCTAATGTGTCAGATTGTCTTATATGTGGTGAAATGGACATTATAGGGCTGAATGTCCAACTAAATCAGCATGCATGGAACATATCAAATTAAAGAAGCCGATACAGTGTTTCATGAAAATGCAAGAGAGGAACAAGTGATAGAGGAGAGTAGGAGACGGCAAAGAAGAATTAAAAAAAATGTAGATCAAGAAAAGAAAGCTTTAGGTCCAATGGATCAAGTGATCCGGATCATCCCAAAAGTGCCTAAGGGCGTGTTTGGATGTATGGTGAATTGAAGTATGGTTAGGTGAAGCATCAAATCAAGAGAGAATAAAATATAAGGGGTTATGATGATTTTTTGTTTTTAGTTGTTTGGTATGGAATCTGTTTTACTTTTTGTATAGAAAAGTGAAGTTTTTGTCTTTTAATGGAAAAAGGAGGTTGCTTTTTTTTTTTACTTTTTCTTGAAAAATTCCGAGGGAATTTTAAAATTGTATACTTTTGATATGACCCCTTGTCATTTCTTGTTTGGATTCACTTTACTTTAACTTAACTAGTTAATCGCCAAACAGGCCCTAAAGAAGCATCAAATGACGAATCCTGGATTATAATGAACTTGGAAGCGAATCCTGGATTATAATGAACTTGGAAGCCTATCCCACTATCGAGAATCTTTGCAATGACTTTGCATTTAGTGATGAACGATGGACGCTCGCATGAGAGATTGACAAATAGATCACACTTTCTTATGGATCTAACAGTAATATCTAAACCGTCAGATGGTCCAATTATCCGAAGGCGTTGCATAACACATCAAGACAGTCAACAGAAGCCCAATCTCCAATCTACTAATGTGTGGAGAGCTCAGTTGCATGACCTACTTATGCAGTGATCAATGAAAGAAATCTGAAATCCAACCATTCGATGGTGAATTTGTACACCTGATCTTTGATCAAGAGGATTAAGTCCATCTTAACTCACCAAGCCTTGATTAGAGATTACCAATTACTAATTGAGAGTCAAAGATTATTGCCCTCTCTAATTAGGAGGAGTAATCTTTAACTGAGAGGCAACATTAGTGCCTTCTACTCTATATAAAGGCTGTAGTGCTCCACAACGAAATCAAAGAAAATTTCTCTTTTCCACACTGTTGCGAATGTAAAGTGGTTTAGCCTTGTGTGAAGACTCTGATGGGAACCGACGATGAATGGAGTCTTCACACATTCACCACAGATGCCTAGACTTTGGAGTCCTCACCATTGGCAACGCAAGGAGTCTTAACACAAGGTAAAGAACACAATATGATAGGACCCAAAGATAGATGGACTCTTCAAGGATGCACTTGGCCCATGGCCTACATCAGACTCCTAGGCAACCCCAATGAGTGAAGACTCCATTGGCATGGCTTCAAGATGTGTGTGAAGGCTCCCCATCTATCCACCCTCCATAACAAGCCTTCTTCAACCACATTTATTATTAAGCAAACAAGGAAGCGGGTTTTCTGGCTAAACAAGGAGCACCGCATCATGAGATGCATTTTGGCAATGCAATTCCATCACTGCTCTGAGTGGCATAGCAGCCTCCGCCTCTCGGAAGATTTGTTCATACATGTCAAAACAGGGGATTTAAGGGTGAATGTTTCCCCCTTTGTGCTTGGACCTTGCCCCTTCACTCCCTTTTGTCAAATATTATGGTTCTCACCAATCTGAAAATATATATATTACAAATTTTTTTACTAACATTGTTACCATTCGGAAAGAAAAGAGTAAAAGAATTGAAGCTAGGAAGTCCTACACCATCCAAAAAGTCACCACGTCCAGAAATTTATGTTCGGAAGATAAAGTTATAAACCTTGCAGCAATAAGAAAACAAACAAAAGAAAAGGCGTTTAGGCATAATAGTATAATACTATATAAGAAAAAAAAAAAGGAAATACATAAAACAAACCTTTGATAATGAGATATCACATAAATCATTATTTCTTGTGTTGCAAGAGACTTCCTGGTGTCGTGAATCATAGCCTAACCTGTCCACCGAAAAAAAAATGTATAAATCATTTAACAAGATACTATTTTAAATGTTCCTCGATGTATGCAGATAAATGCAAGCAGCACAGTCATTGTGACATCCAAAAGAAGAGGAAGAAAAAGAAAAAAAAAAAAAAAAAAGTGTCCATTGATAGTAACAATACTAAAATTCACAAGCTTGTATACAAACACCATGTTCCACCAGCAATAGTAAAGAAGACAGCTTCGTCACTATAAGGTACAGAACACATAATCCCCCATATAGCTAGGCAATTTTCTCATTGAATGTTGTAGAGAGATGATAGCAATAAGTGATCAAAATTGAAGACATGATACGAAGAAAAAGAAATGGTCAATTCAGAGCATACGAACTGGCAACAAAGAAGTGCCAACCATACAGGCCTTCTAAGTTTGAATAGGGTTTTGTCTTAGGTTTGTTTTTTGTTTTTTTTTTCATAAGTCATGTAGTTAGATTAAATAATTGATACTTCAAAGCAATTATGATTACCACTGGATGAGTCTGCAATTATGTGCTTCTTCTTGATTGTTATGGTAGTCTATAGGGCTATGGTTACTTAACAATTGTTATCAGTTATTGTAATATAGCATTCGCGAACATCTAGATATGTCATTAGCTGACAAGGCATCTACCCTCTGATTTTCCACATTCAAAAGGACAATCATGGTGGGATGAGTTATGTGTACAATTGGGTCCATCATGAATCACATACCCAACTGGCTTTGGATCTTCTCTTGCTATTTTCTGTTTGTATATTTCTATTTCTATTGTTTGTTCTTCGTAACTTCTTATTAACGAATATGGATGACTGTTTTTTAGCTTGGATGCCGTTGTTGGAAATTCAATTCATTCGAAAGATGTGACAATTTTCGTGAACTTATTTTTCTTATTCCAGAAGTAAAGTACTTAATATAGATATTTTCAATATATCAAATGAAGCAAGGCAAAGAAAACAAGGGAAGATACCTTTCTGTTTCAACCCTTTCCAAAATAACATCGGATGAAGGTGGGCATGGTTCAGAAGTAGCTAGCATACAATCTGATGTTGGCAGCAAGTCTTCCCTCATGGAGACCTTATCACCATCTTTTAAAGCCGCATCTTTTCCGTCGCACAAAGGTGGCCACAATTCAGAAGTACAAAGTGTACACTCTGAAGTTCGGGGCAAATCATCCCTTACAGAACTAGAACTATAGCTTTCCACAGTTTCCTCGCCCAATTTCCGTAATCTTTTTCCTCTCGGCTCCTCTTTTGCACCCCCCATAATGTCCTTAGCAGCCCCTTGTTCCTTCTTACGAAGGCGTTTATTTGCGGCCCCCTTAATTTCCTTAGCAAGCTCATCTTCATTCTTACGAAGGCACTTATTTGCAGCCCCCTTAATTTCCTTAGCAAGCTCATCTTCACTCTTACGAAGGCACTTATTTGCAGCCCCTTTAATTTCCTTAACGCACTTATTTGCATCCCCCTTAGTTTCCTTAGGACCATCAGCAGCATCCTTGTGGGATGAATTCTCCTCTCTCTTCCGCTTCTTACCAAGTTCTACAATTTCAAATAGGATAACAAATAAATAAGACCAATTATGCCCCTTCATAATAAAACATATGGGACAGTAATGTTAAGATCGAAATGATAAATAGAATAATGAGTTGGTGCAACAAAACTATCCAACCTGGCTGCTCAACATTCTTCCCCAGTGGCTTTAACAATTCCCTGTAACTGCGTGCATCCAACCTCTTCTTATTCTTCAGTGCTACGTCAGCGAGCGTATCCTGTTTCTCACGTTTTCTTTGTTCTCCGGCACCCGTTGCCACCTGTTTCCCATTTTTCCCTTTGTTCACCGTTTTCCCTTTTGTACCCAAAGAACTTGAACTCTTCGCAGATTTCTTGGAGGATGAACTCCTCAAAGAGGGGTGCTTCTCACCTCTCTCTGACTTACTTTGTAGATTTTGCACTCTTCTCTTCTGGACCCTCTCTGACTTCCTATTGACTGGAGTAGGTGAAATCTGATTCTCATGTCTCTCAGACTTACGTGTCCCTACAGGACTTGAGGACCTCTGTTTCTTTGAAGGTGTTTCTCTGACAGACCTTCTCAGACTGTATGTCCCCTTTGCTGTAGAGCCAGCATTAGCATTAGAGGTGTCACTGGAAACCTTTGATTTGCCACCATTGTGGTTCTTTGAGATGTTGCTTTCTTCATCCTTCAATTTCCTACTTGCACGAGTATCAGGTGCCATTCTCTCACTGCAAATAACATAGAGAAGAAAATTTTAGCGCTTCATTGCCATATAGGAATCAGAAAATTCTTATGGGATATAAGTATATAACCAAACCCGAACAAAGTTTTGTGCATTTCAATCAAATCATACAAACGATGTAGAAAGCTGCAAAGCAGTGCCCAAAACTCTCTAACAAATAATTACAATTTTCTTTTTTTTTTTTTTGGTTCCACCACAACTGACATTAGCGGGCAGGGGGAAAACCTGCTATAGACTATAAACTTCAGTGACTTTGACACCAAACAAGTTACATTCCAGTATTTCTGCCTCCAACAGTACTCTGACCAAATAAATTAATTCTAATTAAAGCCAACGCAGAGTATTTTCCCACTTTCTTCATCAAAATAGCACCCAAACAATAAAATTGCTTTCTCGCACAATATGAAAAATGAAAGCATAGTATAACTTCCTTTAATTTTAGAAAAAGAGAAAGCACGCAAATTTTCTTCTTAGGGACAGAGCTACCGCACGCACCCCCACTCTGCTAGCAATGCCATCTCATCATCCACCGTTTCTTACCATTCCCCTGATTGAAGTACAGCTCTACCGAAAAAAAAAAAAAAATGCAGTAGTAAACGCAATGAGATACCAATGAATCTTGCTTCCAAACCAAAGAAAGCATGGAAAGATTTCGTTTTTTTTTTTTTTTTAAATTAATCTTTTATCACAACTACTTCACCTAAGCCACGTGCAGGCAGTCATTGGGAGTTTTGGTTCTCCTTGGGCAGAAATTTGAAACCCTAGCTTTCAAGAATCATTCATATCCCCATACATTAGCGATCGCAAAGAGATAAGATTAAAAGAAATTAATTGAAAGAAGAAAAATACAGAGATGATAAAACCCAGATCTGAAGCAAGCGAGCAAGCAACGGAGTTGCGTACAAGTGGGAAAAAGAAATGTGCATGTAGGGTGGTGGCGTGGGCTAGAAATCGAAGGCAAACCTCGTTCGTGATCTTCTTTTTCTCTCTGCACGTCAGGATCGGAATCGGGATGACACGGACGAAGACGAATGAAGAAGAATTAAACGGGCGAAAACAAGGACAGGGACAAGGACGAGCGGTAAAAATAAAATCCAAGGGATTGTATCTGGGAAGTAAATAAATTTATAAGAGAGAGTAACTGAACCAAAAAAAATCCTTTTCGCATGGCACGAGGACGACGACGGACACGTTCGTTCCCGATTTAAATAAATAAATCCCTGGTAAGTGCTAATGCTGAATTGAGGCAGGGAATGATGGGATCCCTTTAAATAGAAATATAGGAACCAATAAAAACAACTGACTTAAATAGAACGAAGGAAATAGGAAAAAAAAAAAAAAAGGGCAATTGCGGATCCGGACAAATAAGCAGTTGGAATTTGGAAATATCAAATTATATACTTAGGGTTTTATTTTTGTAAGAAAAAAAAGTTTTTCAAGCGCCACCTCTTTTCTTTTGTTTACCTTTTTTTTTTTTTTTTTCTTGTGGTGAGGGGAAGCCAAATAAGCAATCATCTTCATTTGACATTGGAATTTAGAGATATTTTACAAGTTATGACAAATTATATATTTGGTCTTTATTTTTGTTAAGAGATTTTTTAGTTTTGCTGACAAAGGTGTCCCACCTTTCTTAGAATTGAATATTATTTTATGAGCATCCTTCCCAACCAATGAGGCCACCTCTCAAAACCTCTTCTCTTATTTAAAAAAAAAAAAAAATACCACTTTCATGTGGTGGGACTCTCTCGGATGACATGTGCAGGATTTTCAGTGTGGGATCAATCAATCTATTGGTTTTTCTTTTGTGATGAGAAATATAATATGAGTTGAAGTGAGCTTGTCATATTTGAAAAAACAATCTTATAAATCTATCAATTAACCTATAAGCCTTTAATTAAATCATAAATCTAGGTTTATGGTCTAGTTAGAGTTTTGCCAGATAACTCCAGTGGAGTGCTTTTAAAAAAAAAATCAGTAAGTTAGTTTTATGCTATTTCCTACTCATTTTCTTAAAAAGTTTGATTTGCAGCGAGATTTTCACTTGGAAGCCCGTCAAAGAGGTAGGCACTCGGCAACAAGATTTCTCTTTGAATACTGACAATTGTGATACCCGCGTGTGGAAACATCTCCAGGGACCCACCCACAGTAACATTGCTGATGCTTTAACGGAGGTGTAGATGAATTACCTATAGCGTACATGCGCTAATTGGACAAATCCGTATTTAAAGAGTTTTTTTTTTTTTTTTTCCTTTAATGAAGCAAAGGGGTTGGGACCACGAGACCCATGACATATGTGAGATGATGGGAATTCATACACGAGATGAACGACAGACACAACTCGTACATGCGAGGTGATAAACATACTATGAGACATAGTTACAACTCGCGCATGTGAGGTGGTCGATGAAAACTCACATATGCAAAAGGGGTGGAGGGGGCAGGGTTTGAAACAAAAACCTCCTAATGAGAACTCGGACTCCTTTCCACTAAGATTAAAGAAGTCAAATGGTATATGATGGGCCAAGACATGACCCAAAAGTATGTTAGGCCCATGACTACTGTACAACCTTTTACCTTTTTTTTCACTTTCCATTTTTACTATTTCCCTTATCCTATCATTCAAATTCAAAATTCTAAGCCCAAATTTCCTTCGTTCTTAAAATCTATTCTTTTTATAATATTAACTCTTACCATTTATAGTCAAAACTCCAATAATGAATAATTTTATGATAGCAAGAAATCTTATCAAAAATTCTAGCGAACAAATGTCCCTCCTTGCTTCCTCCAAGTAAAAGGATTGGGTTTGTCTATAGTTTGAAAGTCCAGGCTGCTCAAAATGAAACACCAATCCTACCATAAGATTAAGCATGATATTAATAATAATGTGATTCGCACAATCTTATGTATTATTAATCAAATTATTCATTATTCGCCAATCTTACAATGGGACCAGCTCTTATTTGTTATAAATTTTCAGAAAACTACACGCATGGTAAGGCATTCATTTTGAGCAGCTCAAGTTCTTGATATGGTCCAGCATGGACTCCAATTATTCCACATCAGTGAGAGACTAACAAGAACCAAACTCCTTTACTAGGATGCCATGTGCATAGCAAATGTTGATAAGACTAATCTTTACATATGAGTTATTAGGGCTTGTTTCTCCTCATGATTTTCATACACAATGGAATTCTTATATGCTATTTTGCACTTAATGCGTCAAGAGATTCCACCAAATGCCTTTTAGGTGATTGAAACATTGAAATTCTTATAAAAAAAAAAAAAAAAGGGTTTGCAAATGTCAATAGACAAACCATCACATCATGGCAAAAAAGAAGAAAAAAAAAAACCCTGACTCCTTAAATTTTTGTCATAAATTCTAAAGAAGAAATAGGCCCTTTAGGTACATTCATGCAACAAAAGGATTGAGTGAAAGAGGGGAAAGAAATATTTTGATTTCTTGTACAATTCATTGTAACAAGAGTGCCTAGACAGGGCGCTAGATAATTCTAAGTGGGTCGTAGCCTTCCCTCAGTGGATTCCGTATCACTTGCCTCATATTGCATCTGATCATAGCCCTCCTTTATTTAAGAAGATGACCCCAACTGTACGGGGACCCAAGCCTTTCCGCTATGAAAATATGTGGCGCCAACATCCTAGTTTCAAATCATGGGTTGAAACTAACTGGCCCAAATCCATGTCCCATGATACTTCCACTTTTCAACAACAATTATCTTTTTTTTTTTTTTTTGTTCATTTAGCTAATTGGAATCGATGTAATTTTGGAGACATTATCAAGGAGACTCGTCGGACCAAATCCCGTATTTGGGAATTCATAATTCTCCATCTTATGCTCACTTGCATTTTCTTTCAGATTTGGAATCATCTTTACAAGCCCACTATAATATCCTTTTTGCTCATTTGGAGATTTTTAGGGCTCAGCGTTCTCGGATTATGTGGCTTAGTCAGGGGGATAAGAATACAATTTTTTTTCATCATGCTGCCCCACATCGTCAACAGTACAATTTTATTTCTTCTTTGAAGCTTGAGGACAACGCGACTTTGATAGACGAATCCCAAATTCAGCGACACTGCTTCAATTTCTTCTCAGACTATTATAGAGGCACCATTCCAATTTCTCCGTCTTCTTCTTCAACCCCTCTTCCATGATTTATTCCTACTTTGGTCACATCTGAAGACAATCAATATCTTTTGGGCATTCCAACGAAAGATGAGATCAAGAAAATAGTTTTTTCTATCAGCTCCCCTAAAGCTCCTAGTCCCGATGGCTATAATGCAATATTTTTAAAAACTTTTTGGCACATTATCAAAAACAATTTCATCACTATGGTTCATAATTTCTTCCGCAATAATGTTCTACCACAAACAGTCGCTCTAACTCACATTGTCCTCATTCCTAAAATGGCGATTGCAACTAATTTATCCCATTATCACCCGATCAGCCTCTATAATGCGTCTTACAAAATCATATCCAAAATCTTAGTTCATCGGTTGCAGCCACTATCATCTAAATTAACTTCTCCCTCTCAGGCAGCATTCATCCCTAATAGGAGGGCATCGAACCACATTATCATTGCCAAAGAAAATTGATCCATATGATGACTCAAACGACCTGCATAAAAACAATTGCTACTGTCAAATTGGACATTTCCAAAGCTTATGACTTATTAAACTGAGATTTTTTACAAATGTGTTTATTGAAGTTTGGTTTTTTGGAAGCTTTTACGGATCGACTCAAGAATTGTGTCACATCTGTACATTACCAAGTCAAAGTCATGGCTTTTTGACAGATTTTTTTTCCTTCCTACCGGCGTATTCCTCTATCACCTTACTTGTACATTTTGTGTACTGAAGTTTTGTCGCAAGCACTCCATCGTGCATTTTATTCCCATCGCTTGCGATGCCCACTCATGGCTCCACATGGGAATCGCATTCCATTGTTATAGTTTGCTGATGATTTGCTTTTCTTCCTTCAATCCAATGATCGATCCCTTTCGACTTTATCTAATATTTTGAACCAATTTGGAGAGGAGGCTGGACATGTAATCAACAAATCCAAAAGCCAAATAATGTTTTCCAAATCCACTATTCCAGCAATCATTCATCGCACCAAAGATATATTGGGCATATCTCATTCATCAAAATCAATCCAATTCTTGGGTGCTTTGTTGACTCTTTGTAGACGCTAAAATGACAAGTGGAAACGACCATTAACACACATCCATTCCAGAATCACACGATGGTCCTCTTCGTTGCTTTCCCATGCTGGTCGTCATATCCTCATTCAAGTCGTTTCTTCATCCATCCCACAATATTGGTTTGCAGCACAATTTGTTTCACAAAAGCTGTCACACCTACTTTCATCCTTAAACTCACATTTTTTCTCTGGACGAGTTGTCATAATTCCTCCCATCACATTACTCCTATTAGAGGATTTGTACCCACCATCGAGATTGGGGTGGTCTTGGCTTGAGGGACATATGGTTTGGCGTTTTCTCCATCATCTTGATCAATTGTGAGTCCAATGTCTCTCCCAGAAATATATTCACGCTCACACCTTCCATACATGTATTGCCAAACAAACTGACTCGCCATTTTGGAAAGCCTTAATTCAATCTAGGGACAATGTTTTGGGACATATTCGATGGGTTGTAGGCAATGGGAGAAGCATTGACATTTTTAGAGATCACTGGATTCCTGGAGTTCTGTCATTGCCCTCTGCTACAATATCCTCTACATTGCATGTTAGCTATCTTATTGACCATGACATCCAGTTACCTCAATACGACCAAGACCGCATTCAAACTTTACTTGGCCCATCCCTTATTTCTGTCTTTAGCTCAACTTTTCTAGACCTTCTTTCTCTCTACCTCCTCCTTTCTTTACGTTTTGTACTCTTCTTTATGTACTTTATTGGCTTTAATCTACGTTCCTTGCTAGCAAAAAAAAAGTTAAGAAATAGCCTTTGACATTATCTAATGGAAAAAAAAAAACAGATAAAAGACAAAACAAACATGTCCGTACAATAACTTCATTTCTTTCCGTGGAAGTGCACTTTTTCCATTCCATGGAGAAAATTGCACGCTAGATGGGGGAGAAAAGAGAGCGCGAGGACAATATTGAGAAACTTTTTCTTCTTTTATTTCACTTCAAAGAAAAAGTAAGAGAAAATTTTAAAATAGAGCTTAAGTATTATTCAGATTTCAAATCAAGGCAAAAGGACAAAAAAAACTTATATTCCAAACCGGGGCTTAAGTTTTCCATATTCCTTTTAAATTAGGACAACAGAAGGAATTTAGAGTTCTTTATATATAACATTCACGTGCATCCATCCCTTATCATAGGGTGAAGGCATTTTTTCTTTTTTGCACATGAATTCACCTTTAGTACTTCACCATATATACTTGAAATTTCCCTTGGTATTTGAAAATCTCCATTTATAGAAGTATCCCTCACCCTGTGGCCTTACGGCGAGGGATAGATGCAATTGAATGTTTCCCTGAATATAGATATATACCCCAAAATGGCCTTTCATGTTGCTTCTGGATGCCTCTTTCCATTGCTACCCGTCACCCACCTCTCCTAATTCGCCAATCACCAGTTGCCTAACGACGTCACGAATTCATCGACAAAGGTGACGATACGTATATGAGCACAAGTGCGTCCTCGACTCCTGCCGCAACCTCAAACAAAGAGGGTTTCCAGTTACACGTCACCTACCTCCCTGTCGGCTCTGACGGCATCCTCGACCTCCTCCGCGACTCCTTCCGCCCCAACCCCGGACTCGTCTCCGTAATGGCCATCAATAATGAAATCGGGGGCATCCAGCCATTGGAAGAGATAGGGCAGATTTGCAGGGACTGGGAGAGGAATGTTAATTTCCACACATCGTTCAATTTTAACTAAGAATAATACAGAGGTCGGTTATCATCGCTGTATTGTCGGATCGATCACCTTGGACCTTGGAAATGAACGAAAATCATTTGGCTATATCTAAGTGCGGATGTTGATGTAGTGGTTAAGAGCAGTTGGAAATTGGATTACAGAGGAGTTAGGGAAATGAAAATTATGGAAAATAAGAAAGGGAGTAGCTTCTGAGGTGAAAGGGAGTAGCTTCTGAGGTGAAGATCTGGGAAGAAAGAGTCTAATAACTGCATTTTGGGTATTTTTTATTTAAGAAAAAAGAGAGAAGAAATTCGCCCGGAAATGTACGTTTTTGTTTGTCCTAATTTAAACTTTGGGCTTGAAATTAAAAAAAAAAAAAAGTGACAGGGAAATGGTCGTGCGATGCCCAACTTAAATTTCATCCTATATCCTCATTACATAAACTTCTCCAAACATACCTATATATATATATATATATATATATATATAAGGGTCTTCCTATGCATCTATCCCTCACTATTTTTGGTGAGGGACACCCCTTTTGAGGAAAAAACAAGTACAAAAGTGGGGAAAAAGCAAAGTACAAAAGTACACTTTATACTTGCTTTTTCTCCAAAAGGGGTGTCCTTCACCAAAAAATGGTGAGGGAAGAATGCATATGAATATTACCCATATATATATATATATATATATATATATGAGACTGCTCTCCTACACTGCAGTGGAACTTAAAATCAACTGGATTCATGTGGTTTTCCGAATCGTGTGAACTCAACTCAACTTAAAACCAATGTAGATTTGGAGAAGACATAAAACCAGTGTAGATCTTTCATCCAAAACGTGATCTGAATGCATTTTAAATTGAGTTGATTCACACGATCCGAAAAACCACACGAACCCAACTGATTTTAAGCTCCACTGCAATGTAGGAGAGCAGTCTCCATATATATATATATATATATATAGGGGTTATTCAAGTGCATCAATCTCTCACCATTTGTGGTGAGGGACACCCTTTTTTGGAAAAGTTTCAAGTACAAAAGAGAAGTACAAAAGAGAAGTTGAAACTTCCCCAAAAGGGGTGTGGTGAAGGATGGATGCACTTGAATATTCTCATATATATATATATATATATATATATATATATAGGGGGATCTTCATATGCATCTATCCCTCACCAAAAATGGTGAGGGACACCCATTTTGGGGTTGTTTCAAGTACAAGAGGGAGGTACAAAGTACCCCTCTTGTACCACTCTTGTACTTGAAACACCCCCAAAAGGGGTGTCCCTCACCATTTTTGGTGAGGGATAGATGCACATGAATGTTCCCCATATATATATATATATATATATATATATATATATATATATATATATATAGGGAAGTGCTCCTATGAGAGACACTCTCACCAACTTTATGAGAGATGGGTGGGATCCCTCACTTCCATATCCACTCTCACCACCCATACATATATATATATATATATATATATATATATATATATATATATAAAAGGTAGGCGCTCACTCTATTCACAATAAAATAGATAAATGTCCAAACATATTTATGGTTTTAGCTTCTTATCTTTTTTCTTTTTTCTTTTTTTTTATAAAATCGAATTCATGTGTTAGGAGCGTGATCACACCTCCAACTCCAACATCCATGTGACGAAGGTTACGATCCATAACAATGACACAAATCCCCGAAATAATCGGGACCCATTACCAAGTAGGAACCCCAAACCATCTTTCTTGCCTGCTACTTGTAAATAAATCTGGAAACGACTTGGAAACTGTAACTCATAACAGCACCTCATCATGCCAAACCAAGAACCAACAGGTGTTTTGTATCCCCAACAACATGGTACTAATATCCCCTGTTCGATTGATTGATTGATAGCTCAAAATGTGCCTTCCAACTCTATAAAATTGTCTTACAGGAGCAAGTCTAAAAGAGATAAAAAACAAACAGACGTCAGCTACAACTCGGGCCTAGGCCCAGTCCATTTTTAACTTTTTCACACAACATACGGGACAAAAGTCCAGTTGATAGGCCTATAAGCAGCACCAGGCCAAAATCCAGCAAGATTCATCCTAGATTGGATCCGGTCTACCGCACATTGCAATGCAATTTTTTTTCTCTAGTTGACTGACTGCACTTTCCACCATTTAACTACCAAAGCTCAGAACACAGCTTCCCCAACTTCTTTGGTTTACCACTTTCCTCTACATGCTGCAGTTACAATTCCAGCAACCTTGTTTGTATAACTTACATGGAGATGAAATTCGCAGCAAAGTTCCATGTACATGAGTGTGAGGGAAGGAGATAAAATAATCCCATGATTTTGTGAGCAGCAACTGACTTTCTGGTTGCACCGCATGGCTAAAAAAACCCATGTCCCACCAGTCCAAAAGCCAATCGTCATGCTTTGATATGGATCTGCTTCATGAGCTACTGCATGAAAATGTTTGTAGGCATGGGAGCCTTGCGAGATCCTGGCGCGCCATCATGTGCTCCAACAGACTTGTTTGACAGGCGACGCTTGTAGCGTTTAAGGACTGATGCCAAGTTCTCTTTACCTTTGGGAAATGCAACATCACCTGCTGCAGTGCCCGTTCGGCCCTTGCGACAGGAGACTGCAGCCTCAACATCTTTGATAAGGTCAAGCAGCATGCCCGCACTTGTGATCCGCCCTCTGCTTGCTTTCCCAGTGGCAGGTGACAGTCCATTTGGCAGTGGCAGACCAGATCCTCTTGCAAGGGTAGATGGAATTTGAAGACACGAGCAGGTAGAAATTGGTGGCCGGATCTTGAAGAATGCTGGATCAAGAATTCCCTGAGCCAAGATTCATCACAGGAAACAATCACTACAGTAGTACTGTGAAAGAATTCCCTGAGGCAAGACTCATCACAGGAAACAATCACCACTATAGTATTGTGTCATCAGAAAACAAGAAAATGTTTAAACCAGTTGAATGTGCGATCAAATAAATGAATGATGGAAGAAAATTCGGTTGTTGGTTTGCAAAGGACGAATTATTTACCACACTGCAAGAACAGCGCTTCAGTAAGTCCTGCCTACGTGAAGTTTATGCCCATGCATGCCTGAAGTGCTAGCACGGCATGTGCTCGAAAATATTTAGGTAGGCCCCAGTCATGTATTTGAAAAAGAAAACAATGCAGATTGCCTTGGTTCATCATAATATACCTGGTTAATGACCCAAAGATACCATAGGTGGATATAAAATACCTGCTTCTTAATCCAAGTGACCAGTCAAACTTTCACAACATAACATGTCTGCGGAAATATTCAGCCTCACTTTTGTCGAGGGCTCCCCCTGATTGACATCCTGAATCTCACTTCTCAGCAGAATTAAAGGATGTCAACCCAACATTGATATCTGATCACAGGCCAATAGAACTGCCTCTTGCTTGAATGACCAAGACTAGGACATTCCATTTAGAAGCGATCAGACACGGTTTAGGAACCCAATAAGTGATAAACAAGGAAGAAGTAAGTTGAGACTCGAGAATGAAACTATGGACTAAATCTGAACTCAAAGCTGCTCCTGCGAAGGCAGGGACTAAAAAAAAAAAAATGATTGAAGTATATAGAAGAAGAAAACTTGATATAAAACAAACCACAAAATCAGATGCAATAGATTCAGAATGTGAACGTTAACCGGTGTAGTGGCTACACATTAAGGCTAGTAGAGCTTTGCCATAATGTGACTGAACAAAGACCACGAACTATTATACATTTATACTGACTAATATAGAAGGACCGAGTTAGACAGACTGACCAACGCATAAGAAAGAAAAAGTTATTACAGTTTCAAGTACAGTTTAGTTCTGTCATTGCTTATATTTACTTTTTTATACGCACGCACAACATCCGAACCTTCGATCTCATTGATCTCTAGTCCATTTGAAACCATCAATCGATATTCGGAATACTTAAGCCACTGCTGCGACACCATTTACATGTTAACATGTGCAGATGTTGAAGTTCAATCATCCATCCCACTTGAGGCCAACATTTGATGTTCAGAAGGTGGCTCTGCTAATTCCACAAGTAACTTTTTCCACACCATGTACATGTAAATACGTGTACATGTTTGTATATGCACCAAAATCCTGTGAATGAGGTTAGTCTCACTTTGACCATGTTAGATGCCCTGCCTGAAAATCACACACAGTATTGTGGGATTTTTGTGAGATCTCAAAACATTTCATTCTGTTGTAAGCGTGCTCTGCTCACCTGATGAGTGAGCTAAGCCTGTCTCAGTTGAGGTCCATTGCATGGCAGCCCACCTGATGGCTGGTTTTTGTGGCAAATATGTGCCACATCCACAACAGTGGCCACGTAAAAGAGTGTGCAAAGTGGATGCTAAAAATTAGCAAACTCAGTATAGGGAAAAAAATCACAGTAAAAGATCTATTTTCCAGAAACAATGGAAAGGTGTGAACTTGCAATTGCCCAAGAAACAACTAAGGGAAGACAATTGTTTTTTTGGAGATTTCACCTGAAGGCGATTAAGAACATAAGTGTACTTTCCCCATAGCTCTGGCCGGCTCTCCATAAGTGATAGCTCCAAAATCCGGCGAATGCACCACACACCGAAGCTCACTATCAGACCCACCTGCCAAACACAGCCCTCTCCACAATTGGGCACTAAAGAAACCCTGAACGAGGCATGACATGCTTCCTCATTCCTCAACCAGAACTTCCCATCAGAAGATATGTACGGGGAGTCGCCCAAATGGACCCGATTGACCTCATTGCCCTCTGCTTCATAGAGAAGCCTCTCTCTTGCAGCCACCCGTTCGATCAGATCCTCATCAATTCCACCATTCTGTCGAAACAACCAATCAGAACCCTCCAACTTTAGGAGTTCCAAGACACAGGACTTAAAAGCCTGGAGTAACTTGGCCTCTGAATCTGAATGAGAAACAGTTTTAGGCACAACTCCTTCACGGCCCACATTCCTTGGTTTGCCCGCAACACCAAATAACTGCTCAAATGGTTGTCTAGACCAGAGAGACTTGGTATCCAAGTTTGGGGTTAGTGGCATGGGAAACGGATCTCTGTAGTGCTTGGATGGATAAAGCTGATCAAATGCCAATGGAAACCCTTCGGCCCTAGATGAAGTGGGCAAATATGTTGATTGTTCATATGGCAATCTACTTGCAGACGGCCCAGGGCCAATAGGATTGCTCCACTGTGTATTTCTATCAGCCAAATAAGAATTTCTATTATAAACTGTAAGGCCCGAAATGTCGGGCAAGCTGTGGTATTTCTTTGTGTACGCTGAAGGCCCAGAATCCCCACCAGTTCCAACTAAAGAAGTGTTGTAGTAAGGTCCTTCAACCTGTAATTTGCTAACCATAGGTAATGATGGATTCTGAATACTAGACATGTTTACAGAAGCAAAACCATTTTGCCCAGAACTAGAAGTAAGCGAATTTCTGTAGTTTGGGACATGGGAACTAGATTTAGGAGTTGATGGGTCCAATGGGATTCCTAAGGAATCAGCATTTCTACCTGCATCAATCCTACTGAGGTAGGAGGCCATCTGATAACCATGTATTGTAGCTGGCTGATAATCTCGTTCATCAGAATACGATGGAAGCCGCCAACTAGAATAACGCTTTTCGTTCGCACTGAGCTGATTCGAGCGAGAATTCTGTACACATGCATCCAAGGATTGAAAGTCGGAAGTCCAAGATGGTACTCCCGTTTGGATCCCAAAAGATGACTCTAGATTGCTCATCCTCTGTTGCCTGGGGGAGTAGTAATCTCTCGATCTGGTAAAAAATGTTGACCCTCTTTCCACATCAGAGAAATCTTTTGTGGCGTACTCTGTTCCGGCAACATCTGTTTTTACAGCAGAAACAACAGGCTTCAATTCTAAACCCAAAATCACGTCGATTCCTTTTGACTTTGCTTCTTCAGTTACCTGGCCATGGAAGTCATATAACTGTCCCCAAAATTCATCAAGAATGGCAGCTAGTTGACGCCTAGCTGCCCGACCCAATCCAGAGAGCCTTGAAAGGCTTCCACTACCTCTGTCATCACTTTTCCCACTAGCATTTTTAAAAGATCCAGGGCCTTCATATGTTGAAGTTGACATGCTCCCTGCAATCCCTTCCGGTGATTCCTCAGGTTCCCAAACATACACCTCATCATCATCTTTTCCAGCAGTATGCACCTCTACCTCCATTCCAGTCTTTGCAAGTATATCATTGGGTTCGAGTTTTTGTGATGAATTTTCACCCAACAACCCATCAGCAGAAACATCATCGACCCCTGCTGGTATTGGAACTTGTTCAACAGGAGATGTTGATTCTTTTGTGTGGGATGTAGATCTAGCATAATTCTCCACATCAGCAGATTGATTGGGATGATCAGGATCAGAATCCTTAATAGTTTCGGGTAAATCAACTTCGGATTCAAGGACATAATTTTCTGAACTCAAGACAGATTTATCCATGGCTGCATGTTCGGCCCTAGGATCATCGTCTCCATCATAATGAACCACATTCAACTCAGTATCTTCCGTACATTCAGAAGACTCAGGTAGTTCCTTCTGTGAAGCCAAGTTGAATATTTGCATACCGGAACTGGCCCTTGCAGAACTTAATGGTGTGGCAGCCAACCAAAGCATTAAAGAAAATGAAGCACAAGCAACAATGAGAATAATCATATATGGGATTGTTGTACTGTTACCAATATTCCACCCTATCCAGTCAGCATCACCAAATAGAATTTCTAGAATAAAGAAAATGTTTAAAGCCAGCATCCCAAGAAAGACGAGCAAAGCTAAGATTTCCATGAAGTGTGAGAGTTTGAAAACACCCATTATCAATCCTGATGATGCAACCCGGAAAAGAGGAATGACAGAAGATGGGAGCAGCAAAGCCAATATAACCTGAGAGAAAATTAGCATCTGGTAGATGCCTTCAGCTCCTGAATTCCAGGCACAGAAGAGTGCAGGAACTATAGCAAGAGATTTGACTGTTGCACGGTGAATCCATACAGGTGGAGTGATTCCAAAGAAATCAAGCATGAGTACTTGTGCACCAATATTCCAAGTTAATGTAGTGACCTGACTGGAAAAGAAAAGGACCAGAAAGAAGGCAAAAGGTGCTATAGGACTCCGCAATATCTGAAAGAAAGGATGAGATGAGTCAGTCTAAGAACAAGTAAAATCAATTATTTATTTAGCATACTAACTTCACAAAAGAAGGATTCAGTTAGTCTTCTAACACAAGAATGTAAACATCTTGGAGGCAAAATATAATCAGAAGCAGGTGAGCAGATTAACAAAAAGGAACCCGAAATCCATTGAAATCCTTACTTCATTTATAAATTGCATTTAATATATATCTATACATGGGAGATGCTCCTATGAGAGATGCTCTCACCTTACTATGAGAGATAAGGTGGGGGCCCTCTATCTCTCATAGTAAGGTGAGAGATTCTCTCACCGGACCATCTCCCTATATATATATATATATATATTTAATTATATTTGATCCGGATCTGAAAACAAAAAATGCTTTAAGAGAGACAAGTTTATCAATAATAGGTCTGAAAATATAAATTGGAAAACATGCATAAAATTGGAACAGCCAGGGGCAACCCAATGATTTCGTAGTCCGGTTGAAGCCAGGTTTGCAACCACATATGGTGCCCATTGCGTTAGATCAATATCCAGATCCTGTGTTCAAATTATTAACTGGGCCGCACATGCTATAGACCAAGCCTAGAGCCATTTTCAGCGTGCATACAACTTAATTTGGAGACATGGAGTACATTTGTGTTCATCCAATAATATGTAAGACCTGCTCCGAATGGGCCCGGATTTGCTCACATTTCTTTTTCATTGGGTCATATTGAAGTTGTCTTGGATTCTGTTTATGAATTGAGATACATTTAATTGTTCCTAACCCGACTCATTTATAGCACCGCCACAGTATACCACCCAGAGTTCAGGTGGTTTGATTGGATGGCTAAGGACCTAAGATAACCTCAACAAAAGAAAACAATGATTCACCATGCATTCTTCAAGAGAGTGATGGACAAGAATCAAGGAAAGAATAGACCGCCTGTTTTAACTTCCACTACAGTTTAAAAATTAGCTCAAAAAATATGGCATTATTTCTTTGTTTGTGGCTTGGATAGTACAAGGAACCCTTGTGGAACTAATAGATTGATTACAGACTGGAATTTTCCCATTTTTCATGGGACGTGTTACAGGAAATATGGTCCCATTTATTGTGTTTGTGTTCTGGAGTGTTTGGAAAGAAAGGAACACTAAAATTCCAGATTTTTTTTTGAATGGTCACTAAAATTCCAGAATTTTCTATGATAACATAAAATGGGCCTCTGGTTAGGAACTTCATTGTGGAACTGAAAAGTTGGGTTTTAGGAACGTCACTGTGGAAGGGGACTCTTTATGTGCCATAAAATGGGCCTCTGGTTCTTCTAATCCTCCCTGGTGCCTAGCAGATTTGTGTGGCAAGGTGGCGGTATTGGTCTCAAAGCTTGAAGTTTCCTTTAATCACATTAAGCGGTCCGCAAACGAGGCGGCTGATGCTCTAGCAAAATCGGGCGTCAAGAGCGATAATCTTGTAATTGATAATTGTATTTCGCTTGCTAAGTAAGCGGCGGCTCTGGGGAATGGCTTTCTTTTTCCTTTTGCTTCTCAATATATGTCTCCTATGCTGATTTGCTTCTATTAAAATTGCATTACCATTCAAAAAAAAAAAAAAATTTAAGTTGACCAAAAATCAGCCCAATCAAACTATCCTAACGCTTGATTTAATTGGCTTTGAAGTTTATTATAAGTTGCATGTTTATAGAAGTTCAATCCAACGGTGCATATAGGTGTTATCTGAAAAGGGGGAGGGGGAGAGGGGGGGGGGGGGGGGGGGGTGCTTATCTTTCTTATAATAAGCATGGTGCACACTGTATCAAATAATGTGTGAAGAAATGAGGCATTCTAGAGAACTTGAGGGGAGAGAGAGAGAGAGAGACCAAAAAACACACAAATATGTGGCAGTCTCCACCGCTTATGCTCTACTTCGTAAATCAGTAGAATGGGCTCATCATTCATTAATCCAAACCACACATATCACGCACATTGGATTTCCAGGCATTGCCCCAAATTCACATTCAAGAATGTGATTGATGTGATCACTCCCAGTGAACCCTACTCTGAGTGGAGTGAAGATTGGATGAGTACCAATTTAGAGGTGGTACGACTAGCATGGATTTATCAATAGTGGATCCATTGCACAGATTTTTAAAAATAACAGTCAATTTTTGAAAGTTGAGCTAAAAATCTGTATCACTTGTAGAAAAATTTGCTCGTGAGGGTAGGAAGTAAACCTGGTCCAATAAGAAAAGTATATCTTGGAAAGAAACAGCAAGACCAGCACTATGGAAAACAGTTGCTGCCGAGAGCATCACCACCAAATTAACTAAAAAAATGACACTGAAAATGCACACGATGGCAAAAAGATGTTCATGACAACAGGTGCCAGTAGAAATGCTTCGTAGTCTCTGCCACTGCTGCTGCTGCTGTTACATCATTGAAAAATAAGCTCCGGTTTAGAATAAATAAATAAATTCACAATCCTTTCTTAAAAAGCAACATTAGTTTTTTATACAGAAAAGGTACAGTGATTGGCCACAACTTTTGATAATACAGTAGCAAGCATTAGCTGCTTAAGTTCAATGTCGAAAAGGACATTGATTATTGAACCTGAGTAGCAGAAGTTCACGAGCAAGGATAGAATCATAGAACATAACTATGATATAGTAAGAGCTCGGGATCGATGCCTAACGGGTCCCTATGTTCTGTGTTGTTTGTTTACCCTGCCTCTTTTGCAGGTAGAAACAGCCCAATCATTTCAGACTGTTTGGCTCACAATCAAGGAGTGTTTGCCCGCTTTTTTTTAGGCTTCCTTTAACAGATTTGATCGGCATTTCACGCCTGCAGCCCTGCAGAATTCGACCTTTTATCAGCTGGTTGGGTAGTTTAGTAAGGTTAGAGGTGCCATGGTGTTGCAGTTAGCAAAGACCCAACCAAAGCTAACGCTGCTCAACCAGGGTATGAGTCTCTTGAGCTACCCAGAAACAGATAACAACGTCAAGGTCAACAAAATAAAAATGAATGGGATACACACACACACACACACACACACACATATATATATATATAGAGAGAGAGAGAGAGGAGGGTTAGGGAGAGAGGTACCTGTACGATAGAAGAATGAAGGTAAAAGTTATGAGGCATGATGCTTGCACCAAGCAGACTCATGAGTGTATATGCACTCTCTCCTTTCAACCTTGGAAATATCTCATCCACAATAAGTGGAATTTCTGGTTGATTGGTGAGTATTCCAATCCCATAAAATGACAATGCAAGTCCTGCTGTGCTTATAAACAACATTTCGGTCTTGCATTTGTCCTGAGAAAACAAACGCCAGTCCCAGCTATCTCAATGAGGGCATAATTTCTTTGCAACACTAATAGAGAAGAGTATAAGTAATTGAGCTTACCATGAGGGCAGTTAAAAATGGAAAAAGAACAGCATCACTGGCAGTCAAAAGGATACATATGAACATGTCCAGACCAAAAAGAAGATTGAGCCCATATGAAATTCCTAGAATCTGTCATTGCCAATAAAAATAAAGATTAGATCTTAAGGAAAAAACAGTTGTGATCATTGAATGGGTACGTACATGTTTTCACTTTCAACATTTTGGAGAATACAGAAATGCATGAGTGAGCAATAAAAATATATACCATATTTAGTTCCAAAGCAATCACTGATAGCTCTGCTTGAACACCCAATAATATACATGTGGGCCTATTGTATTCCTCGCTGCAAATCTACATTATTGCACAGACAATATAACATATTACTAATATAAATTTTGAGAATAAACAAGTAATAGTGTTTGAATAGAAAACCCGGCAAGGTCAAGGACAATAACAAAGTAAATTCGAAACAGACATCAAATGATCAGAGTAAATTCTCTTCAAAAGCACCCCTCCCTGACCACTAGGGGCTTGGCTAAGAGGGTCCCAGACTCCCAGGTCCACTAGGGTTCCCAGAAAATAATGATGATGATGATGATTCTCCTTTCCCACACAAAGGAAAAGATAGTGAGCGAAAACATTATACGTGCATGAATGAACAAAATCAAAAGAAAAATTTAACGAGAACAAAAGTGTAAGGATACCTGTGCAAGATTTTTTCCAGTGACCACAGCAACACAAGCAGAAATGTATTGACAGAAGATGGCAGAGCAATTGAAAGCAAGCACCAGTAAAACAAGATCAAACCCAAAACGAGCTCCCCCTTCAACAGCTGCAGCCCACTTCCCAGGGTCAATGTATCCCATAGAAATTAGAAGGACAGGTCCAAGGGATGGGAATAGCCGAGGCACTATACAAGAAATCTTGGTGGCACTATAATTATCAGTATCCATATTTGGAGGCAATATTAGCAATTCCAACAAAAGGAGTCCACTCAAGCAAAACCTTCCACGCAGCTGGAGATTCAAAAGGTATTGAGATCAGCAAACCATGAGATTACGCAGTCACTGTGTTTAGGGATGCAATTGACACATCCCTCTACAAGTTATCCATCTAGACATTTATAACTTCCATAGTTAACCGTCATAGCACGTATCCATGGAAATGGCCGAGAAAGATCCACACTCCTTGAAGCAAATAGACAAACAGAAACACATCCAGGTCGGGATGACCTCAATGTACCAAGTCTCACAAACCTTTGATGCGCAGTCCCAGAGATTGACCCATGTAGATTCTCCTTAAAACACATTTGTTTGCATGATAACACAGTATTTTGACAAAAAAATTTCTTCCTCAGTCACCAGAAAGATAGCATTCATGAACATTCAAGCATTACTATTGGCTCCCTGGTACTCTAACAGAATAATGACATTTATGAGGTGCAAGATGCAAGGCTTCTGTGAAACAGTCTAACTCAAAGTACAGCCACCTGCAACGCCAAATCATAATATCAATGATTTGTATGATGGAACACTGGAAATGTATCATATAAGCTAAAGATACAAAGAATTCAAAGGCTTCACAAATAGAGGGCACATTCCAAATCCAAACCCAAACCTGCATGTGAATAAGAAATAACTTGGACTATCAAAAAGTTAAACTAAACTTGGCATTTGTAGATGAACCCCCCACAAGACTGTGAGTCAGATGGACAGTTCCCAACTTCCCACCCCCTTCTTGGTAGAAAAGGAATACATATACCATTAATGAAGACAAACAATAAAACCAGTACAGCCCTCAAATAACCTCAATCCCAGGAACTCTCCCCTAACGGGAGAATGCCTTCACCATCACACTGGTCATAATCAAGGTGGCAGTTCCCATCCCTTGGGAGGTACCAAATAAATGCTGATTAAATGACTGAAGATACATCATTGTTAGCGCCTGAAAATTAAATTATGATATTGATATTTTTTAAATGACATCTTTTTAGGAGGAAAGCAGCAGCTAGTTAACCAACCAGGATTTGAACCACCAGAAGCCTGCATGCATGGATGCAGGATAGGCATGAGAGTTAGCACACAGGATTTTTCTGCTTTGAGCAGCCTAGAGTCAGCAGTCGGCACCTAGGGCTCCCTTGGAATCAACACCAAGATGGGGGAGTCAGCACCTTCTTCAGATGTCAGGAGTCTTCCCCAAACACAGGAGCCTAAAAACAAAAACCAACATTTCATTGACTCTGGGTTTTGCCACATCATACATACAGAAAAGGGTTATTCCTGTTGTTGCAAAAGTAGTCATGATTTCCTAGTTTACTTATAATTCTCCCACAACAATTTCCCATAATTCTCAAAAATAAAAATTAGAAGACTTCTTCATTTGGACAACTAATGGGTTGATCAACAAAGCTACCGGCTTAGCAACCGAACTAATAATCTAGCTTCGATCTATTAAATAAATGACTGACACCGGAGAACCGTGACCATTATCTCTTGGGATGACTAAGACTTCCAGATAAAAGAGCAGCCTTTGATATTAATTAAACATGACTGACACCTGATAACCATGGCTATTATCACTTGGGATGACTACGACTTCCAGATAAAAGAGAGCAATCTTCAACTAAAGACAGCACTGGGTCCGGTTACAGATCAGGTTTAGGCCAACCATACACAAACAGTACGACACATAAGTTGCCCCGTACCCAACTCGTGATGGGTTGAGGGCCTGGGCGCCGCACCTGCCTCATAACAGGTATGAATTGAAATAAATCAGGCAACTCTTAGGATTTGAACCAATGACCTTTAATAGTAAGTCATCGCTCAATGTCCACTTGTGCTGGTGGAATTTGGAATTTTCTGCAAAAAAAATTACAGAATTATATATCGATCAAAGAAAAATGGGGCAGGCCAGGCACAAACTCGAGTCGGAATTTCAAAACCCATACCTGCCCAACCCATAGCCAGACCTGGCCCTAATAGGAGCAGGTTGGGGCAGGACCCCATTTAAACCCGACCCATTGCCATCCCTATCTCCACTGAAGATGGCTTTCTGCACAAATAATCAGATCCCCCGATCCAACCCCCGCCCCAGAGGAGCTCTCTCTCTCCCAATGCCTTGTTTGAACATGTGTTGGACCCATGGTGGGACCGTGTTGTTCCTTTTTAATCTTCGAGCATATATGACACGTCCAACATGAAACATGGGCACAAGATCACACGGCCAACAGGAAAGATGATGAGTTACATAAGGCAAGTACAGGCCAATAATCAAATCCAAGGTGGCATACATATTGATGAAAGAATACACGATGCTGAATCCACGTTATTAGCATATTCAGTCCAACCAGCATTGGTGCAGGTGGAACAAAAATATCAGTGGACCAACTTGTTCGCATGGAAGGCACTCTAATCAGATTAGCAGATGGGTAAAAGCCTTGTCCATAATATGCACAAATCATATAAACCTTTCACCAGGTGGACTTTCCACCATTGCGATTGGACATGAAGTCAACCAAATGTTCTTTTGCTGCGCATTTGCAAGCCAACAACTGAATGACCGTGATGCTCTATAGGAGGAGAGTTTTGCAGTATTGACAGTCGGAGCAACCTCCAGTGGGGAATCCAAATGGCTTGACCGGTATCATTATCATGTATCTCTTACTTAAGCTTCCAATATCGAGCATGAAGCAGCTCCTCGGCCCATACTTAACAATAAAACAGTTATGTACTGAAACAAAACAGTTATGTACAAGCATAGGTTTCATTCAGCCTAATGTGCATAAGAATCAAATGATAAAACAATGCCAATAACAATTAAATATATAAATAAATAATATCCATGAAAGGGGTTTCACAATGCAGTAAAATTAAAATAACTTCCAACATCCTACATTACTATGGATTTGTCCTGGTGAACTTAAGATACTCGCACCTCAATTTGATTTTTTTCATGTCTGACATGAAATATCAGATAAATAATTTGATAGGATTAGGAAGAGCAGCCTGCCAAGAGAAATGAGATTCAGGATAAACAGGAGATACATGTTCAATATTAATATGTTCATTCAATTTTGACATCATATAATCCAATATTAAAAGCAAATGCATCAAAAAAGGGTACACATACATAAAGCATGATCAGGAGATACTTGGTCAATATAACATGCTCAATTTTGACATCATAGCACCCAATCTTAAACGCAACTTTATAGAAAAAATTATTATTATTATTATAATAATAATAAAGTACACATACATAAAGCATAACATGAGATTATAGGAAATATACACACAGATTGGATTGAAAATAAGTTCCCGGCATATTAGAACACCTAGGACAGGCGAGCTAGTAACAACCACGCCAAGAAATACCACAAAACCAGCTAAATCTGTAGTCATCAGCAAAACCCAGAAATAGTAAGAAGTAATTCACAGTACAAAATACAATAACCAGATCTTCCCTTATAATACTCATAACCAGCTCCAAAAACCCTTATGAGTAAGGACCTTACAGCAGAATCACGAAAAACCCTAAAATCCCCTACGAAAAGGGGGAAAATCCAAAATCCCCTGATAGAGAACCCATGACTCACAAATCGGTTTGTGCAGATCTGATCCATAAGAAAAGAGGATAAACACAATCGAGAGAGGGAAACTAGGATTAGAAATTCAAAAGGATTCCCCTCTGTTTCAATTGCCAGAGAATTGGGAGCTAGGGTTAGGAAAAACAAATCACCTTTTTCTTTTATCTCCGCAGCTTAGAAGAAGAGGACTACTTTCCAAAAACAGAAAGTTCGAAGAGAGGAGAGAGGGCCATCAATAAAAGAAGCCGTGAGAGGACTGGAAAATAAAATAAAAAGGACAAAAGACGAACCCTGCTGCTACTACTACTCCACCTCCTCTTGGAAATGTAATAACGTAAGAAAGAAAGAGAGAATAATAAGTGTTCGTGAAATGTCCAATTAGGTGAAAGAAAGAGAGAGAGAGGCGAAAGCAAAAAACGGACAGTAAAAAGTTTCTGCTTTTATTGACTCCCCCCCCTCCCCTCCAGATTATGTGATCCGAGAAATGATTGGTAGTCCACAGAGAAGTTGGAGAATACCTGGTCCGCGAAGAGACTCCGAAATATTCCACGGAGAGTCACTCAGTCCACTTCTTTTTCTTTTTTTTTTTAAGACAAGTTTTAGAGGCCGTTTCCAAAATTCTAAAAAGAAGTTCTTTAATTTCTTTTATTTGAAACTGTTTGTTTAGACATCAGGAGAATATTTTCTTACACACATGGAAGCTCTTCTCTTACGCTCGGATGATGTTTTCCTATTCTCCCACGGCACTTCCTTTCCGATAGGGGAGATGAGAAATCCGTATCCTCTCTTGAAGGGGAAATCGGAGACTCAAAACGCAGCGGAAATCGTCCCCTGCACATTGAACGAGTCAAAAGAAGGCGTTCGAAAATCCAGTGCATTGTCGTCTCCTTTTCCGCTGCAACTTGCCTCTGCACAAGCAGACCCTAGAGCATTTGGTAACCCTCTTATTGTAACTTTTTCTATTTTTAGGAGTTATTTGAGTATCAAGAGCTTTGTCCTTTCTAAAAATAAATTGATGGCATCGATTTTTTACCGCGTTTTTTAAGCTAAATGACAACCCCGCCTTAATTCGACCCAAATTATTGTTCACGTTGTAATTCCAATAGAGGCAAGTCCCATGTTAAGATTTTAAAGATGCATCATGTGTATAATAATTTCTACATGGGTTATTGTTGTAATTCCTAAAATAGGTTCATGCTGTAATTCCCAAGTCGTGAGCCCCCATGTTCTAATTTCTATACAAGCGAGCCTTGTATGGAACTCATAAAGGTGATCCCTATGTTATAATCTCTAAATATGGAACTTGTGTACGATAATTCAAAAAAGTAATCCCCCATTGTAATTTTTAAAGGTGGCTCTTATGTTTAATGTCTCTCGTATCCTAAAAAGGTGGGCCCATGTTATGCTTTGCTTGAGAATAAAATTAAAATATTTTATAAGTTTTATCAAAACTCTCCTGATGCCTTTGTAATGTTTTGCTCCTATTAATCATTGATCGTCGACTGAGCTAGCCAGGGAATTTTTTACCTATCAATAATTCTATATTCAATAAAAAGAATAATTTGGTAGCTTTTATCTCCTCTATAATTATTTTTGTATGATTTTTTTTAATGAGATTTCATAGATTACAAAATTCTATAAATCCATGGGTTATACTTTACTTGTATCAATTGGTTGTTGAAGGCTGAGCTAACTTATAATAGTTTTTTCCACGTCGGGTTATTTTATAACTAGTTCAAGAATGCAAATTGAATTGGGCAACATCCCTTCTTCTCCCACCAAATTATTTCAGGCTTTGATTTAAGTTCAAATTTTAATATATTTCATTAATTGCAACAAATTTCTCTAAAGTTGTCTCTTTTAATAAAATTTAGAGATTTTTTATGAAATATTTAAGCTTAGACTCTTATTAAAAAAAAACTTATAATGGTAAATAATGAAATGACAACAAAGTTGTTCGTGCATTTTTTAAATGAAAATACGAGACCTAAATTATCACCAATGGTAATTTTTAGAGGTTTATTGAATACCCAAACCTCAAACAATCAACTTGGTTGATAATGTCGTCGTTCTTTTACAACTTCTCTTCTCATTTTTCGATTGCTCGAGGTTTTAATCTTCTTTTGGCCCGCTCTATTCCCACCCAGTGTCTAATAAGATCTGATGATGCACAAAAATGGATTTGCACACCACCGGTCAAGTATGAGTAATAAATGTGGAAATAAATGAGAGAGAGATTTATAGTGGTTCGGTCAGTGACCTACGTCCACTTTTGGAAAGGCAGAGGTTGCCGGATATGTCATTTCTCAAGTGTCCAGAGATTACAAATGTAGGAGAAGAGAGATGAAGGGAGAATATTGCTTGCCTCGGTATTTGTCTCATGCCCCCCAAGTGCTGGTGGGGCTTACAATTTATAGTCGCTCCCCTAACAGATGGGGACGACTTTACAGCGCCGTTTACGAGGAGCCTTCGAGGTGTCCTCGACTGGGGAGGCAGTTGTGATATTCTCCGCACGACTTGGTAAAAGCGGGACGTGGCCTGCCTGCTTCCGAAGCGACCCGGACTGCTGTGACGTGGCCAGGCATCATGGGTTTGGGCTCGGACTCCATTGGACCCAACGGATCTTTCATTAATTTAAGCCTTGGCTCATCACAGACTGGGCCACTTGGGCCTGACTCATCATTTGCCCCTCAATGCCCTGTGTCCAATGGAACTTGGAGAGGAGGGCATTCGATTGAATTTTCGGCTGAGTTCGCAACTGCAAAAACTTCGGGAGGCCAAAACATCTGTCTCGAGGCCTTTTTTGGACTTCTGACAACATCAGTCACGGCCGTAGGCGTGAGTTTTGTAGGGCTCGCCGAGAGCTTCGATTTGATATATAATACGCCTCATTCGGATTTATGGACCAAAACTTACGGTGAAAATAGCAAGCAGGCGCGCTGGGCACGGTTCTGGGCAAGCAGAGGGGCCGGCGCCTGTGCTGGGCGCTTCTGAGGAGGTCTGGGTGCCCCTGAGGAAGTGCTGGGCGCCCATGCTGGGCGCCTGGGAGGCCTGGGCGCCCATGCTGGGCGCCTGGGAGGCCTAGGCGCCCATGGGAGTGCTGGGCGCCCATGGTGGCTGGGCGCCCAGGGTCTGGGCGCCCATTGTGGTTGGGCGCCCATGGGGCCTGGTCAGGGCGCCGGGCGCAGCACGCGCAGGGCGACGGGCGCTGGCGAGGCGGGCGACGCAGCGGTGTCGGCGCCCGTTCATCCACAAAATATTTTTTTTTTTTTTTTTTTTTTAGTCCAAGCACTGGGCGCCCATAGGGTCTGGGCGCCCATGGGAAGTGCTGGGCGCCCATGGGTTGGGCGCCTGGGAGTCCTGGGCGCCCCTGGGATGCCTGGGCGCCTGGGATGTCTGGGCGCCTGATGGTGTCTGGGCGCCTGATGGTGTGGGGTTAGCTGCTGCGTCCGTGGACTTCTCTGCTGTTGCTGGCGTGAGCTTCGCTGCTGAGGGGCTAGCCACTATCCGCGTGGGCGAGCAGCTCGTGTGCTGTCCAGACATTTGATTTGGACAGCCGGGCAACTGGTCCGGTGATTTGTAGTAGTCCCGTAGGCTGTAGATAACCTACCTTCTGACATCGAGCTTTTGGCGACCCGCGAGGGAGCCGATAAGCTGAAGATAGGCTGCCTGCTTGAGAGCAGTGCAGAGTCCAAGCTTTTTGGCGACCCGCGAGAGGGTAACTAAGCTGGAGATAGGCTGCCTGCTTGAGAGCAGTGCAGAGTCCAAGCTTTCTGGCGACCCACGAGAGGGTAGCTAAGCTGGAGATAGGCTGCCTGCTTGAGAGCAGTGCAGAGTCCAAGCTTTCTGGCGACCCGCGAGAGGGTAGCTAAGCTGGAGATAGGCTGCCTGCTTGAGAGCAGTGCAGAGTCCAAGCTTTCTGGCGACCCGCGAGAGGGTAGCTAAGCTGGAGATAGGCTGCCTGTTTGAGAACAGTGCAGAGGCGGGTCAAGCTTTTGGCGATCCGTGAGATGATTCACCTCGCCGCCTGGACCTGTTGATTTCCTCAGCATTCATATATTTTTGAGCTTTTGCCAATAGTTCTGGCATGCTCTTTGGCTGGCGCTTCATCACTGAGAAGAGGAAACTTGATGACCGGAGGCCTCCTACGAAGGCGGTCATGCTGACCTTATCATCGGGCTCCTCGACCTGAAGGACCTCCTCGTTAAAACGAGTGAGGTAGCTCCTTAGGCTCTCGCCTCGATCCTGTTTTACGTTGAGCAGGTGGGTGGCAGGCTTTGGTTGGCGGCGTCCCCCAATAAACTGTGCCACAAATGATCTGCTTAGTTCGGCAAAGGAGCCTATGGAGGCCGGGGTGAGATTGGCAAACCACTGTCGGGCGGAACCCTTCAGCGTGGTTGGAAACGCCCTGCACATAATCTCGTCCGGGATACTGTGCAGCTGCATTATTGTTTTGTAAGTCTCCAGGTGATCCAGCGGATCCTTCGCTCCATCAAAGGTTTCCACGGATGGCATCTTGAACTTACAAGGGAGTGGATAGTTCACCACGTCAGGCTTGAACGGCGTGTCCGTTCGCCTGACTAGGTAATCCACTGTCTCTGGTGCGTGTGCCTTCATGGCGTTGAAAACATCGCCCAGTTGATCTTGCATCTCTCTGAGCTTCTCGTCCCATTGGTTGGGGGCTGCTCTGCTTGAATCATAGAAGTAGCTCGCGCCTTCCAGCTCCTGATTCTCACTTTCCCCTTCTTGAAAATGAGGATCCTCCCCATCAGAAGCGGAGGGAGGATGTGAAAATTCTCCGTGATTTGACCCTCCCGGAGGTGGGGATCCTTCCGGAGGTGGGGGTCCTCCCAACTGGGCCCCACGGGGGGCGCCCTGGGAACGGGCGCCAGGGTGTACACGATGGACGCCGCCAGGGTGTACACCATGGGCGCCCAGTGCCTGGGCGCCCTGTGCATGGGCGCCCGGGGCATGGGCGCCAGGAGCATGGGCGCCCGGGGCCTGGGCGCCTAGGTGGGGAGCTCCTCGCCGTCGTGGAGCTCTTTGATGCCCCGGGCGTGTTCCTCCTTGCGGTACTCCTCCGACCCCTCCTTGCCCCGAGAGCATGAGTTGTAGTATTTGATGGTTTTGGGCCACCATCTGTTGCATAGTCTCCAACATTAGTTGAGGAGTGGGAGCAGGAGCATTCAGGCCAGGATTAGTCAGTGGAGGACCATCCTCGCCCTCTTCGCGTCTTGTCGGTCTGGTGGTCACCATAATTTGAAAAGAGGAAGGATACTGACGTGAGAACTTTAGTCGTCCCCACAGACGGCGCCAAACTGATGATGCACAAAAATGGATTTGCACACCACCGATCAAGTATGAGTAATAAATGTGGAAATAAATGAGAGAGAGATTTATAGTGGTTCGGTCAGTGACCTACGTCCACTTTTGGAAAGGCAGAGGTTGCCGGATATGTCATTTCTCAAGTGTCCAGAGATTACAAATGTAGGAGAAGAGAGATGAAGGGAGAATATTGCTTGCCTCGGTATTTGTCTCATGCCCCCCAAGTGCTGGTGGGGCTTACAATTTATAGTCGCTCCCCTAACAGATGGGGACGACTTTACAGCGCCGTTTACGAGGAGCCTTCGAGGTGTCCTCGACTGGGGAGGCAGTTGTGATATTCTCCGCACGACTTGGTAAAAGCGGGACGTGGCCTGCCTGCTTCCGAAGCGACCCGGACTGCTGTGACGTGGCCAGGCATCGTGGGTTTGGGCTCGGACTCCATTGGACCCAACGGATCTTTCATTAATTTAAGCCTTGGCTCATCACAGACTGGGCCACTTGGGCCTGACTCATCAAGATCAAACAAAACCTTCTTGCATGTTCTGTATTAGTATTTATTTCTCCCTCTAAGATAGTATCTTATACTTTGTTCTTCTTCCCACTCTTTTTTGTGCTCTGTCTCATTCTTCTCGTCGTTTTTCGGATTTCTCCAATAGATTTTTCCTGAAATCTCCCATCCAAATGTCTCTAAAAAGCAACACGGGAGAGGCAACCACGCCCTCTTCTAGGGTGGTGCCAAAAACAGAGCTTGTCACCTACGTCTCTGACTTCAGCTTTAATAAAGGCATACCCTACTAAATTTGATGAAAACAACCCAAAATGCTGTTTAGCTAGGGAGACTCATTTCTCACTACAAGAAAGAAAAATAAAATAAAATTTATAATCTAGAAGAAAAGCAAGAAATAACATCAAACTCGTTCAAGACTCACACATGTAGGATCCAAGTCAATTAGAGTAAATAATGATAAATAGAGATATTATCCTCATAACCCACCATGAAAGCATAAAAATGAAAATACAACAATCCAATTTTTTTTTAAATAACAATGTCCATCAGTCAAAAATAATGTCCAAACACCATCCATATCCAAATAAGATTCTACGACATCCTACAACATAGACAACAACAATACCTACGTTTCAAGAAAAGGGGAGAGCATTACTAAACAAACTAAATGAAATTCACATAAAACAATGGAAAAAACTAAAATAAATGATCCAATGACAACAACCCATTAAACATAATTGATCAAAATATGTGTCAACTGCTGAAGAAGAAAAAGAAGAAAAAACAATTCCAAAGAGTTGATGAAATCATCAACCAACTTGATGGCACCATCAACTTAGTTGATGATTTTGTCAATTTCGATATTTTTGTTTTTAAAAAAAGTACGAACAACTTTACGCTCATTTCGTTATCTTCCTTCGTAAGATCGTTTATTCATAGTTCAAACTTAGTTCTTTAATAAAAATCTCTAAGATTAATCTCAACCCATTAGAATTTACTGTCTTTGAGATGAAGGCATTGCTTGAAACTAATAGCAATTATAAAGGGCCAACAAATATGCCCTAAACAAACTTTATTTTTATTATTTCTTAAAAATAAAATTGATGAATTCCCAAAAAAAAAAATTTAATGCACTTTTTGAAAACTCCTGAGGCTTGTTTTTTTTTTTACCCATTTGAAATAATGGTTAGATCCACAAATTTACAACTACATTCGGAGGCTCTCTGGCTCTGCAAATGTTCTCAAGAAGGTATACAATTCCTCCATGGTCATGCGCACTACCAAATTAAGTCCTGAATGATCTATGTCCCCCAGACGACGGTAACTATTACAACCATGTTAGGAAGATTATGGTACTTCGACAGAGTACGAATTTCAGTGGATAGTATTCAAGACATACGTACGTGTTACATATTTATCTCATTCTAAAACGTCAAAATGGTACATAAGACGCACATACTAGAAATCAACGTTCAGAAACATTTATTGAATGGAAATTAAATATCATAAAACCCTAATTTCTCTCACCCCATGGGCTAGGTTTCATCTCAAGTGATCAGGACGGTTGAGCAGAGGCTGGTTAGGCCAGGCCCAGGTTTCTTTTACCCCAGCATCTTTCCTACCAAGGTCAAGGCTTTATTCGGTATTACTGCTTGTTTTTGGATTTGGATACACCCATCAAAATAGAGCCATTAGATAAAAAAAAAAAAAAAACTATAAACAAAAGGGCTAGAATATTAAAAGTATTTGATAATACGAAAATCTATGTCGAATAGACTTTTTTATATCAATGGTTGAAAGTTCTTCATAATTTCTTTGAGATCCACGTGATATTTAGCCTTGAAAATTGACCATATTACCGTGTTCAGTCTTCGAAAGAGATCTAACAGTTTAGATATTAAATTTCAGACCCACATAATCTATAAAATCACATCAAATGGCTCACATTTTTTGCATATATCTCGAGACCGGTGATGATCCAACCACTGAAATTTTGTGTCATGACCGTGTTTGATATTTTTAACATTTCTAATGGTTTGGATCTTGATTTACACTTCCATAAATAAATAAATAATAATAATAATAAACGTTATTGCTCATAGACAAATCAATATTGAGCATAATATATTAATGTCTAATATAATTATATAAATATCTCGAGATCCACAAGGTATCAAGCCTTGAAAATTGATCATATAGCCATTTTCATCCTTTTTAAAGAGATCTAAAGATGTGGAATTTGCGTTTGGGGCCCACATATTCCAAAAATTACATTTAATAGCTGACTTTTTTACACATATCTTGAGATTGGTGATGATCAAATGGCTGAAATTTGGTGTCATGACCATCTTTGATTTTACGAACACTTTTAATAGTTTGGATCTTGATTTACACTCCTAGATCTTGAGAAAATAAAATAAAATAAAAAACTTACTAGGTGTGAATGGGCAAGAACATTGTTCACCCACCTCCCTTTTCTTTTTCCTCTACTTTCTACATGCTATCAATGGTGGGCTGTGGAAAATTGCCTCTACTTCTTAAAAAAAAAAAAGGGCTACCAAACTCCTTTATTATCAAAATCTCTATCTGATTTAGAGATTTTGAGGAATAGAGGCAAAAATTAGTGACGCCAGACAAGGGCTAAGCGCCCAAGCCCCATGTTTGTCATCTCTATTTGTAGTATATGCTTCTCTAAATCTCTAAAGTGAGCAAAGGTTTTGAAAAAAAAGAGAGCATTTTACATCTATTTTCGGCTTCTACCCACTTTAAAAAAGTAAAGGTAACGCCTCTTAAAATCCCCTACTAAGAATAAGAGGGAAAAAATAGGGAGATGAATAGTATTTTATAATCCACAATGCCCGGTTTCTTTTCTTATCTTTTTTTTTTTTTAAATCCGATCGCGTAAATCAAGATCCCAACTATTGAAAATGTTGACAAGATCAAACACAGTTATGGAACCAATTTCAGCCATCGGATCATCACTAATCTCAAGATATTTGCAAAAAAGGCGAGCTGTTTGATATTATTTTTTGGATTCTTTGGGCCCCAAATACTTGGTCCAAGCCGTTAAATATCTTTGAAAGGCTGGACACGACTATGAGGTCAAATATCATAGTTTGACATCCCATAAATCTTAAGGAATTTACAAACAAATATCAACCATTGATGTATCGTGCTCGGTTCTAGATTGGTCCATAGGCACTCCGACCCCTCTCTTCTCTCTTTCTTGTTCACGGAACAGTAGATCACAGTATAAACTATTGAAACTGTTTATAAGGTTGAATGGACAGGTGGAACCAAAAAATGTGGGTTGGAGGGCCACTTATAAAATAAATTTTTTGGAGGGATTAATATGCAGAATTTGAAGAGATTTCTATTAGCATAGAAAGGGTTTTGAAATTTGAGGGGAGCTATTATGGCCAAACAACTACCCATGGAACAATTCACGGGCATTTGGGTGAGAAACAGGATATCCATATAAGATCTTCATGTTAGACGTTGGTGGTCGTCATGACCACATGTGCAACACTGTTGGGACATACGGTTTGAGCCTACTAATTTAAGTTACTTTCCCCTTTTGAGTTTTTTGTTTTACAAAGTTTATCTTTGATTCAATTTTAGTAAGCCCAATCAAATAGGACTCTTGTTGCGTGATTTGAGGGAATTAAAAAAACTTACATTTATTGGGTTTCTTTGATGGGAAGAAATCTCTATAGGGCTTATATATATATATATATATATATATATATATATATATATATATGGTTTAGTGTCTATAGAACAAATCAGTACAAAGCTCATGATTGCAGATCATTTGACAAAAGTATTACCGGCAGAGTCCTATAATGATCATGTTAGAGAAATGGGTCTCATTGTGTTACCTTAATGTATGTGTTTGAAAGGATTTATGCTATTTACTTAGACATTTTTTTATTGATCAATTTTCATTAATAATGATTATGTTCTCTCGCTTATTTTTTGTGTGCACGATTAATTCACTATTAAAAAGCAAGATAAATTTCAGTTAGACCAATAAATAGTAATTTTTAGTCCACTCATATTATGTTCTTCAATTTATGGCTTGACTAAATGGAATTATTAATGTTGTGGTATATGAAAGGAATTACGTCGCAAAATTAATGTTTGACCGCTATGATTCGCATTATTGATTTCATTTAGTTACAGTATATAAGAATTAGCATAAACAAGAATGATTGGGCTGTTTTTACAAATAAGTAGCCACTAGTCTGGATTTTTTAAAATAAGTTGAATCCAAGTTGAGTCAACAAATTTTTTAACTAGTTCATTTTCAAAATTATATCATAAAAGGTGGATTGCTTTTAGGGATTTTTACCAAATAATTAAGCTTATACTGTAAATAATCGATTTTATAAAGAATAATAACAAAATTACCATTTAGTTGTTCGTACCTCTTTTTTTGACGAAATTACCCTAGTTGATGATATCGCCAACTGAGTTGAAGATATCGCCAACTGAGTTGGCGATATCGTCAATTGAGTTGGCGATGTCGTCAACTTCCTGTATAAGAATCTACGAATTTTCTTTTTCTTTTTTGTGAAATAGTCTTTTCTCTTTTTCCCATTCATCCGTTTTATGGGTTCCCTACTACCATTTCTCATAGATCTTTCATAAAAACTAGTTTATGAAATTAATCTTCAACAATAGGTATGTTCATTCTCATATTTTTCTTATTTTTTGTACTTTCCCCTTATTCTTACTAGATAAAGGAGGGATTCTCAGGCAACAAGTTGAATTTATCTACTTCATTTATTCTTCTAAAATATTACTAGTGCATTGTTACTGATGCCCACTAGAACGTTGGCAAGTGCCATGTTAATTCAATGCAGAGGGCAGCCTTTGTTGAGGAATCCAATTGTTGAGCACTTAGGATTCTTATACATTAGTGCACTTATCATGATCTATTCATTTAGCAAGTAATCTTAGATGGAGAAGGCTAGAGGAGACTTGGAGTTGGGAGTTTATGAAATAGTGCTACTGTGCGTGATTTTTTTATTTTTTATTTTTGTAAATGTACATGCTGCATTGCAGTTAAATGAATTTAAATAATTCTAATGTACATTCATGGACATACTATTCCAATATGTAGGAAGATGAAAGACCATTCTACATCCTAATCTTATTTATTTCCATCTACAACTACCACCTTTGAAACCCTAACAAACATAAGAATAGAAAACCATAAAAAAAATCATAAAATTTAGAACTGTAATACGCAAATGGTAAAAAACTTTAGGGGAACTAGAAGTCTAGTAGTTTAAGCAAGTAAAAACACGAAAATGAACTAGAAGTCTAGAAATTTAAGCGAAGTCAAAATACGAAAATGAACTAAAACATGCATCCAATTTATATACATAAAGCGAACTAAATCCAATTGAGAAATAAAAAAAATTGGATCCAATTGTTAGAAATGAACCCGTTTTTTGGGCTGTTATAATATTTAATAGTACAGCTCATTAGTTGGTTGCTTATGTGATACATATGCACACAATGACACTTGTATGTTTTGTTTATATGGTCATATGGATTAGTTGTCCATATGGGAATATATTGGCTCTTTGCTGTGGATTTAGAGCTGTATTTTTTTATTCAATTAATAGGTTATAGACTGCTATACTTCGGGATTTTTTTTGAAAGATACTTCGAGATTTTTGGGCTGTATGATTGGATTTTTGAAATATATGGAGTATTGATTCTTGATTGGACTTGTTTTCCTCTAAAGCTTCCAACATTCAACTTCTATATCATCAACTTAACTCATTGACAATTAGTATCAATTTTCTCATTGTTTTAATTGTCTATCAAGTAAAAATCCAAGCCCTTAACCAAACAGTTGCTTGACTTGGGTTCAGCCGCCTTCAAGCATTGGACATGTCAATTGAAAAATAACTTTTATTAGAAATTATAAGACAATTGTACAGAGAACCGTGAGCACTAACAAGCAAATAAAAGGTCTAAAACCCACCCCATTCAGAGCATATGTCACTATTCATGGATGCCTATTGTAACATGGAATAGGTGGTGGTTTATGGCAACACAAAACTTAAGAAATTCAAGAAAAAAAGGTGTGGCAACTATTCAAACTTCCAAAATATAGTGCATTCCAAATTCACAATAAGTCCATTAGTATGAGCAATGATACCATCCAACCTATTGACTAAAGATACTTTGTTAGGCTAAATTAGCAACAAAAGGAAATTATAGTCATTCTTTCCTACACAACTATTTTAGAGGCTTGAAAAGTGCACAAACACTTAAAAAACAAAAAAAAAAAACACCTTGGCAGAGCTAGAGATGGAGATGAAGAGAGCCAATATGTGACAATTAGCATTTGTTTACTAAGGAAAATGAGAACTGATAATTAACTGCAATGTAGCATCTACATTTACAAAAATAAAAAATAAAAAAATCACATATAGTAACACTATTTCATAAACTCCCAACTCCAAGTCTCCTCTAGCCTTCTCCATCTAAGATCACTTGCTAAATGAATAGATCATGATAAGTGCACTAATGTACAAGAATCCTAAGTACTCAACAATTGGATTCCTCAACAAAGGCCGTCCTCTGCATTGAAGTAACATGGCACTATGCCAACGTTCTAGTGGCTATCAGTAACAAGGCATTAGTAATATTTTAGAAGAATAAATGAAGTAGAATAAATTCACGTTGTTGCCTGAGAATTCTCCTTTATCTAATAAGAATGAGAAGAAAGTACAAAAAATAAGAAAAATATGAAAATGAACATACCCGTTGTTGAAGATTAATTTCATAAACTAGTTTTAAGAAAGATCTATGAGAAATGGTAGTAGAGAACCCATAAAACGGATGAATGGGAGAAAGAGAAAAGACTGTTTCACAAAAAAGAAGAAGAAAATTCGTGGATTCTTATACAGGAAGTTGACGATATCGCCAACTGAGTTGAAGATATCGCCAACTCAGTTGGCGATATCTTCAACTCAGTTGGCGATATCGTCAACTAGGGTAATTTCGTCAAAAAAAGAGGTACGAACAACTAAATGGTGATTTTGTTATTATTCTTCATAAATTCGATTATTTGCTGTATAAGCTTAATTATTTGGTAAAAATCCCTTGCTTTTATATGGTCGTCTTGACTAAGTGGGAGATCACATATGTCTGGTCATTCAGATAAAGTGGGGGATTGTTAGACGTGAGTGGTCCTCATGACCACATGTGTAATACTGCTGGGACCCATGGTTTGAGCCAACTAATTTAAGTTACTTTCCCCTTTTTAGTTTTTGGTTTTGCTAAGTTTATCTTTGATTCAATTTTAGTAAGTCCAATAAAATATGACTCTTGTTGGCTGATTTGAGGGAATTAAGGAAACTTATCATTACTGGATTTATTTGATGGGAAGAAATCTCTCTACAATTTATCCATATATAGGGTTTTCCGGTCCTCTCTCTTAACATACAAGATCTAAAAAGTACCCATCAACTTCACGCATATTAGAGTGGGCGATAAGGAAGATAAGAGAAAACCCTGTTTGAGAAAGGAGATATGCTCATCATCAATTATGGCGCAAGGTACGCTTTTATATTTTTGAGATCATATATTATTTAATGCATAAATCTAGATCCGGTTTGATTTAAATTGCAAACCATATCAGATTTAACACTTCAACCAATTGGGCCATTCCTATTCCTATGTTCTCCACCTTGAGCATATCAAAAAAGGTCAATTTGACTTGCTTGGCCACAGTGGCGGCTCCAGGAATTCAAGTGAGTGGGGTCAACAAAAGCCTTATTTTCTACAAATCGAATAAGTTTATATTTTTCCTCTATCAACATCTATCATCTACTTTCGATAATTCGACAAATATAATATAAAATTCCTCAAATAATCTATTTCTGATAATCCGACAAATATAATATTGAATTCTAAAATAAATAAATAAATAAATAGGAATTTTAATACACTGTTACTAATAGTTATTAATTCAAAAAGAAAATCCAAATACATATACTCCTATAGCTGCCCTCAACATGTTTTCATGTATTGAAATCATTGCATAATAGCTTATTATCAACACTAGCAACTACATCATTTTCAATATATGTGACCAAATAGTCATTCATCCATTGATCTCCCATTCGGTTACGCAACCTATTATTTATGTACTTTATTGCTGAAAAAGCTCTTTCTACCGTCACAGTTGCTACTGGTAAAATCAAGGTCAATTTTAGAAGAAAATAAACCAATTGTTATACGATATCCTTTTTTGTTATCACTAATTTTCTAGCAATGTCACCAATTTCTTTAAGTTTGCTAGAGCGCATATCAGCAATGCGGGCCCATTAATTTTTTAATATTTTGGTAGACAATTAGCCCATTAACGTAGGCGGTGGGTATTTTATAGTGACTTTTGCTTACTACCACAGCAACAAAGAAAATATGTAAAGTTAGCTGTTGGGGGGGGGGGGGGGGGGGCGGTCTCTTAAATTGAGTGGGGTCAAACTTAAAAATTTATGTGGAGCCAAACTCAAAATTCCAATTCATGGCATAAAAAAATTATTTTAAAATATTTTTTTCAGATCTCAGTGAGGTCGATTGATCCCACCGTTACGACTGGGGGGGGGGGGACTCTTAAATTGAGTGGGGTCAAACTTAAAAATTTATGTGGAGCCAAACTCAAAATTCCAATTCATGGCATAAAAAAGTTATTTTTAAATATTTTTTTCAGTTCTCAGTGGGGTCAATTGACCCCACTGTGAAGAATGTGACGCTGCCCAGGTTCGATCTGACTTGCATGAATATCCACCTTACTTGTATGATAAAATAAAATTAATACTACGATTTTACGTAAAGGCTTGGGAAAAAGGATGAATCAGCTGACTGATGATCGGACCTATCATTTCCTTTGTGTTGCCATCTACGTGGGATGTTACAAAACCAAAGAAGCTGATGGTTGGAGCTTGGAGGGGATAGTTTGATGCTTTCAGAACACCTTGCTCTATGCTGAGATTTATGGTTCTTCAGAAGAAACCGATGATAAAAAATCTGACGGCTAATAAGGTTGGAGATGCTCTATCCAAATATAAGGCAACGACGCCCAAGCTTTTTTGAATACTTCCCTATCTTTGGTTATGGAGGTGTCTGTCATTGGGTATATAGTGTAGTGGGTTTTAGCTTCGATCGATGTTCTTACTAATTTATTTTTCCTTCTCTTCTCGTTGTGCAGTGAATTTCGTCCTCCGGAGAACATTATAACAATAACAATTATATATTATTTAATATAATATAATAATATAAATGAAGCAAGCTGAATGCAAATGCAAATGCCAATTTCAATTTTGATTTTGTCTGCTTATTTACTTTGACTCCTCCGGGGTCCCCCTCTATCCATGATTCCCCCTTTCTACGATAACTTGGAGACGGTTCTCCTTCTAAACCTCTCAAAACGTATCCACAAAATATGATAACATTACTCTTCTTTTGGGATCTACAACTCCTCTTCTTTGTTGAGTGTCTCTTTGCACCTTGCCTCCTCCTTTTCTTCCAATGGCTCTCCATGAGTCGACCACGAAAGAAGAAAATTCTTACTTGAAGAGTTCGTTTGGTTTCTCTTTCCTTCCATTCGGGGTCTTGATCACAGACTTTCTCACCTTCAGAGAGGTCTCTCATCAGGCTAATGATTTAATCATGAAGATCAAGAACCCCATCAATTCTAGGACTCTGTCATTATCCACTACTCATGTTCCGGTGGGTCCTCCAGTGGCTGAGGAAGAGGAGGAACAAGATGACGAACCTTTGCAGGGGGAGCAGCAGCCTCAGGGAGATCGGTATGCTCAGTTGGCTGCTCAGGTCCAGCATCTCACTGCTTGGGTTGACACTGTGACTGGCCAGGTCACAGCTGGTTTCGCTCAAATGACTGAGGGCTTCGCACACGTGGATGCAGTGCTGGCAAATATACTCTCCCGTCTGGTTCCTGGAGATCATTGACCTGCTGTCTTTCTGATTTATTGCATTTGCTACTTTTATACTTGTTTCATTGTTGGTTGGAGTATGGGTTCTCTCGAATTTTTGATTAACTTTTATGCTGGTTATTCTCCCCTCTTTGATTGTCAATTATGTACAAAAAGGGGGAGACTTTATCTGTTTTTATTTAGAACTTTATTTGTTTATATTTAGACTTGGATCATAGTGATTACTCTTTTAACATCTTTGACTTTATTTATCTGTTATATTGCACTTGATCTGTTTTTGAAAGTTATCGCAGGAAACTCAGTCTTGAATCCTTCTACATCGACTCTTGCTTAGTTTATCTTTAAGATAGAAGGGTAGAAACTTTTCATGTAATTAGGGTTTTGTCCATGAATTGCCAAAGGGGGAGATTGCTAGGATTTTAGTTGGCTAATTCATAGAGTCTGGACAAAATTGGGGTTTCTAAACTTGTATTTCTTTTAGTTTTCGGACTGTCAAAGATCTACTTCCAAAAAGACAGAAGATTCCAAGTTTAAGAAGATTCTATGAGTCGCTCGAGCGAACCCTCATTCGCTCGAGCGAACCCATCCCAGGGCTCCTTCGCTCGACCCATCTACGTTCTGTCTTGGAGATTTTAGAGACAGAGACTGGTTCGCTCGAGCGACCAAACTACTATTTGGAGTTTGAAATTCCAGAGAGCAGTTCGCTCGAGCGAACTCCCACTGTCGCTCGAGCGAACCTTGAAGTTTCATTTCCTGATGAACTGGTGTTTCCTCTTTCAATCAAGATGCAATTTTCTACTCCTAGAGCCTCTCAAGCACGAATTAAAGACTATTTAAAGGCTTCATCTCTTAACCTGATAGACACACTGATTGAGATTAATATCCCTGAGATTGAGAGGTTGAGAGATCCATCTTCCTTCCCCCCAAGACTTCAAGCTGCTGCTGTGCTGAATATTTAGAGTTTTGGGTCAAGTTTCCATCCCCTCCCTGAACGCGGTTCTGCACAAGCACGGTGAAGATTTGTGACGTGATGTCAGCAAGATTTGAGGCAGTCCTTAGGTTGAGTCAACAACTGGGAAAATGGTTGCAAGTGTCTTGTATTCTTCAAGTTTACATAGTGCTTGGTTATCTGTTGGCCTAGACGATAAGGCCCGTGGTTTTTCTCCCTTTTAGGGTTTTCCACGTATAATTCTCGTGTTTTTCTCTACTTGTGGTTTGATTGCTTTATTAATTCAAAATTAGGGTTAAATACTAGTTTAATCACAGTAATTGGATATCCAATCGAGATTTAGTAAGCGGGACCTCTGCCTGTGTTAAGGTATATATCACTTTCAGTTTACAAGAATATCAAGAGTCAGCGGTTATCGTTATAGATCTAATCATGTTTTGATTTTGTGCCTGATTTTTTATAGAAATTTATGGCAATAAAGTATATATGCTATCAAGGTTTGTATATTTTCTACTGCTAGCCGAAAAAACTTTCTCCTATTACGTACTGACATTTTAGATGGCTTTTAAATGAGGTTCATTATTTATTTATTTTGTTTGATCGATAGATTCGTCTATTAGTAACGCATATTCTAAAAACAGATTAAAAAGTTTAAAATGATATTATAAATTATAATATATAAAATCTATTATCTATCAGAGCATTCTTAATTTATGATCATAAAAATTAGGGTCGTAATTATTTTTAGAAAATGTTCAACAACTTGAAAAAAATAAGGATAAGGAGTGACGGACCAAGTTTAGACACTATAAATCAGAGCTTACTAGAGTATAGATGTGGTGGAACTTTGTGAGCTTAATCATAACGATATTGGTACATCTAACAGTATTAATTATGCATTAATACTCATGACAAACTATCCAAACTTGCCCAGTCCATTTGGAAACAAATAATTGTTTGACTTGTGGGTACCGTCACACTCACTATCCCTCCTTTTACCAAATGAATCAAAACTCAGTCCAATCAGGTGCTCTTCCAAAATTTACAGTCTATTGGATAAATTATGCAGGGAACATGAAGAAAGTCGTTCTCTCAAAATAATTATTTCATTATTAACCACTTTTTAGAATATACAAAGCCCTAGAATTCTAAGGATCCAAAACAACCAACTACGTTGAGTCCGGCCATATGAATTCTATTTCACTGTTCCAGTCCATCATGTATCAAATTTTTATTGTTTCGGTCTATCCTGTGTCAAATCCTCTTGATTTGGAGTGCCTAGCCTTTAGCTGTACACCGTGGAATTAGAGGCACATAGGTGGTACACCAACAAGATGATCGACCTCATTCATATTCTTATTTTTTTCTATTTCTATTATTATATTTATCTTACTTAGCGTTATGTCAAGGGCCTATTGAAAATGGGGGTTGAGCTTGGCCTGTGATTTTATATTTTTATAGGAAGGAGTTGAATGCCTTTGAGCTAACGAACTTTTAGTACCCACTCTGTGTGAAAACTTTAAAATGCCACATTAACCAAAGTTTCTATGTGAGATGCTGAGCCACAATTTGAAATGCCCAAGGTTTTTTTTTTTTTTTTTTTACATGGATTCTAGTAAGTGCATTTTAGAGAAAGGATGTGAGTTTATTTTATTATGACACAGGATATTTATGTCTTTGTATATGATGACAGTAGGAATATATTGGTTGGACATGTTCATTGAACTCCAATCACTTATTCGTACCTCTACACAAAGCCAAATTAATTAATAACTTCACTATTATATATCATTCATACATGGTTTTGTCAAATCGAGATATTTTTCTATGGGAGTTTCAGTTTTATATAATATTCTCTTGGATGATCCTTAAAAACCGAGAAGTCTAGTTTTTAATGGCTTTGGTAGGTAGTAAGTCTACCGTTAAAAAGGTGATGGGACGATCAGATGCTTTGGAGGACGAGAGGTATTTTTTTACTTATTTTTTTCTCAGTGCATGGCCATCAACTGTGGGACCCATCAATCGACAGCCTCTGTAGTCTGTAACAAACCATGGACCCTGTTGTAGAAACGAGGACTCGACAGACATTAAATTAAATTGAGGTGGAAAATTATAACATCATCACCATCATCATTTAAAGTATTCTTTTTTTATATTAATTATGCCAAAACAGGTATTATTGATTCTCTTATTGAATATATATTTTGATATTTGGCCCGATTGTTCGTGTAGAATAGATAGGAATTAATGGATAAATGAGCTCCACCTAATAATTATTAAAGAGGTGAGTGATCAAGGGTATGGGGCATTGGATGAAGGATAAAAGATAGCAATTGAATTTTTTAGGTTTTGAATTATGTTATTAGAGTAATGGCCATGCATTCCTCTTCCTTGGATTGAAATCCCATCAAGAGGAAAGGCTATTTTATGGTTATTTTTTTAAAGTCATCTTCAATTCTTCGTTTTGAACCACTTCTGAAAAATACAAGCCTTGTAATTCTTTGAGGGTTTGGCAAAATGGAAGTCCAAAAAAGAGACGCAAGATGAAAAGATTAATGGTGGACAGGACCCAAATCACTAGGCTCCCAAGGATCTGGTGGTCGGGTAGTTCTCTTTCTACAAGGTTTCCACGTCAGCAATCCATACAAAATTTCTTCTTAGACAAATGTGCAAGGTTAGTTTATATATAGTCTGAGATAATGATTCACTGTATCTGTGAAGGAAATTCGATCAAAAGGGGGTTAAAAAGGAGAGCGGCATTGATTGGCACATGTGATTAAATGGTGCTCGATCTGTACATTTTAATCTCCGTAATGCCAATGCATAACATGACTAGATGATTCCTTATTTATTTGAACTGATGAATAGAGCATGTGATCGTGGCTTGTGTAGCTGCTCTCTTGCATGTGGAACCTCTGTGGTAGCACCACGTCCTGCTGGGAGGCTGGGACCCCATTGGAGAGTGTGTGTAGCATAAAATGCTTTGGAAAAGAGATGAAGAAAAAGAGTGGGTTCATGGATCCACGCACGCAGCAGGTGCCATGTAGCATGCTGGTGGGCTCACCGACCTGCAAATTTGAAAGGGTACTGGTGGATTAGAATTCTAAAAGAACACCTCCAAAGATTGATAGACATCCTAATAAACCTCCAATGCGATGATTTGGATAAAAAAAATAAAAAAAACCTAAAATTTTCTCTAACATTGGAGGTTGTCCTTTTTTTTTTTTTTTCAAAAAGTTATATGTAAGACATTTATTTTTAATATTAAAGAAATAAATGTAAATTCCCAAAACTGACCATAAAATTATCTCCTCTCTCATGGTAAAAAGAATCAAAAGAGAGGGAAAGTAAAAACCCAGTCACCACCCTAGTTCGTAAATCAAATGGTAGGTCAGTGAGGGTTGCATCTAGAATGCTAGCTTCCATCTTTCAACTCTCAACTCATAGCCTCCACAACTCTCATGTTTAATAAACGAGCTCGTTTTACCATGAATTCTTATGTATTCTATCTAAACAAATAGCCCCTTAATTATTATAATTTTTCAACCAACATGCCTCATTAGGAACATCAAACGGGCTTGATATTCGTGTGGTCCATTCATAACCTTATATTCACCATAGACATGCACATTCCAAGAGAGAAAAAAGTAGCTGACTATAGCTGAAAATGCTGGGCAGGAGAGCGACAATTAACTAGATTGTCAAAGACGTTTAAATTAACGGCCCATGTGTAATGATTCGACATGTTTATGCCCGTTTCTTTAGTTCTCATTGCTGTTACAAAATATTACGGTCTGGAACATGATATACATTGAAGCTACGCCATGTATAATACTATTTTAGATTTGGTGTGAGAATGGGTACGTACTTTGAATGCTGCACCTTTTGTTAAAATATATGAAGTACTTTTCAAATTAAGAAAGGAGAGGAAACGACCAAAACATACCCATCTACGCCTATAACCTCATACCTTACTGGTTGGTTGCAAATACACAACCAAAATATGGTACAAATGGTGTAGATCGGGTAGTAAAAAGCATGCCCCAACCTTGTGATAGGGATGTTCTTGTGGTGATGCCACTGTGGATGGCTCATTGTTGAACGTTTGATTCAATTAACCTTGAAAAAAAAATGTATGATCCATTGATCTTTGTCGTTGCTTATTAGATGCAACTCGGAGTCTTTGTAGAAAGGTCCTTGGGCCCTTTGCTGTGGATCAGGATATTTCGTGATTCTATATATCCGTGTTCGTTAGTTGGATTCACCTGAATCCGAAAGTCTCCAAGCCCAGGATGCATGTTGAGATACCTTGGATGATTTTAAACCTGGAACTAGTGATAATGTCTACGAATTTGGCCTATCCACTGCCCATCTGGGAAATATATGTGCTCTTTGTGTTTTCAAGTGAGCCCAAGCCTTCAACATACAAAAGGGATGTGAACTTAACTGGTGGCCTGTTATATTTTGGAGTCTAATCGTTTCAAAATCTGGGCCGTTCTGGCCCGTTTTGGACAGCCCTGATGCTTTGTTATATTTTGGAGGGAGTAGATTGGACAACCTACTCGTGGCGTATAAGTCACAGACGACATCTAGACATTTGATTTCAAACTGTGCATCCATAAAGAAGGGTGGCGATTTTATCCACGAACCCAAGCTTGACGACCGTGGACTAGAGTCTACATATCTCCAATATTCCTATCATAACCACCAAGTCAAATTGTTGGGTCCATGCTTGCTATCAATCCAACCAAACTCCTCCTATCCTGACCCATCAGTTTAACTTGAACTTGACCCAATAGTTCAAATATCGAGTTTATAACATTTCTAACTCAATTGATAAACGGGTCGGGTTCACCCTTCTTAGCATGGTTGTCCACTCTAACCATTTTCGCCCTTTATACCAAAGACCCCTGCAGATTATGATTTATGGTACGCATTTGATCGGTATACCTTATTGCGATACTACATAAGAAGAAAGATCTGCGCGCAACCTGTGAGGGAGAGATCAGGTTTTGAATGGATATTGTGGGACCCAACAGCAACAGCAGATGGCTTTGTCTTAAATCTTAATCACCCACCTATCAATAATTGTGCATACTAATATTAGGTTTAAGCTGCAGTCAATTGGTCACGGGTTGGGTTTTCATTTAAAAACGATATATATACGTATTACATGTGAGCCTAATAATCTCAATAAGGCCATGGCCAGTCAAAGAATTATTTTGAGGACAGCTCTATAAATCCATAAGTGGGGTCTACCTATGAATTTCAAACCACTTAAAATCACGAGCCTCCATCCTCCCACGTATGGACAGTGTCAAAAATTTACTCAAATCTAAGTTGGGCACGAGCCCACCATTAGATTTTCCATGCGGGAAGCACATGATGATTAGAATATTTAAAGAAAGATCTAGAGACTGATTAATCTGATTATGATGAATGATGATGTGCCCGACTTAGAATGGAGTAAAACTTGGCCCAGTGCCGACACACCATTAAAAAGGTTATTTCGAGCGTTTTAAATTTTGGAGAAAGACGGGGCTCACTAAATGGATTTATAGGGATGGGCTCACTGAGAAATTTGCAATGACTAGATAAATGTATTTCTCAAATAAGTAGTCAACCATATCACTCATGAGTCATGAATTTGATAGTCTTTGACATGGTGAATCATTGAAAATAAATTTCAAATAATTGTCTGTCTCATGAGACAGTCATGAGTTACATTTAGATAGTACAGCGTTTTTCCTAAATACAAAAATAGACACCACTTCTTCTGTGTCCACTTCTGTATGCATTATGACCATGCAGAGGATAGGGAGGTGGAATGTTGGGCCCAAGAGGTTTTCTCCACATGAGTCTCAACAAAATGCTCCCAGCACTTCAATTTTACCTCTTGAAAGCTTGACTACTACATATCATTCAAATTCATCACATTGAATCGAACAATGTCAAACCAGACTAACCGGTACGGGATTGATCACAAATGAACTTGAGTGTGTAAATAGGAAAGGGACGTAATGTTATATAAATAACAAACAAGGTATACCATGTTTACACCGGGCAAGGGAAGTATCATTGCCTTTGAGCAACTGCACATATGGGTCATATGGGTATTGGTACGATGCACGTTTTGTGTGGGCCATAAAACCGATTACTCGATAAAAAACTAACGCCGTGTTCGTAATGACTTTTGGCGGGACTCACTTGATCAAGGCTCATTCAAGATTCAAGTATATTTATAAAATACATCATATTCTTATAAAAGAAACTTCTTGAGTGTTTTTTCTCACATATTTCCAAATTCTCGAGTGTTGAGTTGTCTCACTCGACCCGATCGGCCTCCAAGCAGTGTCTAAGTCTCCGACATTCTCATATCTCAGTTACCACAAAACAAATAAAACTGGTCACCCTGATCATAGCCCCCTTATTGTAGATAGGTGTTATGTCTCGATCCCGATATTATCTGGTCAAGGGTAAATCCCGAGGTGTGACACGCGTGCTCCGTGAAAATCACATTTGTCTCGAGTTAAGTACGAAATCAAGAAGGATAAAACTTTTCTTCCACATTTGAGACTTGCTCACTGACGCCTGTCATTTAGGCTTGTCAACCGAGTGGGGAAAACCCGCCGACCCGGTTGACCCGACCCGGTCGGGTCATAAATTACCCGCCCCATTCGGGTCAACGGGGCGGGTTGACCCGGACCCGGTCAAAGAGCTGACTGGGTCAGGGGCGGGTATGGGCACGGCTGACCCGCCCCATACCCCGCCCCGGATATATATATATATATATATATAATATAATATGTAAATTTATGCATATTATATATGTAAACATATAGTAATTATTATAATTCTTTTCAAAAAAATTATAATTAATTCTTATAGAAAAATTAATTATATGTAATATGTAATGATTTGTAAATAAGTAATATATTATCTAATATGGGTAATTTATTTGTATTTCTAATAAGTATATCAAATTGACAAGTGTCAACATTAGAAAATTAGAATAAAAGAAATATATGATAAATTGATTAGTTACATGAAACTTAAACTCTAAACCCTAAACCCTAATCCATAAACATTAAAGCCTAAACCTTATACCCTAGTAGTCCTTAAGGCTTAAACCCTATTGTATATTTCATGTTTGTAATTCATCTAATATAGTAATATGAGTAATCTATTAGTATTTCTAATAAGTATTTGAAATTAACAATTGACATTTGACACAAAGTATATTAGAATAAAAGATTTCACATGAAATTCTAAACCCCAAACCCTAAACTATCCAACTTAATGTAATATTTGTCAGTGTTTGTCATGTGTCTTGTGTTGTGTTTGTGGCTTGAAGGATTATGTTAAGTGAAGGATTATGTTAATTGTTTGGTGTATGTTAATTGAAGGATTATGTTAATTGTAGCTTCTGACCTCTGCAAAATTAACAAAAAAAATATGCTAAGAAATTTTTTAGTCTTCATTGGTCATTAAAATTGAGAATATGGCAGAGTTTGAATACCGGGTCAACGGGGTGTGGCGGGTTGCCCGTAGGGCTGGCAAAATGTGGCCCGACCCGATGACCCGACCCTAACCCGACCCGTTTCTGGCCCGCCAAACCCAAAACGCCACATATACGGGTCGGCCACGGGTTAGGATTTGCTGACCCGTATAGAAATGGGTTGGCCACGGGTTGGCCCGCTTAACTCGGTTGACCCGTTTAACTTAACTCTTAGCATCTTGCTGACTTAAGAAATATGTGGAGTTTTTTCATTTTAATATGTTGATGATTAGAATATAATATTTTTATAGTTTAGAAGTTTGGTATTTATAGCATTGATTTATAGATTTGGAGAATCAGAGATTCATAATTTTTTTTAAATGGTGGATGCTAAAATTTGCTCAATCTTAGAGTTATTTAAAATGTTATATTTGTTGCATTGAGATTATAGTGCTAAATGCATTTTATGATTTTATCACGAATACCGTTCTCCTATGATAGAATTGCACATTCTATATGAATGATTACTTTTTAATATTTATTTTTAATGGTGATCCTCAAATTTGAATGGCTATCAATGGGCTAGATTGAAATTGGCTAAACTAGTATTTACTTATATTCTTTTCTTCCATTTGCAAACTCAAAACTTGATTTCTCATGTTTGTCTTTTCTTAACAATGTTATTTTCTTATGAATTATAATATCTTGTTATTTTTTTTTATCAATTTCATATATTATATATTATTTGGGTTTAGTATTACTATATATATAATGATTATCATAAAGTACAACGCAAAACGGCATAAGCATGAAAAAATAATAATGAAAATATTTGTAGGATTCAATATTCTATTACTTTTCTAGACACATCACAAAGTCTAAATGCTTTTTTTTTTTTTTTTTAAGATAAAACAATGCACAAAGTAGTGGGGAGTTCTATTTATTTATTTTTTAAGATAAAACAATACACAAAGTAGTGAGGAATTCTAATGGTTTAGTTGTCATTTGAAAGAAATAGGTCTTGAGTTTGAATCTCCTCATCTACTTTTTTACAATGCTCAAACCCATTTAAAAAATGAGTAATTCGGGTCAGGTCAGGCCGGTATTTATTGCGGGTTAGGCGGTTTAGCTCAACCCGAAGTATAATGGGTGTGGGCTGCAAACCTTCAACCCGTTTTAAAAACAGGTCGGTCATGGGTTGGGGGTAGGGGTGTAAATCTGGGCCGTGCCGTGCCGGCACGGCCCACTGAAGGAGGGCCCAGCCCGGGCCCGGGCCGGGCCGGCACGGCCCACGTAATTACACGGGCCGTGCCGTGCCTGGCCCAAGGGCTCAGGGGCCAGCCCAGCCCGGCCCAGGGCACGACTCTGGTCGTGCCGTGCTGGGCCGGGCCCTAGTCGGGCCTGGGCCGTGCAGCCCGTGGGCGGCCCACAATATTTTTTTTTAAATTTTTTTTTTTTTTAGGTTCTTTATGTCTTTTTTTTAGGTTCTTTAAAAAATATGTCTTGGACCAATTTCACTAAAATAAAGAAATTAAGAGAAATAACAAGTAGAATAACACTAATGATGTTTTGAAAAAATACATCAAATAAATTGTATTTCCTTGAAATTTAAGTTACAAAAGTTCAAAAAAATTACAAGTTTGAACTTGGATCAATATATATAATGAAATTCAAACCTTCTAATAAATGAAAAAGAATTACAACTTTAAAAACCTATGATACATTCTAAAAAATAAATTACAACTTTATAAACCTATGATACATTCTAAAAAATAAATTACAACTTTAGAAACTTATGATACATTCTAAAAAATAAATTACAATTTTACAAACCTATGATACATTCTAAAAAATAAATTACAAGTTGAAAGCCTATTATACATTCTAAAAAAATTATACTATGATATATGTAACCCTGCTAGCTCGTCTTCTATCTCGATCTCATCATCATCGAGGTGTTGTTCCCTATCATGTGCTTGATACCAATCCCGTAAGCACATGCAGGTCTCAACGGTTTCTTCTGAGAGCATAGTCCTCCTAGGGTCAATAAGGCGCCCACTTGCACTAAATGCTTGCTCTGATGCAACTGTAGACGCTGGTATTGTTAGAATATCACGGGCTATGGCGGAAAGCACGGGAAACTTAGTTTCGAATGATTTCCACCATGCCAAAAGATCAAAATCATCTTCATCTTCATCATCGACCACAATAGGATCGCTCCCCAAGTACATTGTTAATTCATTAAGGTTGTAAGATCCTCCGGAAGAAGAGGAGTTACTTCCATGAGATTTCTTCAAAATACTCCAAATAGCCTTCTTTTTTCCTTTATGTACTTGGGGAGGGCCTGTTGGGACCGTGGGTGCTATCGATCTACCTAATCGGGTGGCATAATCCAAATAAAGTGTTTCTAATTTTGTCTTAATTGTTGTAATGTCATTTATATTAGTTGTATTCATATTAGAGTTTATTTCATCAAGAAGGGTTTCTACACCCTGTAATTTCAATCTAGGGTCTAATATAGCAGCTATACAAAATGTTAAAGGAGCTATTCTCCAATATGATGAAAACTTTGCCTCCATTTGTATACACATGAGTTGAAAAATTGGAAAATCTCTATACTTTTTAAAAGTAATACTTATTTCAAAAAAATGGGATAAAGCTTGATTTAATGTGGGATAATATACCCCAGAAAAAAACAATGTTGCATCATGAAAAACTTCTAAAAAATCTCTTATTATCTCAAGAAGGGTCCATTTATCATCACTTATAAAAATATTTTCATGCTCCAAATAAAGTTGACAATATTGATTTAGTGCCATTTTATAGGCACATGATTCTTTTAACATTTTATAGGTAAAATTCCATCTATGCTTTACATCATATGATATTTTCTTTGGTCGTAGATTCAAATTTACACATATGTCCCTCCACCATTGTTTTCGCGAGGGAGAACAAAAAATGTATCCTACAATCCATTTAATAGTCTCTAAATCATCTCTAATTAATTTCACCCCTACTTGTACAATAAGATTTATGATGTGGCATGCACATCTATTGTGAAATAGATCTCCATTTAAATCAAGTTGAATTGATTGTTTTATTAACTCTACTGCGACATTGTTAGTGCTTGCATTATCTAAAGTTATAGAAATTATTTTATTTTCAATTCTATATTCTCTAAGTTTTTCAAGGATGGTGGACCCTATCCTAGCACCAGTGTGTGGAAATTCTAGCATAGAAAACGAAATTATTCTTTTCTGCATCACCCAATCACTATCAATAAAATGTGATGTGATTGCAATGTACCCCAGATTTTGTTTGGAGGTCCATAAATCTGAAGTTAAAGCTATTTTTCCAGGTATATTTTCAAAAACATTTTTTAAATTCTCTTTTTCTTTCAAAAAAGTTTTTATTGCATCATTTCTAGCAGTAATTCTAGATATTCTTTGCCATGAAGGAACAAAGGCAGACCTCAAAAATCTTTCAAAACGTCGATCTTCGGAAAGTACAAATGGATAATGGGAAGAAACTATATACTTAATAAGTTGATATCTAGCATTAGTAGGGTCATAATTGAAAATTCCTAAACCGCCAGATGAATCTATTTGAGAAAGTTGTGTTTGAACCATCCCACGGCTCCCACCTTTTCCCTCATCGTTAGCGTTTTTCGCTTGGTCGCTTAGACACTTTTTCATGTGTCTATTAAGGTGCCCAGTGCCACTTGATGATTTGGCACTGAGGAGATCTTTGCAAATTTTACATTGTGCCTTTTCCTCTGTTCCTCCCGTGGGACATGGGACAGTAACTTTAGTAAAACAATTCCATACATGAGAAGTCAATCTTGATTTTCTCTTCTTTTTAGTTGCAGCAACCGAAGATGATGCTGGATTTTGGGGATTATTGCTATCTACTTCTATGTCCTGATTTTGATCTAAATGAATAAATCCAGGATCTTCCTCATTTAGAGAGAAGTCAAGGTTGAAAGGTTGTGATGGTCCAGCCATTTTTCTAAATAAAAGATAAAAAAATTTTTGATAAATAATTATGTATAATGTGTTTTTTGTGATAATTTATATAAGAAAGGGGAGAAGATGTGACTTAATATATAATATTACTATGTATATTATTACTAAGTAAAACTCAAAATTAAAGAAAATAAATACCTTTATGAGAGAGGCTGAAACTTGAAAGGGAGAGCTAATGGAGAAGTTCTTCTTAGTTGAATCCTCCACTTTAGAGAAGTCACCCTCACTCTTCACTTCTTAGAAAACTTTGTATAGAGAGCTTAGACTTTAGAATGAGACTTAAGAGAGCTTAGAGCCTTAGAACTTTAGAGGGAGTGTGAGAAATGAGAGAGTAGATGAGTGTAGAGAAATGAGAGAGTAGATGAGTGTAGAGAAATGAGAGGAATAAGGGCTATTTATAGAATTCTTAAGTGATAAAATGACATAAAATACCCCCTCATATGACCGTTTTATAGCAGTTGGGGGGGTATAATGGTAAAAAATGATCAAAAGACACTAATACCCTCCCATATGACCGTTTATAGCTGTTGGAGGGGGTTAAAAATGTAAAAAGACCTTTTTTTGGGAAGTGGGGGGGATTTTTTGAAAAAAAGAGCCGTTGGGCTCTCTGCGGGCCGTGCCCGGGCCGGGCCGCCCGTGGGCCTGGCCGTGCCTCAGGCCGGGCCGGGCCGCCCGCGGGCTCTGGGCACTGGCCCAGCACGGCACGGATTTTAGCCGTGCCGTGCCTCGGGCCTGGGGGACCTGGGCCCAGCACGGCCCATCAGGGCTTCCGGGCCGGGCCGGGCCGGCCCGTTGACCAAGTCAACGGGCCCAGGCACGGCCCAGGCACGGTTTTTTCGTGCTGGGCCCGTGCTGGGCCTGGGCCGCCCGCCCATATTTACACCTCTAGTTGGGGGTCCAAAGAGCAGATCCATCTATGGTAGTCGGGTCAGCGAGGCGGGACCAGTTTCCCCGTGATCCGACTGGGGCGGGGATGGGGACGGCTTATGAGGCTGGTATGGAGAATTTATTACCGGGGCGGGGATGGGGCATGGCGACCCGCCCCATACCCGCTCCATTGACAAGCCTACTGTCATTTCACAATTCATTGCGGAAGCATCTAAAACATTCTCATATAACTAGTATCATCGCATGATTCGACTATTAACATTCAATATATACACAACATAGTCACAATTAACTACATAAGTAGGGATTATTAAAAAAAAAAGAACACACCATATATAGTATGACAAAATAGGTGATCAAGTTCCCAAATTGATTATCCAAAATATACAAAACGGAATACATCAACTATGTAAACTCCAACACTCATATTCAAAACGCTCATATTCAAAACACTATCCAAAGTCTCCTATCACACTCTCCAAAAAGTGAGGACTAGATGGTGCCCTCAGCTTCCCATTCTTCTAATTCTGGAGAAACCTCATATATCTCCTCCTCTCTCTCCGTCGCCTCCTCAGAGCCAAGAGCAGTGCCTTCGTCTGTGACACCAATAAATAGCGTCATGAATATGACAATTCAACAAAGTATAAGCAATAATAATTTTTCTTATATTGTATCAATTTTAAATTGATGACAGATGATTAAGAGAGATCAATATCAAGTCGAGCTAAGCAATTGTACGATAATCAATAATTTACGCTTTATGAATCAAATAGGGAATATATATTACTAGTTGGCTTATCACATGGTCGAAGCAAAGTAATGCCAAACCATTCGAATCGAATAATAATAGGACTTGAGTAAGATTTCCACTTTACTTCATTTCTAATCGAATCAATTCGAATCAATTCAAATTTCAATCGCAGTACCGAAATATTTGTGTAACCACTGCAATAATCAAATTGGGAATGATATTATTTATGCATATAATTAATTAATCAGAACTTGAGGGCAACGATGAAACTCATCTTAGTATGACAATGAAATAGATTTAAAAGAATCAAGGTAGATTACTAGCTAACCATAATCTATCTATCCATCGTCTTTCACCTTCCAATCCATTGTACCTATAGAAAAGTCAATCTACCGTTATCTTATTTTGGTTCCATGTGATATGGGCAAGGTACATTGAATTCATGAATTGGTCTTAGCCTGCACAAAACGGTATGTATTTATAGTTTCCATTAGACATGTAAAAGAGGTTTAAGGTTCCACTCTAAGGTCATACAAGGTCTTTTGGGGTCTTAATAACTATTGGTTTAGTGTGTGTATCGTAATTATCCTTAGGGCTTGTTTGGATAAATGAGGAGTGGAGTAAAATTAAGTAGATTTCACATGTGAAGTGGAGTGAAGAGAAGTAGGTTAAAATTAAAGTAGAGTACTTCGCTTTACTCCATTTGGATACTTATTTTGAAGTTAATGTTTAGAGTAGAATCCACTTTTACTCAAGGAAATTGAAGTATTTTTGAGTTGAAGTGAAATGGAGTACATGTGGCTCACAACATTACTTCATCTATTGTGCCAGACTCTTCCAAACATGGTAGAGTTGAAATTTTAAACTGTTAGGGCCCATTTAATTTCACTCTACTCTATTTTTTGGCTATCCAAACAGGCCCTTAGGGACAATTAGGGAAGTTTATCATAGGTTAGGAGTGGCAATTCATCACTCTAAATGATAAAAAAATAACCATGACATGCAGGTTAGGACATCCTATCGAGCGGATTTGGTCCAGAGAGGTTACCCGCTCGAGCGGGCTCCTATCTGGTCGAGCGGATTCATTCCAAAGAGTAACTCGCTTGGGAAGCCCCTTTGTTGCTCGAGCGTCATCTATTTCTGGCAAGTGCGCTCGAGCGGGTTGTCCAAAATTTCTAATCCGAGATTCATAACTCTCTTCTCCCATTCTAAAGTCTTTCATCTCATAACTTGCATAAAAAGTTGAAGCCTACATGCTTCTCCACATCCCTTACACCCTTCCATCATAATTACAATTCCTAACTTATATTACAACTGCCTATTTCCAAATACAAAAATAACTCCATTCAAGAGGCTAAGATTACATAGAAATTGAATATGGATAATGAAATAAGATGGAAAGAACAATGTGCATTTCAAATTAAAGCTTATATTTGCCTTAAATTAAGCTTTGAAACCCTCTTTACTCCTCGACTCAAGTATAAGAAAAACCCAAATTCATGACCCTAAAATGAAATTCATGCCAAATCTATAATGAGAATATATGCATGTAAATGAAAGGAGTCTCCTTGACTCAAATTAACCCAAATTCAAAATGGTTTGAGGTTCTTACCAACAGAAGCCGAAGGGAAGTTGTAGAAAATGATTTCTTGCCCAAATCAGCTATGGAAGGGTATGGAAGATGATGAGGAAGCCCAATCTACACTTTAATCACACATGCAAGCCACCCTTACTGCTGGATTAGGAAAATGGAAGGAGAAGTGAAGAAGAGAATGAAGAAAGGAAGCTCTCAAATCTGCCTTTCAAGAGACAATCTATGGAATGAGTTTGAAAAGGGTTCTAAAGTTAATAGTTTTCCCCAGTTTATAAGAAAGTCCAATTTTCTTTATATATTTACATATTAAGTCAAATGATGTTCAATTTGATGAAATTGTGATCTAATGAGGTGGAATCAAACACAAAAATTTATGTACTTGTCGAGAGACACATGATGATGCTAAGATGATATAAGAATGATGCAAAATTGGAAAAAAATCTAAAATCACGAAAAAATCAATGGCTCAGAGGCTCTACCTAAACGGGTTAAATTGGGCTCAAACTACCTATCCGCGGCCCAAGGTCTAACCCACTTGACTCACTACGACTAAACAAGAATAAAATAACTCAATTCACTACTTAAACATAATAAATTTAATAAAACACAATTAGTCATCAATAATAAAAAATCAACTCCGGTCGGGGTGTTACAATAGGGCTATTTATATGAAAGTGGGTTGATCTTATCAATTTTTTTACTGCTATATGTGTAAATCTTGTAAGTTTTATTTATATATATGTCAATGCACCCATTCAATATCTGATTAAGAGAAGGATTATTGTTCCTATGGTTAGAAAAAAAACTGCCTCATTTCGAACCCTTCTTGATCCACGTCAGCATAATCTTATGATTAGATTAGCAGCCAGTTGCCACACCTCATCTATGGTATAAGTAGCAACCACCCCTTGGATCCGATGCATCCTATAGTATTAAAACTCATTTTGAGTTATGTTAGCCTCAGCAGTATGGTTTTGCTCATTAAATCACCGAGTTAGATGAGACTATTAGTCGAATGGGTATAGTCCGAAGTACCTCGGTTTTGTAACCTGCAAGTCTAGTATTATTACCTTTTGAGATTTGACAATGCATCTTTTTGGATGGGCCGGAATTTTCCACATTACTTTTCCCAAGTTTTTTACTCTTTAAATTTGACCATTGAGAATTTGTCAAATCTATCAATTTGGTAGCTAACCAAATGTGTGGTCTGGATCGTCCCATCGTCAGCTTTCTCTCTCTCTCTTTTATATGTGTGAGTCCATAGAGGGGGAGATGATATGATTTGGTCTCCTAAAGAGCACGCATGTTGCGTAAAATGAGGGACAAGAAGAGAGGATCATGAACACTAATTTAATCAAAACGAAATACTTGCAGATCTGCGCGCACTTACATTCCAATGACACTGTCTGGAGCTGGACACACTCCACCGCATCACATCTTTTGTTCAATTCAAAAGACCAAGTGACCCAACACGAAGCGCCAAAGGCACACCCCTTGCTTATTTTCAAGTGGCATGTATTCTTAGAGGAAGCGATCTATTAAAATTCATCGGCCGGGCCCATTTTAAAACTCAATTAGCTAAATATCATGGGCCTGCCTTATGCTATATATCGTGAAGGACATCCACATAATGGACTCTCGTTTTGTGACAGAGCAAGGTGTGGGACAATGATTTTGGCCGTTTTGTTTTTATTTTTGCTTTTTCATGTTGAATGTGCTTGAGGAGTTGAATCATGTCCATATTATAATAATTTGGTCTTCTACACGCAAATGTGACGGATTTGTGCGTGATATATATATATTCATTTGGAAAAACTATCACATTAAAAAATATATAAAATGGATTGAAACAAAAGTCACAACAATCTCCATTCCCACGGTGGTGGGGTCCTCTCATTTCGAAATGAATCTATAACATAAAAAAGAAAGGGATGTTCGTAGTCAGAATTCGAAAGTGCCTTTAGTTTTCGGCATTCAGCCCCAGGAGTCGATATAGTCATTAATAGCTATAGCGTGGCGGTGATTCATGAGATGAACCTTTCAAATATTAATGACCTTATGCTGCCTACCCCAAATCAAGTTTACAATTGTGGGTCCGGTGTCGCTTCATGCCACCTACCAAGTGGGCTCCACCTTTTATCAGTTTATTAGCCACTGTCGGTAAGCTTTCTCCATTGGCTGATCTCAGAATTTCTAATCGTGTTTGTTCTATCAAACTCATATTTCTACAGGTAGTGATTGGTTCTGAATTCTGATTGGGTGGGAACCGTTGCTGTCGAGTTCAGATTGCTCGAGGGTCGGCCAACCTCTATTATAATATATTAAGCTAGAAGGTTTTGTATCTAATTTTGACCATGTTTTCTAATTTTGATCAGAAGTTATTTTCGGTTTCTACAGCTGCTAAGATACATAAAAACTCACAATACCCGTGATTAGCACGGGAGTTTGTGCTAGTAATCTATTAAGTTTACTTATCAATGTCCTTTCATCACCAAGCATATTTCTTCACTCCAGTTACAGTTGTTCCGGCTTTGTCGAATTGGTTATTTTTTGAAAAAAATCACTTTTAAGTAAAATCCTTTTTTTTTTTTCAAAATGAATATGACCCTAGGCAAAATCTACTTCAATTTAAGTGATTTCTTTTAATGATGACGGTAGATTAAGGTAAGATCGCGATCTTTAAGCTCTTTGGATTCGTATTTGAAAAAAAAAAATGCTCTTCAGATTTCGAAGTGGGTCGAGTAATGAACCTAGAAGGATGGACTCTCTCAATTCATAGCATCGCTTCGTTTGTTAACTAGAATATGTTTTTTTATGAAATTGCAAACGACTTTCAATTCTCTTGCAACAATTATATAAAGGTCTCAATCTCAGGTTTAGAAAAGCATTTGAAATTCTCATATTTTAATTATATATATACTTTTGGTATTACATAAATAGAGTAGACTCAGACTCACACGTATGTTTCAACTTCCAAATAAATTTTGCTGCACCCTGGGGACATTTTTTTTTAAAAAGCTATTTAATCTGACTCTATTCCTGCAAATTGGATTTTAGAATTTCATTGGAGTTAAATATGTTCATTGTAAACAGGCCAAATCTCAATTAAAATAAAGGCTCCAGTCCATTCCAGTCCAGTCCGTGTAAGGGCAGTGGTCCATGAATCTATCTGCATTCAAAGCTCCACTCTTATTATTTTAGGTAGCATTGGATTAAGGTTTCCTGTTTTTTCCATTAGTATTAGTAAAGAAGGACGGGTACACCCATTATTATTTATTATTACCCATTAAAGAGCACTTTACTGCACCGTGCGCCCTTGTAATGATATTGGCTCCACGGGCCCACTAAAAAGCGGGCCACTTGTTTATGAAGCGGGGGGTCATCAATTTGGCATCTCTATATCTACCCAGGAGCTCTCGTTTTTTCATTCATGGCGTTTCATTTCAGTTCGGATAACACCCACACACCTCTTCCAACTACAAATTCTCCTCTATCCAAACGTCTAAGCTGCTGATCTCTATCACTCTCTTTTGCAGTTGATCAGATCTCCTTCCTGTTGACGGAACTGATCGCTTTCTATTGGCATTTGTCCAGCTGATGTGAGGAAGAACAAGTTCTGTTAGCGTCTGCTATAACTCTCAACGGCTTTCCCAGCGATTTGAAAAAGGTTTGATCTCTTCTTCCTTTTTCTCAACCTCGACATTTCTAATGGCTATTGCTATTGCTTTTTTAATCTTTCTCTCTGTCTTCTTTTAAACCTCGCAGGACTTCGGATCATTTCGATCCATAGAAATGTGGTAAATGCGCGCGATTGCTAGAGGTCCGAATCATACTTGTTTGATGAAGAAGCATTTCTTTCTGTAGCGATTGGATTCGACCGAGATTTGTAATTTTTCTTCCCCGATTCCTTCCTTAATCTTTTGGGCGAAGAAACCCTAAAATTCCTAGATACAGTTGGATTTGAAATCTCCTGCTTGCTTTGCTGACTTTGATATCAAAGTGGTAGTGTGATAAATGGATCTTTTCTCGCTGCTTGGGATTTGGTTTTTTCACAATATATAATCGCCTTTTTTTTTTTAGTGTTCCTTCCATCCATGAGTCCACTTTTCAGTTTTCCCCATGTGGTGGCCGTGGCTAGATATATATATATATCATCATAGCTAACAATCGTAGATTTTATCAACTCTTTCTTTTTCTTCTTCTTCGCCCCGGGTTGACTCGGGAAGCGGTCGAGTGGAAGGACCCGAAAGTTTCCCCTTTATAGTCTCACTCGGCTGAGGGCTGGCTGTTGAGTGCTGAGGCTTTGTTGGACTCAGGTGGAAGAAAGTCTTTCCCCTGGGCTCTGACCCGTATATATTGGATTGGGTTACTATTTAACCGCAGATTCTGTCGAAATCTAATATTTTATATCACCACAACACCACAAGCTAAGGAAAGGAAAGGTATCACGAGAGAGGGAAGATTCCATTTACCCACACAAGTGGGGAAGATTCGATTTTATCTGATCGAAGACAAATACATTCCAGTCGTTGATTTTTTTTTTTTTTTTTTTGCAATGGAGGGTTCCAAACCTATGGATTGTACTATTTACTCCGAGCCCAAAGAGAATCCGGTAAAATCCTTGGGCAGCGCAAGTTTATTCAGACTTTCGATTGATTGATTTAAATGTCGGAGGTCTTAAACGGATCCAGATTTGAGATAGGGGTCAGTACCCAATGGGCAAACGACCGACACTTACACAGTAGAGACGGGGACTGAAAGAACAAACAAACAAAATACGTCAAAATCACTCACTCCACGTCATCATATATATGATTTGACTTGGAAGCTAAGCTTTAAATTTTTATAACCGTTGGCAGTAGAGAGCATTAATTGATCGTTGGGGGTATTTGAAAGCTTTCTTTTATTGCCAGATACGCACGCCTCTCGTGAAACGTTACATGGAAGAGACCACTAAAATAAGAATATGAGATCAATGAAAGGCACAAGTAGAAGATATAGATTGGCTGTCTTCTACGTATATGGGTAGTGGGTCTTTATCAGGTTGCAAGAGGGTTGCTTTCGGAATGGTGGGTAATAATGTGGTGTTTTACTTGCCAACACTTGAAAACTCTCATAGATGATAAATCCCATTATCTCTATCAGACTATTATTTCACTGTCAAATGTCTGTTCTGCCTTTAACTTCGTTTTGACTCTTTTAAGTGCATGCCTTGATTGATCTAAGTTGATTTGATTTTGTCAGCTTTGTGGTAATCTTTATACTCTTTCGCTTTCTTTGTTTCAATGTTTGAAATTTGGAGGGCTATGTCTGAGAATGAAACCTGAATTGATACTTGTTACAGTTAGTTTTCAGTGAATTATTGCAACCATTTGAATTTATCAGATTCTATTTATATATATAATTTTTTTTTTCTTCTGTTCCTACTTCGAGGAGGAGGAGGAGATGCTTATTTCTCTGCAGTGCTTGTTGGATTGCTGGTGCTGTTTCATGGAAACAGAGGGGATATGTGATGTCGTGTGCATTTAATTCATGTCTGTTCGGTTTTGCATATAAATTCCTGACTAAAAGCATAGTATATATATGCATATTACAGTATACATAATAAATAAACAGTATACAGAGTAAATAAAGAAGAAATACGAATTAGAGTCTGCATTTAATAGATATTTGTTTCAGTCACCAGGAGGGCATATTTGCAGAAGAATGCTTCCATCATGGAATACTATTCTATGCATCCAAATGTATATTTCCATGGGGGTGATCGTGATCGGTGTATGCTGTTTGCTTTGTGCTCTCATCGGTAGCACAGCTCCAGCTAGGTACAACTAGTTATAGACAAGAAAGATTCAAAATTTATAATATCATGCGAGAGCCAAAACTTCAGCCTATATTGCATTTCTCATGAATCTCTAACTAATTTTCTCATCAGATGAAGAATTTTTTTTTTTTTTTTGACCAAAGCATTATTTCTTTGAGTCTCATTCGTCTGTTTCATGAGTTTTCAATCTTTACTGACAAGATAATGCAATTTCAGTTTTCAGTTGTTAGTCCTGAAAAAGAAAAAAAAGAAAAAGAAAAAGAAAAAAAGAATCATTTTAGCCTGTACTGATTTCTGAACTAGAAAGGTGAAAAGGAAACCATTGCCTAAATTGTTGAATGACCCTCTGACTCTTTAAAGTGTTTGCTTGTTAGTTATCCATACAATTTATTTGCCGTTGACAGATTCGATTTTTTTTAGCTGTTAATTTTCCCTTTGCAATATGCATAAAAACTTAACTTCACGAGGATTTAGTTGGAGAGACCTTGATAGTGCATAAATTCAAGAGAATCCCAATTGGGCCTTGCATGATTTTATGTGGAGGTTTGGCCATCACCTGTAAGGACTTATAGGTTCTTGTGACCATTTCTAGTCATGTGGATGGTTAATTATTTTGTTGTAGTTAGAATTAATGGCTATGTGTTAAATAGTTATTTCCATTTGATCAAGGTCAGATTATTAATCTATAGAATGACGAAATCCATAGCAGTTCTTTTCTTTGTATGATTCATTATTCAGCAACTGTTTCTTTCCTATGAGCAAGATTGAACATCATACATTCTCATGAAATTGATGTTCCATATTTAAGATGACCAAAAGATTTGGTGCTTTACCAGGGAAGTAACTGTGTCAAATACTGTCTCCTGATCATTACTACTAATCAAAAGCTAGATTTTATTTCTAACCACTGGATGACATCTAACAGGTTGCTGTTGCTTTCTTTGGACTTTTACTGAAATAAATGAAGCTCATACTGAATGTTGCTGTTGCTTGCTTCAGCAGTCTTCTATGGTTTTGGTGCATTTCTTGTGGTTAGTATCAAATCATAATTGACCACATAGCCATCATTCTTTTATATAGGTTCAAGGGAAACAAATCTAACAGGTTACTTTTTGTGGGGCCTCCTGGATGTACACCAAACATTGGGGAAGAGGGATGCGTAGTGTGTGGATTGGGGATTAGATAAAAATGGGTCCAATCAAAATAAAAATGGTCCAAACCTACCCTTGACTTCTGGATGGCGTAGCTTTACCTTCAAAATAAAGTGCAAACTTTTGTGATCAAATCCAATGGTGGGATATGAGTTAGGTGAATGTCAAATTAGGGCGAGTGCCAATGCCATTTGCCCATTACACAGGGTGAAGATGCAGATGAGATAGATACTTTCTTTGAAATAAAAAAATCCCATTTTCAGAATGTAATCTCACTTGGAAAACCCATCTTAGAGTTTTTTCCAAGACCAATTCTAAGGCTGAATTTTATCATTATAAAATTTGATTGCTTGGTCTTACTGTTGGCAGATGAACTTCCACAAGGGCCAAGTGCAGGAAAATGGACATGCGTATGTGCTTCTAGCGATTTTAAAACAGATAGTCATGCCTTTGTCACCAACTGCTCCACAGCATGTGACTGTAGACCTGGTATGTCTCTAGTGTGAATGATGTATCATTGTTAATTTGATGGCGTTTGTTTGGTACAGTTCCATGGTGGAGAAACATCTGTCATCATAATCTGTTTTTATTCATTGGTTACATTTATACAACTCATGCGGCTATATCTAAATAACACACCAGATTCAGCCTTCCAATATGTTGCAAATCAGAATGTTATGATTTTGTTATCTTTTATAGCTTCTTATCCTTTTGATTTTTGAGGGTTGCCAGACTTCTTTTAAATTTTGATGAAGTGAAGCAACAAGCAAATTTTACCCGCAGACCATTTATCTGTTGAGTCTACAAATCTCCATTTATAATTGTTATTTTTGGCTTCACTTTTAGAGGGTAAAGGGAGAAAGTGCCATCTTACCCGTCTCAGCAAACTCATAAATAATTATTGTATCATGGTAGTGAATGAGGGCTGACTTTAGCCTCTTTACTGAAGATGATATAGGAGGATCAAATGGAACAAAATGGACATGCTTTTGTAGCAGTGAGGAAGCACCTGCGACATTGGGTAACATCCACAGCGCCAGTTGTTTTACATCCTGCAACTGCACTTCAGGTAAAAGTTTCACATTTACTATTTGTACATCTTTGATATGCTCAGTAGTTTGGCCATGTCCATTCTGTCTTCATGTCAAAACTAATATAGTTGAAGAAGATGCCGATGTAGTTTTGATAGAAGAAATGTCACAAATATGAAATACCTACAATAATTGTATTAGTGAAATGTGTATGCTAGTGAAAGATCAACATTGTATATTGACACAACTTGATTAATGGTATAATAATATTTTATTGCATGTGATTTAGTTGTTTTTTAATCATTATTTTTTCATTTTAATTTCAAAATTGCAGTTTAGGATAAGGTAAGCTTAAGTGTGTGGAGAAAGAGAGAGAGCTTCTCCAGTGAACGGTACTGAATGGAATTTTGTTCAACACAAAAAAATTGTAAAAAGAAAACCATTATGTGTGCAAAAAGAAAACAAAACAAAACAAAAAGATATTGGAAGGAGAGGAGGCTGCAGCAGCAGTTGTCATTGCTGTTTTTTCAGGGCCAAGATGAGAGAGGGGGGGGGGGGGGGGGGGGGGGGGGGGTGGTGGGGCGCTGTGGGGGGTTACATGGGGTAATATAAGCATTGATATGGAAAATCCGTTTGTACCTAATGTGGAATGCGGACAGGCAGAGAGCTCTATTTTGTCTTTGCTCTCTTCGCCTTCGACGTCACTCTGTCAACTCTGTCACTCTCCTGTGTCATTAGAGACGTTGTTTTCTAATGCCAATCGATTTCAAAGTGCAATTTGCGATTCCTCTGTGGATGCAATGTGATGCATTCCAATCATTGGGAGGGGTGATGGAAAGAGGTGTTTGTGTGGATTCTGGATGAGCCAAACCCTAGAACTAAATTTAATATTTTCAGCCATTATTAAATTTAGATTCTGGGTCATTAACAATCATCGGTGAGCTAGGTGAGTGTGAACATTTAGATTGATCATCGGTGAGCCTCATGAAGGAGTTCCTAATTTTTAAATATCAAACACTGGAAAGCTTTCCTATAATTTGTATAAATTCTGCTCATATGGTGCTTATTCCTTTCAGCTGGTAACACCAGAACTTGACTTTGGTGCCATTTTTATATGTTGCATTCAGGTTCTCAAGATACTTCAAGTGCTCCTAGGAAGCGAATTTCTAGTAAAGCAGTTGTGTACATTCTCTTACTTTGTGTGGCGTCCACAACTGTTGCTTTTCTTGCTTCAGTTGCATGCTGTATCTACCGGAAGGATAAATGTCCTGTGCAACCGCCAATATTTTCAACTGATAAGGACACAAGTTGGAATAGTGCTGCCAATTTAATTAGCCATAAATCCGTCTCAATGCCAGAATTTCAGGTTAAGATGAAATCTCACTTCAAACCATTCACAGGTAATCTGTTTGACCAAGGTCTTTAAACTCTGCCTCACTTGAACGTGTACCACTCATGTTGGCTATAATCCATAATTCTTGCACTAATCTTAATTTAAGAATGTCTCCTAATTTCAGAATGTTTCCTTTCCTTCTTGTTCTTGGTTTATACTAAGCCGGTCATTACTTTGTTGTTCTTTATTAATGGCATAAGAAATACCACCCTAGTCTGGAATAACTGCATGTTCTTTCATTCAGACCTAAAATTTGTAGTCACCATGAGGTGTATCCTTTTCTCTTCAGGATGCATACACAAGGCTTCTTTCATGTTTAGAAGCAAAAGGGGAATGATACCTGGAGCAATTATCCAATTCTCTTACTATGAATTGGAGCAAGCTACCAATAAATTCTCAAATTCTCGTCTGGTAGGACTTGGTGGGAGCAGCAATGTTTATCGTGGTGAGCTCAGAGATGGAAGAGTTATTGCTGTGAAGCGACTAAATTTGCAGGGAGGTCCCAATGCAGATTTTGACTTTTTGACTGAGGTACTGATAATAATACTACCATTTCTTTTACTCTTCATTTACGATACTTGGATACTTCAAAATAGGCAACATATCATGTTGTTTCATATCTGATACTTTACTTTTTATATGTAAAATCCATGTCCCTGCCATATCACACCCTACTATATCCATGCCATATTGCCATATCTGGACATCATAGCTCTTCATTAGTTGCGTAATGTGCTTCTTGCCTCTATCCCACTCATAGGATGAAGGAAATTTTTTCTTCTTCCCAGAATTTTCTAGTATAATCCTCTTATTCTTAATTATGGAACCAAAAAATAAAGGAAGAAAAAGTATTTGGAAAGATGTTTGTATTGAACTATTGTCATCCAGGCTTTAGAGACTTTTGGGCATGATTCTTATGATTTTTTTTTTTTTTTTGTTAAAAATGCTTTTATAGATTTGGGTTCATCTTTTTCATTATGAAACATGATTCTCGTGATTCCAATAGGAGAAATCACTTCTTGGAACTTGTGAATTGTGTAGTCAAGTTTGTTCCATTTTGTCCGAAATTAGGGAAACTCTTTGTTACATTATAAGAATCAGAAAATTTGCAGCCATAGAACGATGAATATTTAGGCCCTTGTAGTCTGTTTCAATTTATTTTGTTTGTACTTTGACCGATTCATTCTGTTTCAATCTGTTGTGCTCAATATTTTTTTCCTGTTATTCTCTGATTATCTCCATTTAATCTGTAGTCTTCTATATATTTTTGCTAGTTGTTTCAATGTCTTTGGCAGATAAAAAGTCAATATATTTGGGAAACATGTTATTTTTGAAGAGAAGCAAATGTTACATCCCCTATTTATTTCAGCATAGATTTAGGGCACGTTTGGTAAATAGAGAAGAATACTCTATTTAGAGGATTCTCTCCATCTCCTGGAACCAAGATATCCTCATAGAGAATCTCTAGGAGAATTTCAAGTTTGGTAAAAGAGAGGATTCCGACCATACGTAGGATGTGTGATCCAATGGTTATAATTTTTTTTGTCAAATTTCTCAAAATCCATGAAAAATCAAGATCTGACCTGGCACCATATAGATGTTTTTGGCTGTCTAGAGAATTTGAACGGTAGGATCATACAAATGGGGGCCATGGGAATACAAAATTTCAATTTTAGGGTCTGGACTTTTTCAGAAATATCTAAAGATCTATGAGGGATTAATGGCTAAGACTTGACCAAATGGCCATTTTGGGCTTTTTATTGATGATTATTGGTTTGGATCGTGATTAAGGAATGCAAAAGGTAGGGTTCCAAAGGAAAAAATTGTAACCTCCAAGTTATTGCCCAGTAAGAGTAACATCTTCTTTTTCTTCGTTTCGTCATTGGGGAAAGGCATCGGTCATAATTTTTTTTTGCTATTTTCCCATTATCCGTGATGAAGCACCTTGCGAAATTTGTTTTAGTTTTTTTAAAGAGAATGGATGGTTCGGGTTTTGCAAATGGGCCCACAGAATTTCAAAAATCACGATCCAACGTTCTGGAATTCTTTTTTTTCAAATTTACAGAAAAATATGACGAATCAACGGTTGATTTTTGGTCTACTAACCCTTTTGGACCTTCTAAACTTTATTAATGGTTTGGATCATGATTATGGGTTCCAAAGCAAAAACCGCTAACCATATTGTCCATATTGTTACTGTTTGAGCGTTGTAGCTCTGCCTTTCCTCAACACATGGATTTTCAGAATGAGACGGGGGAGGTTTGACCGGCATTTTATTTGGAAGTGAGGACGTGAAGACTCTTTAGTGTGATTTTCCACGCTCATCCAAATGTGGATTTTCCACGGAAGCGCAGAAAACCGGGAAAAATCCTTCGTGCAGACTGTTGCCAAACATGCCCTTAGTGTTTGCTATGTCTGAAAGACATGTCATAAGTATGAAGTGTTAAGACAAAAGGACAATAAATAAAGGTAGTACTGGGTTTCTCACATGCTTGTGGTGGAAACCAACATGAAGTTGGAATGTCTATCAGGAAGAATCACTCCCAAGAAAATAAAAAGGGAAAAAGAAAGTACCTTATGATTAGAGATTTCGAAGTTCCCTTTTGCAGGAGTAACTATCAGTATTTGCATAGGGTCAATAAGGTGGATGCATTAATCTTTTAGTTTGACATAATAGTTAATTTTCATGATCCTATGTGTAAACATCAACTCAGTTGGTAATTTGTAGATGTCTTTTACTGTTGAAATGAAAAAAATGTAGATGTCTTGTCACTAACCATTCTGATCATGTTTAGATTGGAAGCATGTTCAATATCCCAGAAAATTAACAATGAAACACAATGAGTCAAATGCGGATATTCATCCAGTGTTACAAAATTCTGTTAGTTTCGGTCAAATTTTTTGAATAATTTCGGTTCGTTCGGTCTACCGAAACGAACAGCACCCCTGTAATTATTCTTCCCAGAATTCATTTAAATTAGTTCGATTCGGTCCGAATTTCATGATTTCGGCCAATTCGTCCAATTATTCGTTCCAGCATGTAGGTAACCTTTAAAATAGAAAAAAATGAAAACTGTGAGTGGGTTAAACATAATTTTTTTAACCTAAAAGTAAAAGAAAAAAAAAAAACCTTTTGCCTTTTGGCTTAGAGAAATTCGTGGGCTCCACAGTGAGCCTATCTATTAAAACTCTAAATAACTATATGAATAAGCTATCCAATAAAAAAAAGTTTAATCAAATTTTATTCCAATAAAAAAACATTTTAATATGAATAAGCTATTCAATTTTCACTCTAATATGAAATAGCCCATCAAATATAAATTAACATATTGCATTGATTTAGGAGAATAAATTAAATGTATCATATATTAATTTTACATTTTAATATTTAAAATAATTTTTTCCGAAATACTTCACTGAAATTTCCGAGTCGGCCAAAACATTTCATTTGGAGGCCAAACCGAAATGGCATCCGAACCGAATTTTACAACTATGTATTCATCTCTAGAAATAATTTTGAGCCTCTGCATGTTGGTGCTTGCACTTATGTCTCACTGCACTTCTACAGATCGAACTGATATCAAGGCTGAACCACTGTCATGTAGTGCCTTTACTTGGGTACTGTTCGGAATCCCAAGGAAGACATGTGGAGAGACTTCTGGTATTTGAATACATGTCAAATGGAAATCTAAGAGATTGTTTGGATGTTACCCAAGGCAAAGAACCCATAGACTGGGGGACACGTGTTGGGATTGCACTTGGAGCTGCAAGGGGCTTAGAGTATCTCCATGAAGCAGCTGCTCCAAGGATTCTGCATAGGGATGTCAAATCTACCAACATCCTACTGGATGAAAAGTGGAGAGCCAAGGTAGGAGGGTTAATCACTTTGGAAATATTATGATTAACTCAGGCTGTTTTTCTACAGAATATTGGCACAGCCGAGTCAAACATTTGAAATTGCAGGGCTCATTTCCAATTTGGGACCTCATACTTGAGTTTTTGAACTTGATTACATAAATCATCACCATCATCGTCACCGAAGCCTTGAACCATATATATGGGACGGCTTTGTCAGTTATTTTCGGCTCAAGTCTATTTGTGTGATAAAAACAACCCATGAATTTCATAATATTTTCTCCTTTTTTGTAAAGTTAATTTCTGTTTGCAGATAACTGATCTTGGGTTGGCCAAACGTCTAATGGCTGATGATCTTCCTAGCTGTTCGAATTCTCCAGCAAGAATGCTGGGGACATTTGGTTACTTTGCACCAGAATGTGCAATTATCGGTAGGGCCTCACTGAAGTCTGATGTTTTCAGTTTCGGCGTGGTTCTCCTGGAGCTGATCAGCGGACGCCAACCTATCAACAGATCATGCAAAAGGGGCGAAGAAAGCGTTGTGATATGGGTAAAATGCTTTACAACATTCATTACTAATGTCAAATTAGGAGAAGTTCCCAGCTTAAGTTGTACACTTTTGGTCCCTTTCATTAAGAGCGAACGAAGTGTGTGTGTGTGTGACTAAAACAGTGTAATCTTTGTGGCTCCGCAGGCAAATCCTCTGTTACATGATAGCAGGAGGCTTGTATCAGAATTAGCTGATCCTCTACTCAAAGGGAACTTTCCAGAAGAGGAGATGCAGATAATGGGTCATTTGGCCCGAGAGTGCCTACAACTGGATCCTGATTCCCGACCATCTATGAGTGAAGTTGCTCAAATACTCTCTACCATCACTCCAGATAAATCTAGACGGATAAATTTCCCTGTCAATTTATTTCAGGTGCATGTTTTTCTTTTTAAGTGGATATAATTGGGCACTCTATCTTACTTTTGGAATCTTCTTCAGGATAACAATGGTATTGCCTATGCTAGTTAATGTTAGTGATATTTATTTAACTTATTCACCCAATAATAATAATATTCAAAAATTGTAGCCATTACCATCAATGCCTCCATCATGATTAATTATGTTGCATCTTATCATCAGACCCCATAAATGTTTAACTTGAATTAGTAATCTCTGCAAAACTCAACTTGAGGCTAAAGCGTTTCTTTACAATGAAAAACAGAATTACCAGAAGAGCCTATCATTTAGAAAATCTTGAAAAGGTTATTTTTTTATGAAACAGATGTTCATTTTTTTTATTCCAATGAATGTCTAGAGTATTTTTGTAGACACTGTTGCCTGTTTTGCATTAGCTGCTTTCTATGAGCCCGAGTTGAAATCTTAATTTTATGTTTAGAAACTGTTTGCATAGAGTTGAATTTTGATGGTTCGGGTTGCTTCAAAAAAATTGAGATTAATTAGATTTTTTTATTTCTTGTTTACTTTTCTTTTTTAATCCAATATTTCAAAAAGTTTTTAAGGCTTGAACTCAAACTCAAAGTAGATCTTTTAGTTTCCAAACTTCCTTTAAATTTCTTTTGCTAACCATTCCTTCCAAAACCTCGAGGTGTTAGCAGAGGCAACATAAATATTTTTCAATACTCCCCCTCGGGTGGAGCCCACTCCTCAACACTCCCCCTCAGGTGAAACCCGGTGGGCTTTTTTGGCGGCACACGTTTTTTTCGAGTCGAGTCGTTCCTCCTAGGATTTGAACTTGCGACCGGTTGGCTTTGATACCATCTTAAGTTTTCTTTAGCTAACCATTCCTACCAAAACCTCAAGGTGTCAGTAGAGGCAGCATAAATACTTTTCAATACTTCCCCTCGAGTGGAGCCCACTCCTCAACAACTTCATCTAGCCAATTTTTTTATTCAAGTAGACTAGGTGGAAGGTAATAAAATTCCACCGGCAAGTTTTAAATTTCCTATGCTAACCAATCCTACTAAAACCTTGAGGCTTTATTAGGGGCAGTGAAAATACTTTTTCAACACTCTCCCTTAGGTGGAACTTGGTTGGCGGCACACTTTTCAGGGCATGCACATTTCAGCACCGATTTGTTACTCTTGGGATTCAAGATTTGTGATGGTTGGCTCTATCTACCATATTAAATTTCCTCCGCTAAACAATCCTACCAAAACCTCGAGGTATATTAGTAGGCAGTGGAAATATTTTTCAATAGGAAGAGCATGATGAGATAAGCACACTTTTCAGGGCATGCACATTTCAGCACCGATTTGTTACTCTTGGGATTCAAGATTTGTGATGGTTGCCTCTATCTACCATATTAAATTTCCTCCGCTAAACAATCCTACCAAAACCTCGAGGTATATTAGTAGGCAGTGGAAATATTTTTCAATAGGAAGAGCATGATGAGATAGAGCATGATGCTCAGTCGTGGGATCATTAAAAAATATGATGCATGACACCAGTAGTTATTCTGTGATTGTTTTATGCAGAGCTCCATGTCTCGTAGCGTGAGAAGTGTTGCAGAAACCGTGGAGAGGCCCGAAGAACGCACCATCAATGTGGTTTGCAGTGGAGAGCTGAAGCAAGCTGCATCTGAGAAACAGCCTATTCCATGTTCTTTGCCATTAGCAAATGATAGAGATTTCTGTGATGATAATGGCAGTAAAGAGGCTGATGATACGCTGTTGTCCATGGATTATATAGAGAGACTGGTTCTCATAAGCTCCCAAGCCCAGAATTCTCCGGAGGAGGAGACTGTGGACTTGACTGAGCCACGGTTTGAGTCATTTTTGGAGGCTAATGCTCCTCAGTCCATTTAAATGATCCTCTCTCTCAAGTAAATTTCCGAAATGCTTCTCCATATATGGTTAAAGCGACCATGACTCCATGTCAGCATGTCTAAAGCATAGAATAGCCAATATAGCAGGCATGTGATGACGCTTATATATAGTGCGGGCGTGAGTGGTGATGTGGCCAGTTTACCGTGGGTTTTTGTTATTTCCCCCTGGTTGGAGAAAGCAACAGCCAACAGGAACTTGAGAAAATGACAAAGTTCATCATCCTCTGAAATAAACGGGGACTGGAGATTTGGGATTTATGTAATGAAATGCATATGTTTCTGTTGTAATGCTTCTGTACAGATAAATGTAGATCAGACTAGATCTTCTAAGAACCTTCTTTCATCATTGCAATGGCAAAATTTGTGGGTTGTACTCTCTGTCTCTCTACTGTCGAGGGTGGTAAATGGCGATGCAGAGGGCAAGCGAGGTTTGATCTTTTTAGCTGAGCAGAAAGACAAATCTCATAGATGGGTTTGTAAGTGGACAGAGGCTGGTCCGGCCCAATTCTAGCTGGATTTGGCTGCGTTTCTGGACTTTGGGCTGGAAGTGTTTCTCTCGCCCAATGATCACGTGGGTGGGGCCAGGGTGTTTCCCCTCTTACCTCCCTGTGAGCCATGAGATCTTTCCCCACGAGCTTAAACATAGTGGGCGACTTTACGGTCCTTATCATTGTAAATGGCCATGACAAGGATTATGCAAATGGAGTTGTTCTTGATTTTTAAGGTCATGTGAGCTACATAGTGGGTGACTTTAGTCGGACTCCATGCAAGATTGATGACCATTTAGAATATTAATCTTCTGAACCTTGTGAGCTGGCTTTTACAGTTCCATTGTTGAACTCTACGAAAAAAAAGTAAGATCAAAATTCCTATCCATCTAATATTGTATGCAAAACCTATTAAAAGTTAATAAGAGGATATACTTGATCCAGTCAAATGTATGATAATGATAGACCCCACCAATAAGTGTGAAATTCTATTGAACCAAATTGTGACTGACTGCCGGTTTGAAGACTGAAGTCAAATGTCCTCATTGAGGTTTGCTATTAGTTGCTACGAGAGTATGCTAGCAGAGCTACGCCAGTATGTTGCACAACATGCAGACCAACCTGTAATGCTGTCACATAGCTTCATTTGAAGGATGGTATGTATGTACTGTGGTATTGCTTATTCGTTTTGACTTTATTGGATATATTGAATCTATTCGCTTATTCTCTTTGTTGCCTTGGTAGTAGAGATAAACATGGTAGTTTTGACTAGAACAGTAGGACCAGGCTGCTAGATTGGATTTAATGCAAACCCACTTCTAGCTCAAGTTCATGATGATTTCATTTGGTTAGGAATTTATGCTGTTATGGTTACCGCAGGTAGTGGTTGCCTGGAAACTTGTCGGATACTCGGATATCACTGAGTCTCACATATTAAACAGTGTGATCCATCTTCTTTTAGAATACTAATTTTCAGGGGTCTGAAAAAATAAGCTAGGACAGGGATTTCTTAAACTACATTTTATCTAAAACCCACATGCATCCAAGTTTAAAAGCTAATCTGATTGAGAAGCTTTAACTGAAAAAAAGGAGAAAATAAATGATAATCTCAATGAAAATAGAGGAGTGAAGTGTTAATTTGTTACAAATGGGCTCTGGTGGATCTATAATACTTCGATGTACAGAATTTTGCCTTTCACTTATATAACCTGCCAAACAATTAGCCACTGGATTTCCTCGTTGATGTATGTGCATTCTTGTAAGGTTTATTAAGGCTGTTCTTTCAATTCTGCTTGCTGGTTTCAACCTGTAAATTGAGTAGATCATGTGATGGATCTTTTAGGGTTTCAAGTCAGTGACGGTGTTCATGGAATCACCTTCTGTCTGTAGGAGGGGGATAGTGAGTTTGAAGGTAAGCAACAGTTAAGTAGGACACAATATTCAGCTTATCTGAGTGCTGACTTGTAGTGTGGTATAAATGGGAATGGATGGCTGCTAGAATTTTTTTTTTATGATCTCCAACAATCACTACTTCAAGGCATTGGTTTCTGGAAGAGAATACTTATCTCAAAAGCCTGCTAACTGATTGAAGATAAAGGACCATCAGACATTATCTTTTCCACTACCTTTTACGGTTGGTTTCCCTTTGACTTAGGCTCCTTCTGAAGAACCAGGGACTGATAACTTGGCACAAATAAAGAAAGTCACTATTCTTTTTTTCCTTTCCACGGATACCTTATCTCTTATCCTAAAATGGACTGGTAAGTCTCTGGAGTATTCCTCCTTCACAATCATTTTAACCTGGAATGTGTAAAATCCAAAACATTCGTAAGGGTCGCCCAACAGTATGGCTCAAAGAAGGTCAAGGGGTATGTTAGTTTCCTCTCACAATCACATGAACAAGGAAAAAGGTTGAAGTATCGGAAGAATTGATATTAACTATTGTAACTTTTCTTTAACAAAGAAAAACTATTGTAACTTTGACACAAGTGATGATGAAGTTGCCCGTTTCAAATGCTCACGTATGGTGCAATTTGATTTCCCCACAATTTGGTTGACTTTCTTGTCTGTTTTTTTCTTTCCCTCCCAAGAGGGTTTGACTTCCCCCCCTCTTCTAACTGCCATTTGCAATTCCTTTTTACTTGTTGCTTGCAGCATTGAATGGTAGATGGGGGCAGAGAAGGTATGGAATATGAAAGAAGGAATGTTAGGTGCAGAAAACCACAACCTAGATCTACATTTGTTAAAACTGAAGCTTACAACACAAACTGAGACCTGGCTTCTCATTTTCCTTGGCAGTGCTAGTAGGTGATGGATCCCCCTCCCGACGAGCCGTTTCTCCCAAGGGCTCCTCCTCCTCCTGATGGAGGACCTAACGATTGCCTCATGTCATGGTGAGAATTCTCTTATTTTTCTTTTATGGTTTTGCAGAAATATAATGCCCATACGGGACACTGTATGTGGGGGATGTGTATTTGTTATAAATGTGAATCTTGACATTGTGTGCGCTCTTTTTTTATTTTTTGATCTTGACAGTTTATGGTTCCTCTGCTGTTGTGGTCTGTTTACAAGCTGCTGCCCACCTCTATTTGAGCCAGGACCTCCGCCACCATGACTAATCCAGCACTTCTTTTCTTCCTCTCCTCCTCAGCTTTTTGGGAGGAAATTTACTTGGGAGTGTTTCTTCTGGAAAATCTCATTTGTATTATTTGTACTGGTTGTGATTTTGAACAACTGAGATGCTAAATTATGGTTTCTTTCTTTCATTAGTCCAGTTCCTTTCCAGATGGTTATTTTTGGTTTGCTTGGACTCCGTGGGCTGAATTCATTGTTTGCAGACCCTGTTCAATCAGGGCTGAAAACTTTTTTGCGATGGTTAATATAATGGTCCAAACTATACTGTGATATGATATCAGTCCAATTCACACCGTTTATTTCTGATAAATCTTCAAAATGCTTTGAAAAAGAACAAAAGAGAGGAGTTGATGGACTTGTTATTGACTGTTTGTAGGCTGTCTTTAGTCTATTTGATATAATATTACCCTTTTGAAATATGATATGGTGGACATTAGGCTTAATCATTTACTTGCATTACCCATTCACAGTCCTGCCTCCCTCTCTCTCGGATTGCTTCCATTTTGTCCAATTTGTTAGGCATTGTATTTGTACTCGGAGAACGGGTTAAGAATTGGTAATTTGGTATTGGAACTCATATTGGCTGGAGATTAAAAAAAAAAAAAAAAATCCTATTTACATCTCACTTGTGATTGCTATGAGATATTGAGTGAATTAGCAGCATTCATTTGATTTCTTTTTCAGCTGGAAAAATGTAATAATAGTCACCTATTTCCAATCTGTACCCATGATGCGGCGATGTGCATTGGTAGTAAGTAGCAAGTTTGCCAGACAGATTGACACTTTTAATTAGTGACAATTCCACCATATATGAAAAATCTCTCTCATATCCTACCTTTTAATGGCAAGATTAAAAAAAATGCGTTCAAATCATCTTACAGTAGACATGCTAAAATATAATTAACAACAAATTACTTAAATTGTGTTTGCAACAACTCTTTATATGTTATTTAAAGATTTATTTGTGCAATGCGGAGGAAGATGAAATACATAATTTTTTTTCTGTGAAGACCGAACTCCGACTCATAAAAACTCAAAATTTTCCTTTTGAGTTATAGTTGCTGCACCCCGGATGACCATAAAAGGTATCCGGCGGAAAAGAAACATCCACTTAAGAGGAAAATGGCTTGCACATCCAAAGTCTATGTTTGTACGTATTGGGGCCGGGGGCCTCACAAATTATCAAAGACCGCCTGCGTGGCCTGTAGGAACTACCTGGTTCATATCACAATCATCCAAAATTGACACTGTTTGAGTTGCACCATGCAAAATTTGGCATCCAAAATATCTTCTGCAGCGACAAGAGTTTGGACAAATTTTGAAATTCTCAAATTATTACTTTTATTGACCGAATGAGATTTTAACATTCTCACACAAATAATAAGTCATTGGTGACTCTATAAACGGTGGTGAGTCTCACAGTGCTCTTCCTTTTAAGTCAAACTCAAGTATTGTAATTTTCTTTGTTAAAAAAAAAGTATTGTAAATTTCCTACTTTCCTGTTTTTAGCATCAGTAATAAAAACATAAAACTATTTTAAGCGGGTCCCAAAGTCTGGGAGAGGGATTTTATGTAGATTGGCTACTTAGACCAGTATTTGAAAAAAAAAAAAGGGCTTTCATTCGAGTGAGCCACTTAGGCCCCACATCCACGGAATTGCCTACAACTTCTTCTTTTCTTTTCTTTTCTTTTTTTTGCGCTATCGGAGGGCCCTCAATCCTTTGGGCTTGATAAATCCCTCTGGGCACAGAGGGAAGCCGGGTAAACCCCATGTAGCCTCAGTGTATAGTGCAGTTTCGAACATACAACTTTCGGGTACAAATCGTGGTCTTATACTAACTGAGCTACCCCTTTGTGTTTTACTCAGAATTTCTCTTTCAGAGGAGTAGAAAAAGAAAGAAGTTTGTTTAGATAGGTGGTGAATTGAAATAAAGTGAGGTAAAACACTAAATCAAGAGATAAGGGGATAATGATGGTCTTTTTTTTTTTGGTTGTTAATTTGGGATTTTTTTGGCTCTTTGTTTAAAACGAGAACATGAAAGTTTTTGTCATTTAGTGGAGAAAAAATAGATTGATTTTTTACTCTTTTTTCTTTTAATTTTCTTTATAAAGGAGGGAATCTTGAATTTGTGTATTTTTATAAAAATAGGGATAATGGAGGCTTTACTTCACCTCAATTTACCATTCATCCGAATTGCCCGAAGTTATCCGTGGTTGGCCTGCCATTGATCATGATTTAGATTTCGAAGAGATTGTCCCTCACTCGAGTTTAAAATTTTTTTTTTATTGTTTTTTTATTTTTTTTATTTTTTATCTTTCGATTTCACTTGGCTAAAGGCTCAGATGAGATGATATTCATCCATTCCTCGACTCGGAGGGAAGAGTGGGGTGATCGGGAGTGACGGAAGCCCTAAAACCCTAGTACACAAACTCAAAGCCTCAAATTCCAAATACGACGACTATGTATATATGATGAGGCATTTCGGCTCTTTCTCGTGAATGTCGGGAAACAAAGGGGGTGCTTTTGTAAAATTTGATGCAAAATATCTAAAACGGGCCTTGTCTATAAATCGTATCTTATCACATTCACAGAGAGGCAACGCATCATCCATTCCAGTATCTCATCTAGTAGTCCTCTCCTCTCCTCTCTCGTGAAAAAACCTTATCTCTTCTTCTTTCTCCTTCTCAATGGCTTCCTCCTCATCTGCGTCTCTTCTCCTCTCTTTCATCTCCCCCAAAACCCTAACCTTTCCCAAAGCCTCTTCTTCCCTTTCTCTTCCTCTATTCCGGGGTGGATTCATCGAACCCAAGAAACCCATCTCGCTGTCCGCCTCCTTCTCTCTTCTCCCCCCAAAATCCGCCAAATCGACTTCTCTTTTCGTCCGAAACGTAGCGGTCTCTTCCGAATACGACCAGGACGAGGATGTATCTGAAGAGGAGGAGCCCAGCTTCTCCCCCGATTTGAAGCTCTTCGTAGGGAACCTTCCCTTTAACGTCGATAGCTCTGAGCTTGCTGGCTTGTTCGTTCAAGCCGGAAATGTCCAGATGGTCGAGGTGGGTCATCGGTGTTCGTTCCCCTTTCTCTATTGTATATATTCTATGCTGCTTTTACTTTGTTTGATGAATACGTTTGAGGGGTTTTGGATGTTGGGGTTTTTGGTTTTTAGGGTTTATTAACAAATAGGAATTTCGGTTTTGGGTTTTAGAATTTTTTTTTTTTAATCATTTGTTCGTGCCGACCCAGAGTGACCAGGTCCACAGGGGCCCACTAAATGAAGAATCAAGCATCCAAGCCCAACAATTTTGGATTATTTGGGCCACCATGGCCCGCTTATTGAAGAATCAAGCACAGCAGCTTAGACCCAGGCCCAACATAACAAGTATGTTGCTGGGCTGCCATGGGCTAAGTACTTGCCCATTTGTGATTGGGCTTGGAGACCTGACCCATTATTAGCATTACGATGGGGCCGGTTCTAGTTTGGGCCTGAGTTGTTCTGGTTCACTACATCCTCTGACATACAATACAAATTATAGGATTCCTGTGGATGAGTTGTTGAATGTTTGTTTTATTTGATCTCTAAGTGGGTTACTGCTGCAGGTTATTTATGACAAAACAACTGGAAGAAGCCGAGGGTTTGGTTTTGTGACAATGTCTTCACTTGAGGAAGTTAAAGCAGCTGAACAACAGTTCAACGGCTATGTGAGTTTTCTTATATGCTTTTAGTGTAATCTTTTGTCATCCATCATATTTGCTTGTATTATGGTCTTTTATAAAGGTGCTTTCCTTCCTCATTTTAGATTGTAGGGATACAACAAATTGGCCATCGTACTGTTTTCACCACTTGTGTATATCTCAGAGAGGAGAGAAATTTGCGAGACTTATGTCTATATGAAGCATTTTATGTGCCACACAGTTAAACCCTTCTGTAGAGTGCATGTAACTCAAATTAAATGTTGAATAGGTTACTCCAAACCACACCAACCACATCATGACTTGGGTTGTGTTTTAATGAGTCCACTTGCTTTACATAGTGCCCCATCAAGAACTCTTTGAATTGCTTGAAAAACTTGACTAGATACCTGAAAACCTCAGTCAAGCACTTTCAAAATTTTAAAATTTCAAAAAAGAAAAAAAAAAGAAAAGAAAAAATATGGAACCTTGTTGAGTAGTTCACCAAGATTTATGTGGAGCCAAGCTAAGACCCACATTAGGTATTAAGTCGAGTTCAAGTTTAAAGCCTCAAAATGATGGGCATCCCTATATTTGATTATATCCAATGCCTTGCTGCATCCCTATTTTCTATCCCTTTAGGGTTTTGAGTATTACCGGCTTACCAATCACCACCAAGTAGAGGCTCGCACTTGCATCCATTTAGTGGGTTGTTGTGATCATGTTATTTTTTAAATTTAATTGTAATGGGAGGAGAATACACATTGACATTCATTTTTCTGTATATCAGGAATTCAGCCTGCCCTTGTATTAGGGACAGTTGATTTTATACATCTTCTTTTCCCATCCCTTTGTAGTGTCTTTTTTCTGTGCCAAAACTATATTTCTGTACTTTTGATTTACTTACATTTGATTTATATTATTAGCTTCTAACAGTTCCTTTCATTTAGGATTTTGTTGGATAAGATGTTCTTACTAGTGTAGAGTCTCTTCTGAATATATATTTGTGTTACAGGAACTTGATGGGAGGCCACTGAGGGTAAACTCCGGGCCGCCTCCACCAAAGGACGATCTTTCCCCTAGAGGATTCCGAGTTGGGGGCGGTGCTGAGGCTGCCAATCGGGTCTATGTTGGTAACCTTTCATGGGGTGTAGATGATGTTGCCCTTGAGTCCTTATTCAGTGAGCAAGGGAAAGTTATGGAGGCTAAAGTTGTTTACGATAGAGACAGTGGCAGATCAAGAGGTTTTGGCTTTGTTACATACAGCTCTGCTGAGGAGGTTGACAATGCAATTTCATCTCTAAATGGCGTGGTGAGTTTATTTGATCAATGGTTTTATGAGTTCTTTGAGGTGCAATTATTATCTACAAGTTTACAAACACATCATTGTGGCCTAGAATAACTTCTTCAGTCATTTTACTGATGGAATAGATTTTAGTGTATTATGTCTATCTAGAGTTTCTTTCTTCTTCTTCTTCTTCTTTTCTGTTTTTTTTTTTTTTAAGAATGGTGTGGGCGAAGAGTTTTTTCTCTTTTTATTTTGAAATATACAGTTTTGGGTTTTGGTGGTTATTGTTATTTTAGGTCACCATTCTTTCTCAGTTTCATCATTTTGGTTCTGCCATTTATAATGCTTCTCTTTATTTCTTGGAATACCTCCAAATCTGTGAGTGTCTTCAGTTTTATTTTTTTGACAAGGTTATATTGAGTGTATGCCATGTGCTTGTCATTATCAATTTAAATATAGCTCGTGACTTGGACTTTGTTATGAGTGAAATTAAAAAGAAAAAAGAAAAGAAAAACAGCTTGCACTCTAATTGTTACAAACGGCACGAGCATTTTGTCATTGGAAGAGATCATGCTAAAACTATAATGCACGAGCACTTTCACCACTGGGAGCATCTGTCTATGCCTCTCTTTTGTATTTTTTAGAAGTCTTTGATGGATTGTAAATTGGCCCCTTAATTATTCTTGAAGTACGTGAGTTATGTCCGAGCTGTTTTAAATTGAGTGATCCAAATCCTTTTCTTGAATGACTCTTACAGCCTTTTCTTGAATGACTCTTACTTTTGGCTGTGAAAAAGACTAATGCCCCTTATTTTCAACCAACAGTCAACTTCAGCCTTTTTAATCCAGCATGACCTCTTTGACAATGAACTTTTAACCAAGGGAAAACCCTTAAATGATGTAAAAAAGCATTAGCTATTCCCTTGAGTTCTACCCCAACCTTTTTTTCTTCCAACGAAAGTTACATCCCTTCTAATGCGAACTCTATCACCCCTCCCTGTCTCTAGGTCTCTTCATTTTCTCTATTTTATTCTTTTCTCCCCCTGTTTCCTGTTGCTATGAGTTGCTGCATATATTCAGTATTTTTCAAGTTTGTATGATGAAATGTTGGTGTCGGAGTTTGAACTGGGCATATCTCTTTTGGTTATTTATGGCTAAATGCAGTATAATTGTCTTTCTCTCTCTTTTTTTCTCCTTCAATTTTAAAAAGGTAACATGATTTGAACCTGCAACCTTGGTTGCAATGATGAGCACCTTCCAATTGTGCCATGGGTTCATCTGTGAAACCGTTCTTAATGACTTAACTGACCTTTTGGAGACCTTATCTGAATTGGGGATGTCATTGAGTTGTGCCTGGTTGAGATTGACCGAGCTTGAGCTCAAGCTTGAGTCAAGTGTTAATGCGGAACGGAGGGGAGATGTGGGGCGAGCAAGGATAGAAAATGGAGACATAGGGGATAGATCAGGTGAAACTGATTTTTTTTAAAAAAAATTGGGCTTTCACCAAACTACGGTCCGGAGGCGTTATAGACTTTAAGCTCTCACCAAACTTTAAAACAGGAGGCGTAAGAGAGAACTCAAGGAAAACTATGATGAAAACTCGGGGAAGATTCCGAAAGCTTTTCATTTTCATTAATCATCAACCATCACTTACATATTAAAAAAGAAGTAACCTAAATCTAATTTGGACCATTCAAACATAATGATGGTCAAGATTAAAACATCTAAACTTAAAACATAATTAAACTCTAAATATCATAAAATAAATGGTCTGGTAGGTGGGCTGGGCCAAAGTACCGGTCAAGATGGATGGGCTAGGCCCACATGGTGGTTGGCCCATGGGCTCAAGTCAAACTTGACAAGCCAGCTAAAAAGATCACGTTGATCCACCCTTTTGTTGAGTTCAATGGAGTGGTGTCAAGTTAAGCTTGAGCTCGGCTTGATTTTTCACCCATATTATATATAAAACCTACACATTATATTGTAACTACTTTTATCATCTGTTGCCTTAATTTGAAATATAATATTACATATATAGATATAACATAAAAGGGAAGTGCTCCTATGAGAGATACTCTCACCAACTTTATGAGAGATGGATGGGGGCCCTCACATTTAAGTTGGAGGTCCTTGCATTTAAGTTGGTGAAAGTGGATATGGAAGTGAGGGCCCCCACCCATCTCTCGTAAAGTTGGTGAGTCTCTCATAGGAGCACTTCCCAACATAAAATATATAATAATTTGCATGACTATACAAGATGTTTGAAAAGAAATCAAACAGATTTCGCCTAGTCTTGTGCTTGGTTTGCCACTTGCCATACACTGGCGAACTTTATCTTCTTTGCTTGCATTACCACTTATCTAATAGTGGGTTGGTGATATTGCTGATATTTTAGTGAAAGATGTTTTATAATAATATTTTGATGTTTCCATTATATTAGTTAAAATTTGAAATTATCACATAAACATGATTATTATCAGGATAAAAAAGTTGAAATATGTGGAAGATAAAAATGATATACACATGAATAATGCATTGCTTATAATACACATACAAAATCATTTTTTATTATGTTGTTTTATGGATGTATTATAAATTTACAATATTGGATTATGTGTGCAGGACTTGAAGGGACGGCAGATCCGAGTAACAGTGGCGGAAGCGAGGCCAAGGCGTGTGTTTTGAGTGCCGGCTTGTGTTTCTCCCGGTAAAGAAAATTAATTGAGAGGATTCTTTCTTTTTTTTTTTTCTTTATTTCTTCATTTTCTAATCGGTGCAAGAGTTAAAGTATATCTTTCTTACAGCTGGAGTTTCAGCCTCTTCGACAAGGCCTAGCTGGCTAGCTTGACAAGGTGAAAGTGCAGACGGGCCAGGTTATTCCAATATGGAATCCAAACATATTACCAGACATTGTTTTGACTTTCGTGTTTGGTTGGGAGCACGAGAAAGTAGTGATTTTGCTAATGAAACTTATCAAAACAAGAAAGGTGGCGGGGTTTGTGGTTCTCATTTTATGTTATTGTGTTTTTTTGTAGTTCATGAAAGCTGCTACTCTCTTTTTCTATTGTTTTGGTTTTAAATTTAAGTAAAGATTGTGCTAGGATGGTTTCAGTGCACTTAAAACATTTGAGACTCCACCAGTTATTGTTTAAACAATGTTGTAGTTATCTAAGAGCTTTTGTTCTAAAATAGAGAGCAATTTCGGTCCATTTCTATGCCCCAGTATGTATTGACTGGTTGCTGCTCAAGTAAAATGCCTGCACAAATTATTCCAGTTACCTTGTGATATGGATTTCATAGAAAAAGTAGGGGTGGCAAAGGATTTGACTCTGGTAAAAATGGGTCGCATTTGTCAGGAGCATCTACACGTTGAAGTCCCAACTAGTATGCAACCCATTTCAAAAATGGGTCAAGCAACCCTAACCCGCACATGACGGGGTTCAATCCAAACCAACCTGCATTATGCACAACAAGAAGAAAGAAGAGAAAGGAGGAAGTGTTGTTCCTTTCTCTTTTCCTTCTTCCCCTCTCTTTTCTAAGTAGTTGGACTCGTGAAATAGTTGCAATGTTTTACAGGACTGCATTTCTCTAATAATCCTTGGATTTCTAGGTTGTTTTTTAAATTGTTTTTTGTTGAAGGATCTGTAGGTTTTGGGCTTTCATCTTCCTTCTTAAAAATTGATTGTACTCTATTTGGTACCGCATTTGATAAGTTCTTTTGAGATTTTGAGGCCTTTTTTTTTTTTCTGAATTTTTATATCTAGGGCTTGTGGTTTGAGCTCATTTTCTTTTATCTTCTTTAATCTGAGGTTTATGTGAGATTTGGTGGGTTTTGGGACTGAGTGACTGACCAAGCCAAATCTCAGTCTGGTACAAGGTATATATACTTTTGATGTTTTAATGGAGTGTGTTTTTTCCGTGGCTAAATCTTGGTACATTTCCGTTCCATTGCTAAAGTAGTAGTGTTAAGACTTATCACAGGAATCTGGGTACATGTTTTTGGGCTTTTGCTTTTCTGGACATGGAATCTGGATCTAGCATTTTTGTGAGCCTGTGAAGGGACATTGACCATGGAAATGCTCCTTCTTTAACTAGTAGGCGGCCAGAACACTGGCTTGACCAAGTTTTCCTTGGATATGGGGGATTATGCTGTTCAAACCAAACATGACCTGTTTTGCTTGCGGTCAGGTTTATCTGACCTATATAAGATATGGGTTGGGTAATGCGAGTCATGTGAATTGGATTACTGGGTCGATCAGATCTTCCCATCTCTAATTAGAAGTAATATTCAGACTGTTCAAGTTGGAATCCTTTGTTTGGTTTTTAGTGGTCATAAGCTAATAATGTCACTTCTGTTTAATTAACTGGGGGCTATTCTCAAGGTGCGTGCTTTCAGGATGAGGAAAGAAATAAACCATGTGACTAGAACACAGGGAGCTCTGCATGCATGGGATGATAAGCATCGCACTGACGGATAGAGAAGTATTAACTCCAGCTTTACCAAGGATGCAAGTTTTCTTACTCTAGTGATGACTTGACTCTAATATGATATTTCTGATACCTGGTTTTTTTTTTTGGTTGGGATACCTGGTTTTAATTGATGCGTTTGTTTCAAAAGAGGGAAGTCTGAGGAAATCTTCCAATTGTGGGAAAAGGGTAGTGTGTTGTGTGTAGGTGTCCACCAGACCATTCCTGTCAGGCTACTTTAGTTGGTCGGTCGGGGCGTTGCACTAGGTCTGTTAAGGTGGTGTCGTGGTTTTTCACTCTTTATGTACTTCCCATCGTTCATGACTGTGATTGAACGGTTAGTAGAACATCTCATTATCTTTTCCTTTGTACATCCACACTTTTTTTTCTGAAAAAATTGCCCTCCAAGACCAAGACGGTGGTGGTTGTGATTTATTCTGTTCTCTTTTTTTTTTTTTTTTTTTCTCTTTCCTTTTTTTTTTTTTTGGGTAAACCAGCCGAGGGGGTGGAATAAAAGAGAGAGTTTCCCTGCATACAATGGAGAGACAGCTCCCACAAGTGAACTGCTGCCGGTTATCAGTGAGGTAAGTGACCATTCTTGATTGATTGTGATTTATTCTGTTGGTGTGAACATTTGGATGTTGCACATTGAAGCTATCAGGGCCCAAAGGTGATTCTGACACTGTTAAAGAACTTGTAATTGATGCCCACTGTTTTAGTCCAAAATCTGGACTGTTTGGATGTATGATTCCTGTTTTTATTTTATTTTATTTGTAAAGCCCATTAGTCACTTTCCGCTATAGATTTAAAAGCTCCCAGGAAAACATGGAGTGAATGGCTGTTTTGGTATCTTTCCCCGGCCATTTTCTGCTCCATCAGTATGGCTGTTTGGGCATATTCAGGCATATTCTTTCAATTACTGTCTAATATAAATTTCCCCCCTTCTTGGGGGTATTCAAGTTCATCAATTTAACCCCTTCAATCAAAATCCACCAATTGTCGGAACAAACCTTTTCTGCATTTCAATTTCAAGTGCTTGTTTATTTATTTCCTTAGGTCACCATTTATGATCGAAAGGTTGGAACATATGTAATGGTTACTTTGTGATTTGGATTGAAATGCAAAATATGTATAGAAAGAGAAATGTTCTCCTACGAGCTACAACATATGCAGTTTAGGGCCTAATTGGGTCCACCTTTGATCATTGCAGGCCCTTTCATATTCTCTCACCCCCTTGTGATTTGTCACAATTACAGATTCACTCTTATCAAATCTTTATCCACTATTTGATGAGTTTGAAAGAAATCTATGATTAAAAGACCCTTAAATATTAAGGCTTTTAAATCAAAGGCAATGATGATTTGATGAGGCCTTTTTTTAAACCTTTGATATAAAGAAACATTTTCATGTACCCCACTCTTACTAATGAAAAGGCATCTAAGTAGGCCCACGAGAAGTAATAACTAGTCTGCTCGCAGGAAAACATTCCCCCGGTATAAATTACTATTTATTGACGTCTCTTGCACTGTCTAGTCTGCGTATCCTCAAGCCAACATCCCATGCAACTAATTCCATACTGCAGTTGCGAGCGTATTTTTCCAAAACTCATGCATCATGCAAGTCATTGATCATATAAACGTAGTTTGTTAAAATCTCTTTGTTGTGCATTGTAATGAATCAAAATGAAGTTGATGACTTGAATTCCAACTCAGCCACATGTGAAAAGCGAGTCAAAATCCAACGGAAGTAATGCATATAGAACCTAGTTTAAGAAAGGAGTAAGATAGTGCCACGTGTCGGGATCTGAGGAGAGCGACATCGAGGTTCCAAACTGCTCTGCTCAGTTAAAAAGTTTCTCTCTCTCTCTCTCTCGTAGAAATAGAAAATGAGAGGGAACATCGCTTTAATGGTTTGAAGCTGGTCCGGCGCTAGATCTCGCTGGCTGTCGGTGAGTGACCGCAGAATTACGGAATTACCCTTATTCTTCTTCTATTTTGTCCTTTTTCTCTTCCCTTTTTTCCCATTCTATATCATGGATTTTTACAACCCTTGACTGATACTTGATAGTGTAGTCTATGGTCGTGGGTCTAACAATTATCTAATTGCCAGTCGCCGCACAGAGAGTTATTTTTTTTTTCCTTTTTTTTTTTTATCTATTTTCTGTTGTTGTATATAGAGTCAATAATAATAATAATAATTAATTGCCATATTCTTAAATATGGTAGATAGCAAATGTATTTGGGTTGAATTGGGTCTAGTCTAGCTAGGGTGATAAATCCGGACCGAATCATATCAACTCATGGTTAAGTTTACCCTCGTTATTTTTAGTGTGAACTGTGGAGTTGGGCGTGGGTTACATTTCCAACCCAATTACCAGACGGGCGAGGTAACCACCAGCTCAGTCAGGTCCATACTTCCCTAGATAGATGACTGGGACTGGGTGGCGTACATGTTGAGAACCACAGGGAATTTAACTTATTTCAATTTATTTTTATAAAAAGAAGGAGAAAAGGAGAATTAAATACATAATCATGCATGATATTTATAAATAATTCATTAAATTAAGAACCTAACATCAAATATCACCACCCAAAAAAAAAAAAAAAACACTAGAATATAATATCAACAGTAATAATAACATGATCAGAGCACGAAACTGACCTTAAATAATTGCATTCTGGTCTAAGACTAGTGGGGCTGCTAGTGACATAAGCGTCTGGTTGGTCGGCAGTTGGAATGGCCAGAGCAAAAGGCCAAACAGATGGAAAAAAAAGAAAGAAAAAGAGAAAGCATCAAAGACAAAGACAAGGAAGGACAAGGAGGAGCGAAAGAGCAGGAAATAAAATACAACAAGAGTAGAGTGGAGAAAATCCGGAATAACTGGAAATAAAAGTAAACGCTTGACACGTTTAGCCACGTGATTGGATATTAATATCTACCGGTGTCAACTCTCTTCCTCCCTGTAGGCTGTAGAGAGAGAGAGAAATGATGGCAGGGGCAGGGGCAGGGTGTTCTCTTTCTTCCTTTTCTTTTCTTTTTTTCTTTTTTTTTTTTTCAATTTCTTTATATTAAAATAATAATAATAATTTGGTTTTTAGTTATTTCTTTATGCTAATGCTATAGCTTTGTTTTGTTTGGTTTTGTTGTTATAAGAGCATGATTTTGCCGACGAAATCCGGCTTTTTGCTATTTTCTGCTGTCCTAAGATACTCACTTCAGAGATAGAGAGAGAGAGACGTCGATCCGGATCTATAATTGTAAGTGAATTTGCTTGATGTGTTTTTCGACTGATTTAATGAAGAACATGAATGCATGTCCTATATTCTATTAATTGATGTCTTAAAACACTCTCTCGCTCTCTCTCTCATTCATGAACTCCTACACAGTTGCGATATCTTTTAGACCCGTTTCCTACAAATTTATTGTTTTTGGGTTTCAATGTACTACTCTTCTTCTTCTTCTTCTCTGTCAGTTGAATTATGTTTGAAGTGAAGAATTATAAAAACAGTTAATTCTTTTTCGATTTTGAAATAGGCAATATAGATTATAGCCTTTTCTCATTAATCTTTTCCTTCTACTGGATCTCTTCTTCACATTCGATTTTACATTGTTTGATGTGATTTTTCCCCTGTAGGAATATGAAGCAGCCCTTCTCTAATTTTAACTGATAATATCTTTACATGGTAAAAGATAAGTGTTTGCAGGGAGGGTTGGATTGATCTATGTTCTGCTAAGGAACATTTCAGTATCTCATTTTTGGATCTGTTTCAGGCTTTTTTTTTTTTAAAGTTTACTTCCATGTGGGTTTAGATATTTGGAACCGCTATAATAGTTTAGTAATCTCTAATGAGCTAATATTGAAAAGTAAGTTGATATTCAGGAATTCCCCGGTTTTGTCTTGTCTGTGGCGTGTTCTTTATATAGAGTGACATCAGTTTGAGTTGTGTTTAAAACATGAACGAGAAATTCCTGTTGGGATGACTGATATTTTGAGAGAAAAAAAGGCTACTGCTGCTGCTGCTGGGATGATGAGTGTTTGATCACAAGCTTTACGCATGAAGTAAAGGAAATAGCACGGGAAGAAGATATGGTGGCAAAGAATAATCACATGTTTTTACATTTGACCACAGATCAGAGGTCCTTGCAGCCTTGTATCCAAGTGGGTGCCTTTTTGTTGTTCACATGATCCCTGGAGAAAGCAGTTAAAGAAGATCCCTTTGTTCTTGTGGCTTAGATCCCTTTGTTCTTGTGGCTTACAAGTGATAACATGTCAATTTCTGCCGATCCAATTCCATGGCCTGATATTTGTGGATGACTTAATTTCTCCTACTACATAGCAATCTCCTGATTGAAGTAACTGCCAGGAGTCTATACGAAGAACAATGGCTTCTGGTAATTCAAGATCCGTAAGGTCAGTACTCATTCTATATGTATTCACTTTGATGGGTTTTTTTTTTTTTAAACTTCTCAGCCGAATTTTGAATTGATCTGTCAGAGTATTGCTCTGTATACTCGAACAGGATCTTGAGCTATTGAATGCACTTCTACCTTCTACTTGTAATCAATGGTGGTTACCATGAAAGTAGCATTCATTAATTCCCAATTTCAGGAAGGTTAGATATAGCTCATTAGATCACTGATATAAATGGTAGTTCATCATGTGTGACATAGATTTCCTAACTCATTGTGCAATACTTCTCTTGGAAACTTCATTTAATATAAGATCTGGAACATAAGAAAATAAAAAATATCCATGACAGGGTAAATAGAGTACCAACTGCTGAAAGAAATGTTTAGTTGTTAGATGCTTGATTTGTGTATACTTCTACTTCTGGGTTCTGTTAAAGCTATAAGTGGAAGCAGCACTGCCTTCCTTTCCTGCTTTTTACATTTTTTTTTTTTTTTTTTAATTTGTATGTAGGCGATCTAGAGCTGAGAACAAACAGAAGCACAGTTTAACTTATTTACAAGAAAAACCATACGAATGCTGGGATGACTGGAACTGTACAAAAATAATCTAGTCTAGAATAAAAGTTTCAGTTGCTTTGCCCAAACCTTAATTAGTTCTTTGAGCTAGTATGGTTACTCCATAATCATGCGTGTGTTCAGGCATTGAAATCTGTTTTAAATGAATGTTAACCATTAGGAACTCAGAGAATGAAGAAAATGTGTTCAAGGAAATTGAAGAAGATCCTGGTTGATGTCATTGATTTAACTCACGACCAAAAATTATATCTTAAAATTGTGGCTTGGTTTATGAAGTATAACCTACATAGGAATAAACTCCAAGGGGAAGGATATATTGTGGGATTTTATTCTCCTTGCACAGTGCGCACCATGCCTCAGGAGCGGAAAATCCCTGTAAAGTTTGTAGTTTTGAGCTGGGTCCATTGGGGGATTTTATTGTCCTATATTGGGATGCTTTTAGTTGCCCTGACCTTTAATATCAAGCGGCTCTCCTTTTTCATCAAAATTACTATGAGTTCAGAGTTTCACTTTGACCTGTCACATGACATATCATGATTTGAAGTGAAACAGATGATAAGTAGAACTCTGCACAATTCATTTTGCATTTTCCGTTCCACCCATAATAAACACACAGTGCAATGTATAACCATCATTTCTTCCAAGTATTGTGTTGATTTGAGATCTTGGGTACATTTTCACACATCGGTAGTTTGAGTAATTCCAGTAAAGTAGCATTATTTGTGTATTGAGTAATTCCAGTAAAGTAGCATGTTAATCAAGGCCCTTTTCATTGTTTCTTTCTTTCTCTATCATACATCCGAATTTATCTTGATTTCCTGTACATCTAATTAATTTCAGATTTCAAGATGATCTTGAAGCTGCATCATTTGCTGCTTGCAAAGCAGATAATAAATTTAAGCTCACGTATACGATTGACGGCACACAGATTCCCGAATCCACCCCAAAGAAGGTTGATGGGCTAGAGAAAAGAGGCAAATTCTTGAAAGCTAAAGTACTGTCCAGAGTCTTTTCTGAGGACTATGAGAGAGTGAAGAAGAAGATCTTGGATCCTCGAGGCCCCATCTTACATCGATGGAACAAAATCTTTTTAATAACATGTTTAGTATCACTTTTTGTGGACCCTCTATTTTTTTACTTGCCCGGTACCCGTGAGGAGATGTGTATAGATATAGGGATCCCCCTTGAGGTTTCACTCATGGTCATACGCTCAATAACTGATATGTTTTATGTGATACAAATTTTCATTCGGTTCCGAACAGCATTCATTGCTCCGTCCTCTCGGGTATTTGGGAGGGGAGACCTTGTCATTGACCCTTCAAAGATCGCCTCCAGATATTTATCCAAGAGCTTCTGGATTGATCTCATTGCTGCATTGCCGCTACCACAGGTATGCAGCTGGCTTTGATTTTCTTTCTACAGTGTTAAGTTAAGAGCAAGTGGTCAAAAATCAATTCTTGTATTAATTAGAAATGAGGAACCTATTCTCATATATACATTTGAAATGAACAAGAAAAAATACACTTACCTGCCAAGAGCATAAGAATATCAAGAGGTTAGATTCAAGCATGCCGCTGAAGATAAAGCATAGACATTCATACATCTGGGATGTTCTCATTTAAAATGTTTCTACTTAAAATTCATGCCGGTTCATTTAGAATTGTTTAAAGAACTTGAAGGCACCTTTTCATGTACCACCAGTTGTAAGCAATTTGAATATTTTGGCAAAAAGGTCTGGGCATTTCAGGAATTGGAAACTGAAATGATGTCATATCCTTCTTTCCTTCCTTTATCCCAGCTCAGATTATCATTAGTTTCAATCAGTAAGTTTTACCTAGTGCTGAATATAAATAGTGTCGAATGTGATTTCTAATTTTTGACCTCCTCAAAGAATACAATAGAATGAAAATTCATTCTGCCTTGGATCTTATTGCAAATCTTGGCTACAACCAAAGGCATCCTAAACTAGTTACATATTTCATGTTACGAATCACTGATTCTCACAATACACAGATTCACTGAGGACCTCAGTCTTGAGTCTACCAATGTCCACTCAGTCAAGATTTTATCATAAACTACCTAAACTGGAACCTTTTTTATTTCAACAAAATTTTGTTTATCAGTATTATTTTTCTTTTTTACTAAAAAAAAGTTTGTCCCTTTACTAACATTGGTAGCGTCTCGAGTATGCAGTTGACTTTCTTAGACAACTTAAGTAATTGAAGTTGCATATAATTTTTCTTCCCTAAGAAAGAACCCAAGGTATTTTATTATTCCTATCAGCTGTCGTGATACTCTGCAATTTAGGAAATGATCATTCATATATGGCATAATTCATACATTAAATGGGTACATTTTCTTCTATTTCAGGTGTTAATTTGGGCCGTAATTCCCAGCCTGAAGGGTTCAACAATGACCAACACAAAAAATGTCCTTCGCTTTAGCATCATACTCCAGTACCTCCCAAGGTTATTTTTGATATTTCCACTTTCATCACAAATTGTCAAGGCGACGGGGGTTGTGAATGAAACAACATGGGCAGGGGCAGCATATAACCTGATGCTCTACATGCTGGCAAGCCATGTAAGTACCAATATGATCAGCTTTCAAATATGCATTGTCTTGCTGTTTTTTTCTTTCTGTTTGCAGTGTATGAACTTCTGTTCAACTCTGTGCTAAAAAGTAATACCATATAGAAAATATCATTTCTTAGACAAAAAGTATACTTTTGAATTCTCTTTTTTGTTGTTTAGCTAGACGGATTTTTGTGAATTGAATGATACCAATATGCATATCTATTATATGTCATTATATTTGATGCTAATATCAGGGGCCTATGAACATAGGCCTTTTCTTCTTCTTTTTTTTTTTTTCCATTTTGTAAGTGCACTCCCAGTTATAATTCATACAGTCACACACAGGCGCATACTCTCACTTTTTTCATAATCGTAAGGCATGCTTGACATTCATTAAAGGAAATGGTTCCATGTGAAGGGGTTTTTCTCAATGGGTGTGGACTGTGAGATGATACAGAAGTAACCAGAAGCATACAAGAGAGAGAAGTATTACAAGAGAATTTGATGTATTTCATTGTATTGACGATGGGTACATATATAACATCGATAGCCTAAATTAGTGGATCTGATTAAGATCTGATTACAAGATTACAGGCACAGTTAAGGTAACTAATATCTATCTAATATCTATTGACAACTCATACAATGTTGACTGGTGGGCTAACCCAATATACATTGATTTGTGGGCTGACCTAATTCATGGGTCGTGGGCTGACTTGTTAGGTCAAGCTGACCTGTATCTTCACACCCCCTCTCAAGCTTTGGATGGAAGAATGTGACAATCGAAAGCTTGGAAACTAGCTCCGAAAACCGAGAAGTGGAGTGACTTTTGGTGAAAAAATCTGCAATTTGAGCAGCTGATGAAATCTGGATGAGCTTAATAGTACCACTTCGAACATGTTGACGAATAAAATGACAGTCAACTTCAAGATGTTTGGATCGTTCATGGAAGACATCATTTGTGGTTAGTTTCCGTGCACTTTCACTGTCTGTAAAGAGAGAGGTAGATTTAGAAACTAGAACTCCTAAATCCTGAAGTAACCAGCGAAGCCAAATAACTTCAGTTGTAGTGTGAGACACAGCACGATATTCAGCTTCAGTGGATGATCGTCAGACAACTTCCTGTTTCTTGCTCTTCCAAGAGATGAGAGAAGAGCCAAGAAAAATGGAAAAACCGGTTGTAGATCTTCGATCATTGACATCTCCTGCCCAGTCGGAATTAGAGTAACCATGGAGAGTAAGATTCTGACTGGAGGAAAGAAGGAGGGCGTGGTTTGAACTCCCTTGTAAGTATCTCAATATGCGCAGGACAGCACCTCAGTGAAGATGAGTGGGTTGAGCAACAAATTGACTTACCACATGTACTGCATAGGCAATATCTGGTCTGGTAATAGTAAGATATACCAAGCTGCCGACCACCTCACGATAACGAGTTGGATCAGAAAGTAGTTCTCCATCAGTAGTCCGAAGCTTTAGATTATGTTCAATTGGAGTAGAGACAGGTTTACGATTTGTCAGTCCAGCTCGTTGGAGAACTTCATTACAGTATTTTGTTTGCGATAAAAGATATCCGTTAGGAGAGTAAGCAACCTCAATGCCTAGAAAATACCGAAGATGGCCCAAATCTTTCATCTCAAACTGTCGATGAAGAAAATGTTTCAAGGATAGAATACCAGGAGCATCACTGCTAGTGATAATCATATCATCGACGTAGAGTAACAAGAAAACACATCCAGATCGCGAATAGCGAGTGAAGAGAGCGGAGTCATGAGCACTCTAAGAAAAATCAATGCTGATAATGCTGGTACTAAACCGTTCAAACCAAGCACGAGGGGCTTGTTTGAGTCCATACAAGGCACATTTGAGATGATAGACATAATGAGGAGGTCTCGTGACACCTAGGGGAGGATGTATAAATATTTCTTCCTGAAGAAATCCATTCAAAAACGCATTCTTGACATCAAGCTGGTAGAGTGGCCAATGTTTAACAGCGGCAACGGAGATAAAGATCCGGACAATTGTCATCTTAGCAACTGGAGCAAAGGTCTCCTCATAATCTACCCCATATTCTTGTGTGTAGCCTTTGGCAACCAAGTGGGCCTTATAACGATCAACAGTTCTATCAGATTTGGTCTTGATCTTGAATATATCCATTTGCAACCAATAGCCCGTTTTCCTGAGGGAAGAGGAACAAGATCCAATGTTTGAGTTTTTTGCAGAGCCGCAAGTTCTTCTGCTATGGCAGATCTCCAGTTCTGGTAAGTAATGGCCTCCTTATAGGATTGTGGTTCTGCTAAGGTATGAATTGCTGCAAGGAAGGATTTATATGATGGAGAAAAATGATCAGTACAAACAAAGCCAAAACGGGAGGGAGGGATTCTGGTGCGCAAGGGATACCTTCAAGGTTGAGGAGGATCCTGCACATCTGGAGCAGAGGAGATAGGCCCATGGTCAGAAGTAGGATGTGGGGCTGCAGATTCTGAGTGAGCAGACGGTGGTTTGGGCCGACGATGGTATACCTGCAGGGGTGGAGAAGAAGGAGTATCGGAGGGAAATAGATCTAGAAAGGGGTCAAGGGAATAGATCGGAGGTTGCTCAGGAGAAGATGATGCAATGGGTAATGTATAGAAAGGTATATGTTCCAAGAAGGTGACATTATGAAAGACTCGTAACTTATTGGTTTTAGGATCATAGCACCGATATCCTTTTTGTTCAATGCCATACCCTAAGAAAACACAGACAGTGGATTTTGGGGAAAGTTTGGTTCTCTCATTATCATTTAACAGAACAAAACAGGTGCAGCCAAATACTTTGAGATAAGATAAGTCAGGTTTACAGGAGAACAATTTTTCATATGGAGAGGTGCCAGATAAGACAGTGGATGGTGTTCTATTAATCAGATAGGTTGCAGTGAGGACTACTTCCCCCTAGAATTGCAGAGGAACATGTGAGGAATAAATCAAGGAGCTAGCAGTTTCTAGGATATGTCTGTGTTTCCGTTCTGCTACTCCATTTTGCTGTGGTGTAGCAGGACAGGATAATTGAGCTAGAGTCCCTTGACTGGTCAGGTAAGAACGGAATTTGTGCGACATGTATTCTCCTCCGGAGTCAGACCTGAATATTTTAATCCTCTTGTCAAATTGAGTGGAAACCATGGTGGAGAAAGCAGTGTAGATAGTGTACAACTCAGAACGATTTTTCATCAAATACAACCATGTATATCTAGTGAAATCATCAATAAACAACACATAATAAATGGAACCGCCCTTCGTTGGTTGAGAGGCAGGTCCCCAGTCATCAGAATGCATCAAAGCAAAAGGAGCAGTAGTAAAAGAAGTGCTTTTATTATAAGGGAATGCATGTTGTTTACCAAACTGGCAACCAAAACAAGTAGAAATGTCTGATACAGAAATATTTCCCAAAACACCACTAGTAACTAAAGACTTCATTTTATTTAAAGATAAATGGCCTAAATGAGAGTGCCAAAGAGCAAAGGGTGATGCAGATGAAACAAGGGCGGCAGGGGAGATGCTGGATGATGCAGCGAGCGGAGATAGTAAAGTCCTCCTGACCTAAGGCCGGTCTCAGTTTGTCTCCTGGTGCGCGGATCCTGCACAGAACAGCCAGTGGAAGAAAATAAAACAAGAAATCCAAAAGAAGTCAATTGGCTAACAAAGATTAAGTTGATAGATAGGTGGGGAACACACAAAACATTAGTGAGAGATATCAACTTATTTGAAATGGAGCCAATAAGTGAGTCTGGTAGAGGAGAGGCATCTGCTGTATGGATTGTGAGAGAGCTAGCAGGAGTATAACAATTATGAAGTTTGGAAACATCATTTGTCATATGATAAAATGCACCAGAATAAAAAAATCCAGGTAGTATCATGTGTACCTGAAGGACCAGAAATGGTCATGGCAGAACCAGAGGCTGAGGGGGTAGTGGCCATTTGAGAAGCAGAACCAGTGGAGGAAGCCAGAAATAATTGTTGCATGCTCTCATCAACCATAGCCTGGATCTGAGAGGCAAGATCTACTTGTGGTGGCACAAAACTATCATCTTCAGTGACATTGGCAGCATAGAATCGATGTGAAGAAGATTGCATGGGACCATGGTTGGGCTGTTGAGCAGATTGTTTGTTCTTGTTGTTTGGCATTTGAGGTCTGGTTGGGCAGTCCTGTTTCCAGTGTCCTTTCTTCTTACAATAATTGCAAAAGTCATTGGTACCAGGAGGAAAAGAGCGACCATTCTGCGGGGTACTAACAGTTGCTGACAGTACATGTGTGGGCTCCACATGTTTCTTCCTTGTAAGAGAAAGCTGAGTTTGTTCTTTTGCCAGAAGTTTCGAGAGTGCCGTATCAACGAAAGGCAGTGGTGACCGATGTAATAAGAGATCGCGAACATGTTCAAAGTCAGGGCGGAGGGCCATAAGAAATTGAACCAGGCAAGTCTGTTGCCGATAGACTTCAAAGGTATGGGCATCATCGGTGGTTGTAAAAGTGGGTTCCATTAGAGCCAGTTGATCCAATAAAGCAGTCATCTTGACAAAAAAGTCATGAATGGAGTCATTTCCTTGGTCAACAGTTTTGATTTCCCATTCTAACTGATACCGGCGAGCAGCATTAGACTGAGTATACAATTTAGCTAAATAATCCCAAGCGTCCTTAGGATAATTGAATTTAGCCAATTGGTTCTCAATAGATGGATTGACTGAATTAGCAATCCAAGAGTTTATCTTCCCTACCGAAGCTTCCCATTCCTCAAATGCTGTATCTTTACTATCTGGTGTAGGGATCTACGTAGCAATATATTTCCATAGTTTTTGTCCTTTGAGGAAATTTTGCATCAGATGGGACCAATAGGGATAATTTGTTCAATCGAGTATGACATTAATCCCCAAGGTGCGATCGGAAGACATCTTAACCAAAATTGCACAGATATGAAGCAAACGCGCAGAATAAATTGGAACAAGATGCACACAGATTGTATAGATGGGAAATCCAGCCCCAGAAACCAAGTCAGATATGAAATTCAACCACAAAAAGTAACCGGATATGAAAATTCCAAGGAATTGGGTCCAGGTTACCTTGAATCCGAGCACATATCAGTGCTATTGGGCCCACTGGTTGAGCAGATGGAAGATCACAGTTACAGAGTGAAATCAGATCAGAAAATGCCAAAAAAAGGGTCTAGGCGACCTTGAATCTCAGCACAGATCTGATCTTTCGGGCTCACTGGATGATCAAAAAGAGGATAAGATCACACAGTGACCTCTGTCTCAAAAATCCGAAACACCTCTAACTGGTATTTTGAAGAAAGCTTAAGAATCCAAAATTTTGAACGGTTTTGATGAAAACTATTTGCACAAAGAAGACAAGTGCAGATGGGAGAGAATGGCCTACCTCAGATGATCATAAAATCTTGAAAAAATGTTCAGAATTCCTAGGATAAGTGATCGACCAGAATGGAGAGATTTCGCTGATGCAAGGTGATCAATAGGTGGGCCACCTTTGATCACAGTAGTGTAGTGTTTCTCACAGCCGGGAGAAATAGAACTCCTCTTATCAGTTGACCAGGGCTCCTCTTATGCTTGAAGGATTAGATCAATGGGCTCTGATACCATGTGAGATGATACAGAAGTAACCAGAAGCATACAAGATGTGTGAGATGATACAAAATTAACGAGAAGCATACAAGAGAGAGAAGTATTGCAAGAGAATTTGATGTATTTCATTGTATTGACGATGGGTACATATATAACATCGATATCCTAAATTAGTGGATCTGATTACAAGATTACAGGCACAGTTAAGGTAACTAATATCTATCTAATATCTATTGACAACTCATACAATGTTGACTGGTGGGCTGACCCAATATACATTGATTTGTGGGCTGACCCAATTCATGGGTCGTGGGCTGACACGTTAGGTCAAGCTAACCTGTATCTTTACATGGACAATCTTGACAAGAGAAATAGAGCAAGGTTGGTTGGAGCAGGTCATGTTTCAGAAAACGGATAGAATTTTTTGTTGGTAAACCATTCACTTATGAGAGAGATTTTTGTAGATCCATCTGTTAGACATGAGTGGTCCTCATGACCACATGTGCAACATTGTTGGGACCCATGGTTTGATCCCACTAATTTAAGTTACTTTCCCTTTTGGTTTTTGGATTTACTAATATTATCTTGGATTCAATCTTAGTAAGCCCAAATCAAATAAGACTCTTGTTGGCTAATTTTAGGGAACTAAGGAAACTTACTTTTATTAGATTTCTTTGATGGTAAGAAATATCTCTAAGGCTTATCTATATATATATATATATATATATGGTTTTCCGGTCCTCTCTCTTAACCTACAAGATCTGAAAAGTAACCATCAACTTCACGCATATTGGAGTGGGTGATAAGAGATAAGAGAAAACCGTATTTGAGAGAAGGCATCTGCTTATCATCAAGATCATGGCGCAAGGTATGCTTTTATGATTTGAGATGTTTTCATTATTCATGCATAGATCAAGATCCATAGGTTTGATTTGTATCACAAACCATATAAGATCTTACACCATCTCCATCCAACCTTTCCAATCACATGATTTCTTTTTTTTTTTTTCTTTTCTTTTCTTCCCTTGGTATAGTCTCTTTTAGAACTTTTTGCATGTTCTTGTTCTTAATTGACCTCGTCGTTATTGATTGAGAAAAGGGTTATTATTGAGAAAAGGTGTAGGGACTGTGTGTAACATGTGCGGCTTTGATCAATCAACCGTGCTCAACTCTGGTTAAATTAGTAGCTACTATCGGCACCAAACTGCAGGCTTGTGTGGATGTGGGTGTAGCATAGCAAAATAGAATGAAAGGGGATTGAGATTATAAAACAAGATCACGTTAAAAAAGCTGATGCATTGGCTTCACACCCCACAAATAGGTCTGTTTGTGCAGGGCCGCGGCATTTCCTCTTCCACGGCAGTTGGTTTCTCATCCCCTGATGGTTCCCATGGAAAAGGGTGTCTAAAAAAGGCGCCTGAAATCCGGAATGAGGATTCTGTCGCTGCACCAAACAAGATGGGGAAGGCGCTGGAAAATCCAGTGCCCTATCCCTTGTCCATTTCCGCGGAAACCTCCGTTGCACAAATAGGCCCAAAAGAAGATCTTCGCTCAAATCCTCTGGACTAAGGCCACCTTTCTAAAGATACCTTTCACTCCATCTCAAACTCAAGTGAGGTTACGAAGCAAAAGCTAGAACTCTCCTCCAACTAAGACTCCCAACTTAGCTTAACCAAGGGAACGATAATGCTTCTAGATTAAATCCAGAGTCATGCAGTCTTAGGTTTGTTGAATAGGGAATCAAATAGAAGATCCAAAGACCACCGGTTTTTTAGAATATTAATGCCGTTTGATGCCTACAAGTGGGCCTTGAATAAAGAAAACAGAATTGGGCCAATGGATGCTTGTATCAGAAGACTGGGTGACTGACGAAAAAGGTATTTGAAGGGGAAAAGAAGTGTTGCACCAACTATGAAAAAGCTCTTTTTCTAGGAAACCATTTTCTTCTCCCATGAAAAAAAAAAGCCAAAACGACTAATCTAGCTGACCATTGGATAAAAATTCAATTATTATTAATTTTTTTGATCCATATAAAAACTCAACTATCACATGATGTATATGCTGATGTCTTGTCTTCAACCACTGTAGTACCTATACGGCTAGTAGAGGTTTCCACATACATTGATGTGCTTAACTTTTCTAATGCCTACTTGCTATGTTTCTTATGTCTATTATTTTGCTTGGATTATCAGATTTTTTCCACATGTTGGATACTTTTGTGTGTTTGGATTCAAAATATTGAGAATGCTGTTTTGAGGGAAAACAATAAACCATGTATTCTAGTTCCAAAAATTTTGTACTCCACAAATGCAAAGCAGAACAGATAGCCATTCCCTATACAAAAAACATTGAGTCGATGTGATGAAAACCATTTAAGTATTTGAATTCCCATTGGGAATTAATTTAGGAAGCTTTAATATGCATCAGTTGAGAGTACGCTTTAGGAACTCTCAAGCTTATAGTTCTTGTAATTGAGGATGTGAAGTAGAACCCCGAAAAAATATGAAATTTTAGTTCACATTGTTGGATTTGAGCTTTCGTTTCGGGGATAAATGCTGATATTTCTTGCTTTCCAAGCTTATACATTTGATGTTGCTCAATCGAGAGAAGGGCAACTTCTCTATTTGGATTTGATTTGCCATCTAGGCTGCACCTGAGAGGGGAAATGAGATGGTCAATGTTGCACACTTGATGATGGAAATCAGATGTTTGGATCATACAGCGGAAATTATTTTTTGTATCTCTCTTACCCATTATATAGGGCCATGTTATGAATGGTTTGGAACACCATGTGTCTCATATGTACAGCTATTCGTTGCAAAAGAATAATTTGATTAGACATTTGTATTTTTTTTAAATAATTCTAAACCACTTGTCTCGTTGAGGGGAGCTAGAGGCAAGTTGACCATAGTAGCCCTAATATTTTATTGTCATGTTCAGTGTGTGTGTGTGTGTGTGTGTTGTTTTTTTTGGTAAAAGTCATGTTCAGTGTTGATGAGTTTACTATAATCTTCAACAGTTCTCACATATTCATCTTGTGTTGAATGATTTCATTGATTCTAAACAGCAGTAACTGAAGCTTTTGGCTTACAGCCATGTGTTGTCGACAATTTTCTCCATCCAAATCTATGAAACCCATATATAATGTCCTAATTTATTCATCCTCCTTTACAGGTACTGGGTGCATGTTGGTATCTCTTATCAATTGAGCGCCAAGAAGCATGTTGGAGAAGGGTCTGCAGCCTTCAAATCCCAAATTGTCATTATGGATTTTTTGACTGCCGAGTGAAGGATAATTCAAGGGCTTCATGGTTCAAATCAAGTAATATCACATCAGTATGCAACCCAAATAACAACTTATATCCCTTTGGGATATATGCGGATGCATTAAGCTTCAATGTTACTTCTTCGCCATTCTTCAATAAGTACTTCTACTGTTTTTGGTGGGGCTTGAAGAACTTGAGGTAGTAAAATCTATATTACTGTTTTCCTTTGGCTAATGAAAATGTGTAATAATTCACTTATGTTTCTGTGAACACTCATGCAGCTGCTTGGGACAGAATCTTTCAACAACTACTTATGTTGGAGAGATAATCTTCGCCATCATCATAGCAATTCTTGGTTTGGTGCTTTTTGGATTGCTTATAGGGAATATGCAAGTGAGTTTTTTTTTTTGCTCTCGCATCTTCAGGGTTCTAATCTAATATCTAAACACTTAAAAAATGTAACATTTTTTTTTTATGTTGACAGACGTACCTGCAATCAACTACAATCCGGCTTGAAGAATGGAGAATCAGGAGAATGGATACAGAGCAATGGATGCGTCATAGACAACTCCCACCCAATCTGAGGCAGAATGTTCGACGTTATGATCAATACAGATGGGTGGCCACTCGAGGTGTGGATGAAGAATATCTTCTCAAAGGCCTCCCCATGGACCTACGCAGAGACATCAAGCGACATCTTTGCCTTGATCTAGTTCGCAGGGTACAACTTAACAGTCCCATCATACCATTTCATCCCATCAACTATTAAATGCAATCATCATAATACATATACATACAAAATATGCATTTTCCCAAGCACAACCACCATTTGTCAGCACCTTTTCTTTTCTGTGGGGCCCACTCGAAGGGATGCCAATGCCAATAATCACAGGAGAGATGGAAAGATCCCAATGATACCAACAAGAGAATATAGATAATATCAATCCTGTAAGATCATCCGAACTAACCAACCAAGAACCAACCATTAATATTGGATTGAATTGCAGGTGCCACTGTTCGATCAGATGGACGAGGGAATGCTGGATGCCATATGCGAGAGGCTGAAGCCAGCTCTGTGCACTGATGGCACGTGCCTGGTGCGTGAGGGGGACCCGGTCAATGAGATGCTCTTCATCATCCGCGGCCACCTCGACTCCAACACTACCAACGGCGGGCGCACCGGCTTCTTCAACTCCTGCCGCCTCGGCCCCGGCGACTTCTGCGGCGAGGAGCTGCTGACATGGGCCCTCGACCCACGACCCATCGTCGTCCTCCCCTCATCCACCCGCACCGTCAGGGCCATCTCGGAGGTGGAGGCCTTCGCACTCATCGCCGACGACCTCAAGTTCGTCGCCACCCAGTTCCGCCGCCTCCACAGCAAGCAGCTCCGCCACAAGTTCCGCTTCTACTCGTACCAGTGGCGCACCTGGGCTGCCTGCTTCATACAGGCTGCCTGGCGCCGCTCCAAGAGGCGGAGGGACTCGGAGGAGCTCATCGAGGCAAGGGAACTCAAGCTCATGTCGTCATCGAAGGCATTGGCCACTGCTGCATCACCCGCTGCTTCTGCTTTTGCTTTTGTTTTGCAAGAGGAGGAGAAGGAGGAGGAAGAGGAGGCGGAACCAGCAACATCATCAGAGGGGGTTGTGGGTTTGCCACGTCAATGTCATAAAGGGTCGTCGGGGGGATTTGCAGTGTACACGGCGGCACGATTGGCTGGGAGCACAAGGACTACCCGGGGATGTGGGTCGTCGGATGATCCTGATGTCATTAGTTCGTTGCAGAAGCCAGCTGAGCCCGATTTTAGTGTTGATGAGGACTTGAGTGACTGAGTTTGTGTGCTACATGATTTACATTGAAGAAGCCGAGGAACTTATCCATCTATCTAACATGTTTTATTTATTTATTTATTATTATTATTATTATTATTTTTTATGGTTAGCAGAGGAAATGGATAATATGTATGTACTCTGAATGAATGAAGTTTGTCGAGTTCGAATTGAAAGAGAGGAGAGTAAGAGTGGAACGGGAGATACATTCATATGGTGCAGCACAGCACTGCAGTGTAAGCTGTGGAACACTACATACTAATACTAATACTAAATACTGCTACTATTACTTGTATTCATTTAATTTAATGAATTTAGTTTGCAATGCAGACCATGCAGTAGTTTCATTTTCATGTTTGTGGGAACAAAACAAGACGTGATATGAGAGGACATGTCTAACTACTATTCTTGGTGAAAAATTGAATTGTGAGAAATGCATCAAGTTAAATCATTTGTCTTAGTTATTGTTGCAGGTAGACTCTTCAGGTCAATCCTATCCCATATGCTCATTAAATGACCATGGACTGCTTCCGTAAATTAATACAAAATACCATGTCTATTAGAAACTAGAAAGATGTTTCTCCTATGCAATGCAATCATGCAAAAGAAAGGAAAAAACGCAACGCAACTCAACTCCACGGTGAATTTGCCTTCTTCACGGGCCCATCCCTCAAATTTAGCGATGATCCTGCTGCCGAGGCCAAGGGTCATCGCGATGGAAGCTTCTCACAATCACTAGCAAAGGAATCTCCGTGTCCTCTTGGTAGGTCCCCTGGCCCCACAAAAGCTCGTGTCCAATTTGAACACAATAAACCGGCCCCGCGTCCTCCACAGCCACAGGTACTGCTACTCACTCCTCTTAGAACTTTACTTGCTTTTGGATGGACCCCACAACTCTGACGAGCCGTTCATTACCTACCCCTATTTCATAACCCATCCTAAAAGTTTTTAACACAAAAGGAGCACAATATCATCATATCTGAGACTCAAGCCCCCCCCCCCTCCCCTCTCTTTCTCTCTTCTCTTCCCTACATTTGTTTTCGCTTTAATCAGTATAATGTAGAATTGTCAGCACTCTGCAAAGTAAGATTGAATTGCATATGGATAAGAGAGACTTGATTTCACTGACCAAAAGAATATCAGCTCACGCACTGGAAGGGAAACTGGATGCTGCAAGAAAGATATTCGACAGAATGCCCCACCGAGACTGCGTTACTTGGAATGTAATGATTAAGGTTTATGCTGACAACATGAGGGTAGAGGATGCAAGGGACATGTTCGACAGGACGCCTCAAAGGAACACCGTCTCATGGAATTCCATGATCATGGCTTACACACGTGAAAAGAAACTGCATCTTGCATTGAAGCTCTTCCTTACCATGCCTGCTAACTATAAAGATGTAATCAGCTGGACAACCATAATATCTGGGCTTGCAAGATATTCACAAATCTCTGATGCCTGGAGATTGTTCAAACAAATACCAAACCCGAACTCTGTCTCCTGGTCATCGATTATAGCGGGCTTTCAACAGAATGGATTACCATCGCAGAGCTTGATCCTTTTCAGGGAGATGCTTTCTGTGGGAGTGGAACCCAATTCCCATTCTTTTACTAGTGCTTTGACTGCTTGTGCAGATTTAGCTGCCCTTTCCAAAGGAGAGCAACTCTATGGTCAACTTCTTAAGCGAGGATTTATGCATAATACTCATGTCGGAAACTCAGCCATATCTATGTTTATAAAATCAGCAAGTTTAGATAACGCAGGGTGCATTTTTACTAGCATGCCCCATCTGGACCTGGTCACATGGAATTCAATGGTTACAGGGTACGGGCAGCATGGTAGCGGTGCTGAAGCGATTATTGTTTTCAATCAGATGGAGGAAGCTGGGTTTCAACCTGATGAAATTAGTTTCTTAGGTGTCCTTCAGGGGTGCAGCCACAGTGGACTTGTAGAACAAGGGTGGCGATATTTTACTAGTATGGTGAAGGATTATGGCATCTCTCCCAAAATTGAGCATTATTCATGCCTGGTTGACATCCTTGCACGCGCTGGACTGCTCAGGGAAGCTGCTGAGGTAATTGATAGGATGCCTTTTAACCCAGTGGCCATCTTTTGGAGGACACTGCTTAATGGGTGCAGGATTTTTGGGAATCTGGAATTGGGTGTGAATGCAGCTGACCGGGTTTTGGAGCTCGAATCTAACAATGCAGCATCATGTTTGATGGTTATGGAGATGTATGCAGCTGTTGGTCGATGGGAGGAAGTTGTGAAGTTGAGAAGACGGATGAGGGAAAGGGATGCAAAGAAAGAGTTGGGATGTAGTTGGATTGAGATTAGGGGGAAGATGCATTCATTTACTACAAGGGATGAAACTCATCTTGAATCGCATAATATCTACAGGGCTCTGGAGTTGTTAGCATGTGATATGTGTGTTGAATTATTTTGTTCAGAGGAATGAAAGGCAAGTTATATTAACACAGTTTTCATGGCGGCAACACCATTGTCTAAACCACCAGACATGCTTCTTATCTCATTGTGTTGTTGTTGGAAATTTTGGTTCTGGCGAAAGCATGAGTTTTGGGAGTGCTCCATATAGATGGTAGCCTTTGCTTAAAATGCACAAGAGAAGTGGCTTTCTCCTATTATTTTGGAGGAACTGAGGAGGTTGAGGCAAAGGAGGCATATGAGAATTGATTCTCATAACCCAGATAGGGAGTTGAAAAGCTAAAGTGTTTAGAATTCAGAAGGTGAACCCTAAAGAAAGTCATTTGAAAAGCATCTGATTGGAATAGGTATACAGCTATGATGCCCAGATACAGGATGGATACCGTAAGGGCAAACCATTGACCCGGATTTTATACATACGGCTGCGGCATGATACGGGCACCTTGCTTGGGCAAGGCTTGGGCTAAAGGATTTTGTACTTGGGCTGGGATTGAGCATTTTATTTAGGCCTGTTTAATAGATGAGCTGGGCTAGGTTCAATGGTAAAGAGCCCAAGCCCGGCCTGGCCCAAATCATACAAAAAGCCCTGTTTTATTTTTATAAAGCAAACTCGGGATGGGCCCAGGCTTACTCGTTTTCATACAGCCGGGATTGGTCCAGCCGCTCAAGGCCCGATTCGGGCTTGGACATATATATTAGAAGTCATGGCCAGGCCTAGATGTACCTCAACCCAGCCCATGAACACCCCTACCCATTTTGAAGTTTCGGTGCGTTATAAGTAGGGATGTCAAATGGGCTGGGCCGGGCCGAAGTCAACGGGCCGTGGCCCGGCACGGCTTGTGACATGGGCTGTTCTAGGCCAAGGAGGCTGGGCCCGTTGGCCCGGGCCTGCCAGGCCTGCCAGGCACGATAGGCCTGGCCAGCTAGGCACGGCCAACCTGGCCCGCCCAAAAATGGATATTTTTTTAAAAAATCTTCATTTAAAACCACACACACACCCCCCCCCCCCCCCCCCCCCCAACCATAAAATAGTCATATAAGGGGTATTTTGTGTCATTTTTTAATTTTACAAAGTTTATAAATACTCTAACCCTCCCATTCTTTTTCTTTTAATCAAAGTTTTATTTAGCAAAAAAAAAATACAAAGGATATCAATCATTATATAACAGGTGGGCCCATTGTGACAAAATCACTGTGGAAATTAGGCCCAAATAGAACAAAAACTTCTTCTGTACATTTTTTTATTTTGGCACCTACCAAACATTACTATTTGCCCATCGTGTATTAATACAGCTCATTTCCACACAGAAATGTGGAAATGATAATAACAATGAGAAACTTTATGGAAAAAATTGTAAACAAGGTAGTAATATGCAAATAACTGCTTTTAAAACCAATGCATTTCTATTGATTAAATTAAAAGTATGAGAAGCAAGGCTACAATCGTGGACATCTGGATCAGCATTTAACTCGTGAACTTTCTTCACCACCTCCTCATTAGATACTTTCTTTTATGAACCTGTCATCAACATCATCATCATGTAGGCTTGTCTGATTAACTGAGATCGGCTTTAAGAGTTCTATTATTAGACCATAAGATATATTATTAGACCTTAGCTAGGAGGTGTTGGTTTTGATTTTGACCATTGATTATAATTTTGACCCACTGTTATATAACTACTCATGTCATTACCTACCTTTTTTTTTTTCATCAAACCACCCATGTTTTAGTTGTTCCTATGTGACTGTATCTTTTTGGTTGATTATAATTCTGACCGATGGTTGTGTAACTCCTCATGCAACTAACTGCTCATTTTTCCATCAAACCACTTATGTTACAGTTGTTTCTATTAATTATATCCTTTTTAGCTCCTATTTCTCTATTTCTATTTTATCCAACTTATTTCATGGAAAGAGGTAAATTTTTTTAATATGTGATTATTTATTTTGCAATACAGTGCAGTGTAGGAAGATACCGAGCTGAACACGGATTATTGTGCTAGTATGTATTATGTAGGGTTTATCTTGGATCAATCAAATTAATCCCCATTCGCTTGATATTTCCTCCTTGACTTAAAATTATGATAAATTATTCTAGCCCTAACCTAGCTTAATCTATTAATCTAGGGTCAGTTCGGCAGTGACTGACCCATAATCTTTGTGTTTGATTTTAGAGGCAAATTGAGGATCTCGCATAGATTTTAAAGTACATACTTCCCAAGCACACACCTCTATCTTGTCCTCTACCTAAGTACACTACTTGGGGTCCCTTGACATGTGGGTGAGAACTGAGAATTACTGCTTACTTTATTTTAAATTGTGAGGTAGAAATATGGCAATGAGTAATTAGGTGGACAATACATTGTCTCACAATAGACCATAAGATATATTAAAAAGAAAAAATATGAGCCGGTCTGCCTGGCCTGCTCCAGCCCGCCCCATGGCGGGCTGTGCCAGGGTTTTTCCCTGGTGGGCTGTGCCGGCCCGGCCTGCGCACGGCCCGCCCTAGCCCGGTTGACATCCCTAGTTATAAGTATATATCGATAATTGATATTGACTTTGGAATAATTCGATTTTATCAATATACTGTTACTTCTACACATTCATCTTCACTACATCAAAGAGGTGTTAGAATCCATACAGAAAAGGAATTCCTGATCTTTTCCATCCCCTTTTGAGGCAGAAATTGTATTTAGGATTAGTGGTCACAGGTTTAAAATACGAGGAATGCCTTGGGTGAGTCCTCTAAGCTATTGTACTTGTGTCATTTTAATGTGTACAGCTGTTTAATTAAATCCAAACCATCCATTTCACCCGTCAACTCTTTATTGACCACGATGCAAAAATCACATCAATCACATGGTTTATTCACATTCTTCTGTTTTGTGGCCATGCACTTTCCAATGCCCAGGTTGAATGGGCAGGGATGTCAATACCCAAGCTTGGTTCCATCAGATGTGTGGTTCAGATTGATCATTGGACTTGCTTTTCTGTAAATATTTTAATCATCTACTTTTTTAAGTCTTTGATCATAGTGCTCATGATTATCTGTTTGGGGTGTGTGGGTGTAATTTATGTGTGTTTTTTTAGCAAGTGTCACTCAAAATACAACTATGAGGAGGTTATAAACTCTACAATTACTGTAGTCACAGTGCACTTGACCCGACTCAATTTTGAAGTCAGTCTCAAGCTTAAGACCTCAAGTTTGCGGCATGCAGCAGCTAGCAGCTGCGCTACAGGTTCTCTTGCATTTTAGTTTCATGTGTATATATATAATGTATAATTTTATACACATCAGTCAGGTACACAGGCATTCAGGTATACCCTGACTAGAGCCTGACCAGAAGGGGGTTCATTCTCGGGTCTTCGGGTCATGTCCTTCAGATAACCGGGTAATCAGATGGCTATTGGCATCTGTATTCTGCATTCTAGTAAGCAAGGACCTGCACCTGAATGATAGTAATCTGGAATCCCACCCTTTTTTTTTTATCATTGGGATAATTTGCAGGTAGCAGAGCAACAGTGGGGCGTATCAGATTAACATCCTGGATCACCACATAGCGAGCATCACTCGCATTTCTTATATAGCCTTCCGCTTCTTAGGATTATTGTGCAGATGTAGAGAGTCCATGGGCTAGAAATTCGGGCCTAGCCCGTGCCATTCACAGAATAATGGCTGGCCTGTTTGTGTTTAGTATGTTGACTCTTGAGAAATTGTGACGCCTCGGAGTCCCACATCGACTATAGAGAGGAAAGTGAATGGGGTTATATGTAGAGCTTACACCCTTACCTTGCATGAGGCTTTTTGATGGGTTGAGGCCCATCAGAAGCAAAACCGTGAGGTAAGATTGGATGCGCTTGGGCCAAGTCCTCTGGTCAAGTAGCCCATGAGCTAAAGCGGACAATATCATGCATGTGTGAAGGGTGGGGCGTTATAATGGTATCAGAGCCGACTCTCGACTAGTTCGAGTGTGGGTCCCCTGCCGTGGCCTGGTACAAGTGGGCGAGTCTCCATGTGGGAGGGCCAAGAGGGCTGGCAGGCTACTGCACAGGGACGTGCAGCCCTAAGCGGGGGATGGAATGTGACGCCCCGGAGTCCCACATCGACTATAGAGAGGAAAGTGAATGGGGTTATATGTAGAGCTTACACCCTTACCTTGCATGAGGCCTTTTGAATGGTATCAGAGCCGACTTTCGACTAGTTCGAGTGTGGGTCCCCTGCTGTGGCCTGGTGCAAGTGGGCGGGTCTCCATGTGGGCGGGCCAAGAGGGCTGGCAGGCTACTGCACAGGGACGTGTAGCCCTAAGCGGGGGGTGGAATGTGACGCCCCAAAGTCCCACATCGACTATAGAGAGGAAAGTGAATGGGGTTATATGTAGAGCTTACACCCGTACCTTGCATGAGGCCTTTTGATGGGTTGAGGCCCATCAGAAGCAAAATCGTGAGGCAAGATTGGATGCGCTTGGGCCAAGTCCTCTGGTCAAGTAGCCCATGAGCTAAAGCGGACAATATCATGCATGTGTGAAGGGTGGGGCGTTACAATGGTATCAGAGCCGACTTTCGACTAGTTCGAGTGTGGGTCCTCTGTTGTGGCCTGGTGCAAGTGGGCGGGTCTCCATGTGGGCGGGCCAAGAGGGCTGGCAGGCTACTGCACAGGGACGTGTAGCCCTAAGCGGGGGGTGGAATGTGACGCCCCGGAGTCCTACATCGACTATAGAGAGGAAAGTGAATGGGGTTATATGTAGAGCTTACACCCGTACCTTGCATGAGATCCTTTGATGGGTTGAGGCCCATCAGAAGCAAAACCGTGAGGCAAGATTGGATGCGCTTGGGCCAAGTCCTCTGGTCAAGTAGCCCATGAGCTAAAGCGGACAATATCATGCATGTGTGAAGGGTGGGGCGTTACAATGGTATCAGAGCCGACTTTCGACTAGTTCGAGTGTGGGTCCTCTGTTGTGGCCTGGTGCAAGTGGGCGGGTCTCCATGTGGGCGGGCCAAGAGGGCTGGCAGGCTACTGCACAGGGACGTGTAGCCCTAAGCGGGGGGTGGAATGTGACGCCCCGGAGTCCTACATCGACTATAGAGAGGAAAGTGAATGGGGTTATATGTAGAGCTTACACCCGTACCTTGCATGAGATCCTTTGATGGGTTGAGGCCCATCAGAAGCAAAACCGTGAGGCAAGATTGGATGCGCTTGGGCCAAGTCCTCTGGTCAAGTAGCCCATGAGCTAAAGCGGACAATATCATGCATGTGTGAAGGGTGGGGCGTTACAATGGTATCAGAGCCGACTTTCGACTAGTTCGAGTGTGGGTCCTCTGTTGTGGCCTGGTGCAAGTGGGCGGGTCTCCATGTGGGCGGGCCAAGAGGGCTGGCAGGCTACTGCACAGGGACGTGTAGCCCTAAGCGGGGGGTGGAATGTGACGCCCCGGAGTCCTACATCGACTATAGAGAGGAAAGTGAATGGGGTTATATGTAGAGCTTACACCCGTACCTTGCATGAGATCCTTTGATGGGTTGAGGCCCATCAGAAGCAAAACCGTGAGGCAAGATTGGATGCGATTGGGCCAAGTCCTCTGGTCAAGTAGCCCATGAGCTAAAGCGGACAATATCATGCATGTGTGAAGGGTGGGGCGTTACAATGGTATCAGAGCCGACTTTCGACTAGTTTGAGTGTGGGTCCCCTGCTGTGGCCTGTTGCAAGTGGGCGGGTCTCCATGTGGGCGGGCCAAGAGGGCTGGCAGGCTACAGGGACTGGCAGGCTACTGCACAGGGACGTGTAGCCCTAAGCGGGGGGTGGAATGTGACGCCCCGGAGTCCTACATCGACTATAGAGAGGAAAGTGAATGGGTTTATATGTAGAGCTTACACCCTTACCTTGCATGAGGTTTTTTGATGGGTTGAGGCCCATCAGAAGCAAAACCGTGAGACAAGATTGGATGCGCTTGGGCCAAGTCCTCTGGTCAAGTAGCCCATGAGCTAAAGCGGACAATATCATGCATGTGTGAAGGGTGGGGCGTTACAATGGTATCAGAGCCGACTTTCGACTAGTTCGAGTGTGGGTCCCCTGCTGTGGCCTGGTGCAAGTGGGCGGGTCTCCATGTGGGCGGGCCAAGAGGGCTGGCAGGCTACTGCACAGGGACGTGTAGCCCTAAGCGGGGGGTGGAATGTGACGCCCCAGAGTCCCACATCGACTATAGAGAGGAAAGTGAATGGGGTTATATGTAGAGCTTACACCCGTACCTTGCATGAGGCCTTTTGATGGGTTGAGGCCCATCAGAAGCAAAACCGTGAGGCAAGATTGGATGCGCTTGGGCCAAGTCCTCTGGTCAAGTAGCCCATGAGCTAAAGCGGACAATATCATGCATGTGTGAAGGGTGGGGCGTTACAATGGTATCAGAGCCGACTTTCGACTAGTTCGAGTATGGGTCCCCTGCTGTGGCCTGTTGCAAGTGTGCGGGTCTCCATGTGGGCGGGCCAAGAGGGCTGGCAGGCTACAGGGACTGGCAGGCTACTGCACAGGGACGTGTAGCCCTAAGCGGGGGGTGGAATGTAACGCCCCGGAGTCCTACATCGACTATAGAGAGGAAAGTGAATGGGGTTATATGTAGAGCTTACACCCTTACCTTGCATGAGGCTTTTTGATGGGTTGAGGCCCATCAGAAGCAAAACCGTGAGACAAGATTGGATGCGCTTGGGCCAAGTCCTCTGGTCAAGTAGCCCATGAGTTAAAGCGGACAATATCATGCATGTGTGAAGGGTGGGGCGTTACAGAAATGGTGACCGGTTTATCCATCAGGCCAGAAATGGTCCAGCTGTTGTCCCTATAAAGATCTCAACCCTGAATCCAATCCCAACCAGGCTGTACCCAAATTGGTCCTGTCTATTTAGGTAAGCGGTAAGCCTGTAGTGCGGGGTTGAGTGACAAACAAAGGTGCCTGCCCATATTTGGTGGCTGTACTGATTTCATTCTTACTTCAACCAATTATGTAAAACCATGTTTCCAAGAAGTAAAAACAATAAAGAAAAGTGAAGTCAACTTCACCTTCAGCTTCTTCAATTCAACTCCTCTACTCTTTCTGCCACCAAGCAGTCCATAAGGACCCGTTTCCCAGATTCCTACTAAAATTGCAGGAAATTTATTAAAAAATGGAGCTTATATCAAAGGCCATGGGTGAAGAAAGAAGGGCCATAATCCACCAGCAAACTAAAAGTTGGGACATTGTTTCCTTGACTATTAATTCCTGTCCATAATTCATTTTCAAAGGTATTCTGTCATTCCATTGAAGCTAACAACTTGTACACAGAGAGAGAGAGAGAGAGAGAGAGAGAGAGAAAAGAAGTTACCTTACCCCTCAAAAAGAGAACATTCACATCCTGTACGAGCATTGGGTCAGAAACTCTTGTGTGTGGCTCGGGTTGAGACATGGGACCAATTTCTTTTACCTACTAGAAGACCACAATATTGTGGGTGTGGTTACAGTCACCAGTAACTAGATCCCACTACCTTTTGAGGTTTTTTATTTATTTGTTTATTTATTTAATTTTGTAGGAAAATCCAACCCCAACTATGGTGAGCCCAAGACTCAAAATAACACACTTTACTCTTTTAACTTGTAGAAAATAGATCCTTGAATTTTATTAAAGGGACAGTGTGCTAATAGTTTTTTGAGTTATAGCTTGGCTATGCACATAGAATTTGTCTCTAGAGATGCAAAATAGCAGCAAAACTGATACTAAGTTGCTAATCAAGGTGCTTAGGGCACTTAACCTCAGAATGATTAAGAAAAACCTGGCGCTATGTTCTTGAAGGCTTCTCTTACTTTCACTGAGAAGGAAGATATAGAAATGCTGGACGTCCATCCCTTAGTGCCAATGCAGTTGAGCCTTGATTGGATCCACCACCCGATTAAAACCTACCTATATAATTTGGGCTCGATCTTTCATCTATGTTCATTTTATTCATGGGATTCCTTGGTTGCATACTAGGCGGGATAGGGCCAAAACATACTCACGTTCTATCATCAAAAAAGACTATTGCTTTCCACATCAATGATCCAACACCCTGCCAAAAGAAGAAACAAGAACCAAAGGCCCCACTTCCCATTATAACTGCCGCGGCCGACCCCACCCCAGCTAGCTTGAATTCCTCCCATGGTTGATGCTCTGTGCCATCGTGTGTCATGTAAAGAATCACATCCACAACACAAAGGGATCGACCAAGAGTTGAAGGTGCTTGCTAAATCATAAAAACATTATCCCAAGGTCGGTTCAGGATCGTATATGTTTTCACGTAACCTGTATATATTGTGCAAACAAGAATAAGACATGTCTCAACCAGCCCAAGTTGCTTCTACTTCCGTGGGTCTCTTGCTTGTGCATTTTAAGGTCAAGACAATAAGAATCCCTCCCTCACCAAACGGTGCCTTTGAGTGGGCCCAGGTCGAGTGGGTGTCTGAGACCTGCTAAGCCACGAGTGGCTCATTTCACAATACGTGGACACAAGGCTTTCAAAACTGGTGGGCCAAACGGGGACTCTGGGCTGAGGTTTTAGAGAAAGGCTTTCAAAACTGAAAGGCAAACCCTAGTTTTTGTTGCATAAATCACAATCCAAGCTTTGATACCAATTGTAAAATCTGATATGGTTTGTAATACAAATCAAACATATGGATCTTGATCTATGCATAAATAATGAATAATCTCAAATAATAAAAGCGTACCTTGCACCGTGATCGAGATGATAAGTGGAACTCTTTTCTCAAATTGGGTTTCTCCAATCTCTCTTATCACCCACTCCAATATGCGTGAAGTTGATGGTTACTTTTAAGATATTGTAGGTTAAGAGAGAGGACCAGAAAACCATATATATAGATAAGCCTTAGAGAGATTTCTTACCATCAAAGAAATCTAATAAAAGTAAGGCCTTGTTTGGATCGTCTTAATGTTTTGACGTCTTAATCTGTCTGAAAAAGATCTGTGAATTTAAGATCTTATTAGAGCTGCGAGTTTAAGATCTGATTAGCTGTTCTGTAATAAGATCGTTTGGCAACACCTGAACGTGATGAGATCTTAATTGAATAAGACTGTTTGGTAATGCATCTTATCTTTGTCTTAAGTTAAGGGTAATTTCTGCCATTTAAAAAAAATGGTTTTAAGCCTGAAAAACATCCGTGACATAAATTTGTTTCTTTTGACTCGGACAATGTCCAGTACACTCTATACTCATTTTTTTAAACTTAAAAAAAATCATGTTTTAACTATCACAATGCATGTTCCATGTCATAATCACCAACATTATTACATAAACTTTAATAATAGTTTGTTTATAAAAGGACTAAAGACACATCACTATAACGACCACCAAAATGATAAAAAAAGGTGTAGTGAAAAAGTTTGCATTATAATATTTGGGGTTGGCCCCACCAAAGGTGTGGTGAAAAAGTTTGCAATTTCTTATGATAATATATTATTATATTTGGGGGTGGGCCCCACAATGGTGTAGTGAAAAAGATTACAGTATAATATTTTAGGATGGGCCCCACAAAGGTGTAGTGAAAAAGTTTGTAATTTCTAATGATAATATATTTTTATATTATATTATAATATTTGGGGGTGGGCCCACAATGATGTAGTGAAAAAGTTTGTATAAGAGAGAAAGATAGATAGATATAATATTTTGGGTGGGCCCCCACAATGGTCGGGTGAGAAAGATATTATATTATTATTATTATATAATAATAATATTTTATTATATTTTATTATAATATTTTGGGTGGGCCCCACAATGGTTGGGTGAAAAAGATATTTTATTATTATGATGATATAATAATATATTATGATATTTTATTATAATATTTTGGGTGGTCCCCACAATGGTTGGCCCCACAATGGTTGGGTGAAAAAGATATTATATTATTATTATGATATAATAATAATATATTATTATATTTTAATATAATAATGAAAAGTCTTGAAATGTCTTACTACTTAAGATGTTGGGGTCTTAATTCCAGGAGCTGGATTTTGAGCTCCTAGAATTAAGATAATTTCGTCTTAAATAACAAGACGTCTTAGCGCTTAAGACATGTTATTATTGCGTACCAAACAATCTTATTTAGTTTTTTTATCTTAGCGCTTAAGACACAAGACATTAAGACCCAAACTTAAGACGATCCAAACATTACCTAAGTTTTCTTAATTCCCTCAAATTAGCTAACAAGAGTCCTATTTAATTTGAGCTTATTAAAACTAAATCTAAGATAAATTTAGTAAAATAAAAAACCAAAAGGGGAAAATAACTAAATTAGTGGGCTCAAACCGTGGGTACTAACAGTGTTGTACATGTGGTCATGAGGACCACTCATGTCTAACAAAGGTGCTTTTGATGATGGACATGGCTACCATGGCTACATAGGTTGATTGGGTCTGCATTTGCAACAAAATGGCAGTGGTGAGGGAGTGATGTAGGCGTGGACCGCGCTTTCTTTTGTCTGATGTGACTCAGACTGCATCATGGGTGATACTTGATCCCTCTCTCCAATGGGTTGGATCAACTCGGATTGTATTGTAACACATGTCACACTGTTAGAGTACTGCTCTTACTTTGGGTTAAGTACGAAAGATGATTGGTTTGCCAGAGATATTCTTGAGGGGCTTATTTTTTTCCTTTTTTTTTTTTTTTCTTTCCGAGCTGGATGGATCATGAGTGGGACACAAGCTGTGAGACTACAGCTGTGTGAGATGATGGCACACCCTTCCCCCCGGGTGTCTTGTGTTTCTCTTCTCCTGGGCATCTTTCATTATAACCATTATTTCAAATGAATGGAATTTGGCAAGTTTCATTTATAGAAAGCAGTAAATTTCAAGGGGTAGTTCAGTTGGCCTAGAACCACGGTTTGCACCCAAAGTTTATAGGTTTGAAACTGCACTATCATACTAGGGCTATAAGGAAGTTTACCCAGCTTCCTTTCGTGCCCGGAGGGATTAGTCTAGTTTAAAGAGTTGAGAACCTTCCGATAACAAAAAAAAAAGTTACAAAAAGCAGGCGGAAGATTGGAGGTTGCAGAGAAGTTCATTTTTATCTCTCTAGCATTCTCTAATATTATAATATTTAAAATATATTTTTAAATTAGCATTGGACAATCACTTTCATTAGTGGATGTCTTTAAAATGAATGAACGTCACTATGGTCGTGCATAAGCTGAGATTTGTTCATCATTTGGATAACCCAAGTGACATGTAAGTGGGAATCTTTTTTTTTCTTGTTATAGCTAATGATTTACCAAAAAAAGAGAAATGACTATAGGACAAATCAATAGGGGTCTAATTTTTTATACATACGGTTAGGTTTATGTCTTGTATTAGATAGTATAAGATGTGAGTCGTTGCTCTTTTACTGTGGATGTAGGCGGTAGCGAATTACATAAAATTCGTGTCTCTCTCTTATGTGATATGATTGATCAAGAGCAGGTATTCGCGCTTCCGCACACGCACGCACAACACATACAAAAATAATAATAAAACATAAAATGGAAAAATGTGAATGAAATTCATCTTCTTTACCCCCTTATGTAAAAAAGCATATACAAGTCAACGTACAATCAGAAAATGACTGGCAGTGGATGAGGTCATAGGTTAGAGCTCAGCTTAATGGGAGAACCTTAAATTAATTATGATAAATCAATAAGACATCATCACTTGGCAATCATGGAAAGGTAGAAAACATCCCACGTGCCAAATGTGGGAACAGGAATCATATCTAAGTTGAATGAATGTCTTGTGTTAATCTACTCGAAAACTAATTATTAGCTGGATAGTGGTGAAGAAGTGGATTGGACATTTCCCAATGGGATTTCCACAATAAAAAGGTGAAATAATAATCTCATTTTGTCTTCTTTGTTTATTTGTTTATTGTTCGATTTTAATGGATAACAAAGCAAGATCCCTTTAACGCCAACTTATCTACCATGTTTTTTCTTTCCCGTGCCATTTGGACTGGTTCGTTTTTTTCACCAGACAACTTCGGCTGCTGTGGCCTCACAACTTGTGCATGATTTGAGCTGAGTTTTCATGCCTATAAGGATTACTTATTAGTTGCCATGATATTGCCCCCATAGATTGTTAGAATTATTATTTTTAATATTTTATTATGAAATCCCCAAAAAAAAAAAATCCTACAAAGTACAAGAGTCAGCATTCATGCTATGTTTGGGAAGGAGGGGAGGGGATGGAAAATTTGAGGGGGAAGGAAAATGAAGGAGAGGGGAGGGGAGGGAAAATTAATCCTCTTGTTTGGAAAGTCAAAAAGTAGAGGGAAGAAAAGTGAAAAAGAAGGATTTTGTTTGTTTGTGAGGTAGAGAGAAAATTATCAATTTATCCTTACTTCATGAAAAAGTGAAAAAGTGAAAAGGGCATTTTAGTAAAATGGTGAAAAGGGCATTTTAGTAAAATGACACATTTTCTCCTCTTTCTCTCATACTTTTCCCCCATTTTTTAGGAGAAAGTTTTAAGGTGGGCCCCACACAAATTTTTCCCCCACAATCCCCCATTTTCCCTCCCCCCTTCCCAAACACCCTCCATTGTCATTTTCCCTCCACTTTCCCCCCATTTTTTTCTCCCTCCATTTTATTTACTAAGGGTAAAATGGTATTTGTCTCTCTACCTCACAAACAAACAAAACCTACCTTTTCACTTTTCTTCCCCCTACTTTTTAACTTCCAAAATAAGAGGAGGTAAAATTAATTTTTCCTCTCCTCCCCTCCCCTTCATTTTCATTCCCCCTCAAATTTCCCCTCCCCTCCCCTCCCCTCCCATCCCATCCCATCCCAAACATAGCATTAGAGTCTAAATGTTATCCGTAAGGAAAAACTAAATATAATTTTGGAGATTTTGTTCTTGTCTTGAAATATGAAAAGTCATGTCTTTTGAAATGTCTCGGGTGGTCTATATATAAGCATCTCTTGTAATTGTTTTGTTAAGAGTATGTGAGGTCTTACCAATTATGTATCTGGTGTGGTAAAATTGTTCTTGTTATTATGATGTGAAGAATAATGTATTTATCTTCATTATTGTATATCTCATTGAATTCTTTTTTCTTTTCTTTTTTTTTTTCTTTGGGTAAATCCTCATTGATTTAGACTAGGTCCCTGGACGGGCCGTACATCCCCACTCACATAACCACACACTCCACCAACCATACTATCTTGTTTAATAATGTCATTGGCAAAGATTGGTGTTTAATTTCTTAATAAATATCTAAACCACCACATTTCTACAAACAAGTATAAGAGCATTTTGAAATATCTTTCGTATTTCTTCACAACCAAATGAAGTTAATTTCACATCTCCCAATAATTGCATTGATAAAGAAAAATAACTAGTAACTACCTCATTAAGGGAGACAAGATGACCTTGTCCTTTGCCTTTGCCTTGGCATTTCAAGATTGTTGTTGATCGATTGATGATGATGAGTGGCTGTCACTAGGTGATTGGCTGATGGAATGGATATTCCCCAAACAAGTGGCACTCTTTCTCAACTCCTTGTCTTTGCTGAATGAACAAAAAGGAATGGCACATATACAATGCCCATAACTGCGTGTGTCGAATAGATGCGGGCCTAACCATTTTTCCCCGATTCTTAATTCTCAATCCATCATTTCATTGCATTTGAGAATTGAGAATTACTTTCAGTGCGCCAAGCAGATTAATCAGGACAAGCGTGCCACAATGCACTTTAATATAATTTGACTTATGTTATGCTAGTCAAAACAACTTCTGGTCAAAGATTACAACTAGGAAATTGCAGGTAGATATCCATTTTCTATCTACTACTCTATACAATCTGACGAAATGCAGTCTGTAATCTGCGTTGCCCTTCTATGTTTTGTCAATGGCAGTGCTCTAGTGTTTTTTTTTTTTTTTTTTGTTATAACTGTTTAAGTATGGTTTGGTCTGCCAACTTGGAAGCTTGTGCTCAAACTCAATCCAATCAAAATGCTTTGACTCGCCGACCCAACTTAACCCCAACTGGGGATTCAGGGTTTGGTCCAAAACTTAACCCCAACCAAACTTAATCTACATGCAATTTGAATTGGACTTGAGTTGGGCCATTAACATGAGCAAAACTCCTATTTATCACCACCAATATATATTTCAATTGGCTCCTTACAGTTATTGTGGTAATGGTCCAAAATGCTAAACTCCATTAAACCTAATTTACTTTCTCTTCCATTAATTTATATTTATGTTACATCCACATCTAAACAGCATAATTTATTTCTTACACATTTAAAATATCATTTTCAGCAAAAGTGAAGAAGCAGATCTATATGTCTGTCAATGCCTATTCGTTTCAGACCTGACCAATAAGAGGTCAATTTGAGTCATCAAAACCTTGTTGTCCATGTGCATCAAACATGATTATCAACAACTTGTGTATATTCCCAACTGATTGAAACAAGTTGTGAATATTGAATATCAAGTTTACTACTGTGCATTGATTGTCAATTTCATTTAAAAATCATAGAGCTCTTCTCTGCATCATACTTCAAGGTTAAGTCAAGCAAAGGCATCAGCTCCCCACCCATCCAGCACACTGATTGGACCACTCTTGAAGTTATGAAAAGGCGGAGAGTAAAGAAAGAAAATGTGGGCTTTTTGTAATTTACCACTTATACCACATAGAAATTTCTAAGATAATTTTCATTCCTTGCATTACCTGGTATTTTTAGATGTATTTATCTTTATAAAAAAAATTAGTAGTTCCTCTGTTCCCAAAAAGAAAAAAAAAAAAAAAGGAGAGCAAGGAAAAAAAAAAGAAAAATAATAAAATAAGAAGGAGATGAATTTTTAACATGTTAAACGAGGCCCATCACTAAGCAATTAGTGGACAATCAATCCAAAGCTTGGAAGTATTAGAAATCCTCTAACAGGTCCTCTAGCGGCACTCTCCGATATCTGATTTAGAACTTAATTCGTCTTCTTAAACTTGAAGGGAACTTTTAGATAATCAATTTGAAGGCCAAATTTTCGGTGAAGGGCTTGAACTAGGAATAGCTTGGAGGGTAAGAAATCCAATTTGGAAGAAACGTCTCCAAGTAAAACGCGAAAGTAGCAGAGTGTCCCACTATGTGGAATGTTGGATGTGGGTTGCCAGGCCTACTTCCGTAATACTTCTCTTTTCTTTCCTCTTCTTCCAAAAAACATGACTTATGATCTGACCATCAAATTTTCAATTATGATGGAAAAACTTTTGACAAGGAAATTGATATGCAAATTGGCTTTGATGATTCAAGGTCGCTTCGAGTTGAAATTCTTTTACGTAGGAGTCAAGTATTAGTTTTTCAATTGAGTTTTTGATGATCTACAAGTGATGCTTGCAACAAACCGCTACTTTTGTAGGATCTCAAATTCCATTGAGCTACCACTTAATTCCAAAATTAATTGTTGATGGGAAACGGCACAACAATGGTTTATGGTCTGTTGGTTGTATTAGGGAGTCATTCGAACATCACTCCACTACAGGCGCACACGAGGGTTGTACCAGAGACCTAACAACTTTAATCAAGCATATGGTTTGTTGATGCCTACATAGATGTATTTCTGTCGTCCATGATTACTGCTATAAACAACTTGTTCATAACTTGAGGAATGAGTAAACAGGACAGAAGTCCTACAAAAACCTATTCATTACAAATATATTAATTTAAGAGAATGGTTAGGTCCACGAATCTGAGCACAAGAACTTGACCGAGTCATATAGCATCAAACTATAGAAAACGATGTATTGTGTGAAAATAATATAGAAAAGAGACATGACTTCTGTTTAATATGTGATTTGGAGAAGGGAAATGATAAGGAAGAAAGAGGCAATGCAGTTTGTGGAAGGGATGGCATGGTTGGAGACGGCATGTGTAAGACCCTGCCCCGAGTTAATCAATATTAACTCTAATTAATTACAATTAATGCTAATTAATCAAGTCTAATTAAACTAATGATGGTTAATGACCCAATTCCATGAGATTAGTCTCAAATAGGCTTAATGAAGTGATAATGAAGAGATTAAGTGAATTGAATGAGTTTTAAGTCTAAACTAAGAAAACAAGACCTGTTTCGTAAATACCGGTTTATACGTATTTTTTCGAATACGGAAACTCTTGATACCAACCCGCGTATCTCGACGAGTACGTTAACTTTCATTATTGGCTCGAAGTCATTTGACAAGGATTTGGCCACGTGAACTTTCATTTGACTTGAATTGGAAATAAGAAAGAAAGAGAGGGTTTAGTTGCAAAATACCCTTATAAGGCATTGAAATGAACCTTTGGGCTCATTCATCTCAAATCTATTGCAAAGGAAACCCTAGACATTCATTCTCCTTCCTAAAAAGATATAGAGATTGGGAGTATCTCAAGTGGGTTTTGGAGAAACATCATCTTCCTCATCTTCTTCCTTAGCTTGTCTTCCATTGTGGAGTGTTTGGAACTTGAAAGGAAGGCTCAAGAGCTCCCTACTCACATCACAAGTAAGTACTTAGGGCTTTTAAAGGATTTTCAAGTTATAATGAATGGTTAGGGGTGATTCCTAGCTCATTTAGCTCATAGGGTTTGTGTTTTTGATGTTTCCATGGAAATAGGTTTGAAGAGGGTTTTCATTTGGGGGTTTTTGTCTCAAGTCAATCTATCAAAGGGGTTTCTTACTAATAGACTTCAAAGGCAAGTATAAATGCTTCCTTATGATCAAACATGTTAATTTCCAAGTTTTCTTTGAGCTATAAAGATGGGTTCTCAACCCTATTGTTAGAAATGGAGATTTTGTGGATTTGGTTTAGTCCTATGGATTTTTGGATGCTTTAATGATGAAGTAGAAGTGTGGTTTTTGTGTTTAAATGATAAATGAGAAGAGGACATGATGTCCTTAAATGTGTGTGCAGATGGTGGTTGGAAATGGAAGAAGAAGAGTGAATGTTCGGAGTTCCAGAAATGGAGTTTTGGACAGTTCGCTCGAGCGAACTAGTTACTGTCTGATGTAAAAAGGGTCCGCTCGAGTGAACATTATGTGCGCACGAGCGATGAAGGTTCTGTCTGAAACGAGCGTCGTTTGTAAATGTCCGCTCGAGCAAAATAGGTTTTGTTTGGGTCCGCTCGAGCGAACTTGATGCTGGCCAAACACGAAATTGTAAGCAAAGTGGATTTTGATATTGAGGGTGGAAATTTTTGGGGACTAAATGCACATATTAAATGTAAATGTGATGTCCATCGAAAATAACACGTGCATTTAGTAACTAATAATTACACCTAGAAATTGTCTAAATTTGGAATAGAGACAAGTAGGACCGTGAATGATTAATGATTCATCTAATCCCCTTGAGTCTATAATGACTGCATACAATGAACCACTGAACAATGAATAAATGCAAGGAACCATTGAATAATGAATAAATGTAATGAACCATTGAAGAATGAATAAATGCAATGAATAATGAATATCCTGCTGCAGCAAATGATTTGGGTGTTCCAGAGCTCCATGGTGATGCTAGTGATCTCTGATCAAGACACTAGTAGATCCCACATATAGACTGAAAAGTCAATGAAAAGCCATGTACAAGCCATGTAATGAAATATGTATAGAATGAAAAATGATATTGGACCAAAGGGTCCCATAAGCCATCTAATAAATGCTCAATGAAATCCGAATGACATGAAATGAATTGACTAATGCTTCCTTTGGAAGACACTGAACTGAATGACGATAATATTATTGTACTTGTAATCTAGTCATTGATTATCCATTGACTACACTGTTCAGAATATTGCATTAACCTAGATTTAATTGTCTAGAGTTCTTATATTGATAATGGACAAAATTAGCATGAGCTATCATAAATGTGTTTATACCTTGTTGAACCGTCGTGTTCATGGTATTATTGATGGCATTACAGGCCCAGTTGCCCATCCCGGTCTTGCAGAGGCCGCACCGCTTGCGGAGGAGGCCCGTCCGTTACCTCCATGAGGTTTAGCGGAGTGGGCATAGTTCGGAGGGCGTTGATTTTGAATGTTTTGAGATTATTTTGGGAATTATTTGATAGATAGTTTGTATATCATTTTGAGATGTAAGTAGATGTCCCATGCATTGTATGTTGTATATGCAGTGGTGGACTTCATTTGATTATATTTTTGTATGTATAAACTTTACTTGTAATGTAAAGTCAATTATTGTCAATGTATATATATGTTTCCGCAAAATTGTATATTTGACAGGTATGTATGTTAGATTCCTTGTGAGTCTTCGTCTTAACTTCGATTAATTCGAGATTTACGGGAGTAAGTATGATGGATTCGCGACCCGGGGTTAGGCCCCGATTAGTCCGGTCTCGGGCCCGGGTCGTGACAGCATGCTTGGTCTAGAGAGGGTGAGAATATAGGGAATGGGAAGGCTTATTAATAAAATTACCATGTTTCCTATGCATACAACAAGGGTGTCCAGAGCGAGAGAGAGCCCAAGGAACATGTGGATAGGGAGAGCAGAACAGGAAACATAATGTTTATTTAACCTTTAATGCTCTATGGTACATGAACCTATACTATCTCTCTATTGACTTGAAGTGGGCTCTTGTAAATTGTAATTGCCTTTTTTTAAGAGAATAGGTACTTAAATACCCTTTTTTGGTTGATGGCACCATTATTATAAGGTCTTCTATTAGGTTTCCTCTAAAATTGGGCACTTTCGAGGATGGATCATGGCCCAAAAGTTGACCGATTTTATGATGCTAACCATCCAACTCCCGATCACCAAGAACCTTATTTTAAAGGTCAATTTTAATATGATCATATCTACTTCAGAGAGAGAGAGAGAGAGAGCGCTACATCGCAATAGAAAAGCAAAATTTAGGCCAAGGAGGATAAGATATATCCTACATGTTTTACACTTGCTTGACCTTCACATTTTCATGAGATCTTCCCTGGAGGTGTAAAGGCAGTTAATTCTGCCTAATGTAACATGGTTTTTATTACGTCTAACCTCATTATCATTCCATTATTTTTTGCCTCATATAACATGGTTTTTGCAACGTCTAATCTTCTTGTCTCCCATTAACTTTGAGTAATAATTAGGTGGTTTTTTAGAACGTCTGAACTCAATCTCCCATTTGTGGTAAACTTCAGTCACATGTTAATTTTGTTTAAACAGAGGCACATGCTTGGCAATGCCCCCAACCATCAGTAGAAAGTGGGATGGATAACTGGAATAATACACGCAGTATTTTTTGTTACTTCCCAAAATCCCAATACTCACTTTAGAATTTAGACAAGAACCATACCCATAACATAATACAGAGATGTGCATGCATTTGTGTCACCGAAGCGTGCCATCTGGTGCACGAGTTACTATAAATACACATGGGCGGGCGCACTATAGTAGTGCATGTTTGTTGTGTTGTGAACACTTTCTCATATCCATACATCCATCCACACACACAGAGAGAGAGAGAGAGAGAGAGAGAGAGAGAGATGGAGAGGGAGAATGGAATTGGGCCATCGAAATTTAAGAGAATTTGTGTGTTTTGTGGGAGTAGCCAGGGAAAGAAAAGGAGCTACCAAGATGCAGCAGTAGAGCTTGGAAAGGAGTTGGTACGCTTTTGAGAAATATCCTAATTTCTAGCTCTTTATGATAATAACTTCACTTGTTCAGATGGGTTCATGCGTTGTTTTCAATACTCCTTTCTTTTCAAGTTGGACCGTAATTTGGGTTCTTCTTCTTCTTCTTAATTTATATCTTGTTTGACTTGTAAGTTTCCCACTGTGACGAGATATATTGCTAGTTTCAATTTCTTTGACGGATTTCTTAATGGGTTTTTGCTTATGCTTTAATTTTCCAATGGGCTATATTTTGCTTTTGGGGCCTTTATTTTCTTATGGGTTTCTTTAAACGTGTTTATTACAGAAAGGCTCTCTCTCTCTCTCTCTCTCTCTCTCTCTCTCTCTCTCTCTCCGTGTGTGTGTGTGAATTGGCTAAGTTTTGTGGGGGTTGTTTTAGGTGTCAAGGAACATTGATCTGGTGTATGGTGGAGGGAGTATTGGGCTGATGGGATTGGTTTCTCAAGCTGTATATGATGGAGGTCGCCATGTTATTGGGTGGGTTTTTCCTCCTTCTTTTGTTTCGTTTTCTATAATGGATTTCAAAATGATGATGATGATAATAATAATAAAAAGGAATGCAAAACAGATGATGAGCCTTTTGGGGTTCCTGTTCTTCATCAACTGACTTCTGTCATGTTATTGTCTCTTTGCAGGGTCATTCCCAAGACGCTTATGCCTCGAGAGGTATGCCCCTGTTACTGTTGGTGGCAGCTAAAAGTCCAACTGCTTTTCTTCTCCAATTTTTTTCTGAGCACTAATTTCTATTTCGTTTTTATCCACTGCTTTTCTTCTCCAATTTTTTTCTGAGCACTATTTTCTATTTCGTTTTTATCTTTTCCTTTTCCCTCTTAACAATTGGGTTTGGTTTGTGATATAATCTATGTGGGGCCCACTAGACTCATATCCGGGTCAATTTCAATGAACATATGGTTTTCGTCCATCCTTGAATGTCTACCATGAAGAAAAGTGGGCTTCACAGTCAGAGTGCAATTTAGATGAATTGTACACAAGTTGCAATGCACAAGGAGATTTTATCCATCTCATGACCACTTAGCAATGCTTTCTATTATGTTTTACAAGGTACATAATTTCCCCTGTTTTCTTAAACAGCACTTCTTCTTGTTTAAAAAAAAATGAAAGAGCTCTGACTTTGAGTTTTTCATCTTTTCCTATGGTTGGCATTTTCCTTTTCTTTATATCTCAACGCCTAGAGAGAAGTCATGGGTGTATATTAACTCCTTATAAGTTTTAAAATCTTCGGAAAGTAGAAAGAGAAGTCTTACTGGATTTAGTACACCACAGCAGCCCCGCATTGCTTCTCTGCAGAAGACCCTATAGAAAATTTACTCTTTTTTTTTTTTTTTGGGGTAGAATATAGAGAATTTTATTTGAATATATATATATATATATAGACACACCTGCCTATGGTTATTTTTAACAATTTTGTTGCCACCCTTTTGCAGATAACTGGAGAAACTGTGGGGGAAGTGAAAGCAGTAGCAGATATGCACCAGAGAAAGGCAGAGATGGCTAGACAGTCTGATGCCTTCATCGCCTTGCCTGGTTAGTGTAAACTAGAAAGTAGTCAAGCCTTTTCCGGAGAAATTGCCGAAACAGCTTTTAATTAAGATTTCAGAGGAAAAAGGAACTACGACTTAAAATGCAATTTTCGGAGTTGCTAAAACAGCATTTGAAGTTCATAAAAAAGGGAAAATATACCAATGTTTTGATTTTTCTCATAAGTGCATCACCCTACACGCTAGGAGTCCACAATAAATTTGTCCTTCCTTTTGTTTTCGTATAACCCTTTTGATAGCAGTTAATATATTGAGAACCTGCCTGATTTCCATGCAGGAGGCTATGGGACTCTTGAAGAGCTACTTGAAGTTATTACTTGGGCCCAACTAGGCATACATGATAAACCGGTAATCCTCATTGCCTCACTTTTTCAGCTCTAAAACTCAAGTAGGGTGTTAATGTACGTACTAATCCTTGACATAATGCACCCATTTGTATACATTTTAATCTCTTAATAATTAATGTGCACTTGGCCAGTTGGGCTTAATGGACATAACATGGATAAATTAGGATTAGTGGCTAAATTGATTCTGTGCATGTTAGAAGGACCAGTTTTTTATTTTGTCCATATTGGAGATCAAGTCTTTTAATTTTCTTAGCATATAAAAGGATCCATCTCAAAGAAATACTCAATGACTTCCAATCGTCAAATCTAGCAGGTGGGATTGTTGAATGTGGATGGGTATTACAACTCCTTGCTTTCTTTTATTGACAAAGCTGTGGAGGAAGGATTCATCATCCCAAGTGCTCGCCATATTATTGTATCTGCACCAACAGCAGAGGAACTAGTGAAGAAATTAGAGGTAGCCTTTTTTAAAATTGTACTGGGTTTGTTTACAACTCATCATCATCACTATAAAAGCCCTTTTCCCATCTATCTAGGCTGTCTCATTTTTATTTGTAACTGCTATGTCATATTCCTGGCCTAAATGCTGGCACATCAGTATTTATCAATTATCCTGAGTGTTTTCAAAGTCCATGTCTCTTAACTAAACTGAAACATAAAATCATGAAGCTGAATGCATACTCCATAATATTGTTGTTTAAACCACACATTTTGCTTCTTTGGTTTTTTTGGTTAGGTCATGTTTAGTTCCTTGAATTTTTCTTGGTGCTCCTTTGGAGATTCTACAGTTTAGAGAAGCCCAAGCTGCAACTTTCAAGAGATGGAAGTCATTCTCCATTCTAAAACTCTCTCACTACCAGAGTTACCAACCTCTAAATAACAATAAGTGGCACTGTGATGGGCCCACCAGGCAATAATTTAAAGAGGGGTTGTGTATTGGCCACCTACCAAGAACTAGCCCCGGATGAAGTTTGTGGCTGTTCAATCTAAAGCAGTGTTGGTGAATTTTATTTTGACATTCTCAGCTTTCAGATTGTTGGATCTGATGGCTCACAATGTACGATGGAAGTGATTTCCGGTAGGTGGTATATCCACTCTATCTTAACATTTTTATGGCCAATGGACCCACCAACATGCCACGTGTCATAATTTCAAGGGCAGTCACGCCAACGTGACCACACCAGTCAGCTTAGCGCAGCTTATTTCAATCCCATTATGAATAGCATAGATCATTTTACTGCAGGATGATACTTTTTCCTAAATTCAATGACCACAACCACTCAGCATGTACTCAAATAGTGCATTTGGCTGTAATCTGTAATGGTTGAAATTTTTGGTGGAACAAATTGATATCCGCCCCCCTGTATTTTTGGGGGTGGCACAGAAGATTGAAATGGCATTCAATGCTGTCCCAAATGCAAATAAAAATGGATGACAATATAGTATGCCAAAAATATAAATACACTTGCAGTTTGGGGTCTATTGCATAATATCAAGCAACTGAAAATGCCATAGAAATATATTTTATGTTTCATGTGAACTTCCACGAAGTACTTATGAACCGGAGATGAGGCAACTTCGAATCTATTAGAATCTACACTTACAGAGGGCACCTCGTAGCCTTTGGATGGTCCAAAAATGGAACTGATCTAGACAATCCAATATTGTGAGCTTTCCTCTTAAACAGGCACGATTGCTTTCTTTTCCTCAAAAACGTTCTTTGGGGGGGATCATTCCCCAGATGGTTAATCCATTCATCTTAATATTTTAGTCGATGGCGCATCCTCAGAGTAGCCCCTACAATCGATCCAGGTTCTGACTACCATACTCAAGTATCGTGTATGAGTAGATGTTTGACCATGCAGTGCAAGTCATGCTATAATTTATCTATATTTTGAAGGATCCTGAATTCCTGATCATGATGCCAAAAACATGACATTGGGCATGCGGGTTGCTTGTTGCTTCTCAATAAGAATTTACATTTTGATTCTTTCCCTGTTTGTGATGCAAAGGTCATGCACTGTTCCATCATTAAAATGCTTTAGGACGCCCATTGACTTGCATGCCTACCTTCTGTGTCAAAAGCTTCTGACTCGCTTCCTCAGAGTATTCCTTTGGGACAATAACATGAAGACTTATGTTACATACATATGTATTAAGTACAAGATGCCTTGATTCATACAATTGCATTGGTGAACACACAGAGAAGCAAGCACGTATTCTACTTGTGTATATTCATATCTATGTATTTCAAGTACATAAGCTATTTATGTGATATTTTTCGTGATTATTGATGCTATACTTCTACTCCTCACGAACTTGGATTCTTTTTACATGTTTGTTCCCACTAGTAGATTTGTTTCTGTGCAAATCCTTCTAAATGGGCGACTTTGTTTGCGTGTTTCTGTACCGAAATATATATACATACGTTACACGTACTTATATATGAAAACATAGATGATGCATTTGGATTGAGGTCGTTGTGGACTCTGTACACTGACTTGTATACACACCCAAAAAGCATATGAAAATATATGAAAGTATGGACACATAATAGTGCTTGTAAATTACTTGGTGTCGCATATCAATATTATGTGTATTTAGTATTTACCGATGTACTATATAGAATGAGAAAGCAGATGGTGAAAGAAAAATAATAATTCTTGTCCTCTGTTTGTAGGAGTATTTTCCCCAACATGAAAGAGTTGCATCAAAGTTGAGTTGGGAGATGGAACAGATGGGCTACTCATCAAAATGTGAGATATCTACATAGAGGAAGGAAGGAAGGAAGGAAGGAAGGAAAGGAAGAGATTTTGCAGTTGTAGGGGGGGAGAGAGAACGGCATTTCGCAAAGATGATCAAATTGGGAAACAAAGGTTTCCACTATGAGAGAGAAGATGGAGAGAATTCATTTTTTGTAAATTACAACAAAGGGCTCGAGCCTTCAATATATATATAAAGCTCATTTCCCCTTCTTATTTTATGGAAGTTCTCACTTCTTCTAATAATTCTAGTAACAAAATTTAGATCCACGCATTGACCAAACTCCTCTCAAACAAGAACAGAAAATATCTAGCTCAGTGCTGGCTGATAAGTAGTCACCTAACTATTTCAGCGTATAAAGTGTACACAATACTGACAGGTAAAATGTCATTACTAATCATTCCAGATTCCAGAATCCAGTTGATGTATTGACCGATATTTTAAACTGCTAGTTCTAACCAAATAGACAAGCCATATCTACAGGGGAATTAACGTGATGGTCCACTCCACAGTACAATTGCTATTCTTAGGGCGTGTTTGGATGTGCGGTGAAGTGAGGTGAGGTGAGGTAAAGCCTCCATTATCCAGACAAGAAAAGACAATTGGTCATATCAAAAGTACACAATTTCAAAATTCCCTCCATCTTTTTAAAAAAAAGTCAAAAAAGCAACCTCCTTTCTTCACTAAAAGACAAAAAAGCTCCACTTTTTTTATACAAAAAGTCAAAAAGATTTCATACCAAACAACTAAAAACAAAACACCATCATAACCCCTTATATTTTATTCTCTCTTGATTTGATGCTTCACCTCACCTCACCTCACTTCACCACACATCCAAACAGGCCTTTAGGTTTTGCGTGTGTTGACAGTGTGTGTATTTACCTTACGTTACCAATATATATATATATATATATATATATGGGAGCTGCTCCCCTACACTGCAGCTCCCTTCAATATCAGCTAGGCGCGTGTGTAGGAGAGTAGCGTGTAGGTGGACTTAACATGTGATCGTTTTGGAGAGATTTCGCTGGCCGCTCATGTTTTTCAATTTCCCCCTTCTTACACCTACCCGCCTGTCTCTCCTCTCGCTCTCAACGAAGCCCTCTCCAAGAACACGATCTCTGCTCTCAGCTCTCCATCTCTCTCGCTCAGCTCTCGATCTCTCTCGGTTCTAGTCTATCGATCTCTCTCGCTCAGCTCTGTCTCTCCTTTCTCTCAACGAAGCCCTCTCTCAAGAACACGATCTCTGCTCTCAGCTCTCCATCTCTCTTTCAGACCCCAAACGCTCCTCTTCCCTCTCTCCCAATCGCTCCTCTTCTACTGGAATGAGAGGAATGAGAGAAGCAAAGCACAAATCAGGATGGGCCATCAGTTTTTCATCTCCATCTTTCATTTCCCCCTTTCATCTTTGGAATACCCAAGAGAGTTTTTCTGATCTCTCCCTCTCTTGTCGAGCTCTCTGTCTACTGTTCTCTTCTCCCTCTTTGGATTAGAGCTCTCTCGCTATTGCTCTCCCTCTCGCGTCATCTCTCCCGCTGCATCGCTGCCTCACGACGTCTCTGTGCTACAATCTTCGCCCGGATCCGGAAAAGGGGTTTCTTTGGCAAAAAGGGAAGTGTGATGGAAGGGAGCCTGCTCATTTTTCGGCTGTGAAGGACTCCATTGCATTCCATTCATTTCTACTTTGTTTTTGTAAGAAAGAAAGTGAGAGAGATGGAAAGGGTTTTGGTGAAGAGAGAAGGAAATGGAGGAAGGCGTGGCGGTGGAGCGACAGAGGGTGAGGAACCCAAGTGCATTAAGAGGAGAAGAAGAGAGCCTTCTATGGCAGTAGTTGGTAATAAGGATGATAAAAGAGAAGTGCAAGACCCATCCTCTACCACAACCAGTAATGCTACTGCTCCGTTAAGAGAAGCTCTAGATTTCGTGGTTTGACATAAAAAATCACCGTGGAAGATGGAATAACTCTACCAAAGGATGCTGAATACTATTGAATGATGCTATGTTATTGGATGTTGTTGAACTTTGTTACATGGTGACGTTCTAAATGTTGCAGAATATACATGATTGCTGAAGTCTTGGAAATTGAATCTTGGATATTAGTTGTTGTAAATCTTATATTTTCATGTAATTTGTAAGAATCTATGGAAATTGAGTGTTTGATGTATTTGAGTGTTATGTTTTGATGTCAGATGTTCAGATGAAATTTGTGGAAATTTCATTTTAGATGTTCAGATTTTGTTTGTGTTAATTTCAATTCAAGTGTTCAGTTTTTGTATGCAAGTTGCTTTTTTGCAAGTAGATGTTTGACTTGGACTTTGCACCAGTTATGTTTAATAGGTATGGGATTGGGTTGTGTTTTTGCAAGTTGCCTTCTGTTGTGGGATTGGGTTGTGTTTTATAGATATGGGGGAATGGGATTGACATGCTTGTGAGGATGGGTGATTTTTTGGGTTTTGTTGAATGGATTTGAAATGTGTGGATTTGGCTTTGTTTAAGGGATTAATAAGAAATGTCTCCATTCACACCATCCATCTAAAGTGTAGTTTTTTCAGCTTCTGTTGAGCCTCAATAATCAGATGATTTCTGTGAATTTTTTTATGTGAATTTTTTTCTGTGCAATGCTAACTTACAGGGGCTTTCTGTGAATTTTTTTTTTCATCTGGTTCATGTTTACAATTGGGAGGAGAAAGAATTTAGAAATTTTTTTACCCATGTTTGATGCATGGGTTAGAGGTAAGAGGAGAAAGAATTTGGAAGTGATATTGATGCTTGGGTGTTTGTGCTTTTCATTGAAATGTGAGAAGGGGTGATGGAATTGTTGACAGTAGATCAATTTTACTTTTGTTGTTGAATCTGGAAGAAACCTTAGGTAGCATTTGGTTCGCGTGAATGGAGATCGGAATGGAATAGTAATTCCAAGGGAATGACCATTCCAGCGTTTGGTTCGCCAAAAAGGGGTGGAATGGCCATTAACTCCGGAATCCCATTTCTTTATGTGAGGGAATCACCATTCCATTGGGGAGGGGAAAGAATCCCCATTCCATTCCTTTCTAACTTTTTGTTGAGACCAAAATACCCTCGCTTGTAATATTATTATTATATCATAATAATAATAATATAATATCTTTGTCACCTAACCATTGTGGGGCCCACCCAAAATATTATAATAAAATATAATAATATATTATTATATAATAATAATAATAATAATAATAATATAATATCTTTTTCACCCAACCATTATGGGGCCCACCCAAAATATTATAATAAAATATTATTATATTATAAAAATAATAATATAATATCTTTTTCACCCAACCATTGTGGGGCCCACCCAAGATATTATAATAAAATATAATAATATATTATTATATCATAATAATAATATAATATCTTTTTCACCCAACCATTATGGGGCCCACCCAAAATATTATAATAAAATATAATAATATATTATTATATCATAATAATAATAATATAATATCTTTTTCACCCAACCATTGTGGGGCCCACCCCCAAATATTATAATATAATATAAGAATATATTATTTTGAGAAATTGTAAAATTTCTCACTACACCTTTGTGGGGCCCACCCCAAAATATTATAATGCAAACTTTTTCACTACACATTATGGGGCCCATCCCTAAATAGTATAATATAATATAATAATATATTATTATGAGAAATTACAAACTTTTTTACTACACCTTTATGGGGCCCACCCCCAAATCATCCACCACAAACAATGCAAATGTGACAGTAGAATCTAATAAGGGTATTTTGGTCAATCTTATGTAAATTTTATTCCATTCCAAGCAGCATTCCATCATACCAAACGCAGGAATAGGAATCAGAATTCCATTACTGGGTTGATTCCTCAGCGTACCAAACGCTAGAATGGAATTGACTATTCCTTCCTCATTCCATTCCATTGTCATTCCGGTCTCCATTCCATTCCTACCTACAACCAATCCAGCAAACCAAACGCTACCTTATTATCTTGGCTGGGTTTATTCTTCTGGGATACCTTGAGATTGGCTAGAATTGGGTTCTAAATTCTAATTGGTGTTATTGATTTCACAATATGGTTGGCCAATAGGAATGGAGTGTATTTTTATGTTGGTGGCTAATGTTCTCTATGGAAATTCAGTTTCTCTTTATTAGAAGATCAATGAGGAACCCATTGAATATTGATCACATATTTTTTCATTGTGCGCTCAACAATCAGATTGGGATTGTTTTCTTCCTGCACAAACATAGAGAAAAGAAAAACCAACACTAACAATTAGAAAATAAAAATCTATTCTAATTACATGAAAAACCACATCACAAACTATGAGATTAAGAGGAGATCTTAACATCAACCACATTCAAATGATAGTATGAAACTCGGCAAGGTTTCAGCAGATCTGAACCCACTATGTTGGAAAAGTGCACGAGTGCAAAACCAGCCAAACGCGATTGATTCCTACCGAAACATGCAGATTTGAAGTTCATAATATGGACTTTAAAAGCCCAAAATTTCGTCCAAAAAATCCCTCGGGAAGTGGGCTAAAAAGTGTTCTAAACAGGGGTACTCAACAAGGTTTGTACAGATTTTCTTAACCGAGTTGAAAAAGTGCCCGAGTTATAAACATCGCAAACGTGATTGTAATTTAATGAAAAATAGTATATTTTAAGTTCATAGTGTGGACTTTGAAAGCCCCAAATTTCAGGAAAAAAAAACCTCGGGAAGTGGGCTAAAAAGTGTCCTAAACAGGGGTACTCAGCATAGGTTTGTGCAGATTTTCTTAACCGAGTTGAAAAAGTGCCCGAGTTGAAAATATCGCAAACGTGATTGTAATTTAATGAAAAATAGCAGATTTCAACTTCATAGTGTGGACTTCGAAAGCCCTGAATTTCAGGAAAAAAAAACCCTCGAGAAGTAGGCTAAAAAGTATCCTAAACAGGGGTACTCAATAAGGTTTGTGCAGATTTTCTTAACCGAGTTGAAAAAGTGCCCGAGTTGAAAACATCGCAAACGTGATTGTGATTTAATGAAAAATAGTAGATTTTAACTTCATAGTGTGGACTTCGAAAGCCCTGAATTTCAGGAAAAAAAACCCTCGAGAAGTGGGCTAAAAAGTGTCCTAAACAGGGGTACTCAATAAGGTTTGTGCAGATTTTCTTAACCGAGTTGAAAACGTGCCCGAGTTGAAAACCTCGCAAACGTGATTTTAATTTAATGAAAAATAGTAGATTTTAACTTCATAGTGTGGACTTCAAAAGCCCCAAATTTCAGGAAAAAAAACCGTCGGGAAGTGGGCTAACAAGTGTCCTAAACAGGGGTACTCAGCAAGGTTTGTGCAGATTTTCTTAATCGAGTTGAAAAAGTGCCCGAGTTGAAAACATCGTAAACGTGATTGTAATTTAATGAAAAATGGCAGATTTCAACTTCATAGTCTGGACTTCGAAAGCCCCAAATTTCAGGAAAAAAAACCGTCGGGAAGTGGGCTAAAAAGTGTCCTAAACAGGGGTACTCAGCAAGGTTTGTGCAGATTTTCTTAATCGAGTTGAAAAAGTGCCTGAGTTGAAAACATCGTAAACGTGATTGTAATTTAATGAAAAATGGCAGATTTTAACTTCATAGTGTGGACTTTGAAAGCCCCAAATTTCAGGAAAAAAAACCCTCGGAATGTGGGCTAAAAAGTGTCCTAAACAGGGGTACTCAGCAAGGTTTGTGCAGATTTTCTTAACCTTGAAACCTTGCCGACTTTTATGCTATGATTTGAATGTGGGTTGATGTTAAGATCTATCATCTTAATCTCATATTTTGTGATGTGGTTTTCATGTAATTAGAATAGATTTTTATTTTCTGATTGTTTGTGTTGGTTTTTCTTTTCTCTATGTTTTTCCTTTTTCTATGTTATATATGCACGAAAGGTCATTATATGTGTGGTTCTTCCTTTTCTCTTAACAGAAGAAAACCACTGTCACAAAATTCACAAAATATTCCAAATTCAAAACTTCTCAACAAATGCAAACTCTCATCATTTCAAAACATCTCCATTCACATTTAAATCAGAATTCATTTCATCATTAAAATTACATTACCATGAAATCCATTACATCATTAGGATGATTACATTTATTTGAACATTACATCATTTGAAATAAGAAGGGCAATAAGATGTGTTCCAAATGCCCGGAGTGAATTCCATCACCACAAATTCAATCCCATCACAACACATTCCATTGAAACAGATTTAATCCATTCTCCACGCAGCCACATTCATACTCTATTTTACACAATCTCATTACAAAAATTCCCACACATCCACCAAGCAGTCTGAATCATCAGATAAAAAACACTGAAAATATCTCTTTCAAGTCCAATACATGATATTTTCGCCCCCCACTACCCCCTGTCATTAACAACCATGTCATCTCCATGTCCATGGCAAGAAATTTGATCCTGCGAGTTAATAACGCAAAAATAGATGCCAAAAGTCAGTCAAAAGCATAAAATAATATGATGTACAAAGGAAATTCAGCAAACACCATTTTCTTCTCAGAAAAAAGGGATAAACACATAAAAAGAGCTGCGATAGATGAAAAGATGGTTCTTATTTTTTCAATTGTGAAAGTATGAATTTCAATGCTGTGAAAAAAATTAGACTGTAGATTCCAACCATCATGTCCAAACACCACCCAGGAAGAGGAGAAAAGAAATGATCAGTTTTTTTTTTATTATTATTATCCAAATACGCAGAAGAAATGTAAACCATGACTATTAAAAAAAATCTGGTTTGTATTATTTTATACATTGTTTCCCCTTCTTCTTTTGTGTCACATTCCATGACCCCTTATCCCACAAGTGCGCTTCATAATGGCCTGTGCATTTTTATGAAAACCAATGAATGTTAGATACTGGACAATGGCGAAACAGACATAAAATACATGAGTAAGATGCATATGATAAGATTGATATCTGTATATAAGTATTGAGCAAGGATCAAATGAATGTAGCTTAAATGGTTGGGCATGTACAAAGGCCAGAAACATCCCTGAATGAAAAATCAAAGTGAACGAAAGAACAGGGGAAACCAATAAATGGATATTAAAGCCTACTACAATTTGAAAACTGTCCCCAGATAGATGGAGTAAGTCTTCCATACTGATGATTATGATGAATCAATTTGAAGTGGCATGTTTAGTGATAGAGAGACGGACCATCCTTAGATGGGATACGACTTTGATGATGATGATGATGATGATGATACCAATTTGATCTCATCAAGTCAATGATCCCCTGCAATGCAAACTGTATGGTACTGAATTACTGTGTGATCACTCATGTGGGAGTCTGCCTGGGATGCAAACTTCATAGTTGCCTGGGATGCAAACTTCATAGTTGATTAGTAGGAATCTTTAGGCCCATCCTAGATTAAAGGGATGAGGGTAATTTGATGATCACGACCGCACTGATGATGGGGATGATGATGATAATCTGGATGCATGCAAACCAAAGATAGGAAGGGGGTTCCCCTAAAGTTATCTTGATTCAGATTCCGGATAGCCATGGATTTCATATCCTGAAAATTTGGGTCAGTCTAACAGTGAAGGTAAGTCCCATTGGGATCTCCACAATTCTCTTTACAGTCGTAACCTCCCAGTGTGGAATTTTCTTCTTTGCTTCTCATATTTCGAATGCCACAAAGACTTCAAAGAAGCAAAAGATGGTAACATGACAAAGAAGAATACCTGCTGACACCACGAAATCTAGAGCTTCTCTTAACGGAGCAGTAGCATTATTGGTTGTGGTAGAGGATGGGTCTTGCACTTCTCTTTTATCATCCTTATTACCAACTACTGCCATAGAAGGCTCTCTTCTCCTCCTCTTAATGCACTTGGGTTCCTCACCCTCTGTCGCTCCACCGCCACGCCTTCCTCCATTTCCTTCTCTCTTCACCAAAACCCCTTCCATCTCTCTCACTTTCTTTCTTACAGAAACAAAGTAGAAATGAATGGAATGCAATGGAGTCCTTCACAACCGAAAAATGGGCAGGCTCCCTTCCATCACACTTCCCTTTTTGCCAAAGAAACTCCTTTTCCGGATCCGGGCGAAGATTGTAGCTCAGAGACATCGTGAGGCAGCGATGCAGCGGGAGAGATGACGCGAGAGGGAGAGCAGTAGCGAGAGAGCTCTAATCCAGAGAGGGAGAAGAGAAAAGTAGACAGAGAGCTCGACAAGAGAGGGAGAGATCAGAAAAACTCTCTTGGGTCTTCTAAAGATGAAAAGGGGGAAATGAAAGATGGAGATGAAAAACTGATGGCCCATCCTGATTTGTGCTTTGCTTCTTTCATTCCTCTCATTCCAGTAGAAGAGGAGCGATTGGGAGAAAGGGAAGAGGAGCGTTTGGGCTTCGTTGAGAGAGAGGAGAGACAGAGCTGAGCGAGAGAGATCGAGAGACGAGAGACGAGAGATGAGAGCCAAGAGAGATCAAGAGCTGAGCGAGAGAGATGGAGAGCTGAGAGCAGAGATCGTGTTCTTGGAGAGGGCTTCGTTGAGAGAGAGAGGAGAGATGGGCGGGTAGGTGTAAGAAGGGGGAAATTGAAAAACATGAGCGGGCCAGCGAAATCTTTCCAAAACGATCACATGTTAAGTCCGCCCACACGCTGCTCTCCTACACACGCGCCCAGCTGATATTAAAGGGAGCTGCAGTGTAGGGGAGCAGAGAGCAAGACTCTCCTAAGCTCAAGCTTAGGATAAGGTAAGCTCAAGTGTGTGGTGGGCCCACTTGGGGACCCACATGGGGATGGGGGTGGGGGAGATTTCAAGGACTCCCTTGGATCTTCCTCTTTTTAAAAAATCAGCCCAACCCTAATTTCTATCATCTCTATATGGGTCCAAAAGTTTAATGGTCAATAGTCCATTTAGATCGATACATAGTCGATCCAACAATCCAATCAATTCGGATCTGACCGAAAATTGGTGGACATGTGCAATTTAGAGGGGTCATGTGTTTGATCCATTTGGATGGACCAAAGGTGGGCCTCACAAGTATGAGCTTACGAGATTTTATCCTAAGCTTGAGCTTAGGAGAGCTTTGCTCATATATATATATATATATATTATTGTGGGTTGTCTTATGTTGTTGGAAGCAAGAAATCCTACTTTAGTACAATGGGATGAGATAATTTCTTCTTGGTCCACGACCAAATATTGATGATACGTTTAAAATAGTGGAATATCCTGATGATGATTATCATTTTCTAATAACATCGTTATATTTTCAAAGCCGACAACAAAATAAGATTATTGGGATAGCTATGTGACAAAAACATAATGGGAATATTTATTAATTTACATATACCGTTCTAGTGAGGACCGTCCTCAGTGTTTTATGAATGGACCTATATAGGCCGTCCGATTCAGAAGTTGATCCAACGTCTGTCAGGGATCCAATATAAGTAAAGGAGGGAAACTGAAAATGTCCAGTGACTCACCCAAATCGATGCAGAAGCCCCAAATGAGAAAACGAATTCTTCCTCCTCCTTCCTGAAGGATCTGCTCCTCCTCCTTCCCAGCACGGTCTCGCTCGGACGATCGATCCTCTTCCTCCTCCTCCTTCCCTCTCGTCGACGTCTCTCCCTCGTCTTCATCACTTCCGTCGTGCAGCCATCCCTACTCCTAGGGTTCGATTTCATTCCGCACCAAAGCAGAACATCGACAGATCATCCTCGACGAGCTCTGCAACCCCTCTGGTCTGTCATCTCCAGTGCAGCCCTCCGAGCCTGAACCAGGTCATCTCCTGTCGCCTCTCTCATCTCGCCTCTTGCTAGGTTTCTTTTTTTTTCTCTCTCATCTCCCCTCTGGTCTGTCATCTCCTAGGGCTCGATTTCATTCCATCACTAGAACGGTACCCATTATTTATTTATTATTTTTAATTTCTCTGATTATTAGTTTATTTACAACAACACTTTCTCAAGAGAATATATGTCCAAGGCAATAGTTTCCAAAGAATGATGTTTAGGGCTTGCAATCTTAGATATTTTTAGAGATTTCACCAATCTGGACCCATCATGTATGAACGGTGATGATCACAGAACAATAGGCCATCTTTACAAAGATTCGGCATCATGAACATAATACATTAAATTAATGATGAAGGAGAGACTGACTGAGAAGATCGAGGATCAATGGGAGTCTTTCATCAATGGAAATGGGTAGGGAATTATAATTCGCCTTGTTAGTGAGGAGGTTGACCCGGGTCTGTTCATGAACTGCTCTTTGTTCTGGAAAATTTCTATTTTTAGCTGTTTAGATTATGTGAAATTTGATGGGTATAGAGACTGGAGAGTTTGTTTCGGTAAAATGCAATATGGGTTCTAATTGTTGTGTTTCCCCCCCTTGAAATGCTCTATTTTGTTTTAGTTTCCTGACTTGAAGTTTTTGGATTATGTAAATTTCATGGTAACAAGGTATAGAGGATAGAAAATCTATTTGTGTAAAATGCTTTCTCGGTTATAATTGTTCTGCTTGATTTAGTTCATGAAATGCCCTTACCTCTTAAATTTTACCGCCTTCATTAAAAAAAAAAAAAAAGAACATGGGCATCAGTATGAGTGGAAAACTACCTGATGTCTTATATGATTTAGTTGATTAATTCTTTGCATTCAGTCAAAATAATTAACCGATGTCTTATATAATCCAGAGTACCGCCACTCATAAGGGACGGTCCACCATTCTCTTCCTTGTTTAATGCAAAACCATTTATTTTCTATCCATGGATGACTCTATCATTTTTCACCCAGCTCTGTTCTCTCAGACCTTGCCCTCTGGTAACAAGGTAGAAGAGTTCTCCAGCTCCGACCATGCAGAAATCCCAAACCACCATGAAAACACTCAAGTATTTCTCAAATAATATATTTTGAAGTTACTTTATTTTTATTTTACCTATTTATTTTTGTGTTGAGAATACTTGATTGGCAACTATTCTATGTTATTTACCTGTCAACGTCTTTCTTCATGAGTGATCCCTGAAAATATTTTTTTTCCTTCATATGTAATCTGGGTCTGTTCATATTTTTCAATGGATGAGAAGTTGGAATCAGCTGCATCTTCCATGAGTAGAATCTTCATACCTGAAGTAGATGAGGATAAAACCTTACACGTCGGAATGTATTTTCATGACTTGGAAGAAGCTTATGAATTTTATAATACTTATGCGAGGGCTGCTGGTTTTGGTATTAGACTTGGTTCAGATAAAAAAAAGAGGGGTGAAGTATGTTGGAAGCAGTTTATGTGCGCTAAACAAGGTCAAAGAATAGAAAAGGAAGGTCGTGGTTTTGTGGCACAAAGGCGTGTTCCATATACGAGAGAAAATTGTAGAGCGGAGATTGTGCTAAAAAAAATTGCAATCGGACATTGGGTTGTTAACAAATTTGTCGTAGAACATACTCATGTTTTATCTACCCCACGTAAGACCCATATGTTTTGTTCACACTGTGAAATTACTCCAGCTCATAAGAACTTAATAGATGCATTTGAAGAAAATAACATACGACCTGCAAATCAAATGGGACTATTAAGCACACAAGTTGGTGGTTCAGGAGCAGTTGGTTTCAATGAGTAGGACATGCAGAATCACCATCGAGACAAGTAGCAAGCAAAAAAAGGGCGAGATGGTAAGATGTTGTATGAGTATTTTGAATACATGAAAGAAATTAATCCGGGTTTTCGTTATTCTATGGAGACAGATGAGAACAATCAAATCAAGCATGTATTTTGGGCAAATCACCTTTGTCGTCTTTCATACATCGTTTTTGGTGATGTTGTTACTTTTGATACAACATATCAAACCAATAAATATGATCTTATCTTCGGTGCATTTATGGGAGTAAATCACCATGATCAAACGGTCATCTTCGGAAGTGGTTTTTTATCCAATGAGAGTTATGATTCATTTGTGTGGCTATTTAAATGTTGGTTGGAAGCTATGTTTGCAGGTCCACCAGAAGCCATTGTAACAGACCAAGATCCCGTGATGAGGAAAGTAATTAAGCACATTATTCCTGCCACACAACATCGATTTTGTCTCTGGCACATTATGCAAAAGTTGCCATCCAAGTTGGGCGGAATTGCAATTCATGCTGACAGACTTATGGATGCAACAAATAAAGTTGTTTACAATGCTGTCTCAACAGATCATTTTGCGATGGAATGGACCAAGATACAAAATCAATATAAATTGAAGGAAGACAGTTGGCTAGAAGACATGTACATACTTCGTGAGATGTGGGTACCTATCTTTTTAAAGGGCATGTTTTTTGCAGGAATGTCATCATCGCAGAAAAGAGAAAGTTTCAATGCATGTCACGTCCCCCGAACCCGATTAGAGAATAAACCGGATCCGGGGAGTGAAATTTTGGGCCAATTAAAAAATTTTGCCCTTTTTGGCCCAAGGATTGTGAGTCCGCTGTGAGGATAATGTATTTCAACCTCAAAACATAAAACAAATAACGGAATTCATACACTGATATCAACAATGGATAATAAATCTCAATTAAATTTAAAGTTGCAAGAACAATTAAAGTTAAAAAGGAAGTTAGTTTAATTACAATGACCATCCCAAAAACTAAGGCCATTAAATCTAATGAAAGCAATAAAGGTAGGTTCAACGATGATAACAAGGACATAAATAAAATCTAATGTTTGTCCCCCAATGAGTCTCTCATGTACCTGGTAATGATGACGCTACGCTACGTCATCGGCACTCCACTCTCGTGCCTCCTTTGTTGGTTGGAGATCCTCTGGAATCTCCTCACCGGCCTGCTCCTCATAGTAGTACTCACCTGAGAAGTCTGCACACCAAGGAATAGAGTTAACGACATGTTGAGCAATAAATAAGTAAGATATAATTAAACATAACATGCATCAAATGAAAGAGTAATAACATGACATAATCAAGTGAATACAAGGAACAGAACTAGGCATAAAGCATGAGTAAATAACCAGCATAATCAATATCAGGAATCCTAGCAATACTAACAATCACCACTATCAATGTAATGCAATGCACAAGAGGGAGACTCCGTGGATGTCCAAGCCACCTCACGGGGTACCAGTAACAATCATATCCGGACTACCGATACCAAAGTCCGGCTCCAGGGGGATCCAAGCTCCCGGTCCTGGGAATAGTAGCACGGTCCAAGCCCGCTCCCAACTATTCGACGCCATAGACACCGTCCAAAGCCGACTGCCCACCCCGATATCCGAGTAACCGGCCCATCAATAAAACCCCAAACTGCAGCTGGCCATGATATGCAAATAATAATAAAGTGGTGTTGACACGCTGGGAAAACCAAGACAAGCAAGTCTGGCTAGCTCAACAGACGAAACATGTTCTTAGGGATTATCTCATTCAAAACAATACAAAGCAAACCAACCACACGATAATCCCTTACATGCTAGCCAGTCATGTTTATCAATGCACGATACCCGATTCTTAAGGTACACTCTAAGTCAGGTCCTTGTTCTAATTCTACAAGAGTTTATGTTTCATAATTAATTATGTGTTTTATGCCAAGAGAGTGCACAAGGATGCGAAATCAACGGATACAATTAACAAGTCAATGAGATATTACAATCCAATCCTAGGCAAGTGTTGTCATCCGTATACCATATCTGTTTTAACGGAGTGCGTGGGGAATTCAAATCAACAATGTTTATAAAGAATTCATGGGTGTACAATCATGTTAAACATAGATTGATTCAACTCCACACGCATTCGGTTAAACCATACACAATACACAAATACCTAGACAACCCATCGAAGCACACCAAGCCACATGCTACGATTTTAAAACCCCATTAATGGTCATGAGAGATTAGATTCATGGTTTCCAATATCTAACGCCCAAACCTAAGTTAACAATCTCATTTCCAACAAGATTATGGTCTAAATAATTAATCTCCTTAATTACCTCCTTCGCGATCTCCAATCATCGCAAGACATGGACCATTTGATTCTACGCTCCAAGATCTTTCCAACGGTATATGGCTCGCGAAATTCCGACGTACGGTTTAAAAGTTATAGCCTTTAGAAATCTGACCCCTAAATATATATAAATATATAAATATTTTTTTTTATATTATAAAATAGTACTTGCACCGGACTGACGTTTAGAACGTCTTGAACATTCTGAACGTCTGATCGTTCTGAACTTTCAACAGAGACCATTTTTTTTATTTACTTTCTTTTCACCCAAAACCTTTTCCCATCTATTCAAACCTTTCCAAAAGTTTACCTGCACAAAACTGAGCCACCGTGCTCCCCCAATAATTCATTCCATCCATCATCCCATCCACAAACATCAATTAACATCAAATAAAATGATAAATTACAATTTAATTAAAGATTAGTAACGCCCAACCCTACACCCATGCATGATATTGTCCGCTTTGGCCCACTGGCCTCACGGTTTTGCTTTTGATGGGCCTCAACCCATCAAAAGGCCTCATGCAAGGTAAGGGTGTAAGCTCTACATATAACCCCATTCACTTTCCTCTCTATAGTCGATGTGGGACTCTGGGGCGTCACATTCCACCCCCCTTAGGGCTGCACGTCCCTGTGCAGTAGCCTGCCAGTCCCTGTAGCATGCCAGTCCTCTTGGCCCGCCCACATAGAGACCTGCCCACTTGCACCAGGCCACGGCAGGGGACCCACACTCGAACTAGTCGAGAGTTGGCTCTGATACCATTTGTAACGCCCAACCCTACACCCATGCATGATATTGTCCACTTTGGCCCACTGGCCTCACGGTTTTACTTTTGATGGGCCTCAACCCATCAAAAGGCCTCATGCAAGATAAGGGTGTAAGCTCTACATATAACCCCATTCACTTTCCTCTCTATAGTCGATGTGGGACTCCGAGGCGTCACAATGCATTCCTTAAGCAGTTTGAAACACATAAGTGTGGTTTGCATGACTTTATGATGCACTTTGAACGTGCCATCACACATCAAAGGTATCAAGAGTTAAAAGCAGAGCATGAAAACTTGCAAACGAGGCCAAAGCTTCTCACTGATTTGGAGATGGAGGAACAAATGGCCGGAATATATTCGAGAAAAATTTTCCATGAGTTTCAGGTACAATTCATGGCAATTGTATCATCCATTCCAAAACTTATAAAGGAAGATGCGGCAGAGAGCATTTATGATGTTTGGTTCATGAAAAATAATTGCAAAACCTCTGAAAGGGTCATTTTCAAGAAAGATTCTAAATGTGCAAACTGCTCTTGCAAATTATTCGAATTTCAAGGAATTCCTTGCAGTCATATAATTGTTGCGTTGAAACACGAGATGATTTTCACCTTGCCTGAGCATTTTATATTAAAGAGATGGACTCGTCACGCAAGAGATGGTACAGAGTATAGCAAATGTGCAATGGTGGGGAATAGTACTGGTGCTAACTCTTTGATTGTCCGGCATGGTGATTTGTCTAATTGGGGCAACATGGTTTCTAATGAGGCAAGTATGTGTTCAAAGACGTACGACTATGCAATAAATGTGCTAACTGATATTCATAAAATGTGTCGCAAAATGAATCAACTTGAACTTGGAGGAGAACATACATCCAGTGGAAAAAACAAAGTGGTTAGTGATGCAGTTAGTGATGCAGTGCAATTGATTGAACCACCTCATGCTACAACAAAGGGCCGTGCAAAAAGACTAAATTCATCAAAGGAGAAAGCTCAAAAGAAAGAACGACTTTGTCGTGGATGCAACCAACGTGGTGTTTCACATGACAAACGGAATTGTCTAGTTCTCTTAAATAGGTAATTTTTTCCCTCAGTTTTTGTTCAGTTATAATCGTCTCATTTTTTATTCAATTTTGTTCTTCTTAGTTTACATCACTAATTACGTTGCATGTTTTTATATTTCAGGGGGACTGTTGATCTATATGTGGACATTCCAAGAATGTCGGAAGCCCTCTCCGATGCGTCTGTTGAAGGAAGTGATTCGAATGTGTCCGGTTCTGACGTCAACCAACGGATATGACACTTGAGATGAAGGAGAGAAGGAGAGCATTGTTGTTTTATCCTTTGTTGTAATTTTATACAATTGCTGAATCAAGTGCAGTGTGCATAGTGCACTAAACCATTGCAGTTTTGTGTTTTTAATTTAATTTTATTTTTTTAGCCATTGCAGTTTTGTGTTTTTAATTTCATTTATATTGGGTTGTCTGCTGAGGATTTCATGACCTGCTAAGGATTTTCAGTGTGGGTGCAGACATGCTTCATCAATGTTGCATTCAGCTATGTAAATTTGGAGAGAGTCTCTTAACTCTCAAACATGTTGTCATCGTCAATTCATAATTGAATGCTTTGAATGTGTGAACTGCAAAACTGCTTTTTAGATTGGTCTCCTTACTGTAATACGTTATAAATGGGCATCAATTCTTGAACTCTCTCAAATCTTTGCTAAGAAATTCCAAGTTATGTGAAGATGGTTGGAGTTGAATTTGAAACTCTAATCAAGATAGGTTGGAGATGTAGAATTCACAAGGCAAAATGCGACTGGGTTCGATGTGCAGCTGTAGCTGTTTGAATTTGATAATGCAGCACAATGATAATATCTGTTTGATACAGGTATGACATGGATGATTTGAATCTCCTTAAGTGCAGAAAATATGTCCAACATTTCTCACTACTGAAGACTACTACATTTGCCACTGTAGGACAAGGCAGTCCAACCTTCACATGAAATAGGCGCACCATCAGTCAGAAATACATATGATAGAAAGAATTTTTGGTCTGCCCTGTGCAGATTCAAATGGACCACGGTCAAGGATAAAATCTGCGCAGGGATCATAAAATTGAATGGACAGTAGTTGTTTCAAATAGTTTGAATTATTTATATTCCAATAGTTCTTTAGCTGCATGGCACAGATGGCATGCAATCTGAATTATAGTCCTAAACACTAAATTTTTTTATACCAAAACAGGGTTCTTATTCATTTCTCATCTGCCATTTATGCTTTTACCCCTGCAAATTTTTGTAACGTTCATGCATGAGAAAGTTGTCTGCTGGTGATTAATGATAGATGTTCACCAACAGCCTAAATCCATCTTTACTCTGATCGTTATGATTTAGCAGTCTTGAATCATTCGATGAGACTGGACTGATCATCCCATTCGAGATAGGCCATCATCGAGATCCGTAAGTTTATGCACCAATGGGTTTCAAGAATTTCACTAATGGCCATCACTGAAATTCTACATCTACCAAATCAGCACATCAAATATACATTCATAGAAAACATATGCCCATCACATTCATAATGCCCATTCATAACTTCTAGGTTCCAACATACACAACACTGCATGTTTTTAAACCTTTAGAGAAAACATATCCCCAGAGCATGTATTCATGCATGGTTGAACAAGAAAACTAAGATTATTATACAGCATGCAACTAAAATAGCATGATAAATTTTTCGCAGATACGCATTTCAAATTTTCTCTACTTCAATGAAAACACACATTGAACTTTCTAACTTTTCAACGACTGCTATCAAATTGCTCTTTTCTTCTCTCCAGTTTTCTCTTTCGCACATCGTTGAATTAGCTTCAGTAAGCTGCCAATTCGCTACTTCATCTTTCCAAAGAAATGTACCACAGCCATTTTCATCCTGCATAAAGTTTTACACATAAAAAAATAGTTAATGATAGATTTGAAACCTTAACAACTCATAGTGACTGGTTTATGAGGTAGCCTAAACACGCTTACATTCCAATTTAGGCATTTCAAAATTTTCTATTTAGATTCAATTGCGTACAAGAAGTATATAATTTCATGTCTCCAGCTCCACATCGGCATTTTGGAGTACATTCAGAACGGATTGTATTGGAAGATGACATTTTGTACAAAAGATATTGTGATTCAAAATAACCCCAGCAACAAAAATAAATAGCAAATGGACAGTTCAATTAACAGTGCTTTCAACCTCACCTTTTAAATTTGTCACCAGTATCCATCATAGTGGGCATTACAGAAGGTTTTATAAGTTTCTCAAAAGGTCCGTGCCTTTTGAATTTGAAGGTTCGTGCCTTCGAGGGTTCATCTGGGTACATCTGAAATTGGAAGTGGTTTGAATTTGGCAGAATGGTTTGGCTGCTCTTTCCTCTTTTCTTTTTTTTTTTTTTTTTGGGGGGGCGGGGGGGGGGGGGGGGGGAGAGAATTGGAGCTCACATTATATTGATGCTGTTTTATGTGTTTTCTATCCTCTATACCCTGTTACCATGAAATTTACATAATCCAAAAACTTCAAGTCAGGAAACTAAAACAAAACAAAGCATTTCAAGGGGGGAAAACACAACAATTAGAGAACCCATATTGCATTTCACCCAAACAAACTCTCCAGTCTCTATACCCATCAAATTTCACATAATCTAAATAGCTAAAAACAGAAATTTTCCAGAATAAAGAGCAGTTCATGAATAGACCCGGGTCAACCTCCTCACTAACAAGGCGAATTATAATTCCCTACCCATTTCCATTGATGAAAGACTCCCATTGATCCTCGATCTTCTCAGTCAGTCTCTCCTTCATCATTAATTTAATGTATTATGTTCATGATGCCGAATCTTTGTAAAGATGGCCTATTGTTCTGTGATCATCACCGTTCATACATGATGGGTCCAGATTGGTGAAATCTCTAAAAATATCTAAGATTGCAAGCCCTAAACATCATTCGTTGGAAACTATTGCCTTGGAAATATATTCTCTTGAGAAAGTGTTGATGTAAATAAATTAATAATTAGAGAAATTAAAAATAATAAATAAATAATGGGTACCGTTCTAGTGATGGAATGAAATCGAGCCCTAGGAGATGACAGACCAGAGGGGAGATGAGAGGAAAAAAAAAAACCCAGCAAGAGGCGAGATGAGAGAGGCGACAAGAGATGACCTGGTTCAGGCCCGGAGGGCTATGCCGGAGATGACAGACCAGAGGGGTTGCAGAGCTCGTCGAGGATGATCTGTCGATGTTCTGCTTTGGTGCGGAATCAAATCGAGCCCTAGGAGTAGGGATGACTGCACGACGGAAGTGATGGAGACGAGGGAGAGACGTCGACGAGAGGGAAGGAGGAGGAAGATGATCGATCGTCCGAGCGAGACCGTGCCGGGAAGGAGGAGGAGCAGATCCATCAGGAAGGAGGTGGAAGAATTCGTTTTCTCATTTGGGGCTTTTGCATTGATTTGGGCGAGTCACTGGACATTTTCAGTTTCCCTCCTTTACTTATATTGGATCCCTGACAGACATTGGGTCGGCTTTTGAATCGGACGGCCTACATAGGTCCATTCATAAAACACTGAGGACAGTCCTCACTAGAACGGTACCCATATATATATATATATATATATATATATATATATATATATATAGGCACTGTTCTTGTATATATAGTACATACTTAGTTGTTGGGATCCACCTAGGAGCACACAGATCATGGGATAGGGGATCGGTAGATCCGAGTAGGACCACCCCAAATATCAAATTTGAAGTCAATCGGACACCTTTAACCCCTTCATTCATGGCCAACAACTTTAACAACTTAATTTGTATAAAATAAAAAGAATTTAACCTCAATTCAATACTCCAGTCGACTTGGAACAGTGCAAGCCCATGAGATCGGTGATTGGTGGGCGGCGTTGTCCATTCAGATGGATCATAAGGTGGACCCCACTAGGTGGTATGTGCCATCAAATGGTACATAATGGATGTATAAGATCATTGGCGGACCTACGTGTAGGCCAAGGGGTCCATGCCCCCCTTAGGTTTTCAAAATGTTTTTTTTACCACTAAAACTTTTGTAATTTTTTATTTTGCCCCTTATAATTAAAAATTTTTCTTGTAATAATTTTCGTTTGCAAATCTCCACCACCCCCACCCCCCCCCCCCCCCCCCCCCCCCCCCCAGGTTTTCAAAATGTTTTTTTTTTACCACTAAAACTTTTGTAATTTTTTATTTTGCCCCTTATAATTTAAAATTTTTCTTGTAATAATTTTCGTCCCCCCCCCATTTTCTAGGTCCGCCGCTGTATAAGATCATATGCCATATATCATGGATTAACATATTCTTTGGTGAGATTCTACAATCAACCATCATATTTAAAACTCAATATGGTGAAATTTTTTTTTCCAAATTTATAAATAATTCCAACATGTTCTCTGATTGTATAATCATCTGACACCGGAAAATATAATTTATATGCAGTCTAGCTCGTGGGGTCACTTAGATTCGACTATACTAATGGGAAGAGGGTAGATGACTCCTCACCGGCAAGCGGGGTCTAGAGGATCATGCCCACTAAATTATCCTCACTCCTGATTTAAGAACATTATAGTTTAATAACATCTTAGACATGTAATTTTTGAGAGTGAATATAAAGATGAGTGAAGATTTAATGAGTATAAAATTAAACCAAATGCAAGATCAGAGTATATAAAGATGATCAAATGGGCTACAACGGTGAATGCATTGCCCCTCGCACATGTGAAATTTACTTCAAAAACTCAGGCATAAGGTCCAAGGAGCAGCATCACAAAACAGACATGCATGTACCGTTTCCTGCGCAAGTCTTTGCAGCGGTCTCCTTTTGAAAAAAAAAAAATCGCTGCAATTTTGGGCTTCTCTGCCCCTCACTCCCACCAAAAATCAAAAACGAGAAAACGCCTCTCCAATATATTATTTACATCCCCATCAGAACTCCATCCATCCGCTTTACAATCCTCCAGAAACCCTAATCTTCTCATCTAAACCCCCCCTTTCCCCTCAGTTTCAGAAACCCTAGATTGCGGATTTGGGGTTTTCTATTTCCTATTCATCAGTATATATATATCCCGTTTGCCGCCCCTTACGTTCCATTCTGTTCGCTTTCGTGAACGACGAACCATGGTACGTATTCCTGGAGCCTTCCTTTCCGTTTGAGCATTTCGATCTCGGAAGGTTTTTATTATTAAAACAGATATGATGCTGTTTTTTTTATCTTTCTCCCGATGGGTGCTTTGAATTGTTTTATGAAGCGGTAGTGCTTTTTTTTTTTTTTGTAAGGAGCTGCTGTTGCTGTTTATGTGTTGCTTTGTTTAACATCTGTTTTTCTGCCTGCCTCTGTATGGCCATTGAAATCAATAGTTGTTTGCTAATCTCACCACTCAACTTCTTATCTTGACAATGAATTAGGACCTTTTTTTTTTTGCTTCTTTATTTTAAATTTAAGATTGGAATTGGAGTTTCATTATGAGGGATGTAAACTAAAGGATGGAGATTATCAGAAATAGTTTTGGGGAACAATATTGGTGAGAATGACTCTCTCAAGTCTCGCCTTTATGTGAAAGCCCTCGTGCATTAGGCACTCAGAGAGCGAGTCCTTGGCGTGAGGTCATCCTGTTATCCTTCCTTACTTCTTGGTAGGCTGTTGTGTTGTGTCAAATTCCTAAAGTATCATTGCGTGGGTGGCAAGGAAGAAGAAACCTTGGAGATTGTTGTTGTTTGTGTCACCTATGGTAGTGTGGTAGTGTTGGTTTCATGTCAAGAGGCAGTTCAAAGATGAAGTGGGCATATTAAAAAATCAACGCTTTATGATGGAGAGCATGAAAAAATGGGGAATCAATACCTTAGACATTGATATCTAGCTGTTGGTGACTGTGCAACTTCTCTATGCATATCCCATGTATATGAAAAATATATATTTACCGCCAACAGGGATAAAAAGGAAAAAAAAACTTTTATCCCCCTGTTTTAACCCCTTGCTGCTACTCCAATGTTCTTGCATTTCCTTTTTTTATTTATTTTTCAAGTGGGAATGATCTTTCCGTCAAACACGTTATGAGAGATGATTTGAAGTGGGCCTACAGCTTACTTGGACTCAAAGTGACGAGGCTGAACGAGAAGCTCTGGGCATCAACTCGATGAGTACAAACTTTTGAACCTTATGTCAGCTGTGCATTGCATACTTTATAAAGTATTCATAAGAGCATGTAGAACAATTGGAAGGTGCTCATTATCGCAACCACAAGGTTGTGGGTTTGAATCACGGCCCAAAATATATATTTATATGTATTTATATCTAGTCATAAAACGTTTGGGAAAACTGCAATTTGCTTTTATAACTGTGTTTCCAATTATTTCCGCTCTAAGTATTATTGCAATTATTTGTTATGTAATGGCATTTATCTTTCAGACTTAGATAATATCTGATTTTAAAAATTGCTGTGGTTGCTTGTTGGCACAGGCTGCAAAGATTCTTGCCAACTTGATCATAATGGGCTCTGGGATATTGGCAAGGTCTCTGGTGCAAGCGTATCGTCAGGCACTTCAGAGTAAGTAGTGTTGTATTTTAGTTTTTGATAGGTAAATGTGATTCGAGTCCACGACCTCATAGTTAAGGCAATAAGCACCTCCCAATTGTGGTACATGCTCCTGTCAGCATTGTGGTACTTTTTTGCTGCTTCTCGAGTCGGGATTGCAATTTTCATTGTAATTTCCTATGCAAAATGTCATTCTTGTTGGAGACATAGGCAGCAGAAAGTGTGTATTGCATTCCTTCTGTATTTTTGCTGCTGTAAACATTAAGAAAGGAATTTTAAACATTTTCCATTCGTTTAGTTTTCGACATTATGAAATTGGTCCGAGTTTTACAGAAATAGCAATATGATTATCTTATAAAGTATAGAAGGTTAATAGTATTAAATGCCATAAATGAAATTTCACTAGTGTTTATCACTTGGTTGTTCTGTAGGATTTCTCTAGGTATTGGTAAGCATGGTTATCAGAATCTTACGATTTGTATCCCAAATCTTAAGAAAACCGATTCGTATCTATCAACAAATCTCATTTACAGATGAATCTTAGGATTCAAGTGTGAATCCTACAATTCAATACTCATTTCATCCAATCTTACGATTCAAGCGATTTGGCTAAGCGAGAATAGCTACAACCAGTAAGTTAATATTAACAATCTTTTACCTTTTTTTTGTTCTTTATTGTTTCTTTATTTTAGCGCTTTTATTTTTAACGAAACCTCGTAAGAATCTTTTGCGGCTTTGATGAAGTTTTAATGCTGAATAAAGAACAGTCATTTAATTAAAGCGTTAGACTGTGCATATGGTGATTGTCTATATCTTCTTTTTTTAATTTTTTTTTCCTTCGTGAGATATCCTACCGTGTAAAATTGGTGGTTTGGGTTTTATTATTTTATTTAAAGATAATACAAATGTATATATTGATACCTTAAACTTATTTAACTATTTACACATCATTTATACAGGGAGATGCTCCTATGAGAGACATCCCTTACCTTATATGAGAGATAGGGGTGGGGGCCCTCACATTTAAGTTGTTGGCATTGCATATGGATATAAGGGCCCACCCAACTTCTCATATAAGGTGAGAGATATCTCTCATAGGAGCATCTCTCATATATATATATATATATATATATATATATATGTATGTATGTATGTATGGCATGGTGTTCTTGATGTAATTATATGATAGACTTGTTATTGTATTTATGCTGTGCTATAAATGGGAAAATGGATGGTTATGAATAATTACTTTTTATTCCTTTCTTTTAATTTTTAGTTATTTTTATATTTATTAGAAAAATAAAAATTCCTATGATTTGCGTTTCGATTCGATTCATGGGTATAAACGATTTGCGATACGATTCTGATTTTGAAAAGTATGTAATAGGTCTTAAGGCAGATTGGTGTTCGCTCTGTAGGGATTCCTTTTCTCTCACCTAAACTTGATTATATGAAGCTAGGTGATGTAGGCCAGACCATGGGTCGGCCAGCCCATTTGGCCCAGTCCATAGGCCCAATGGGACATCCAGTTATTTAGGAATCTTATTAAGTATTTTAATTTGATGAGGATTAATATTAGTCAGTTTTCTATTCTATTTAGGCTTAGTCAGAATTAGAAAGTTTTGTTTGTTAGAGATCAAGACAACTCCTCTATATAAGGATGTTAGGCTTCATTGTAATGGCAATGCTTATTACAATTAATCAAGAATTTCTCTGAGTTTCTCTTCAATATGGTGTTTCCCACTACTATAAGTGTGTTCTAGTTTTCAGAATCCATCCTTAGGTTTGATCAATCCCATTGGAGATTGATCTAGTTCGATCAAGGATCCGGGGTTGCGCCACGAGAGAGAGAGAGAGAGAGAGAGAGAGCATATTAATGCCACCTGAAAAGTCCTTAAAGCATGTAATTAGTGGATCAACTAGCCAAAAGGGAAGTAGCTTTATGCTCGTTGTTTTATTTGCCCTATGAGGTGTTAGATGCTTTGGCTAAACAAGGAATAAAGTTTAAATCAACCTGAAAAGTCCTTAAAGCATGTAATTAGTGGATCAACTAGCCAAAAGGGAAGTAGCTTTATGCTCGTTGTTTTATTAGCCCTATGAGGTGTTAGATGCTTTGGCTAAACAAGGAATAAAGTTTGTAGCAAAATTTGAATCAACTGGAAACTAGATCAATGGCCAGTTTAAGTTATTTCTTGATTTAGAATGTGGTAAACTGTGAACCATGCAGGCAGCGGCTATGCTGAGTGGATCATCTGTGAGGCTCTTGTATGAAGCAAGCCAGATGAAGCCACAACCCAAGGAAATACTTCCATTTTTTGTAGCACGGACTCTACAGGGTCAATATAACCCACTTCTCTGGCATGCAAATGCATGAATTTCTTCTGACCAAGTTTCTCTGTGTAATCGCAGATGCATCCAAAACTGGTGTTGCTCAAGAAACCATACAAAATACCATCCGCAGAGGGAGCAAAACCATGGTTGAACAGGAGGCAAGGCAAGTTTTAGGGGTCACAGAGTCATCATCTTGGGAGGAAATAATGCAGGTCCTTTTTTATCCGTTATCTGGAGTTCAGCCACTTCACATTTGCTTTCATGGTTTTCTCGCTGTTCCTGCTTTTTTGCGCATTATGACACAATAAAAAATTTTAACGCAACTTGATCAAGTTACTAATCTACCAACTTCAATGTTTCCAAAAGTTTCTTAAGACTATATAAACCCTGGCATATGTGACTAAAACCTTCTCAATTGCTCCCTGTGCAGAAGTACGATACATTGTTTGAGAGGAACGCTAAGAATGGGAGTTTCTACCTTCAATCAAAAGTTCACAAAGCAAAGGAATGCTTAGAGGCTGTGTACCAAGGGAAGGGTCAAGGACCAGGTTGAACATTCTGGTGATAGACATTTTCTGTCATGCCCAAATCTCTCCAAAAATTTTTTGTACAAGTAGAACTCTTCAAAGCAGGTAAAAAAAAGTTCAGAGTATCTGTTCTATCCTTATTCTTGTTTAATGAGTCATGTTTCTAGAAAGAATAGTGTTATTTTAGATTGCTGTATGCAAAAATGCTAGACTTCCTGAGAGTGCAGCATAATGTTAGATTAGTTTCGAGCATTGATGGCCTGGGAAAATGAGGATTATTTTGAGTTCCTTTAAACGTTTCATCTGGTCTTAATTGTTTCCCTTCTGAATCGTCCTTCAGTAATTCTTGACAGTGAACCAAGAGTAGCTCAAGTGATTTTTATTTTTCTCAAGAAAATGCTATTATTATAAAATTATTGCCTATACTGACCAGAAAGTGCCAGTAGGTCTCAAAACATTAGGATATAATTTACCATGCATCATTCTAAGAATGTTTCATTTTGAGAATGAATGAAGAAAAGCTAGTTTGGTGGAGAAAGGAGGGAGATAGAGATGGAGAGATGAGGGGAGAAATTTTTTAGATGTGCAGAGAGGGAGAGGTAATGCCTGCTAAAAAGTTTTTCTTCCTTCATCCTCACAGAATGATACAAAACAGGAATAATTTTGTCGGATTTTTTGTTTTGGGGCCTGGAGGCGAAAATGGCATATAAGGTGTGGCAGTCGGTGGGTTGTGGTCGACCAGAACAATACCAGGGGTAGCAATGAGTGGGTTGTTGTCACCTGATCATGAAAAAGCCATCAATTAAGGACCCAACCAAATCATGGTGTTTATAAGTGCTGCAACCAATCCAAACTCAACCCATTTATTTGCTCATCAGTTAAAAATGTAGCTGAAAGGACCTAAGCCCATTTTAATAGAACTGGTCGTGATTCACCCCCCCCCCCCCCCGGGGAAATACTGGCCTTAATTCCAACGGGTCATCTGGTTTCGGGAGTACTTTTAGTGCACCATAAATCAAATATCTATATATATATATTAAAAAAAAAAAAAAGAAAGAATCAGCATTGTTTGGAGTGCACCCTATCAACATTGTGGATTGTGATTTGGCCTGTCTGAATTAGCCTCTATGTATGTAGCTAATTGCCACCTCAGTGGTGGATCGATCCCATTGCCAGATAAAAGTATGCAAAATTCATCTTTAAACAGGTGTGTGATTGATTTGGCTTGTTTAGGTAGGGGTGAATTAAATGGTGGGCCTCGCCAATGAAGAGAGGACTAGTAGAGGTTGATATATCGCTATATCATTCAGGTGGGTGGTGGGTGGTCTGTTTCGCGTCAGAGCTAAAAAATGACTTCCTAGGGAAAGTAGGCCGTTCATGTGTCAAGACTGAAGACAAGACCGGGGAATTTATAAAAGGAATGAATGTAGCCCCCAACCTCACTGAGCCCCATCGTATGAGGATATTTTTTTTTACCCCTCTATTATCACATGGTTCTCAATCCTTTGAGCTGGACTAATCCCCCGGGGCCCAGAGGAAAGCCGGATAAACACCCTCCCTTGTGGCCTCAAAGTGGTAGCACTAGTGGACTCAACCTTCGATTCCTGAATAAGGGATACGAGAAAACAATTTAAAGAATGCAAAAGCAAAGATATGGAGTTTTCTGTCATACATGCCCTACTAGGGGACCCCAGATCAGTCATCTGTACTGTACCATTGAAAACGACATTATGCTCCACCGTTTACAATGATTCCTACCAAGTATAGTGTTACATTGATTGTAAATCCTTTCATGTGCTACGTCATCTGGAAATCTAACATCCAATGTGAGGCACATCTTTGTAAAACCCCTGGATGGGCAAACAGGGCCCAACTGGCCGTCGGTATAGTCCAATAACGTCTGGAAGCATCCCTATCAAATTATTGCCATATTGTTGCAAGAGATGATAATCTCAATATAATGTAGTATTTCTAAAATATGAGAATATCATCATATTTTGCTAGTATCGCTCATTGATTTGGCTATGTATTTATGCCTTTTGTTTTAAATAATTATTGAGCTTTTAGAGTTGAGAAAAAAAGAAAGGAAGAAAGAAAATCGCGAAGTTGAGTTTCATAAAAATATTTTTTGAAGCATTTTTGTTATAATTCTCATTTTTAAGGCCCAACTCAGCCGACTTACTTAAAGCTGCTGAAACCCGAATTAGTTCTAAAACTATAGGTTTTAAGCATTTTAAATATAGCTTTTTTTCTAAAAATTCTCTCAAAAATAACATCAGATGAAAATATAGGATGGACATGCCTTCATCAAGCAAGGAGCGATCTGGCCTATGGGACCCACCTGACATCCTATCATTTAACTTAAGCCCTCCATCCACACAGTAAAAGAAGCCTCCCCTTCTTTTTTTTCCTTTTTTTTTTTTAATTTCTCTCTGGCAATTAAGAATTGAACAGCTCTTAAGCCTATAAATTAGTTCCTCTTATGAGTGGAGGGGTCGCATTCAATTTATCCATGCCTATATTTTAATCACATTGACTTATATTTAATTTAATTGCTTTCAAGTGGGCAATCTAATGTAATGAGTCTTAATAACAAAATTAGGGCAGGTGAAGGTGAAGAAGGTGCCCTGCATCCCCCAAGCGTTTCGCTGCACCTACGCCCTTATCAAAGAAAAGTAACTAGCGTGGCATTGACGTTGCCAGTGATGCAAACAGGAAGGGAGGAAACAGGATCTTTCTAGAAAGAAAGAAACTCGTCCCCTTCCGCTTACCATTTCTTCTGGTCATTTGAATTGACTGGTTCATATGATATGTTCATATGATATGATGTGTATGGACATGGTGGCCCTACCTTGTTGTATCTATTATGGGCTACCGGTTTGCTCCAAGTTATCTCTAATTGGCCAATCCTAATTCTAAGGGGTTGGCCGAGTGGTCAGAACCACGGTTCCTCCCTCTTCTTAAGGTAGAGGTTTTGGTATCGACCCCCGGTTCATGCCTCTTCAGGAACCGAATGTTGAGTCCACTTGTACTACCATCTAAGGGCCACAGGAGTTTTACTCGGGTTCTCTCTAGGCCCGAAGGGAATAGTCAAATCCAAAGAGTTGAAAATTCTCAGTTAGCGAAAAAATAAAAAATAAAAAAAGTAAAAATTGGCCAACCCTCGCGGACCAGTGCTACAAGATTGATCCTAAGTTGTGATAACCAAATTAAGGTCATCTATTTCTTCGGTATGGACATTAAGATATGGACTGTATTCATTATCCAATTGGAGTTATCATTGCGCTGTACCGATCATTAAAATAAAGTTAAGATGATGATGAAGTACCAGCGGGTCATAATACTAGCGAGAAAACGGTGAACCAAAGCCACCCCAATTGATACATAATTCTGATGTGGCGGAACAAAATCTACTGTGTGCATGGTGGAAAGTATTAGGCAATTGGAGAAAGCAGAGATGCAGTCAAAGTTTATTCAGAAGAAAGCTGCTCACCATTCATTGTTGGTTCAGTATGACCTTGATGCAATTAAAAAAAAAATGCATGTACGCTTGGTGATGATATCAGGATCAGCTGCAATTCACATGGTAGGCTTCCCAATCTGACATTGTGGGCCTCGTCTATATTTAAGAAATTTGTCATCTCTACGGAAGTGTTTCTCGGATGATTTTTGAGCCTGCCATGCTCTCAAATCTTGTCTTAGTAGGCACAATCCTTATAATACAAAAGGAGATATTTAGCGAGGGATACACAATTAAAATTTAACTGAACAAAAATGCAAATATATATATAATGATGACCTCTTTTTTTTTTTTTGCTATCGGAGGGTTCCCAACCCTTTGGGCTGGACTAATCCCTCCGGACCCAGGGGGAAGCAAGGTAAATTCCTCTGTAGCCCTAGTGTGGTAGTGCAGTTTCGAATCCACAGCCTCCGGGTGCAAACCGTAGTCCTAGGCCAACTGAGCTACCCTTGGGGTTTATTTCCTCTTTATACATTGTGAATAAGTTGGACCATGAATCAATGATTGATTCTTATGACACGTGTGTGATATCAACCAGCCAACACCACTCAACTAGGATGATGTTGACGGTTCCAAGAATTCTTGTCTCCAGGCATTTGCATCCCCACCAAATGGGATTATGTAATGTTTATGGCTATTTAGCATTTCAAATGCGTGATATCTAAGAACTTCACATCTAAAAATCATTTAGCATGCCATATTGCTTAAAGAAATTCTCTTGAATCAAACAAGTTACTTGAAATCTTGAAGAGGTAACACATGCACTACTGTAAGGAATCTTTAGACAGAGGGATTCTATAAGAAATGCTTGCACCCATATAGACACAACTTATTTGAGGATTTCACATTAATATTAATGCATATGGGTGTATGGATGAGAAAAAAAATAGGGAGTTTGTACATAAATTCATAAAAATTGAAGACTTTCAAATGCAAGAAGAATGGTTGGACCTGAAAATCATTAGCCCAAATCTAGGAGGATTTTTAATTATCAAACATGATTTTTTTTTTCAATTCTAAATAAAACCGATGAGAAATCTCGGCCGATTTGGTTGCCAACTCAAATGAATGAAAATAATCAATTCGTTGCTGATGTTTTGTCACTCGCTCCTATTTTAAGGTACGCGGTTCCCTCACGAGTCATGACCTATGACGCTGAGGAATGGGAGGCGCAGCTGTGCCAGTGAGGCTCCAACTCACATGTCCCAAGATCCCTGCCTGTACATATATTGTTGTACATCCATCCATTCCAACTTGTACTAATTCAGGTCAAACTATATTTTTATTATAGCCGGGCAAATGGTATCAGGTACGTACCCTTACCATAGAAGCTGTCAAAATTAAAAGCTAAACTACTCACATCCCGATTCCCACTGGCTCTTTCCTTTCCAAAGCCGTTCATTCATCTTTCTTTTGGCCACACCATCCACTGTGATTCCCTGTTCGGACTTTGGACCCAGCTGGGGGTCCCGCATGGAGGAGAGATACAGGGGATCCGGAAACTTAAGCCGCTCGTCCATCTTTTTTGGCAACCTCCTATAATGTAAGAGAAATTTCAGGGACAGTCGGCAGGACAAGCGGCGTACAGACGCCTGTGTTTTTGTGTCTCGAGAAGCGTGCACATTTCAGGCGTTTGTCCGCCGTCTGTCTTAGGCCGTCAGTCCCTAGCATTACTCGTAATGTAATGGATGGATGCTTGCTCATGTTATTACTCTGCCCATCTGTCAAATCAGCAATGCACGTACATACAAGATATACGGATCAGATCGATCTCGTGGGCGTCCCCACTCCCCACTGCATAGGATACTCGGCAGTAATCATGGTAGAGGATCCCCATGCCATGGCATGATTATATATATATATTATGGATGCAAAGGCAGGCCGAATAATCAATCACATTGATATGGTATGTTATCTTATATATTCATATTCCTGCCCCCACTTTTTTTTTATTATTTATTCTGGTCTAAGTGTATGGGGGACTATGGAGGAGGAGGAGGGGCAGAGAGGAAATAAAAGCCACGCTAGCTGGATTCCAACGCGAGAAGATTCTATTCCATCGTTATCGTACACTACCCACGCTGCTTCTTTTCTTTATTAAAATTTATTAATCCTACAACACAGATATCTTAATTTTGTACATTTCTCTCCCAATCAGCTTTCAGCTTTTACTATTCTATACTCGACGGGTCGACCCTTCTAAGTGCGGTAAAACTGCCCACAATGCCACTCATTTATCTAATCGCATGTGTTTTGTGGCCTGTGGGTGTCAGCATAACCCCTCTTTATAAATTCTAAATACAAAGGCCCGAAACTTTCATTGGAGATGTCATAGTTAGTAGGTTCGTTCTAAAAAGTTGGCCCACCCACTCTTGCTGAAAGACCGCATTAAATTTTTTTTTTTTTTTTACAACCCTTGCTTGAAAATATCTCCTCCCTGCGTTTGGAGAAATTGAAACCATATATAAATTTACAAATAATTTAAAATGAAAGCTCCTCTATATTAACTGATCTACAGCATCATTGATTTACGTCATAAACTCATATTTTCTTAGATTATGAGCATAATTGTTTATGGGGGATTTTACCAAAAAAATCCTCTTAGACTTAGGGAAGACCAAAAAGGACCCAAAACTTATTTATCCGTTGTAGTGGTCGCAGGGGCCCTTTTCATATTTTTTTTTTTAATCTCGGTAAGAGTATCCCACTCACGTATTCTTTAAAACCCACCTAAGACACTTTTTCTCTTTTTTATTATTCTTCCTCGTCTCTTTTCTCCTCCACAAGTTTTCCTCATTTTTTTTATTCCCCTTTTCTTCTCTGCCAAGAGCTCCTCCTTTTTTTCTTCTTCCTCTTCTCTTCTGCTCCACGAGCTTTTTCTCTTCTTCCTTCTTTTTTCCTCCATGAGCTTTTCCTCGCCGGTGATCTTTCTCTCTTTCACTCTCCACCAATATTTGACTATATCTTCCATGGTTCCCTTCATTTTCCAATAAGAAACTTGATAGAGATCACTCTTTTTGTTGGAGTTTTGTGGATTTGTGAATAGATTTATTCTCATTTGTAATTTTATTACTGGGTCCTAATGATTTATGGGAGTACCTAATTCCAAGTCCTTAATCTCTAAATTATGATTTTAAACCATAAATCCCCAAATCATAATCCAAACACTAAGAAACACAATCAAACACTCTTTTATTAAATTAACAACATTACTCAAAAGGTCTTTCAATAGTTGTGTTAGACCCTTTAGTCATATTGATAATTGTCTACTTAAGATGCTACTTTTGTCATCCTCTAGAAGTTCTTACATTTGTTTGTAATAATTTGGGTATGAATTCAATCTATTTGGGGCATAATTTTTGTGATTGAAAGTTAATGTAAGATGTAAAAGCAAAATATGAAATGTTAAATGTAACCTAAATGATAAGATGTGAAAGTGAAAAGTGGAATGTGAAATGTGGACGTGAATGTGAATTGTGTGTTTGAATGTGAGTTGTATGTGTGTGAATATGAAATATGAAATGTAAAATGTAATATAAAATCTTAATTGTAATTTTTGCTCTTTGATTTGATGAGTGGAGATATACCCACCCAGCACAATTAACACACTGAGTTAGGCAAGGATATCCCTGTCTAACTGATTGTTTTAACTGTTATCAGCAGGGATATCTCCGCCTACTTGTGCATGATCAAGAGGAGATATCGCCGCTCAGTGCAAAAAAATAAAATAAAATAAAAATAAAAAATAAAAATAAAAAAACTGGCAGGAGGACGTATATAGTCTATATTAGAATCTGAGACCCTTTTTGGTATTCAACGGGTCTAAGAGGATTTTTCGAGTAAAACCCTCTTGTTTATGTAGAATATTTCATTCTTAAATCATTGAAGTCATCGTTGCTCAGCACACACATCAAAGGGGTTTAGCTTGTGACGATATGTTGGTTAGGTTATTATTACTTTTCATTATTTAATTAGATTTGCTTATTTGATTATGATCATATATATTTCCTATTTAGTCAGGAGTCTTGTTTAACAACTTTATCTTTACTTTGCTATGAATATTGATGGATGTAATTGAGTTTAATAAAATGCAATGTACAAATTGAGTAGTTTACATTGTGTACATTGTCAATTACTCCTTTCCCTTCTCCCTCGAGACAAATGAGCTCCACCAAAGCATTATTAAAAATGTATGGGACGAGGAAGTGATATGATGGGTGAAACATATAAAGAAGCAATAGAGATGAGACCTTTACTCTTATAAGACTTTAATAACTACTAGGGTGATGGTTAGGAGCTCATGTCCCAACCATTACCATATCATTTACTTTGATATGGAGGGATAAATTTGTGATATGTTTTGATGAAAATTTACCAAATTTATGAGTCTATCTTTACTGATGTTTCAAAATTTTGTGCAATCCCTGAGGGAAGACATGCATTTGTTTAGAAAAACAATGTATCAGTAAAACTATCTTATCATGTAAAGCAATTAGCTGGTGCAAAATTGCAAAGAGCCACAAACAAGTCTATCAAAACATAGGGATGTTGCAGTTCATTTTTTTTTTTTGGAGTGAGTTGCACCTGCATATATAATTTAATGGGATGATTTTGTACACTCAAGCAGCGAATACTGGAACTCCTATGCATTGGCTGATATTGGTTTTCGATTTTGCTTAATTCAATTGCTGCAGATGGCGTATATGCCCTTTTCTTGCATTTAAATTTGGGCAAAATAAGTACATTTTTACTAATCAAATCATTTTCAAAAAGGAATAAAAATCCAAATTAGTCCGCATGACTAACTAGCAATATTAAATCCTTTTTGTACATTACGTAATGCATAAGAACTAAATAAAAAAAAAATTCCACTTTGACACATTAAATTTGTTGCCCATCTGATTTATGTCGTTTGATGGAATAAGACTTTGATTGTCATGGCAATGATTATGATGATGTTTAAATTATGGTTGTTTTCAAATTCTACCAATTGGGGTAGGGCTTAGATGCATAGTTGTCAACTTTAGTTCCATACAACCGAACAAATTTGATTAGGCTCACTACTTGAATCCAATCACCCTTTTCTAAGATTTCGGCCGAAATGACCAAAACCGAGATTTTATCTTTTAAGAAATACAGTTTGAATAGGAGGGGTGGCAGGAGAGAAACAAATTCCACCGGCCCTTTCACCCATTACAAACCCTAATCAAATAAACTATTATATACACAATAATCAAATCCCCATTTAATGCTAATGCAAATCCATAATCAAAACCCCATATAAATCCTAATACAAACCTCCAGTCAAACAAACAAACCCCCAATCAAATAATAATATAGTATAGATCTCTTATTCGATACTGACTTCTAGCATTTAGGGTGTGTGTTATGTAGGAGAGAGAGTTGCATGCACTGGGATAAGAAGCAATTGCCATCTTATTCTTTATCTTCATCTCTCCTTTTGTCCCTTGCTCTATTCAATGTAAATTAAAAAATGCCATCGTCAAATGTAAAAGCCCTTTTTATGGGCTCTCTACTTGTTTATATTTAGTGGCCTTGCGCCTTTAGTTTTGGGCCCAAGCGATTGGTGGGCTTCATAAGGCCCACCTATTAAAAATCAGAAATCATCTAAAATATATCGAACTTATTATATATATATGGGGCCAGCTCTCCTAACTTTAAGCTTATGATAAGATTCGGTAAGTTAACGCTTTTGCAGCCACCCTCCGTCCATACAAATGGATCAAACATACAACCCTCATAAATTGCACAAGTCCACAAACTTTTAGTCAGATCCTAATTTACTAAACCGTTTGGTCAACTGTGTACCAATCCGAATGGACCGTTGACCATAAAGCTTTTGGTGCTTAGATGGAGATGATGGAAATCACGGTTGTGGCTGATTTTTTGCAGGAAGGAGAGTCCCAAAGAGTCCTTAAAATCCCCCCCTCCCCCCCCAATTCCCATGTGGGTCCCCTGGTAGGCACCACCACATATTTGAGCTTACTTCAACTTACCTTATCCTAAGCTTCAGATTAGGAGAGCTGGCCCCCATATATATATATATATAAATATTTTAAATGCATCTAACTTATACATACATGCACATTTAAACTTACTTATATATGTTTTTTTAATTAAATATGTAAGTTTAAATGTGCATGTATGTATAAGTTAGATGCATTTCAAATATATATACACATATATTTATAAAGGGGACATTCATGTGCATCCATCCCTCATCATAGGGTGAGGGACACTTACATGACTTTCTTTCTTTGTACATGAACATTCTTTTTCTGCATATGATCATATATGAATTTTTTTTTTGCATGTGAATATTTTCAATTATGTAAGTGTCTCTCATTCTTTGGTGAGGGATGGATGTACGTAATATTCTCCTTACATATATATATATATATATATTATATTTGGAACGTAACTCTTAAATGCTTTGCCGCAATTCCAAGCAATATAGCCATTTTGGTTTGAGGACAAACAAAAGCATGTAGGGTCAGAAACGAAGTTGATAATTGTGCCCGGAGGCAATAATGGTTAGTGAACAATGCTGTACATAATAAAATATATTTAAATCGCAGTTATGGACAATAAAGTGAAATTTATATTTACATTATCTAAACCTCTTGTTCATCTTGAGCCTAAAAAGGAAGAGCAAAATGACAAACATTCAACCATAAAAACTAGTGGCAATGATCATATCTTAAATGTAAAAGTTACTCTTGTGATTTGCACTTAACTGTGGACACATGACCTCGTTCGTAAGACAAGTTTAATTGCTTGCCAGTAAACATTCCTTGAATCGAGCATGAGAGAGAATATCTTAATCTTTTATATAATAAGTATTTCATTCAATAAAAACCTATAAATGAAATGGAAGGAAACATTGTCAACAAAGATTAGTATTTGAGGATAAAAAATTTTCAAACTTATTCAAGCTTATATATAGGTGGTGCAGTACTTCAAGGATGTTGATGAATAATCCATTCAATCGTGCCATTAAGGTCAGTGGTCTGTTCATCATATAATCACCTCTCAAAGCCTATACTAAACTTAGACCCCATGTTACGTGTCTCAGTTTGGGTTCTTCAACTTATCATAATAATCATCATTAAAGGCTTATTACAACTATCTTGGAATCATTTTGTACTCATTGTCATTTTATCATATCTTATGTTGGTCAATTACATAGTTCCTATTTCTCATTTTAGTATTTTTTTTGAAGTTGTGAATACGATTTACACCAACTATTAATCTATTTAACCCAATCCTTTTATTTTATCCAAACTTTAGATGACAATACGAACCGACAAAGTTTGTATCACAGTGCTCCCATGGTGAGGAATTGCACAGTCCCAAGTTTTAGAATATGCAAATCTTGCTAAATTCCCATTTCTTTACAGTGTGGCTCATGTTTCGTAGGTATTAAGGTGGACATGATGGTTGATAGCTACCTTTTGCCTGTTCATGAGTCACAAATAAAAGGGTCATATATAGTAACTCTTCGTCAATTTTCATATATAAAAAATCATAGTTAGCTCTTAGTCCAAATCAATGGATTGCGAAAATGGTCGAGATCTTAAGCATCCATTGGTTGGTTGCCTTTGTGTAATGCGGAAGCTGCCTCTTATTTTCTATTTTATTTGAAAGAGAAAGTATCAGTCTTGCTGCATTTACATGAACCGTGTCATATATGCCCGAAATTCCATCATTGAGCCTGCATATCTAGAGATAATACGGACCATTTCAAGATGACTTTCAGATCCTGCAATGATATATCCGCAAGTCTCACTTCAAAAGGAGTGAGTCTTATCGTTCAAACGAGCAAATAACGAAAACACGCTTGGGCGCTGATGTGATGTCATTTGTTGTTGATATGCTGCTAGTAATGGTTTCCATCATGTGATCAATTGTATAGTGAGACTTGCATCTAGCTATTTAGTTGAGATAGAGTTCAAGATATATCTACGTAGGGGATGCCTTTAATCTTGGACGGTCTAGATTATTTCTACATATGGACATGACTTTTTCGCTAGAGATATTAGAGTTTTTTATTTGACATGATGTGAGGACTTATCTCTTAATATTTATAAATGCCTTATTTTTCTACGGGAAAGTTTTAGCCCATATACCTCTAGATGGAATTGGTGAAAGCATTCAGGAAAAGTGACTGTCTCTGAAATCTCGTAATGAAATAGGTAGAGTATGTGTAACACGGTTTGCACCGTAGCAGCTGCGAATAAGCGGAGGATGTGGACTGAAAAGGAGGGTCATTTTTGTAATTTCATAACCATACGGCCTTCCACCAGTAAACATGATTTTCTTTCATTTATTACTGTCATCTCGCTATTATTACCCCAAAAAAAAAAAAAAAAAAAGAGGGCACAGGCACAGGAGGCACAGGCACAGATCGGTGATTGTCTCGGTCCTAAGTCCTAACAAATAGAAGTATTGTTTCCTCTACTGCCAGGTGTGCATTGCTGTCCTCTTTCGCTGGTCTGGTCTCTCCCTTCTTTCGCTGGTCTGGCACCACCCCTATTCAATCCCGATTTCCTCGATCCTTCGATTTCCCTCCTTTTCCCTTTCTTCTCAACGCCACCGGATCTGACCTTGGATCGAGAGATCATCAACAACTCATCTCTCTCTTTCTCTTGATCGATCCAGATCCCGCCGTTTCTCTGCTTCGAGGTTAGATTCGATCCCTTTCTTCTCTTCCTCTTCATTTTTCTTATAAGGTTTTTGTGCTCTATTCTTTCTGATCGAATCATGTTCTAGATGCATCGATCGGGTCTGAATAGTTTCAGAGCTCGGTTTTGTTGTTGCTGATGATCGTGTTGGGATGGTTGTTGAATTTGGTTGGGTTTGAGTTTTTACGCGTGAAGATCTAGGTGCTTTATTTATTACTTAGATCTGTCGATGCATCTTCGGGTTTTATTTTTTTTTCTTCTAATGATTTAGTCTGTTTCTTGATGTCGACGAAAGCTTTGTATAAAAATGTGCCCTTTTTTGGCGTTTGGATGTCGTTTGCTGGAGATTTAGGTCTGGATTTAGCTATACACTCGTTTCGTTCGTTTTTTTTTTTTTAGTGACTACTCCTCCTCCTCCTCTTCTTCTTCTTTTAGAGAGGATTTACTTTGAATGAGCCTGGAACGGATCTGATTTTCTCATTTTGGGCGTTTTTTTTTTTATGACTTTTAATATGTTCCTGCGAATCACATGAATTTAGATCTGCTCTGTTTTTTAATTCCAGACGTAGGTAAATGAATTTCCATCAGAATTCAGCTGCTCTATTGTTTTTTTCTTCTTTTCTGGAAGGTTGATGCATTGGGTTTTTTTTTTCTTGTTCTGAGATGAGAGTTACTGTATTTGGAATTAGGAGAAACGATCTGAATTCCGGACTTTCGGTGTGTTTGGTGGGCTTGTCTTTAGATGTGGTTGGGTGAGGGTTTTTGGGTGTTCTTGTTGACATTTGCTGTGATTTTATTCTGAATAGAAAATGCACAAAAATTCTAAACCATTCGTTTGTTATGTTTTTAGCGACTGGGACTGCATTTTTTGTTGAATGAAACCTTGGTAATACCACCTTCAAGGTTTGGTTAGGATCAAACGAGTTTTATTTGTTTTAAAAAGAAAAAAAAAAGAAAAAAAGAAATGATTTTGGCTTCTGATGCTGTTTTGATTGTCGATCAAGCTACGATTATGTTCCCCCGAACTTTATTTACTGCTTTCTTTTAAAGGCTTAGGTCTGTAGATCGAAACATCAATGATAATTTTTTTTATTTTGTTTTGTTTTACCCTGACTATATAAAGATGGTTCCTTTTTCTCCTTTGCAAGGTGCCCTGATTCTCAAGAGTAGGAAATCTAAGAGATATATATTAGTTTTGTTAGTTTCTTGACAGCAGTTTTATATTCCATGTTACTTCATAAAAGATTTTTTTTTAGCAGCATACCTTTGTTGGATTATAATGGCTATGTTGTGTTTGTTATTGTTTATAAACTGAAGATATCTCTCTTTCAGGTGGCAATCTGTGAGGGTGCTTTCAAAGTGTGTTAGAATATTTCCAAGAGTCTCGCTCTTGAAGAAACCAGTAAATTTCCAGCAACCATGAAGAAAGTCTTTGATCAGACTGTCAGAGACCTGTGAGCAGTTCTCATTATTTCCATATTCACACTTACGTTTTCAAATATGTTACTTTTCTGGATCACGGCCAAACAGAAAATTGCAGCATTCTAACTTATAAAATAGTTCATTCTGAAGTTTATACAAGAAAAAAGATGAATAAATTAGAAAATGCAAAGATAAAGAAGATTCCTAAATGTTACAACTAATCAAAATGAACTGGATCCCCAAAACCATGATCCCTTGTAGGATGCTTGGACTGTGTGTGGAGGTTGGATCCAATAAATATTGGTACTTTTCTGGACATCCTTCCAATTTAATGAATATAAAAGCAAAAAAAAGAAAAGAGAGACGAAGGAGTTGGTGACATCCTTTTTTTTTTAACAAAAATATTTTTGTAAAAAAAAAATTTGATGAATATGATGTGCTTATGCATCTTTTTATGATGTTTTCAAATGTTTGAAAAATCATGTTGAACTTGAATGACATTCTGCTTTTTGATGTTTGGCAGTAAACGAGAAGTTAACAAGAAAGTTTTGAAGGTGCCTGGGATAGAACAGAAGGTGAAGACACCTACTTTGTCTGCTTTTTTCTCCTCCTCTTCCCTTTAAAAGAAATTTGAAGCCACCAGTTCTTTGTACAAATTGATTAATCAATTGTTATAGTGCCTTATCCATCTTTTTGTGGTCTTTAGAAATTGAATCATGACAAAACATTTGAATCAATTAGACAGGCTTGGTTGCTATTATTTTTGGAATTCTAGTTACTCGGTATCAGTTAATCAATATGGTGATACTGCCGATTTTCAGATTCTTGATGCAACGAGCAATGAACCATGGGGTCCTCATGGATCACACTTAGCAGATATTGCACAGGCTACTAGAAACTAGTAAGACTTTGCATCAGAGATTTGTCCCTTTTTTTTTTTTTTTCAAATTATCTACAGTCTTTATTTATTTCCTATTTCTTCAGTAATGAATATCAGATGATCATGTCGGTGCTGTGGAAGAGAATCAATGATACTGGTAAAAATTGGAGACATGTATACAAGGTATTGTGCATTGTACTTGCCTTACTAAATTCTGGTTCAGTGCAGTCCGATATCCTATTTTCCCTTATTTCTTGAATGGGGTCTGTAGTGTTCGTTTTGTAATTGTTTGACATAAGAACAATTGAATAATATGTAAGAAAGGATTCCCAAAAGAGACACCATCAATTTAAGAAAACCATTTTATAGTTTACTATCTTTCAAGAAAACAGAATCATTAAAACAAATCTTTCAAGAAAACAAAGTTTACAATATTATATTTCCTGGCAGGCATTGACTGTTCTAGAATACCTGGTTGCACATGGTTCTGAACGCGTCATTGATGAGATCAAGGAGCATGCTTACCAGATATCGGTAATTTCCATGATCTTTTAAGCTTTTGACAACTCCTTCCAACTGTAACATGTGATTAGTATGCATCACAGCATTGTTTAAATTGCTGAGCCATGATATGAATAATATCTGATGTTGCAGACTTTATCCGATTTTCAATATATTGATTCTAGTGGGAGGGACCAAGGGAACAATGTCAGAAAGAAATCTCAGAGCCTTGTTTCTCTTGTGAACGATAAAGAGAGAATACAAGAAGTTAGACAGAAAGCTCTAGCCAACAGGGACAAGTGAGTCTGCATTTCAGAGTCAGAAAAGCAGTTGGATGATTCTTTTTTTACTTGTCTAACATCAGTTTCGTCCATGTGAACTTGTAGGTATCGTGGTGCATCATCAACTGGTGGAATGTACAGGCCCAGTTCCTATTCGAGCCCCGGAAGAGGATATGGTGACAGATACGACGATGACCGTTATGGGTATAGAGATGATGACCGCAATGGGTATGGGAGAGACAGAGAATGGGGCTCTAGGGATGATGATCGGTATGGTAGAGGTGGGGACAGTCGGAATGGAGATCCATATGGTAGGGATTCTGATGAACGCTATGGCAGAGATGGTTACAGAGATGATGATTACAGGAGAAATCGGGGCAATGATGACTATCAATATGGGTCAAGAAGTAGGAGCTCTGACAGAGAAAGAGATCGCTCTTATGAGGATGATGATCGGAATTCATCTAGGTATACCTCTTTTTTTTTAATTTTTAAGTTTTTTTTTTTGATAGGTGGCAACAAAGTAATTCATGTTGATTTTGATAGCTCTTTAGTGTGACTACTTACTCTTTGAGGCAAGTTAGCTCTATCATGCCCAAATACTTAAAATTGTCCCATGAAGCACCGATTTCTCTGTTTTCTAATGGTTGTTACTGTAATATATTGCAACTTTTGTGGACTGTGTTAAAGCAACATTTAACTTGAAGGTCATAATTGTCCCAATCTTGAAGTCAATCATTATCTAAAGTTTGCTTTTGCAGAGGCGGTGGTGGCAGAGCTGATGAACCTTCTCCAGATGAAAGGTGACTCTCAAGAAATTTGAACTCCCATTGACCCTTTTACAAAATTGCCTTCTTAGAAGTTGTTTTTCCACTCTGTAGTCCAAACTTCAAGTAAAGTAGATTCAGCCTTTAACCTCATATATTGCACTTCCATTTATTTGTTTGTTTGTATTTTTTTCAAATTTAAACCAGGCGGCTTGAGCGCAGATTATCTGAACCAAATCATAGTGCACCTCCTAGTTATGAAGAAGCAGTAAATGATGTTCAGAGACAAACTCCAGAAGACAGGTAATTTCTTTTCCATATTTATGCATCATTGCTTCATAATCATAATCACTTACTGACCTTTCTTCAATAAAAGGGATGGAGGACCCACTGCAGCAGCAGCACCTAAAACATCCTCTCCGTCCGAAAATACGAATGAAGTTCAGGCCACAACTGTAGCTCATGCGGCTGCATCTGCCACCAGCAAGGAATTTGGCACATTTGATGAATTTGATCCACGTGCTTCTGCATCAGGTACAGAGAGTTGCATGTTGTCCTTATTTCCTTCTGTTATCATTTAATCTGGTTCATGTCTTAGTGTTCTATAACAATTTTGTAATTATTTATGACGATGTTATGACTTATGAGTATTATGTGAGAATTATTAAATAGCCACATGGGACCAACCTTCGATGAACAATATTCAGCATCATATGAACTTGGTATCATTTCTTGTATGACAAGACCAAACGCACCTGCTTCTTTATATCATTTATCCAGGGAAAAAAATCATTACATATTGGTCAATGCAAATTTTATTTGATATGACTGAGTTGAGCCGATCTCTACCTTGCCTTTATGGTTTGAACCAATGGTTTACCTCATTTTAGGTCATGAGTTCGAGATTTGGCACCAGCAATAAGGCGATCATATGACCGAGTTGAATTCAGGCTGAAGTATGCATAAGCTTCAAGTAGACACAATTCTGAAAATTAAAAATAAGTAAAAAAATAAAATAAGTAGAAGACCGATCAGTGATAGTTTTTAGCGTAGAATGAGAAGACTAACCCACTTGCATAGGAGTCATGTCAAGAGCGAAAAGACGTTCAATTAAGGTTACTTCCTGGGGGAGGGGTTGTGGATGATGATTTTTGTCAGGGCCTTCCAAATGGACCTGTTGTCATCTAATCGAGCTGGGTTTTTTGGTCAGGCCAATTCAACCTTTATATCTTCCCATGTACAAACCTCTATCATTGACATCCCTATAGTGATGATAGATTCTTCGTAAAACTAAAATGTGTTATTAAAGTCACCATTATTATCATTGTAGCTGCATCCCATACATCTGGGATCGGCTTTGTGAGTTCCAGTTTTCCAATGTAGCTGTGTTTAAAGCTCTGTTCTCTTTTACGCCATATTCTATCGTTTGCTTAGTTATTATTCAATCAAAATAATTATTTGCATCGCCCTTCTCTTGATCCCTAGAACTTGTTAGTTGTAACCCCACCACACATTATGCAGGGGATGTTTTTGCTCTCTCTCTCTCTCTCTCTCTCTCTCTCTCTCTCATTGCAAAACCATTTCAAATGGCATTCCTTGATTTTCTCTCATTTGTTCCTTGCGTGATAGATGATATACTTCAATCCCTCTCACAACTTGAAAGGTGCAAGTTTGACTGAAAACTCTAATAGTGACTTCTTTTATATTTGGGAATTGTTCTCATAATTGAAAAGCAAACAGAACATCAAATGACACAGGCTTTGGTGGTAATAATCAGCAAATGGGTGATTTTTCCTCCCTACAAATTGGGATGCATGTACATGGTGGTTATGGTGAAGTGCTGGTCAATGGAACTGAATCCCTATGTAATCCTATAAGTTCTAGTGGTGATGGGGCTGCAAGAGGAAAGCTGGGGCTGGCAAATATTAAGCGAACTCTTTTTAATGATGAGAGGGAGTTATCTGCGCTCTCTTGAGGCAGGGGCTTTGTCTACAAGGGAGGCTTTGAGGCTTTTTTGAGTTCCTTTTCTGTTGATTTCTTTTATATAGTAGAAAGTGATTTCTTTAACGTGATATCTTTAGTTTCTTGGTTCATCATACTTGTGGGCATTGCATTTCAGTGTAGTGAGTGATCTGACTCTTTTCTTTCCTATTCATGTTTCTTTGTGTCATGTATTGAGAAAGCTTAATGTTGGCAGATTTCGTGGTTAAATCTAAAGTTGGTGAAGTTCATCCTATTTTGGTCCTCTGTAACTTGTGTTTTCTTGTTTCTGCTTTTCTGTTTTGTTGGCATCTCTTTATCTTTTGATATAATTATAGTTATAGCATAAAAAGAATTTTAATATCATTACATGGTTCACTATCGTTGGGAGAGGCACGTACCTCTATCGTTGCCTCTGATCTACACTATGTACCTTAATAAGACACAACTTGCAGTTGTTGTTCAAACTCCAAACTTCAAACTCCAATTTGTGCAGTCCCTGAAAGTAGAGGTGCCAGTGGCTTGGCTGGGGCTGGGCTGATATGTGTTCAAGCCAGCCCCCTTTCTATAATCAGGCTTCAAAATTAGCCTGTCCCAGCCCTTCAGGCCTAGATGTCAAGCGCAAGCATCCCCCTTTGCCCCTGCAGAAAGTGTCAAGCTCAAATCTGAGCTTGGTCCCAGTAGTTGATCAGGACGTGGTCAATTATTTCTATTTAAATATCGAAACTAAATGTGTATATTATTATTTAGCATCATCTCTTTTGGTTTTAACTGAAATATGAAAATCTCTTTTGAAGATCAGTTGAAGTCATTTTTAGCTCATCTTCATTCCAACTTCCAAGTAGTGCAATTAATTGTGGGTTTAGATCATTATATACAATGTTAGAGTTAGTACGTCATAATGTTTATAAAATAAGAGTTGTTTAGTCCTGGCCCTCCTGGGCTAGGTATCGGCCAGTAGCGCATTAAGGATACTAGGTTAGATTTGGTAGCACAGGAGTAAACAACTAACTGTGCTTAATTTATAAATGAATGATAGTATAATATTAAACATGATTATATATTGTAGTTCATTCACTGGATGTAAATATAATATATATATATATATATAAAATATAGTAGGTTATCAATGGGCCAGCACTGGACGGAGCTGATGGGATTCAACACACAAGCCCGGGCCTGGCCCTTACAGTTAATTGGCCTACTTTTTATGCCTGGTCCTCGCTTATGGACCTATAACTTGTCTAAGCCCAGCCGGACTGGCATGCCAGTCCAGTGTGTTGCCAACCCTGCTAAACAGCTATGGTACCTGGATACTTCAAAATAGGCAATCTATCATGTTTTATCATATCTGGTACTTAGCTTTTTAAAAAAAAAAAGATCTGCATCCCTTCCATATCCATGGTGCGCCCCTGCTGTATTTAAGCCGCATATGGGCATCATAGTTAAACATGGCTCCAAAAGCCTGTTTGTTTTGTTGCCAATCTCATGTTGTTTGAATGTTTGTGATATATGAAACATGGTCTCTGAGTCCAAAGAAAGGGAATTAGCCTTCTATCATCTTTTGAGAATGGTACAATGTGCAGGTCATTCTATTGCATGTTGATGAAATCATCCTGATACAATTATATTGTCGCAATTCCTTGGTTCCTCTGTCTCTTCTGCTTGCATTTTGCGTGATCCTCAGTTGTAGGTTACATTGATGACCACCTATCAGGAAAGAACTTATCCTGAAGTTCATGTCTAGGTGTGTAAAGACCTTGGGAAAGAGGTCATCATGTCAATTATCTTAAAGTGGCTGTGCATAAAGAATATGTCGCCAATGCCGAAGAAAGAGTGTAGAAGACATTATATATATATATATATATATATATATATATATATATGGGCCCGCTCTCCTAAGCTCAAGCTGCAGATAAGGTAAGCTCAAGTGTGTGGTGGGGCCCACCTAGGGATCCACATGGGATGGGGATGGGGATGGGGGGATTTCAAGGACTCCTTGGGATCCTCCCCTCTGCAAAAAAAATTAGCTCCAGTCGTGATTTCTATCATCTCTATATGGGCTCAAAAGTTTTATGGTCAACAGTCCATTTGGATCGATACATAGTCGATCCAATGGTCTAGTAAATTCGGATTTGACCGAAAGTTGGTGGACATTTGCAACTTAGGGGGGTCATGTGTTTGGACCATTTGGATGGACCAAAAGTGGGCCCCACAAGCATGAGCTTATGAAATTTTATCCTAAGCTCGAGCTTAGGAGAGCCTTGCTCATATATATATATATATTTATATATATGATTTTTTTGGTTTGTTAGTTAGAGCCTGCAGTTTAGTGTTGCAAACTATTGATAATGATGTGCCCCTCTTATGTGTCCCATTCAGAATCCTTCAGTTGTTGTCAATTAGACTGTTAAGAAAGAAGATTCAAACGCTGCTCAGTTGGACGGTCAAAAGACCCAATATATTGGATGGCTAGTTTTTTAAGAAAATCTTCAACATTTTGTGTAAATTTTCAACATCTTTTGCCTTGCACACCAAGATGGATGGAACATGCATATTCTTTTGGAACATGTAGAGATTTGGGTTTTGTGAGGGAAACCTAGTCTCTCCCTCAACCCTAATACCTTACTCCAGACGATTGAAGTTTGATAGTCTGACATTTAAAAATGTCTGCCATTCTACATTTTTTTTGTCAGATTGAGCCTGTTAATCTTAATGGAAATCTTTTATATATAGAAATATATATGAGGGATATTCAAGTGCATCCATGCCTCACCACAATGGTGAGGGATGGATGCACTTGAATATTCTCCAATATATATATATATATATTTCAATTTCTGCATTTTTTTTTTGTTTTCCAGTCCCTCTAATCGATGTTACTTTTGCATATTGTTTTACATTAAATATCGACATGCCTTTGCTGTTGACGCAACAATAGTTGCATGAGTAATCAATTGTGTTGTGCTCCTTCAGCTGCTCCACCTGCTCCGCCTGCTGCAAGTCCTGCAGAAATGGATCTTTTTAGTGCTTTCTCAGATTCAGTTTCTCCGAATTCACTGGCTCTTGTCCCAGTAACCACTACTACCGAGCCTAATGCATCTGTGGATTCTGGGTTTGGGTCTACTTTTGTGCCCCTGTCATCAGCATCAGCTGTTCTGAATCAGGTATGTTCTGCTGTCAAAAACCTCGAGTTCATGGAAGAGCATGGAAGAGTACCGTATTCAAATTTGGCCTTGCTTACGTAACAACAGATCATATTTTCTATAAATTGCCATTTTTGAGAAAAAATGCATTTGTATCTTGACAGTTCTAGACTCTAGTAGGGAAAAGATAACATTAATATAGGAATTTTTTTAAATATTTAATACTGTTGGATATGCTATAGAATTTTTCCATGAAAATGTTTTTTTATTGGTATTTCACATGTAAGTTATAGAAAGATGTTATTAAAATATGTTGGCATGGTTGGCATAGTAGACTTCTTGAATTTCCCTTGCCTGACACCTTATTTCATCACTCATAACCTTATCTCATTTATCTGTGGTTGGTGCCTGATTACTTATATGTGTCCAAAACAATACCCTTGTCTGTATCCAAGTTGCATGGTTAAGGATTATCATTGAACTTCATTAAAATGAAAGGAGAAAAAAGTATATTTCTAATACTGATCAAGGAATCAGCTGTAAGCTTCTGAAAGTGGTAATTTTGTTTGATGGGCAATTTATGAAATTTAAGAAGAGGGAGAAAAATATATTTTAAGGCAATCCGTACATGTTTTTGTATATGATTGTTGATCAATGGAACTTCCTGCGATAATCAGTGTGATCTTTTCTATTTGGCCTGTCACTGTCAATCCAAAAAACCTCATTATATTTACTGATACCATTGTAACTGATTAGACCTTTACACTCCGGCTAAGCATGTTTTTTTTTTTTTAACATCTGATACAGCCTAGTGAAGATCCATTTGGGGATGGTCCTTTTATGGCCGTTCCTTCTGAAGGCACTGTCCAACCACAGAGTTTTGCTCCCACCAACAATTTGTCGGCTCAGCAACAGATCTTTGCACCTGCGAACAATTTGGCGGCTCAGCCACAGAGTCTTGATGCTGCAAACAGTTTGGTGGTACAACAACACAATTTTGCTCCTGCAAACAATTTTGTGGCTCAACCACAGAATTATGCGCCCACAAACTCTTTCACATCTCAACCACAGACTTATGCAACCGCAAACAATTTTGTGGGCCAACCACAGAACATAGCCCCTACAAATGCTTTTGTTGCTCAACCACAGAATTTTTCTCCAGCAAACAATTTTGCACCTCAATCACAAAATTTCGCACCCACTACTACTTTCCACTCTCCTACAACGAGTGAAGCTTCTGCACCTCTCCAACCAGCTAACTTGGGTTTTGGAGACACATTTCATGGTATTACATATGTTCCTTCTACTGTCACCAATGTCCAAGTTCCCTCTACTACACCAGATTTTGCTGCACCCCAAGAGCTGGCGGCTTCACAGCCAAGCAATGGTATTGCGGGAAATCTTCCACATATGGGCGTTGCATCTCCTGCTGCTTCCCAGGGTCCTGTGGCCTCTATAGTGTCTCAGGCAGCTCTTCCTGCTCCAACTGGACCACCTGCTAAAGCTCAAATTCCCAAGGACAAGTTTGAAACCAAGTCGACTGTCTGGGCTGACACCTTGAACCGAGGTCTAGTCAATTTGAATATCTCTGGACGTAAGTGCTTACTGTTCCTTCTCTACTTTCATTGGGCTTGGTCTATCTGTCTGCAGTCCTTAATCATCCTGATGGCGACTTAAATTGATTTGTTGTCTGGTTGGGTGAAAAGCGAAAAATGCTTCAGGACCCTTCTACTTTCTGCTTTCCCTGCCTGAGACCATGGTGCTTGCATTTCAAATTGGATTTGGAATGCGGATGCATCAGTTTTTCATATAGTATCAATTAAAAGTGGTAAGGGGAGAATGGGATGCTGCCACCCCCACTCTTGAGACTTACAGATCTAGCTGTAGTAAATAAGTCATTTTTTTTCTTTTTTCTTTTTTCTTTTATAAAAATCTTCACTAATTTCTGATGAATTTCTTGGTTTACTGTCATCTAGAGAATCTTAGTTCTCACTGTTTTCTAGAGAATCATGAAAATGTCTGTTAACTGCTATTTTTGTTTGATTTTTCTTTCTCTACCTGGTGGACTGTTTTGTATTTGACCTTTCTGACCCGTGAATGCTCTCGAAATGACAGCTATTGTTGCTCTGTACCCTTACTTTGTAGTTCATTTATTTGCAGCCAAGATCAATCCACTGGCAGATATTGGTATTGATTTTGACTCCATTAATCGGATGGAGAAGAGAAAAGAGAAAAGCTCTGCAACTCCTGTAACATCCACTATCACAATGGGTAAAGCGATGGGATCCGGTTCTGGCATTGGCCGTGCTGGTGGAACTGTTATAAGGCCCCCTCCAAACCCCATGATGGGTCATGGTATGGGTATGGGCATGGGTGGTGGTGCAGCTGTGGGAATGGGCATGGGCATGGGCAATGTTTCTGGCATGGGTATGGGCAGTTATGGCTCCGGTATGGCTCAACCGATGGGCATGAACATGGGAATGGGGATGGGGATGAACATGGGTATGGGTCAAGGAGTCCAAATGCGCCCTTCCACAGGTATGCCTCCTGGCCCAGGAATGGCAGGTGGATACAACCCCATGATGGGCACAGGTGGTTATGCTCCCCAACAACCATATGGGGGATATAGATGATGAATTCAAGCTGCCTCCTCAACAACAGCAAAAGAAAACCAAGGAATAGGTGGATTGATCAGATACATGATATGTCGCTGGAGGTGAGCTAGCATGTAACACACCATTGTTATCATAATCATCCATTCATTATCCAGCTTCTGGATTCTTCATCTAGCTGCTATTTTGGAAGCCATACTTTGTATCTTCTTCTATTTCTTTCCTCTCTCCTGCTAGTAATGAGATTACACAGAATGGTTTGTGTGCCTTTCATGTTAATCCTCGGGCTCTATTATCATTGGCTGTTTGTTTCTGTTTATTTTTTCTTGCCTTGTGAATCTTAGTAAGGTTTTGCTGCTGCTTGCAGCTGTTGTGGAATTTTACTGTAATGAGGATGAGATGACCTCTCAGGTTGTATTATTTTGCCACTTCATTAAGATTATTTAATTGACATGCCTGTCTTTTGGAGACTTGAGGTTTTCTTATCTCTGTTTTTTTCCCCAACTTGTGGGTTGGGTAGGAAAAAGCTAATGATCCTTAACGATTCTGTTTGCTTTCCCACATGTTCATTTTTCCAAGAATGAGGATCATACAGTGTGATTTGTTTGGTCCCTGCATATTTTCACAAACTATATACTGCCGAGATCGAAAGGCAGGTAGGTTTTCTTTCCACGTTGCGGAGAAAATTGAACTCGGTCGTTCCCTTTTCCAGTTTGTATTATTGTGGCGCTGTTGTGTGGTTTCCTAATTCATTGGGGGTGGGGATGGGTGAGTTATATTTGGATCAATTTTGTTTTCTCCCAATTTGTAATTTGAGTTAAACAGTAATGTAAGTGGGATCTCTGCATTAAAAGCCCTGACCAAAATTTCAGCATGGCACGCGTGCTGTGGGAGCCCCATAGGTTGGTAGATAGGGTTCAACAAATTTCAAGGTATCCATTAGTGTAACTTTGTTAATTTCTGCAGACAGCTCTTTCTTTTGGAGCCCCCTTTTCGGTTTGGTGCACACCTTTGAATTTTCACTTTTCAAGATGTTATTTACCGTTAGATTTTATCAAAATTGCTTTCTATGATATATAAGCCTTTAAAATTTAAAGACTTGAAAACTTTAGGGGTTGCAAATGGTTCAGGTTGGGTGTAGATGAGAAAAAGAGAGAAGATGATGAGAAATGTGAACGCGTTAGATTGAGGACCATCATTGCCATGAGAAAAAGAGATGATGAGATTGGTGGAGGCCGGGAGGGAATCCGGAAATGCGCAGTTGGGGCCCACTCGAGCGATCATCTTAGTCGTCCAAACCATAGAAATGGTGGGGCTGGAGAAGATTGAGATACATACCTCAAACGATATCACAGGTAATTAAAATTTATTGAAGTCGCCATTTTTCCCTCTTCCTCTTTTTTTTTTTTTTTTTCTTCCTCCTCTTCTTGCCCTCTCCTTTAGTGGGTAGGATTACGGTTTAGTATGGGGCACACGATTATCGGAGTTAATCTTAATCCGATCTGTTTTCCTGCAGGCCAGGTTTATCTGACCCAAGACTGACCTGCATAGGATATGAGTCAGATGTGGGTAATGAATAATGAAACGGGCCGGGTTAGCAAATCGGCCATACCTTACCACCCGGGAACCAAAATCAAACAGGGGCCTGTCCAAACATTCTCATTACATTGCCCCTTGGTTTTCATGCATCCACAGCCTCAGAGTAGTGTGCAATTTCAAGGAAAACTCCATAACCACTGTGGAGCATTTACTTTCCTCTCAAAAGAATTTAATGGGTTCACCCATGGGCTCCTCTAGCTGCATATGCATTAAACAAGACATGGTGATGAAAAGGAGTCAACCTACGGGGTCGATAAAATTATCTTAGTCTTTAGGTTTAACTCCTCATAATTTAATGGCTATACACCATGCAATGTTATTCCCAAAAAAAAAATAAAAATAGCGAACAATATTGTAAAATTTAGGGGGGGGGGGGGGGGGGGGGGGGGGGTGGGTTGGAATTTATGAATAGGGTGAATAGGGATGATTGATTAAAAATGCGTCTTCAAGTATGAAAATTTTAAAAAGTGTGCTAGCAAAGTGGAATATGTAGATAATTCCAACATATATACATATTTATATAAGAGATTTTTATGAAAAAAACTAGTCATAAACCCTAATTACACAAGTTGATTAAGGAAGACCCTAAAACACCAATTAGGGAGTTGTACACCGCCAAAAGACCAATTTGTCCCGGAACAATATCGTTAGGGCTCATTTAAGAAGAAATTCTTTTATCAGAGTCTTCTTCTCCAAATGATATCGTTAGGGCTCATTGTTAAATACTTTTCCCCTCTTCTTCTCTGAACGATATCATTTGTCATATCTTCGTTTTCTGTCCAAAAAAGAAACTCATCGTCTTCTCTTGCCTCTCCTCTTTGCTCTCTGCAACTCAAGACCTATCTTTTCTCCATTTTCGTTTTCCATTTCTTTTACAAAATCTACATTCTCTCCATGCATAACAAATACATTATTGATTTTAAGGTCGTGTTCAAGTAGTAGTTGGAAAAGTGTCGTTTCCACCATCAATTGTAAAGAAAGATCAAGATTCATAGTGCTCTCGCAACGTCAAAGAATTTACTGCTGGAATTACAGGTATAACCTACGAGGCCTATGGAATAGATTATTAGTATGCATTTTGGTATTTGTGAAAGAAGTGGTTTATCCGCTCTTTTGTCTCTCGTCCACGAGGAAGAAAGCAATAAAACAGAAGCCAAGGAAGAAAATGGGAAAAGTCGCAAAGGGGACTTCTTTTCTTTTTTTTGAACGAGCTCTAACAATATCATTATAGGGAAGAAGAAGGGAAAGATAGAAAAGAGCCTTTTTAACAAGCCCCAACGATATCATTGCGGGGCAAATTGATCTTTTGACTACATATGACATCTTAGTCCGATGTTGTAGTGTCCCTAATCAATTTGTGTAATTAAGGTTTATGACTTTTTTTTTTTTTTTGTAGAAACTCCTTTATATAAACAACTAGCAACAAACGCCTGAACCTAAAAATGAATATACCTCGCACGGGTGCACCACTTACTGGGTCGCCCGTGGGTCTTCCTTTAGATCTACGGATCAGATGAGTCATCAGGTGGCTCAGTCGGATCTCGGTATCAACGCAAGAAAATCAAGCCTTTGGAACACGTCCTCTCCCTCTCTCTGATTACACGATGGATGGTGGGCCAAACAGGGCCTACCTCGTACGGGTCCATCACCTACTGGGTCGCCCGTGGGTCCTCCTTTGGATCCACGAATTAGATGGGTCATCAGGTGGCCCACCCGGGTCCCCGTGTCAACGCAAGAAAATCAAGCATTTAGGACTAAAACACGTCCTCTCTCTCTGATCAGATGTGGCTCACCTCGCAGGGGTCCACCACCTAATGGGTCGCCCGTGGGTCTTCCTTCGGATCCACGGATCAGATGGGTCATCAGGTGGCCCACCTGGGTCCCGGTATCAACGTAAGAAAATCAAGCCTTTGGGAATGACTGTTTTAATGAAAATATTAAATTCTTTGAATTTCTAAGACATCTAAAACACGTCCTCTTCCTCTCTCTGATTAGACGCTGGATGGTGGGCCAAATAGGGCCCACCTCGCACGGGTCTACCACCTACTGGGTCGCCCCGTGGCCGTGGGTCCTCCTTCAGATCCAGGGATCAGATGGGTCATCGGGTGGCTCACCCGGAACCCGATATCAACGTAAGAAAATCAAACCTTTGGGACTAAAACACGTCCTCTCCCTTTCTCTGATCAGACGTTGGATGGTGGGCTAAACAAGGCCCACCTCGCATGGGTCTACCACCTACTGGGTCTCCCGTGGGTCTTCCTTCGGATCCACGGATCAGATGGGTCATCGGGTGGCCCACTCGGGTCCCGGTATCAAAGCAAGAAAATCAAGCCTTCGGGAATGGCTGTTTTAATGAAGAGATGGAAGTGGAAGGGTTTCTTTCTTACTTGCTCTGAGATGAAAAATGATCCTGTTTGGCCCACCATCAGTGTCTGATCAGAGAGAGAGAGGGAGAGGACGTGTTTTTGGAAGCATGATTTTTTTTTTTAAAGTTTCAGTCATTGTTTGGGTCATTCAGTTTTATAGCTGTGCAGCTTGATTTTATAACTCTCCATGATCAAGGTGCTGGATGGCCCAGGCCTTTTATTTATTTATTTTTTCATTGCCTGTGCACAGAGTAATCTGATGGAGGGGCAAACACCATCCCTGACATAGAGTCCTCGATCTTTCCTATTCTTTTTTTTTTTTCCAACCCATCAGGTTCTGCCTGAATCACCCAAAGATAGTTGTTGTTCCGTCTGCACAGGATAGTGGGTCCCACTAGGCCACGATCGCAGATCGACCTCACCCTTAAGGTCGCCCGGGCTAGTATGGCCAGACGATCGGGATGGATTTGCATTTAGATCGCCCATTGGGTCCTGCATGTTTCTCTCTTTTTTTTTTCTTCTACAGGTGCTGCAATCCTAAACTGTTTATAAGGAAACCATATATATTTTTCCTCATTACTTGTGCGCAGAGAGTATATGGAGGAGGAAGGGTTTATCTCTTACTTGCTCTAAGATAAATATGGATGGTAGAGGCGCTATTGCTATAACAAAGATGGAGTTACAGGCTGACCACTAAGAGTGACGGTGCTGCTGGAGTGCCTTTCGTCGTTGTTTTGTATTCTAAAAAATTAGAGTCATCACCCTTTTCTTTTTCCTTTCTACTGCTTCTCTATTTCTTCTTCTCTTCCTCTTCTAACAATCCCTTTTTTTTCCAATGTTATTTGTATTTCCAGTATCAATGTTATCTGTATTTCCAGTATCAGATCAATTACGTAGTGGGACTTTTTTTTTTTTTTTTTTGAGGAAGTTTTACGGAAGTTAGTTTAGAGGAGAGTGGAGAGTGGAGAGAGAGAGCAGATCATGACAACTGTCTTCATGTATGCTATGAATTGAGGGATGACACTTGGAGGCCTGTGGTTGAATGAAGGGGGACTACATTGTCTAAGAGATATAGATGCCACTTCGCTGAGCATCGGTCCTTGTGGGGCCCCACCTGGGGATGGGACTTGGGGCATCGAAAGGTTCCAAACCCCCAAATAATCATCCTAAGCACTTAATCAACGATCCACAAATTTCACCATCCAAACGAGTGTACAGTCAATTCAACATTTCAGTCTATTTGGATGGGTGTCAAGCTTGGGATTAGTGACTATCAAGGAGTCCTCTCCTTGTTTTATGGTCCGCTCGGATGGATCATAAGGTGGGCCCACTAGATGTGGTGCTCATGATAACGTGAATGTGGGTGTTCGACGGAGGTTTTTCTTTATATAAATATATGTTTTTCGTTTATGTGTATAGTAAAAAGGGAAATATTCATATGCATCTATCCCTCACCATTTTTGGTGAGGGATAGATGCATATGAAGATCCCCCTATTAAAAAATAGTTAAGTGGCATGATTTTTCTATGAATTTACCTTTTCTTTGGGAACCTAGAATACTAGTGATCAAGTAAACTTCTGAATTGCATCAAGCTCTAATTTTACACTCGTTCAAGCATTATTCTTTAATAAAAATTAAAGAAAATGATGCATTCTAAAACTATTATAGACTTAAGGGACATAGATCGACGAATGTGGATGATCCAATGAGGTTGACTAATTAAGATCTTTCTATCATCCACCTTCCCATGCATAAAATTACATGCGTGCATGTACATATTATTCCTATGAATGGGCACAATTCCAAATTTTATATTGTGCCATACATTAGTCACTGTTAGATTCTACTACTTAAAAATTGCATTTTGTATAGCTATTAAACTTTAAGAGCTAAAAACTCAAGGTTAAGGTCATTTAATTGGGTCCTCAACTATGTCCGAGCATTTATATCCACCCACCTCCCTGGAGTGAAGGGTTTTTTCCTCTTCTCTTTTGGGGGAAGGGAAACCCCCTCACTCCTTATTTTGTATAATGGATCTCTAAGTTGTCCTTTATGTATGTACTAGTTATTGCCCGTGCTTGAAGGCACAGCGCACCACGCTCTGAGCACAACTAAATCTAATTACTCTTCTTTTGACCACCTAACAACTAACGCCGCCCATAATTTAACAAATTTAACTCAAATTTTCTATGTGGCCCATTGGATCAATCAGCTTCAAATCAAGCCCAGCCGGATTTTATTTTTTTAGGTAAAACAACCCAGCCAATTGGACCCTTGTTTAACCACCATTGAATACCAGAAGTGGCCTACTACTATAAGCAGTCTAGTTTAATTGCATGGAAGCCACGTTTGCATCTGCTACCAAAACAATCCAAGTTGGCCCAGATTCCATAATCCGTGACAAACAACATATATATGTGAAGGGGCAAACGGGTAAGTTGTGGGCCCAAATTCCACACCGTTCAATCACTCAATTGCAATCATAGTCGTGTATTTAATCATATCTTTACTTGCAAGGAAGTTTTGAAAAGATAATGGCACGTTTCGTAATGTCACAGAAAACCAAGGACACTCCCATATCCTTGGGAAAAGATAATGGCAGGTTTCGTAATTTCACAGAAAATCAATGGCACTCCCGTATCCTCTTGTCCTTAGTAAAAAGTTACTTCCCATTTGTTTTCAAATAATTACAAAATTACCAAGCTCTTGAATCCCTTCTCAGCCCTAGGATTTATATATAAAAATATGTACATAAATCCAAGGGTCCAAAATATCCAGGGATTCAAATACTGCTCTCCCTTATTATATAGATGTATATATATCTCTTTCTTCCACATGTTGTGGTGGATATCTTGCATGGGCTCATCGGCCATAATCTTTCCATCCTGTAGAGACTACAAATGATCCCACATCTCATTTGAGTGGACGATTTCTTGTGTTGACGGTTGACACGTTCCTTCGATCTGAGGGGTCCATTCATATCAAACCAAAAATTTCTTCTTCTTTCTTAGGGTTATTTTAAGGGGCAATTGGGTAGAGGTCCCTGGACATTTGATTTTATGGCCTTAGATCCACACTTTCTTTTTATATTGTCGTAAGTCCTTCTTCCAAATTTAAAAATCTAAAATGTCCAAATTGCCCTTTTTTTTAAAACGCTTATCTATTTAAAGATAAATCATATCCCATGATTAGTGAGATATGCCATTAATGATGGCCAGTTACTATTTAATTGGCCACGATTAATGAAAATACCATTAATGAGATTTTGAAATAAATTTAAAATAACACAAATAAAATTCAAAAGACGCAAATAAATTTTAAAATAATGCGACTAAATTTCAAAAAACGCACATAAATCTCAAAAGAACACAAATAAATTTAAAAAGACAAATACAAATCTCAACAGATTCAAATAAATTTAAAAAAATGTAAATAAATTTCAAAAGACATAAATAAAATTCATATAAATTTTTTTATGGTACATAACTTTTTTTTTGAACTGGTTATGATTTCGAACACAGATAAATTCATATAAACTCACATCAAAGTTAAAAAAAAAAAGTGCATATCAAATTAATAAAAATGCACAGCAAGCTTAGATAAAATTACTTTCAAATTCAGATAAATTGAAGTCACACTCAAATTAATTGACAACAAACAGAGATTAATTAACACAAAAGACAGATAAATTCATATAAATACAGAGATAACTTTAATTTAAAGTCAGATAACTTCATGCCAAAATTAGATAATATATACAAAAACTCAGATAAAATAACAACAAACTCTAAAAAACAACAAATTTATCTGAGTTTTCTGAAACTTATTTTAACTTTTAACAAAACTCAGATAAATTTATCTGAGTTTTGAACAACTTTTCTGAATTGTGAACAAATTTATCTAAGTCTGGACCAACACAAATTTATCCGAGCAGATAAATTAATAGCAAGCTCAGAAACTCAAATAAATTTATCTGAGTTTTCTGAAACTTATTTTAACTTTTAACAAAACTTAGACAAATTTATCTGAGTTTTGAACAACTTTTCTGAGTTGCTAACAAATTTATCTGAGTCTAGACCAACACAAATATATCCAAGTAGATAAAATAACAGCAAGCTCATAAAAATAGTAAATTTATTTGAGTTTTCTGAAACTTATCTTAACCTCTGGCAAAACTTAGACAAATTTATCTGAGTTTTGAACAACTTTTCTGAGTTGTTCACAAATTTATCTGAGTCTGGACCAACACAAATATATCCAAGCAGATAAAATAACAGTAAGCTCATAAAAACAGTAAATTTATTTGAGTTTTCTGAAACTTATCTTAGCCTTTGGCAAAACTTAGACAAATTTATATGAGTTTTGAACAACTTTTCGGAGTTGCTAACAAATTTACCTGAATCTGGACCAACACAAATTTATCTTCTTCTTGTAGCTTGGCTTGAATTAAGTCAACTTCTCTTCTATCTCTTCCCCTATTTGCCACTTGCCAAGATCACGAAAGAAAAGGCCATGTGCTTTTTGAGCATGCAAACCGAGACAAGAGAGATCAACACTAGGAACTCTACAAAACAAAGAACCTAGACTACTTCTCTCTTATCCGACTCCAACGAGTTTATGTGGCCCACCAAAGATCTCCTCTGCAACTCTTCTCATATTCTCCGGAGAGTTATTGCATAGATTGAAACCGAGAAGCACCGATTCCCTCTAGTTTCTCTCCAATCGATCGAAGAAGACTTTAGGATTTACATAGCCCCAGATAGAGGAGGAGAATGAAAGATTTAAAATTTTGAAATTCAAATTTTTATGCCTAAAAAGCTAAAAGGGCAAATCAGTCATGAAAATGTTTGATCTGGTGCATATAGGGACCTATCGCCAAACTATATACAGCTGTATGGACCATAGACCTTAGATGAAAAGTCGTTAGACCGGATGCCTTATAAGACCAATATAAGGGATCTCTCGCTAATTCACTCTTATTTTAATCGACTTTCTGTTCTTCATTTCCTAAATCAGTGGTCAGGATTGTTTGTTGGACAGGTCTGATTTTTGTCGTAAAGCAGGCCCAGGCCCTGGCCCTGTTATCCGATAAGTTTTGCTTATATTTTACTACCTTAAGCAAAATTAATGAAGTTGGGACCCACATAACACTGCATGTGATGACTGATGAGATCAGAGCTGGATCCGGTCAAACAAATTCAATCTAGTGGCCTGCCACCTACCCAAAATGCAAACCAGATATTTTTAGTGACATGTGTAGGGCTGATCTACCTGATGCAGAGCCTTTTATCCTGTGAGGCTCACACTCTAAGATTCAAGAGGCTTGATAGTTGGGTTCACTTATAAAAAAAAGTCTAAATACACGTGTTCAACCGTTTGGGACCCTATTATCATGCGAGTCCCGATCTTCTTAATACCTGATTTGGGAGAGCTGAAGGAGTGAAATTCCATAGCAAGGCTCACATAAATTAAAATCCATACTGTGCTTGAAAGCGAACATATTCATATCATAGTACATGACATGTTTTCAAGTTGTACTCTAATAAAAGTTGGCTCAATTGTAAGATTTATCATACGATGAGCAACTTTACGTTATTATTCATCACGTCCTGGAGACTCGCGAGGATCAATTTCACGTCACTCGTATATGGGTGGTGTGCATACACAATTAACTCAAGGTTGAAACAATTTGCCGAGGTAGGCCAAAGTGGCTACCATCATTAATCAATAGCCTCAACCGAACGTGGGGCTCTAAAACATCGGGTGTCGTGCTCCTTATCCTAACTGAGTCACAAGTGGCCTGGTCCCCAACGAAGACACATGTTAAAGTTGGTTCGACAAATTGAACAGTTCAAATCATCAGATTCTTACTTGGTCCACCATAATACAATTGAAGTGGTAGTAGTTTATTTAAGATGATTTGAAGACCTAGTTAAGTTAGTTGTGAATCTCTGCGAATGGGATAGATCCATTTGGGGCATTTGGGCTCTTGACCGGTGATGGGTCACTCATGTGTGTGGACATTGGAGCCTAGTCCTGTCAAGAATGCTCAGGAGTCAATTCAGTGGTCTGACTCTTGTCGGTTTAGGCCATCCAGATAATTCACCTTTATTTTCTATTTTTTATTCTGTATTGTACTGGCCAATTGCAAAAAATGGGGTCACAATAACATTCGGCCAGTTTTTATCATCCAAGGTGGTTGCAATCATTAAAGTTGATATACGGAAATTGGTGGTGAGTCACCATGGGGCCCAGTTAATAATAAAGTGGGCCAATTGATTTAGACACCCATCTGTCATTTCCTATCCAGACTGGGAGGCGGGAGCATATGAGTTATGTTCGAGTTGGGGTTGGTCCATGTAGAGCAAATGAGACCATTCCAAATTTATATCAACTCCAATCTGATCGACGTTTGGTTTGGGCCAGCTAATCTGCTTTCCAGGATCCTGTTCCTGTCCTTTTCTAATGAGGTATTGTGGGGTTGTTTATATCAGTAAGAACCATTCGATTCCTGACCCAGATATAGCCAATGTGTCCGTTGTCTCAGCCAAAGGGACCGAACCCTAGCCATATGTGTGACACTAGGGTGCACACTACTCAACCATGTGTGCTGGTGAACAAAAAGGCGCGTTTGTTTTTATTAGATCACCTAGGAATTTAAGGTCAAATGAGCTCAATTAAGAATTTTAAGGAGGTGACATGTGAAAGAGATGAAAAAATGGATGGGAGGAGAGGTTATTTGATGGGCATTTCTAGAGATTCACCTTTTGGCCTTTTATTTTTAAGTACTTAATAGTATTAATGATCACAATTCCTATCTACTCTAATGTATACAATCAGACTCTAAGGGCATGTCTGTGTAACATTTTTCGGTGGAAAAGTGGATGATTTTCCACGAAAAACCTATTTTTCCAGCGTTCGGTGTGGAACAATTCCGTGGAAATGTTTTCCTGCCTCATCAGCATTTTCCTTGATAATGGTGGAAATGAGTTTCCTATGGGGGGGGTATGTGAAATGGATTTCCTAGGAAAATTTCTCCCTCTTTTCCTTACTCTTGTCCATTTCAACCCGAAAACTCTACAACTCTTTCATTTTTTTCTTTATATAAATTATTATTCAATGTTGAATAAATAATATATATGTTATGTTATTTTTCTTCAAAAAATCATATCACCACAAATAAGAAATTTCGATTTTTTATAAGGAATCCATAACCGCACCAAACAACATTAGCACTAATTCAATGAGGAAACTTTTTTTGCACCAAACATGAATTTCTAAATTTTACGAAAATCCTTTTCCGAGGTTTTCATTTCTATGAAATTTGCTGACGTGATAATTTCTTCTTTCCGCGGTTTAGGTGTGTATACAAGCGTGCCCTAAAAGTAAACCTTTTCAATACCTGCTAGGTCTTAGTTGGTATGGACCAAAAGGTGTCTCTAGTCAACAAGAAAATGTTTTGTTGAATTGAACAGCGGCCATGAGTGATGGATGGGATAGAGTTTGATTTCTTACAACAAACGGGTAGGGATATGAATTGATGATGAGGGGGGGCGGGCGGATTGTTTTGGGTTGGATTCGGTTTCCATTCATCAGGGAGTTGTTGAAATTGGGATGTCAAAATCTTATTTTAATGAGAGGGTCTCTAATTTCCTAGAAATGAAAGCCTCGGGATGAAAGAAAATGAAGGGATAAGGGTTTCTAGCCTGGAATAAGGAATATTTTCCTATGACTTTTCATACAAGAGCAATGGAAAGTCAAATGCACGGGAAGTGAAACAAACAGCAGCAGAAATCAATATCCACATGATGGTAAAATTACTAAACTACACCTTGTTTTCCATAATGACAACATTGATCGCCTGTGATTCTTTGGGTCCCATCATGTTGCTCGTCGGTGGGACAACTAGGTAAAATCTCAACTGTTCAAAGCCACAAGAAGAAAACTTTTCCCCACATTTTATAATGTTAAGGTGGCCTTCTCTGTTTGTTTTTAGCAGGGCTCCGCTTCCACTTGACAACTTTGCCTTTTTGCTACTATATATTTTACTTGAAGTTCCACTTGACAAGTTTACCATTTCTCTATGTCAGTGTTTTAGTTTTATTAGATCTCTGTTTTTGCCTTTTTAGGTTGGATATCAATATCAGCTAGATTTAATGTCCAGATTTCTTAAATAAAAAAACCCATAATAAAATAGTACTAATTGTATAAATTAAGTTGAGCCCGCATGTGTTGTGTGGGACCCACGTACCCAAAAAAGGATGGTCTATGACAAATCACACCTATTCAGAATTACAAACCTTATAATCTGAGCTCAACTTTCAGCCTCAGAAAATATTTTTAGTCGGATGAAAGGAACAATAAGAATTCTCTCATTCGCCCTCTGTCCATGTGCTCTCTTGAACATCCACCTCTCCCTTGTAAGTCTACTCTCATCTCATCTTCAGCTCACAAATCAGCTCATACCGCCCTATCAAATCCCCATTTAAAAATAGATCAAGTTCACATCACCCTTTTCTCAATCCTACTCCTTAAGATATATGTTTTTTTTTTAACTTTTCTACAATTCAACCACCCTGATTGAGATAGTTGGCACTTGGCAACCTTCCATTGCTTGGCATTCCTTATCCACTATCTTGTGCACTTGAAATACAGGTTATGAATTACTATGTAATTGAGATATCTTTTAGTAGAAACCTGAAATGATTGCAAGACTTTTTTCGACACTTGTTAACCACCATCACATACGATAAACAAAATAATTCTAAGTCGTTAGTTTCTAATTTTGTACATCTTTGAAGGTACCATGTCACTGTCGCTAGTGCGCACGGAGACAATGTTTCTTGCTTTTTTATTTCATAATATGTAACTGTTGTGTTTGTATTATACCAAGTTAGGAAATCAATGAGTGATATTTATCAATCCAGCTGATACTAGTTGTACCGCATGTGGCAAATATCGCTGATATTTTGAATCTATTGAAATAAAGTCATAATATTTTATTGGAATTCTCATATTGTGATAAAATTCATTTCTCATCAAATGGCTGAAAAATAAGTTGTTGTCCTTTATTTTTCAAATCGTTTCTATAAGATTTTTGTATATTTTGTTTAAGTTTTTTAATCTTGAATTTGAATTTTTTACGTTAAAATATTTCTTGATGATATCCGAATAACAAACACAGAATTTGAGATTATCAGGATATTATCTCCTGGGATATATTATGCCGATAACTATGCACATATCAATGATTATACCCCTTATTAGTTCTTGTTCTGCCTCTTTTGCTATTTATTTGGACCTATTTGTGCATCGGTCAGTAGAGGTAGCGGAGGGAAAGGCAGATTCCTCCTTTGCGGCTAGAGGTCGGACTCAAAATTCCTCTCATAGCACTAATGTTGTTTTCACAACAAATTATCCCCGCAGCATCAAGCGTTCCGCTGAAGTAAGCGCAGGATTTTTCAGACATCTTTTACATCCTATTTGCTCCATTTCATTTCATGTGTACAAAGGCGTTCTTAACGGTTTTAAAGAAACATCACAAGCTTGCTAGTCATGAAAAATTTTCCTGCTTTACCACTGGAGTGACCAGTAGCTTTATTATGATCAAATGCCATCCAATAGCCAACTAAAGCTTTTCTTTTCATTGGCTCGAAGACAACAGCTGGGGATCCTCTCTTTTGGATTTATATGCTGGGGTATATAGTTCCAGCTCCTTCATGTTAGCCCCACCCACATCAATGAATAGTACCAGTTAGTGGGCTAGTGGAGGCATTGAAAATGATGTAGAATTGGAAGGTTTATATTATGTGAATCCATTTTACACCGGAAACATACAATTAGCTATTATGTCAGTGCATAAGATGCTTCATCTCAAACAAAATCCAACAAATTAAAGATAGTACTTGTGTTATTGAATAGCATTAAACTTTCTTGTCGGTAGACTAAAACTAAGGAGACATCATCGGTCCATTATGTCCCAAATAAACCACATTAATTTTACTACCCATTTGTGAAATGATGTCTTCTTCGATCGACGCATGACGACAAACCATGCCACAAATATCCCAAAAATATCATTATCTTATAAATAAATATCCGAGAATTGAACAATTGCGATACAACAACACCACCGATCTGATCCGAATCAAACACCACAGGTTCAGGGGATGTGTTGTGGCCAACCCTTTTCCATATTCAGGCTGGGTTTGACTCAGTTAATTAATTGAGTTGGATTTGGGTTCGCTTCGGATTGATATGCAAATGTGCCATCCCTTTCATTAAAGTTTATTTCTCATTTTACCATGCGTTGGGTCTGGGTTGTGTTCGATCGCAGATCATCATTTGATTCTGCTGCGCCACCCAATAGGGGAATCACATGTGATCAATCCGTGAAAATTGGGACGGCGCAATGGTTGGGTGTCATGTTCTCACACAACTGTCTAGAGTTTGATCCTGCGTCCTCTCTCCCGCATATTTAAGTGATATTGTCTCCTTTACATGCAGGTGATCTTCTTCCTAGCGTGTATTGGGGCTCACTCTTGCATCGCATAGATCTCTCAAGGGCCCAGCCACCTTCGACTAATACGGACCCAAGAAAAATAAAATCTCGATGATCAATCCAATCCTCCTAGGCCGGTTTACGTACTCACAGCCAATTTGCACTGGTATCAGTCTTACTCTAATTTAGACATAAAATATCCTTGGATTTTCACACAGATCTCTCCAGGGCCCAGCCACCTTTGACTAAAATGACCCAAGAAAAATAAAAACTCGATGATCAATCCAATCCTCCCAGGCCCCGTTTACGTACTCACAGCCAATTTGCACTGGTATCAGTTTTACTCTAATTTAGACATGAAATATCCTTGGATTTTCACATAGATCTCTCAAGGGCCCAGCCACCTTTGACTAATACGGACCCAAGAAAAATGAAAACTCAATGATCAATCCAATCCTCCCAGGCCCGTTTACTCACGGCCAATTTGCACTGGTATCAGTCTTACTCTAATTTAGACATAAAATATCCTTGGATTTTCACATAGATCTTTCAAGTGCCCAGCCAAGTTTGACTAATACGGACCCAACAAAATAAAAACTCGATGATCAATCCAATCCTCCCAGGCCGGTTTACTCACAGCCAATCTGCACTGGTATCAGTCTTACTCTAATTTAGACATAAAATATCCTTTTGGATTTTCATACTAAGCTTGCATAGTTGCATGTTATTAACCATTTAGCTTTTGGGACATGGGCTTTATATCTTGCATAACCAGATCCTCCTTGCAATCCATCCATAACCTTTTGTCTTCGGTACTTATTTGTCGGGATGGGTCCACAGCCGCCACTATTTGTCTCATTATCCCTTGAAGGGTTGCTGGAGGCAGCTTTCTCGGGCCTTTTGGCTAAAGATCAACTACTGTCGGAGTCGAGCAGAGGGAATCGTTGAAAATTTGAGGCTGCAAGGATTCCAGTTGTATCCATACATGCATGTTTTTGAATGATTGCAAGAGAATGTGAGATTAATTGTGAAAATGCACAATATAGTGTGGTTCACTTTCTAAAACTACATGGGGGTCGAACATCAATGCAGTTGTTTGTTTTAGATTGAATGACCTCAATCCAATGGATAATACAGATGAATTGATTTATTTCATTAATTAATTTATATTTTTATGCTTTATTTATGAGATGAATGGTATTTTATTTTATGTTTGCACATGACCAATACAAAATGATAAGATGGTTCATGAGATGAACCAGAGCCCTCAAGTATATTATATGTGATACATGTATATGGATGAGATCCACATACAGGAGACATAGATCATAAATCTTATACTTAAATTGATTCACAGCCAGTGATGAGATTGAGCATCTCATTTAATAAGGTTGCAGCATTGTGATCACTATGAGATAGTGTGATATGTCTCAATCATTAGAGTGTAAGACTTTAGATCATTGTACTGGTACATTGGATATACTTAAGGACCATGAGTAGCACCTTGTACAAACCTGTCTTTAATTAAAGGACTGCTCTCATAATTCCCAAGCAATAAGATCTTAATCCTGAGAGAATAATGGACTCGAGTTTCGACTATACATTTACTTTGAGTCATCAAAGAGTGAGTCCAATTGTAAGTCAATACCTCGATATCTTGGGTACATGGTAGTGAGGTTGCGGGAACATATAATTCTCAAAATGGAATCTATCATCATAAATATCCCCTTATGCCAATTGATGTGATTTTTAAATCCAATCTTTTAATACTGTAAGTGCACAGTTATCTTTTTGAGACAATGGCAAGTACAGGTCGAATCCCACAAGGAGCACTACTAAATTAAAATTTAAAATCTGATTTTTTTTATATCAATGATAATGACAAGAGAGATAATGAAAAGAAAAACAATAATAAGATTGAGAAAATGCTAGATCTAGAGTGCAGCAATAAAATATGAGAAAATGCAGATCATAATATCATGAATCCATTAAGTAGTCCCATCATCATTCTATGCAATAGATAAAATAAATTTGTATCAAAAATTCTTCAAATCAGAAACAAATCAATGTTTCTGATTTGGATAGTTTGTTTATCAAAGAGCACAATTTTACACAATTTATTTAAGGCAAAAGCCTCCTTCACCTAATAAAATTATGAACTTAACTAAATATCACATATTAATCAAAGATAGATTATAAAAAAATTTCAATCTAAGAATAATCTATTAAGAAAACATACATGATTAAAGTATTGTTCAAATAAAAAAAATTGAATAACATAGGTTGTCAATGAAAGAAGGCAGATTTATTATTATAATCAATACACAAGAGACAAAAATATCACATAAATTAACGATGAGAAATACTTCATCTGATACTCTGATCCAGGGATCTACTCCTCCATTGCAAAAGATGTGACTTTCATTAAGAACTTCATAGCAATTACAAATTTCTCTCACACTCTTCTAACCTAGTTCTGGAACAGGGCTCCAGAATACCCACAGATAGTTCTTTTCTTTTCTTTTTTTTAGAGAGAAAAGGTAGAGAGAGAAGAGAAGTAGGGAAGAAGAGAGAGAGAGTATTAGGGACGTCCAAGGGAGGAGTTCATTTATTTTCTCGTATGCTATATCTTGGTTCATTTTATTTCTCTGGTTATCTATCAGATGCATTGAATCTGGACACATTCTCTGCAGATTTGATTTTTCTTCATTGATAAGGTATATTTCTTATCCTTTTTGAATTTGAATGAGGTGGAAGCTTCTGGAAACCTCTGGGTGGCTTGGCTAATCTTCAGATGAGGTCCCACAAGGGATGTGTAGCAATTGATTATCAACGGTATGGATTTAATTGCAATCCCGTCTAAAAGTGAACATGTAAATCTCCAGGCCCATAACTTTGTCAATATAGCTCTGATTTGCATATTCTTGGGCTCCACGGATATCTACTCTGAATAAGCTTTCCAACGGTAGGTAAATGTCATCGATCCGACGGTCGGATTGAAAGTTATGGCCATTTGAAGATAAGTTATCCGGAGAAAAACGAGATTAACTTGTAAATTTTGATTTGCATTGGATTCTATCTCTGCACAACTTTCATTTGTGAAAGGACATCAGATGTGGATGATTCAAACTCTTCTTCTTTTGTTCCAATCAGAATTGTACTCTTTGAATTATTCATTAATAATTTCAAATTTGCAACTACTGTGGTCCCTGCCAAGTGGGACACACCATCTGCTTGGACAGTGGGCCCTATGAGAAGTCTTCTACTGTAGTTAGGACTCTTCACTGACATGATGAGTGGACCCCTCCTTTGATTAATTTACATATGGCTTGTGTGTGGGGTCCACATGGTGAATTCTTCAATTTACTTCAATTCAGCAATGCCGGGCCAGGATGACAATGTGTGCTTGAAAGTGGGTTCCGTGACAAAGGCCTTAATTCTCATTTTCTACACATTCTAATTCAACACATCAAATACTGAAGAGCCCATATTGAGGTGGGACCCATCCGGACAGAGTTATACTCTAACTGGGACTCTTCGGAAAAAATGTGCAAAACATTCTTAGTTAATGCAAAAAATGTATGAAAATTCACGTTTCTAGGTGAAAATGCATGAAATGATCAAAATTATATGAATAATGATACAATTCACCTAATTAAATCCCTAATTCATCCTAAAATGATACGTAAATGTGTCAAATTCATGAATTCAACACCAATTAATGAATTTTATCATTAGTGAGTGCGCACCCATCTTAATTAAGAGTTAATTAGATGGTACTGATGATTACTGTGATTAATTGGGTCACATGGATAATAAGAGATGGATCCGATTTTGTTGGACAGATTTATTTTAATAGATCTATGGATATAATTGATGAAGGGGCCTACTTTGTAGTAATTGGGAAGTTTAAGATCTTCTTGTAATTATTCCTAACAATGGAGTGCAATTGCATTTAATTAGTGGACTTATTTACAATTAACTATAGGTCCAGAGTTCACATGAGATATGGGGTCCAAATTCCTAATTGGAGCCAGATTCTAAAGAATCCCTAGTGGTCCCCATAATAGCTCTAATAAGAGAAGGTTACGAATCTCATTAGAACTCTTAAGCAAAGAAGGAATAGGACACTCAGTAAGAATAGAAGTGAGACTTCTAATCTTAGTTTAAGAGGGGGTGTGCCATAAACTATAAATAAGAGCCGAGGGTTAGAAATGTATACACACAATATTAGCTTAAGTTCCTCTCTCTCTCTCCTCTTATTTTCTACTAGAGTGCTAGGAATTTCTTCTACTTAGAGATCCCACCATTCTCTTTTTAAAAGCTCTCTAAAAGGGATATAGCGTGGAAGAACACAAAGGCAAAAGAGATCAAAGTTTGCGAAAAGAGTTTTTCGTAGAGATCAAGTTCTCAATTATGCTTGTTGTTTCTTGATCTATCTTCATGATGGATGTTTGATCTTAATGTATGAGATTAGAATTTTAGATTTTGGGATTGGGTTCTCGGCCTTATGGATGTTTGATCTTAATGCATGAGATTAGAATTTTTAATCTTGGGCTTGGGTTCTCGACCTTACGGATATTTGATCCCTGCATTAAGTGGGTCAAGAGTTTTGAATACTTATCCTCGAGGCTCACCTACTTTCAACAGCTTGCCACTAGATGGAAGTGAAATTTGGGATCCTACAACAAGCATATAATGAAATGTAATGGATGCTGTTGTTATTAACCAATACGGGTAACTGAGTATATGGTCCAAAACATAAATACAAAGGTTCTATATTATTAATTTGTATTGTTATGCTTTTATTTATAGCCAACAAACACATAAAGACGTGCCAAAATCTCTATTTGGTGGGCCCACCTGGACCCTACCTTTGATCAATTATTTAAGTCTTTCACACTCGTAGTCGTAACTCATAATAGCTGAAGAGAACAAGAGAGAGAAACAGATCAATGAAGAAGAAAGAGGAAGATAAAATGAGATTTATTTGATTTCAATGTTTTCAAATAGATTATATTTACATCAGCTTTTCTATTTATAGAATTTGTGTGGGATATTTTCATGATACAAAGATAAGCCATGGTTTTGGTAAGAGTACCGATTAGATTTATCTTAATCTCAGCTTTATACAGCTCGGCAACTGGGCCAGCTTATACCGAGCTCAAGCTAGCCACGGTAAAAGTATTAGCTAGGCTCTCTTGTTCTCAGCCTTGTGTGTCTCGGCAGTGGTGCCAGGACTTGCCCATGTCCGACCTCGATATCATCTTCAACTCGGTCCAATTAGTCGAGGTGAGTACTGAGGGTCAGACAAGTACAATTATACTCCTATAAAAGTACGGCGGCGTTGCAGAACAAACCGACAGACAGGATGGGCGCCGCACATAGATAAGGGGTTAACCTTATCTGATGGTCACATCCGCAACCATACAAGAGATCGAGGTGCGGCCTGATGAGACGGTACATCCACCTACCTCCACTAAGGATATAAGGTATGACCTGATGGGACAGCGCCTCCACCTACCTCCACTAAGGAAAGGTCTGATGCGAGCCACGCCTATATATATGCAAAAGGTAAGCCCACAAAGGCATGATTTAAAATCTCGATCTCGGTCGCGGTATCAGCCGAGCCGAAAAGCCGATATAATATGGGTATCGGTCGCGGATATCAGTCCGTCGCAGTCGTCGCGGTGTGGATTTTTTTTAATCCAAAAAAATTCGCAAAAATATCCAAAAATTCTAGAATATTAGAAAATGCTGGAAAACAATATTTTTTCCATTAGTAACAACAATAAATCAAACTCTCGGTCACCTTAAGTTATGAGTTCTGTCTGTATCGCAGTTCGCTGTCTTCTCCAGAATTTCATATAAAGATTTAATATAATTTTCAAATTCCTAAATATATAAATCTAGCATAAATGTATGTAGATCAATAATTTACACACCATACAATGATCATGAATCTTAAAAGATCATATTTATGATGAAATCCCCAAAAAATGATATATTATAATTCAAATATTAAAAAACCCGAAAATAAAAAAAATTGAAAAAAAAATTCAAAATCATGTGTATGAGTAGATCTAGCATGAAAGTAAGTAGATCTAACTTCTAAATAAAGAACACAACACAAGTGACAAACCCAATGATTTCTATGCTTCATTTAAAAATAAAAAATAAAAACAACATAATAAAATGCTTTAAATTGATTTTCTCTTACCTTAAATAATATTTTCTTCAAGAAATAGATGTGGGATCTGAAAATATACAAGATGGATGTGTGATGGAGTGTGGCTGCTGCTCTAAGGAGTAAGGAGATGAGAGGAGAGGAGAAAAAGATGAAAATGGGGAAAAAGATAGAAAAAATAGGGTTTTATTTCTTTTTATGAGATCTCGGAAAAACTGAGATGAACTTCATCTCGGCCGATATGGGCCGATATTTTGGGGATATATGGCCCTGAGATACTGATACCGATATCTCGAGGCCATATCGTACCGGTGTGGGCTAATACCGGTTCATATCGGCCGATATGAATCGGTATCGGCCGATATTTTGATCAATGCACAAAGGGTACGTTTATGCATACACACAACTTCAAAACTCTCCCTTCCTATTCACCACTCATTCTTCTTTTAATGATTGCATTAACTTAGGCATCGGAGTGCCTTCAGATGAAAGCAGCCAGGGCCTCTTACCTCTGTCCTTCCTTCCCTTTCAGGTTTCAGGACAATAATCATTTCTAAAGAAGCCTTACAGCAACAGCAGAAGCTTAATATCCGTCTAATCAAGTCCGTAATATTTAGGCACTCACAGAATCGATTAGTACCTTCTCATAGAAAGGATATCTGTCTACAACTGAACTCTAAACATCAGTCGACACTGTACAGTTGTTATAACTCAGTGAGTCTGAGTTTCTAACTAGATGCGCTATTAGTAATTAGTACAGGTCCCATCTGTGTGCATTAGCGTTGTTCCAATTTTCGATACCCATCTGACGATACAAATTGACTACTGAGCTAATTAATTTTATGGCTAGGATTATGACAATTTCAAGCCCTCAAAACATTCTCTTTTTCTTTTCCAATCAAGTTGTTGGTCATAAGGAGGCATTTTAAATTGCTATCCCTTCAAGGATTGTTATAAAGATCTAACCGTTTTCAAAATGACTACAGTAATCATTACTTAAAGAACTGAAGTATTCAAATCTTTTTTCCAAGGGAGTGTGTTTTGAAAAACAGAAGGGTTTTATTTATATTTATATTTATATTTATTACTTTTGGCGCTTGTACTATAACTCACACATTCATGTCTCTTACCAGCTGAGCTATAATTTAGGACAACAATGAGGGTTCCAAAATATTTTTGATTTCTCATTTTTTTAATTTTTCAACACAGTTTTAAAAGAAGGACAAGCCACAAAAGGAAAGGATGGTATATCTTATAGATATTGTAATGGTTTTGGCTTGAATTCTAGGTTTACAAGAATCCTAAATGACTCTCAATTGCTATGGGGGAGTCCTAGGTGATTTCTAAGATTATGAAAACTCTGGTGATTTCTAAATTAAAGTAAGTGTGTGTGTGTGTGTGTGTGTGTGTGTGTGAGGGGGGGGGGGGGGGGGGGGGGGGGGGGGTTAAGCCTATCAATGGGATGGGATGAAACGGGTAAAAAGCCCGGCCCGGCCCATCCCAAGCCCGAAAGTACAGGGCTCTTAAAAAAATTTGAACCCAGTGGGATGGGTTTGGATAATACCTTTTAAAGCCCGGCCATAATGGGACTGGGACTGGGCAGGGACTACCAAGCTCGTTCAGGCCCGGCCCGGTCCGCTACAAAGTCTTTTTACAATTTTTTTATATATATTACTGAATTGTCCCTCACTAACAGCCAAAAACTGCTAATTAGGAGGGGCATTTTCGTAACTTAAGCCCTCCTCTCTTGTAACGCAAGTGAAGTCCCAGACCAAAACCCTAGCTCATAATATCGTTCTCTCAGGCTCTCAGCGCTCTCATCGTTCACGTGCTCTCTGCAATTTCTCTTGCTTCGTTTCTGAGAAAACAAGGCTACTGCATTCTTTAAACGCTTGGGCTCTGAGAAAAAGCTCGTGTCTGAGAGTACTTGGGCTCTGAGAAAAAGCTCAAACTCTTCGTGTCTTTAAACGTGTCTTTAAACGCTTGGGCTTTGAGAAAAAGCTCGTGTCTTTAAACGCTTCATGTCTGAGAGTACTTGGGCTCTGAAAAAAGTTCAAACTCAAAAGACTTTCTTTCTTTCTCTCTCTCTAAACGCTGTGTCACAAGAAGGCTCTCAAGATCTCTCTTAGATTACTGCTGACTACTGCATTCTTTATCATCTGATTGTTTCTATTATTGCTTTTTTATTTTCTTCATCTGATCTCTGTTTGATTTTGTAGGGTTCTTTTCTTTCGGTTTTCTTTTTTTCTTGTTTGTTTGTTTGTTTCCATTTCTTTCCGTCACGGCGAGCCATCTCGTCTAATCCCTCGGCATTTGGGACTCTTAGCCATCTCGTCCATCCTCTCCGTCCCTCTCTCACAGCCGGACTCACATTCACAGGTAATACAACATGAATCAAATGTGATGGAGTTGTAAGAATTTGGGGTTTTTTTTTCTTTGTTTTTTAATCTCTACGAGAAAAAAATCTATGGAGTATGGACCTTGCTATTACAGCCGAGCTTAACATGTATCTGCATAATTTTGAAATAAGGTTTTTTAAGAGAAAAAGAAGGGGGTTAGTTTTTGCCTATGGGTGGATAAGGTGGAGATATACCATTTGCTTATTGACCTTGTTCCAAATGTCATCACAAGACTTAGATTTGGTTAGGAATTGTCCCGCCCTGAGCTAAGCGGGTCAAGAATGTTGGATCAGCTGAAGACTTTATTGGTGAAAGAAGAAATTATCTTAGATTGCCGGCTTCATTTCATTAGTATAATTTTCAATATCTGGGGCAGTTGAAATTATATTTGGTAGCTGATGGGAGTCTTTCACTCTGAATCAAAGGGAGGGGGGGTGGGGTTGGGGAATGCCATTCTCTAAAAATGTGTCATTTATGATAACTAGCTCATCTCAAATATTATGCTTTGTAACCTATTATTCTGTTGGGTATAGATGGGTGTTGAAGTGAGTTTGCTAACTTAATTATATATGTTCTTTTGTTAGGTTTTTTATTCTTAAGGAAATCTTAGAGTCAATCGAGTGGCTGACATCCATAAGTTCGAGATTGCGGGATACTAAGATACGTCTCTTGACTATTCCTCTTTTAAATTTGCTTACTTGTTTAGTTGTGGATAGTAGAAACTTGTTTAGTTGTGGATTGTAGCTGATTGATGACTGTTTAGTTGTGGATAATAGACATTGTTTTACTTGTTTACTTGTTTAATTGTGGATAATTACTTTACTTGTTTAGTTGTGGATAATTGCTTTACTTGTTTGAATAGTTAAATATGTCTTCTGGTACGCCTTCTAGTAGTGTTGGTAGCGTTCTCATTCCTACACATGTCCCCATCCCCACTGATGATGAGATGGATAGTCGTGGTAATGAGCAAGTGCCTCCTATCCCCTGTCCTAATGATGAAGTAATTTCAAATGAGATTAATGCAAGAAGGCTCAAATCAGTGGTTTGGGAACACTTTCAAAAAACATAAATGTTTGTGAAAGTTAATGGGAAGGATGTCCCTAAAGTTAAGCGGTGTGCAAATATTGCAAGAAATCTCTAGTCAGTAGACCTGAGGATGGAACTTCACACCTGCATAGACACTTGAAATCGTGTCTTTTGAAACCAAGCAATGATAAGTCAAAAAAACAACTTTTTTAAGTACTTATGCTCAAACAAAAACCGATGTTGGTGTTTTTAAATTTGAACAAAAAAAGAGTCGAGAAGCCCTTGCAAAAATGTTGGTATTACATGATTTTCCTTTTAATGTTGTTGAACTACGAAGTTTTAAAGAGTTTTGTGCAACTCTACGACCTGAATTCAAGATTGTGTCACGTAACACTGTGAAGGCAGATTGTATGGAAATGTACAACGGAAAAAAGAATGAGATCTTTAAAGAATTCAAGGATCTCACTAGCAGGATTGCTCTCACAGCAGATATGTGGACATCCAACAAGCATTTAGGTTATATGGCTATTACAACACATTATATTGATTCTGATTGGGTTCTTAGATCACGTATAATTAACTTTCATAATGTTGATCCTCCCCACACTGGCCAAATGCTAGCTGACAATATTACTCTAAGTATACTTAATTGGAATATTGAGAATAAATTATCATGTTTGACATTAGATAATTGTTCTACAAATTATTGTATTGTAAGGACACTTACAAATCAACTTATGAAAACCAATGCTCTCATCTTAAATGGTAGATTTTTTTCATATGCGTTGTGCTGTACATATTCTTAACCTTATAGTGAAAGATGGACTTAAAGATATTGGCCCAATTATTGATAACATTAGGGAGGTAGTTAAATACATTAAGAATAGCTCAAATCGTATGCATCAGTTTTGTGATATTATAAGTGCGAAAGGGCTAAGTTTTACGAGGGGATTGCCTCTTGATATTCAAACTAGATGGAACTCCACATATCTTATGGTATCTTCAGCATTGTATTTTCGAGATGTTTTTTCTTATCTATCTCTAACAGATGACTTACACTATAAGACTTTGATTCCTTCGGATGAGGAATGGGACAAGATTGCTACTCTTAATGATTTTTTGGAAAGGTTCTATGAAGCTACAAATAGATTCTCTGCTAGAAAATATCCAACTATACATACCTTTTTCCTGAAGTTTGTACAATACATAATGAGTTGGTTAAAAAATTAGGTGATTTTGATTTTGTTTCTGCAGGAATGGCTAAAGTGATGATGGAAAAATTTGATAAATATTGGAAGAATTATAATCAAATATTTGAAATAGCCATATTGCTTGATCCCTCCTCTAAGATAGTGTGTTTGGAATGAGTTTTTAAGATATTATATGAAACAATAGAATTTAGAAATAATCGTATGATTGAAGCTCGTAATCTATTTAAAAAGATTTATAAGGAGTATCGTGCGAGATTTGGTGCTAAAGAAAGTGATCAGATAATAGATAAAAATGATGCAACTAGTAGGCCATTGAAAAGAAAGGCTGGTGATGATGAACATAGAAAGGCTCGTTCTCTTTTTTTGAAGTATCGAAATGAAATCACCAATAAGGCAATTATGGAAGAAAAAACAGAATTAGATCGTTATTTTGATGACAAGTCTGCAGAAGAAGATGACACGATAGATATATTACAATGGTGGAAATTAAATTCAACTAAGTATCCTATTTTATCTCGAATGGCTCGTGATATTTTAGCTATTCTAGTTTCTACCGTTACTTCAGAATAAGCATTTAGCACAGGAGGGAGGGTACTTGACCCACATAGGACTTCTTTGAAACCAGATACAGTAGAAGCATTAGTTTGTGCCCAAGATTGGTTTAGTAATGACCCAACTAGTGATGGTGATTTAGACAATGATGGGAATGCACTAAATGATGTTTTAGACATATTAAAAGAAAAATAATTTGTGTTGATTTCTTTTTTATATTACTTGACCTATATAGGATACTCATTCTCATTCATTTTATTGATTTTCTGATTTTTTTCTTAAAAAAAATCAGTTTTTAACCGATCCTACATTACTTTAACTTGACTCATATAGGATACTCATTCTCATTCATTTCTATTGATTTTCTGATTTTCTACTTTTACCGAAAAAAAAAAGGTTTTAATCCTTATTCATTCAGTTCTACTGTCACTAGCAAAAAAAAAAAAAAAAGTTTTTAACTATGCCATATTGCTTGTTGTATTGCATTGCCGGTCCCAAGCCCGGAAAAAGGAGGGTGGTTTAAAATCCGGTTCACACCGGGGTGTCTAGTGACAGTAGGAAAAATTAGAGAACGTTTTGTTTATCTCTAAGATCGGGCTAATCCCACGCCCGGCCCTGTCCCAGCCAAGGCCCGTATGGGACGGGATTAAATGTAGGCCCGTTCAATTTAGGGCCGGGATTGGGCAACACCTTGCAAGCCCGTCCTATTTTCGGGACGGGATTGGACAACCCAAGCCTAGGCCCGGCCCGTCCCATTGACAGGCCTAGGGGGGTCCTAAAATATTCTAAGTTTTAATTTGTAAATCAGTAAAAGATACAAAGGAAATAAATATGCAAATATTGTAGGTGTGAAGTGTGACACCCCGGAATCCCACATCGACTATAGAAAGGATAGTGAATAAGATAATATATATAGAGCTTACACCCTTATTTTGTGTGAGGCCTTTTTATGGGTTGAGGCTCATCAGAAGCAAAACCGTGAGGCTCGTGGGCCAAAGCGGACAATATCATGCATGCGTGTAGGGTGGGGTGTTACATAAAGATCATCAATAAATGAGCGGAACCACAGTTTAGCGGAACCATAGATTGTGGAGTTGGTTGTTGGCTTATGTGTGATAGCTGCAATTAATTGTATTTTAACTCATAAAGGCTTTGGTTAGGGATGTACAATGGGTTGGGCCACCAAAATCTAACATGCTGGTCAACATGCCGTAGCCCAACATGGCCCGACCTAGCTAGTTCTAAGCACGAGCCGTGCTGGGCTAAGGTGCCCAGGCTTGTAGCTAGGGGTGAAAATATGACGGGCGGCCCAGGCCTAACACGGGCCCGGCACGAAAAAAACGTGCCTGGGCAGTGCTTGGGCCCATTGACTTGGTCAACGGGTCGGCATGACCTGGCCTAGCAATCCCACTGGGCCGTGCTGGGCCAGGGGCTGCCAGGCCCGAGGCACGGCCCGGCACGTTATGGGTAAAATCCGTGCCGTGCTGGGCCAGATCCCCCAGGCCCGCGGGCGGCCCGGGCACGGCCCAGCCAGAGCCCAAGGGCTCTATTTTTTGAAAAATGCCCCCCTCCTCAAAAAAGGGTCAAATGAGTTCACCCCCCCCCCCCCCCCCCCCCCAGCTATAAACGGTCAAATGGGGGGTATTAATGTCTTTTGATCATTTTTTACCATTATACCCCCCCAACTGCTATAAAACGGTCATATGAGGGGGTATTTTATGTCATTTTATCACTTATGAATTCAATAAATAGCCCTCATTCCTCTCATTTCTCTACACTCATCTACTCTCTCATTTCTCTGCACTCATTTACTCTCTCATTTCTCACACTCCCTCTAAAGTTCTAAGGCTCTAAGCTCTCTTAAGTTTCATTCTAAAGTCTAAGCTTTCTACACAAAGTTTTCTAAGAAGTGAAGAGTGAGGGTGACTTCTCTAAAGTGGAGGAATCAACTAAGAAGAACTTCTCCATTAGCTCTCCCTCTCTCATAAAGGTATTTCTTATCTTTAATTTTGAGCTTTATTTAGTAATAATATATATAGTAATATTATATATTAAGTCTCATCTTCTCCCCTTTCTTATATAAATTATCATAAAAAACACACTATACATAATTATTTATTAAAAAAAATTATCTTTTATTTAGAAAAATGGCTGGACCATCACAACCTTTCAACCTTGACTTCTCTCTAAATGAGGAAGATCCTAGATTTATTGATTTAGATCAAACTCAGGGCATAGAAGTAGATAGTAATAGTCCCCAAAATCCTACATTTTTTATTTCTATATCTAAAAAGAAGAGAAAATCAAGATTGACTTCTCCTGTATGGGCTCATTTTACTAAAGTTACTATCCCAAGTCCCACGGGAGGAACAGAGGAAAAGACACAATGTAATTTTTGCAAAGATCTCCTTAGTGGCAAATCATCAAGTAGCACCGGCCACCTTAATAGACACATGAAAACGTGTATGCGCAAACACACGAATACTGCCAACGATGAAAACAGAGGTGGGATGGTTCAAACACAACTTTCTCAAACAGATTCATCTGGGGGGCTTACCAATTTTCAATTATGACCCTACTAATGCTCGATATCAACTTATTAAGTTTATAATTTGTCGCCAATTTCCATTTATACTTTCCGAAGACCGATGTTTTGAAAGATTTTTGAGGTCGGTCTTTGTTCCTTCATGCAAAAAATATCTAGAGTTACTGCTAGAAATGATGCAATAAAAACCTTTTTGAAAGAAAAAGAGAATTTAAAAAATATTTTTGAAAATTTACCTGGAAAAGTGGCTTTAACTTCAGATATATGGACCTCCAAACAAAATCTGGGGTACATTGCAATCACATCACATTATATTGATAGTGATTGGGTGATGCAAAAAAGAATTATTTCTTTTTCTATACTAGAATTTCCACACACTGGTGCTAGGAAAGGGTCCACCATCCTTGAAAAACTTAGAAAATATAAAATTGAAAATAAAATAATTTCTATAACTTTAGATAATGCAAGCACTAACAATGTCGCAGTAGATTTACTAAAACATTCGATTCAACTTGATTTAAATGGAAATCTATTTCACAATAGATGTGCATGCCATATCATAAATCTTATCGTACAAGTAGGGGTGAAATTAATTAGAGATGATTTAGAGACTGTTAAATGGATTGTAGAATACATTTTTTGTTCTCCCTCGCGAAAACAATGGTGAAGGGACATATGTGTAAATTTGAATCTAAGACCAAAGAAAATATCATATGATGTAAAGCATAGATGGAATTTTACCTATAAAATGTTAAAAGAGTCATGTGCCTATAAAATGGCACTAAATCAATATTACAACTTTATTTGGGGCATGAAATTATTTTTATAAGTGATGATAAATGGACCCTTCTTAAGATAATAAGATATTTTTTAGAAGTTTTTCATGATGCAACATTATTTTTTTCCGGGGTATATTATCCCACATCAAAACAAGCTTTCGCCCATTTTTATGAAATAAGTCTTACTTTTAAAAAGTATAGAGATTTTCCAATTTTTCAACTTATGTGTGTACAAATGGAGGCAAAGTTTTCATCATATTGGAGAACAACTCCTTTAACATTTTGTATAGCTGCTACATTAGACCCTAGATTGAAATTACAAGGTGTAGAAACCCTTCTTGATGAAATAAACTCTAATATGAATACAACTAATATAAATGATATGACAACAATTAAGACACAATTAGAAACACTTTATTTGGATTATACTACCCGGTTAGGTAGATCCATAGCACCCACGGTCCCAACAAGCCATCCCCAAGTACATAAAGGAAAAAAGAAGGTTATTTGGAGTATTATGAGGAAATCTCAAGGAAGTAACTCATCTTCTTCCGGAGGATCTTACAACCTTAATGAATTAACAATGTACCTGGGGAGCGATCCTATTGCAATCTCGAATGATGAAGAAGATGATTTTGATCTTTTGGCATGGTGGAAATCATTCGAAACTAAGTTTCTCGTGCTTTTTGCTATAGCCCATGATATACTAACAATACCAGCGTCTACAGTTGCATCAGAGCAGGCATTTAGTGCAAGTGGACGCCTTATTTATCCCAAGAGGACTATGCTTACAGACGAAACCGTTGAGACCTGCATGTGCTTACGGGATTGGTATCAAGCACATGATAGGGAACAACACCTCGATAATGATCAAATCGAGATAGAAGACGAGCTAGCGGCGTTACATATATCATAGTATAATTTTTTGTAGAATGTATAATAGGCTTTCAACTTGTAATTTATTTTTTAGAATGTATCATAGGTTTTTAAAGTTGTAATTTATCTTTTAGAATGTATCATAGGTTTTTAAAGTTGTAATTTATTTTTTATAATGTATCATAGGTTTCTAAAGTTGTAATTTATTTTTTAGAATGTTCATAGGTTTTTAAAGTTGTAATTCTTTTTTCATTTATCAGAAAGTTTGAATTTCATTATATATATTGATCCAAGTTCAAACTTGTAATTTTTTTGAACTTTTGTAACTTAAATTTCAAGGAAATACAATTTCTTTGATGTATTTTTTCAAAACATCATTAGTGTTATTCTACTTGTTATTTCTCTTAATTTCTTTATTTTAATGAAATTGGTCCAAGACCAAGAGTGAAGAGTCTAAATGTCTAAGTCTCTAAGGCTTAAAAGAACTTTAAAAAAAAAAAAAAAAATTTAAAAGGGAGGGGCATATGTGGGCTGCCCATGGGCTGCACGGCCCAGGCCCGACTAGGGCCCGGCCCAACACGGCACGACCAGAGTCGTGCCCTGGGCTGTGCTGGGCTGACCCCAATGGCCCTGGGCCAGGCACGGCACGGCATAATTATCATGGGCCGTGCCGGCCCGGCCCGGGTACGGATGGGCCTTGCTTCAGTGGGCCGGCACGGCCCAGATTTTCACACCTACCTGTATCACAACCCGTGGCGAGGCCCAGGCTTGGCCTAGTACGGGAAGCTGGGTCGAAGTCATGGCAGCATAGGCACGACATGATATGGCATAGCCTATTTTACATGTCTAGTTGTGGCCTCAGTCCTGAACTCTACTTGTTGCCTACTCTACCTGTGACCACTAAATGTTGAAGCCAGAAGTGGAAGGAAGGACTCGAACCCTCAACCTCAGCTTATAATAATAACTAGCATAAGCCCATGTGCGATGCAGAGGTTAATCTAGTGCCAAATGATTAAACAAATATGTAAGTTTTATTGTCTTTGCAGAACCGTAAAAATAGAAAAGTAAATAAATAATGTAATCTAGCAAGAAAGGAGTAATATAAGATGGAGGAGTAGGGATCCAAAATAATAAAAGATAATATGAGGGTTAGATCCTCTCATTATAAGAGGAAGTATTATATTAGTAATTTGGGTTTTAGATTGTGTGCTTTTCTCTAATTAAATTTTAGAAATGAGCAATTTCTAGATGAGACTAGAAGATTTGGAAACATATGGAAAACCTTGGACTCTAGAAAACTGAGAAGGGAGAGAAGCATAGAATAGATGAAAGGCGGTGGTTGAGAAAGAGAAAATTTATTTGTCCAAAAATGAATGTTTCCTTTGAGGATATGTTGCTTGATGAAGAGGTGTAAGCCCCTTGAGATGTGTTTTTTGATGAAAGCCCCATGAAACCTTTCAAGGGAGGAGCTACTGACGTGGCTAAAAGAGGGTCAAGAACCAGGTATTGTTTTAACTGAAACTCAACTTTAAAGTATAATAATAATAACATTGAAAACCTTATTTTTTGTGCAGAGATAATAAGAGATAGGAGATTTGAATTCATGCATTCTTACTCACACACCCATGGGCAATATCATCAGCTTGGGGTCAAACCTATTTATTTGTTTATTTTTTTCTACTAAGCACAAGTGAACATAGATCAGTGGGAGATAATGCCGAAGAAAGAGCATGCAGATAGAGGGAGATTAAGATGGGCCCAACCCAGGCCATAGCAAATGTTGTGTGGCCCTTTGGTGTCACTGTCTTCTAATGTCTGGGTTCGCTGTTTTCTTCCATTCAGCCCTTTGAAACACGTCAAGGTGGGGCTCACGTTGACATGGACCCCAACGTCACTCGACGTGCAACTCTAACGAAGCATGACGTCCTTTGCCACCACTTGTATATCGCTCAAATTACCAAACTACCCATCCTTTTATTATCATTAACTTCCTTTACCGACAGGCGACCAGCCATATATTACCAAATTACCAAGCACCAGACTTTCCTTTTTCTTCTCCTGTCTGTTTTCTTTTTTTTTTTTTTGGGCCCTGGGGGTGAGGTGTTGTAATGACTAATGAGTAATGACAAATGAGAGAGAGCTCATCCGGACTAGCTGTCACCGAAAGGTGGGACCCCTTTAAATATCATAGTCTTAATTCAGAGATAGAAATGGACTACTCAGCGCAGAGTAGAGAGCATAGGACCTTTTGAATGTTGAATCCAAATCCCTGAAATCTCATTCTTCCTTGGGATGGGGCCATTAGTTGGCTCGCATGGAGAGATTATAAGTAAGCATTACATGTACATGTACTCCTAAATAAATAGGAATTACAATTGGTTTTTTTTTTTTATATATTAAACTTAATTAATTAATATAATGTGGAATTTTTTATTATATGGATTTTAATAAAAAGGAAAACAAATGAATCACACAAATAATAAAAGTATGGGGGGGTGTGCAAAAGAGTAATTTGGCATAGGGAATAGCTAACGCCGTTAAGGATGGCGGAAAGAAAAAGGAAAAGACAAGAGGCCTCCCCCTGCTATATATAAAACCCAACCCCTTATCCTTCCCTTTTGCCCTCCAAAACCCAATACAACACAATCACAGCACAACAGAGAATTCAGCAAAACCAAAAAAAAAATATCACAATTCACAACACAACAGAGGACTGTTTTTCTTTCTTTATGATCTGGTGGTCTTGTTAGTTATCTGTGCCGTCCGTTAATCATGGAAGCTGCTCTCCACCTGATACGCTCCCATCTCCTCGATGAAACCGCCACCTTGCAGTCCGAGTACTCGCTTACTGATTCCGAATCCACGGACTCATCCCACCCTCCACCTCCCAAGAGCCGTAAACCCAACGGCCCTGATTTCTCCACGGACGAAGAGGAGACCAAGGTCAAAGACGACCAACAGTTCGTACAAAGCGTCCTGGAGATCGGCTGGGCCGCCGCTGGTGCTGACAATGCAGTGAGGACTCACCTCCAGCCGTTGGGTCTCAAACTCACGCCTCCATCGTACTCCAGCAGCAACAGCAATCGCGGTAGCTGCGACCTGACGGGTCTGGACCTTACGGCCGTTAGACTTGACGGCTGCATGAGCCCATGCTGCTTTTCGGAGATGCTGCCGTTAAATGAGAACGATTCGGAAGACATGATTCTGTACGGAGTCTTGAAGGAAGCCACGCTGAGAGGCTGGGAGCCGGTCGCGCCGATCCGGGCGGAGCCGAAGCGAGCCCCGAAGCGGTCGGAGCCGAAGAAGAGGCGCGGCAGCGGGCCGCACTATCGCGGGGTGAGGGAGCGTCCGTGGGGGAAGTTCGCGGCTGAGATCCGGGACTCGGCCCGGCACGGCGCGAGGGTGTGGCTTGGGACCTTTGATACCGCGGAGGAGGCTGCGATAGCGTACGATCGGGCGGCTTACAAGATGCGTGGTGCGAGGGCCCTGTTGAATTTCGCGCTGAGTGTAAGCCAAGCCGATGGCTCAGCCGTTGGCAAAAATGGCTTGGAGCAGCCGAGCTTGTTAGCCGTGAAGGTCGAGCCGGTCGACGTGGCGGATAACTTAGAAAAGTCAACAGGCACCTAAATACTAAATAGTGCTGATTTACCGAAAATATCTCGCTGGACCTGACTCGCCTACCGACGTGGGCTTGGGCTTCTGCTTATGTCTGGGCCCGGTCCTTGGCCTGTTGGAGAGATGATGGGCCCCACCAACTTGAAATGGGCTCGTGGTCCCCTAGTAGCAGCTGAAAGCGGTGTGAAGGAGGTGGGTTTAAAATGTAGATTTGTAGGTGATGGGTGTGACCACACGGTACTGGAATCTGATGGTAGTGGCCATTGGGTCTGATAATCTTTCTTTATTTTGGGGTTAGGGATGTTGTTTGGTGGTGGTGTATAGTTGGCATGGCCACTAGTGGTAGTGCCTGTTGCTTTTATCTAATATATAATAATATATCTAATATATAATAATAAGATTACCTGACATGATAAATGTCACCTTCTGTACATAAGAAAAAAAATTATAATGTCATAATGTTTTAGTATATGTCGATATGATTGATACTCTTAATTAATTAATTAATTAATTTATTTTTGTAACTAACCAATGCTTCCAGTATCCCTTTGATTGATATTTTGTAAAGTTTAGCTCTAACAGGAAGGGGAGAGGAGACTGTTTTCAGAAGGTGATGTTATTAGCCTTTTATCCAGTTGTAACCCTTCGCATGCATACATAGAAAATATATAAAGTGCAGAATCCATCACAGATGGACATGGTGCCAAAGCATACAGTAGGAATAGGCCCTCCAATCCCATGGGGCCCAAAGGGCTGGGAACCCTGCGTTATAAAAAAAAAAAAAGAGGTAATATGTAAAGAGACTTCAAAGGTTGCTATGGAATCCTCAATCCCAAGCCTGCAGCCCGACACAACACTTCATGAAAAGGGGCACCAACTTCAGGTGGGCTATATATTCTGACTTCCCCACCCCAACTGTAACTCCATATGTTTCACCTTGTGCAAGCAGGTGGGGTTCATGCATGGTCCGTGTTTTCAGCTGGGTTGGAGTTCATTCTGTGAGCAACTATATCAAAAGTTTTGTGATTCTGTTCACAACTATAAATCTAGAATTGAAAGAAAAAAAAATATATGTGAACTTACAGTGACTGTAATCAGAACGCAAACTGCAGAAAGGAGTTTGATCGAGGCTAGCATTTGACGTTATGTTCGACACAGGACAGGGTTGTCTCGGACTGGACTGCCCAGATGACAAGCAGCCCTAAATGAACCCTACATGCAAGAGTTGAGACATAGGAATATTCTCCTGAGGTGGGATTCACTTATCAAAACCTAGACACTCAAAACTAATGATCCCTCACGCATTGGTACTTCAATTAGACTTGGCCCTATTGTCAGATTGATCAAATGCTAGACTAATAGAGGGTCTAAAACCTTGATTAAATTGAAATATTAAGTAGTGATCAATCTGGTGGTTCGGTTGAATTCTGGTTCAATTGAAAGTTGGACCACCTCTAATACATAGGACGACTCTGATTTTAGGTGGTTTGGATTCCATAAGTGGTACCCACCGACTGTTTTTTTGGGTACAAGTACCCACCAACGTTTATCTGCCGAGCGTTTTAGAGAATCATCTCTAGATGCTCAGAATCAGAGGACTCAGATTCTTCATGCTACAGGTGGCATGTACATGAAGGTTTTGGTAACAACCATCTGAAAAACAAAAGATTTAGCTCCATCACACAATTTCAGTCATCTGATTGAGGCTAGACATAGATAGACAGTCAAAATTATGATGTGCCTATTATTCTCAAATCTGATTGGTGAGTTAGCTGATCCACAGCTCCCCCATTTACTTTGTGAGGACAGTGGCCATACCATCATGTTACATCTCTCCTGATTGAGCTTGGTTTTGCCAAACCCAGCCAGACCCATCCGAGTTGCAGCGCCCTACCTTCCATATGTGAGCTCCAATTTCTAAAATTGTCCAACTGTTGACTATCACTGTGCCACCTACATATTGACTGGTTAAAAGTGGTAGTGACATTGTTAAAACTTATGGCCTAGTTTGGTTTATTTGAATGTGAAAAGAGCTGCATGAAGGAAAGAGGAGTGAAAGATGCACATTATACAGGGTTTGGATCTTCTAAAAACAGCAGTACGCATACATTGACTGCGATCTATGATAGCATTCAGAAACTTCAAATGGGGTGTACCATAGGTAGTTTAAAGCTTTCTTTCAGTATCACTAGGCAATTTTGATTAAACTATTTGCTTTGCTTAATTATTTGATGGATTCTATTATCATTGGGCGCACACACAGTCACACTCACACACAAAGATCTCAATAAGATCCACCAATATGGCCGTGCCTATTATTGGGAAGTGGGGGATGGAAAGATTGCAATAAGATCTAGTGTTTTCCAGAATATCAACTTCCATTGATCTTCTTATCCCTTTTATCTGTAGCCCTCAAGTTTAATAGTTTTAGAAGAAATTATTTTGTTAGGATTTCAATCCAACAGTAAATAACAGTTTGATGCACGTCAGATTCAAGCTGGTGCCAAATAATGAGAGGCAGGGAGTGTGAGGGGGATGGTTTGATCATATGGGGGTCCCACGCATTTAAAAAAGGAGAATCTGCAAAATGTCTTTCATGAAAGACATTCTTACGAGAGTCTATGCTATGCCCCTTATGTATATAATACTTACAACAATTCATTAATTTAATCAGATTCAGGCTCGCGCTCAAGACACCAGGGTTCGGAACTTTGGTGGGCTCATTCATTCCTCCAATAATTCCCAGAGTTGGTGTGGAAACTAAATTTTATCCAGGGTTAATCTTAGCAATAGATTAGGGTTTTAATGTTTCTACCATGTTTTTTAACAGCTGGTTCATTAAGAACATAAGGTTAGTCAATTGGTTGGATATCCCATTTTTTCACCCGAGTTCCATGTTTGAGCGGATGCTCTCTCCCCATGGCTGGGGTCTCTCATGGATCCTAACTAGTCCCTTCACTGGGAAAAGAGATTAAGTGGTTCCACACATAAAATGAAACTTTTGACCTCAAGTTGAGGATCCAAGAATCAATAATGAATGTGTGTGAGACCAAGCTGCCAACACATGAAATAATATTTGAATGGGGAATCACATAGTGTTGCTGCGGTTAAGCACACTCGCTCCCACGGCCTCCACCCTGGGATTGATCTCTGGGTGGGTAGGCTTACTCTACCTCTCTTAGACACGGGGCCAACTATGAAAAAAAAAAAAAAAAGAAAAAGTTCGAATGCCAAGTAACTTGTCTTATTTGTCAAATTGATTAATAAATTCATCACAGAGAAGACAGCATCCACATGAAAGTCCTCGTAGCAGTGTGAAAGCTGAAGCTGGAAGTCTCCCTCGTGCTCCCTTGTGAAAGAAAAGGTCTTGCCCACGTGATACTGCGAATAAAACCTTATTCCACACAACATAAACTGTAGCCAAAGAGGCCTCTCCACATGGATTTCTTACACCAGCCACCAACCCTAACTCCCTTCCCCCCTTCACTGGAAGGGGAACTGTGAATCAAGACCGACCAACTTGTGGTTGGCTTTTATACAGTGGCACATCCACATCTGGACGGTCCCGATGGAAGTGGAAACATTTGGATTGGTGTGATATTTCAATCAGGCCTCTGTTACCCACCCCACACAACGCAACCGGCAAGAAGAAAACCATTGGCATTTGCTCAGGTGACTCTGGCCTCATGAAAGTTGACTTCTCGGTTAATCTGACTTACTCTATCATTATTATCAATGAATGATAAGAAAGAAAAAAAAAAAAGGAGGAATGTTTTGGATAAAAGTGCCACACTGCCACTGTCTAGATTCTATTTGGTGGGTCTTAATCAAGGTCTCATGATCCTAAACCTCCTAATCAATGCTTCACATGTGCGCGTGTTGTTATCACGTGCATGAGGGTGTTAAATTGTAAGACCCCACCCGAGTTAATTAAGATTAACTCTAATTAATCGAGATTAATGCTAATTAATTAGGATTTATGCTAATTAAGCACGGATAATTGGGTTAATGAAGTTTAATGACCAAAGAGAGACAAATGATGCATTAAGCATAATGAAATGAGTTTGAATGGGTTTGAGTTGACTAAAATGAGTTTAGACTCAAACAAGGTAGGCTAAGGACTTTCTCGTAAATACGAGTTTTCTCGTATTTCATTGAATACGGAAGTTCTTGATACCAACGTGTGTATCTCGAATAGTACTTTAACTTTCGTAATAGGCGCGATCCCATTTGGCCTCAAATGGACCAAGTGAGGTTTCATTTGACTCAAAATGAAATAAGACTAAACAAGAGGGGGTCTTCGTGTGAAGCAACCATATATTAGAATGAGATGAGGGAATGGACTCATTTCACCCAAACCCTAGGCATCTCATCTCCATCTTCTTCTTTCTCTTCCATTCTCATCCATCAAGAGTGAGGTTAGGAGTGATTTAAAGAGGGGTTTTGAGGAGCTCATCTTCAACTTCATCTTCTTCCTCAAGCCATTCCACCATTGTAGAAGTGTAGAGCTTGAAAGAGAACCCAAAATCTCTTTGCTTGGAGCTACAAGTAAGTAGTTGGCATTCTCTTAGGATTTCCAAGTTCTATTGAGTAGTGAGGAAAGGTTTCCAGCATAGATAGCTTAAAGATTGGGTGTTTTCATGTTTTCATGGAGTTAGGGCTTCATTTGGGGGTTTTCATCTTCAAAGCAAGCTAAACAAAGAGGACTTTGGGTAGCTAATCTTCAAGAAAGGCAAGTATAAACATGTGCTTGTAGTTAGTGTTAATTATTGTAGAGATTCTTGGAATCTCCATGATTTAGAACTTGTGCATTTTTCATTGAGTTTTGATTTGTTTATGGATTGAATGAAATGATTAATTGATGTATTGGAAGATGTTGTTTGGAGATGGTATTTTAGAAGGGAACAAGAGGTTCCATGTATTGGGCAAGTTGAGAATGAATGGGAGTGAAAATGGCTTCAAAAATGAGTATCAGATTGCTGTTTCGGAGACCAGACAGCAAGGGGTCTCGCTATAGCGAGATCTGGCTCGCTATAGCGAGATAGCCCACTGGGCCCGACTATGTCAAGTTCAAAATGCCATAACTTTTGAACCGTAGGTCGGATTTTGGACTTCTACATATCATTGGAAAGCTCTTGGAACGTAGAATCTAATGGTCTACATGTCCTAGTGATTGGAAAACTCAAAGTTGGGTCCAAACAAAGGTAATTCTAATTGAATAAGAAAAACTCATTTGATGAGTGTAAATAGGTCTATAAATCAGTCTAAAGACTATTTATAGTATAATTGAGGTTTATGGGCTATAGAAGGAGTATTGATGAGTTTGAACCCTATTACAGTGGTGTGTGTTAATCTTTTATTGTTACAAACCTTCATAGGTGATAATTAAGGGGACTCTAATGCATAATAAATCTAATGTGATGTCCATCGAAAATGACACGTGCACTAGATAACCGAGTGTTACACCTAAATGAATGGTTTGAATTATGAATGGTTTTGAATAGAGAAATTGAATTGAATAGAGTTTGTTAATTTGATTTGATTTGAGTCTTGAGTCTAGCACTACTTAGCTATTGTATGAGAACTCTAATGAGTTCAATGAATTAATAAATGAAACAAATGATTAATCCTACTGCAGTAGATGGATTTGGGGGCGTTCCGGAGCTCCGTGGTGATGCTAGTTGTCCCTGGCCCGGACCCTAGTAAGTCCCACTATATTCCGATCGTATCTATGATATTGATCGATGCCTTCCATTTGGAAGAAGAATCCTTCCTTTGAGGGAAGATGGAAATGGTGAATCCTTCCTTTGAGGGAAGATGGAAATGGTGAATCCTTCCTTTAAGGGAAGATAGTAAATGAAATGAATGAAATGACAATGAATGTTATGGTAGTGACCACCTTATACATGTCCACATGATTGACTTTCACGTCTACTTATTGTTATTGTAGGAACTTTCTAGGCTTATCGAGAATTGGAACTGTTATTGATATATTGAATGAGTCTAACTCATGAATTAACGTGCTATTGCAAGAATTGTTTATACATTGTTGAACCGTCGTGTTCACTAGTGTCATTGATGGCATTACAGGCCCGTTTGCCCTTGCCGGTGCGGCAGCGCCCCAGGCGGGAGCGGAGGAGACCGCTCAGGTTCCTCCAGGAGGACTAAACGAATGGAATGGCCGGGATACCGTTTGATATGGGTATCCAAGAGCGAAACAGAGATCGGAACATTTTGAGAGAACATTTTGAGAAACATTTGAGAGATTATTCTTTTATGTAATCATTTTGGTATGTAACTAATTGGCATTGTAGAATGTTTTGGATAAGCACTGATTGACCGATAGATGGTTCAAATGATACATATATAAAGGACATTGTTTTGTATACATGTAAATCGTAAGTTGATCTTGTCAAATATAATTGTTTCCGCAGATTGTGTATTTGACAGGTTTATTGTGAATGTTATCCCTTGTGAATTTCGTTTTAACTTCGGTTAATTCGGGATTTACGGGAGTAAGTATAGGCTCACGGCTCGGGGTTACCCGATCTCGGGCCCGGGTCGTGACATAAATATTCTGATATTCACCACCATCAATGCGTATTTTATAATGCGTTTTAGACCACTTGATGGAAATTTACATCGGAAAGCATTGACCACTATATGAAGCTCCCTCCAAGCAGCAGTAGACCATATGCACATGATCTTAGCTAGATCAATGCATAATAGAAACATGGAGTGAGCAAGCTCTGAAGTTGGAATAATGTATCTGTCTAGTGATTGGATGACCACCAACATTCTAGCTCTAGTGTAGTGCCCCTTCCCCTTAAGGAATCTTCTAAATAAATAGATCGAAGATCAGGCATTTTGTTAGTAGCTTCTAAGTAAGAACCTGTCTCACATTTGTTATTTGTCAACTTTGTGGAGTAAATTAGAATCACATGGGCAGGAGGCATAATGTAGAAAGTCTTAGTGTGGTTTGAGGCAGGGTGAATATGGTCCACATCAGATCATTTTTCTTTTTTGGTACCCCAATTACGGGGGCTGGAATCCATGGTAGCATCTGCACATATAAGGAGAGAGTCCATACAAGTGGGAAGAGAGCCTGCACATGTAGGAAGGAAGCCCACATAAGTGGAAATGTGCAACATATCAAAGGATCGAACTCTGGACAACTGGGTGAGCTACAAAGTTGCTAACCAACTAACCCCTAGTTCTCAGGTCAAATCATTTTGACCATTGACTCACTATTTAAGTCTTAATAATTTTTTTACCTTCAAATAAAATATGCCTTTGTATTAAAATCTGTTGAAAATTAAAAGTCGGATGAGTGTCAGCTTGGGATGCCTTCAATTCCCGGGGAGGACGTGAGTGTGAAAACTTATAATCCAATGTTACTATCTGCTTAGGAGGTAGTAACTTTTAGATTTGCATCAGTTCTGAGTCTTCTGACTAAAAAGTTAAAACTTATAATCCAATGTTTTTCTAAAACCATTTGCTAAGATTTGAAGAATGAATGGATTTAGTGTTTGAATCAAGTACCAAATGGATGGTTCAAATCATTTGTATGGGTAACAAGTGCAAGTGGCGGTGCACCCTTTTTGGGACTTTCACTAATTTAAGGTCTAGTTGGGTTACTTGGGCACGAGGAGAAAATGGAAGCCAAGAACCCTGTCTCCAGCTCAATTTTTCTGATATGGCTAGTTTTTTCCGGTTGTTTTCTTAATCTTTTCACGCTACGTCGTATACAGAATGGGCCCCGTGAAGACATTAACCAGTATTACTGATCTAAGTGAAGGAAGAAAGGGAAAAAAGAAAAACACAAGGGCCTCATATAATAGGGATTTCTTACGGTTATTTTAATGGTGAATAATGGCCTGACCAATTTCAAATTGAGAGCGACACTATTTCAAGTAAGGTAGATTTATGAAGGTATTGGATCCATCAGCTGATTTTAATGTATGAAAAGTGAAGGTGTACATTGCGAAGCCATCCTATATGTTGATGGCAGCATCGTAGTTCCTGTCCTGCCACCTTATGTCGACCCATTTGTGGTTCAACTTTGTTGAATCAAAGCTTCATTATATATGATTCACATTGAGTAGTTGCTAGCACAATTTTCACTGAAGTAGATAATCTATTTATACATGCATCGACAAATCTATTAGTTGATGTGGCTGACTTGGATCAAACAGAATCGACACTGGTACTTTCACCATAGGACATTATAAAGGAGGGGGGCTCTACCTGATGGTAAGTATTGAAAAAATATTTAGAGGCCTAAATTAATGTTTTGAGGTTTTATTTTATTTTTTTATTTTTAGGAATGGTTAGTTGAGGAAATTTAATATGGTATTAGAGTCCCCTAATCGCGAGTTCGAATCCCAAAAAAAAAAAACGACGTGACGTTTGGGAAAAAAAGTGTACGTTGCTATCCCACCATAGGAGTAATATTAAAAAGTATTTATGCTACCTCAATTAACTTCTTAAGGTTCTGGTGTGATGGCCGAGAAAATTTACCAAGACACATGATGATGTGAATCGCTTGAATTGAGCGAATGGCTTGAATTGAGCAAAAAGATTCTCATAGATCAACACAAGATGACAGCATGGGAACTCAAATTCCATCGGCATAACAAGCTTTCATAACACAAAATCTAAATAAGTACCAATGGGAAAAAATAAAGAAACGAAAAAAGAAAGAAAGAAAATCCTTCAATCATTGAGGTACAATCACCTGCGTGCAATCGAAGTCGTTTAAACAAAGGGCACAATTAAAGGTGGTGGGTTGGTTTTATTTTTCCATCATCCTCTGATCCAGTGGTTAAGATTGTATGAACCATGCATACAGTTAACTGCAACATGTTCTTTCCATAGTGGTTAAATTTGGTCTAGGACATTTTGATCTGGAAGATGGGACCCCACCTGATTTGGTCCATCCACAGTAAAACTGTCCATTCAGACCATCCATAACAGAGAGACCAGCCGATGAACGGTTCTGATGATAAAAAAAAAAAAAAAAAAAGCCTCATGTACAGTAAAATATTACCAAGGGGCTATAATTTTAAGAAAAAGTCTATTTGTCCCGAGACTGCCCGACTCCAATAAAAAGGTATTTTGGTCATTTGAAAACAAATGACCAAAATGCCCTTTTATTTGGAGTCGGGCGAGTCCCCGGAAAAGCAGCAGGGCTATAATTTTAAACCCTCTTTCATGCGTTTTGTTATTCCATAGGCGATTCTACTATACTTTCTGCAATGCCAACTATAGTGGAAACAACTTCACTGATGAGGGAAAGGAATACACCTCTTGACTTTTAATGAAAAGACTTTGGAAGAGAGAAAGGAGAACGGAGAAAGAGGGCTTTTCTCTCACTTTCTTGAATTAGAAACTTAACCCATTGGAAGGAATTCTCCAAGACCCAAGCAAAATCGAAATTCATCCCCCCATGGCTGCTATTGCCACCTCTCATTTCAACGACTTGCCAAAGTTTGGCAAAAAAGCACTACAGCAAATTGCTTGCTCTTTCATTCATATGGGCAGGTCAAACATAACATTTTATTATTTTTCTATTTAAATCCTCCGGCCGCCCATAGACTCAACCTTTATTCAAACATCAAAGTCGATTGAGTGAACCACTAATGGCGGTGGGTTGTGGTGGTATTAGCTTGCTTTGCTGCAAGAGAGGAGGGGAAAAAAGGCATTTCTCTTTTTGTAAAGGTAGAAAAGAGGAGCTAATTAATTTCTCTCTCTCTCTCTCTCTCTCTCTCTCTCTCTCATTTTTGCATGGAGGGATTTTGTCATTGTTGCTTTTGGAGGCATAGAGCAATCTTCTTGGGATTTGGTTTCGAAAAACTGGATCTTTTTTAATGGTTAGTTTGTCAAGAGTATGTTTTGTTGAAGGGAAATCATGTTTTTGCTCGGTTTTTTTACTAGATCTTGGCTTTTGGATTTGGATGACTCTCACTCAATTTATGAGCATAAACAGGAATATCTAGGCCTTTCATTATCTTACTAGGAAGGATACATATCCTCTACTGCTTTAGCAGCACAACTTGGAAAAAGAAAAAGAAAAAGAAAGAAAAGAGTAGTAGTAGCAGGTTTCTAGCACAATAGCTCCCCCAGATAAAAGAGTACGCCTTCTCTTTTTTAGCCATTTACAAGAACTAAGGTGCACTGGATATCAATCACAGTCCAACAAAAAGTGATAAAACGGAAGGTTGAGTTACAAGCATTGCCGTTTGCCTTTGCCTGTCAACTATTCATTTCATGGTCTTAATTTAGACAAACAACGTCTAGATCATGAAGTTATCTTATCTTTGGTAGGGCGAATGGCTCAACAAACTTTTCTTCTAAGATTTAGTATTTTCAAACCTGGTTAGTATTGAGGACTGTACTCCACCCAAAGAGAAGTATTATAAAGTATTTATGCTGCCTCTAATAATGTCTGAGGTTTTAGTAATAATGGTTAACTAATAAACTTAATAGTCAGTAATTGTATATTTTATTTAAGTCCCAGGAGAAATATTGGCTTTGGAGGATGATGGTTTCAGTTATGATTTCAGTTTTTCTTTTGAATTTTATGTTTTGGCACATAGAAGAAATATGCATTCTGAGCATAACAGAGGCACTTTTTTTTTTCCGCTTGATGGGGAGTCAATGAAAACAAACCAAACTAACAACAGAGAACTGATAGAGATGATAAGGAAAGGAGCTGATGATGAAAGGAGTCTACCTGTCCATGACCGGTTGGCTTATCATCAGCTCCTTTCCTTTATCATCTCTATCAAGAAAAAAAAGAGAGAGAGAGAAAGAAAACGAGAGGACAAGAAGCACAAGACCCAACAAAACTAACACCTAACAGAGGCACCATTTTGACTCAAGTTTTCACATCGTAATTGTTTGATTGAAGTTTACATTCTTAATGTTTGATACCTTACTTTGCATTAATGAGAGAGCAAGTTTACACATCGAATAATCATAGTGTTAATTCCCTATTAACAGTATAATTAGATCAACAGTTTTAGAATAGACAAGCTTATCAACTCTTCCACACAACGACCTGTATGCTTTCTTCATTTTATCATGTTGACAGGGCACCGACGATTGACCTGTATGCTTTCTTCATTTTATCATGTTGACAGGGCACCGACAATTTAACTTTGTCTGACATTTAACGATGGGATTTGAGTTCTGCCAATCTCAAATACACTCATGTCTGAGCTTTTCTAATTTAATATGATTATCTTGTATTTTGTAGCTTTTTAAGAACTCAATTAAGTCATTTGAATTTTTTAATCCTGCAATCTTGAAAAGTCGATCCAGATTTTCAAGTACATGTTTTAGTATTTTAGGTTTTAAAATTCAGTCATCTTCATAAAGCATAAGTTCTGTTGAGTACCTTATCAAGTTTCTAAATTTTCAACTTGATGATCATGTGTGATAATCAGTTTGTTTCTGCAATTTTATTTTATCTTCTCAATTCAGGGTTTTCTCAAGATTTGGTTAAAGGAATCTATATTACTCATAAGACAAATTACAGGGTACTTGCTTCATTAGCTCCTCTATGGTGTCTTATTGCATTCAATTAGTGCATGTGAAAGTGATGAAACTGTGCCCTTGCAAATTGAAAGACCACTGCCATCCAATCCCTTGGCCTTTATGAAGACTCCTGTAATTTTTTTCTTCATCTTCCTTTTGTGGGTTATTGATCAAACTTTAGGATTTGGTCACCTCCCTCCACTCTAGGATTTATAAAACAACAGCGTAAATTTCCAGGATGTGATCCAATTTTACTGTTTGACAATAGATGATTCATACACTTGACTCATTGGGACTCACTAAACCCTGTTCCTTCAATCTGTTTAATTCATTTATCATTATTGGCCAGCTCGTCATTTTGAACACTGTTAGGAAGAACTTTGTATTCATGTGAGAAGGCTACATATACTTCAGCTCTGAATTCAGACCAATGATTTCTACATTATTACTACTGCTTGGATCTAGTTGTTTTTCTTTCTATCCCCTAAGGTTTGACTTTATCTTTTTGTGCTTTTGATGAGGTTCAACTTTCTAACGGTTGTGAATATGCTTAAAACTGTACAGTTACCAACTTCAGAAGTATAGAAATGCTGCCTCTTTTGTGCTACCTGTTGATCCAAATGATAAGGAAACTTGGGGTGATAGTGAGCATAGACTTGCTTACGTCTCCGAGACCACAGTAATTTTCAAAGATATCGTTCAAGTCCGAGATGATCAGTGGTGGTGAGCTCTCTCAACTGGTTATGTTACTCAATGGGCTGCAATGTATCCTTAAAAAATAGATGCACTTTTTTACGCTCATTCTCTTGATGAAGTGAAAGCACTTGCACCCCTTCTAGAGAAATTCCGTTCAACTGTCGGCAAAAAGGCCTATATTGCTCTTTCAGGGGGCAATTTTTGTCCATGTGAGGATGCTGCAGCTGCTCTCAACTGGCCCAAGTTGGTTGGCATAGAGAGGCGATTCAAGATCTTTGATTTGGGAGTTGGCGCCATCACAGGAATATCCAATTCTGAGGTGCCCATCTTGCAATCTGTATACTCAAGTATGAAAGGGCTGATCAAAATCCATAATCCCAGTTTACTGATCACTGTCACCGAGATTGATTCAAATATTAAGAATGCTCTGAAAATGGCAGTGGGGAGCAACTCAAACCATTCGACGCTGGTTCTATTGCCAAGATCTGCTGTGCCTAAGGTTCTGTGGATGGCTGATCTGAGATCAACAGTATTGCCAAGTAAGAAACACAATTATGTCTTTTGCTATGCTCTTTTCTTTAGTAATGAAAAATCTAAGAACATGAAGGTGTGCTATTGCTATTCTAATCCTTCAATATGTGGCCTCATCCCTGATACATGATACCATTACCATTTTCACTACATTTCCTTATAAAACGATTCAAGCAGTAGCTATTATTTTGTGCAGATTGGAATCGAATGCGAATCTCCGTAAACATCATCACCCAAAGCCGCACTGCATCCCTCCGGAGGCTTCTTAAATCTCTCACTGAAGCCTTTTATTTAGGGGATGAGATCCCTCTCAGCTTCAACATGGACAGCAAAGTGGATGAGGACACTCTGAGGCTTGTTGGCAAATTCAATTGGCCCCATGGGCCTAAATCTCTCCGAAGGAGAATCATCCAAGGAGGACTGATCCGTGCCGTCAGTGAGAGTTGGTACCCGCCATCCGATGATGATTTCGGTCTCCTGCTAGAAGATGACATAGAAATATCCCCATACTGCTACTTATGGATCAAATATGCGCTATTAGCCTACCACTACAACCCACAAATCTCCCTCCCAGAGATTTCTTCAGTCTCCCTTTACACCCCTAGATTGGTCGAAGTGGTAAAAGAAAGGCCAAAGTGGAATGCGACTGATTTCTTCAAGAAGTTGCACCCAAATACACCATATCTGCACCAGTTACCATGCAGTTGGGGCGCTGTTTTCTTCCCAAAGCACTGGAGAGAATTCTATGTCTACATGAACATGAGGTTTACTGAAGATGCAAAGCAAAATCCAGTTCAGATTCCAAAGTCAAGAACTAATGGGTGGCAAGCTTCATGGAAGAATTTCGAAGTTTCTGATTGATATGATGTATTTGAGGGGTAAGTTAGCCTCTACCCCAACTTCCCAAACCAGCAGAGTTTCTCAACCAACCACATGGAGCCCGGTGCCCACATCAGCGCGAAGGACAATGTGGTAAAGCACAACAAAGCAGATTTTGAGGTGCCTTTGTTGAGGGAGGACTTCAGGCAATTCTTGCCAGCAGGTAAAATGCCACCGGCTTCGAAGCTACCTGTCCTTAATCTGTTCAACCAGGCCACCTCTTTGAAGGGATTGAAGAGTGCAGGGGCAAAACTCGGCCAAGATGTCATTGTTTGCAATACCACAGAGCTTGTCATAGTCGATCACCAGACGGGTCTGCCTCAGCAATGCCGCAAGTTTTAATGTGTTTCTTATTATTCTTTGTTTTCAACAAGCTTGCTTTTTACAGTCATTTATAATTTGTTTGGGAAGGGGTGAGGAGCGGGAATCGGTTTAATGATTGTGTTCATATATTGGGGGAGGATTATTGAGTGGAAAAGGGAATTTCATTGTTGCTGAATGGCCCTTGATTGGAGGGTTTTTCTGTATCAATGCAGCCAAAGTAGCTGTTTTTCTGGGATTTATTTCACAAAAAAAAGTCCGTCCAATGGTGATATATCTGATAAGTCTATCAAGCAATTGATCAAAGAAGTACAACCAAGACTTTGATAGCAAAAGGTGTCTCATATGATTCAATATTCATAAGGGGTCATTTGTTTGCACTCATTTACACATGTAAATAATGTACATACCTAACAGTTTCGTATGATCACCTCTATTAGCATTCATTTTATGAATGTGATGTATAAATAAGGTTTGAAAATAGTGTATAAATGAGATCATTTACATACTCAGTCCTCAGGTGGTGCTATACAATTAGATGTGTTAGATGTGTAAGTGAGGAGTGGTGGTATATGTTGCAATAGGAGTGTCCTTGTGGGTTCAAACTTCAAACCTTTCAACAACATATATATTTTGCACCTTTTTTTGTGACCCCAACTTGTTAATGATCAGTTGAAAATTTTGTGAAATGATAAGTTTCAACCTAATACATCTAATTTTTTGCACTATTCTTGGCTCCTAATTCATCATTCAAACCATTTAATGTCTTCACATTAATCATGAGCATCTAGACTTTTATTGGATGAAAATGACCACAAGTTAGATTTTTTTTCTCTTCTGCTTCATTTGCTCTATAATAAAAAGTGGCCATCTTCCCGCGTCAGTTCCTTTTCCTTACCTCCCTAGTGTTTGAGTTTGAGTTTGAGTTTGAGTTTGGTCTCTTTCTTTGGATGAGCTGTTTTGTTTCTCTGCCTTCTTTGCTTCATCTATCTAATCTTGCTTTTCCTGTTGCACATGCACATGCACATGCACATGCACATGCACATCGAAGTTAAATCTACCCAAGATACAGAAAGTAATGCTGTTTTACCAACTACATAGATGGAGATGAAAGAACCTCTGCTTATGCTATGGAGCCCAAAAGAGAAGCAATGCATCTCTCTCTTGCAGCGGCGGCCCAACACCCGGAATTCTCTTCTCCAGATCCATGCTTTCATGCTGAGGCATGCACTTGAAAATAATCTCTCCCTTGTCACCAAACTCATATCTGCATGTTCAGATGCGGCCGATACAGGCCACCCACTTGTGGGAATCAGACATGCCCGGCGAATCTTCGACCATCAGCCCCCCGGTGTCAAGGACACCTTCCTCTGCAACTCTATGATCAGAGCTCATGTTCAAAACTGCCAATTCCATGAATCTGTTGCCCTTTATCGAGACCTCAAGAGAGGAGGCTGTTTCACTTCTGACAACTACACTTTCCCATTTCTGTTGAAGTCTTGTGCCTCTGGATTGGCCCTGATAGAGGGCCAACAGCTGCACAATCAAGTGGTCAAGATGGGTTTCTGTTTTGATATGTTCGTGTCGACCGCGATGGTCGATATGTATGGCAAATTCGGAAACGTAGAGTCAGCGAGGCGGGTGTTTGATGAAATGCCTCACAGAAGCCCTGCATCTTGGACTGCTGTCATTGTTGGTTATGCTAGGTCTGGCGATGCAGAGACAGCAAAGGAGCTGTTCCACCATATGCCAGATAGGGACTTGCCGTCTTTCAATGCGATGATTGATGTATTTGCGAAATTAGGGAATATGCCCCTTGCACAACGATTGTTCAATGAGATGCCAGAGAAAAATGTGGTCTCTTGGACCTCCTTGATCTGTGGCTACTGCAAGAATGGAGAGGTAGATGCTGCTAGATTTATGTTCGACGCAATGCCCAAGAAGAATATATTCTCTTGGAATGCCATGATTGGCGGTTATTGCCAGAATAAGCAACCTCATCAGGCACTCGAGTTGTTTCGAGAAATGCAGTCCAATTCACTGTTCCAACCGGATGAAGTGACTGTCGTGAGCGTTATTCCTGCAATTGCTGATTTGGGTGCTTTGGATTTGGGTAGTTGGCTTCATGGCTATGTCAAACGAAAGAGACTCAATAGAACCAGCAGTGTTTGCACTGCACTGGTAGATATGTATGCGAAGTGCGGTGAAATATGGAAAGCGCAGCAAGTTTTTTATGAGATGCATGAACGAGAAGTAGCTTCTTGGAATGCATTGATAAACGGGTTTGCAGTTAATGGATGTGCAAATGAAGCATTGGAAGTGTTTCTGGATATGCTGAAGGAAGGAGTTAAGCCAAATGAAGTAACAATGATAGGAGTCTTGACTGCTTGCAGCCATGGGGGGCTAGTTGATGAAGGAAAGAAATGGTTTAGAGAGATGGAAGGATATGGGATTAAACCAAGGATTGAGCACTATGGGTGTATGGTAGATCTTCTGGGGAGGGCCGGGTGTTTGGAGGAAGCAGAGGAGCTGATCGAGAGCATTTCTGGTGAAGTGAATGGGATAGTCTTGAGTTCTTTTCTATTTGCTTGTGCATGCCACAGGGACGTTAGGAGAGGAGAGAGGGTGATGAGGAAGGCAGTTTTAATGGAGCCTTGGAATATGGGGAACTATGTCATAGCCAGGAACATGTATGCTGGGGAGAGGAGATGGGGAGATGTGGAAAGGGTCAAGGGAATGATGAGGAGGACTGGCAACAAAAAAGAAGTTGGCTGCAGTGTTATTGAGGTTGATAGCAGGGTATGGGAGTTTGTATGTGGGGATAGAGGGCACCCATATTGGGAGGTTATATATATGGTGCTTGGGCATTTGTGGGTGCACATGAAGGGCCCCAAGGTGGAAGAGGAATTGCAGTTGGATGTGAGATATTGCTAGAAGGCATTCGTTTGGGCTGAAAAAAAGAAAAAATGCAATGCATGCTATCAAAGAAGCATACATTGGTTGGTTGAAACTCATTCTCCAGCTGGGGGCATTTTCTATTCAACAATCTGAGCAGGGCTGCAAGCAGTTATTCAAGTGGTCTCATCCCAAAAAGAGCGAGCACCTCTTGAGAGCAATGCAACCATTTCCCCCATGGAACAAATGGAGGAAAAGTCACTGGAATCGGAAACCAGTGGATTACAGTTTTTGGCATCATGGTTCAACCTGTCACCATTTCAGCAATGCAGTTTGTACCCACAGACGGCACAAAGTTAGCAAAGCTATAAATGTGATTTCGAGCAGCTTGAGAGCAAACCAACATTTCCGCCAGGAAAAGGATGGAGGAAAAGACTGCAATATAAAAACACAAGACATGCCGATTACTGTCTTTGGTGTCTATTAAAAAAAAAAAAAAAAAAAACACTTTTCTCCCGTCTGGTTGAAGCTCTGCCCTGTCAAGCCTTTTGCTTTCTTAGGAGGTGTTTGTCAGCATCAAATTGAAGCCATTGGAATTTAGGTCAAATGGGCTCCAACAGAGAGGACTATTAAAGAGGTAACTAGTGAAGGAAATAAGTGGGAGATGTAGATTGGATCTCGACTTTGTTAGGATTTAAATCACTGAGGTGAAGGCTGCGTATTCATTTTCCATCTCCCACTCTTCTATTAAATGGGAGATTATTTGATGGTCATTTTTTAATATTCGAAGGAAGCTTAGCGCATTCATTTTCCATTTCCCACTACTCTATTAAAGGGGAAAGGGGAAATTATTTGATGATCATTTTTTTAATATTCTCCTTAATTTCTTTACTGTTAAATACTTAGAAATACAAGTCCCAAAATTCCTATTTATTCAATTCCTTGTATTCTTATCCAGACAAACGGACCCTTAATAAATTGCTTTTGCACCTCTCAAGATCATATTACATAACATCTGCAGAAGATGACAGATGTATAAGGTGGTCAATGACAATCATCTTTCTTGCGGTAGATTTGCCTCCCTGCTCTTGTTAACAGTTGGGATTTTACCATGGGGGCTAGCATTCAAAACTTGTCATCTTGATAATTTGGAGGATTGATAAATGATTGTTTGTGCTGCTTGCTTTCATATTTGTTAGCAGCCAAAATCCCTAAAACATAAGATACGGGCAAACATTAAACAAGGCAGTTTGCTCACTGGCCCCAATCAGGGGTGCTAATGGGCCGGGCCGGCCTGTTCCCAGCCTGCTTTTGGATGAGTTTGGATCGTAAGTTTTAGTATTCGGGCCAGGTCTGGATCTAAAATGTGGGCCCTTTTAATATTTAGGCTGGCATTGGGTCAAATGATGAGAGCCCAAAACCTGGCCCGGATTGAATAAGTGGTGCTTATAGTTTAGTGACTCGTTTGCCTAAATAAGTAATAGAAAGCACAAACAAGCGATAGAAAACCTGAACTGGATCAGCCCATTGTTCACGGCCCCATTGACTAAATGGGCAGGTTCAGGCCTGATATGTTTCATCCAGGTTGGGCTTGGGTGTCCACTTATGGCACATGTGAAGCTTGGGCCAAATATGGACCTATGTTTCTAAAGGCGGGCCCAGCTTGAACAAGCCCATCCTGCCCGACCCTGCTCATGAAACTTGTAACTCAAGTCCAGAGGGTGATAAAAATACTTAGAAAATATCTTAGATAGTTTAACTCATATTGAATCAATAGGTTTTTTTTTTTTTTTTTTTTTTTTTTACCTTCAAAGTCTTTGGTTTTTGAGTCTCGATTACTTCTTCATCCAAAGTCTTTGGTTTTTTAGTCTTGATGACATACTCCATAACATTAAGATGTGGACGAGGTAACCAAGGGTGGGGTTATGTGGAACAACTGGAAATGGGATCCATTAAATACCAATGGCATCAAAGTAAGGGTGGGAAAACCCAGCCCGGCCTATGAAATTGACCCATTTGTGCAATGAGTAACGTAACCGGCATCTGATCCACACTTATGCGGGTTGGTCTAGTTTAACCTATCTAATAATCTGAAAGATTAAATATGAGGTGACCTCAATGGCAACCCACAAACACCAAGAACTGATGTGCACCATAAGTATGAAAATCCTATCCACAGCTTCTATGGATGGGAAAAAAAAAAAAAAAAAATCTCAACCTCTATAAGGTCGTGTGCTTTCAATAAAATCCACCTTTCTACCAAAAGAAATTGACAAGGGAGACTTTGAAAATTATTTAGTGTCTTTTTTTCTGATTACTTCATCTTCCATCCAATTAAAGAGGTACCCACTGCTCCATGCATTCACTTCACCAGATAAAGATTATTGAAATATTTGCTCGTGGGCACTGGAAGTTTTTCTTGGAATTGTATAAGAAGCAAACAAAATAAAAAATTGACCCAAACTAAAAATTTATAAACCCTTCCTAATTTTATCTGTCTCCTGAAAACATAATGTTTAATTGAAGATGATGAGATGCTTACCCCAAATGATTTATATGTTTATTTATTATTAGATCCTTACATGGATGGTCTCTTTTCTGACAATCCTATCCATCCACTTCCCAATATTCCTGTGTACCTTTTACTGGCAGTTTGATAGGAGAGTTGTGGTCTCTAAATTGTAAGAGCTTTTTCCCAAAATAGCACCTTCAAATAAACTAATTCCCATAATAGCACCCATTTGAAAATAATTCCCAGAATAGCATCCCGAGCCTATGTGGCATCCCGAGCCTAATAAAGTCTGAAGGTTTCAACGTCAAGAACTTCTTGAATGGATGATTTGGCGATTTAGAGAGAGAGAATGGTCAAAGAAGATGACTGCTGAATTTATTAATTGCTAGTAGTAAGTAATCACCCTATACCATCATAAATGCCTTGCGGGAGCCAAACTGCACTTGTTAATTGCTACCCATTGCAGCTTACTTAGACATCCAACCAACAGATTGAGCCACAATAAATGAAGAGTTATGATGATATTATCAAAGAGGTATATGGCAGCTCCAGTCCATCTCCACTCTCATCTCTCCCATCCATCCCTGGCCCATCTCTCCATCACCCTCATCCCTCTCGATCTCTCCCTCTGCTCCATCTTCCTCCCTAGACAGCCGCCAGCACGCCAGACGCACGCTGGCAGCACCCCCGGGCCCACACGCAACAGCAGCCGCCTTCTTCCTCCTCTGGACGCCGCCTCCTCCTTCATCGTCAGGTACACCTTCTCTTCCATCTCAGTCACATGCACCCACGCACACACCCATTGCACCTTTTCTTTCTTTCTTTCTTCCTCTCCTTCTTCCTTCCTATCTCTTTCTCTCTGTTTTCATCTCTTCCTCCTCTCTTCCCTCTCCATTCTCTCATTCTCCCTCCATCGCCTGCACCTGCACAGCCGAGCCCCTCCTCTCCTTTCTCTTCCTCCCTCCTTTCTCCCCTGCGCATCACTGCTGCCGCCACTACCACCCCCTCTTTCTTTCTCTCTTCCTTCCTTTCTTTCTCTTTTCCTTTTCTTTTCTTCTTTCTTTTCTTCTTTCCCTTCTTCCTGCGCTGCCCATACCCTGCACACCGACCTTCTCACCACACTTCATCCCCATCTCCATCGCCTCCACGCACGACACCTGCACTTCTCTTCTTCTTTTCCTTCTTCTTCTTTATTTTCTTTATTTTCTTTTTTCTCCTTCTTCCCCACACGCCCCACCACCTGCACACACCCACACTACCTGCCCTGCATCACCACCCGCCTGCACACCTTCTTCTCCCTTTCCTTTCTTCTTTCTTCTTCTTCTCCTCTTCTCCCCTGTCTCCCTCCACAGCACCTGCACCCAGACCCACCTGCGCACGCCCATCTTCCTCCCCCTGCCGCTGCTTTCTTCTTTCTTCCCTTCTTCCCTTCTTCCTTCTCTTCTTCTCCTTCCTCTTCTTCTATTTTTCTCTCTGTCTTCCTCTCTGTCTTCCCTTACTCCCTCTCAGTCCTCTCTCTCACCGCCCGTTCTCTCTCTCTCTCAGTTCTCTCTCTCTGCTCGTTCTCTCTCTTTCTCCTTCTCTCTCTGCCAGTCCCCTGTTGTCTCTGTCTCTCCTCTCTTTTTATACTCTCTCATTCTCGGAACACTCTCTCTCTCTCTCTCAGTTCTCTCTCTCTCTGCTTGTTCTCTCTCTCTTTCTCCTTCTCTCTCTGCCACTCCCCTGTTGTCTCTGTCTCTCCTCTCTCTCTCTCTCTGCTCGTTCTCTCTCTCTTTCTCCTTCTCTCTCTGCCACTCCCCTGTTGTCACTGTCTCTCCTCTCTTTTTATACTCTCTCATTCTCGGAACACTCTCTCTCTCTCAGTTCTCTCTCTCTCTGCTCGTTCTCTCTCTCTTTCTCCTTCTCTCTCTGCCACTCCCCTGTTGTCTCTCTCTCTCCTCTCTCTCTATCTCTCTCTCTCTCTGCTCGTTCTCTCTCTCTTTCTCCTTCTCTCTCTGCCACTCCCCTGTTGTCTCTGTCTCTCCTCTCTTTTTATACTCTCTCATTCTCGGAACACTCTCTCTCTCTCTCTCTCTCACACATGTATGCTAGTGGTCCCAATTATATTACTACTGCACGTTGGCCATGGACAACAATTTTGTGGTTGTCCCAAACCCCAATTATATTATATCATAATCAAAACTTTTTTGCCTGTCCCAATTATATTATATGGACATAACTTTTGTGATTTTCTTTTTTATTTTTGCTTTTGTTTCATTTGGTTTTTGCTACTACTTGTGGTTCTTTGTTTTATTTTGATTGTGGTTTTTGCTGCTACTTTTTGTTCTTTTGTTTCAGTTGTTTTTTATCTTTATTTACATCGCAGGCCTAAGAAGAAATCCAATATGGATTCTAATGCAGTAAACCTGAATGAGATTCCTAATATTATATCTACGGAGGACCCATTTATTCTTAGTTTGATGACAGTCACTCACAACGACATTCACTATGAAGATTTGGATGCAGATAACGAGGTTCTTGGAGTGGACCACACAGTTGATCATGATGAACCAGATTTGAGTACAATGTCAGGACCGTCATCTTCTACTCAAGAGCCAATGGCTCCTGAGTTTATTGATATTAGTTGGGTAAATGAAGCTGTTGCTAGTGAATGGGTTTCACAACAATCAAGTGGAGCAGAAAGTGTTGATTTGGTTGTTGGAGCTCAATATGCAAACAAGGATGATCTTATTAGTGCAGTAAAGATGTGCCACCTTAATGCACATGCGGAGTACAAAGTTACGCATTCCAACTCCACAAGATTGATATTAAAGTGTAAGCTTGCACATAATGGGTGTACTTGGAGACTAAGAGCATCTATACCATTGGGAAGTAGTTATTTCAGGATTGCAGTCCATCAGGGCCCTCACACTTGCGTTAATCCGATCGAAAATCGTGATCATGTGCAGCTTAATTCAGTTTTTATGGCTCATTGCATAAAGGATGTTGTCAAAGCCCAACTGTCAATTACTAGCAGAGCAATCATAGCTATGATAAAGGAGCAATATAATTTTACAATTTCTTACAAGAAAGCATGGTTAGCAAAGCAACATGCCATGGTTCTATTGTTTGGTGATTGGGAGGAGTCATACAAGATATTGCCAGCATTTATGGCGGAAATGCAAAAGGCCAATCCAGGATCAGTTGTAGTTTGGAACTCGGAGGCTACATCCATTCCTGGAGTGGAGAAATTTAAACGTGTCTTTTGGGCTTTCGGTCCTTCTATTGAGGGTTTTAGGTATTGTAGACCTGTAATTTGTGTTGATGCTACTCATCTGTATGGAAAATATTGTGGAAAGCTGATGATAGCTGTTGCGATTGATGGAAATGGACAGCTACTTCCATTGGCATTCGCCATAACTGAGGGAGAGTCCAATGACACTTGGGGGTGGTTTATGGCTTGCATTCGAGAGAAAGTGACAAACCGTGAGGGCTTATGTGTTATATCTAATCGACATATCGGAATAATAAACGCTATACAAGATCCATATCTTGGTTTGAAGGAACCAATGGCATATCATCGGTATTGCATGAGGCATTTTGTTAGTAATTTCAACACGAAGTTCAAGAATAAGCATTTGAAGTCAGTAATAAGTGGGCTCGCCATGACAAATCAACAACACAAATTTGATAGGATGTGGGCTGAGATTGAAAACCTTGATAATGATTCGGTGAAGTCATGGATTAATAGGGTTTCTCTTGAATCTTGAACGTTGTTGCATGATGGAGGACGAAGGTGGGGAGATATGACGTCAAATATGGTTGAGATATTTAACTCTGTCTTGAGAGGTGCTCGTTTTTTGTCGATTACAGCTTTGGTGCAGCTTACGTTCTATAGAGTCAATAGCTACTTTGCAGTTAGACGTGAGCAGGGGGAGGCGCGACTACATTCTAGTGCTTTATTCACTACAACAATTGAGGCTAAACTAACTGGGTTAAGAGTTAATGCGAATGGGCATGAAGTTCATATGTATCACCATAATCCTGGCTTATTTGAAGTGAAAACTACACCAGCACGCTCTAGTAATCGGGCTAGAGGTGGACGAGTGCACATTGTTCACCTTGGCAATAGAACTTGTTCTTGTAACAAGTGGCAAATCTATCATCATCCTTGTTCACATGTATTGACTGCATGCGCTTCACGTAGAATTGATGCTCTTCAGTTTGTGGACGAATTTTATTCTATGCAAAATTACATGAAATGTTGGGCTCCTACGTTTCACCCTATTCCTGATAAATGTTATTGGCCCACTTATAATGGTCCAACTCTCATTCCGGATGAAAATATGTGGAGAAATATCGCAGGCCGTCCAAAATCCACTCGTATTCATAATGAGATGGACGATAGAGACGGTGGTCGCAAGCCTTTGGCGTGTGGGTTATGTGGAAATACGGGTCATAATCGGCGTTCTTGTCCAAAGAGAAACCAATGAAGTAAGTTGTGATTTTATTACATTTTACCTCTTCAATTTATTTTTTTAAATCCAATACAGTGTTCTTTCTTGGCATGGCAGGTTGGTGGATATGCATTTGTTGAATGTTGCGGTTAGAAAGTGTGGAGCCAAACTTATTTATTTTGTTTGATGCTAAATGGAGCTATTGATGTATTAATTAACTGCAGACGATGACTGGGTTTGGACAAAAAAGTGGTTTTTTGATTAAGTATATATGCTAAGTGGCTTGGCAATTTGATATACTGTGAAGAATTTAATTATGATATCTTAATCAATATTTTCAAAGTCAATGAATTTAATTGGATGGATGATTCATAGTCAGATTAATATATCTCATGCCAACTCAACTGTCCCTCATGCAGACTTGGAATAATAAAAGGACCCATAATGAAAGCACGTGATGAGGGCTTCCATATTATATACATCCAATTTTTTTACTGCCTCCGTGTTTGGATGAGAGCCCAGTTAATGGCATATAATGAGTGTAATAAATCTAGCTGTCAATCCTGTCATCTTCTTTGACCATTCTCTCTCTCTAAATCGCCAAATCATCCATTCAAGAAGTTCTTGACGTTGAAACCTTCAGACTTTATTAGGCTCGGGATGCCACATAGGCTCGGAATGCTATTCTGGAAATTATTTTCAAATAGGTGCTATTATGGGAATTAATTTATTTGAAGGTGCTATTTTGGGAAAAAGCTCAAATTGTAAGCCATCAATAAAAGCACCCACTAGAGATGGAGCTGGAGGGTCCTCATACCAAAGCAAAACGGTTCACATTGGAAGGGGAGAAGGAGAAAGAAAAGGGACAAACAAAGATGTCAAGGCCGGTCTAATCCAATTACATTCACGTGGTCAGGAATTGGACTGCTCCTATTTTTCGCTCTTTTCTGAGAGGGAAAAGAACAAGAAGTTAGACTTGTCAGATGCCTAAGTTGTACGAGGCCATGGAATGAAAATAGCCCCTCAATGCTAATTCATTGAAAAATAGACTTAGATAGAGGTGTAATCTGTAGACGGATTGGATTGGATTGAATATATGTGGGCCATATAAAACATCATTGTTATGAGAAAGCCTTGCCCAATTAGTAATGGGTCAGCTACATAAATTATGTTTTTCGTTTCAATTTTATTCAGGACCCCAATAGTTGGGTCTGGTTACATATTGTAACTTCAGGCCTACGTCTGACCCAAGCCCAAATTGCATTCATCCTCACCTGTGATGTGATGGACCACTCTTAAAAGTATTGTTAGCCGAAACAAACAGATTAACACCTCTCTAAGGACCCGGAAAACTCATGTCAGGTCTGGGTGTTGTGAGGATGGACCTACATGTACCCCCCCTAAGTTTTTAAAATTTTAATTTTTACTACTAAATTTTTTGTAATTTTTTACTTTTACCCCAAATTGTTAAGATTTTCTTTTAAGAATTTTCATTTGGGCCCCCCTAACTCCATTTTCTGGGTCCGCCCCTCGGTGTGGATCATAATCAGGCCCAGGCCTGACCAATGTCCAACCTGCATTCATCCTTACATGCCCACTCTTCAAAACACTGTTAGCAGAAACCAGATTAATTAAAGGATAGCACAGAAAAAAGATTGCAAAGAGGTAAAGGCTAATCAACTGTTGACAGGGCTTCTATTCAATATCCTCACGCCAACTTCCCATGATCCAAGCTTCCCCAGCCAAATCAGTTGAGAGTAATATTCAAACAACAACAGCAACAACAACTGATAGTAACATTAAATTAAGAAGGCAATAGAAGATAGTTTATATCATGAATCTTGACATGTAAGACACCTAACATGGTAGGTAAGAAAAGGAGGAATTGTTCTATGCCCTGTGAATGTTTGGTATGCAGCTCACATCATCTTTTGATGCCTTACTATCCAATATTATTTCAAAAAGAGGGGACCCCATATTGGAAAGTGATTCTACAATAGTTGTAAACCTCTATTTTGTGGGCCATGGAAGAAATCAACAAATCATCTAAAGAATAAAGAAAGAAACTTTAGCCAATTTGCCGCAGAATCCAAAAGGACATTGATTGGTTCCTTTGACATATGTAATTAGTGACCCAGGTGAATGAATAAAGAACTCTGAACACCATCTCCTAATAATAATTTATACTGTTGGTACTGTAGGAAGGGTTAAATCAAATTCAAGTCAGAGGAAGAATCAATTCAATCCAAATAAAGAATTTACATTTCAACTTCTATCTACAGCCTATTATTCTTTCAGCCCTTTAGATTTGGGTAATTTCATACAAGTCCAACCATTCCAAAATTACAGAAAATACCCCCCACACAAGTCCATGATTAACAAATCTACAAATTATGTAAAGAACAAGAACATCCAAAGCAATTCGAAAACCTTTTTGAGGATAGAGACTTGTGTGTTCTAGGATAAATTTCTGTGGAGAAGGATCTGTTTGCTATCTATCAGCCAAACTTCAGAGATTAGTGTGATTAAAAAGTAGAAGACAGGGTTTAGAGTATAAATCTCATTAAACTATTATATGTTTAATTTAGTAGCCATGTGCGTGCCATATTCACTTCTTGAGCCCATAACCCTACTTTGACTCTGTGTTTTGATAATGAAGACTCAGCATTGACCATTTCTCTACTTTTCAACCACCACGCCGCTGACCGATGGTGCCAACTGATATCCGTTGATCCATTGATTTTGCACTACCTGGCACTATAGGAGAGGAGGTTAATGATCTCAATCAGGAGATGGATGGGTACTTGGGCCTCAGTTCTGCACATTGTGGGGTGGAGTCCATGGTTACACACTCATGGACCCACTATAGGGGCGAGTTTTATCTATTTTAAATAGAAAATTATGAGCTTTTTTAATTAAACCCTCTTATAAATAATACTGTTTGGTATAACTATTCAATTAGAAAACCAAACAAGTCATAACATAAAACTTATATTATCGAGATTGTCATATTGTAAAAGTAGTTTATGTAAATTTGTAATAAAGTTGGAGTAAAAACAATATGAGCAAACTTGCAAAAAGAAAAGAAATAGAGCAAAAAATGTGTCCACGAGATTTAGACATTCACGTCTATCTTAAAGTAATCTTTTGGTTGCTTTATCAAAGAGACAAAAGTTCTTAATCTATATAAACTTTGTCAAATAGTCTAAAATACTCAAACTTCTATTTCTACTAATTTCAAGTCAAATACAAAATACAAAATAAAAAAAAAATAAAGTACACGTGCCAATTGGAAGCCCATGTTGAAAACCCATGAGCTCTAAATTGGTCATTTTCTTTGTTGAATGAGGACTACTGTCTACTGCCATGTTTCTTGTGCAACTATCCAATTTTATGGTTTTCAATTGAAGGCCTAGGTTTGTCCCATATGGGAGTTTTTTAGGCAGATCTGTCAATTGTTAGACCTATAAGATAAAATATGGGCCTTGCTTGTCCACACATATCCTTTGGTCCAAAATCTTCTATCTAATCAATTTTTACCTTTGATAGAATATTGGTTTGGGTCAAGCTTAACAAATAAATAATAGGACCTGGTAAGATAATCATCCCTCAGAAGAAGGATATTTTTACTTAGATTAAAGTACTTGTCATGACTCGACTTCTATAAGAGATGAAATAATACACTTTCCCTTTGAATCCCAATAGTAGAAAAAAGTTGTAATACTAATAAATAAGGCTTTTGGCAACCATCATCAATTGCCTTATTTTGCTTCCAAGGTAATAAAAATCCTTAAAAGGCACTCCAGTAGCTTTCAAGGAGTGGTGAAGATTCCTCATGTCTAAAGTAATATCATGCTTTTAAAAGGAGTAATTATACCTTAGGAAAGGAATTAGTTTGTTCTCAAACCTATTGAGGGATATGGTTCCTTTGTCACTTCACCATGTGTTTGGCCCCTAGATGCCCTTTGTTCTAATGGCCCGCTCAATCATCCTCCATTGCTCAATAAACAGTAATCAAAGGGGAGGCTTTAGTAGGGGGTTTGAACCATCTTAAGTTTTTTCAGCTAACAATTCATACCAGAATCTCAAGGTGTTAGTAGAGCTCTGTCGCATAAATACTTTCAACACTTTCCTTCGACTGACTGGAGCCTACTCCACAACAATTTTGTAAGGTCTTGAGCTTTGGTCAGCTGGTCACGGACATATGGAGTGTGGATAAATATGTAAATTGGAGTTTTGTGCTCTCTATGAGGTGGCACTCGCACCCCAAAAATAAACACTAGTGTGCATATTAGGTGGACAACAACGTATAATATTTAAAAAATTGATCAATACTTGTTTTTATCAATAATTGGGTTTGTTTGGATGTACTAATTCTATAGATATATGAGACTAGGGTAAAAAACAAAAGTTGAGGGAAAGGGTTCGGATGATGGGTTTTGTACTTTCTTGCCAGTTGCCAACCACATCCATTTAAGTCGCAATTAGGGCTGCAACCAAAAGCATAAGGGCATCTAATTTTGTGGAGACCATGATTTAATGATACAGTTGCATGGAGTATTTGGCCCGGACTTAAATAAATGCCATAATTCCATTACTGTGAGCTGCACATGCTTATCGATCAGTCGTTATAACTGTCCATTTATATTATCCATGCATCGCCCATATCTAAAGTGGGGGCAGAACTACCATGCAGCCACGCTGCATGGTAGTATGATGCAGCACCCGGATAAAATCATGGGTGGGGGTCACATTTGGAAAATCTAAACTGCTTCAATGTCTAAAGGCCCATTGTGTATTCTGAATATTCAAAATCTATTTCAGTGGGCCTACCGATGGATCGGCCACCAGATTTCACAAAAAGAGGCTCCTTCCATTTTTGCCCTTTAAAAAAGGGAAGGTAAAGAAAGTTAATCCTAGATTTCAAGTTTAGTTGATCCAACGGTGGCCATCTCACTAATTTAAATAATGATCTAACATTTGATCACCATAATGGTACTAAGACTAATAAGAGGTTTGGATTTTCCAAATGTAGCCCCCACCCATGATTTTAACCGGGTGCTGCATCATACTATCATGCAGCGACGTTGCATGGTAGTTCTACCCTCTAAAGTGGACCCATCTACCTGTTTTTCTCCACTGGCATATGTGTTCCAATCTGGCACTTGTACAGCTACTAATTCCACATGAAAAAAATGGCCCTACAGTGATTAGGTATGGATTTTTTTTTTTTTAATCTTGTGCTTTCCCCGTCCCCATAAAAAAAAATATATATATATATATATATAATAATAATAATAACCTTTGGGCTGAGTATGGAGAAATTTTAGGAGAGCAGTCAAGGGCCATTAGGGCGGACCAGGTATAGGGATTGAGGCCACATCTGAGAACAGTTTAAAATTTTTTAGAGTCTTATTGAAAATTTAAAATTTTATTTGTATTTTTTTTTTTTTTTTTACATTTGCCCCCTCCCCAAATATATATTCATTTTTTAGATAAAGCCTCCAAGTTCAATTTCCAGAATCCACCACCCCCCCCCCCCCCCCTAATTTGATGATAACTATTGCAAGGACCACAGCCTTGATGATGCATTAGTTGTAATAAAGTCTGTAATTCCAGCATCTCTAGCTATCCATGTATGTGGGTGACAATGTGACATGGACAAGATCTTAACCGTGCGTTCACTTGGTCCAAGCATGAAGGGACATGGACCATAATTGTGACGACGACGACCCCATTCCTTGGCATTTAATTGCTCAATTACAAATGGAGAAACGACCGAGAACAAGAAGAAGTGAGTGGGCACGAATCAAGTTTGATGGGGTTGGAAGTGGAAGTCAATGGATGAAATATTTATGGCCTGTATCTCTGTGCATGGACTCTTGAGACTCATCGGTCAACTTGAAGCAGACGGCATCCAAAACATTGCGCCATGCCACCGTCCAATCACAGTCAGTCTTCACTCTTCCTGTGCATCTGTTATGGGACATAGGATACTTTTTATTTGATACCATCCCATGTACTACAAGAGGAATGAGCTTCTGTACATGAATGTTGCAAATCTTATGTGGATGATATTAAATAATTTTGAACTTGGTGTTTTTTATCAGAATATTATGAGAAAAAGATCACTTAAAAATAAATCTTATATTAAAAAATATAGCAAGCTTTGTACATGTTGAATGTAGGGGGGGGAAATATAAAAGATTGGGAAAACAGATTACTTAGAGAAAAGTGAAACCTGTACAAATGCACACGAGTAGGATGTTTTATAATAGCTTGCAAGCTCATGATTCGAACTCAACAAGCTATTATAAGTTCTTCTAATGTCATATTAAGATCTATTTTTATTACAACAATAAGTTGTTGGTTCAATCATACGAGTAACTTTTATTCACCCCCATTTTCTCAATTTTGAAATTGGTTTCTTTTCACGAGTCAAAAACCATAATCAACCTATATATATCATAACATTGATGATAATCAAGATTATTATGATATTATTGTGAAAATAAATCTTCAAGAATGTATATCACAAGAAATTAAAAGATTTGTGGTTCTTGCAACAAGAATGAGCATGCACATTTAAAGGAAAAAAAAAACTCTACATTTCGTGTCTCATCTTTATGCTTTCGTATAAGATTGTTCACAAGGGAAGATTTTCACCTACAATCAAACTAAATATACACAGTATGTGGTCTGGCTTATGGGGCCTACCTTGTGGATTACAATGGATAGAGAGATCTATTTACGGATAAGAATCACGCAAGAAACCTATTCCATCAAATCCTCATAACCCTTAATTTAATAATATTAAAATTTAACGATATGTTAACCGTTGATTTTTTTTTAATCAATCTAACGGTTAGTAAATGATTGATGAGCATAAAACGGGGCATGTTGCCATATCGAATAAGAGTGAGAAAAGAGTTGTACTTATCAAAGATGTGCCCAAGTTGGCTTTATAAAACTGTAGTGCACTCCAAAGAGAAAATTTTGCTGCCAACAAGTTGAGCCAGACAGCCCGTGTCACTTCATTAGCTCATAATCTAAAACTCAAACTAGGGCTTATTCAGCATGAATAGGCAAGAGATCAGCATGATTAAAAGCATAGCCATGGATCAGGTAGTCAAACTCAACCAAGCTTGCATTTATTCTCAGCTAGGTTTACACCCTTATTGTCATTCATCTAAAAAGCTTACCCTGGCTACGATCAATCAAATTCCTTCATAGACTTATCCAACGATCTTGTTCGCACCTTATGCAACCATCATCCACCATTGGGTTTTCTTCCATGATCTCATTTAACACTCAGAATATGGCTTACAATAATTTAGCTGCAGTTATATCCGTTCCATCATCAATGATCAATCTATATCCAAATCCACCCACTCCCAGAAACTAATTAATATATAGTACTGTATGAGACAATGGTTAACAGAGTCTTGATTATGGCGATGACAGTGATGCATGCATGCTTTTACGAATTGAGGTGATGATGAAGCATGTCGACATGCATGCATGTGCTCTCCCCTGCATCCCCAACGCTGATAATTACTAAAGCACATTCAAAACCTCAAAACCCCTAAGCAGATAATTACCTTAACACATTCAAAACCCCACCCTGAGCCAATAAAAAAGTTCTTTTTTCCGACGTGGGTAACTTTAATCTTTAACCCAACAAAACTATTCCCTTGCTTGGTGCCCACAAATTAAACCCATACAAACGCACACATGACAAAATTAGGATGGTTTTAAATACAAGACATGAGGAGTGGAAACCCATGCCTTATCCCACTTCATAAATTTACAGGCATGTCAACTTCCCCTCATCACGGATATGATAACTTTTTCTTTCTTTCTTTAACAAATTAAGCTATGTTATCAAGGGTAATGATGTTGATGGCATGACGGTGGTGCATCAATGCTTGTTTTTTTTTTTTTTTTTCCCAATTAGAACTAGCTAGGCTTGCAAATGATGTGATGATTACATTAATGCCAGCATTTATGTAATTTTGCAAACAATTCATTTCAGGCTTAGCTTGTGGTGTAGAGAGCAATGGCATGTAATGGTTATGATCATGATGCATAAAAACAATATATATATATATATATATTGTCTAATATGTAGGCATTTTCTTTATAATTTTAATAATAATGAGGAGAGAGATGAGATGACAACAGAATTTTTATTTTGATATACCTCTTTGCGTCTATATAATTACTCCGAGCCTTTTTTTTCAATTTTGTTGTTGGTGGTGAGGGGGTGGGACCACATTTATGGTCGACATGACCCTGTAGATATCGACCTTCCCCAAATTACTGTTTGTGAAAGTTGGCTATAATTAGACTATTACCACCATTGGATTTTTATCATAAAAGATTCATACTAATGCAAAGCCATTATTTTTGTCGGACTTTAGTTCAGAGCTACAACTGTTTGATGATCAAGTGATGTCTGGCCTTTAAGTTTTTTATATTTATTTGCCCCAGCTAAGGGGAATGGGATCTGCATGCACACAGGAAAACTGCCCACTTAAGTAGGAATGAAGCCTGCACATGCGAAAAGAAAACCCGCACATATGGGAAATGAGCTCGCACCAGCAAAAAGAGGTGACATACCTGGTGTTCCAACCCCGGGTAGCCAAGTATGAATTGACGCTCCTTACCACTTAAGTAAGAAGCCGTTCTAATGTTTGGCCTTAAGTTATGTATAGATCTAGACAACTCTACTCCCCTTTCATTTTCGCGGCGTCAGGTGAGCCTCGCAAGTGGAATTTTTTTCAAGTTAAGGAAAATTGCCAAGCATTTTTGTAGTCGGTCTCTTTTGATAATAGTAGCTATAGGTAGATGTGGGGTTGAAAAGAGTTCAAAACTCAATTATCAAGGGTGATTATGCAGACAACCAATTTTTTCTCAAATATAAATATTGTAGGTGTAGGTTAGTGCTAAGAGCCCTAAGTTTTAGATAACCAAAGACATTAAGGCGAGGGTCGAACACAAGTGAAGTGGGAGAATCTTAACTCTCCATGGGGCCTCTAAAAGATACAAAGCTAAAATTGACAAAGGAAAATAAAAATGGGGGATTCGGCGACGGGTCCCTGAACATTTGACTTTGGTGGCTTAGGTCCACAATCTTTTTTTATATTGTGAGAGGTCCTTTTTCCAAATTTGGAAGCCTACAATGTCTAATTTACCCTTTCTTCAAATCATATCCCATGATTAATGGGATAAGCCATTAATAATGGTTAACTACCATTAAATTAGCCATGATTAATACAATTCCACTAATGAGATTTTCAAATCAATTTCAAAAAAACGCAAATAAGTTTCAAAAAACAAGAAACAAATTTCAAATAAATTTCTAAAAATGAAATAAATTTAAAAAATGCAAATAAAATTCAAAAGAAAGCAAATAAATTTCAAAAAATGAAATAAATTTAAAAAATGCAAATAAATTTCAAAAGAAAGAAAATAAATTTCAAAAAACGAAATAAATTTCAAAAAACGAAATAAATTTCAAAAAACACAATAAATTTCAAAAGAACGCAGATAAATTTAAAAAAACACAAATAAATTTCGAAAAATATAAATAAATCTCAAAAGAAGAAAATCAATTTCAAAAGATCCAAACAAATTTCAAAAGATCCAAATAAATTTCAAAAATATATAAATAAATTTCAAAAAACACAAATAAATTTCAAAAGAGGTAAATAAAATTAAAAAACGCAAATAAATTTAAAAAAAAACGCAAATACATTTTCCAAAACTAAGATAACCCAAATTTTCAAATTAGCGAACAATGTGGCAAAAAACTCAAGTCTTTTTGTCAAAAACTCAGTTAAATTTATTTCAAAAAATACAAATAAATTTCAAAAGACATAAATACAATGCAAAAACACAAATAAATCTGCCAAAAACTCATATAGATTTGTTTATAACTCAGATATATTTGTTCCATAAATCAGATAAATAGCCTAAAACTTGAATAGATTTATCCAGAACTCAGATAAATTTGTCCATAACTCAGATAAATTTGTTCCAGAAGTCAGATAAATATCCAAAAACTTAGACAAATTTATCCAGAACTCAGATAAAGTTTGCAGAGCTCAGGTAAATTTGTTTCAAAAGTCAGATAAAAAGCCAAAAACTCAGATAGATTTTGTCCAAAACACAAATAAATTTGACAAAACTTGTTGCTGCAAGGCACTGCTTCTCGAACTGGGTTCTGGATCTGGGTGCAGCAAGGAACTGCTTCCGGAATCCAGAACTGGCAAGGCGCAGCAACGCAAGGAACATGACCTGAAGTGGCACGTCGCTGGAATCTAGAACCAGTTGTCGTTGCAGAATCCAGAACCTGAACTAAACTGCGCTGGCCCAGAGCTTCTGAATCCTGCCGGGCTTTCCTGGAGTGGGCGGGTCGGACCTGACCTGGGACTGACCCGCAACGGACACAACTTGGTTTATCTTCTTCGATCTTCTCTGTTTCTGCAACAGAGAGACTACAGCGCCCAGACTTCTTCTGGGGTTGTCTTCCGCGGCGACGATGGGCGGGCAGCCAGGCGACGACGACGGCGGAACTCCGGCTACGGCTGCGGCGGTGATAGGCGTGACGACGATCGTGCAGCGATGGGCGACTGTGTGGCGATTTCAGGTTGTCCTACTACAAGGACTAGCAGGCGGCGGGAGCAGCAGGACTATCCCCTTCTCCGGCGCAGGTGACAAGGGGGTGACGGAAGTCCGATCTTCTTCTTCGGAACCGTGACGGAAGTCCGATCTTCTTCTTCGGAGCCGTGCGATCCGAGAACCCAAGTCTGGATTGGATTCTTTGTTTCGCTGCAACTGGGTTCTGCAACTCGATCGTGTACAGTGATGGCCCACCAAGTCCGATGAATCTCAGCCAGAACCCTTCTCCGATGGGTTCTCTTCCGTCGATGGATCTGCTGTGCTGTGAAATCAAGAGATCCCGATGATCTCTTCCCCAGTATTAATCTCAGATGAATTCAAAATTTGAAATTTAAAATTTCAAAATTTTATGCCTAAAACGGTTGAATGGGCAAATCAGTCCTGAAATATGAATGTAGGGACCTCTGGCTGCAAAGTGTCTAATTGCATGGACCAGAGCCCTTAAACAAAATTTGCATGGACTGGAGGCTGGATACATTCCATTTGAGGGACCTTTCGCTAATTACCTCAATAAAAAAAGATCATACGACTTTGATAAGCTTTTAGTTGTGCCTAATTGAGAACTGACAAAGGCATGTTTGACATATAGTGCAAGATAATGTGTAATGGTAATTATATGGATTAGATATTAACGGGCAATCAATCTCATTAATGTTGCTCATTATGTTAGTAAAAAGAGAATGTTCTCCTATGAGCAAATCGCATATTATTCATGTATAGTCCAGCTCGTGCAGTCCACTTACATGTGTGTCTATCAAATATCAATGGGATGAAGGAAGGCAGATGAAAAGTCTCCTTGTATACAAGGGAAGCAATAAAATCTACCCAAACAAATTATCCTAATTGTTGATTTAACAACCTTAAACTTAATGGTGTATTAAGTGTAGATTCTCTTGAGATTCAATCCAACGGGCGCCAATGAAGATTCAATGAGCAAAATTGGTTCTGATGTTAGAACATGTAATGACAAGAGTATCAAAAGTGTTGCATTGATCAAAAGTGGACCAGAGTGGACATCATGGAGCTTATATGAGAACATTTTTCATTAATAGAGGTGGTGAAATAAATAATTAAACCAATATACTGCTCAAAACTGCCACCACTTGTGACTGGATGCGCCTAGCAGCATCATATTAATTTGGCTAGTATTGATGAATGTATATATAATCCACAAATTGCTCTTCTAGCGGCCACTTGATCACTCCACCTGTCACGACCCGGGCCCGAGATCGGACTAATCGGGGCCTAATCCCCGGGTCGCGAATCCAACATACTTACTCCCGTAAATCTCGAATTAACCGAAGTTAAGACGAAGACTCACAAGGGATCTAACATACATACCTGTCAAATGTACATTTTTGCGGAAATATATATATACATTGACAATAGTTGACTTTACATTACAAGTAAAGTTCACATATACAAAAATATAATTCAATGAAGTCCACCACTGCATATTCACAATACAATGCAGGGGACATCTAACTACATCTCAAAATGATATACAAAAACATCTATCAATGATTCACAAAATAATCTCCAAAACATTAAAATCAACGCCCTCCGAGCTACGCCCACTCGGCTAAACCTCCTGGAGGTATCGGATGGGCCTCCTCCGCACGCGGCGCGGCCTCTGCAAGACCGGGAGGGGCAACTGGGCCTGTAATGCCATCAATAACACTATGAACACGACGGTTCAACAATGTATAAACACATTTATGATAACACATGCTAAACTTGTCCTTTATCAATATAACAACTCTAGACAATCACATCTAGGTTAATGCAATATCATGTACAGTGTAGCCCATTGATACTCAATGGCTAAATTTACAAATACAATAGTGTTACTATCATTCAGTTCCACGTCTTCCCAAGGAAGCATTATTCAATTCATTTCGTTTATTTCATGTCATTTCGTTTCATTTGTGTCTCCCTACGGAAGAAACTTAAGCACGAGGCGGAAGGGCAAACCGTTCATAGCCTGGCTTTATTTCACTTTCGTTTAATCAATTTAATTAAGCACAAGGCGGAAGGGCGAACCATTCATGGCCGAGGCTTCAATATTGTTTCAGTTTCCTTACATGGCTTATCAATTCATTGACTTTTCAGTCTATATGTGGGATCTACCAGTGTCTTGATCAGAGATCACTGGCATCACCACGGAGCTCCGGAACACCCCAATCATCTGCTGCAGCAGGATTAATCATTATTCATTGCATTTATTCATTGTTCGGTGGTTCAGTGTATTCATTCATTGTTCGGTGGTTCAGTGTATTCAGTCATTATAGACTCAAGGGGATTAAATGAATCTTTAATCATTCACGGTCCTACTTGTCTCTATTCCAATTTAGACAAATTCTGGGTGTAATTATTAGTTACTAAATGCACGTGTTATTTTCGATGGACATCACATTTTCATTTAATATGTGCATTTAGTCCCCAAAAATTTTCCACCCACAATATCAAAATCCACTGGACTCAAACTGAGTCCCACAATCGATCGGACCGTTAGATCCGATCGATTGGACAAATTTTTGCTTACAATCTCATGTTTGGGCCAGTATCAGGTTCGCTCGAGCGGATCCAAGTTCGCTCGAGCGGACCCAAACAGAACATTCATCGCACGAGCGCACCTAAAGTTCGCTCGTGCGGACACTTTTTCGCGTCAGACAGTAACTGGTTCGCTCGAGCGAACTGTCCAGAACTCCATTTCTGGAACTCCGAACTTCACTCCTTCATTCATTCCTTTCAACCACCCTTTGCATATACATTAAAGGATCCTATGTCCTCTCCTCATTCACCATTTAAACACCAAAATCACTTCTATTCTATCATTAATACACCATAAAATCCATAGAGCTCAACAAATCTATAAAATCTCCATTTCTAACAATAGGGTTTGAGAACCCCTCTTTGGAATTCAAACAAACTTATAGATTAGCATTGAATCATAAATGAACATTTATACTTGCCTCTTAAAGCCTATTAGCAAGAAATCCCTTGATAGCTTGACTTTAAGATGAGAAATCCCCAAATCCAAACCCTATTTCCATAAAAATATGAAAGACACAACCCTATAAGTCATTGTGTTAAATACTACTCCAAAATACTCAATAGGCTTGGAGAATCCTAAGACAAGGTTATCTACTTACTTGTAGGTCCAAGTTCAAGAGGTCTTGAGCTCTTCCCCAAGCTTCAACACTCCAATGGAAGAAACAGTTGAGGAAGAAGATGAGGAAGAAGAAACCTCCTTACAACCACTTGACAAGCCTTCAATCTCCACTCTAGATGGGAAGGAATGGGAGGAGAATGAAGAGGGAAGAAGAGAAGTTGCCTAGGGTTTCTTGAATGAAATGAAGTGGAATGAACCCAAGGGTTCATTTCAATGTTTATAAGGGCATTTTGCAACTAGACCCTCTCTTTCTTTCTTATTTTCAATTTAAGTCAAATAAAAGCTCACTTGAGTCAATACTCGTCGGATGACTTCGAGCCTATTATGAAAGTTAACGTACTCGTCGAGATACACGTGTGGGTATCAAGAGTTTCCGTATTCGACAAAATACGTATAAATCCGTATTTACGGGAAAAGGCCTTGTTCTCTTAGTTTGAGTTTAAAATCTCATTCAATCCATTCAATCCCCTTCATTATCATTTCATTAAGCTTAATTCAATCATTTGAGACTAATCTCATCGAGCTTAGTCATTAGCCATCATTAGCCTCATTAAACGTGACTAATTAGCATTAACTTTAATTAATTAGATTAACTCGGGGCGGGGTCTTACACCACCAAGAGGCATCATGTATAATACTCATTAGAAAAAGCTTAGTTATATGGAGCAAAAACCACTGATATAATCTGAACATATCATATAAGAAAGCCCGTAGGATGGATGAATGGTCAGGATCCTACACAATGTGTAGACTTTCTGTGATTGCTAGGTAACTTCCTATCAGCACAAAGACAGGTCATGCAGAAGTCCAACCAGTTGAAGTTTAACTTTACAGCAGTACCTGTACCTTGCACATTTCCTCTATTCAATCATTTCTAATAAGCATTCCCACACTTGGATTCTGAAGGCCGAAAGATGAAATTCAAAGAAAGGGACTTGAGAGAGGCCTCATCATCAGATGATGCTTCTTCTGTAAAAGCTTTTGGCGATGCGAACAGAAAGCTAGAATACAAATTTTCTTTTACCACGTCCCTCATAAACGTTCCTCTTTCCACTTTAGCCTTTCTAATTAGGAGAGCCTGCATAGCATATCATAGCCCCACTTGCTCAAAGTATATAATTAAACATTAATACTCATGTTGTCTTAATCATTCATTTCAGCTGACTGATCTATGGGGTAATACAATTTACTAAGGGGAAATCATGTGAAAAATATATATATAACTTGTTTGTCCCTTCCTTTCAACGTATTTTGATTATTCAAAAGCGTGGCTACTAGGAGATATTACAAAACACAAATTCACTATATATAAGGCGGCTCCAGCTGATCCATGAACCTAATAAGGTTGTCACCGGTTCGGTTAAATAAATAAAAACAATTGTACTGATTAAAAAAAAAAAAAAAAAGGTCCACCAGCGCAGTTCGGTCAAAACTATGTAAGCATTGGTAAATTGGTTGAACCCTCTGCTAATTATTTAAGTGATTTTAATGAAAAAATCAAGCTTAGATTCTATTCAAATGGATACAAGCAGAGAAACATGAAAACATGGAATAAGATACTGTACATTTATTATTATTATTATTATTTAATGAAAATGTCCCTCGGTGGCGATATCGATCGTTAGCCTCCTTTGCTGGAAATACCCCAAAAACCCCATCAAGATTAACCACTGTCTTTTTCGTCTTCTTCGGACGTTTGGTTGCATGCTGAATTGACGTAAAGTGAGATGAAGATTTCAATCAAAAGAGGATAAAATATAGGAGAGTTACGATGGACACTTGTTTTTAGTTGCTTGATAGATAATCTTTTATGCTTTTTGTGTAAAAAGGAGAATTTCTTTTTGTCATTTAGTGAGAAAAAAAGTTACTCTTTTACATATTTTTCTGAAAAAAAAATTAAATTTATGTGTTTTTAATTTAACCTCCACTTCAAGTCACCCTACATCCAAAAACAGCCACTCAATCAAATTGTACACTCCACAATGTTGCCAACTGTCTGCAAGGCAGTTATATAGAAAATAAATTACTAAAAAGTAATATGATTTTTCTTTACTCCTTTTTCGGAACTTTTCAATTATTCAGTAGTGTCATAACGTTGACCAAATTGCGGCTGAAATATGCTACTCTCGTACAGGGATGAAGGGGGAAAAAGTCCTAAATATCTATAACCAAGGTATGTGTAGCTGACAATAGTGTTAGAATTTGGGACGTCTGGTCCACTTGACCACACGCCCATGTATGGGTCCCACCTCTGGAGTCCAATGCAATTAAAGATTGCTCATTATTTTGGTATTTTAAAAACTCTGATTGGTCTTCAACTGAAATTACTAATATGAGGGATAGTTGTAATAAAATAGGAGTTCCGTGATAAAAAGGAACCATCACAGAGACCTATAAATATATGGGTATAGGGTAACTTGCTTAACTTCAAAAGTTTATTGTTTAGCTCTTTCATTACTTGAGTGAGTTGTAAAACATGAGTGCAAAGGCGCGGAGGCTTGCTCTTCTTCATACACTCAACATTCGATGGAGTTAGGTATGCGTGTGATTCATATATTTTATTAATCAAATCTGACCTGCTAATGGCGATGGAGTGATTAAGGTCAAATATAACAAGTAGTTCATAGATTCTTTCTTAAAAGAAGCAAGCAAAACATGATTCCTAAATTGGACTTAGACACTCTGATGTATCAAGATAGGGATGTACATGGGTCACGAACAAGGTTAACTGAATTCACAACTATGAAAAAAATAAAACAACCCAAAGTATTACTCAGTTTTTATAATTACATTGCTATTGCATCATTTTTTATGTATATAGCCTCTAATTTGATGTATATTTTATCATATTATCATTGGATCTTGAACTATTGGCCGTCTGCAACAATATTTATTGGTTAGATCGCTTTATAAGAGAAATAGCCGGCACCATAGTGGGGTAAACTCAGTGAGTAAATAACTAATTATTCCTATCTTTAACCAATCTTTTTCCTTTTTTAATATTTTCGAACGGAATAATTAAAAAAGAAAAATCCAAAAAAAAAATAATTTTACAAAATACTTTCAAAATCACAACACTGTAATTTTAGGGCATGTTTGTTTCCATTAAAAAAATACATAGGTTTATGTTTTGAAGTGGTTAAAAATGAAGATTAAATGTGTATTAATTTTAAATAATAGCATAAAATAACATTTTTTTAATGAAAATATAGTCAAAAGAAGATTTAAAAATGAATAACTATCCTTATGCCTCATTTTTAAGCACTTGAGAAAATCCATATTCCTATGTGTTTTAATGAAAACAAATAGGCACTTAGAAATTTCAAATTTTCAACTTCTTTGGCATTTGAGGATCCTCTACCTAAAAAAGGATTTTTGGAGAATTTATAAATTCTCTATACATGAATTTATTGAATTCTAATAAATAAACATAGCCTTAATGACGATAATAAATAAAATCAAAGGAAAAAAAATTACACTTCCTCATCTAACCAAACAATACAAAACAAAAGAAAGAGCTTCAAAGGGATGGATTAATTGACCAAGGATCAAGGTTTGTTTTCGAAAGTTAAGAATTTGAAACTATACTACTACATTATCCGGCTCTCTCTAAACCCGTACAAGTTAGTCCTGTCAAAAAAGTTGAGATACCTTCTATTATAATAAAAAAAATTAAAAATAAAAATAAAGAAAGAAAAAAACCCAAAATTTAAAACACCAAAAAAGGAAAAAACCCAAAATATAAAACACCAAAAAAGGAACCGTGGGCTTGCAAACCACCCCCACCCCCACCCCCACCCGTCTCTCTAGTCTCTCCCAGTACAAAACGAAAGCCATTTTCTTCTCACCTGTTCTCACCAAACCACTTACGTGTAACTCGATTAATCAATCAAGGGCATTTTGGACAAACAAAATATCCCTCATTTCTGCAAAACACAGCTCATTTCAATTTCTAAACTTCAGACACGTTCAAACTTCAAACCAACACAGTCCAACTTCCTTCTAAAATTAGGGGCAAAATCGTCATTTAATCCTCTCCACCGCTTTTTCTCTGACACTATTACATATAGACGTGAAAAAAAAAACCATTGCAGTTATTTAGCCAAAGAGAACGAGAGAGAGAGAGAGAGAGAGAACAGAGTGGTCTTGTTGTATCTCATTTGTATTCATTTGAGCAGAGAAAAAGAAAAAGAGACGTTGAAGTTGGTGTAATTTCCTGTAAATGATTCTCTGATTCCTGGTGGTTGGGATCAGAGGGTCGTTTTATCTCTTCTTCTCTGCTCTGTTTTTTTTTTTTTTTTTGGTTGCTTTGCAATGAATTTAAAGGAAGATCAGATTTAGATTCTTTTTTCATGGGCTTGAGCTTCTTGTGATATTGAAAAGAGAAAAGAAGGGATTTTTATAGATTAAATACAAAGCAGAGGACATGGGTGTTTCTCAGAAGGAGGGGAAGATGGAAGGATGGCTGTATCTCATTCGGTCCAATCGTTTTGGATTGCAATACTCGCAGAAGCGTTATTTCGTTCTGGAAGATAATTGCCTCAATTGCTTCAAATCGGTGCCCAGCTCCAAGAAAGAGGTATTATTTTAAGAGATCATTTGAAATTGGAATCATGGGGCTCTTTGTTTCTCTCTGTTTTTCCTTTTTTGTTTTTTTTTTCTATTATCTATGGTGCTTGATGATATGAAATAATCCCATTTTTCAAGTTATTCTGATATGAAAAAAATGCCATTTTTCAAGTTGTTCTTTGAAATATAAGGTTTTTGTGCTAACCCATGTCGATGATGAGGAAATATTAGGTTTATGTGATAACCCATCCTTTTTTTTAATTTTTTTCTGAAAGGCAGAGTGAGTGGAACTGTCTGTTTTTTTTTTTTTTTTTTAACCTCTAGTTTGATTGAGTTTTGGTTAGTTTTATATTGACATTCTAATTCTAGGCTTTGGATTTCCCTCCTCAGCTCCTTCTTATTATTTATGCTCCCTTAATTTATTTAGAGTGATAGGAAAAGGCAGATCTTTGAGCTGCTATGTGTGAGGATTGATAAGAACACGCCATGTTCAAAAAGTTTAATTTACTTTCGAGCTAGAATAATACCTGGAAGAATTCTATATATTCTTAAATCCATTTGTTTGGATTTTTGTTTTTTGGAATAACAGGTTCTGGTGGGAGTTTTTTTTTTTTTTTTTTTGTTCTTTTTCGTTTTTAAAATCAAATTTATCGTCACATAAAAGATTGAATTTCAAGCTATATTTTAGTTGAAGGTGTATGAATTACTGATGTTGTCCAGACAGGTGTTTCTGGTTTTTAGAAGATAGGAATCAGGGGATTGTTAATCCATTTATTTCGGTCTCAGTCTTAAGAGTAAATCATGCTCCAGACCAGAAAGAAGTTTCAGGATGAAAATAAACCTTGTTGCAGAATGAGGTTTTTAGGTTATTTTCCATTTTATCCATTATTGTTTGGAATGCTTTGTGAACTCACAGAGCAAATCCATTGATGTGATAAGGCTTAAAGGAGGATGAGGATGAGGATGGATGGGGTCGATGATGATGATGGAATACTAAGTTGCTAACCATTTTTCATCAATTCTGTTTGTAACTTAATTGATATTAAGTCCCAAGTCAGGTGAAGAGGTCATTGCAATTTTTCTTTTTTTATTATTTGTGATGCGTGTACAGATTGTTGTGATATTTCGTAGAACCTCACAGTGCATCCTTCTGTGTAACTAATTTGTGTCAAGGTCCGGTGGCTTCCAGCCTTTATGCAGGATTTTGTTGAACTCCTTAGTTGGCCTTGGTCTGTATTCATACAGTCAGCTAGTTGTTGCTGATCAGCAGGCATTACTTGTAGTAGTAATTGTGATACTAGAACAATTCCAACAAGAGCCATTTACCATTGACATCATATTGCCTGAGAATTGCCATGTCAGAACATAGCTACTGGCATAGAAACAGGTTCTGGAAACAGTATTAGAAATACCTCACTTATAAACACTACCGCAAAACTCAAGCAGACATGAAGTGGATCTATATCCAAGGAAACATGTTTCCTAACAACTATTGGATAAGATAAACACAGGCAGACATGCATGTCTTACACAGCCATCTGGGAATTTGGATGGAAAGGAACAAAAGAACCTTTGATAGGAGGTGCTTGGTTGGGGGCCCACTGATGGAGAAACCAAATCAAGACTCACACTTGTTGAGGGCCGATAGTGAAGCGTTTTAAAGGTTTTTCATATATCAACTTGGAGAGAGTGGAAGTGATTATTAGTTGGCTAGTTCCATCTTGGTGATGGCAGCCCCAGCACTGGGTTGTTGGAAATTCAATACTGATAAAAGCACAATAGGGAGTCTGGGGCCTTTAGAGCTGGAGATAATGAAAAGATGAAACAAAATAGAAGGCGAAGCTGATAACCATATGGTGGGGCCCACCTGGCTGCATGCCAAGCATGGTGGTAAAGTGGATGGAAACTCTTGATGTGAATTAGGAGTGGGTAAAAAAAAATGCACCCCTATCCGGCTGATATTCACTACTTAATCACAATTCTTTTGCTTGTACAAATGTTATGTAGATATAAAATTTTCAGTAATTCAACAGTAAATACGATAAGATTGGGATTAATTTTCTGTGTACTGATGCAAGGCCCAGTAGTAGGTGTGTGTGAAAAGCCAAAGGGTCCAGATTGATGCTAGGCGGTGGGTCCCACATAAGAGTTCCTATGAGCTATCAACTAGGAACTGTTTTCTTCTGGAGATTTTAATGTGCCTTTTCATTTGTGTGTTCAGTAGAAATCCTAGCCACTATAGTGGAAGGGTTGAGGCTCTTCACTTGTGCTTTTGCAAGTCCATTTATAGTGTTCAGATGGAAGAAGCCAAACTAAGGGCACCATACAATGGCAATTCTGTTTTGTAGTTAATGGGATAAAAAATATTGGTGTCCTTTGTGGTTTTGGAAGGTTTTTTTTTTTCTCCTTTGAAAGGTGGCTCTGGAAAGGTCTTTACTCTTTAGGTCTTCTAGTAAAAAACAAGGTCTCATGAAAGGTCCTAGGTTTGGATCATATTCTACAATCTCTGTACTATGAAGTTGAAAGTCCCCATTTGCTAGTTCGTGCTTATACTAATGTGCAGGGACTATGACCTTTCATTGGTTGTGATGTAACAGAGCCACTCAATGTGTGCATTTTATTTATATTTCTTCTAGTTCAGTCTTTTAATATATCCATGGAAACCATTAGTAAGTGTACAAAATTCTATTTCTTGATAAGCACTTGTTATTTTAACAGGATCCTATTAGAAGGGCAGCTATTGATACCTGCATACGTGTCACTGATAACGGGAGAGAGAGCATTCATAGAAAGGTATGAACACTACTGGTGCTACTTTATCAGGGAAGATGTACTTGTTTTCCTAGCAATTGAATAATGATTTTTGTCCGTTTCATTTTTTTTTTTTTTTTTTAATTTGGTTCTAAGTTTTGCTGCCAAGTTATACACGTTTGCTGGCAATCTGCAGGTATTTTTCATTTTTACACTTTACAATGCTTCTAATCACAACGATCAGCTTAAGGTGTGGTAGTTTCTATCTTAAAATGGCATTTACCTTTTGGCTAGTTCTTGCTTCTTCTATAGTCAGCAGCTCATGAGCTCTTAAACATTGCAGTTAGGGGCCACGAGTTCGGAAGAAGCAGCAGGATGGATCTGTTCCTTCAAAGAAGCTGCATTAAAGGTTCGCAACTGCAACAACAACCTTCCACATAGATTTCTTTTATCGGTAGTCCACATAGATTGTTTCAGTTGGTTTTTTCACAATGCATTCTAAAGTAAATGCCAGCAATTTTAAATATTGCTTTGCCAAATGTCAATTGCAGGAGTGTTCAAATCAAGGAGTGAGTGGTGTTGCTTGTTCCAAAAGGAAATGGAAGTATTTCAGGTAAGTTGAGGTTTTAAACAACTGTACTCCCTTTTTCGAAAAATAAAAAATAAAAAAAAATTGCACTTTAAAAATCTATCTGTGATTTATTTGTTTTCACCAAGTGACTGAAAAATTGGCAGAAGATTTCATATTACAATAGCCATTAAAGTATTTCTCTTTGCAATATCTTGCATGATATTTTCTCCTTTTTTATTTAATCTTTGATTGCAAGAATGTATTAAGGTAGACTAACAGTGCTGTTAATTTTTTGTCAGACTATATGCATTTATTATTGTTCTTAATATCTGTGGGCATAGTTTGTTCACTGATACCACTGTGCCAGTGGCTAATATTCAGTCATCTTAGTGGATGGGTAGTGATAAGAGATAATGTTGGTTTTTTTTGTTATGGGTGTCAGGTGTAAATGTTTTAGCTGTTTATTCTACAAACTGTAAGACATCATGTACCGTATATGGTCTGCTTTGATTTTGAAATTGGCAACTCATAGGAATTCTGTTTTGACAGGTTGGACAATAGTAAACGGACAAGCCGTATGGACTCCTTTGGTAAGATTGCTATTAATCGTTTCTCTATTTTCATGTGACTTAGGCACTTACTTCAGATACGTGAGCCACACATAAAATTTATCTATTTTCATTCTTTTCAGTTCTATTTCAATATCCAATGACTTTTATAAATGCCAGTACATAGACAGACTTCTTGGAGCCACAGAAAATATACAGGTCAATGTTAAATAAAACAAAAAATGGAAAAAGTTAAATTAACTTCTTTTCTTAACAGCAATATTGGTATGCTAATGCATGTTAAAGAGAACTTTTTTTTATTAAAATGAAATGTCCTTTTTTGCTTAAAGAGTGCACCCTCAAAATGGAAAATTCTTGTTACAGAACGACTTTTCTTTTTATTTTCAATCAACCAAGATTTGAAGAGATTTATTGATGCCGTTCTTGTAAACTATTTTGATAAGCTTCTCAGTTCTATAATTGGTTTTGCTTCTTATGTAGTGCTTAGCCTTGCAAAGCCTGTTACAGTTTTAGTCCATTGAATCTTATTTCTACTGATTAAGAAGAGTAAAAATATAAATCTCTTGCAAATAAAAGTAAAAATATAAACCTCTTTCAAATCGTACTTTTACTTTCGGTTGTTTGGAATGCCTTACTATTCAGCTTCGCCTATTTTCTAGACTGGACTGTTGGTTCATCTGCACATACTGATCCAATGACATCTGATGTTGTTGCACCTTCTCCTTGGGCAATATTTGGCTGCCAGAATGGTATTTTTTTTTTTTTGAAATTCCTTTGATCTTAGATCAGCTAAATATCGATACTTAGCTTTGTAAGTTAATGCAGGTTTACGGCTATTTAAAGAGGCAAAGGATGGAGATTCCCATGGAATAGTATGTACCATTTATTATATATATAGGTAATTGATCTATTACATTTTTAATTTTCGCTGAAATGTGCTTCCATCTTCAGCATTGGGATGACCATCCAGCCATAATGGCAGTAGGTGTTGTTGATGCAACTTCAGAGGCCATTTTCCAGACAATAATGTCGCTTGGTCCATCAAGATCAGAGTAAGACTGATGAATCTTTCATTGCATTGCTAGTTCAAAGCTTTGATACGTACACATGTTTTCTTAATTCCAGTACTTATTCTACAGATGGGACTTCTGCTTTTCACGAGGTAGTGTGGTTGAGCACCTTGATGGTCATACTGATATTATTCATAAGCAGTTAAAGGGCGATTGGTTACCTTGGTCAGATTCTGAAACTCTTTTAAGCTTCTAATACAATCAATAATTTGGTTCTTAAGTAAAGGTTTTGAGCCTCAACCAAGCAAAGTATACTGAGGTGTTGATTTTGATACTTGTGGGTTCAATTTTTGGTTACGCGGACCATGGATATGTTGTTGTGCTGCAATATGGATGGGGAACCATAAATTTTCCCTTTGGGGGGCCACTGTAAATTGAAAACTTCTTGAATGGGCCAATGTAAAAAATCCATAAAAAATTGCTTTAATTTTTTATAATGTAAAATTTTCCTTCATATACAAGGGTTTTTTTATAATTTTTTTATAATAATAATAATTTATTTATTTATTTATTATCTTTTGGTTGTGGGGGGGGGAGGGGGCGCACCTAGTTCCGCCCATGGGGAACACCCCAAAAATGTTACAATTTGAAATATCCTAAGTAACACAAAATCTACTTATAAAATGCCCAAAAAGTGAAACACTATGATCGTCAAATCTGGGCCAATTTTGAGTCATACCCTGCCTATCAGCCAAACCAATGAAAAACAGGCCCCACTTGTATGGTAATGAATGTTTTGGAAAACGAACACCTCCTTCACCTGGAGCCCCACAATTCCTTTCTTAGAATCTGTATCAACTATCAATAACATATGTAGTTGAATTCTTTAACTTTAACAAGCCATGGGTAGTATGCAGGGGAATGAAGAAAAGAGACTTGCTTTTGCGGCGATATTGGAGAAGGGAAGATGACGGAACATATGGTAGTAGCTTTATTTAAATTCCAATATTATCTATGCTTGAGACCTTGTCCGAAGTTGACTCTATCTTCTTCTTCTTTTTCTTTCTTTTTTTTTTTCTTTTTTTTTTGGCACAGTAATTTTATACCATTCCGTGTTTCACAAGAAGTGTCTACCTCAGAGGAGCTATGTCCGGGCCTGCCTTAAAAGTAAAGTAATGTATGCTTTTTAAGTGTTAAAGTAATTGCTGCTTTTCCTTATGGTACCCCCCGCCCCACACACACACACATACAAAAAAAAAGAACAAAGAAAAAACCACACCCACCCACGAAAAGGAAAAAAAATAGAGACATAAAAAACTGTTTTCCTTAAAGCAAAACAGAAATAATACAGGTGGACCCACCTAATTTGTTGCATCCATGATGGGACCCATCATATAAACAGATTGGGCATCAAAAGGTTAACATCAATTATGTGCACCTTCTTGTGCTGAGCTATGGTAAATTATAAGTTGCACAGGCTATTCTTTCTAACTTCTAAGTCATGGGAGTATGCATATGGCAAAGATGTGGAGAGCAAGGGAAAAAAAAAAAACTCAGACTCGGGACCCGACTCACTCAAGGCTGAGTCAGAGTCGAGTTGGCCGAGTTGCATGGGACTCAGCCAAGTCTCATGGGACTCGGCCGAGTCCCATAATTCAAGTTCGAGTCCTATAAGACCTAACTTGTTTATGCATATGGCAAAGATGTGGAGAGCAAGGGAAAAAAAAAAAACTCGGACTCAGGACCCAACTCACTCAATGCCGAGTCCAAGTCGAGTCGGGAAAGTCGCATGGGACTCAGCCGAGTCTCATAATTCAAGTCCAAGTCCCATAGGACCCGATTTGTTTGTGGCCGAGTCTGTCGACTAGGACTCGGCCAATTTTTTAATCCATGGTGGAGAGTTAAAATTTGTTTACATAAAAATGAAATTTTTTTTTTTTTGCAGGTGGAGGATACGTGATATCACCCATTAACCGAGGGAAACAATCAGTTGTGAAGCACATGCTTGCAATTGATTGGAAATTCTGGAAGTCTTACCTGTTACCTTCATCTGCAAAGTCTATAACCATCCAAATGCTAGGAAGAGTCGCGGGTACAGTTTTTCTTTGAAAATTTTACCGTACACTTACATTTATATTTAGATATGCCCTCCCTCTTTTCAAATCTCAAATAATTCCCTAGAGGTGTGTTGCACTTGCTGTAAGTTCGAAAAATGAATGAAATGCCCATTGCGGTAGGATATTGCAGCAGTATGTGCGATTTCTAAAAAAGAAACATCTTATAAGGAGACTTTTGATGGGGTTTTAAGTGGGGCTCATAAGGATTTGATCCATGGTGTTTATGAGAGACTTGCAGAGGAAATGGTTTGTTATTAGTTGATTATGATAGGGCCCGCCAATCAAAGATGATTTCTAAGCAAACATGGAAAAAGAAATAGTTTGGGCCCATCTAGGTACCAGAACAAGTTTGGTTTGAACATCGTCCGTGGTGTAATCAGATCTTACCCGGTATGTGTTGAAGGTAATGGACTGGTTGTATTTTTTCAGAAAGGTCTATATCTGAACCCATGTCCAATTGAGGGCTGGGATAGGACCCTGAATCAATTAACTCTTGGAGGGCATTTTTGCATTTTTATTTGATTTCTAAGCATGTTTTATTTGTGCTCATGTTAGTGGATCAAGAAGCTTAAAATAGGTCTAGCTCTAGTATACCCAATTCTTCAGTGGAGTCATTTTTCCTTTCTAATATGTTTTTTTAATTATAATACTTATGTAATCATTGATTTGAGCCTCCAATCCAACAAGTAGAATCCCTCTTATCCAATGGGTAGAATCTCTCTATGCTAAATTCTCTTTTTATCTAACTTTTGTGTGGTCAAGCAAGAAGTCTTGATTTTGGAAAATAGGGAATTTTCACAAAGGTATAAAACTTTTGCCTAATTTTCAAAAGAGTACATGAAAATTTGAATATTTCAAAAGAGTAGAAAAGCTTTCCATATTTCTTTCAATCAAGCACTCACCAGGAAAAAAGTTTAAAAAATGATATAAATACCCTTATGTCATTTTTCAAATTTTCCCTTTAATAAATCATTTAAGAGAAATGATCAAGTCCAACCCAAATGACCTAGTGGGGCCCACTCCCAATCAAAATGGTTGTTTTTGAGGAGGAAAAGGGTTAACAAAAGGCAAAAACCTGTCATGAGGGAAGGGCATTTTGTCATTTTAAACCTTTTTTTTTTTTTATGGAGAGGACTTGATTGAAAGAACTGTGTACAGCTTTTTATACCTTTTTTTAAAGATCCAAATCTTCATGTACTTTTTTGAAAACGAGCCAAAAGTGTTATACATTTTTTAAAATTTCCCAAAAAATCATATGCAGTTGAAAAACATAGATTTGTAATTCTGTAAAGCCAACTTGGAGTAGAGAAATGTGAGAAAAGCAATACACAAATAGGGAAGAAAAAAGGCTGGTCCAACATATTGTAATATCCCACGACGAGGGGGTTTGCAGTGATTTTTCCCATATACAGCATGTACAACACTTCTCTGGAGAATTATTTGAAATTTGACCAGCTAGCTAGAGGGCATATCTAATTCTAAAAGCAAGGGTATGGTCAAAAGCCCTTTTTCATTTATCCATTCAAAGTCTGATATTTGCGCTGGAGTCTTTTGATCATGGTATATGAAGCATTTTCTATTTTCCCTTTGCAGCACTGAGAGAACTTTTCAAGACCAAAATAGGCAACCACTCGTGCTCTGAGTGTTCATCGGGTGAATTGGCGAAAGAGATTGGGTTGCCACAAAATGAAAATGAGAGCATCAAGGCTGAAGTTCAACAACTGGAAGAGAGAAGGCATATTGAGGATCCAGCAGCCGTAGTGGAAGCATCACCCACCAAATGCTCGAGTCTAGGTGGGTCTTTTTTGCAACTGAATGATGCAGCTGATGAATTTTTCGACGTTCCAGAGCAATCAGAGTACGACTTATCTGAGACTTCGTGGTCTTCCGATTCAGGAAATGAAATGCAGTCACAGGTATTTTCCAATCAGATACTTTGCTCATTTCTAGTCCAGGGTTGGATTTTTTTCTTTCAACTTAGACCTTAACTTGGCAACTGGTACTTTGTTTCAGAATTAATTAACTCCATATTTCATGAAAACCTAATTTCAGAAAAATGTGATTGAGGAACCAAAACTTAATAATAAACAAACAGTCTGGGCTCAATATTAATAACTTAATAACCGTCAAAGTCTTGATCAAGTTCTGGAACAATCAGGAAGTTTTGGAACAATTCTTTCAGCATTGGACTACAGATCCTGGCTTTAAATTCTCTATATGTTCTAATGGCGCATCTAGAAAATATCAAAATGTCGTATAAAAAAATTATACCTAAGTTGTTATAGGCTTTGTTGTCGGAGCCTTACAATCAGGGTTCAAAATCGCGGCCGTTACCGTTACATAACAGCCGTTATGTAATGGTAACGGCCGATACCACGACGTTATATTGCATATAACGCCCGCGATATATAACGGGATAAAATATCGTCAAAATATCGGATTATAACGGCCGAAACGTTATAACGGCCGTTATATTGTCTGACAGTTTTTTTTTTTTGAAACACGTCTGATGCCTTCTTCTTCCACCCTTTTCATTCTTCTTCCTCCTGAGGGTTTCCTAAGGCTACTTAAGGGCTGCTACAACTTCTAAGGCATGGAAAACCTTAAATCTAAGCTACTTTTGGGTGGATTTGTATGTGGGGAAAGCTAATCAAACTCAAGGGACCTCTTTGGTAAGCTCCTTTTTTTTTTTTTTTTTTTTTTTGGTTTTTTGGAGTTCTTTTCAAGATTCAACATCAAAATAACTTAGAGATGGTTGAAATGTGTTAGATCTATACTTTTGGAGCAAAAAAATTCAAGTTTTAACTCTTTTTGTAATATTTTTTAGTTTTTCATTATTTTAATCCGAATTATTTTAAGTTTTTTTTTTTTTTTTTAAAAGATTGTGTAATACATGGACCAAAGGCTTTATATTGAGTTAGATATGATGTTACTCACTAATTTTTCCCTAGATCTAGTGTTTTAAGGTGTAGATCTAGATTTTTTTATTTTAAAATTTTGGGGCTTTTCTTGATATCATTTACATTTTTTCAAATTAGTGTTCAAATGCATTAATAATGTGTTAGTTTAAAATGGCACAACAACCTTATGGGCACTATGGGAGTGGAGGCTTTGTAACACAACAATTTGGTGCCTTCTACCCTTCAGGGCCCGTTTGGCACTTTACTAATACAATTAAAGTCAAATAAAGTCTCCATTTTCCAGACAAGATGTCACATCAAATGCACTTTATTCAAAACTCCCTCCATCTTTTTCATCCAAAAAGTCAAAAAACAACTACCTTTATACACTAAAATACAAAAAAAACTCCACCTTTCCATACAAAAAATCAAAAAGATTCCATAACAAACAACTAAAAATAAAATACCATCGTAACCCACCTATATTTTATTCTTTCTTCAAAATCAACTTTACTTGACTTGACTATATTAATAGAGTTACCAAACTGGCCCTCAAGTAATTATGATGATGATGATAATATCGAGCCAGGCCGCCACTCATTCTGGCATTAGGCACATGCACTAACTCTATTAGTATTTATTGCTTGCTTGTAGACTTTAAATGTTTAACACTATTAGTTTGCCCAAAATTATGGTTGCATTATGTCAATTTTATAATATTTCAGCTTATTTTAGTATATAAATCGATACAGCAATGATACAGGATATTATAACTTGAGGGGACCGTTATTTTGCTTTAAAGTGTGTACTAATGGAAAAAAAACATTATTTTCTTTCATTTTATAATATTCTGGATTTTTTGGATATTTTTTCGGATTTTTTTGGGGTCAAATAAAAATTCGTTCCGCAATGGGCCGCAATGACCGCGAACCGCGACGCGATGACCGCGAACCGCGATTTTGAACCCTGCTTACGATGGATCATTACTTATAGAATGGTTTTGAGTTTTATGCGCAAATCCTTTCTAAGAATCTTATCATGTTTATTTATTTATTTTTGTGAAACTTGGAATCGCATGATAATCAAATTTGTGACGCGACCCCTTTTGTACAAATTGTAACAGATTTTGCTTAAAGCATTCTAAACCCAAATAATATCTTCTTTTACTTGTATAAAGCTATTATAAAAAACTTAGAGAGAGAGAGAGAGAGTCTATATTGGATATTCAGGTCCTTGGGTATGAAATTCACGAACCAATATTGGATATATTCACGAACCAACAACAACAACACTGACAGTCCATACTCAACAAGAAAGATCCACTCATTTTATATTTGTGTGACATATTTCCTGATGAGTTAGGTATTTTTTGGTCATGGTCCATTCATGAGCTGATCATCCTGGATCTTCAAAAAGAGTTGTCACCTTTACCTTTCTTGCCGAAGGAAAACCCCTTTTTGTTGTTATGACATTAAGAATGTATTTTTCAGACAGATTGCATTTGGTTCCTTGCCTTGGTTGTAGAGATCATTTTCCTCTCATTCTAGAATTCTCTTGAAGTCTCTTTCCAAAGTTCCGCTCACTAATTGACAGGGACCCAAGCTCATGCTAAAGTCCTTCCCCACACACATATGGAAAATGCTCCTGTGCATCTCTCTCACGGTACCATGTGTGACAGATGTAGGCCCCACTGATCATGGAGGGGATGGAAAGATCCATATGGATAAGCATCAAATATCAAATTTGAAGTCAATATGATGCCCCAACCCCTTGGTATGTGGCTCTCAAGTTTAATGGCTTTATATAAAAGAATATATGTTTTGACCCTCAATCCCGCGGCCCAGTCCATCCAGATGGGTGCTAACCCAATAGACACAATATAAATAGGGGGGATAGGTTTGATGGACTTTTTGGATCAGTGCCCATGTGGGCTCCACATGCTGTCTCGCACTGCGAGATAGATGCGCAGGAGCATTTTCATGTATATAATACATATACATACATACACACATATATATGGGAAATTCTCAAAAACTCCCCTATTGAGGGGAGTTTTTGCCCCTATCTATTAGCCAATGATTTAAGAGAATCTATAAAATATCCACAGTTTTAGGAGAATATTTAGAAGAGAGAATGGATAAGTGTACCATTAATGACACATTTCACGCTTTCATTGGCTAAAAGAGGGGCTTTTTTTTTTGTGAAAAACGCACGGGGAGTTTTGTAGCGTTTCTCTCTCTCTCTCTCTCTATATATATATATATATATATATATATATAGAGAGAGAGAGAGAGAGAGAGAGAGAGAGAGAGAGAGAGAGAGAGAGAGAGAGAGAGAGAGAGAGAGAGAGATTTTCTCCTGTGGGCTCCATAAGGAGAGTCATGCATGAAACCTCGCATTTAATGCAAGGGCCCACCTCTGCATTAATAGTAGAGATGGAATTTCGCACGGCTCTCTTTACAGAATCCTTTGGGAGAAAATTTGGCTGTATACATCCATGCCTTAGTAGTCTACTCTCCATGAATTCACATAAGCAAAAAAATTTACTTTCTGGTGGCTTCATTTTTATACAATTTATGCGTCATGACCAATGCATTTTTTTAAACTCATGTTTATGTTGTATAAGTGGCCGCTGGGATTTCCTTTCCCCAGTCAAGTTATAATTTATTTCTAAATCTAATCTTCTCTCCTTGATACAATCAATGTAGGATCTCCGCCATCCCAAACTATCAACAGCTGCTGTTTTTGTGAGAAAATTACATGATCTGGCAGGTTTGTTATGAATAAGCAAAACAATTTTAAAAAATTCAACAAAGAAAGATTTCTTGAACTTAGTTGTTCTCTTGGGCGGTATCTTTCTCGGATGAAATGATGTATCTCTGATTACTGGATGACACACCCATGTTGCAGTTCAAAAGAGGGGTTACATGGATTTACATGAGGCAACAAGGGAAGATAGCATGTCATGTAGATATGGAGCTACTCTTCCAAAAGACCCGAGTTGTACTTCTCTCTGTAGTTGGACAACGACAGATCCTTCCACATTTTTGATCCGGGGAGACAATTATCTGGAAGACCATCAGAAGGTGCCCTTTTGTTCTTGCAATTGCTTTGATATTTAAATAACACTTCACTTAATGGAGAAATTACTTTTTATATTGATTTAAACTGGCAGTTACTTTCTAAGGATTAATGAAGGGGGAAAACAGATAAATAAAGGGGGCTCTCCATATACAAGGGAGGCATCATCACCACCATCGTCAAAGCTTTGCTCCATCTGTCTGTGGTTTACATCATGTTGGATGCCTTATTTTCTTAAGTGGGCCTTAGGTTCTCTTTTGCCATATTATCTTGATCTCGTTGCCGCAACTTGAAGTTGTGGGTTTGAGTCATGTTGTCATAACACACACAGGGCCAAAGGTTGGAACCATAGTCACTTTTCCCCAATCCAGTTCCTTTGGGTTTTCGGATATGCAGGGCCGCTTTTTCCCCTAATAAAGCGAACATATGATATGTTGCTTAGCAGTGGTCACATATTCTGATATTTGGAACCATGAAGCTACATGATCCGAATTATACTTCCGTGCTGCCCCAAATGCATGTAGGAATAGATAATCATCCATTTTGCAAAAAATTACGTAATCTGATTTCCATTTATAGTTCTGAATACACATAGGATCAGTAATCATCGATTTTGCAAAATAATGTGATTGTAAATGTTTCATTTATGGTAAAGATGCAAATGAGCTTGGTTATGTCTTAGCCAATGCATCACAAGGCCAATTCTTTGTATTGAAACAAATTCTACTCTCTTGCACTTTTTATTTGTTGGATATAGTTTTTTTTCTCGTAAAAGAATGATGACGATGCATTCAGTGAAGCCTCAAAGGAACCAAAAGACAATGATATACTGTCAGACACTGCTATACTGTAGTCCTGTACGAATTGAAGGGGACATCGAATAGTGGGTGTTTTTAGATGTACCAGGGCATGCATAAACACCATAAGCATAAAGGAATTTGCAAGAAGAAACAATGGAGAGGAGTGAGGACAAAGAAAGAAATTCACTGTTGCTCATGCCAAAAGACTGTCGACTGTGGAATGATCCTCACAGTCGAGTGGAGTACACTATATAAAGAAGAAAAATCCCAATCAAATCTAATTTCTAATATCATCTGCTCATCTCTTAAATCATTATTTTCTTAAATCTAGGATATTGATTTATCCTAATAGATGGCTAATTGTGGAAGAAAATCAACTTTCCAGTGGAAGTGTGACGGCCAAGAGCTTCTTGGAGATTTCCTTCCAAGAGACTCTCATGGTCCACCTGATGGGATGGTGGGCCCTGCCTATTGGCCATACACCCTTGGGCAACCCAGATGGGGCTTGGCCAGTCGGGTTTGGATCTGGGTCCCATTTGGGCCCAGTAATGGTGTCCCAAAAATCATGCAGAACAGCCGCCTTTTCTGTGTTTTTTTAATACAAGCCCCCGGAATTGTTCTGTAATACTAAAATAGCTCCTGATAGTGTGTTTTAAATCATATTGTTCTGTAATACTAAAATAGCTCCTGATAGTGTGTTTTAAATCATATTTTGGGGCTATTGTGGGTCCAATCAAGGTCAGGCAATCGCACATGGGATCACATGTGCTCAATCATATGCCTCCATATATGCTAATGCCTGCTTTATTTCACGATCTTCAATCTCAATTGGGCTATCTGCATCAGATTACCAACTTATTTTGGACATAATGAATGGTTTATGGTGCAATCATGTTCTTGCTTTCTTTGCTATTATTTTACTTCCTTCTATTATTTTGCTTCCTTATAAGTCATTGACTTGATCATTATATAATTTGATTTTCCATTCATTAGATCAAGGCCAAAGGTACCTTGATGCAAATGGTTGCAGCAGATTGGCTAAGATCTAATAAGCGAGAAGATGATCTTGGTGGCCGTCCAGGGAGCATTGTTCAGGTTAATTTATCAATCATCCATTGCTTCTCAACTGAATGATATTTTTCATGCTACTTCTGTGTGTAAATTCTGTTCTCAAAAGGGAAGTTTTGAGTCATGCAGAAATATGCAGCGCAGGGTGGCAATGAATTTTTCTTCATCGTCAACATACAGGCAAGCTTGATGATCCATCTCTCTATAGTTTATTCACTATCTTTTCTTGAATTTGTGAAACCGGTAGTCTGGGTTATTAAAATAATATTTTGAAACTAAGATCATGTTATTAAAGACTAAAGCAATCATTATATCTTTTGTATTTTATCCCTGATACATACTATTGTGCATGTAATTACCCCATGGTTCACAAAGAGGCACATCTTTTACTAAATAAAGGCTGTTTCTATAAGCAATTCTTATTGTTAAAATACTTAATGGCTGCTGTTTTTTTTTTTTTTTTTTTTTCTCTTTCAAAGAATGTGTGAATTCAACCAATTTTACCTGGTGGATATAACCCCCAAGGGAAACCCATTGCTCTAAAAGGTCATAAACAAATCATCAAGGTTTCGATTACACTGTTTCTAAGCCTTGGAGTTCCATTTCTTTCTCCCTTCTATTAATTTTTTTTCCGCTTTCTGTTTCCTCATTGCATAATGGTTATTACAACTGTATAACCGTTACAACCACTGACTATTATAAGGTATCATTGTCTCAAATATATTGCTTTACTATAGTGGGGTCAGTAATCCATTAAGCTTTTTCTCCGGATTCTGTTTATAGTTGAGTAGAGATTCCCACTTTTTTTTTCTTTCTTTTTTTTTAATTTATAAAATACTGTCTTCCCTAATCCCGATTTTATCCTTAATCAGGTTCCTGGTTCAACAACATACAATCTTGCATTGTATTATATGATGGATAAGCCTGTGGAAAGTGTTCCCCTGCTAAATAATTTTGTCAATGGAGATGACACATATCGGAATTCAAGGTTCAAGCTCATACCGTATATTTCAAAGGTGTGTCTATTGTTTAGAGATTGATCCACTTCTATTTGTTTCATATCCAAGTTTAGTTCTTATTTTGTTCTTCTATGTGTTCTCAGGGATCTTGGATAGTAAAGCAGAGTGTTGGGAAGACAGCATGCCTGGTGGGTCAAGCGCTAGAAATAAATTATTTCCATGGGAAGAACTACATAGAGGTATAAACTGGAAATAAATTAGCACTCCTTTTTTTTCACCTTAGTATTGAACACATAGAACTTTGTTTTACTTACCAAACACACTTCATGTCAGCTAAATGTGGCAACACTGCCACACACCGATGATTGTGTCACGTTTAGTTTTGACTATAGGAAAACAAGAAAGCTTCTAAAATTTAGGAATATCTTAGAGCCATGCATGTGGGTAAATGGCTAAAAAACATAGTAGTGCAATGACCCTTTTGTGTATGTTGGCAATGACATTTATATTAGTAAAAACCACTGAATAGAAACGACTGAGAAAGAGGTAGGGAGGATCCAAGTACAAGCATTCCTCTCATCTCTCCTTCAGTGATAGAGTCAGCAAACTCATTAGTCTCCAAAATAGTTATGAGAAAGAACAATATAAGATTGCTTATAGCTCCTAGCATATTAAAAAGAGTTGAGGATTTTCCTAGTTTTCTTTGTTTGCTTACCTTTCTTGGTGAACTTCTCAAAGTCAGGGTAAATGTTATCCCAAAATAGAAGAGCTAAATACTACCTAAATCATACAATGGGTTCTGGATCCTCATTAACAATATTTGAGAGCTTCCACAAGAAAGGTTCTGCCAAGCTTGCACAATTTTTTGCATTTTAAAAATTGCCTCAGCAATTAGCATTCCAACATAAGGAAAGTGTCCTTATTGTAGATTGGAATCAAGTGCACAAGATTTTTACTCCTTTCCTTTTTTATTTATGTATTTGAAATTGGTCTTAATCCAACTTGAAATATGTAATTTTCAGCTTGGAATCGATATTGGCTCATCCACTGTGGCAAGGGGTGTAGTCAGTCTTGTCCTTGGTTACCTGAGCAATCTGGTCATAGAAATGGCTTTCTTGATACAGGTAAGACCTCGCACCTTCAGAGACTTTCAGGCATTCTTATTTATCCATGTAACTTCTAAAATCTTTCATCATGTAGCTAAATTTGTCTTTTAGTAAAGTTATCTACAAACTGCACTGACATCTTTGTACTTATTCATCAAATACAAATGGCAAAGAATTTCTATGCTCAGCATCACTTCATTGTGTTATTAAAAAGGTGTTTATCTTAGTTAGTCATATTGACAACTAATCAAATCCTCTTCTTCTCTAAACCCTAGTTTCTCATTTTACCATGTCATCCTCAAAATCAATTGACAGAGATCTAGAGCTACGAACCAGAAAAGTATCAATAGACCAAAATGATTAGAAACATCAAACCGCAGGCATTTTACCATTGACCATCGATGAGGTTGCCCCTGCTGTTTGGTCATTGCAAAATCTTGATAGACATCCCCAATTTTACAGCAGTCAAAGAGCTTACTAATTGTTATCCAGGCCCTCTCTGTTATTCATCTTTGTTAATAGTTTTTTTTTAGCCTTAGACCTTGGATGTATCCTGTGCAGGCAAATACTCAAGAGGAGCTTCCAGAATTCCTCCTCGGGACATGCCGCTTAAATCATTTGGATGCCTCGAAATCAATTTTAGTGAAACCTTGATTTTCCCATATGCAAGTTCTCTTCTAGGGGGACCAAAAAGGTGCCCACACCAAATACAAAAGAAATTGCGACGGAGGCAGATTGTAAGCTGTCCATTGATCAAGCTGCCTTGGTAATTCTTTCTCGATCAGATCGAATTGTACAGAAAACCTGCAGCAACATAATTTCCATTGATTCGTCTTTTTTCATGATAGTAGTTACAGTAGCTCTATTGTTAATATTCCTTTTAAGTAGAGGTCATTCTTCGGGGATAAATGATTTTATAGTGTCTTTTGGTGATACAAGTGAGCAAATTTTTTGTGCTGGATCAGTAACTCTCTGTTTTTTACTGGTAATCATCATATCATTGAATTTGATTCTACAGTTCTGAGTTCAAAGATTATTGAAACTAAGAATTCTTCCTATTTATGACGAGGACATGTGTGAGGTGAGGACGTGTGAGAAATTCAAGCCAATGGCTGGTGGGGACAATATCTGTGGTGCTGGGTTTGTGGGAAGAAGTGGGCACACAATTCAGCGCTCAAATTTGGTGGGTTGGATTGTTTGACTCGCTTGATTTTGGATATGAGCCCCTCCTATTGAATGGCTAGGATCTCTTCTAGAAGGCTTACTAAAAGGAAAACTCCTCTGGTGTGTGATTTGACCAAGTCACTCAGGTGTGTGTGGGAGGATCTCACCGACTTCATGAAACACTAAAACGTATTTATGTATTAGCCGTATATAAAAAATCAGTTGCATAAGCCATTGCTGGCCTTTGAATCTAAGATAGATTGGACACTTATCCGTTTCTTCCTAGCCATTGGATTGAAATCATAATAAAATGATGCCTCTAAGCCATTAAATTTTAGGGTCATGGATCAAAAGGTTAGAATGATTTGCATATAGATAGGTATTATATAAACTTTTTCATTAAATAGACTTCCATGATAATCATACATTCCGGTGACCCAAATAGAAAGGCACTGTCCAGCGCTCCCATACATGGAGAAATCTCCAAAACGCTCTATAAAGACCGGTCCAACAGTTCAGTCCCAACGGGATAGTGCAACCCCATGGGGATACATGCCGTAAGGGGAGTTTAGATGGTCTGTTCGGATCTGTGATCAGCCCCCTCATACTTGCACAGTGGGAGACAGATGCAAGAGCTAAAGGCGACAAATATAACAATGATTTGATTACGGAAATTGATGTGGCTTACCTAAGCAAAGCAAAGGAATCAAGAGAGGAAATCTTGAATAAATACCATAATAAATACTAAGTTGATAAGAACGGAGCGTCAGTTTTTACCTTCCTGGGTTCACCTCACCTTCCTGTGTTTATGGGTCCCAGACCCCTTGGCTTGGGGTTAAAAAAGAGGCCATTAGAAAAAACAAGCGCCAAGCGGGAAATATTATCCTGAGCGGATTCCAGAGGGAGTCCAGCTAGGGACCCTTATTAGTGGAACTCCTTTCGTACTCTTATATACATGATTCAGCGAGTAGGGATGTCAAATGGCCCAGGGCTGTGGGGCGAACCAGAAGCCCTCAAAGGGCCTATACTACCTAAGCCCTTGCCCCGCCTTGGCAAGGCGGGACTTAGTGCCTAATAGCACAAAAACCTTTTTTTTTTTTTTTTTTTCAATATATTTTTTCCCTACATTGCCGCCAAGCATCTTAGTGTAAACCAAGTCTTATCTTGTATAACCTCTTTTTCAAAGGAACCTATAAGAAAGTTTTTGGAGAATAGATATTATATCTAAAAGTATTGTGTTGTGTGCTTTGGTGACTTCGATTTTAACGGTACAATTTTATTTATTTTGTCAAATAAGAAAAAGGGTTACGGAATCTAATCCATCTCATGCCTTTCACAAGAATTTTTTCATACTAAATCATTCCAAGTTAAGTTTCGTTTTCCCGCTCTCTTTACTTTATAGAGTAGAGTCTTTTATCTTTGAGAAATTTAAAATATTTATATTCACCTACCTTTTATGAATTGACATTATTTTATATTTAATTTTAATATGACTATTAAGCATTATTGGATTTAAGTCACATAAATATATGCACTTAAAAAAATTAATATTAGTTTAGACTTTAAAGAATTAGAAGTTATAATTATTTAATTAAAAGGATAGTTGGATCACTGAATATCCCAGGTGTTTCATGCACGTACAAACCACTTTTTTTGAATTAGTTGGCAAAAGTCCTCATTTCAGGAGCTTTTTGAGGGCTGGGCCCGCAGTTGCAACCCTTTAACCCACCTAGGCTCAAATGAAGTTGGGCATGGCTCACAAAGTCTGAGCTCCCGTCACCCCTTTTATTTATTAAGGCTAATATGTCCGTGCAAAACAAGCCTGCAGGCTTGAATTTATGTAAATTCAGGTTAAGAAAAGAAACCTTGTGACCCAAGCCTATTTAGCTATCTGTAGAAAATGCAGAGACACGAATACAAGCCACGCACTGGGTGATTCTATCATTAGAGTTCCATGTGGTTCTTATTTTGGCTTTCCACCATCTGCTCCTCGATGGAAATAGAAACGACTCTTCGTTTCTTTCTGGCCCCACATGATGGGACCGCCCCCACCCAAAAAATAAATAAATAAATAGATAAATAAAAGAGACCTAGGTGCGTATGGTGACAAAGTTTAAATCATCAACCCAACCACTTAATCAATGGCTGACATGTTCTGACCATATAAAACAGGTGCAAAACCTACCATGGATGACCATTTAGGGGTTTCCCTGTTTTATGGTTTTTTGGGATAAATCAACAATTAAGCCCCACTTGGTATCTAATAGGCTGAGAAAAGGATTTTCATTATTGCATAGACCTTTTGTTAATTATATAAATTGCAATAGAATGTTTCTCTAATCAGTAGACCGCTGACTGTTGATATGCGGTCCAGCTCATAGGACCAACTTAGATGCTTGATTAAAAGCAAAGGTGGGGTCCAAAAGCTTGTTTTGCTACTGCCATTTTTATGCAGATCAATTTGCATCAAACAAAAATTGAACTTTGGAGGCCACTACTCTGATCGAGCATGCAGAACCTGGACATACTTTTTAATAACCTATTTGCCAAGGGCGATTAGGTAATTCCGTATCTTGGGGGCAATTTTGCCCACCAATTTACAAACGGAATTGTTGTGCAAACATGATACCCTCCCACACACATAAAAAAACCCTAGAAACTAATATCCCTCTCCGAAGCCCAACCCTAAAAATTTCCGGTCTATATCACGACCAAACCAACCCCTAATAACTGCCGGTTCATCTCTGCACACAACGATTTCCTTGGGCTCTCTTGAGAAGATCTCCCCTCTCCGATAGCGATTACAGGTCTTCTATTGTAGGAAGACATCTCTCGGTCCTTCGATATGAAAGAGGGCTTAATTCCTCTTTGATCTCAGCCCTTTTCCATCTTTCAACTTCTTTGGCACCAACTGTACCTCGTTGTCAAGGACTCTTAACACGATAGAGTTTGTTCGGGAAGTTCTCTGGCCAATGCTAGATTAGATCGAGTGCTGCTTGATATAAAATAAATGGCTTCAGTTTTTCCAGCATCCCAGTGTGTGATCCTCCTGAGTCCTGACACAACACATCTGCTGCCAAGGTGATAACACATCTGCTTCCAAGGTCATGGATCGGCAGCTGCAGAGGAGAAGGAAGGTAAGTTGTAAAATATGGTTAGAGGAAGGAGTTCAAATCTATCATCATCTGATATTATTAGCTGTTATTAAAGTATGTGAAAAGAAATCAAAATTAATATAGTAATAGAACACCTGGGAAGCGCTCATTTTTGTGAACCCTCAGCTCTTTTCTCAGTTTTTTTTTAATAGAGGATTGGCTGGAGTCCAGAAACTCCTTCAAGATTAATGTTTATTTTTGGGTGTGTAGCTGCAAAATACCGTAAACATTAGACTTAAAATAAATAGGAGATCCAAATGTAATAAATTCTATTTTATCTTAAGGCCTAAGGGCAAGGTATCATATTTTTTCATCTGCAGTATGTTAAATGTTAATTAATTTCCTAATGAATATTCTACCTATATTACCTTTTAACGTATACGTTACGAATTGTATTCACCTGCACCCGGTAAAATTTGAAAACCCTTTTAGAGGGATATGGGTCATGCACCCCTGCCCCACTTAAAATCTATCTTGCACCCCACATTTAAAGCCCATCCTTAAAATGCACCTACCCATCAAGAAATCCTCACTCTCAATTCCCCAAAATCGAAAACCCTTGTATCTCTTCTGCCCTTCTCCCTCTCCAATGTCTGTTGGAAACTCTTCATCAACGCACCAAATCAACAGTTCTTCTTTCTCCCTCTCCCTCCCTCACTGTTTCTCTTGCGCGCGGTTTCAAGTCGACGACTTGCGAGGCTCAAAGCTTGCAGTCTTACAGATGTAGAGACATAGAAGAGGATAAGATAGGCCCAACTCCAAGTAATACTCCATGCTTCGTATTTTTTTATTTAACTATTTATTTGATGCAATCGCTGTTGAGTTAAAATTGATTTGTTCTTATTTTTTCCCCTTAAAATAGTGGATCTGGTATGGATTAAGCTTCATTTATTTTATTTTATTTTTTCGAAACTTATGAGTTCTCATGTGTTTCCTCACTTGTTTTTTTTAAGCTTTGTTTTGGATTATGTGAAAAGTAGTTTGATTTTCACACGTCCGTAGTGTAGAGGCATTTTGATATCAAATGCAGTTGATTTTTGAGTAATCTTTTTGTCGATGGGGCTGGTTGTTGTTTGGTAATGTTATTAACCCAGACACAAGCCCCTCAGAAATCAGAATTGTAAAATGTGGTTGGTGCTAGTATTTTGAAATGATGCAGTAAGATCCAAGAAGAAGTGGGCCCCTCATGGACCCCACCAAGAATGATTTACTTTCTTTAAATAGTTTATTAATTTTAGTAATTTGATATTTTAGTGATTTGATTTACTTAGAGATTTTAGTGAGAGATTTTAGGGAGTGATTTTAGGAATCATTGAATAATGGTAGTTTCTTTATTGAGACCATTCCTCTATTATAAATAGAGATGGATGCTTGATTGAGATGGATGCTTGATTGTAAGTTATGCTATATTTTTAATAAGACTTCAGAATTGTTCTTGTGAGTTCGCCTTGGGGTATTTTTTCCTAAGTAATCTTAGGTTTTTGAGTCTTAGGGCTCGATCTCACCATCGGAGGTGTCGATCTTCACCATGGCCTCCGGGCTGCACCATCATGAAATCTTTGTTATTGGGAGTACTACATTCGTCATCTGATAATGAGTCATAATATTTATGCAATCACTCAAGTCACCAACTTTCTGTACATTATTTGTTTCTTTAGGAACAGAAACTAAATTTATGGAAGAAAAAAAAAAAACCTAACTTTCTTAAGTCTGAGATCTTCTTAGTGTTCTCTGTGAAACAAATGATGGGATTTATGTGAAGAAAGTATTAATGTGAAAAAACCTAACTAAATTTTGTAATTATTTAAATGCAATACATTTTCTCTTTTGTCGTTATTAATGTGAAGAAAGTATCACAAAAATAATATTTTTGGACATTTTCAATTACCATCGTTCCGCACCCCTCAAACGAAAATCCTGGGTCCGTCACTACTGGCACAGTTGCCATCCTGCATTAGACATGCCCAAACCTTCTTAAATAAATTTATCTAATTTTATTCCCTATTGATGTTACTTCTAAATACTCTCGAAAGCGCTCATTTCTAATTTTACTCTTCCTACTTTTACCAAACATCTAACTCAACATTTAAAATTTTTCCTTTAATTTTGTTGGCATTCATCGGTCCATGTCAACCATCTCGCTTTAATCTTCTGTTTGACACCTCCATCAAACTATATGCTGTCTGAAGATTGTATACACTAACAATACCAATGCCTAGTAACCCCTTGATGAACTTGAAATCGAATATTAAAAAGAAAGATTGTTAAACAGGCACACCACTCTCCAGAATCTCAATATTCAAATTGGTGCTTCCGAAACTAACCATCCATGACCGCCAATCACTCAGCTTGATCTTTGTTATACCAATGGGTGTCCCGCACGTAGGGCCTAAATTAACCCATTGGTATCATGTAGAAATTTTTTTTTTCCACACCGGCCACAAAAGTAAAGGCATCCCTAATTAAAGCCTGTGAAAATCACCTGTACCAACTATTGCTTCTGGATTTTGAAAACAAGCCAAATGTTACTTTATATTTGTGTCTATGTATTTTAATGGTAAAAAATTAGATTCCGCAAAAAAAAAAAAAAAAAAAAGACAAAAAAAGATAAAAAAAGACAAAAAACACAAATGAAGCTACAACTAACCAAAATACAAACACTTAAGCAAAACTATACATCAAAGGAAATAGCCAACTATTGCTTCTGGATTTTGGAAACATGCCAAATGTTACTTTATATTTGTGTCTAAGTAAAAAATTTGATTTCGCAAAAAAAAAAAAAAAGACAAAAAACACAAATGAAGCTACAACTAACAGTAAAATATAAGAAAGGGTCCCTGGAAAAAAGTTGAAGGAGACACCCTCACGCAGGGGGTTTAGTGTACTCTACCTAACAAACAAAAAGGCAGGCAGTAAATATTATTTTCTAGTACTATATTTATTGACTTATACATGCAAAATGCCTTATGAACAACTATTAAGATTTTCCATTACTTAAATCACATTATCTAAAATAGTAAGGAAGTGGAAAATATACTATATTCCCTGATGTTGATACTGCAGTTGAGGCACACACTGTTTTTACACTATAAAATAGCATCATTTCACATAATTCAATATTTATAGATATTTGTTAATCATAGGAGAAATAATTTAGATACATAAAAGGAGTTTCCTACCTTCCTAGTGCATAAAAAATGTGTATAAGGTTTTGGTCAGCCGGAAGATTTTCCACAACAACAATGCGAGACTAAGTATCAACAGGAATAGCAACATGTTAGTTAGCACTCCGAAAGGGAAGCAAACAACTACTTCATTGAGATAAGAAATCACTAAAAGAAATTGAAGGAATAAAAAGGAAAATAAACTTGCAACTCTTCTATATAAATCTCATTAAAAGGTTGCGCAAGTTTAACTTTCTTTTTATCTTTCACTAACAACCTGGAATGTGGCAGCCTTATATGAATGATAAAAATAAAGCACAGAGTACTAAAAAGAATATGGGGATGAAGTAAAGCCATCAAGAGCAATATAAACTTACAATCTTTGACGAGCTCTTAAGAGCTTTGACAATAAGACTGCTAACCAAAACTTGTATCCTCTCCAAGGAAGCAAGAGTTAATATTGGGACGGCTCAAGAAATGTATCATTCATAGTTGGAATGATGATCATTTAGAAGAAAGAAATTTAAATTTTAATCTTATATGCTTTCAGAACCACTATAATTCATTGCGTATAGCAATTTTTTGAACTATATTGTCCTGTAACTAGCTTTGAATCCAACATGTTTCCATCTCTAGGAACAACTACATAAATAGGACCAGAATAAGTTGAGAATCCAATTCTCCAACTTTTAGAAAGAGAAATTACAATCTTGGTGTTTCCTTTCTTTTTAATCGAACTTCGATCTATTGGGTTCAATAATGGTGTTTCAATGCAATCCAAATAGACTAAGAAATAATCGCAGAACACCTTTTTCTCTGAGTTTGAATTGAAGATGCCATCCTCAAAACTAATTTATGTGGCGCCCCATATGGTTAATAATTAAAATCATGTCCAAATATGCAATTAAAATGAGGGAGGGCTCTAATTTTTCTCGGCATCCCCTCCCTCCATTTTAGTTGTATATTTGGACATGATTTTAATTATTAACCATATGGGGCGCCACATAAATTAGTTTTATTTTCTATTGTTCATCAGTGTTTGTGTTCTATGCTTATGGGTTGACGAGGGTGGCCTCTTCAATTCATACCTAGTGTTCTGTGATTATTTCTTAGTCTATTTGGAGTGCATTGAAACACCATGATTGTACCAAACACCCTTTTTGGATCAGTGGTAATTTCTGGCAATGCAAGAAAAGCTTACCAGTAAGTGGCATAAGCAAAAAAAAAATGATTGTAATTTCTCTTTCTAAAAGTTGGAGAATTGGATTCCCAATTTATTATAGTTTTATTTATCTAACTGTTCTTAGAGATGAAAACATGTTGGATTCAAAGCGAGTTACATGATAACATAATTCAAATTTAAATTTTTGTCCCTTTCTTCTGAAGGATCATCATTCCAACTATGAACAATACAGTTCTTAAGCAGTCCCAATATCAACTCCTCTTCCTAGGAGAGGATACAGGTTTTGGTTAGCAATTTCATTGTCAAAGCTCTTAAGAGCTCGTCAAAGATTGTAAGTTTGTATTGCTCTAGATGGCTTTACTGCATCGACATATTCGTTTTAGTACTCTTTGCTTTATTTTTACCATTCATATGAGGCTGGCACATCCTATGTTGTTTGTGAAGATGAGAGAGTTAAACTCAGGCAATCTTTTACTGAGACTCATATGGAAAAGTTGCAGATTTATTTTTCCTTTTATTTCTTCAAATTTTTTGGTGGTTTTATGCCTCAATGAAGTTGATGTCTGAGTCTCTTTCGGAGTGCTAATTAGCTTGTTGCCATTTCTGTTGGTACTTGGTCTCGCATTATGGAAAATCTTTCGACTGACCAAAACCTTATGCACGTTTTTTATGCAGTAGGAAGGTAAGAAGCTCTTTTTTTGTATATAAATTATTTCTCATTTGATTAACAATAATCTATAAATATTGAATTATGTGAAATGATGCTATTTGACAGTGTAAAAACAGTGCGTGCCTCAACTACAGTATCAACATCAAGGAATATGATATATTTTCCACTTGATTACTATTTAAGTAATGGCATCTCTTAATAGTTGTTTATAGGAAGCCTTGTCTACCCCACTAATATTCAGTGATGTAGGCCTGACTTCCGGATTAAATAGTGCATTTTTCATGCATAAGTCAATAAATATAATACTAGAAAATAATATTGATGGCTTACCTTTTTGTTAGGTAGAGTACACTAAACCCATTGGGTGGGCTGAGAGTCTCTATTTCAACTTTTTTCCAGGAATCCCTTTTTACTGTTACTTACTGAATATAATGCTTTATGCCATTTAAGTATCCCAGTTACACCCAGTTCATTCATTTGTGGGCAAGGCCTATATTGTTACACGTTTTATACCACATGCAATACTATATGAATAATAATCTATCTACAAGTACAATGTAGAGGAATATATGACCTTGCCTACATGGATCTAACGGAGGACATGGCCCTAAACAGATTTGATTGGCGTCGTCAAATCCATATAGCCGACCCCACTTAGTGGGAAAAGGCTTGGTTTGGTTTGGTTTGGTTTGGTTTATTTCCTTTCATGTATAATTTTGTGTAAGTGTTTGTGTTTTGGTTAGTTGTAGCTTCATTTGTGTTTTTTGTCCTTTTTTTTGCGGAATCAAATTTTTTACACACACATACATTTTTTCCTTTAAAAAAATAACATTTGGCTTGTTTCCAAAATCCAAAAGCAATAGTTGGGACGGGTGATTTTCACCTATGGGAATCCCACCTGGCTTTAATTAGGGGGCCTTTACTTTTGTGGCTGATGTGGATAAAAAATGATTCCACGTGATACTTATGGGTTAATTGAGGGGGATTTCCATCCCTATGCACGGGACGCCCATTGGTAGAAGAAAAGAATTAACAAAGATCAAGCTTAGTGACGGGTAAGGGAACTGTCTCTGTTTTCATAGATACTATTTTTCTTATTTGTTTTTATTTTTAGGGGGGGGGGGGGGGGACGGAGTGCGTTAAACCTATGCTTGGTATTCAGTTCATTAGAAAGGTAAACTGGGCAAATGTCTGACATGTTGGCAGTCATGGTGGTGGCTTATGGAAGTTAATCCTCATCCAAAAGTACAATCTTTGTATGGATGGTTAGTTTCGGAAGCACCAATTTGAACATTGGGCTTTTGGAGAGTGGTTTTCCTGTTTAACAATCTTTCTTTTTAATATTCAATTTCAAGTTCATCAAAGGTCCTGCATATAATGGTACTGGGCATTGCTGGACTGTGCATGCTGGCAGGGGATTGTGACAGTGTGGGTTGCACATTTTCAAGGTGTTCAGTAACTGTGCAGGTTGGCATGGTTTGAGACTTTTACTTTCCTAGGTGTGAATGTAGAGGTGCAAGTTGTCTGGGAATGTGGTGAATATCAAAGGTTGGTTTTTGAATGTGTGCTTTGTGATGATATTTGAATATCAAAAGTTTTTTTTTTTTACTTTCACTGACCAGCGATATCTAATGCACAAGACAATGATGAGCAGGATACTAGTCCAGCAATGTGCAGCGATATCTATGCTTATTGCAGGATACCAGTCCCAGAATGGTATTTATTCAATGAATTTAACTGCTATGTGAATCAATTTCTATGCTCATTGCAGGCTACCAATATGCTACCAGTCCCAGAATATCCTTAATCAGTGAATTTCAACTGCTATAAGCAGCGATATCTATGGTCATAGCAGGCTACCAATATGATACCAGTCCCAGAATGGGATCTATTCAGTGAATTTCAACTGCTCTGAGCAGCGATATCTATGCTCATAGCAGGCTACCAACATGATACCAGTCCCAGAATGGGATCTATTCATTGAAATTCAACTGCTATGAGCAGCGATGTCTGTGCTTCTAGTAGGCTACCAATATGTTACCGGTTATAGAAGCTCTTGCGAAAAAGGCTTTGTCGAAATCCTCAATCTCTTGCACAAAAAAATATACAAAATGCCAGTGTGCGAACTGGATGAACGTTCCTCCTGCCTTTTGTCTTCCCATGGTTGGATGTTGTTGCAGTCCATTAATAGATACAAGACCTCACTAGTGAAGGATAAGGAGCGTGTTACCCTTCCGAGGGATAGATGAAGATTCCGCTATCTTGATTGCCTTTTCTTCTCCAGTCCATCGGATCCTGATGGTGTTCTCTTTGTCAGAAAGTCTAACAAAACATTTATGCTTTATTGACTTTGTGATCAGCAGTTACATGAACATGAATGGAATGGAAGTGGTGTTGTGTCTAATACCATTTTCCATGAAGGAAAGCTGTATGCAGTTTCATTTGAAAAAGAAAGTTGCATGCGTTGATTGATGAGGATTGGAGTTGGAATGATGAGAATTGGAGTCTTGCTGTCGTCGACCCACTCTTTCCTGGTAACTATGAAAATGAAATTGAAACTAGGAACTAAGACTCTTAAGTACTACCGACACCAGAGCATCATGTATTTGTTTTGGTGGAATCTCGTGGAGAGATACTGTTAGTGAGAATGATGGATGGAGAATTGTATCCGTCGCCTCAGTTGTGATGTATTTTGAGCGGACTTAGATGTAGTTGATCAAGCTGGAACACTTTGGTGATCGGATGTTGTTCTTGAGTGAGAGCAATTCAGTTTCGATTTGTGCGAGTGAGATGGTTCAAGAAAGGAATCTCATCTACTTTACTCCCCCAGTGTGTGAGGCGAATGATTTACCCAGCTCCCCCGGGCCCGTAGGGATTAGTCCGGCCCAAAGGGTTGGGACACACTCCGTTATAAAAAAGAAAAAGAAAAGTGTGAGCCGAATGATCTTACCGAAGGTAATTTGAATTGGGCAGGGATGGAGTGACCACTTGCTCGACTTCTAAGATGTTTCCATGGAAGTGGAGTAGTGCGATTTGTAGTGCCTGGCTGACACCATGAAGTATTCATAGTCTCAACTTCAAGATTTTCTCCTTTTCTGTTTTTTATGATTTAGTTTGTTCTAATTTATGTTCTATACTTTGGATCCACCACAACATTGGATCCTAGACAGCAGAAACATCTATTTGCGTTTGCAGTTGTGGTTAAATTAAGTGGTATGATAATTTAAGAAATCCATGTCAGAGTGTTTAGTTGTCCATCTTTATAATAGTTACTTGAGATGGCAAGAAGAATTGCTTGATGGTTTCTGTTTTTTAATTCTAATAATTCCAGATGCGTTCTTTATAATAAATCTGATATTTCAGGGTTGGCCAAATGTAGTTATCTGATTTTCATATTTGGCAAGCTTCTTCCCCAATATGTTTACTTATTTCTGGCCAAAAATTAGTCCAAGTTGAATTCTACAGGAAATAATAATAAGAAAAAAGAGATAATGAAAATGGTGTTGAATTTCTTTCTTTTTTTTTTTTTTTTTTTGCTAGAATATGATGTATGTATAAAGATAAAGGATGTGGATTAGAAAGTTTTTAAAACAAGAAAAGAAGAGTATAAGAGGACTTGGTAAATATAACCAGAAGGAAGAAAGAAGAAGTCTATAAGGAAATATTTGTAAGATGTCTTTGTATATCTAAGGTGCAGCATTTGGATCATAATCATCTTGCATGTTGTTATCCTGGTGCTGTACTGTGTCTCGTTTAAAGCTGATCTGATGCTCTGACCGCTAATATTCTGAACCTGAAGCATGCTGAAACTGAGCCTGTGTCGTTAATGTGAGATTCTGCTGTCCGTAAAAGTTTTCAGAGAAGTGATCGGCCCCCGGCCTCATACTTGCACCACAGTGCCAGGGAAATGCAACAAATATAAAAATATTACAATGATTTTATTAGAAGGAAATTGATGTGGCTTATTACCCCCTAAATAAAGCGAAGGAATCAAGAGAGGAAATAACAGACGATGAAGGGCGGGCTGATTTGTGGTTTGGAAAAACGAGAGTGAGAGAGGGGGTGTCTTCTTGGAATCATTGGAATTCCACAAAAGGCCATTTGCCTAGCTGAAAATATTCTCCCGGGGTTGGCATGAGTAGGGCTGTCAAAAGGCCGGTCCATGCGGGGCTACTAGACCTGGACAAACTAAAGCCCTCAAAAGGACTACACTACCCGAGCCTCTACCCTACTTTTGAGTTTTGAGGGCCAAGGCAGGAGGACTTAGAGCCTAATAGCAAGAAAACTAATTTTTGTTTTCCTACATTGCCACCAAGTATCTCAGTGTCAGCAAAGCCTTATTCGTCTAGCCTATTTTTCAAAGGGACAGGTAAGAAAACTTTTATCTCTAAATCTATTTTTTAATGGACAAAGTTATACTTGCTTTGTATATACCTGATCACAACCGTATACTTGGTGGGCCTCACTCATTTTGGACTTTAGTGTTTTGGCGCCAAAGTTTTAGACTTGACAAAGTAAGGGAGAATTTGGCTGATCAGGGAGTTTCATATCTGAATTTCTCTAGGATGGGTCTCGGTATTTGTGTTTTGCTTTTATAGATTGAATCAACTGACTTATGACTAGTATGATCCGTTGTTGTCACTGTGAGACTGAAATAGATTATTACCATTAAATCATTAGTGGCTTATACCATAAAACCACACAGGATGGTATAATGAGGGATTTTTCACTACATAATTTCAATTAAGACATTTTCCATTATGAGAATCTGCCAAATTCCTCCAAGTACCAAATGTTGGTATTATTGAATGTGGGGCATCATTTGGGATACCTTTTCGAATGGGTGCAAACTGCAAACCCAGCGCACGTGTACAATTCAGGGAGTGTGATGTCGAGTTAGATGGACCCATCAGTTGGGTCGGGCGCACCTGATGACTAGGGTGTTAAAGCAAGACCTAACTTTTTCAGAAAGATTAAAAGGATTATTCTATAGAGGAAAAACACACATCTTATTAAATAAATGGAAAGTGATATTGAATTCTAAAGATCATACTCTGAAAAGGAAACACACATCTAATTAAGGAGAAAAAAAAAAAAAAAAGGAAAGTGAAATTGAATTCTAAAGATCATACTCTGAAAAGGAAACGCACATCTTATTATAAAAACGGAAAGTGATATTGAATTCTAAAGATCATACTCTGAAAAGGAAACACACATCTTAGGTTAGGGGAAAAAAAAAAGGGAAAGTGATATTGTTTTAGAATTCAGTATTTGGGAGGATAAAGTATTCTATACTAAAATACCCTTTTAAACGGTCATCTAACGAACGAGGGCATAATGATAATTTCATACAGCACAAGTTCCTACTGAACTCGACCGAAGCCAGCAACTATTCCAACTGCAACTCGCTTTCTCTCTCTTTATCCTTGAGAACCCTTCTCTATCCGATCTTCCTCTTTCGTTTGGAGGTATTTCTTCTTACTTTTGTTTAAATTTCCTGTTTCTCTTTTTATGTGGTGAGGGATCTATGATTCAGGTGGGCTTGGGTCTGAGTTGTGATTTCGTTCAGGTTTTGGCCACTGTATGTATGGTGTGAAAATGTCCCTTTTTTTTTTTCTTCTGTGACCACCTAAGTACATCGTTTGAAAAGTTTTTACTGGAACCTTGCGATGTTTTGATCAATGGGGTTTTAATGGCTTAAAATGTTGCTTGTTTTGCTAGAACTGATGCTGTATGGATTTGTGGGTTATGAGTAGAAATGCTGACCAGGGATGTTTGGCTTCTTTTAACTGGGTTATTTGGGTTTGAGGTATTTTTATTTTATTTTTTCACTGATTTGGAACCTGGTAGTGTTTGGATTGATGAGTTTCACTAGTTATGATGCTTTTGGATTGGTGATTTATGAATAGAAACTAGTAGAGAAATTAAATAATGTTCACTACAAATATGGCTATAAAGACAAAGGATAATAGAATTTTTGAAATTGCCCTATTGCTTGATCCCACATGTAAGCTAATGTACACAAAATTTCTTTTTCGAAAATTATATGTGCTAAATTATTATATAATACTATATATGAATGAAACTGTTAAGACTTTTTAAAAACCTCTATGACAAGTATTGTATTATGAGATTATGCAGTAAACCTAGATATCAGAATGTAGACAAACTTGATGAAACTATATGACCATTGCGTGGCAGTGATGAAGAAAATGAATTTCTATGGTTTGTGAGAGCGAATAGCCAGAAATATAGTATAGAAGAATGATAGATTTGTGAACACTCATTTACAGGTGGGTTTATATACAACATCTAAACAAGTAAATCCCTTAACTTGAGGGATAAGTGTTACCAAATAAGACCCGTCGCATTGTGGTGAGGTGTAAGAGACTAAGAGCCATTGGGAAATTTTGAATTAGTCAAATATGCTAATACTCCCCCTCAAGATGGAGGGTGAATGATGTGAATGCTCAGGTTGGATTGGTCTTTGCCCAATGCTTTGGTGGAAATTTCTGCACGTTGATGATTTGATTGAACAAAAGAAGTGCAAAGAATTTCTTGTTCTAATGTTTTCCCAAACAAGGTGACTATCCAACTCAATATGTTTAGTCCTTTCATGAAAGACGGGGTTCAAGGCAATGTGATTGTCACAATAAACGGTCATCAGCCCAGAATGACGGATGTCACTTTTGCCAAAAGACATTGCAATCAGATTAGTTCACAAGTTGTCGTTGCCATCGATTGGTACTTGGATTCCGCGGATGATCTCGAAGCAATTGTTTGTTTCTTACTCTTCCATGATATGTGGGCACCGTGTCATACGGCAACTAGCCTAATCCGAGACCCAATATGGCAACAAATGAAGGCTGCTAGAAGATGACAACAATAAACCTTGACCGGGGGTGCCTTTGAGAAATGAAGAACACATAGCGTGGCAACATAATGCGGTTGCCGAGGTTGGTCCATGATTATTGACTCAAGATATTAGTATAAGTAATTTCCAGTCTAGTGATAGTCAAGTCGAGGGAAGAGTGTACTTGCGCTGGGAGACGAATATACCCTGTTGGGAGCGAGCAACTTCGATGCCCAAAAGAATTTTTAGAGTACCCAACTATGTGATTGTGTTGTGAAACTTGTTGGGGAGGACTCGCTTAAGGGTAGTAATGGTATACTAATCATCATAAACAAGAACAAATGTGCATGAAGAACCTCTAATTTGTGTGAAAAGTGAATGATCAACATGATACTGCTTGAAGCCAGCGAGTAACAATGCACCTGATAATCAACATGATACTGATCATCACAAACAAGAACAAATGTGCATGAAGAGCCTCTAATTTGTGTGAAAAGTGAATAATCAACATGATACTACTTGAAGCCAGCGAGTAACAATGGACCTGATAATTTGGCAAACCAATTCCGAGACACCTGCTTTAGTCCATAAAGAGACTTGTTCAATCGATAAACTCTTGTCTCCTCTTGTTTGGAAAATCCAGGTGGAATTTTCTACGTACATACATCCATATGTATATATGGGAAATTCTAAAAAAACGCCCCACTTTAAAAATGCCCCTTTTTCCGCCCTTTTTATTGTCATGAGGCCCATGTTGAGTCGATCTAGTCTTTTCACACCAACTTAAATACAAGGACCCCCAACTTAAATGTGAGGGCCCCTACCCATCTCTCACCAAGTTGGTGAGAGTATCTCTCATAGAAGCACTTCCCTATATATATATATATATATATATAAATTTCAATTGACGCAATTGTGAATCAAATGTGAAGTTTGAATGGATTGAACCCAAATTGTTTCTTATCCCACTGTATGTGATGTCTATGGTTGATATCACAAGAGCTTCATTAATCATATATAGTTGTGAAATCTATTTGTGAAACGTAAATATATATATATATAAATAAACTTTTTATGCTTGGCTGTGGCAATGTGACTTGCATGTTGATTGTTTCACACACTATGGTCATCCATGATCTAAAACACATTTAATTGGCATTGGCCAAACCTTTGAATTGGCAAGGCCAACCATTAGAATTGGAACATGTGAAATCGAAAACCGACATCAGTACTAATCAAGGTAAGATCCAAGACCACATAATTAGGATGGAAGATCATTAAAAGGACACTTTTTTTTACAACCCATCTTCATAAAAAAATGTAAAGAATTGAAACCCTGATGGAGAAACATAGAATAAAATTATTTTCCGTGTTTCATTCACAAACCTGTCTACTGCAGTTGGGTGGTGAGAATGCAGATGGAATGACAAGATAGACACATTGTACTCCTGATATGAGAGATCCAAACCCTATCTGCTAATAAAATTAAAAACTTATCTGTTAATGAAATTAGAACTTCTTGAAATTAAGACCCAAACAAAATGATGTTTTCACACTTTTGCTTCATTGAAATGGAAATCAATAGACCCAAACAAAAGAATTTTATGACCCTAACCTATTTAGCTATCTGTAGAAAATGTAGGCCCAAGCACAGTCCACATGCCTAAAGTAAATCGCAGCACAGGCCACACTATGCCAGTGTTGTGTAGTACATCTAGGCGCCATGATTCTATCATCAGAGAGTCCAATGTGGTTCTTATTTTGGCTTCCCACCATTAAATAGAAAAAGAGGAGACATCTTCTTTTTATGTTTCTCAGTTGGGCGAACCTTCTGTTAATGATATAAATTGTGGGAGAATGTTGTGACCGTTTACTAATGATATGCGGTCCAGCTCGTTGGCCCAATTTAGATGCATGGTTAAAGCAAAAAAGGGGCAATAAAATGCTTGCTTCTCTGACTGTCCATTTTGATGCAGATCAATTTGCATCAGTTGATGAAGATTTAAAAAAAAAAAAAGAATTGAACTTTTTTTTACCCCTCTGATTGAGCATGCAGAACCTGGACGCACACATGCACGCACGCACACAAATAAGGGAGCCAAAGGACAAATTGGGCTGGGCTGCAAACAGTACCAATTTATGCACTTAATAAAATTCAATGAGGGTTGTTTTGGTGGGCGAAATCTAGCCAAAGCCCGGCCCACATAAATTATATACATCAAGTTGGACCATTGCAACCATTTTTTCACCAATTCATTCGGGGGCATTTTGGGGGGACGTGGGGGTGGGGGTGGGGCAAACGAAAGATTTTGTGCGGGCTGTCTGGAATGTTACACAACTTTTCAAAAAATGAACTTTGTTTTTCCTTTCTTTTGTCTATTTTTAGAAATTTAATAATGATTGGGAGTTCTGGTAGCCTTCTAAGTTCTTCATCAATTCATTCAGGGGCATGTGGGGCCCACGAAAAATTTTGTGCTGGCTGTCTGGAATGTTACACAGCTTTCCAAAAAAAAAACTCTGTTTTTCCTTTCTTTTGTCTTTTTTTAGAAATTTAATAATGATTGGGAGTCTTAGTAGCCTTCTAAGTTTTATTAGTTGGAAATAAAAAGTTGTAAGAGTGTCTTGCAAATTAGAAAAGCCAGGTAAGGTAAGAGATCGATTGGCTGTCTACAGGAACACAGCAGGTGAAGTGAGGTGCTCTTGTAGTGTGGTTACTGGGATTGGGAGAAAGCTCATTAAATTAAAAAGTTTTCAAAATTTTCATCTTTTGATCTTTCCTTGCATCTTTTAATTTCCGCAAATCTCTGTATTTCTGGTTTGACCCACAAATCAAGATCCTTTGAGGGGTTTGACCCACGGTGACCATGAATGGATAGAATCACGGTCCACCATGTCACTGTGGGCAGCCCCTGCCTTGGACAGGGGCAGGACCCGTGGTGACGTGGCGGACCATGATAGGGGTTAGTCCACTCATGGTCACCGTGGGGTAAAGCCTCACAAGATCTGAACTCTTCAATCCACTATAATACTATCTCTCTCTAACCAGTACCACTGTTTCTATTCTGTTCTCTTTTTTTTCAAAAACATTCTTTTGCTACTGATAAAATTTTCTGAAAATAAAGTCCCAAATCAACCCAGCCCTTCAACATCTCAGATTGGCAAAAACCCACAAAGTAGTAAGTGGCATGTTTGATTATTTTTCCTATTGCGACTCGTACATATTTTGGTATTTGATTAATATTTCATCTTCTGGTTTCATTTCTTTGCTTTCAGAAGCAACATCAATTTTTCTTCAGTTTTCACGTGAGGAGGAAACATTCAAAGAATCATTATGATATTTATTTCTACTTATTTAGGGATTTGGGTGTTTGAATCTTGTGATTTTTAGGGATTAGGTTTTTTGTGCCTTGGGTGTTTTTGTATCTTTATTACTTAGCGGGTTTTATGGATTTTGAAAATTCGGGTTGGCTAGGTTGGGTCTGTCTCAATTGTGTGGGAATCAATTTTCACAATGTTATAGGGTTCAAGGTCTCACATTTTTTCAGTTGTTGATCGGGTTGGTTTCAGTTGTTGCCTATTTACGTAGTCTCACATTTTCATTTGCACCGTATATCTTTTCCTACTTTAATACTGAGTTGGAATTCCTATGAATAAATACAAATTACCATGCTTCAAGTTTTTTTGTTTTTTTTGTTCACTTAAGTTTTTTTATCTATTTTGAGACAAATTTTGTTTTATATATTTATATGTGTGGGTTTTACTCTTTTACCTTTGTTTTCTCTACCCTTTTATAATTATTTGGCTCTTCAAAATAAGTATTTTCATGCTTGTACTTCAAAATATATTTTATAGTAATATATCATATTAGTAGGTTTCAATCTTATCATATACATGTCTAGGTCCATTATATATGTCTTGGATCAGTGTGGACGACAATGAGCCCAATCTAGTTTTCAGGCAAAGGTGAGGCCCTAGGTCAATTCTGTAGTCCATTCAGTTTTACTACTTTTAGCAGGATCATTTTTCACAATTAAAATTTTGAAATCCATAGAGGCTAATGGCGAATATGTTCGCATCAGCTGTACAAATGGGGGTGCAGAACCTAACTTGACACCTGTATCCGACCAGCAAACACAGGTCAAGAAAACCTGGCTTGCTTGAACTTTTGGATTATGGTGGTCTTGCTAAGCCTGGCCTTTCAAAATTTATTAATATTTTATTTTTTTAATTACATTTAGAATATCAACCCATGCTTAAAATCCGTGCTTCTTTTGATTTTTTGGTTGGTGCGAGCTTCTTCTGTTGTTTACTCCTAATGTCTCACTCATTTTACTTTAGTGGTTGGATTCTTGTCAATAGGATGCTTTATATGTGCTTGATTTACATATAAAGAGAAAAATATTTTTAATAACATCAATGTTCATGTGATCATGCAAGGCTTGTAATTATCTTTTGGAACAATTTTAAAGAATTATCTTTTGGAACTGAGAAATGACTTTTAAGTGAGAGTGCTCTTTTATAAGCAAGTAATGTAGAGTTGTTTATATGCATGCAACTTATTATGTTTCCATCTTTTTTTTTTTTGTTTTATGAAGGCCCTTTCAATTCCCTTCCTTCGTTAATTTTATCTGACACCTTGTAAAAAGGATTTAACATTTTTTTGTCATTGTTGATAGGAAAGAACTGTCATTGTTACTGACATTATTGGCCAACCATCGCTTGTCCTCTATAAGGGAATCTGTTTGTTTTGTTTGGGATGGAAGAAACTAGTAGCTGGTCAGATCTGCCCCAGTGCCTACTTGAATTGATCTTGAAGCGCCTGACCAAACCTACTAGCCTTCATTTTAGCTCCGTATGCCGCTCATGGTGCATAACGGAGAGACAATGTCCTCGTACTTATGGACTTCCCTTCATGATTTTTTATCGAAGCTCTTGCGAAAAAGGCTTTGTTGAAATCCTCAGTCTCTTCGACAATAGAACATACAAAATGCCGGTGTGCGAACTTGTTTATCGTTCCTCTTGCCTTTCGTCTTCCCATGGTTGGATGTTGTTGCAGTCCATTAATAGATTCAAGACCTTTCTAGTGAAGGGTAAGGAACGTGTTACCCTTCCGTGGGAAAGACAAAGCTTCCACTATCTCGATTGCCTTTTCTTCTCTACTCCATCGGATCCTGATGGCGTTCTCTTTGTCTGAAAGTCTAACAACACATTCTTGCTTTATCGACTTTGTGATCGGCAGTTTCATGAACATGAATGGAAGGGAAGTGTTGTTGTGTCTAATACCATTTTCCATGAAGGAAAGCTGTATACATTTTCATTTGAAAAAGAAAGAAAAAGGAAGTTGAATGCATTGATTGATGAGGATTTGAGTTGGAATGATGAGAATTGGAGTCTTGCTGTCGTCGACCCTCTCTTTCCAGGTAACACTACTACTATGAAGATGAAATTGAAACTAGGAAATAAAACTCAAGTACTACCGACGCCAGAGCATCGTGTATTTGTTTTGGTGGAATCTCGTGGAGAGATACTGTTGGTGAGAATTATGGGGAATCGTATCCGTCGCCTCAGTTGTGATGTATTTCGAGCGGACATTGCTAAGATGGAGTGGATCAAGCTTGAACACTTGGGTGATCGGATGTTGTTCTTGAGTGAGAGCAGTTCAGTTTCGGCCTGTGCCAGTGAGATGGGTCGTGAAGGGAATCGCATCTACTTTGCTCCCCGAATGTGTGAGGCGAATGATCGTACCGAAGGTTCATACGTGGAATTCGAACTGGGCAGGGATGGAGTGACCACTCACTCGATTTCTAAGATGTTTCCATGGATGTGGAGTAGTTGTGTGATTTGTAGTGCCTGGCTCACACCATGAAGTACTCCTAGTCTCAACTTCAGGATTTTATCCTTCTCTTCTGTTTTTATGACTTATTTTGTTCTAATTTATGTTCTATATTTTGGATCCAAGACAGCTGAAACATTTATTTGCATTTGCAGTTGTAGTAAAATTAAAATGGCATGGTAATTTAAGAAAACCTTGTAATAATTGTCTGAGATGGCAAGAAGAATTGTGTGATGGTTTCTGTTTTTTAATTCTAATAATTCTCTATATTTTGGATCCAAGACAGCTGAAACATCTATTTGCGTTTGCAGTTGTAGTTAAATTAAAATGGCATGATAATTTAAGAAAACCTTGTCGGAGTGTTGTTGTCCATCTTTATAATAGTTGTCTGAGATGGCAAGACAAATTGTTTGATGGTTTCTATTTTTTAATTCTAATAATTCCAGATGCGTTCTTTGTAATAAATCTGATATTTCAAGGCAGGCTAAATGTAGTCATCTGATTTTCATCTTTGGCAGTTTTCTTCCCCAATATGTTTACTTATTTCTGCCCAAAAAATTAGTCCAAGATGAATTCTACAGGAAATATAAAAAACCAGACAATGAAAATAGTGTTAAATTCCTTTTTGTTTTTGTTTTTGTTTTTTTTTTTTTGTTTTTGTTTTTGCTAGAACATGATGTATTTATTAGGAGGAGGATTACAGAGAGTTTACAACAAGAGAAGGAGAGTATATTAGAGGACTTAGTAGATATAACCAGAAGGAAGAACGAAGAAATCTATAAGGAAATATTTATAAGATGTCTTTGTACATCTAAGGTGCAGCATTTAGATCACAATCATCTTGCAGGTTGTTATCCTTGTGCTGTACTGCATCTCCTATTAAACTGTTCTGATGCTCAGACTGCTAATATTCGGAACCTGATGCCCATTGAAACTGGTTCTGGTGGTCCTCTAAAAGATGCTGCCTGTACAGGATCCGCTACATAAAACTTGGCCAGCAGTGATACCGGACGATCTGCTCAAGAGCTCTCTTGAGCAGCTCGGTGCTGAGACAACTGTACATTCAACTGACAAGCTGCAATGATATGAGAAGAAAAATTAATTTGAAATAATATGACTTCAGGAAAGAAGTAATAAAATGAGACAAGCGATTTGATGATCTACGACATAAATAACACTGCCATGATTTATGTCGTTTGTACAAGCCTGTGGTTTGTTTCAATATGTGTTCATAAGGTTCCAACATACATTTCCCTCCTGATGCAGTGTGTTCAAAATAGTGGAACAATCTCCTTCAATAATTAGATGCTGGATATGGTGTTTGTCTGCAAGAAGCATTCCCTGGAGAGCACGTAATTTGGACTCTAGAGTAAGAAGTTCCTGTGAGTTGACAAGCATAAGCCAATAATGTGGTTACTAATGATTGCGCTGTAAGAGAGCCCCATCAAAATTCAGCTTGAAAAAATCATGACTAGTAAACTAATAGGAAGAGGGTAAAGGCCGATGGATGGGAAACTCTGCCTAAACCATTGCAATGTCAATCATTGAGGTTAAAGATGCAGAGAAAACTAATTTTGGATGAAGGGGATGGTAGTTAAAAATATAGTTGTTACCAAATAAACCATATCACCATTATACCCACAAAAGTAGGTGCTGATCAGAACCAATCTTTATTACTGAGAAAAGAAGTGGGTCTACGACAATGGTTTAGAGTTTTCGACCAAACTGATCTAGTAAAAGAACAAGTGGTAAATAAATGATCAGTGGTTTCTATGGCCAACGACACTAAATACACAAGGAATTAACATCCAACAAAATAGAATTAAGGTAACTGGTGGTGGGAAGTTTGTTATGTAATATTTGCCAAGCGAACATTTTTGGCTTAGACTTAATAGGATGGGACCAAAGAGTTTTACAAGGGTAGTGAGGTCCAAAAAGGTTATGTTCTTTAAAGCACATGCCTGTTGGTTCATCATTCCAACAAATCAGTTCTTGACCTCCTATTTGGACTTGAAGGATGTGCGAAAGCAATACATTTCCTTAGTCACTCTGATTCTCTGTTGATTCCACCTAGGCCCTGTATCAAGATTTTGAATGAGATCTGCAAACCTTGAGAGTTGAGAGGTTTGAGTGCCATAATTAATAAGTAACAAAGACTATAATTTCTTTTTTGTGGAAACTTTTGAGTGTCCATATCTTGGTCATCTGATTTTTGTTGTGTGTCAAATTTGGAGGAGTGAATCTCTGATATGTAGACAAAATTCTGACCAAGTTGGGCCAGTAAATGAATTTTATAGTAAAAGTTACACTGTCCATAATTTAGTGAAGAACTCATGTCGATCTAGACTAGTCTTTAATGACCCTAGTTCGGTTTGGCTCCTGACTTTGTAGTTTGTAAGGCATTATCATACAGGTTAGCCAAGATCGTGTGCCTTTAATCCTAAAACTGCAACAAGGAATTGTTGACCCCAATTGACGGTGAAATGATTAAGACAGAGATAATAAAAGTCATTCTTGGCAAAAATAGAGAGTACAAGAGCGACACAAGGACAAGAATGTTTTTTGTTTTTTTTTTTATCTTTAACAATAACTCATATTGAAAAAGAATAGAATACAACAGGGAATACAAGAAGAAAAGAAAAAAAGGGGAAAGGAAACACAAAGGTACAAGAGTAATGTACCCCCTCACACAACAACTACATAATAAAACCCTCCCAAGGGGAAACTCTCTTAACACTTTACTTGGCTAAAGCATCCGCCATCATATTTGATGACCTACTCTTATGATGAAAGCTAACATTAATAGTGATGTATAATACCCGGATTTCATTGAAGAGGAACTGAAACTTTCATGGATAAGCCTTTTGATTCGAACCCAATTCACTGTATTAAAAGAATCACTCTTCACAATAAGATTGCCCTAGTAATACCTCGAAAAACACCAAAGAGATTCTAGAATAACTAAAACCTCTGTTTCATTAGAGTCAAAAACCCCCACATATTTGGAGTACATAAATAAAACGTACCCATTGCAATTCCGAATCACCTCTCCAATACCAGTTGGTCCAGGCTTCCCTCTTGCGGCCCCATCAACATTGAACTTAAATGAACAAATAGGAGGAGGAGACCAAAGAACTGATTTTCTTACTTTGATTGGGCCGCACCCCATACACATTCCCAATTAATGAGTATATCATGAAGACAAAAATAAAGAGAATTCCTTTCTACCCAAATCCCACTTTGCGATTTGCCACGAGTCATATGCTTACATGGCCTAGTCTGATGACCCTTATGTGATCGATGTAAATTGTTATGAGTCTAAATCATCATTTGATCCAGTCCAACATTGGTTATTCGAACCCTTTGTGGTAAATATCTGGTACCCTTTTTAACTGAATGTCCAAGTGATCGTTTACCAAGGATTATATATCCATTTTTAAGAAGCCTGTTTATAAAAAAAAAATGTCCAGTTTCTAGACTGTGAGTGATATCATTGTGTTGAGTTGAGCTTATAGTGATTACTTTTGTTTGGCCCTGTTTGGTTGCAAGGAGCACTTTTAGAGAATTCCAAATGCAATCCCCGCAAGTGGATGTCTCGATTAATAAGGGCTGAGTAGCATTCCAAAAAGTGGGTATATGAGAATTCTACTTTTAAAACTGTCATTTGAAATTTAAGTTTGCAAGATTCTCCCCAATCAAACAAGTCATTTTGAATTTGAGGGAAAAAAGAACTTCAGGGTCTGATTGTGCAGAGCGGTGGAATAGGAAACCCGTGGCTGTGGGTTTCCGACAGGGGTACATGGGAAACCGAGCTCCCCTCTAGTGACAACAAGCAGTAGAAGGCCCCGAATGCACCCTATTTCTGCTGAAACAATGTCTGCACAAAGAGACCCTTAATGTTGTCTAAAATCCAAGATGAGAGAAATTATATTAGAAATGTTTGCAACCAAACAGGTCGTTAGTATGAACACTAGTTGTTGATCGTATTTCTATGGATGAACTTTAATTTCTATACTTTTTTAGTTGGTAGTTCCTTGATTTTGAATAAAAATGGTGATTTTTAGCTTGTCCTGTATATCATTGGAATAAATAAATATAATATATATATATATATATATATATATATATATATATATATATATATAGTTATATTGTGGTTGCTTTTCGTATCCCTCAATGTATAAGCTAACACACCGTGAAACTCAGACTCGTGTTCCGGGCGTTACACAGAGAAGTCAGAACTAAAGTTAAGAGTTCGAACTTGTTCGAGGTCTTTAAATTCATCCTAAGTAAGTTCATTAGCTTCACTTAGTCCAACCTGTTTACTAGAGTCCACCAAACCACTCTCTGTGTTCATCATTCCTTAAAAGGCAATTGATTTACCTGATTATAAATTATAGAAATGAGTGAAAAGTTATTCTCAAGACATTGATTCAACATCTCAAGATTCATTTATGTGGTGTTGTTATTTAGAATACTATTAGGGTCATGCTGAACCTATAAGCGTTACTATTTCAAGCATTCTAAAAATAAAAAAAAAATAAAAAAAAAAGATATGCATTTAATGCCTTTTTTGACCCAGTTAAAGTCTCTTAACTGGGTCAAAATGATAAAGGATCCAGGAGCCAAACTAAAGCCCTATACCGCACACTTTAAGGTTAATGATTTTTAATTTTTTTTTTTTTTTATCTTTCCAAAGTAGATAAAATGTAACATTGGTTTTCTAATTTAGGATCCTATCTATATATATATAGAATAATAATTGAGGGTCAAGATGGGTAAACGATATATAGGCTAATTAAGCCCTTAAACTAGACTAGAAAAGGATCACATGACATTAGATTAGTCATATCGACATTAAGGTTACTGGTAGATGATCACGTTTAATCAAGAATATTGATGATTGCTCATATGGCAACCAAGCCCATCATCTAATCATATTATCATGAATAAACAAGATGGGTCATTCAAGATTTTATTTAACCAACATAATAAAGACCGAATATTGTGCTATTCTCAATCACAGATTTTATTATATCATGGGCAATTATAAAAAAACCTCTTTTTAAGTAAATGGATCCGATTCCATTATTAGTCTTTGCCGGCCCAGAATAAAAGCATGCTATATTAAAAAGGCTCATCCATACATAAAAGTTTTTATTTTAGAGGCACTTAACAATTGGGAATCATATTGTCGTTGCATTATCTATTCTAATGCAAAATCAGAATTCATAAACAAGCACAATAACAAAAGAGTATGAATATGGTTATAAATAGGCCCAACACTTGTTCCACCTACCTTTGGAGATCTCTCATAGATGATCAAAATATTCTAAGGCACTACAAAATGAAAGAAATGTCTAGCAACATCATGGACTAGTTTTCAATTATTTAAAAGGCCAAACAGTTTGGGCCCAAACTAGTGGGCCTGACCTTGTATTCAATGGCCCATCCGAACTCCACGACAAAGGGACGTCTAAACGGAACTCTCCCTGTCCCTGGGCCCGGAAGCATCCCCCAACTGCACCACCGGCCTCGGCCGTTGAGACCGGCACGCAATCAGCATCAGTGACGTGGCACCACGAGGTGAATTGATTGCCTGTGGGACCCACTACACGTGCAAGAATGTATTTGCTATGACCCGGGAATCTTTGTTGTCCTTGAGGCCGCATGGCAGACCACACCAATCGGTTGTCCCGCAACCTACAGTACCTCCTCCCCTCCCTTTCACCCTCTACTCTTCCCTACATATAATATAAATTAATTAAATAATAAACAATGGATTCTACTTAATCCCTATATTTTATCTTTCGATCCCCACGCTTGCGGCACAAGGATTGGGTCTTTGGGAATGGCACTCCAAATCAACTAACCACCATTTGCATTTGCATTTGCAGTTGTTCATTATAGCGTCATTGGACAATTTTTTTTTTCTTGCACAGAACATATTGAATGATTTATATGAGTATATAAGCCCGGATCATATCATCAAGGGCTAGATCACTTCTTATCACCCGGTTGAGATTATCTAATTGGGGCAAACCTTTAGGCCTTGTTTGGCATTGGTTGTTAGTTGCATTCATTGTGTTGAAGAGGTGGGCCACACACAAAATTCTAGGCACATGGTGGTTGCCATTTTAAATTTCTTTGGCTCCTGTGTTTTCTCTATCATGTGACACTAGCTAGATCTATTTTGCAAAGGGAAGAAGCATGATGAGACAATGTATTGATTGAACAACATGGCAAGTACTTAAAAAGACATGTTTGTTCTAAGAATGGATTAAGATAAAATGTTTTTTACAGAGTTGCTGGGAGGATATCCATTTTATAACCGCACCTGTGGTACAGCCGAACATAAGAATACCTTAAGAGTTCTCATTTTTATGTATTCAAGGCGAAAGTAATGAAATATAGTTTTTGTAAAAGAAAGTAAGTTGCAAGTTTTATAGGACTTGCATAGCTAGCTGCTAGCTGTGATAGCCTTTTGGAGGCTTTGAAAAACAATTACTTTCTATCTAAAATAGAGAGTGGGCCATGGTGTTTATAAATCGATGCTCTTTCACTTTCTAAATACACTGCTAAGATTCTCTCGATTGCGTTTAAAGCTAGCACTGAAAATAATGTTGTCGTCAACTCTTCATATTTCACTTCATTTAGATATATATATTTACTGTAGCCGTGAGAGAATATAAAAAAGGTGAAACAATCCTCTCATACAAGATTTTATCTTACCATGGACAATTTTCTCTCATCTGTATCTCTCCGTCCAAATGTGATCTAAGTTTTTAGAATGAATACTAATTAACCAATATAACAAACCATAGCTCAATTAGATTAACACAGAAATAACAAAAATGGGAAAGACAACCTCATGGTCCAATATTTAGTTCTTCCCAAACATAGTCCAATTAACTTGGTTTACCCCAAAATTAGAGTTGACCCATTGGCAAACTTCTTTTTTTTCTTTTGAGAGGTGATTGTTTTAAGGGTTTTTTTTTTTTTTTTTTTTTTTTTTTGGAATGGTTATCGATATGTTACAATTGGTCTTCTTTTTGTCAAAATCAAGTAAAGGTAAACAAAATTACACATAAAATCAGATTTGCAGACATAAAATCAGATTTACAGATTAACTGCATGCATACTTGAATGCTACTGCACATTATCCAACACAAGCACTTCCTTTGTTTGGACTTTAGATAGAGTGTTAGACAAGAAAAGGATCAATATACCTAATCCCAAGAGACGGATGTTAGGATCATCACATTGACTTTAGGTTCTACCCTTGTGCACCAAAATTTTGACAATTTAGTCATCATATGCAAATGCGACAGTGTTAAGGTGTGGTGGGTGCATGTGTATGAAAAACCATGCTCCGACAGATTAATTTATGATATTTCTCTCTCTTGTATGTTGGCATCTGACTTTTCTCTTGTTTGTGTCCATTTTTCTTTATAGTACTGAGGAGGTTGCTGACTCTAATAAAGTAATAGGTGTAGTTACTTGAGAAGAGTTTCCAAATGGATTCGACATGCTTCGATTTCACTCATAGTTGGAACACTGCCGGTCACATGAGGTGCTAAAATGCGGAAATGCCAGGTTGGTGGGATTCTTGGTGCCTCTATTCATACACCTCATGATACTGTTAGGTGACCTTTGTAGCCCCTCTCTCTCTCTCTTTCCATGTCTTTTGAATTATTTTTTTGATTGATGTCATGTTTGCCACGAGTGTCTAATCTAATCAAACATTGGAAATTAAGAATCTAGTTGCATGTGGACCAGGTAAGGCTAGGCAGGTTAGTCTTAATTAATTATATAGCCCCACACGCCAGCTAAATTACGGCCCATGCCCTTCCCAGGCCCAGTCATAATTTCTTGTTGGAAAGTGTTGTGTGGAATACATGGGCCATAGTACTGTTGGGTCTTTGGACAGAGAAGCAACAAGGTCTGGTCCACTGATAGCTATCACGATCGCTACCAGCTTCAGTCACTACTGTTCTGGACCTACCAGCTATTTCTTAATGGCCCAATCACCTGCCGACAACATGTTTGTGCATGCATGCTGCTTTATTGACACGTGACCGGATAAACGAGGCACTTTGGTCTCATGTTATCATGATTGGCTCCTTGAACCCTATCCAAAAGAGGTTGATGACAAACCCAGGAAAACAGTTCAGCAGAGAGAATAGGATTGAAAGTTTCGAAAGAAGGTACAAGAAGTGTTACTTATTTGAAAATTTAATTCAATAAAAAATAGAACGGTGGATAAATAAAATTTATATGACCAACTCCATTATAGTTAAAACAAAACTTTGATGAAGACAAGGCTGACGAAGAACTCCCATTTACACGAGCCCCAAGTTGTCTTGGTCCAGTTGGCTCAAGTGGGAGTCGCAATATAGTGCTTTAGATGGATATAATAATCATTTTCAAACAAGCGCTCATGCATTTTACTTATGATGACATTGTGAAAGTCTCATCTATGGCCAGGTTGTTGCTAGCCAGCTCCATCCATAGTGGAAATCTTACTATAAATAGTGTTAGTGAAACCTACATTGGATCGCTCGATGTTAAGACAAAAGCAGTATTAAGACCTCTTTAATAACAATGCTTATTAAAACAAGGTCCTTTTAATCAGCTCTTTCTAATTGTCAAAGCTTCACCGTCATTGGTGTGCATAAATTAATCAGAGTGAGGTGACAATGGAATTCTGAAGTTTTGACATTCATGGGGGGTTTGCTATATTCATGCTAAGTTCCAATGCTTTTTGGCATTTAAAACTCTGGAAATAGGAATGCCTTTAGGGTTGGGGTTATCTACACAAGTCTTCAATTATTTTAAAAATGCATTTTGTCAAACATCACTATTCTTGCCAAATTTTATATGACCTCGCACTGCATCATGTCTGTTTTGGGTGAGAGATGAAGCAAATAGATCCTCCATTCTCCAAGATTTTGGGTCACCCTAATCCAAAATAGGACCCACTATTGATGCCAGGAAATGGGACCCAGTTGCAAAGGATAGGGCATCTGCATCTGCAAGTATCATAAATATTTATGTTAAAGTTCCAAAAACCAATTGGTCATTCAATTCAAAAATGTTTCTACTCAAAATGATCAGTACTTTTACTGCTGCAGTTCAACTGTTTAACTCATGTGCTTTTTTTTTTTTCTCTCTCTCTCTCTCTCTCTCTGACGCTTGTGCTGTCGTGTCCGGGGGTGCGCAGTGTGCGATGGAGAGCTTAGTGACTGCACTTTTGTTTTCATGTGGACTTCGTCTATGTTCAATCAAAACTCGTTGGGTTGACTCGGTCCGTAGACGGGATTGTCGGACCTACCTACAAAGATATTTTAACTGCTCAAAGCCGTTTCCGAAGATCGGGGGCAATGTCGAGTGTCCAGATGAATTTCAGTTCAGAAAAAAGAGGGGCCCATTCCTGAATTTTGTGTGCCATTTGGTGAGAGTGGGCCCATTTCATGGCCTTTCTTTTCTTCTTCTTCTTGGAAAGAATTAGAGGATTTAACGAGAAAAACCCTCCTATAAGGGCATTGCATTAATTTTGCCCTAATAAAAATGGGTAGACAGAATGAGCCCTAAATTTACATTTCTCTTCTTCTTCTTTTTTTTTTTTTTTTTTTTTGCCTTTTAACGCTATAGTCGATATCGACCACCCCTGCATGTCTATTAAAGACCGAAATCCCTTTATTCGCCATTCGTCTTTTTCCTCTTTTCCCCTTTTCCCCTTTCTATTGCTCATTGTCATTGTCTACCCCCCCCCCCCCCCCCCCTCACAAATGAGTTAAAGAAGTAAAATCTTGGATTTTTCAGCTTCGAAGAGGAAGATGATTGCTTTTGAAAACGAATACTGCGTTCCATAAGAAAAGCTGCTGTTTTGGAAGGCCCGTTGATGAAGATGGGATTAAAATTGCGACATGGGGTTTTGGGGGTGAATGGAAGTCGAAAAGAGGAGATTTTGTTGGATTTGAAACGAAGAAGGGTAAAAGGTAAAGATTTTTACAAACATTACTTAGAAAGTTTGGATTTTGGGATATGGGTTTTCATCTTTTGAGCTACTAGTATTTTAAGTTGGCAGCGTTTTTCATAGATGTAGTTATTGAGAATGAAAGGCTCTTGTTTTCTTTTAGATGCTCGTGGAGATGTGTTTTTGCCATTGTAAAGAGATATAAGGAATTAAGTGGAAAGAGGAATGGATTGCAAGTTCGGAGCCCTTAAACCAATCATTTAACTGTATCCATATCAAGCTGGAGGGGTTTTTAAAATAAAACCCTTAAGAGAGAGAAGTAAGAAATTTGAAGAATACCTAGAAAAGAAATACAGTGGAATCTTGTAAAAAATTTGGAGAAGCAATGAGACACAAATCTGTATTTGGGTAGTTTCCATGAAGGTGGTCGATGAAATGACGAAGAGAAAGGAGAATGAGATTTCACGTTCATTTCTCTTATTTTTCTCATGGGAAAGAACTCTGTTGTTATTGTGGGGTTTGTTATTTCTTGATTTTGTTCACTAGGAGATATTGGAGGAGAGGAATTAGAGAACATGGGTGGGGTTTCCATTTCTTGATTTTTGTAATTTTCAAACAGATTTCATATATATTTTTTTAAAATGTAAGGTCAAGACACAATGAACTTGTAATGTTGTGAATGGTTTCCCCCTATCTGAGATGTTTGAAATATGTTTGAGGTGTTTGAAATGTCTGAGCTCTTAAGCTTTTAAAATGTCTGAGTGAAGGGCCGAAACCTTCCCCACCAAAACTCTCTACTATGACATTAAAGGATGAAGTTGGTATTGGTTGAATCGGTGGAAGCATTTTTTGGAAAGGTGATGCAGGAGTTAATGTGAATTCCTTTTTTGGTTGGTGTTAATATTTGGCGTTAATGTGATAGAAGATGCAGCCGTTCTGAACAGTGTACAGTCTACTGAAGCATTTTTTGGAAAGGGGATGCAAAAGTTAATGTGAACTCCTTTTTTATTTGTGTTAATATTTGGTGTTAATGTGATAGAAGATATAACCATTCTGGACAGTGTACTGTCTACTGAAGCATTTTTTGGAAGGGGGTGCAAGAGTTAATGTGAACTCCTCTTTGGTTGGTGTTAATGTGATAGAAGATGCAGCCGTCTTGACAATGTAATCTCCACATGGAAGAGATTTTTTGGAAGGGGATGCACGTGTTAATGTCATCATGTCCATTTTGGTTAGTGTTGATATTTGGTGATAATATGATTGATAGAAGATGTAGCCGTGATGGGCTTGCATATTTTTGTTGAAGCATTTTTTGGAAGGGCACAAGTGTTAAACATACTTTTTCCTTTTGTAAGGATCGCCCTTTTTTGGGGTTATATGTTGTTGAGAACTTATCTGTGATAATATAATAGTTGTTTGTATTATCCCGTTATTGATATATATTTTTATATCAAGTGTGATAATACAACTGTTAAAAATATAATATTATATTTTTTTATTTTTTCCACTTTTATTATTGAAAATAATTAGCTAACCTCATCTAAAGCTACACTTAGTAAGTTATAGTATTATAACATAGTTGATATCGACTATGACTGTGTTTTTTATATTTCAATTAAATAGTCCATATCGACTATAACTGTGGATTTTATGTTTCAGGTAAATAGTCGATATCGACTATGACTGTGTTTTTTATGTTTCAGATAAATAGTTGATATCGATTATGACTGTGTTCTTTATATTTCAGCTAAATAGTCAATATCGACTATAATTGTGTTTTTTAAGCTTCAGCTAAATAGTCAATATCGACTATTGGTCATGTTAAATAACCCAGATAATTGTACATTCCATTGCACTAATGATTGTTCTGAATACATTGGTATATTCCATACACACATTCAATTAACAACCATACATTAACAAACCATTCAATTTCAAATAATTTTATATGAAATTCCACAACATAAATCCAAATGCCCAAAACCATAGAAGTTCCACAACCATTGCCCACAAGTTCCACAAGTTCCCTCGTCCGGTGCTTTATTTAAATCGTTAATAGATACCATGGTACAAATACTGGCTAGTTCATCCTCTCTGCATGAAAATAGATGTTTGTTAATAAAATACAATACTACAGATGTTAATGAAGGTGGGCACTACATGAAAGTAATGGGGGAAACATTAGTATAGAGTTTTGGTGGAGAAGGTTTCATCCGACTCATTTTGCAACTTTCATCGATTCAGCCAATACCAATTTCATCCTTGGATGTCATAGTGGAGAGTTTTGGTGGGGCAAGTTTCGGCCCTTCACTCAAACATTTCAAAAGTTCAAGAACTCAGACATCTCAAACACATTTCAAATATCTCAAATAAGGGGAAATCATTCACAACATTACAAGTTCTTTGTATCTTGACCTTATATTTCAAAAAATATATACATGAAATCTATTTGAAAATTACAAAAATCAAGAAATGAAAACCACACCCATGTTCTCTAATTCCTTTTCTCCAATATCTCCTAGTGATTAAAATCAAGGAATGACAAACCTCACAACAGCAGCAGACTTTTTTCCATGAGAAAAATAAGAGAAATGAGCGTGAAATCTCATTCTTCTTTCTCTTTGTCATTTCATCGAACGCCTTCATAGAAACTACCCCAATACAGATTTGTGGCTCATTGCTTCTCCAAATTTCTTACAAAATTCCACCGTATTTCTCTTCCAGGTCTTCTCCAAATTTCTTACTTCTCTCTCAAAGGCTTTATTTTAAACTCCAGTTTGATATGGATACAATTAAATGATCGGTTTAACGGCTCCGAATTTGCATCCCATTCCTATTTCCACTTGATTCTTTTCATCTATTTGCAATGGGAAAAAAGTATCTCCACGAGCTTCTGAAAGAAAATAAGAGCCTTTCATTCTTAAAAACTACATCCACAAAAAACGTTGCCTGCTTAATAGTAGCCCAAACTCAGCTACATCTCAAAAGATGAAAGCCCATCTCCCAAAATCCATACTTTCTATGTAATGTCTGTAAAAATCCTTACCTTTTACCCTTCTTTGATTCAAATCCAACAAAATCCCCCCTTTTCAACTTCCATTCACCCCCCAAAACCCCATGTCGCAATTCAAATCCCATCTTTCTCAACGCCCATTTCAAAATGGCAGCTCTTCTTCTAAAACCCAACCTCCATTTTCAAAAGCAATCATCTTCCTCTTCGAAGCTGAAAAATCCAAGATTTGGCTTCTTTAACTCATTTGTTAAAAGAACGTCCCCATTGAATTCTAACCAACACAGATTGGGAATAAGGGGGGTGTAGACAACGACAATGGAAAATATAAAGGGGAAAAGGGGGAAATGAGGAAGAAGACGAATGACGAATAAAGGGGTTTCGGTCTTTAGTAAACATGCAGGGATAGTCGATATCGACTATAACGCTAAAGACAAAAAAAAATAAAAAAGAAATATAAATTTAGGGCCCTTTCTGTCTGTCCATTTTTATTGGGGCCAAATTAAAACAATGCCTATATAAGAGGGCTTTTCCCATTAAATCCCCAAAGAATTATTGCAACCCTTTTTCTTCATGTCATACAAATTAACCTAACCCATGGTGCTAGTATGACATCCAACAGAGAGTCCGGATCCTATTAATGTACCACTTGCTCCTTCTTTTGAGAGAGAAATAGGAAACTGCAAAGTGAGGCTTCATCTATTAAATATGCATGCACTTTTCTTTTACGGGAAATGGTTGATTTTACTTCAATAGAAACCGATTCTCTTCATTTATTTTAATATCACCAACTGTTGACACTTGAGAAATAGAATATATTTTCACCATGCTATTTTTTAAATTACAAGAGGACCTATTTGCTTGAATAAAACACGTATGAATTTATGCACTAAGTAAGTAGTTAAAAAGTGAAGATCAATGGTGACGACTAACTAGAAATCATTATCGAGTAACCTCTCATTTAATGAAAATCGAATTAGAAAAGATAAGAAATAAATACTCCATCATTAATTTGGTAATTCAAAATTTAGTAAAGTCAATGTAGGACCTACATTGGTGCTCTATGTCCTAATTTCTACATTGCTACTCTATGTCCTAATTAATCTCTCACCTCATGTCCCTCACAAGCTCTTGGTGACAATAATGAGAGGAATTGGTGAAAGAATAATCACTAGTTTAGATTCAATCAACAGCAATCAAGTGTGCCATAAGATTTTTCTACCTAGAGGCAATCATATGGGAATCTTTCAAATGATGGCTATTAAAGCTACTAGTTTGGCATCTCAATACTTACAAGACAGTAGATCCACACGACCAAGGTCGCCGTTGCACTTTCAATGTGCAAAAAAGAAAAATCGACTTTGATTATAGTTGTAGCGACCATTTAACTGATCTTTTTGTCTAAAACACGGGACCATAAAAACTAAAGCAAGTGTTGTGTTTTAATTAACACTTCAACAAATTGACGGTGGAGAATTGGAGATTAGGTAAAGTCAATGCCTAACATTCATTTTCAACAATATAAGTTTTTCAAAATGAGAAGCAACCAAGGGTGATACCCTTAAGGGCTTAATCTTCTCTTGGAAAACCTTAGAAAATTGGCATATTACGACTAATTTTTTAGTGAGAGATTGTCATCTTAAATGGAAATATGCTCTAGAGATGCCAAGCATATATAAAGTCGATATATGTCTTCAATGCATGGAGAGCCACTTTGGGCTTTGGGTGTAAGCATTTCTGCCGGGATCTCTCTTTGTTTAGAATTGCTAAATAGAACGCTCGAGCTGTCTTCATGAAATTTCAAATACCTTATTTGCTTGAAAATAACTCATTATAATTAAGTGGCATTTCAAATTACAGTTTTGTCATATAAAATTATAGAGATCTATTGGATTTTACTTGGAAGAACAACATTTGAAATTTTTTAAATGCGCTATAATAATAAATCATGTAATGCTTGAGACCAAATAACATGTAAAGGTGACACCCATGGTTCCACAGAGGAAAATCTCAAGCTTATCGGTCGTGAAGAGGTCTAACCAAAAGTTTATAACTGAGATGATAGTCGATGTGGTCCATTTTGAGATGTGACTCATCTGATGAACCAGAAGAATTGACGGCTGACATTAAACTGCCCGCGCGTGGCTGCAATCGCATCCATATCACAAACAGAGTAAAAAGAGAGCGAGCGCCTGCCTGCAATGCAATGCAACTTCCCCACGGCTCGAGCAACAGAGATTCGGATCATCAGGAAAGCAACCATCCGAGGGACCCACTGACGTCTGCCATGTCCCATCCCATCATAGCACGAGATGTCGATTCCTGACGTCGACCTCCAACAAAAGAGGACACGTGTGTGGGAGTGATTTGAGACACGTCATTTGAACAGGTCAACGTGTACGGCCAACTTCTACAGGGTTGTCATATAGCTGTTAACTTTGCGTGGCCGGTTCGGTGTTACGGTGACTCTCTTCTCGCAGTTTGTTTTTCGCTCAACGACTTGGGTTTCGGGACAACGTATGAACTCATCTTGCTATTTTACGCCCACACTGCGTACAAATAAAGGTTATATATATATATATATATATATATATGGGAGGCGGTCCTGTAAGGATCGTCCTTACGGTCCGCACAGTTTGGAACGCTCACTGGGACCCACGTTATAAATAATCTAAAGTAACCACTCATTCATAACTCCTTTATAAGTACTGATAAGGTAACGCTCCCTATATATATATATATATATAATAATATTCACGTGCATCCATCCCCACTACGCACAAATAAAGGTCATATATTCACGTGCATCCATTCATCACCATAAGGTCGGGGATACTTCCATAAATGGGGGTTTTCAAGTACAAAAGTAAATTTTTAAGTACATAGGATGAGGTACACTTCTTTGTCTTTATGTGCAAAAGGAGAAAGTACCATCACCCTATGGTGAGGGATAAATGCACATGAATGTTCCCATATATATATATATATATATGACAATATTTTAGTGCATCTATCCCTCACCATCCCTTTTGAGAAAGTTTCAATTACAAAAAAGAAGTACACTTCTCTTTTGTACTTGAAACTTTTCCAAAAAGGGTGTCCCTCACCACAAATGGTGAGGGATGAATGCACTTGAATATCCCTCATATATATATATATATATATATATATATATATATGGGGCAACTTTCTTAAACTGAAACAACAAATCAAAGTCGATTATACTGTTTTATGCATGATGTTCGTCTCCAAAATCAAAATAAATCCAATCATAACTGAGTTTTTCAATTTTATCATGCAAAAAACAGATATAATCGATTTTGATTTGTAGGGCCAGTACTATTTCAACTTAAACTCAGCTAAGTTGCAGTTTATGAGAGACTTGCTATATATATATATATATAATCATACATATTTGAATATGTTCGATGGAGTGGGTCCGTCGGCAATTTGTTTAAGAGTGAGGTAGACAATACGACGGATTGCCAGTCAGAGTGAATTGGAGTTGCACTGTCTCTTTCGGCTACGACATATCAAATGAGGACCGGCAGAGTTCAAGGGTCCAAGATGGATCCACTTCAATCATACTTTCTATCATGTGATCCGACCGTCGACGATTATATATGATTATTGATTTAACAAGATTTAGCTTGATCATTTCATTTGTAATAAATCCTAAAAAGAAGGGAAAGAAAGTTGGTGAAAAAAGATAAATCTTAACTAAAAATAAAAAAAGGGTAGGTAATAATCATTTTCCAGCCAACATTAAAATAAAATCATTTTCCAAGGAGAAAGTATTTTGCTGTAAAAATAATTGCAAATTATTCTCATCACTATCTCTAAACCTGTTTGCTTGAGCCTCAACAAGGGGCCGGGTTTTGGGAACCCCTCCTCTGACTTGGATAAGTAGTTATGATTATGATTTCCAGGTCTCTCTCTTCTCACATGTGCGCATTTCCTTCCATGCGCGTGTTTCCTTCCACACGCGTGCAAGTCTATATTTACTACCAGTATATGCGGATATCACCAGCAAGTGTAAGTGCCGTCCCGCCGTTTTGCGCGTGTCTTCTCCTCACTTTGTGCAAGTGCTTTCTTCATGCGTGTGTGGGTGCTCTCATAAGTCCCAACTGTTTTGGTTACACTTAAATTAAAGCTTAAGCTCTACTTGAAAGAAAAAATGGTTAGTCCTCGTATCAAGTCCATGTTTTACTACATTTAGTAAAGAATTGTATGTCGTTATAATTAATAACTTTACTTGAGACCCAAGAGTCCATAATGACATGCAACTACATATAATGCACCTAGCTAGGTGTACATAATCATTGCACAAAGTTTTTTGTTTCTGAATCTAAATGGTATTTGTTGAGGAATCACCCCCGACAACGGGCTAATGACAGGTACAGTGGTGAGAGAGGAGGATGGATCAGGTAATGAAATGGAAAGAAGACTATATTTAAGTTGATGGGGACCCTTAAATTTATGGATCGAGTTGCAAGTTTTTTTTTTTTCTTTTCAGAAAAATCTTTGTGCAAGTCCACATCTATGTTGGTGTCGCCCTTGGATAGCATTTGACCGACTACTTTTGCTGGTATGAACTAAAACGCGGCTATCAATGGGAGAATTGGACATTGGAACTAAATTATATTTTAGTTGGTGAATTGCTTAAAAACATATTTTAAAAGAGAAATCCAAGGGACAAGACGCCCCGGAACAAGCAGCGGATTGTGATTTTGGTGTCTTGAGAAGCGTACATGTGTCTTAAGAAGCGTGCGTGTCTCTAACGTCTGTCCGCCGCTTGTCTCTGGACGTCTGTCCCTAACATTGCTCATTTTAAAATAGCCAGGAACAGCCCAAAGTAAGGAAAATTCAGAAACTTATCCTTACAAGAGCCAAATAAAAATGCCAAAAAAGAATATTTCAAAAACTTCTTTATAGGACCGTACAAAACATTCATTAAAACTGTGCTCTACGTTCCTTCAAGAGATAGAAGGCATTGAATGTTGTTCCTGTCTTAAAATCCCGGCAACTCCTGCTCTCATCTACAAGATATATTGATTTTTCACTCGGATGATTAAATCAATGATAAACAACTGACAGTAACAGTTATCAGCTTAGATCAAATAGCAGCAAGATTTTTCTTTACGAAAACTTAGAATATAAAGGACAAACGTAGTTACCCAAAATAGCCGATATTCTGTACTGTTTAAAGTTTACAACTTTTTACACTGTAAGGTCCATCGAGCTCTCATGTAGTCCTGTTACAGCAGTATGACTCCAGTAGTGCAGTAACACTGGAAACGAGGAGCAAAAGAAGAAAAGGACCTATCCTGTTCCTGTGTTGTCTTGCTACGATACTGACGACCCCGAATCACTTTTTTATGTGCTTGCACTAAACAAGCTTATGCCACGTGTCTAAATCCCAATTTCAATTCAATATTTGGAGTATCATAAACCTCCATATTATATATATATACATACGTATAGACTTGGGCCACTTCTTAACTAGATAAGTAGACGATACGTCTTTTAGTATATATGTTTCTGTTTTCTCTGAAGGAAAAAAGAAAGAGGACTGAAAATGATTTTTTGTACTACAGAAAAAAAAATTGTAAAAATTGACTAAATTTTTTCATGATTTCTCATAAAAGAAGTTTCTATGGAGTGTTTGAAAAATAAAACAAAAACTTTCCCTGGAAGAAGAAGATTTTCCGTGGCATTCGTACGCAAGCGTATAGTTGAGAAAACACCAAATTTTAGCTCGGTATGTCACTGGCACAATTAGATTAGATTAGATTATCAGGCCTACAAAATCAAATAAATGAACGGCTTGGATCATTTGATGAATGATCCCTTCTTGTAAGTTACAACAAATCCAACATGTGGGAGTAGAATGTAGATATAATGAAAAGCTTTTCAGTAACAACTACCAAGCAATCAACCCCATCTTGCTTGTGGCCGTAGAATCCGGATGGTAGGTTGTATGCTCACTCTTCCTGCACACGACTCTTTTTCATTTTTGGCACTTAATAAGTGCTTTCTCTCTCGCTCTCTCGGTCGCTCACGAGCTGTTTTTAGACAAGAAAAAAACAAAACAAAAAAAAAAAAAAGGAAAGGTAAAATCTCTTTTGCGGTTTTTCTATTCCCAGGCATCAAAGCAAGTGCAGAGATAGAAACATAACGACGAAAATCACACTATCAGATCAAAAGCTGATCTGAATTCTGATCTGGTTTGCGTTTGGATCACCATCGATCGAGAGAACAAAGTCATGATTGTTTGAGGCATGGGAAGTGGAAAGCCACAAGGAAGGATTTTTCTTTCCCTTCAAGAAAGATTGAAGTAGCGAATTTTTCTTTCATTATAGGGTTTTGAATCTCAATCAGAGCTGTATGATCTTGCAGTGAGCTAGGTCGTTCTTGTGAATTTCGGTGTTTGAAGGTTGAAGAAATGCAGATGTTTCTTTGAATCTCTGTTATGGAGATTGGAAGAGAGATATTCGTGCTTTGTATTCTTCTTCGTTAGTAATTATCATGTCATGTTTCACCTGGAATTTGACACTGGAGGAGTTAGGAGAGTGAAAGCAAAAAAAGGTAAAAAGATGAATTTCATCATCATCCTTGATGTTTTGTTTCTGTAGTTGGGATTTCCTTTTGTTGAAATTGATAATCTTCCTTGTGTTGTCCGCAGGTTGAAATTCAAGCATTCCTTGATAATCTTTTTTTTTTTTTTAACACTGTTTGATGATATCCCAGGGAGGAAGGTAATAATAGCTCTTCTTCTAATGCTCTCTCTCTCTGTCTCTATTCTCTCTCTCTCTCTGTGTGTCTGTGTGTGTTATTTTTCATTTCGATGTAGTGAGATCTCATGCTTTTTGAAGTTTGATTTCCTCATTCAGTGAGTGATTTCTGTTTGATTGCCGCAGAAATAGAGGAATTGAGATTTAACGTGTGCGGGATCGGTGTGATTTTCCCTCGTATGGCGATTTCTCTTTGATTACTACGGCAGCTTTTGAGAAAGATAAGATTGCATTAGAAATAGAGGAATTAGGATTTCATGCGTCGGAGATTTGCGTGATTTCGGTTGTTATATTGATATGCAATGATCACATTTGTGGATTCATCAAAGGAATCGATGAAGGAGACGGAGAAATGCCTGGATTCTCAGCTGTGGCATGCCTGCGCTGGGGGAATGGTTCAGATGCCAAAGGTGGATGCGAAGGTGTACTATTTCCCACAAGGCCATGCAGAGCACGCCCAGGGGAGTGTGGATTTGGGGAATTGTAGGAGAATTCCTGCTCTTATCCTCTGCAGGGTTGCGGGAGTGAAGTTCTTGGCAGAACCAGAGACGGATGAGGTGTATGCGAAAATCCGATTGGCACCGGTGGTGAGGAACAACGAAGCTGGCTATGGCGAAGATGATGATGAGGTTCATAGTAACAGCAGTGGCTCCAATGCCTCAGAAAGACCTGCGTCCTTTGCAAAGACATTGACGCAGTCTGATGCCAACAATGGTGGGGGATTCTCTGTTCCTCGCTATTGTGCTGAGACAATCTTCCACCCTTTGGACTACTCAGCCGATCCACCGGTCCAGATAATTCAAGCTAAGGATGTACATGGGGAGGTTTGGAAGTTCCGGCATATTTATAGAGGAACACCTCGCCGGCATCTCTTGACGACTGGATGGAGCACGTTTGTGAACCAGAAGAAGCTCGTTGCTGGGGACTCAATTGTCTTCTTGAGAGCAGAGAAGGGGGATCTCTGTGTTGGCATCCGCCGGGCAAAGAGGGGGGTTAATGGTGGCCCGGGGTCGCTGTCTGGATGGAATTCAGCCGCTGCCATGAACTGTGTCCCACCTTATGGGGGCTTTTCCATGTTCTTGAGGGAAGATGACAGCAAGCTGGGGAGAAACACTAATGGTGGCAATTCAAATTCTGGTGGGGGTTTGAAGGGCACAGGCAGAGTGAGGCCTGAGTCTGTCATGGAGGCCGCAACTCTCGCTGCAAATGGGCACCCTTTCGAGGTTGTTTACTACCCACGTGCGAGCACTCCGGAGTTCTTTGTGAAGGCTGCATCAGTAAGAGCAGCTATGAGGATACAGTGGTGTTCGGGGATGAGGTTTAAGATGGCCTTTGAGACTGAGGATTCTTCGAGGATCAGCTGGTTTATGGGATCAATATCTTCTGTGCAGGTTGCTGACCCTGCGCATTGGCCTAACTCTCCATGGAGGCTTCTTCAGGTATAAACCTTCCTCTCCTCATAGTCATATGACAATTCCCACTAAGTATGATAATGTCTGTATAATATATGCATGCCAGGGAAATACATGATCGCTCTTTTTCTGTGATTTCATTACAATTTTTTATTTTGCTTTTTTTTTTTTGTAATATTTCTGTTCGTGTTACTAGATGCTGCATTACAGGCTCAAAACGTCTTTTCTTTTATTTCAGGGGCAGAATTATTTGAAAGCTTTAGCAATATCCATCTTTATTAAAAAATTGGTTGTTTGGTTTTGCAGTCCTCTTTATAATCTAATGAAATCATGTCATCTTTTGAATCACATTCAATTCTTGTTTATCTAAAGGAGGTAGTTTTCTTTCTCTGTTAATTCAGATACATGGAAAGACAAGTTCCAGGATACTAATTTGTGTCTCACGAAGAGTGCCGAAGAAACATTGAGTTGTCTCCCTGGAACCAGAACTTGTCATACTGTATTTTTTCACATCTTGCGCATAGTAATCGTGTGTAGCATGTCATGTAGGGCAACTGTAGGGCAGCCCCTCAGTTCTGCTTAAGAATACCTGAATGCATCTTTGTATGACGTTGCTCAGTGCTTATAATTCTGAAATCATGGGATTTGGTTTTAGCATGGAGATTAGATTTCTAGTTGCATGGTTTTTCTACTTAGAACTGGCTTCCACTTTGGCATCTATAAATAACTACACAATTTCGGGCCTTATGCTTATGTTACTGCGTTACCTGTGTTCACTTCTGTCTATTATGCTAACTAGTGGTTTTATATCTGAGTTAAAAACCAATAAGATCCACCATGGTACTGCATGGTAGTTTGTTTAAATTAGACACATCTAACTGTGTTAACATCAAGGCACATAAGGATTCAAGTCCATGTATAAAGTTTTTTAATAATACTGACAGTCAAGATGCATGGCTTCCTTGGTTTTAAATACATATGGGCTGATATGCAATAGCTTTTCAGGAAACTAATGCAGAATATCTTTGTGCTACCAAATTGAAACCTCTGAGTTCAATAGTAGAATGCTTCAAGCCAACCCCTAATTAATGAGATGAGGCTCCTATGATCATGATGACACAATTCATACATGTATTACTGATATAGCTAATACATATCACCGGTGTGTCTCTCACATATCTGTTTTCCCCCAGCCTATATGGGGTAAGGCTCTGATAATCATAATGAGTTTAATGACACATAGCCATTGTTTCAGTTTTTCAAATCAAAACAAATCTCACTGTTAGTACACAGATCAGATCCGTATCATCGTTGATGCTGACACATATCCTCTGGGGCCTGTATGGGGTCCCATAACAATATCTGAAACTATGGTTGTTTCAAAAATATACTTTAAGCGTATGATACCCGGATACTTCAAAATAGGCAAGTATTCTTACCGCATCTTATCCAATACTTAATGTTTTATGTGAATCCATGTCCCCGACTTATGCATGTTGTGTCCCTCCTGTATCTATGCCATATATGAGAATCATCGCTTTCAGCACATCCATTTAAACCAGAATTGAAATGCAACTGCATAAAGTTAGTTACTTAGGCCTTTCTCATATTCATGTCTATGGAACTTCAATGAAAAAAAGTGTTCTCATTATGTAAGTGGAATACACACACACAAACATATTCATGAAGTACATTTTTGCATGTAATTCATCTGAAAATCTTGTTGGTGTATTTTAGTTGCATGATCTTTATAAACTTCAATTATTCATGGACATATCCGTTTCTAATTTATGATCAGTGCCTTTCTTGAAAGGCTCTGTTCCCATCATCAGTGTTTCACTCCCTCATCTTACTCCGTCCTTGAAAATGTATTTCAGGTTACATGGGATGAACCAGATTTGCTACAGAATGTGAAACGGGTGAGCCCATGGCTGGTTGAATTGGTTTCAAACATGCCAACCATGCATCTGACCCCATTCTCACCGCCAAGGAAAAAGTTTCGGCTCCCAAATCCCCATGATCTTCTTCTTGATGGCCAACTTCCAACACCAGCATTTTCCGGCAACCCCCTCGGGCCCAGCAGCCCCTTTTGTTGTCCGTCAGACAACGCTCCTGCAGGCATACAGGGAGCCAGGCATGTTCAATATGGTATATCTTTAACAGATCTCCATCTCAACAAGCTGCAGTCGGGTCTATTTCCGGCCAGTTTCCAGCAACTTGATCTCACTGCTCCACCCTCCAGAATCTCTACCGGCCTCATTGTTGGTAATCCTAATGTCTGTGATAATGTCTCTTGCTTGCTAACCATAGGAAATTCTTCACAGAATGTGAAGAAACCAGATGATGGAAAGACACCACAGTTTGTGCTTTTTGGACAACCAATTCTCACTGAGCAGCAGATATCTCGTAGCTGTTCTGGGGATGCAATTTCCCCAAAGCTTGCTGGAAACAGTTCCTCTGAGGGAAATCAAGCTAAGACAGTGAACCTCTTATCTAATGGGCCTCCAGGAAATCTGTCCTATGAAGGGTTTCTATGGTACAAGGATCGGCGTGCAAGCGAACTTGGTTTGGAGACTGGGCACTGTAAGGTATTCATGGAATCAGAGGACGTTGGTCGAACCCTGGATTTATCAGTCCTTGGCTCATATGAAGAGTTATACAAAAGGCTGGCTAACATGTTTGGCATAGAAAGATCAGAGATGCTGAGCCATGTTCTTTACCGAGATGCAAAGGGCGCAGTCAAACAAATGGGAGATGAACCATTCAGGTGAATTTTTCCTTTCCTTTTGTACCAAGTACAGGCTTGTACTGTTTGGTTGTCCATACCTGAATATTATATTGGCAAATCATTGTGTGTGGATTTAGAAATTAATAAATACCAACTATGCCAAAACCTGTTTTGAGTTTTCTGAATGGGTTATTAAATGCCTTCAATTTCCACGTCTGTAACTGGAAAGATGGGTGGCTCAATTTTCTTTTCATCTTTGGCAGTGGCACAGGAAAGGTGAATGGCAACTGTATTTTCTTGCCTTCTTTTCTAAAACGGCTTTTAAACTTGAATAATACTAAAGTACATTTTACATAATTGTTTCGGAAGTTGTTTATCTGGACCTTCATCGCTTTGACGGCCAGAATATTCATTGTATGTTTGCAGTGAGTTCATGAGAACAGCACGAAGGCTGACGATTTTGATGGATTCAGGCAGTGACAACATAGGAAGGTAGAAACGGACTCTCTAACTTGTTGAATGTACAGTTGATTGGGCAAGGTTTTTTGTTCAATTCTAACTTTGAGTAGTTGAGAAACCCTTCTTCTTAATTTTTGGAATTTTCTTTGAGGCATCCTAAAGTTATTTTATTTACCTGGTTTCTTTGCATTTCTTGTGATTTATCTTCTTATGGCAGAACGCATGATTTTGATCATTTTCTTTCAGGCAAATTCTTCCGATACATGTCAGTGTCTGATATGGATGCCCCTGTTCTTACTTCTTAATGCTTGATTGCAAGCACTGAAGTGGGGGTATGCATACTGGTCACTACCTGCAATGACACACGCATACCAGAATCTTATGCATTTGTGGAGCAATGGAAAACCTTTTTTTTTTTTTTTTCCGAGACATGGATTACCTAATTATGGAATGTTGTAACACAGGCTAGTTTCTTATAAATTTCAGACATGCTTGATAAGCTAAGCATGTATTTAGGATCGCACTTCTATTAGAAAGAACGGTTTTGGCATAGTCAAAGGGGTGGATCTCTCTCTCTCTCTCTCTCTCTCTCTCTCTCTCATGTCACGGAATACTGGCTTCAAGCTCCTCATGTCACGGAATACTGGCTTCAAGCTCCGTGTGCCTGTTTGCCTGATTTGTAATGATTACCAAGGAATTCATAGGGAGAGTGGAACTCTTCCTTTGTTTTTTTTTTTTTGTTACTGTTAGTAGAAGGGGAGAAAAAATCATATGGAAGGGACCTGAACGGGAGAAGAGTGAAGGGTCAATGTGGATTACTAGAGGGACATGAAATTTGTAGGATTTAATTGAATAGGCAGAAGGATGGGGAATCATTTCCTATGGAAGTGTAGGTATTTTGATAGTCTATCGAACCTTTAAATCAGTACTCTATGGCCTATTTCTTTCAGGAAACCTAGGAATTTGTTAGCAAAAGAGCCCCTCATGCCATTTTCTGACTCACGAAGACTACCCACTAAATCCCTCTTCTACCTCAGGGGTATCTTATGTAATTTCATATTCTACTGATCCAGCATTTGAAATGCTCTATATAGTATGCAGATGACAAGAGTGTTCTCTCGACTGTTTCATTATGGACTGGCTCCCTCATATTATAATATAATCCTTGGACCTTATGGATTGCTTGAGGTATGATTTTGAACCAGCCACTATCCATTTCATTATGACAAAATGATTCTTGTAGGTGCTTGTTTCTGTTATGAATCAGTAATGATATAAATGTCAGTTCCGTGCGTGAAGCAATGAAATTTTATTCGGAAGGAAATGCTAAATCAATGTCAGCTGCAGGAGTCATCTTTGTCGTGATTTATTTTCCCTTCTTTTTATGTTTTTATGTCCCATCCACGGATTGAGACTTCCCTGATGGGGATGATAAGTTTTGTCTCTCATCTTGTTATGCGTTTATGTTCCATCAACAGGATGAGACTTTGATGATGATGATTTATGTTTCCCATCTTGTTTTACTTTCTTGTGTTCGATCAAGATGATGATCCATCCTTATCAGGGCAACTGCTAAAAAAAAAAAAAAACAGGCCCTCTTAAGCAAGTCCGTCTCCAAGCATGACCCGGCGTAAATATTATGTACCCAATGTGGGTTCAGTTTTACCAGGGAAATGCATCTTGCCATCTTGGACCCTCTATCTGAAATACACGTACAGATGTGGCTGGTTAGAATTTCCTTCTCCCAAAAGGCCAGATCTGAAATACTTGATCGAATTTCCCGAATAAAGGTTTATGGGAATAAATGGGCCTTAGACCCAATGCTTAAATAAAGTCAACCTTTACTAGTATGTTCATTGCAATAGCAAATCGGTTGCTGATTGTTATTTGTCACTTGACATGCCACGACAGCACGGTATCAGTTCCGATTGCACCACCAGTCGAATTTTGTTTTGTTAAAACTGCGCGTTGTTGATGCATCTATCTCCTCCATTTTCTTTTGCTCTAAGGTTGGCACTGGTTGTGAGAACAAATCAAGCGAAATAGAAAATCGCAGTTGAAGGTACAAAAGCAAGCCTTTTAGATGAAATCTTTGTGGTTATTAACAGATACACATGTCCTCCAAGGATCACGGTGTGTTCGTTCAACCAGTTCTCGGTCACATGGCATATGTGGATTCCACCAACTGTCCAACTCGTTGCCCCTGTTACCCAGATGAAATTTACTAACTACTACTCTTACATCCATATACATAGTCTTTTAACTCTTTAAATGCAATGAGGCTGACCTAATCACTCTCTTTTGACGCTAGTCTGAGCTTTATCAACCCTCAAATTGAAATACAGTATTAACATACGATTAAAAGAGTTTGAAACTTTAAATTCCTAATATCGAAGTTTGGGCGATTTTATCAAAGCTATATGATTATGGGTCCAATCCCAATTCAAATAAATAATACCCGTTTAATAAATTCCTCAGGTGCAGGCAATTCTTTCAAGTGGACAACCCAACTACTTAGTTTAGAAAAAGTGCTCTCTTTTCAAGCTGGAAAAAGTAGTCATCCCCATCCCAATCCCAATAAATCATTTCATTTTATAATCATTAATTCTGTGCCACTCACACGTGTGGTGGGGCACTTGGATGTGATATGGTATTATATTTCTTTAGAGGACCCGGGAGAAACAGAAACCACAACTCTATTCTATTATATTTGCTCTTTTCTTCTACTTTGTATCATATCTATATATAAAATATGTGACTAGCGTCAGCTGACGCATTTTGTTTTTAAAAATCCTCACTTTCTTAATTTGGAAAACTCATGAATAGTTAAGTGAAAGGAACTGGGTACTTTCTGCTTGTGTTAATGGCTGCCTCTTACTCTTTTGTTTATTAATGAATTAACTAGTTACTGTTATGGTACCTATTTTGTCAAAAAGGCCAGATCCTAATCTTCATTAAACTAATAATAAAGCTAAGGGGCTTTGGTTTGATTTGATTGATTGATTGATTGATTTGGAAGAAGAAATCCTGATATTATCTTACTAGTGAGTTGGCGTGATATAGATCAGTTCTTTCCCCTACTTGCAAATTTCAAATGAATCAGATCAGGTCAGCAAGTAGCTTTGACTGTTGGTGGGTGGTTGGTTTCTGGCCGGTCGGTCTCTTTGTTTTATGTTTCAGACAAATAAAGGGAGAATTTCAAATAAGACCTTCAGTTTTTGCCTCATTTTTTTTTTTTTTTAAAAAAGGCCTAAGTTATAAAACTTTTCAAATTAGTCTTTTAAGTTTTTCAAAAAGTTTTCACTTAAGGACATTCGTCCATTTGAAGCCATTTTCTGGCCAATTTTTCCCTCAAAATTTTTAAAAAGCCCCGAACTACCCTCCATTGAAATAAGATCCTCCTCCACTTCCTCTATATTCTCTTCCTTTTCTTTACCGGCATTAATGACAACTACTATCTCCACGACAATTGGCTAAATGTGGTGGCTATTAGAACCATGTCATAGCTTTAGATGAACGGTACTTTGGGTATTTTGGAAAAATCGAGGGAAAAAAGCATTAAAATATCATTAAATGGCCGAATGTCCTTAATTGAAAACAAACAGAAAAACTTAGGGACTCATTCGAATGTACATGTGCATCCTTCCAATACATACCAGCTATTGGGACCCACTTGACACCTTGCAGATTGTGGGATGGGGGATTAAAAGATCCAAGTGAGACCACCCTAGTTATCAAATTTTATATCAAGTTAATGCCTCTAACCCTTTCATCTGTGGCTCACAAGTTTAACGATGTTATATACAAAAAAAATAATAATAAAAATAAAAATTGACCCTCAATCCAATGATTCAATTTGAATAACGAGTCATAGGTTATAGCGTGCAGATCTTTCCATTAAAGATAATGCCCGAGTAACTAACGGTTACAAGATGGGAGCATAGTTACATAATTATAGTTCACATTTTTCAGCCCATCAGGTAACATAGTCCCAAGTCAACCCAACCCAGCAACCAACTGGGTCATAATCTTGATCCTGGTAACCACGGATTAAACAAGATGGATTATTTTCTACTTCGTTCCACGGACTTTGAGCTGTATGCAAGCAGAATAGCTAAACGTTTATCTGAAAATGGTTGAAAGTTAGAAAGATTACTTTTGGTTGAGGATTATCATCATCCAACGCCATGGTGGATTCCTACCAGGAAGACTGCCTTTAAATTGATCTGGCTATCTTTCAAATATCACCATCGACTACAATATAGTTATTGGTAGGCATCATGTGGCTTCACTGTGAAATCTTTTTATCAGATTCTCCCACGGTGCAGTCCAGCTCATGAATGGGATGAGAGCAGATGAAAGTTGCTCCTCCCGGACAAGGAGGTTAAAAAAAAAAAAAAAAAAAAAAAAAAAAACACACCAGATTATCCTAGTTTTTTATTTAACCTAATAAAGTTTTAACGGCATCTTAAACATAGATTTTTTTTTTTTTAAAGATTTAATCCAACAACGAGTGAAGGTTTAAGCCAGATGCAAGATCATGGAATGTAAGATGATCAAAGGAAGTTTAGACTGATGAAAAGTGGGCTCGGGTGGGACTCGGAGCTGGACTGCACATGCAGTTGTCGTGAGAGATCATACACCCTCTTTATCAGTGTCCCTTTTTTTTTTTCTTTTCATTAAAATACAAAGAAACTTAAAATATAAAAGGTAGATATTTAGAAGATGAAGGAACCCAGTGTTAAAATGCACAAAGAAATTGAATTTAAAGGAAATGCATGTCAGCATTCATGAAATAATTCAATTAACTCTTAATGCAGAAGGATGACTGCGCCAATTTTAGAAGCAAAATCATTTTATGTCCGCACGATAAGAAACCCTTAATCAAAATGCCCAGATAATTATTAAACCAAAGTATTTCATAAAAAGTGAAAAACAAAAATAAAGGCAAAACAACAATTAACACTTTTGACTCATTAATCTGTGCTTGGAGAAAATATACAGTACACATATCTGGTGCCCAACAATGCCAAACATCATTTGGCAGAATGACTGCCGGTTTCTGTTTAGCCAAACTTCATTTGGCAGCATGATTGCCACTTTCTGTTTGTTGTCTGATCCGATGAAGGCACCAATGTGTTTTAAGGAATGATCATTCCTGAACAACACCCAATTCCTGATCAACACGCCAGTAGTTTGTGTCGTTGAACTCCACCACCTCAGCATCGTCTCCAGTGATTTTCTCCTTTGCCAGTGGCAACTTAGGGACAAGGTTTCTCCTTAGTGGCCCAGCCTCCCCAACAATACCTTCTTTCAGTGCCTGCTCCATTGCCCGCTCTGTTCCCTCCAATTCCACGCCAACAAATTCCACGTCCTCTTCAAAAAGAGAAGGTACACTTGGGCGACTGATGTCGGTCTCAACCGCTCCATCGTCACAAGGAGATGTGCATGCGATGCCATTTGGAACTTCTTCAAGCTTACCATTCGAAAGAGAAGCTTCTAATGACACTGCGACTTCTGGGGAACCATAAGGATTGCTTTCATTTCGAACATTATCCTCGAATTGAATATCATGGGATCCACCGACTTGAAAATCTGATGTCTCTCTCCAGCCTACCCAATCAGGTAGCTGCCGATCACCAAAAGAATCATCATTCTCTCTCATTTCACACGGGATGGAACCAGGATCATTCGAAATGCTCGACTTATCTAACCCTTGAGAATGCAAACCTTTCCCATTCTCCAAACCATTTTCAGTAGCTCCATTCACTAAACTCATGCCTGGCCCTGAGGCAGTATTAATGGAAGTCGCACTGTCAACTAACTCCTCGTCATCTCCAACCACCACTTCATCATCACTATTGCTCCCGCCATTAGCAATAGTTGTGCTGCCGAGATCAATATCAGTCATCTTCTCCACAAGGGATGTGCCACTAGAATCATTTGCGTTTCTGTCTTCCTCGAACGCAAACCAGTTGGAATTTGTAAACAGATAAGTGCTGCAACATGAAACCACAGTTGTCTCAACCACAAGTAATGAATTTCTTTTCCCTAATATCCCTCTATTAGGGAAACCAAAGACAAAAAGTATACTAATTTTTTAATTTGACAGAGGTCTTGATTGTCAAGTCATTGGTTGATACAGAGAACTTCCAACAAGACAAGGTTCAAATTATAATCCTTGAATAGAACCTAACCATGGAGATCTCCTCCCTTGTTGATTTGGAGGGTAGATTTTGTAGATCACATTAGGTTAAATATATCTTTAACTTCATGTCCAAATCATTACCCGTGATTCGTTTAGATAATGATTCAGATGAGGCTAAAAACCATAATCTACATAATGTGGTTTCAATGCTATGACATCCAGAACAGTGGTAGGAAAAACATCTGCTCCGCCAATGTATTCAGATTGCTTGATGTTAGTGGTCACCCAAAAATATGTAGATTCTGGACCATCAGCAAGTTTCAGAACTATAGCAGGAGCAAAGTCAACGCAAATATAGTAATACCTTTCCTGGTCACCTCCAACTCTCAGAGACGATATCACCACTTCAGCAGAATCATCATCAAAGTATGCATCCTGTGGTTTTCATCAATCACAATAAACATCATATGACTACAACCTATGAAAATAAACAAGGAAGATTCCATTTGCAGCACATTTAACATTTTAAAGTAACTAATTTGCTCAATAACTTAACAAAAAGCATTTTTTCTTTATTCAAATGGTGCATCTTTCTCCCTACCTTTGTACAATATGTTTTTCCCCAAATTTGATCTATGACCCTAGTTTTGTCAACATACTTATGACTTAATTTGCATGAATACAGGTAAATGTGATGGAATCTGGGACCTGGATACAAAAAGTCTCAAAACACAGGATATATAAATTTGGGATAATATTTAAATAATTGTTTATTTTTATAAAAATAAAAATACAAAGTTAAACATTGAGAGAAACAAAATTTAAAGAATCCAATAATAAACCTTTGAACATTTTATACAAACTTCATCAGAAGAAAGTTTAATTATATTTGTCTAGCTGAAAAATGATGTTTAAGTTAGTGCTAGAAGAATCCATGAAGAACATGGTGTCACATCCAAAGCAAAACTGGCACATAACTCATTTCAAAGATTCTATGCAACAATCTCTAATCAAACCAGGGAGCATTTCCTCCATTCTCATTTCCTATTTCAGCATAGGGAATTTTCATCTATGGGATGCCCACACGCGAAAATCCCTGTGGGCATCTTTATTTCAGGAGAGTTCTGGCTTTTTTTTTTTTTTATGCCTGCACCTCGTTGACAGTCAGATGATCAGGACATCTGATTTAAGCACTAAACTCTCAACTTTAAAATAAAATAACCTCCTTTAAGAAATCATATGCAATTTGACTTCATGGAATAACCTGTCACTAATTTTAGTTTTTTACCAACCAGAAAATGCTTTCACCAACTCAGTAATTAAGTCTTCTTAATTTTCAAAATCTGGATTTGCTCCACTTTGCTATATCTACATTTGCTTTCCATTTTGAATTCCATTTCTTATTATGCACCAACTTTAAATTCTTTGAAGTATCTAAATTTTCCAATATTGCTACCAACAAAGGTTCTAAGTTTTTAGAAAATAATTTGGTGGGACTTTTTTTTTTTTTTTTTTTGTTGTTGGTGGAGGGCGACAAGGGGTGTTTAAAAAAAAGTAAATAAAAAAGAATAAACCATGTTAAAATTTATAATCATTTTTCCATTTGATTCCTCTTTACAAAATTACCAAAAGAAATTTGAATGTAAGAACTTCAAGCTCTATGGCCATCACTGGTTTTGGTAACCTGTTAACAATGGAAAAAGAGAACTATATTTATTTGAAGATATATCGTACAGAACTGAAAATGCCGAGCTATTTTCTTAATGATTTCCCATCATCAGAGCCATGTCCCAGCTGTGTTGGGTCAGCCACATGAATTCCGTCCCTACATTCCCATCTATCCTTGGCCAAATTAGAGATGTAAAATGGGCCAGGCTGCCCAGGCCTGGCACAGCCTGGCACGCAGGTCTATGTGTCACGGCCCAGCATAGCCCAGCCCATACCAGGCACAAGCCATGCTAGGCCAGGGGGCCGTGGCCCATGGCACATCTGGGCCCGACCCGGTGGCCCTGTCAATGGGATATGGGCCTTAGAGTATGGAAGGATGGGTTTATGGGAATCATCTTTCCCAATATGGTATTAATTCATATGGGTATTAGCATTAATTCATATGGATAATGGATGTAAATTATCTTTCCCAAGACGGTAATCAATGTCATTACCCTTACTTAAATGGATATTAGAAATTGGGAAGCTACTCTTTCCTCCAACCCAATGGAATTATTACTTACCATTAGAGGTGGAGCATTGGGAAGATACTCTTTCTAATCCACTTGTAGCATTAAATATAAGATTTGACATTTAAAAAAAGAAAAAGAAAGAAAAAACTCCTGTGGCCCAGACTGGCCCGGCCCGGCATGGGCCCAGCTCGTCCCTATGGGCCGTTCTCCTACCAACATGGGCACGGCCATGCCAGGCTTACACCTCTAGGCCAAATCCTAAGATAGGTTGCTGAGGAATACCCTAGAATGATCGCGGAATGTTGTTTTTTAAGAATTCATGTTTGAGTTGTGACAAGTTTTATGCGGGCAGATTGACCGTCATTCTTAATGATTTGCCATATTATTTTAAGCTCAGGAGCATCGAAGCTTAGAAAAACCTGTAAAACTAATTTTCTTGAGAACACAGTTAGATAAGGGCCAAATTATGATGCACAAGGGCCACAGAATCCATTTTACGAACACCCAACAGTCGACGTATTATTAGAGAGATTCACTGCAAACAGGCCAATGCACTCCAAAGATCCACCCTGAAAAAGGCAGGCTATCTCATTTTACATTGCAAAGGCCTTCTCACTAGAGTACGGTGCAAAAGATTGACACTGGCCCAGCCACTCAGTTCAACTACTTACTCTCAATTGCACGTATCAGCTGTGTACAAATACACATCCGCGCATGAACCAACAATGAATAGATGCATGAATAAAGCAGTAATGTAAACACAATCTACGAGTACTACAGTATGAAATAGTATACCTCATCATCTCGCCCAAGGGAACCATGAACCTGTGATCCATACAAAAACAGTATCCACATAACAAGCATAAAATAGAACATAAGATTTGTATTTTGAGAGTGAACAGCTATAACCAAATAGAATTGAAGCAACGTACTCAATACCTCTTCCACATCTTCACTTCCATATACATTATATCTGAAAGCCTGGCTTAGATTATTTGTTAGACCTGATATATCATAATCCCTGTCGTGGAGTTCATCTTCATCACTATCCCTTGTCCTTTCCTGCAATGCAGTTGGGCGGCTGCAAGAACGGTGCAATGTATTCCATTTAGCTGAGCTCAAAAAGATAAATACCACCATGTTCCAACAATAAAGGTAACATCCAATTGCCAGCGATTAAACCAGACTACATGAGACCTTTACAGATATAGGGTGATAACAAGAAAAACATTGCAAAAGTAATGCTTTTATCTGTAAAGTAACAATTCAGGGTTCTACACCTAATGGTAAAATAAATCAAAGACTGCAGAACATGATGCATGCTTAGTACTGAGTACTGACTTATTTGCAACAGCAACCAAGCTTTAACAGAATTCAATGTTCTGGTATGCCATCACAAGCCAGTACCAAAGTTGGGTGGAGGAGAGGATTGACTCAAATGCTCAATTAGCTATATAATGAATTTTAAGTCATGAACAAATCTTAATGCTAGTTACCCAGGAGCAACGTGAAGAAATAGATCCTAGTTGTAGAGTGAAGTGAGTAAGACTTGGCTGCTGTGAAAAATATGCAATGGACCCCCACACGCTCAAGTGCAGGTGTAAATAAAGAAACGGTATCTTCAGCTGCCTGGACTGTGGGAACCTTGACGTGGAAGACTACAAAGTTGATAAATAGTTTTAAAAAGGGATGATGTTTTTTATTTTAATGAATGGTGATGAGGATTGATGTCATGTACTCAAAAAGAATAGTTACAACTTGCTAAGCTCTAGACTAAATCCGTAATCACACAAGGGGGAAAAAGAAGAAGCTAAAAGGAAGAATGATAGAGGATCAATGGCTAAGAAAGTGTTTTGGACAAGGAAAATATATATGTTTTAATTGCCTAGTAAAATCAAGATTAGGCATGTCCAAAAGAATTTTCAGTGGTTGATAGATGAGTTCCTATAACATATACCACTGGAAAAAGTATAATAGTCGAAGGACGCAAAAAGAAGACCTAGAGAACACGAAAGAAATAACAAGGTACGGATGCTAAAGTACACAGAGAGGACAGAAAAAAGCCCATCAAGTTGGAAGGTGGTCATTGTCGCAACGGAAAGTTTGCGGGTTTGAGTCACCTTACCTATTTAAAGAAAGAGTAAACATAGAGTAGAAAACGAAAAAAGAACATGAAAGAGAATCTTTGTTTATGCAAATAGAGCAACTTTTACAAAAAACATGGATTATTGATGTTGAATATTCATGCTAAGAGACGAATGTGAGACTAAGCATATACATATGTATATGAGGCATGTGCGGCAAGCCAATGTCTACATATGTATTCATGTACATAGACTATGTATGTACATGCATATACAAATATATCCAGCAAAAAGAACTCTGACTGAGCAGCTGGGCCTAGGTGCTGATGAATAAATGAATCATATTCCCGTTTTATTTAGTTCATTAATTATATGATCTCAGTCATATTCATTGAGGAAAATAGTACAAAAAGACTTACCCGCATGCCCAACGGTGAACATTTTCCAAATTATTCCGTTCATGTAGAACATTGGCTTGCCATTCAGTCCATTCATCATTGCCCTAGCAAAGCACAAAAATACTGAAGTCAGCAGCTTTTAGATTATGCTTGAAGTTAACATGATTACTATAATGATTAAAACATGAAAATTTTGAAAATGAATAGAGCATGAGAAATTAAAACAACAATAGTAATGCAACCAGTATCATATTTATTAAAACCAACCATGATTAGAGACTTGGCAAAGCATGATATTCTAACAGAAGGTCAACTGTGTCATCGCCCACTGGTTGACTGGTTCATGACAATCAGGATAATCCCGGCTTCTTGCAACCAGGCTTCATTTTTTGGGTCATTCATACCCTAATTAAGGTTGGAAACCAGGCTTCACTATCCTGGTTTTACTAGGGATGTTAAACCTTGTCTCTGACACATCTAGATATGAAAAAACATTTTTACATGTTTTCCATATGTAAAACATAACTACATGATCACAGTTAATTTTTGTTAAACCTTGTCTATGACACATCTAGCTATGAAAAAACATTTTTACATGTTTTCCATATATAAAACATAATTACATGATCATAGTTAATTTTTCACCCTCTCATAATCAAGATGCCAACCTGACCCATTGAGCAACTGGGTTCGTAATCCTGGTCCTCGTAACTGTGGGTGAAGCAACATAGATTATTTTCGTAATTTGATCCAAGGACTGAGTTGGTGAATTGTAAGCATAAAAGCTGAAATTGTATTAAAAAAGTTTTAGCAACTTAAGCTAATAGCTTTCTTGCTGCCCTTTCAACTAGGTAAGTAAAGTTCATCGATGCCCAAGTTCTACTTCAATCTAAGCAGTGACTAGGATCAGCTTTTATGCCAACTACACAGCACATCAACCACCCATGTGGCTGCTCCTAAATGCAAAACTGACAGTAAATCCACTACAGCAGCAAGAAGAATATTAGCATACTGAATCTTGGCAAGGACATCTATCAAAAGACGTGTAAGCATTAAAGTTGGAAAAGGATAGATAGTCAAAAGAAAGAATAATTCAAATAAATAGGAAAATAGAGAATGCATCCCATCCACTAAATATTAAGATGGTGAAAGAGCAGGCCACTTAATAGTTTAATGTATCAAGAGCTTGTAATTTCCAAAAGAAATGTCTCCCACAGCATGTAGGCAACCAGTATACCAACCTGTATGTATGCATGAATGTGCTCATTGCTGTTCCCCAATTGAACAAGCTTGTTCGCAATTCGAGTAATGTGTCCAAGGTTACCAGTTCGAGGTGACCGTCTTCCCGCAGCAGGTACCGTTGGCTGAAGTCGGCAAAATAAATTTCAGTCTCTCAAGGTATTGTAACAAATTAAGATACAAAGGTAACACAAACAAATAAACACCATGTGAAAACAAAGACTAGTACAAATAATTTCCAAAAGAAAATCTCATATAAAGAATGTTAATTACCAGAATCAATTCGCTAGAAAGAATGGAATGCTTATCGGCTTGGAGAACTTTTCCAATCAAATTACAATCTTGGAAAAGATGATTAATAACAGTGACATTCTTGCTCTCTAAGCATGACACTATTATACTCTCAACATGATGATGCAATGAGTTGTTGAATGGGTACCTGCAGCCATTATAGCACCCGATGTGAATATAAAAGATGATGTGTTACTTTTGCTAACACCTTAAGTAAGGACGGAGCTTACTCAAAAAAGAGATCAAGGATTCTCTGGATGGCACCCGAGCTAACCAATTCCTTCTCAGCAACTTCATTACCAGACCCCAGAAGCACCGCAATGAACTCAACCACCTGAACACGAAACGCGCATGAGCACATAACTGTAGTGATATTTAAAAGATGGTCAGCATATCATTTTGAACATAGAGGATATCTGCCATCAGACCTTGTGAGCAGAAACTATCATAAACAACTTTAGAACTATTAATAAAAGCAATATATAACCATTTTTTATTGTATAAATATTATAGGCAATCTAAGAGCAACATTGACACTTACAATCACCTAAAGACTTATGGAGACTATAAATCCAAGTGTAATTTTCACACATGCATCCCGGTCTGTGGGACACCTTGATGCTTGCTTATCATGGGGTGAACGAGTAAGGAAAGAGTTTTATTAAGATTAGGAGTTCAGTAAATACCACTCCAATCAGATGATTCTTGTCCAGTTGTCCTTGATTTTAGGGCCTCAAAATCTAACAATTCTGTATGCGGCAACAGTGTCTTCCACCCCATGGTCTTTTGAAGTTTAATGTTGATGGAGTAGCTAAAGATAAACTGGGGAGTCATTGGATGAGCCAAAGAGCTAGCTACTATGGTGGGCCGAATCCAGAGTAATTAAATTTGAATTCACTTGAATAAGGTACAAGATAAGGCAATAGCAGTCAGCCTAATCTTATCCATTAGGTGGCAAGATTGAGGAGTTGTCAGAATAATCTTCTTTCTTAGTAATAATTTATCCTTGATTATAGAAGTCAGCTGGGATTTGTTCCTATCTATGTAATCAGGCTTGGATATTTAGTAGAGAATGATTAATGAGAAAGGCATCAGAAATTATCCCCAAAATCTGTGCTTGCACAAGGAGGTCTAGTAGAATTTGGACAATTTTATCTTAAGGAGGTTTAGCCCTTCCTCGAATTTGGACGGCTCCATTTTCCACATTTGGTGCAGGAAGAGCCAGGCCCAAGTCCACCGGGCTGGACCCATGAGTCATTTGGTCAACCTGATCCAACCCATTGGATCAACCCACATCCAAATGGGATCGGCCGACTGTTTTATTGTGGGAAGTTGACATTATTTAGGATTTCTTTAGTCTCCTATCTCCTTCAGTATTTGATTAAGTTATGTTTCCTACTTTCCTTGTTGATTTAGGAGTTTTATTCTACAAGTAGAATCCTATTAAGGAAAGGATCGTTCCTCCCTCTTGATATAATTTTGCAGTACCTATCCAAAAAAAAAAATGCAGCCAGTGGAGTTTTTTTTTAATGGATGCCAAATTGGGTGAAGGGACAATTCAAAGGGGTTAGGCGCATAAGAGTGCTCAGATTGATAATAGGAAACGTCCACTGTATAAGTGCCACAGTTGTCAATTTCATCAGGGTCCCATTTTAGTTTGGCTCCAAACTGATATGTTTTAGCCCATTCGAAATTTCGGTGAAACATTTTGGAATTCTATTTCACAAAAAATATAAAAATAAAATTTAAGTATGGAAATATATATATATATATATGAGTGAGCCTCTCCTTAGTTCATGCTGAGGATACCATCAGCTCACCCACGTGGGACTTGAAAGCCAGCCCATTCAGCCCCAAAAATTGAAAGCCCGCCCATCTTTTTATTTTGGCTCAAAACCCAATTACATCTCACTCCTCTCTCAAAACCCACTTCTGAAATCGCTCCTCTCTCAATCCCATCTCTCCTCTCTCAAACCGATCTCTCTACAACCTCAAACTCTTCTCCTGATCTCTCTCCCCTCTAAATGCTCCGAACTCTCTCCTCTCTCAAAACCAAGTTCTGAAATCTCTCCTCTCTCAAACCCAGTACTGCCATGTTCATTTAATAAATCAGTTGAACCCTTTAGGGCTCTTCTACTTGCAAGAAAAACCCCATACTTAAAAATGAATTTAATCTAAAGTATATAAAAACATGACAAGTAATGAATTTTTCTGTCTCTGGATTATTTCAAGAAGAGAATGAGATTGAGATTTCAAGAAGAGATTTGAGGTTTTTGATCTGGGTCTTTGTTGTTGGTCATGAATTGTTTTTCCCCTGTTTTGTGGGCCTTTTTTTGAACTGAAAGTTAACATGACAAGTGAAGAATGCATGAAGAGAATGAGGTTTCCTATGTGGGTTTTTGTTGTAGGTTCTGAATTGTGGGGGTTTCTTTCTCTATCCGTACTGTATGGAGATTATGGGTTTTGATTTTTGAACTTAATTGTATCAGTAGTGGATAATTCATGAGAATGGTGTTCCATAAGTGGGTTCTTTTTGTAGGTTATGAACTGTTGGTATTTCTTGTCTGTCTGTTATTTTTCATTGGGACTTGGGAGATTATGGGTTTTGATTTTTGCAGTGAAAGGAACAGAAATGTAGTTGAGGAACAGAAATGTAGTTGCTTTTTTCCTTTGTATTGTGTCTATTGTGTAATTGGCGTGGAATGATGGAGGTTATGACTTATTATGGGGACAGATTACAACTTGGTTTTGGCTTGTCCACTGATGAATACATCTTGAAATCTCTGGATGAATACATCTTTTGAAATCTCAATTTCGCTGTCTCTGGATGATTGCCGATGGGAATTGATGAATGTTGCTGCACACTGGCAGCTGAACCTCATTCACTTCCCTTTTTTTTATATACTTTAGATTAAATTCATTGCAAGCATGGAATTTTTCTTGCAAATAGAAGAGCCCTAAAGGCTTCAATTGATTTATTAAATGAATGTGGCAGTACTGGGTTTGAGCGTGGAGAGATTGGAACTTAGGTCGGGAGATGGGTTTGAGAGAGGAGAGATGGGAACTTAGGTCTGGAGATAAGTACGACGTCGCAGAGAGATTGGTTTGAGAGAGGAGAGAGGAGAGAGGAGAGAGGAGAGATCGGTTTGAGAGAGGAGCGATTTTGAAAGTGAGGCTTGAAAGAGGAGAGATCGAAACTGGGTTTTGAGCCAAAATGAAAAATGGGCGGGTGGGCTTTCAATTTTTGGGGCTGAATGGGTGGGCTTTCAAGTCCCACGTGGGTGAGCTGATGGTATCCTCAGCATGAGCTGAGAAAAGGATATATATATATATATAAGGGAGATGCTTATATGAGAAATATCTCTCACCTTATATGAGAGATAGGGGTGGGCCCTCACATTTAAGTTGTTGGCATTGGATATGGATGTGAGAGCGCCCTCCTCATCTCTCATATGAGGTGAGAGATGCTCTCATAGGACTCCCTATAACCATCCTCTCTGCAAAAAATCAGCCACAATTGTGATTTCTATCATCTCCATCTGGGCCCCAAAAGTTTAATGGTCAATAGTCCATTCAAATCGGTACATGGTCAATCCATCGGTCCAGTAAATTTGGAACAAACCCAAAATTGGTGGACGTGCAATTCAGGGGGGGTCGTGTGTTTGGTCCATTCAAATGGACCAAGGGTGGGCCCCACAAGCATAAGCTTACGGCATTTTATCCTAAGCTCAAGCTTAGGAGATACTATATATATACATGTGGGTCCCCAGGTGGGCCCCACCACACACTTGAGCTTACCTTATCCTAAGCTTGAGCTTAGGAGAGCAGCTCCACTGTACAGGTGCCAAAGTTGTCAATTTCATCAATGCCCCATTTTAGTTTGGCTCCAAACTGAGATGTTTTAGTAGATTCGAAATTTCAGTGAAACATTTTGGAATTCTATTTCACAAAAATACAAAAACATATATTTATTAAAGGGAGATGCTCCTATGAGAGATATCTCTCACCTTAGATAAGAGATTGGGTAGGAGCCCTCACATCCATATCCAATGCCAACAACTTAAATGTGAGGGTCCTCACTCTTATCTCTCATATAAGGTGAGAGAGATCTCTCATAGGAGCATCTCCCTTTATTAAATTTTAAAAATACATATAAATTATATACAATTTAACCTATGAAACCGAAAATGCAATATGTTATTTTCACATGTCAAATGAATAATTTTTAACGGCTTAGATTTTTCTTAAGTGGGCCTATTAGATTGTAAATGAAAAAGAAAGGTCCGTATACTGGACGCTTAGACTCATGAGAATTTTTAGGCCCCCGTGTTACAAATCTAAACCATACAAAATAAATGTCCACCTTATGTATGAACACGGGCCTAAAGTCCCCTCCTTAGAAAATCTTTTCACTAGATGGAATTTCTCATATTAAAGCATCCATCTTCTCCCAAAATTTTCTCTTTAACACTCTAATCTAATCCTACTTGGGGTGCATAGGCACTAATGATATGCATTATGTTTTCCCCTAGCACTAGTTTCTGTAACTCTTATCACCCAACCTCTTTACCCCCAAAACATAACACCACTAACTAGGGAAAAAAACTTAAACTCCACCTCCCAAAAAAAAAAACCTTTCATTGAGTCAAGAAAAAAAGGAGGAAGAAGAGGAGAAGATAATGCAGGCAAATATCACTTCGCCTTCACCCAACAGCTGTAACAGAAGACGAAGAACGCAAGAGCTGTAGCAACTAGCAAGTACCTCTCTGTGTGTGCGCGCACTATGGCCCAAAATCTATGAATTTCGGACCAAATTTCCATATTTCTGCTGAAATGGTCCAAAAAAATTGAGAGTGTCGATCGGTTGATCGAGCCAAACCAAATTTGATGCTTGCAATTTTTAAAAGAAAAAAACCCAGGTGAATTCTTTGAAGTTTTGAGCTTCAACTAATTCCATGCGTCCCAACCCTGACAGCCAAGTTAGAATAAGCAATTTTGGAATTAAACATTTGTAAAGCTATCAAAATTCTCAAGTGCTGCACTCATGCTCACAAGCACACATACAACAGGAAAGCATTATAGATGTGAAGTCATAGATCCACTTACTAATCCTTACAAGGAATATGTTTTATAAAAAAAAATTTCCTTATAAGGAATATTCCAGCTAAAAAGTAAAAAAATAAAAAAAAATAGCAAAAAGTAAAAAAGGAAATTCAAACCTACTTCACTAGAAGACAAACAATACCAAAATGGATCTTTGGTTTTGCAAATATCTGGTTGAATGTTGTTAAGCCAACAACTATAATTCCTTCTCAAAGTTTGGCCACTACAATGTGATCACAAGATTAAAATATTGATTGTGAAATATACAGGAACAGTGTACCTTCAGGCGGTGTTTCCCAAGAGGAGGCCGTAGTTCACCATAAGTAGTAGGCAGAACGGCTTCATCAGATGAGACATTCAAAAGCATAAGCAAGTCACCTGTACCATAATATGGCCAAAACATGAGAGCTAGTGCTAGTGGTGTGAGTTTATCTAAAGGCCGCTCATTTCCTATTATGGATGACAGCCTAGTAAGCACCTCAATAGGTATCAAGTGCATATTCATAGTTTCACAAGGCAAAAATTTTTTTCTAGCGGAAGCTTATTCAAAATATAGTGATTCAGATTTTATTGTACCAATCTTGGAATCACCTAAACTGTTAAATGAATATATACTAGAAATACCCTTCAAAAAGAAGATATGTACTATAAATTTCACAATATGTGACAATTTTTCATCGCAGGTGTAAGAGTAAGAATTCAGTGCATGATAAAAAGAACACGAATACATGAAATCACTTTAGAAAAAAGCCTCTACTTAACTTCAACCAAACAAATATATAAAAAGTTTTGGAACTTCTCACATCCACCACCCTAAATAATTGATTTTTTTTTATTGATCGCACAGTAAGAACTCTTGGGCACCTCATTAAGAAATTGTTATTCTTGAAAAAAGCAAGGACCAAAAGTACAAGCAGATTAGGCCATTGGGGCACCGAGCATCGAGCATCTCCTCGCGTTAAGAGCAGTCAGAAAATTAGGCCACTGGGGCTGAATGGTAAGTACTGTCCATATGCAGATAACGAGAGTGCAACCCCGACTGCAGCTAAGCATTTTTCTCATGGAAGAACCAAACACACATCTGCACTGTCATTATATCAGACATTTGATAGAAAGACCATTATTCTTTCACAAGTGCCCTCAAACTTGTAGCTCGGCAACCTTTTTGCCCAAAGCTATAAATCATTATGAGTTTCTAATTTGCAAACTGATGTTGTTTGATCCATCAACATAAATCTGAAGGAGTGTCAAATAGTCCTTTGGCGTACTGACCGAAATAGGAAAGTATTCTTCATTCACATTTCTTGAATGTGATACAGTTTCTAAACAGATAAATATATAATTATATGTAAATATACACATGAGGTCTCTTGCATCTAAGGAATTCATTTGTCCAACTCATTCTCTTTCTATTTTATGCTTTGACAGTTATAGCAGTCAAAAGCCCTACAACCGAACTCACAGGTGCTAAAGCATAGCCAAAGACAATTGTGAGGTACAATGAAATGGACATCACTAGATATTACTGTTTGCTCACTGATCATACCCAATGAATTAGAAAAAGAAAATAGTACTTAAGAACAAACCAGGGTGCAGCTCCTTGGTCTATATATTTCAAGTTTGTTGAAGTCGAATCAATGTAAATATGAAGAAGGGGAAAATTATGATTTAAAAACTTGAATTTTTATTAAAGCATTATACTATATTAAAGAGAAGGGTTTTACCTTTAATTTTGACTTTCAGTTGGAATTTTGACAGTTAGTTTTTTTTTTTTTTTTTCAAAATCTTCTCTCCCCACTTTTGCAACTACTACATTATGGAAACCACTCACCACCTCTTTTTTTTTTTCTGCAAAAACTCTATTTCTATTCCAAACTCTACCATTCCTTTTCTACTCCAATTTTCTTGTTTCCTTTCAACACCACTAGCTCTTGGATTACATAAACAGGCAGTCTCATAACATTTTTGTTCTATTGTTTTCTTCTAAAATCTATGAGTTTGTTTAATGCACGAATGTTTAAATTGCAATGTTGGTCATATCCGTGCTAAGCATGGGTTATTATGCTAGTTTATTATTAAGTTGCCTATGTCCAGTGCTCATAGCCCATGAGGAACACAAAAAAAGCATGAGCCCTAACATTGCAGCAAACATTCATTGTGCACATGTCTGTTTACAGTTGATTCAAATATCAACTAAATGCACAGCAAGATACTTTCGTGAAGCACAGAGTTCCCTCTTCACATGAGAATATAGAAATAAAAAAATTTGAGAAAAACTCATAAAAAGAAAAAGAAAATGAAAGAAAAAATCACTAATAAAAAAACAAATTCAAGTTTTTTTGACATACAAGCAATCGGAGTAAATACATTAACACCTCAAAATGGCTACAAACTAGTTAAGCGAAATGCAGGAATGCTCAAGTATACAGAAATTAAGTTTATCGGTAGAAGAACTGGAACTGGTTGTAGAATTGATTAAAGCATCAACTGACATAAAAAAAATAAAAAATAAATAAAAAATCAAAAAAACAAGAATTCTAAGGCTGTTTTGGCTATTTCCAATTCCATGAAAATTCACCTTATTTTCAGGTAATAAAAGACATGAGTGGTGCTTGGATGCCCATTTCCCTTAAAAGTACATTTCCTGCCCCTTCATACCTTCCTCTTGCCCCTCCTTAATTCATGTTTTCTACCTTTCTACCCAAAAGAGAAGCAGGCTGATATGAGCCAGAAAGAATGACTTTTTCAACTTTATTTTTGGATGGAAATGTGCCTTCTTTTCAGGTAATACAAGAGGTACATTTCCAAGGAAATTCAAGTATCCAATTGCAGCCTAAACTTGACGAGAAAGGCCAAACAAAATCTGTTATTTGAAAATTTGTTTGTTGAAATTTGGCATCTGTAACATTTATATAGCAGTAAAAAGTTGCTTGAAAAAATGATGACTGCCCCATGCAAAACCATTTAGAACTTACCAAGTTTTGGCAGTAAAGAATTGTTTGTAAGAATAATGACTGCCCCATGCAAAACAATTTAGAACTTACCAAGTTTTGGCAGCATGGCGTCAATAGTCTCGTGACTGACAGACACAGGTGGTTCATATAAATGTTGACTTCTGAATGAATAAATCAAAGGAGCAGAAGCAGATCTTCTTGGATCCAATAAAGAGATGCACACAGACAAAGAGTGAACAACGGCAGATTTTGATGGTGAATTTTCCAGTGCATGACCAAGTATCTTTGCAACAAAGCTGCATGTGATAGGAAAGTAACGCTACGTAATCAGAATGTCAGAATTATACAAATACAGAAGTAACAGAATGAAGCCAGTTAGAAGTCCAAAAATTGCAAACCTTGGGCTAGAGATTTTAACAGCTAGTGCTGATGTAGGGTTCCGGCTGATCGTGCAGAGTGTTTCTGCTGCATTAGCATGGACTTCTGGAGGACTCTGTTATTATGATAAAAACATCAGGAGTTGCTAAGCCATTCAGCAAACTATAACAATTGATGAACTGTCATGCATGCTGTATTTTCTTCATTAAATCATCTGAAGGGCAAAACACCATGGCCCTGTTTGGTTTTCATTGCTCACACAGACAGGATAGCTCAGGAGCAATGCACATGTATCTATAAGAACAAACGCAGTGCACACAAAATGACAACTTTCCTCTCAGTCCTTATTATCAGAAATGGCAAAATTGAAATACCATAATGAGGCGAAGCAGTGAACTGACAAGGATGGCACTGGTGCTAAAATAAGAATAGTAGCAGCAGCAATAGCAACAGTAGTACTGTAGTATTAATAGTAAAGAAGTAGCCATAGTAAAAGAGGATGGAAAGACAGGTCCTTTGTGGGCCACGTGAAGGTAACCAAACACACCCTATCAAACCTGTAAATAATATAAGCAATCATAACAACCTACACTACCTTCAGATTACAGGTATGAGTGCATGGCATGATATAATTGTGATAAGAACAACTCATGATTCAGAGAAACAACCATATACAAGGTACAGAAAGATATATATATATAGCGCTTTTTTCACCTGACGAACTCCTGCACTTGTTTGGTGTGGGATTTCCAACCTCTGACGCCCAAGCAGCAGGAACCCCCCTGCATGAAAGGATGGGGCTACCATGTGGGACTCAGGTAGGGGGAAAAGCTGATATATGTATTTCCACCATGAAGTTGCTCGGGAATTTTTTTTTTCCTAATTGGTAGCATGACTCAAACCCACAACCTTGTGGCTGCGAGCCTGCGACTATGAGCACTTTCCAACTATGCTACAGACTCTTGTCAATTTTCAGAAAACATTCATGTAAGGACACTTCACAAAGAATCTACTAATCTACAAAAATAAGAGGTTCATCACAAAAAAGCTACAGGCATGTTATGGTCAATGATCATCAGAGAATATGCACGTGGAAGTATCCCAAAGTGTCACTCAAGCAATAAAAGTACGGACACTAATCAATACCAACTCAATGTGCACAAGCAAACTCACATACATGTATGATTGCACCATCATCAAAACCTTGTCCTAACTATGTTAGGATAGTCTACATGAATTTTGTTTCTCCATTCCAATCTATCCTGAACCAAATCCTCAGACATGTTGCACTTCAGATCTATTATTACTACTTCCATCCACGTCCGCTTAAGTCTACACCTTCCCCTGAGTGGGCCATCAACTAGAATAGAAAAACTTTCTCACCGGCGCCGTTGCTGGCGTGCGTTGGACATATCCAAAGCCATCTCAAGCAATTTCTCTTATTTTATCACCTATTGATGCCACCTCTAAATGCTCTCGAAAGCGCTCATTTTTTATTGTCCTTCCTAGTTGTACCACACACATCCACCTCAACATACAGGTAAGACTGTATGTGGAATAATTAAAACTAGTGTCAGAAAAGCTCAATATAAATGTATAGACAGATTGGTATGCTAATATGTGAGATTGTGAGCATCTTCTTTTTTTCATTTTTGTGCGTGCTTTTTTTTTTTTTTTGTGTGTGTGTGTGTGTGTGAGAGAGAGAGAGAGAGAGAGAGAGAGAACAAAGTAGGCCACTTGAAACTTACAGATGAGCTCAATTTGTCCAAGATCATTTCAAGCAAATTGCTATCAGCTAACCATTGCATCACATCCATAAAATTGGGATAGATGTGATCATCAGCACCAACAAGACGAACCAAAACCTGGGGAAAAAACAAAGCATCAGTAGAAGAACTGTTTGATAAATAACAAAGAATGCAGAAATCAAGACATTCACAATCCACATAATAGTGATATTTGTATAATCTAGAACACCCAATTCCTGAAACATATCTTACAGGCTTGGTCACAACATGACTCCAAACTTTCTAATATTCAGATATGAATAGGTCTCAACCAACTTGGCCAAACTTGATTAAGGGCACATTACTGTAGGTGCTTTTTCCACGAAAAAAGGATGGAGAGCAGAAAACTATGAAGGCCAGATACAGCATGGATATGGGCCATATAGCAGGACACACCATGGACATGGATTTTACACATAAATAGTTACATATCAAATACGATACGTTGCACATTTTGAAGTAGCCATGCATCCTAGGTGGAAAACCATTTTCTTGTTTGGTGCAGGATAAGCCAAAAACGTAACTGAGTGTGGGGGGGGGGGGGGGGGTGGGTGGGGGGGGCGGTTTGGTTTTGAGCCGGACTTATCAGCCTTTTTGTAGCGCTGCACAAATGTGCCCTCAGTCTTATTTATTTCAGAATTCAGACAAATAAAAAAATGCAACTCATTAAACCCACAATAGAATGGAAGTGGGGAATCAAATTTTAACTTCTGACAATTCGGTGGCAGTTGTGAGAAAAATGAGAAACAAATTCCAATTGGTAAAGCCTTTATGAAGGCATTACGGTGTCTAAAAACACATTAAGATAATTGATCCATGAATTCAATAATAATAATTTTAAATATATTGCTCAGTTGTATTCTTTATAGCCTATGATGCACGGATACTTCGAAATGGACAATGTATCGTGTCATGTCGTATCCGATACTTCACTTTTTATGTGTAAAATCCGTGTCCTTGCCGTGTCTATAGCATATCCTATCCGTATCCATGCCGTATCTGGGCATCATAGTTTATAGGTACTATAGAATTGTCCTTGTACATCTCATTCGCTTTCACTTGTAAATCCTTTGACCAAGCTTATGAATAGTACTTTTTAATGTTCATGATTAGAAGGATAAAAAATAAAAAGATACAAAAAAAACAAAAGGGATATGGAGAAAACATGTGATCGAGATTAACGAGAATTTGCAGAGATTGTCAATTAATGAATGGGAAATGCAATAGCACCAAACATCACGTGAACATATTGCTCAGGTAAAAATGCAGGTTTCAGAAATACTCTAGATTGGGTAGTTAGTCTAACAAAGGAGGTATATCAAAATGTTTGCTTCTACCTGTTTCCTTCTTTGCTAATTTATGCATATAATGATTTAAATTAAATTAAATAAACCCAGTGATATATTTATGGCATAGGTAAAGGCTAAAGGTAAGTAAAATGGAAGTTAATCATAACACCTTCAGGATTTATGAATTATTAATAGGTATTTAGTATTAAGATATCAGCAATGTTGAAGATTTTCTAAGGATGATGTGGGTGTGGTCAGGCACAGAGAAGACACTGTACATCACCAGAGTCATGACCCACACATGATATACATGCCAAGCACATGCACATCCATTTAAATGGTCCATCTTATATTCTTACTATAAATGAATTATAAAAAAATAAAAAATAAAAAAAAGGAAAATCAACTCAGAGAGTCCACAATGGGATCATCTTGATTGGACTAAAGGAGCAAATTCAGATGATACAGCAATAACATTTATCTAGGGTGGGGAATCAACAGTCCACAATGAAATACTAACTACAAACCTCCATGATGGATGTGATGCCTATCAAATCAACTAGCTGGCGAAATATGTCTTGATGGGCCTGACATAAATCAAAGGATAAATAAACATAGTTAAAGTAGTATAATATTAGTGATTCTGATATAGCAAACAACGCTAACTACATTAAAAACTAAAAATAAAACCATGCATGAAAGTATGTACAGCATAGAACCAACCCTAGTAAACTGGAACCAGTTTAGTAAACAGGGACTTATCTAAAACACCATGCACAACTCATGGGGCTCCACCAAAATCAAAAAGACTACTTGGGTCCCATTCACCCCAAAGATGGAACCAAAGTGGCCGCTAATATAAAAGATGTCTCGTGACGACGGGATTTAAAGGTCTAACTCATCCAATGATTGTCCACTCTGTTATGATCCAAACAAAACCAACAACACGAGGGCTTCCAAAACCATGTCAACTGGATTGAACCAATTAAAGGCGGGACCTTATCCCATCATCATCAAAGACAGCACAAAGATCATCACCATCATCATCACCATAGCCTTTTCCCCCCGTTAATTTGAGGTCAGCCTGATCAAAGCACAAAGATCATCTTTGGACAACTTGCTCTCTTTCAAAAAGAAGCTGCATGATATGCAACAGAAATTGAGAGGCCAAAACGAAATTATACATATCACATGTCTAACTAGAAAGCATACTAAGTAACTACCACGTTCTGCTTATTGCATTCCTACTCAAAAGGTTTGTCAGCATGTTGAGCAGGACACAGTAGCTACACTAAATATGCATGGCTCGGCAGTTACATTAACACCTTATTCCAACATAAGCTCTGTTTCCTTAAATAATTACATAAAGGGAATATAATTTGTTACCATAGAACAACAGATCCAATGCCTCAATACCATATGAAAAGAAACAATCACATATAAAGAACAATTTCACCTACTACAAATAAAAGTAACAAAATTGTGGCAGTATTAATCATGGTTTTCAATATCAGCCAAAATTATTTAATTGGTTTTTCGAAAAACCAATAGAGTATCGGTATGTTCACAATGGCATGGTGGTACGACCGAAACAGACCCGTATAAGGGATAAAGGCTATTATTTTATTTTTCTAATAAAAAATAAATTATGCTGATAGGTCAGTACATAGATCCGTATCACTAGCATGGCCGACACAACCTTTTTTTGCCCAACCAATACGGAGTCCAATACTGATATTCGAACCTATGGTATTGTTCTAAATACCATTTAACTGTAATGTTATTTTTCCACTAATACAGAATAGAGAACAGCTCAGAGTTGTTATACGACGCCCTCCCCACTCCTCATGGAAGCAAAAAGGAAAAGAGTTGCCCCATTTACTTACTTGAACATATTTCATCAGTGGCAAAGTCTTCCGCAACATGAGGCATACAACCACCTAGCACACCAAAGCAACTGTTTTAACCAACCAAATTTACCCGCATAGATATAAAGAGGCCAGACAGCGACTACTCTTTCACAAGACATCACAAATAAGATGGAAATAGTAGTAATAGTACTGGTGGTGGTACTGATAGTAGTAGTAATAACAATGTCATGAAATACCTTGCTGAAGTACCCTGCCAATAAGGTGCTATGAGGACGATTTGGTTCCAGAAAGGAGAAAAGCAAGTCCATCAACTGCAATTGCAAGAGATTAACTTAGTAATGCAGCGTCAACTCATTACTAAAACTTCTTCTGTATTAGAAGAGGATGCAAGACACCAAGTGTAAAGGATCACGTACCTCCTCATCTTCAACCAAGGTCTTTAAGATAACATCAATTTCACAAGTAAATATCTCACAGGCCACAAAGGGGAACCTAAATTATGAAAACAAATGAAACAAACTGATAGAACTAAGACTATGCTTCAATCAAACTATAAGATGAATCTCAATAGATTTGGAGTTACATACTTGAAAGTCCGTTTGCTTTCAGCATCCTCTGGAGGTTCTTCTACAATATAACGCAGCAACTGCTCTACAAGAGCACCATCTCGAAGACTAGAAAGTGAAAACAAATGAAAGAAAAATAAATATCTTTGCAGCAAAAGCAATATGCCTTTCCTTAATGATAACTTCTATTGCAAAGAGATCCATGCAGTATAAGAATGATATACTCGAAAACTAAAAGTCATGGTTTAATTGCCATTATAAGACTTTACCCAAAAAAAAAAAAAATTGCCATTATATGTTCTAGATGGGGAAAATAATGTAAAGATCAAACTTAATTCAAAAAAATTTTAACTTTGGGACTGACGACATGCAGCTTAGTTTCATGTGACAATGGATTTCAACTAGCTCACAAGGGCCTGTTTCTTTACTAAAATCTCTAACAAAAATTTTGTATGTTGGGGAATTCATGACATCATGCGATTGTTTGTCCCTTATCATTTCCAAATGCCATGGCATTTCATCAGAATTCCAAAATTCCAGCCACCTAAAAGGTCTCAAATGACCTTTGGAGTACCTGGAATTCCAACCACTTTCCTTTTTGGTGGAATTTTTGGATGGGTCCATTTTAACCTGGCAAAATTGGCGGGTCTAAAAAATTCCATTCACTCCCGTTAGTGGCATTTTAAGAGGAAAAGTGCAGGGCTAACATCAAAGAGCTTTTGCCAATAGTTCTACAAGTGGATAAACACAATCTTCCCACCCTCGTAAAATCATTCTTTAACAACCACCCAACCAAAAAAAAAAAAACCCTCAAACCCACACCCCAAACAAACCAATATATATAATAAAAATAAAAGAATCACAAAAATTTTCCGCTTTGCTCAAATCTGTAGGCCCTCATTGAATGCACCTGGATAGATAGTGATGCTCTAATTGGATGGCCACACATTAGATGGTCCCAAGCAGATGACCACTGTTTAATGGGACAACATAGCGGATATGATTAACAGCACAGACAACCGATGGTGATACATTAACATAGTTGATGATTTTAATTTTATAGGTTAATGGATATAATCAAATAGGTCCCCGCAAAGATGGACCATTTGCCTGGGAGCTTCAAAATTGTTCTATTTTATTAAAAGAATTTTAATTCTAGGATCAACAACTCAACCAAGAGTATAATCAATTTTACCCTCACTTAGTTGGCCCTAATTACATAGCTCCATCATGGTTGTTGATAAGTACATTAGCCCTTCATACATGGAACAGGGAGAATGGTCCAAAACAAATGCTTCAGGTGGGTCCTTGACACGGTCAGAAGCTCAGCAAGAAGGGAAACGGAGTGGGGAATGACAATCGCCTCATGCCTAGAGACTCGCTCCCCGAGTGCCTCACACACAACTTTCACACAAAAGCAGAAGGGCACTACAAGAAGACATCTAGAACAATGACACCAATTTCTATTCCAAGACCCTCTATCATTCAATTCGTGCACATCCCATTATAAAGAAATCAAATCCTAGATCTAAACCATAAATCAGAAAGGAAACAAAATCTTAAATTTTACTCGAGATATGATTCCTATTTCGATTAATCAATTAAAGAGGAAAACAGTCAAGCCCTAATCCTTAATATTGACTTTGATTCCAGTAATGAAAATATTCATATTTAAAAGAAAAGAACAAAGCTACTAAATACAGAATCCTAATCAAACTTGAATTATATGATAAAATATTTAAAATATATATATGTCCCAAAATTGGAATTTGGTTGGTAGTGGGCCCATGTTGACCATGTCCAAGGGCTGCATCATTCCTTGCTTGATGGAGGGTCCTGGGTCGAATACCAAAGGTACAAAAATAACAATCATAGTTGGTGCCCATCAAATCTTCTATGCCACACATCAGTGGTGTTTGGCAATTTAGTTTTGTAACTAGATCAAGTCACTGAATGGTTAGATATCTCCATAGATCCCTGGAGACGATTGAAGTCAATAGATGTGCCATCCAACAACTAGATCCAAAAATAATATCGATGTGGATGCCATTGGATCATTAAATTGTCACTACCAGTCACTAATAGCAAAATCAAATATGCCATTTGATTAGACCTTGTATGTCTATCTAATGATTTTAATGAAAGATCAGCTTTAACTTAATTTTCTACTACATGGTCATCATTAGCTGATCTTTTACATCAAAACATACACTAGGATTTTCTTCCATCGTTTCTTTTCTCCAGTAGGATCTTCTAATGCAAGATCCATGGTAGGGGCATCATCAAATATAGGATGATTTAACCGATGACTTCACATGTCTCAACAGCTATTACCATGATCCTTCAACCAATCGAAGCAATCACATATCTCTTTCGTTGTTGTTTCTATTTTAGCAATATCCTCTTCCAACCAATCAAACAGTTGGACTTTTCCATTCCAATGATCCAATTGATGACTTGGCAAGTGAATTCCTCCAATCATCAAAAGCATGCATTTTTCTCCGATTCAACACTTACTCCAAAACCAACTAATGTAATTAAAAGCTCAGATACCGACTGACATAGTTAGAAGATTTGGCACTAGCTGAAGCAGCAAAAAAAAAAAAAAAGAGGTGATTATGATGTCATCACCCTTTGGGACTTGCTCCTTGAGTGCTCTACACACTTCCACACGAGTGAAAGGGAAAAAGACTACCGCAACAACCATATCAATTTCTATTCCAAAACCCTCAATTTTGATTGGTGGGCCCACAGATTGACTGCATTTTTTCCTTTTAATAAAACTGTTGAAACTTGTGGGGCCTAGATGAAGGTAATAGGATGATCGAGCGGGCCCCAGACTTGGTAGGGAGATGGGGGACCAGTCAGATCTCTCAATCCCCCCAATCCCATCCCCAGGTGGGCCCCAAATATGTACCGCGCGCAGGTGATCCAAACTGCATATTATATACTGAGTGGAAGGCACACACGTATGTATGTATGGTAACTTAATTTTATTAAATGCACCACACCAATACAAGAGAGATATATTAATGACTACCAAGAAAGACACCCAAAGCAGAATAAATATGACAAAAATTAAGAAGAAAGATCTTCCTGCAATCAATAAACTTTAATGCCAGAGTCCATTCTTTGCAAGAAGATCTGCCGCCAAATTAGCTCTTCTCCTGACATGAACGAAAGAAATGATCACATCTTTAGCTAAGTCCATGATTTCCTGCACCACATCTGCAAGCGGCCAAGGGATCGTACACACTACACACCCAATGTCCATCTACTAGCACAAAGAGTCTCCTTCCACCACAATATGCGGTAAACCCATCTTATGAGCTATGATGCCAGGATACAGACACGGGTACGGATATGGGACACGGGAACGAGCGTCCGATACGTCAACTTCAAAATTTTAGGATACGGGTACGGCATTCCTAGAAATATATAAATATAAATATTTGGTTAGGGATTTATTTTAGGTGGAATGCTCATTTTATCTCAATTTAGAGCTCAAATATTACAAGGCCCACTATTTGTTTCAAATTTTCAATGAGGTGGGCCTCACAATCTATGATGCCCAGACATGGACAAGGTTACGGATACGGCCACAGGGTACAGGGGTTCAATACACTGTCCTGAAAAAGTTTGGACACAGATATGGGTACGGCAATAATTAAGACATATTTTGAAGTTTTTTATTAAAGTTAAATTTGGCTGGGGCCTATTACTTGGTAGGGCATTTATTTTAGATAGGTTAAGTTTTTAATAGGTGAGCTCATTGTTCCGATTCCAAATTTGTTAACGAGCTGCATTTACTGAATTTTGACCTTTGCAGTGTTAAAATAAAAGAAAAGGGGCCTGAATGTAAAATGGACATATAAACTGGAATGAGTTTTGACTCATGAGGTCTTAAATGAAAATCAAAGGGGGCTCAATGTAAAAAATAAAAAAGAAAATCAAAGGGGGCTGGATGAGATTTGCCCTTTCGGCCTTTCCTTTTTATCTTATCTCATCGTTGACAAAACAACGAAAAGAACGAAAGAAAGAAAGAAAAAAAGCAGCGACGGAGATGGGAGGGAAGAAGGAAGAAAGAAAAGAGAGAGGAGGGAACGACCCTGAGATGGAGGTTGCCATCATCAAAGACACCAGCCATGAGTCCTTGATGACGCGACCACATCGCCACTTGCGTCCGCCGTTGCCCACCTTGTCTCCAACACCCGGGAATGGCATTCAACAAAGGCACTCAACTACAGAAGTCAGTTGCCTCCTTCAGTCCTTCTCCTCCTATTATATATTTTGATTTGACACTTTCTTCTAAATCTTTCTTTTCTTTCTCTTGGTCTACATGAAAAGGGAAATAAGGTTAGGGTTTTTATTTTTTAGTTAAAAAATACATGAAATATATAAAGAAACAGATGAAGAAAGTTAGAGATTTCAATTGAAACTCTCTGTTTCTATTTTTTTTCCATAAAATACAAGAATGCAGTATCCTAATTTTTGTGGCCTGTATCCCAACCATATCTTGCGGTATCCCATACTTGTATCCGTATCGTACCGTGTCCGCACTGGTACCTTAGGCAAAATGCCGTATCCGGGTATCATAGCTTATGAGCTTCCTGGATACCTACTCGCAAAGCTTCAATCTCCGCCTTATTAACTGAGCCCACACCAATAGTCCCTGAAAAGGATAAAATGACATCTCCCCAACTATTTAGAATGAGGCCTTCCAAACATCTAAGATAGGATTGCCAATAGTGCTCCCATCAAAATTGAGCTTCACAACCCAAAGGAGGAGGAAACCACATAGAACAAGGGGTATACAAACCAAAAAGAAAGCAATCTCATTCCAATTCCTAATAATGGCGCGAATAGCAATCTCCCAAAAAGTCTGGAGGACAGAGACCAAGCTGCTACAAAGAACTTAATCTGGTCCACCAAAGATTCCAACATGGAAACTTTGTCATCAAAGCATCTAGCACTTCTCTCTTTCCACAAGAGCCATATAGTTGTTAAGAAGGATGCCTTCCACAAATATGACCCCTAGAAGACCCTACAACCACACCCAAGCATAGTTATCAAAATCGTAGGATTATTATCCTGAATCCCGATTCGTATCTCGAATCTTAAGGAAAACGATTTGTATCTATGCAACAAAGCCTATTTACAAATGAATCTAAGGATTAAGGTGTGAATCCTACAATTCGATACTCGTTTCATCGAATTTTACAATTCAAGCAATTCGGCTAAGCGAAAATAGCTACAACCAATAAGTTAATATTAATAGTCTTTTTTCCTCTTTTTCTTTCTTTATTCTTTCTTTCTTTTAGCGCTTTTATTTTTAAAATGTTATTTAGTAGTTAACTAAACCTCCTAAAAAAAAATTCCAGTCTTGCTTGATAAGGTTTTCAAAATGAATAAAGAAAATACATTTAACTAAAGCACTCGATTGTACATTAGTGCTTGTCTATATCTTCTTCTTTTTAAATCTATTTTGCTTTTTTTCTTCATTAACACTTTCTTAACTTCAAGAGATATCCTACTATGTAAAATTGATGGTTTGGATTTTTTTTATTTAAAAATAATAAAAAATTATATATTGATACGTTAGACTTATTTAACTTTTTTTTAAGTGACTGTATTAATAAAAACCGTACTGTATAGGAGAGGTATGGTGAAACAAAAAGGCAAAAGCCAAGCCCCAAAAAACAAAGGCCCGCAACCCCAACCCAGAACCAAGACAAAACTACAAGGGGAACATATTAACAAAAAGAATATCATAAGAGGAGCCCTCCTTAGCAAGCCGATCAGCTTCCAAGTTAGCACTTCGAAGAATGTGGGAAAAGGCAACTTGAAGGTTTCTAGCAAGATCCAAAATCTCATCCACCACACCTGCCAACTTCCAAGGAGGTTTAACAAAGGCTTTGGCCCATTGGATTGCACAGAAAGACTCCCCTTCCACAATAAGGTTAGGGAGATTCAAACGAAATGCTTCTCCAAGACCTGTTCTTATTGCCAAAAGTTCTGCCTCATTGGCGGAGCAAACCCCAGCAGGCCTTGAGAAAGAGAGAATAGGCAACCCCAAACGATTATGGATGATTCCCCCTACTCCAGCCAGACCAGGATTACCGCAGACACTACCATCAAAGTTTAACTTGAACCCCTGAGGGGGAGGAGGAATCCATCTTTGAACGGTAGGAGGCTGCGAGGAGAAAGCCACTTCTTTCCAATTCCTCAACACCACATCGATAGAGATTCCTTTGAATGAAGAAGATGAGATACCCAAGAAGCAATATGGTGTTTAATCTTGTCTTTGAGAGGATCCTCAGCTAACGAGTTATCTATAAAGCATTTATTGTTCCTCTCTTTCCAAATTATCCAAATAGTAGCCAAGAAAGAAGTCCTCCACATGATGCAACCCCTAGTAGAACCCACCCCTAACATCCAAACCTCGAAGAGCTTAGAGAAATGGGCTGGTAGAACTCCCCTCATGTCAAACTTATTTAACTATTTACACATCGTGTGTGTGTATATTAATATATGTCATGATGTTCTTAATATGATTCTATGATAGACTTACTTGTTATTATATTTATATTGCTATAAATGGGAAGTGGATGGTTATATATAATTACTTTTTTCTTTTTCTTTTAATTTTTAATTATTTTTCATTTTTTTTAGAAAAATAAAAAATCATACGATTCACGATTCGATCAAGGGGTATGAACAACTTGCGATACGATTCCAATTTTGAAAACTATGCACCCAAATACATTCGGCGGAAGTTAAAAGGGAGGACCCAAGTACGACCAAACCAACCCCAAAACTGTCCTCCAAAGATCTTGGCTCGCTTTACAGCAAAGCAATTGGTGATCCGCTGACTCTGCATCATCCAAGCAAAAGGGGCAACCACTGACAATAATCATCTTGCAGTTCCCCAAATTGTCATACATAAGGATGCCTCCGAGGAAAGTCAAAAGGGACTTTAACCTTCCATATACAAGCTATGGTAGAATTAATAGTGCCACCCCCTGAAAGAGCTGCATGAAAAGAAGACACCAGCACTTCTTCCATGATCGACAATCGTATTCTCTTATCACAACCCACAACTGGAATGTGAATGTTCTTTAGGGTAGAAAGCAACTCCTGATATCATGTGTGTGTGTGTGTCAAACCCTAGATTTAAACCATATAAGATACGAGAAAGAAAGAAACTGAATCCAAATCTCTTGTCAAGAAAATATTCCTATTTCAACTATTAGATAAAAAAGGAAAATAATCAAAACTTAATCCAAAGAAACTAAATCCGAATCTCTAGTCAAGAAAATATTCCCATTTCAACCATTAAATAAAAAGGCAAACAATCAAATCTTAATTCTAAATCTATGACTTCGATTAAACAGAAAAATAAATAAAAGAATTATGTTCCAAAACTAGAATCTCTAATTTGGTTCATTGTGAGCCCGTGGAGACTGCGTCCAAGGGCTGTGTCAATCCTGTGATTACAAACTGAATAGTGGTGCATTTTCTAATGGAATACAAGTACCTATTTTAATGAATTCCCTGTATGATCAAACAACTATCAACTTAATTAGACAAATCAATTTGCCCTTGGAAAGATTTTTCCAGTAAATAGAAAAATATATTATTCTCATAGGGTTTTCTCCTACTTGTACACCTTCAATTTTCTCCTACTTTCACTATTTAACAGGGATCCCTATTTTCTATTTGACCACATCCAAACACTCGCCTAAGTTTTCATTAAGATTTATCGGTGATTGTATGTAAGATTGTAGTTTAAGTGCCATGACACGAAGCTTATCTCATTCCCACAGCACGACAGCAGTATTCCCCCATTTTTAAGGTGGAAGGTGTTCTATTCTAAAAAAAAATCTATTGTGGAGGAGATGAAGATATTTCTTCTCATCTAGGAGCTTTGTTTATTCATATTCCTCGTAAAGCTAATTCTTTGGCAGATGGTCTAGCTAGGGAAGGAGTTTTTCGGCTTCACATTTCGTTTGATGTTTAGCTTCCGTTTGTGTTTTTTTATTCCTATTTGTTGTTCTATTTTTGTTTCTTCTTTCTTTAAATAAAATTTACAGTTGTCAAAAAAAAAAAAAAAAAGCAGTATTCCCCCTACATTAACTTCTTTATAGATTATCCTCCAATACTACTATAACAGAATATATTAATAAATCAATAAGAAGATTTTCGTGCCACAAAGGTCATAAGTCAGATATAAGCTGTTAATTTGAAAATGCCAGTGTCATTCCCCAAAAAAAAGAACCTCCTGTCAATGTGATATTGTGTCAAAAACGAAGTGAGCAGGCAAGGGAATTTTTTTATAGCAAACTCCAACCATAAACTAAAATATTAAAATGGCCGCAAGCAAAACCATTTCCCAACCAATAAAAGATCTTGTTCACCCAAGTCAATTCAGTATGCTATAAGGCTACAAGTCCAACTTGAACTTTATAACAGACTCTCATCGAGTTGTCTCACAGCTCAAAGGTTAACTGAGGTCCAATAGGAATCCACCTTACAACATTACTTTAAGGATGGAATTATTTTTCCTTGAAAGGATTTGTTTTGAGGCCCATAGCAATGCAAATAATGATTTATAGTGTGTCAAGTCATCCTTAAACTTTAAAATAAAAAAATAAAAAATAAAAAAGAATTTTATGATACTATAAACACAATTGCAATGGTGGCCCCATTTTGCTAAAAGAAAGTTGAAATGACAAGAAAATAAATAAATTACAAATTTATGAGGCGACTATTTAGAGCTTTGCATTCTTGAATTATTTCCTCCTCATCCAGTAGCTCTTCCAAGGTGAAGTCATCCTTGTCCAGAACTGATTCCACCTGCGCACCCATTCGTGTTAATCAGATGAAGATAAGCTATAAAGAACAAGACAACAACAAAAAAAAAAAAAAAAACAGACTATGAAAAAGAATGTTATATAAGCATGAATAATTTATATATACAGACAGGAGAAGCGCAATTCTCGCTAACAAGGGGTCAGGTAACCAAATCTAAATCCATGAAACAAATGTTAACCAAAACATATCTGAAGCAAAATTTGAAATTGAACTCACTCTAGCCAATTAATATCTAAATGAAAACTACCCAAAAGAAATACACAAGTTTTCAAAAAGTTCAGTCCCCTCTTCTGCACTAACCCAGCAAACGATCCAACGCCCAATTCCACGAAGTGGAATGAAAACAGCACGCAATTCAAACCACTTATCAGACAAACTCAAAGCAACCCAAAATCAAAAAACACAAACCGCATCAGAAACTTCATTTTCTTCCATGCTCAAACAAAACATCCAATAACTAAAAAGAACTCCAGAAAGGAAAAAAAAAAAAAAAGCCCAAACTCACAGGTGAGGAAGCGGAGAGTGCTGTCATGCGCCAGAACATCTTGACAGGCGTATTTTAGCAGCGGCAGTAGCTCCAAGTGGGGGCGATTCGTAGATCTGCGAGCTCTAGAAAAGGAAAGAAGATCTGCCCTAAAAAAGCGACAAGAAGAAGAAGAAAGAAAGAAAAGGGAAAGAAGCCGTATGAATAGCAAACGATGCGTGAAGAAAAACCAAAAGGAAAGAAACCCTAGATCTTGGGAGAGAGAACCGAAAAAAAAGTAGAAACCAAAACTTGAAAGTTGAAAGGGTATTTGGAGATGGAAAGCTTTTCTCACTCTTTCTCTCTCTCTCTCTCTCTCTTGAGTCCTCGTGCGAGATGGGCGATACTGGCTGAGAAAGGAGGCCGCAAGAGTACAAAAGCGGTAGGAAGAGGTGGTGGTATCTGGTTTGTGATCTCGACTGTCCGTCCATCCATCAATCTCGTCCCACCATGGATGATCAAAGGAGAAGGATGGCCCACCACTTGGAAAGTTTGGTCTTCCGTGGCACTAGTACTACATGTATGTATTGTAGAGGACCGTAAAGATGTTGACAGCGGCAACTCATGAGCTTGATAGATTCATGTGGAGCCGCTGGATGAGTGGCTTTTATTGACAGCTGTTCACCAACAAAAGGATCATTGTCCAAATAGGTTCAAAGGCAAAATTGGGAGGACTTTGGAGTAGGGTGTTTTTTAGTTTGAGTTGGGAGGGTGGGAACAAGATTCCTCTACAAAAGTTGCTCATTTTTAGAGTGTGAGATTCTGAGAAAGGGTGCAGAAAATTTTACATGGGGTCTACCCTCGAAAAAGAAAGTTCTTTGGGGGCCAAAATGAAAAATTGTGGAAAACTTCATTAGCCATAAAAAGGACATTTTTTTTCCTTTATTTGCATTTCTTTTCTTCTGTATTGAGATTTTCCTGATTTATCTATCTCATGTAGATCCTAGACTTTGAAGAAGAGCTTTTGCAGGACGATTGGGCAATTGGTGAAAGTAACTTTATTTTACGAAAATGAAGTAACTTGACAATATTTAAGGGACCTAATTCTACCTTTAATCTTCTTTGCACTTCATTTGTCTTCAAATAACCAGTGGCAATAGCATGTTGATGCTTTATTTTGAGTTATTGCTTTCCTCCACCTACTTGTGCCTATCAATATTACAATCGATGTCTAAAGTCCATGCTGAAAAAGCGAGTAAGATTAGAATCCCTCCCCTCACTTTTGCATGATGATAATAAGTTCTTATGCCTTGAAGTGGTGGGGGAAATATGCTCTCCCTTTTCCTTTTAAGGCATGTTAGCTAGAGTTATTATACAGAATCTTAACCCCAATGTTTTTAGACTGTGTTGAAGAAACCGTATTGTTAGCATTATTATGGCTTGTTTGGATGTTTACAGAATAAAATATTTACAGATTTAAATATTGCATGAATAAGATAGTATAGAATAGAATAATGTAATATTGTAATATTACAATATTTTTGCTGTTTGGCTATTTTTGAAGAATTTCACATATTTTAAATTGAGTCGTTAGGAACATGCTATGATTAAATTAAATTACATTATTATAATAAATTTTTATTAAATATTTTAATTTCTATTTAATTTACCAAATCAGGATAAAAAAAAAAGTAGTGTAGTAAACTAAAGTTCAACTGCAATGTTTTTACCTTAAGTTACTTTTCTTTTATCACATAAAACTATAATAAAGTATAATAAAATCAAGTTAATACAAAAAAACAACTACTTTACAACTCTCTTTCCCACTTTGCTTTACCACATACTTCATCTCACCTTACTTTGCCTCACATTTACTATGACATAACCTCAATCTTTATTTTACTTTACCACACCTATAAATAAATCACTTTTTATTTACCATATAAAACTATAATAAAATGTAATAAAGTAAAGTCAAATAGAAAGAAACTACTTTACTATTCCTTCATACTTTACTTTACCAAATATTTTATCCCACCTTTACTTTATCCCAACTTTCCGGTGGTGCCGTGACATTTACTTTTAGTTTACTTTATCATATATGTAAACAAAAACATCATGATGGATTTGGTGAACTAAAGTCTTTACTTTACCATACCACTTTTTAATTTTCGTTTTGAAAGATTCTTATATTGTATAATATTTTCTATAAAGGGGAGCTGTAGGAGAAAATATTGAGTATTTTGAAAGAAAATATTATTTTTTTAATTTTTTCTTGGATTACCAAACGTACAAGATTATCTTTTTTAGAAAATAAAATATTATATTATATAAAATATTATTTTCTTGTGTTTTTTTGTGCATCTAAACATGCCCTTAGGATTGTTATGATATCGGTGATTAGTGGATTATCCTTATCCTTAAGATAAGATTAGTTTGTATTTACATGATAAATGTACATTTTTTTCATCTAATTAAACTTATTGTGAAATTAAGGGAAGAAAATCATTCTAAACAATCTTTAAACGATACCCACTATATCCAACTCATCTATCTTTCTATATATAATTCATTGTTCACGCTGTTGCTGGTTTGTTTTTTTACTTTACCAATAGGTCCAAAGGGTGGATATCATGTGGGTCCACTGTCATTTAAGATAGCTCACTATCATCAGTGTTACGTAATCTTGGTATTGATTATATCATTTAGGTGGGCCCACCTCGTGATTGTTGGTCAAAGGACATGTGTAATTTACAAGTCATTTTCTCATCCAACTACACCGTGCATAGTCTTATCCAAGTGGACACCGAACTAAATTATTCAAAAAAAGTTCAAACTCAAATAAACGTTTAACTAATACACAAGTAGTACTCAAGGCAGGAGATTGATTAATGTATTTACTATTTACTCATATATTGGTGAAACGTGAACAAATTGTTTGAAATGGATTTATCAAGAGGTTTTGATATATTACTCCTTAAATCTTGTTTTTTTCAATTTTATGATCTCTTTTCAAATAATGTTGTGAGAGTTGGTTGACTCTGGGTCAATATTTTTTTAAAAACTTTTTTGTGTTATATCCCATTACATCATGGGTTAATCTCGTGATATCATGGGATTTTTTTAGTTTATATACCATGTACTTTTATAGTTAGCAAGTGAATTTTTTATTTTTTTTATAGAACATGAAAAATGACATTTTGTGAAAATAAATATACACATGACCAACATTTCCCATGTTTTATCATTTGAAAAAAAAAAACTTAAATATTGCATAAAATCGATGACATCATGGAATTATCAACTTCTATGGCATGCACGGTTCCCATGATATCAAAGGACTAGTCATTGCCCGTGCCTGAAGGCACAGTGCACCACGCTCTGAGCATAACTAAATCTAATTACTCTTCTTTTGACCACCTAACAACTAACACCGCCCATAATTTAACAAATTTAACTCAAATTTTCTATGTGGCCCATTGGATCAATCAGCTTCAAATCAAGCACAGCCGGATTTTATTTTTTTAGGTAAAACAGCCCAGCCAATTAGACCCTTGTTTAACCACCATTGAATACCAGAAGTGGCCCACTACTATAAGCAGTCTAGTTTAATTGTATGCAAGCCACGTTTGCATCTGCTACCAAAACAATCCAAGTTAGCCCAGATTCCACAATCCGTGAAAAACAACATATATATGTGAAGGGGCAAACTGGTAAGTTGTGGGCCCAAATTCCACACCATTCAATCACTCAATTGCAATCATAGCCGTGTATTTAATCATATCTTTACTTGCAAGGAAGTTTTGAAAAGATAATGGCACATTTCGTAATTTCACAGAAAACCAAGGACACTCCTATATCCTCTGGGAAATGATAATGGCAGGTGTCGTAATTTCACAGAAAATCAATGGCACTCCTGTATCCTTTTGTCCTTAGTAAAAAGTTACTGCCCCTTTGTTTTCAAATAATTACAAAACTACCAAGCTCTTGAATCCCTTCTCAGCCCTAGGATTTATGTACAAAAATATGTACATAAATCCAAGGGTCCAAAATGTCCAGGATTCAAATACTGCTCTCCCTTATTATATAGATATGGGGCAAACGGTTTATAAATATGTTGACGTGACATTATCTAAATTATAGTAATGAAATTGGAAATAATGGATTTAAGGAGATCTAATACGTATAATACCCATTTATCAATTCTAGTCATAATAGCATAAATGGAAATGGAAATAAGACCAAGCCCATGTCTAAAGTCCAATCATTGACCACTAAAATCCAGCTGGGATGTGTCCATCTTGTACTTTACTTCTTTCCCTTCAATATCGAAACAAACAAGTTATCAAATAGTTCACCAATGCATTGCACAAACTGAGATGCCACAGGCATTACAGAGAACACCCTTGTGGTGCCAACCTCATAAATTATAAACACGTCGCCTAATTTATTTCCTTTTCAACCCAGCAAAAAGGGAACTTTTGTGCGACACCCCCTAAATAAAAAATTTTGCAAAATGGGAAAGACATGGGAAATCTTGTCATTTTCTTTAGTGTGGAGAAATATCACAACTTTCATAATTAGATGGGGTTATAAATAGCTAAAGGCTTCTTTACGGGCAAAACCCCTTAAAGATAATCCACTCTAGAGGCTATAGAATCCTAAGGCCATTGGAGAATGAATCATTTCATTATATCTTAAATGTGATTTTAGCAACATTTCTCACTCGATTGAGATTGAAAATATTGTAAAAATAAAACTACCTGTTGGGGAAGATGCCTGTGGATGATGATTGTGTAATTATGATTAAGGCGAGGAAAGGGGTCTAGCCTATCCCTGGCATTTGGATGATGTTGAAGATCCAACCTAATGCAAAACACATTCAGAACTTGCCCAAAAGTAAAAACTTGGTCTGGATGAACCGATGAAATGATCTTGAAAAAAAAAAAATTTATGACGATAAGTGCTCTTAAATGGATTTCATTAAAAATTATGATCAGATTGGGACGTTCCTGCTGATGTTCTAAGATGTTCAATAGGGTATATTGTGCAGATCTCCCTCATTATCACAACATAGTGAGAGACGTCAAGTCACACAAATCTGTTTTACAAACAATTTACCTATACTATCTGGTCAAGCAAACATATAGTGGGGAAAACAATACCTAGTGTATATCAGTTGGATTACCAATCGACATTCTGCTATTTGGGCTCACATCGACATTACCCTTATCATTTGTGGTTGAAACTCATTCCAATCCAAATATAAAGATGTTGGTAGAGACAGTATAACTACTTTCAATACTTTCTCTTTTGGTGGAATTCAGTGGGTGCATTTTTAGTGACACATTATTTTAACTCCAAGCAGTTCTTGGTAGGATTCAAACTTGGGACCAAATGATTCTAATACCATATAAAGTTTATTTGGCCTTCAGATTTTAGTATAAACTAGTCATTGCCCGTGTCTGAAGGCACAGCGCACCACGCTCTGAGCACAACTAAATCTAATTATTCTTCTTTTGACCACCTAACAACTAACACCGCCCATAATTTAACAAATTTAATTCAAATTTTCTATGTTGCCCATTGGATCAATCAGCTTCAAATCAAGTTCAGTCGAATTTTATTTTTTTAGGTAAAACAGTCCAGCCAATTGGACTCTTGTTTAACCACCATTGAATACCAGAAGTGGCCCACTACTATAAGCAGTCTAGTTTCATTGCATGCAAGCCACGTTTGCATCTGCTACCAAAACAATCCAAGTTAGCACAGATTCTACAATCCGTGAAAAACGGAATATATATGTGAAGGGGCAAACTGGTAAGTTGTGGGCCCAAATTCCACACCGTTCAATCACTCAATTGCAATCATAGCCGTGTATTTAATCATATCTTTACTTGCAAGGAAGTTTTGAAAAGATAATGGCATGTTTTGTAATTTCATAGAAAACTAAGAACACTCCCATATCCTCTGGGAAAAGATAATGACAGGTTTCGTAATTTCACAGAAAATCAATGCACTCCCGTATTCTCTTGTCCTTAGTAAAAAGTTACTGTCCCTTTATTTTCAAATAATTATAAAATTACCAAGCTCTTAAATCCCTTCTCAGTCTTAGAATTTATGTACATAAATTCAAGGATCCAAAATGCCTAAGGATTCAAATACTGCTCTCCCTTATTATATAGATGTTTAGCAAAATGAACTTAATAGAAAAATCTTTCACAGAAGCTTCAGCTCCACAACAGAGATGCTTTTGGTTATTGTTTATGGGAGAAATGTGAGCTTCAAAGTTAGGCATATAAGACGAAAACGAGAAAACACTTTCTAATCTAATTGGGTGCCGCTTTCTTTCCTACCTGCCCCTCTTTTAAAATGAAAACCAAACGGCGAGTGGTTTGGACGGGAAAAGTTACCGTTGAGAAAAAACTAAAAACAAAATACAGAGAAACGACAACCGTTAAAATGCACCACGTGGACAAGTCAGCTGGCAGGAAGCGACTCCGTACGCCACCCCACAATCCGTTCCAGTGCCGCACTCTTTGATTTTCTTCGGCCTTTGGAATCTTCTTCTCCGCTCCTTTTATTCGCCCTCTTTCTCTCTTTTTCCTTACCCTTTCCTTTTTCAGAAACCCATCTTTCGCGGCAGACATTTATTGATTCTCTTCTTCTGATTGGAAAGGATTTCAATCGTTCGTAGTACAATGGACTTTTGACCCGTTCCTTCTTATGTCTTGAATCGGCGATTCCTCTCTTTCTCCTTAGAATTCATAAAATCAGGGTTTGGAATTGTAATTTTTTGCCTGCCGTCACCGCAAATCACTGGTACTAGAAATCACTGGTACTAGGTAGGTTCTCTGTTTTTTTAGAGATGTGTTGATGGGATTGGGTTCTCTGTTTGGTGACTTTGTTTTCTTTCTATGCAAATCCATTTCTTTTGGGATTTCTCCTCTTAATTCCATGATTTGAACGCTTTTGATCACCTTTTTGCTTTCAGTCACTGTAAACTTATACAATTAGGGCTCAGAACTGCTTCTGGTTCTGTAATTTCATAGCTAATTGGGAGTCACTGAGATTGCTTTTGGTTCTGATGCTGTTATTGATTAGGATTTTTTGTGTTGCCTTCTTTTTAGTGCTCAAGCAGAGCTGTGGATATCTGTTTGAATCGATGGAAATTGAGTTAGTAGTTTAAAAGCTGCAAAGTGATGAGTGCGAGTCATCCTTCTGTGCATCCGGTGGAAGCTCCTCCGCTCACCGACGGCGCCAATAATCACCAGAGAGTGAGGATGAAGGACCTCCAGGGCATGCCTGGAACTAGAGGAGGCCTTGCGCTCCGGTTCTGCCAGTTCGCATTTGCGCTCGCTTCTCTTTGCATCATGGTTTCAACCAGTGATTTCACCTCTGTCACTGCCTTCTGGTAAATTTGTTTTTTCTCTAATCTCTAAATTTCATCTGCATAGTGTTATGAGCATGCAAAAATTGTCATCTCGTTTCTTTTTGGATGTATAGTATGACACTATTCTGCTTTGATTTCCTCCCTAGAAATTGTCTCTTACAAACTCTCCTCCTGTGAGTTTGCCTGTTGATTTTTGGTGTACTGTTGTTATTGCAATTGGTTAGATAAGAAGCTAATGCTTTTGGTTGCATCTGTGCACCCTGTTTTTTTTGGGCATCATACCATAAGGCAGAAGCACCATTGTCTTTTCCCTATATGTCTCTAAAAGGGTCTTGTCATTTTGCTTCCTTTTGTAAAGGTGTTTTGTGGATTCACTTATCTATGCATTTTCTTTGTCTTTTGAGCATGCATGTGTGTGTGTGCCCTGTGATGTTTTTATATATTTATTTGTTTATTTTAGGGTGAGAACCTATTTTCTGCTATTATAAAGGAATTTGGTATGACTTTAAAGATATTTCTTGTTAAAACCATCATCTTTTCTGGAAACTCACCATATAACATGATATCTATATTGGAATGGTTGAACTGGAAGGATGGAAAGCAGGGTTGCAACTCATTTGCTAGAACAAATTTTGTGGCTTGGGGCCAGTCCGGTTGATATCTTGTTTCATGGTGACAAAATGGCTCTGCATCTAGTCTCTGTTCATAATTGAAGGACATGTTCCTTTGTGGTTATTAAATTTTGTGTCTCTGCTTTAAGGGCAAGGGGTGATATAGAGTGCCTCTGAAGAGTTGTGTCTCTCCTTTTGTACTGGGGAAAGGAATGGCATGGAATCCATATGAAGATTGTTTCCACAATCAATCTGTAGGATGCCAATGTGAAATGATCGAGAGGAGTTTAAAACGACCATATTAAAAAAGAAAAAAGAGGAAGCTCTATCGACATTGTAGATGTCCAGCTGATGATGAGTGATGGGTAATGGATTCTGATCAATATGTTAATTGGATTTAATGTGATTATTGGCAAGAGTCTTTGCAATATCTTACAGGCAGCAAATGGTGTTCCAAGATAACCTTGTGTATACACATCATTCTCTCTCTTGTGATTCTTTCATAGCCAACAAGTTTCAATTGTTTTTCGAATCTAATTTGCTGCTACCTCACCAAATATCAAGGAATTTGTAGTATGGAGCCGAATCTTTTTGAGTTACGCCCATAACTCCAACAAGAATAACTACTTGACACCATCTATGTGTTCAATATAGATGATTAAAACACCTTCTTGGAGGAAATTTTTTTACTATCACACTTTCCCTGTGGGAATTAACACAAACTAATTATTCCAAATTACGAAGTGTTTATGAATTATGACAATTCTCTGTGGCCTCCTTCAACATACTGTTAGTTTGTTACTGATTACGTTGTGCTTGCTTGTAATTCATGCAAAGAGATGCGTTCTGGTATAAATTTATGAAGGTGTTCTTGGGAATTTATTTTTTAGAGTTGCAAGTGGGCCTGTGGGCTAAATCTAGTCTGATATTGTAGGCCTAAGAGCCAGCCTATTTATTACTGTAACTGATGCCCTTGTGCTTGCTATTCAGGATAAGGGATGCCTTCCGGAATGAATTTTTGAAGGTTTTCTTGGGATTTTTTTAAGGGCAGCGAGTGTGCTGGACTGGCCTGAGTCCAACCTCCTGCAGTTTTTTTGGCTAGATCTAGGCTAAGATTTTTTTTTTTTTTTTTTTTTGTGGTAAATAGGGTTTCATTAGTAATAAAGTAAAATGGCTACATCAAGATGTGAGGCACGAGAAGTAAGTGCCTCAGTTACAAAAACAGATAGTGGATAACATGGTGAGTTATCCATCCCAAAAGTAATAATAAAGCTAAAGAAACAGATAAGTAAAAACACCAAGATAGTACCCGCTCTGGTAACCTGCCAAACCCAAAAAGGCCAGAAGCTTCTTTGAGGAAAAATATCAGTGTGCTGTCTCATGAGGTGGATGCACTGTCCTGTTCTCCAGAAACTCCAAGTCGACTCACCATGTTACTGTGCTGACTGTTGAACCCCACATCTGCTGGATAGTGATAGAAAGAGTGTGTGTAAGCCACTGCACTTTCCTTTTCTTCATTAAATTGTACACAAATGTGCTGGGGTAAATCTGCAAATTCAGTAGCGTTACCCGGTATCTCATAATGCGCCAGCATGTCAGCCACCCTATTCGCAGAGCGCTTGCAGTAGTGAATTGTCCACTGTGGAAAGGAAGTGAGCATCTTCATCGTCTTCTTCCACATAGGAATAAAGTCCCAGCTGAGGTGCCCAGAATCTCTGATCGAAGTTACTAATGTAGAAGATAGCTAGAAGATAGCAGGCCCAGCAGGCCCGCAAGCCCATACGTGGGATATACAGATAGGATAGGATTTAGTTCCTAACTTTTCTCTCCTTCTATGTATAGGATATGATTGATTCTTTCCTTTCTTTGTGATTCTAATTTGTAACTGATTTGTAATCCTTACTAAATTAGAGCCTTGATTAAGGCATTACATCAATATAAATATGATAGTCGATGCTCTGTAATAGCATGACCTTCTCTCCAACTCTCTTCTTCTTCTTCTTTCTCTTCTTCCATATATTATAACATGGTATCAGAGACACGGAAAATCTTCTCTCATTGATCCAATCATTAATCCTGGCTTGGATCTTCTTCCCGGAGTGAAACTTTTCTCTCTAATAGAGCCTGATCATCTCAGAACAAAAGTGGCCCGCCAGCGATCATCATCATCATAGCAGGGGAAGCAGCCCATGTTGATCGACTGGTTCTCCTCTTATTTATGAATATTTTTTCAAGATTTTTGGATCATCAGAGGTAGGATATCCACCTGATTTTGTGTTTTTTCAGTTTTGTGCAACAATTTTCATCACAGCCGTTCAAATTTGTGGATTTTTGATCCGTTTTGAGTAAGACTTTGGCCTGGAGTTGCGAAAATACTTTGTCCTTTCATCCCCAACCTCAGATCTGGTCACTGATCCTCTAAAGGACCCCACGTGGAATTCGATCCACTGACGACAGGGTCGTCGGACGTCGTCTGGGTCATGCTGTGCAACTGTGGACTACTGACGACCATCAAGAAGCCTCCATCCCTCCATACAGGAATGGTCGACTGGATTTTCTAGGAATTATGGTGATTTTTCTGGATTTTTTCCATCACCTTTGAGGTAGTTTCCAACCTCTTCATCATCTGACGGTTTTCTCCGAAGGTTTTCATCACCACCGTCCAGATTTGTGGATCTTTCTCCAAATCTCATCAGATTTGGACTGCAGGAAGTGAATTTGATCCACTTTACAGTGATCAAACTTGATCTGTGATTAGACAACACCGTGGGGCCCACGCCCAAATCCAGGTCCACTTTTCAGTTCGTCTGGCTCTGTTTTACACAAAAATTACACTGTTCTGCTGTTTTCTTCTCTCTTCTTCTTCTATTGATCATTCTGATTGCTGGTATATGCTGTGGAAGCTACTTGTTACGGATTAATTACTGATTAGCTCCGGTTGCTATTATGGACAAATATGATGTTATTCCTGTTAAATTTAATGGAAATAATTATATGGCTTGGTCTTTTCATCTGAGGAATTTTGTCGAAGGCCAAGGACTGTTTGGTTATCTTGATGGTTCGATAGCTAAACCTACTGCAACTACTGATACAAAAGCATTAGCCAACTGGTCTAAAGAAAATGCTAAGGTCATCACTTGGATTCTTAACTCCATCGACCCTTCTCTTGCCATTGCTCTTCAAGCATATACTACTGCATCTGATATGTGGGGTCATCTCAAAAATGTTTATCATCAAACAAATAAAGCCCGCAAATTCCAACTCGATAGTGAGATTGCAAAATTCAGTCAAGGTGATAAATCTGTACAGGCGTACTTCAATGGATTTCTCACCTTATGGACTGAGAGGGATGCTATGATTATTCAGTCTGTGTCTGCTGGGTTTCTATCTGAGGCTCTTAAATTACAAGAGGAAACCCACATCAGCCAGTTCCTTATGAATCTCAGACCCGAATTCGAATCTGTTCGGTCGGCACTCATGAATAGAGAAGTCACAGCGAACCTGGATACATGCTTCCAAGAAGTCCTTCGAGAAGAACTTCGCCTCAATTCTCAGCGTAGCATTCTTGAAGAACCAAAGGCCTATCTCGCTCCTCTTCAGACTGAGTCTGCTCTTCTGGCAGCCCCCAATCCCAAGCCTACTCAATGCTATGAGTGCAAAGGCTTCGGTCATCTGGCCAAGAATTGTCGGAAGAAATTGGTTTGCAGATATTGCAAACGCTCTGGTCATATTATTGATGACTGTCGTAGCTTACAGCGAAAGAATGGACCTCAGCAAAAGCAACATTCCTCCACCATGCCCAGACAAAATACTCCAGCTGCGTTCCAAGTTCAGGCCCATCTCTCCGATACGGAAAGCACTTCTTCTGGAGTTGTCTCCATGACTCCAGCCCAGATTCAAGAACTGATTCAGAACACGGTGACCTCCGCATATGCTTCCATGGGTTTCAATGGTGGTCGGTATCAAACTCATTCTCCTTTAGCATTTCCTGCTTTTCATTCTTCAGTCTCTCTGTCTTCCTTCATCACCCCCTCTACCTGGTTTTTAGATTCCGGAGCATCAAACCACATGACTTCTGTGGAAACCAGCTTTACAGCCTCACACCCTTACCTTGGTAAAGATAAAATCACCACTGCTAATGGAGACCAATTACTCATCTCTGGAGTTGGTACCATTACTCTCTCTAGTGTTTCGGGCCAGTCCCTCCACCTATCCAATGTCTACTTTGTTCCCAAATTATCAGCCAATTTACTTTCTGTCGGCCAACTTATTGATGATGGGTATCATATTAACTTTTCTTCCACTGGCTGTGTCATACAGGAGCGGCAAACTGGGAAGGTGATCGCGAAGGGGAGTAAACATGGTCGACTGTTCCTGCTGGACATTGGACAGATTCTCTATTTTCTTCTTCTTCTAGTTTCAATAAATTGTGGACCATTTGGCATAGTCGTCTTGGTCATGTGAACAATGCTTCTTTACTTTCTCTGTTTAAAATTGGTTGCTTAGAACCCACTGTTGATAATAAAATGATGTCCTCCTTACTTCAATCAAAGTGTGAAACATGTTGTTTGAGTAAGAGTCATATTTTGCCATTTCCTATACACCGTTCTCGTGCATTATCATCTTTTGATATTATTCACACTGATGTTTGGGGAATTGCACCCACTTTGAGTAGGACAGGGTTTAAGTATTATGTGACTTTTATTGATGATCATTCTCGATTCACGTGGATTTATTTCATGCGCTTCAAATCTGAAGTCTTTTCTCATTTCCAAAAGTTTTACAATATGGTTCACACACAATTTCAGAAGGATATAAAAATTCTTAGGTCTGACTCCGGCGGAGAATACATGTCCCATGATTTTTCTGCCTTCCTATCTGATAAAGGCATTCTACACCAAAAATCCTGCCCACATACTCCACAGCAAAATGGTGTTGCGGAGAGGAAAAACAGGCATCTCCTTGAAACTGTTCGTACTCTCCTACTTACATCCTTAGTCCCTCCAAATTTTTGGTGCGATGCTGCACAGACGGCTGTACATCTTCTCAATCATCATCCTAGCTCCATTCTAGGAAAGACTACTCCATATGAAGCTCTCTTTGGTCATACCCCTTCCTATTCTCACTTGCGTGTTTTTGGTTGTTTATGCTTTGTCCATCTTCCACCTACAGAGCGCACTAAGTTGTCACCTCAGGCTGCTAAATGTCTTTTCCTCGGTTACAGTACTGAACACAAGGGATTTCTGTGTTATGCCCCATCCGAGAAACGCATGCGAATATCTCGCAATGTGATCTTCCTGGAACACATTCCATTTTTTTCTTTGCGTTTAGACACTCATCCTGTTGCTGTGTCTTATCTGCCACAATTCCCTCCCACTACTTCTCCCCCACCACCTATTACTAATGTCTATGTTCGGCGTACTACGGTTCCACCTGTGGGGCCTCCTTCTTTTGATCCTATCCCTATGTTGCCTCCTGCTCCCTCAGGTATTACTCCTTCCTCTACTGATAATGTCATACCCTTGCGACGCTCTAGTCGCCCTTCTGTTGCTCCTGACAGATATGGCTTTCCTGCTCTTTTCACTTCTTTGGATAGTGCTCCTATACCCACCTCTTATTCACAGGCTTCGAAGATTGCCTACTGGCAGGATGCTATGACTGAGGAGTTGCTTGCTCTTGAAGCAAACGACACATGGGACTTGATACCGACCCCAGCTGATGCATCTGTTATTGGCAGTAAATGGGTCTATTCCATAAAAGTTCACTCTGATGGGAGTCTTGACCATTATAAAGCCAGATTAGTCGCACAGGGTTATAAGCAGGAGTATGGGATTGACTATGAGGAGACCTTCGCACCTGTGGCTAAAATGACCACTGTTCGCACTCTCCTTTGTGTCGCTGCAGCTCGCAACTGGCCTCTATGGCAGATGGACGTCAAAAATGCTTTTCTACATGGGGACTTGCGCGAGACTGTTTATTTAAAACCTCCACCAGGATATGCTTGTCCTCCAAAGCATGTGTGCAAATTGAGGAAAGCTCTTTATGGGCTTAAACAAGCTCCCCGCGCTTGGTTTGATAAATTCCGGGCAGCAATCCTTCAAGCAGGGTTTCGTCAGAGTCACTCTGATAGTTCCCTCTTCCTCAGATGGACATCGAAGGGCTACACATTCCTCTTGGTCTATGTTGATGATATGATTATCAGTGGAAATGATACTGCCGGCATTACGGATCTCAAACACCACCTTACTCGCCACTTCCGGATGAAGGATCTTGGTCCTCTCACCTATTTTCTGGGGCTGGAGTTTGTGCGTACCACATCCGGCATTCGGGTCCTTCAGCTCAAATATGCGACAGACTTGATCACATCAGCCAGGCTTGATGATGCTCCCACTTTTGATACGCCTCTGGAATTGAACAGCAAAATTAGTTGCGATGATGGCACTCCCCTGGATGATCCCTCTGTTTTCCGGCGAATAGTTGGTAGTTTGCTCTACTTAACTATGACTCGGCCGGATATTTCACATGCCGTTCATACGGTCAGTCAGTTTGTTAGCAATCCTCACAAACCACACCTTGCTGCTGCGTTACGCATCCTCCGCTATGTTAAAGGAACACTTCATCATGGCCTCTTCTTCCCTTCTGATACTTCTCTGCAATTATCAGCTTATGCGGATGCTGACTGGGCTGGCTGTCCGGACTCTCGGCGGTCTACCACTGGCTGGTGTATGTTTCTTGGAAAATCTCTCATTTCATGGAAGTGCAAGAAACAGACCACTGTCTCAAAGTCTTCTGCTGAGGCAGAATATCGGGCGATGTCCTCTGCTAGTGCTGAAATTATCTGGCTCCGCCGCCTTCTGTGTGAATTGGGTGTTCTTGTTGGTAGCTCTACACCTCTCCATGGGAACAATACCAGTGCTACTAGAATTGCCAACAACCCCGTCTTCCATGAAAGAACAAAACACATTGAGATTGACTGTCACTTCATCCGTCAACATCTCGTTACTGAAAAGATAACTCTGCCTCATGTCTCTTCTTTTAACCAGTTAGCAGATATCTTCACCAAAGCCCTTCCCCGACAGCGTCATCATGATCTCACTCGCAAATTGATGTTTTCAATCTTACCTCATCAATTTGAGGGGGAGTGTAGAAGATAGCTAGAAGATAGCAGGCCCAGCAGGCCCGCAAGCCCATACGTGGGATATACAGATAGGATAGGATTTAGTTCCTAACTTTTCTCTCCTTCTATGTATAGGATATGATTGATTCTTTCCTTTCTTTGTGATTCTAATTTGTAACTGATTTGTAATCCTTACTAAATTAGAGACTTGATTAAGGCATTACATCAATATAAATATGATAGTCGATGCTCTGTAATAGCATGACCTTCTCTCCAACTCTCTTCTTCTTCTTCTTTCTCTTCTTCCATATATTATAACAACTAAAACCAGGCAGTCACCCTCCAGTTGGACTGCAGTCGGTTGTAGATCGGAAAGGTGGTGTAGTCCCCTCTGCAGGCCAAGCCATTCAACTTCCAGAGGGTGTCCTGCCCGTACGTCACTTGTGAAGGCCATTAGCAGGTTGCCACGCGGGTCTCTGATCAGGCCCCCAATACGTGCTTTCCCTGAATGGATATCGAAGGCGCCATCAAAATTCATTTGAGCCAGCCCGGTGGCAGTGGTATCCATCAATCTGTTGTGATACACGCGTTGGAGCCAGGACCTGCAAAGAGATTAGCAACATTCCATTCAAAAACAGATCTAGGCTAAGATTGTAGGCCAAGTGCCAGCCTATTTTTGTTCCAATGGGTAAATGGATTGAACCTGAGCCTACATTTGCTAGATGTCAGACAGGCTAGACTGCTCCAACGTATATTACAAAAATGCCACATATTTTGCATTTTTGGTAAATGGATGGGGCCCAACTTTTTATTCTGGGCCCTGGATTGGGGCATAATGTAGTCTTGACAACTGAGTGTACCACGCAAGTCTTCTACCTGACCTGAGCTGGCCCAGTTGCAATGCTAATTTATTGTCTTTTCTTTTGTTCTGATCATGTTCACTCTTGGGAATGGCGAAATAGAGTTCATGGGACTGACCCCAACATAGTTGACAAGGCTTTGATGATGATGATGTTTACTATTGGGAAGCTCCAATGGTGAGCCAATGTTTCAGCTGGTTTTCCAATAGTTGAAGGCATCTCTTTCCATGAATTTCCAAGCAAGCACAAGGAAATCAGTAACAAACTGATAGAATGCTGAAGGAGGCCCCTGAGATGTGGTCATAAAGACTTCTTGATTCCTGAATAATTAGTTTGCGTTAGTTCCTATAGAAAAGTGTGATAGTAATATATATATATATGTGTGTGTGTGTGTGTGTGTGTGTGTGTGTGTGTGTGTGCACGCGCGCGTCCTCCAAAAAGGTGGTTTGATCATCTATATAGAACACATCTTTAGTTAAGATGGTGTTAAGTAGTTATTCTTATTGGAGGTATGGGCATGGCTCAAATATTCAGCTCCAGACTACAGACGCCTTGATATTTGCTGAGGGAGCAGCATAGTAGATTGGAAAACAATTAGATAGATAATTGAAACTTTCTGGCTGTGAAAGAATCGAAAAAGAAAGAACAATGTGCATGCACAAGGTCATCTTGGAAACCCTTTGCTGCCAGTAAGACAGTGCAATGGTCAGGCATTACCCATGATATGGGCAATTCATAAAAAAAAAATCTCCATTGCCCATTTGGATTTTGGCTATCATCTTTTGTGTTGTTTTCCCTTCCACTTGCAAAAAAACTCGATTCAAAATTTGGAGATTCATTTATTTCTATGCATTTGCATTGATTGAAAACCACTGAGGTTTTTTGTGTATCAACTGAATATAGAATTAAGTTTTGAATTGGCTCATATAATAAGCTATGTTCTTTGTTGTGTAAGTTACCTTGTAGCAGCAGTTGCCTTACAGAGCTTTTGGAGCCTATCGTTGGCCATGGTGGATATCTATGCCCTTCTGGTGAGACGTTCCTTGCGGAATTCCCGGGCGGTCAGCTTGTTTGCAGTTGGCGATGGAGTAAGAGATCTTTTCTTATTCTTTGTACACCATCGAAAAAAAAAGTAAATTCCTTGAAGAATTAGTATGCATGGTGAAAGTCCAGATTATACTAGAGATGCTCATGTAAAAAGATGCTTGGAATTCACAATTCCAAACATGCTCATGGTTGGCTGTTGTTGGAACCTTAGTTTCACCACATGCCCTGGGATTGATCCCTGGGTCCCCAAGTTTTAAGTAATAAGTACCATGCCTAGACCATTTAGCCCAATGTAGCAGGAAAAAAAAAAGACTTTTGCAACTGCTGTTAGTTTTCCAAGAGCAATTGGCATTTGGCAATGGCTGGAGCTTTCTTAAGTGGAAAATCATGGTTCTCTACTTCCACATCTGCGTGCATGCGTTTAACAACAATACAATACCAGTATAAAAACACATGACCAAAATCATGCCTGCATGCGGAGGGGATAACCGTATGACACCTCTTTCATTTAAGTTAACAGTGAGTCTACCCCAGTACATGTGAATGGATACAACCATTTCATCTCATTCTGTTATTACAACATAAATAAAATACATAAAACTGTGCGTGGTGAATGTTAGTTTGGAGATTGCTAGACGATTTCTTATGTAAAAGTCAAACCATTTGTACTTTCCGTTATTTGTCCAAGAACAATGTCCAGTGCTTAGAAGAAGCTTGAACAGGAGAGTCACCTACGTGCATAAATACAGTGAGTTATGTATGGTCATTTTTCATGTGAAAGGGATAACCCATTTTGTTATATATTTTCATCCACTTGTGTTGTCTGAGTCTATACTGGCTGTATACATACATGGCACACATTCCTGACCTGATCCATTTGTCTTGTTACCAGTGGGCTTAATTTACATGGTACGCCATATTTTTAAACTCACAAGAGTTGAAGACCTTAACCCCTCATCTGTAGGATGTTTTTGCAGGATAGGATATTCTAGACTACTTAATTTGGCTGATATATTCTGAACTACGCGCTACTTCTTTAAAAAGTTTTGAGTGATTGGTTAAATCATCCTATGTGTTATTTTGGAGCAATGCATAATGAGTGATGAACCCCGAGGGGTAGCTCAGTTGGCCCGGGACCATGGTTTGCACCCGGAGGTTAAGGATTCGAAACTATACTACCACACTAGGGCTGCAGGGGATTTACCCGGCTCCCCTTGGGCCCGTAGGGATTATTCTGGCCCAAAGGCTGGGACACCCTCCGTTACACAATATAAAAAAAAGAAAAGAAGAAGAATGCATAATGGGTGATGGGCTTAGAATCTTGGACATTCCTTTCACAACTTATATGCTAGAAAGTCAAAGATTTTCTGATTTCTACAACATCAAAGTCTACCACTCTACCTTACTTTAGTGTATGCATAGATGTATTTGCTTATACATGCAGATTGCTCAAGGAAGGCAGAATGTCAGAATCACATTCACAATTCATACATGGATGTGCTACCATGAAAGAATCACAATATCACAGTTACAAGTATATTATTATGTCTTTATGACATTGTCAGGTGATTTGTGATATGCATGTATGGTTTGTGGTCTGGGTATATGCATGTACGGTCTGTGGTTTGAGGATTTCTTTTTTCTTTTTTCTGATTGGTAACATGACTAGAATCCACAATCTAGTGTTTGCAACAATGAGAGCCTTTCAGCTATGCTATGGGTTCTTGCTGTGATTGAGCAATTTATAACTATATTTATAAAGTGTATTCTGGTTCTTTTTTTAAGTTCTTTGATGCATAATTTTATCTTTTAAGTTTGGTCCTTTACTGCAGGTCACATCCACCCTCACATTTGCTGCCGCTTGTGCATCTGCGGGCATCACAGTCCTCATTGATAATGATATTGGAACTTGTTCTCAGAACCACTGTGCCAGATTTGAGACTGCGACAGCCATGGCCTTTATCAGCTGGTTCAGTGTCTCGCCATCTTTTCTCTTGAACTTCTGGTCATTGGCATCACGCTGAGAAGTGAGCAAAAGAACTCCTCTACACTATTACTTACTTGGTATGGTAGTTTTTTTTTTTTTTTCTTTTGCCTTTTTGTTGACCATGTGATGATTTCTTTTTCCTTACTCTGTGTTTCTTTCTTTTTTTTGGCTGTCCCACTTTGAGCACTTGTATTTCCATTTGTATATGGTGTAATTTGAATGGAGAATTTCAGTAAATAGAAACCTGAGAACAAAAGCAGTTAAGAGAAGGCATTTTGAGAACTTTGTGCAACCTTTTTGTGGCTTTGACAAGTTAATGCTATTATTATCATTACCATCCCCGTCTCCTTGTCGTCGTCGTAATCATCAAATTTTTTTTTTTTTATTTATTTAGACTTTGCTGTTGGAGTTCTATACATGAATCCATACAATATGTGCTGTTAAAGGATAAGATCATAAGCGTCACTGTTGGGATTAGGATTCTCAATAACCTACAAAATGTACTCAACATTCTTTTTGTTCTCCAGAAAGATAAAAAGGGTACTTTTTTAATATTTTTCAGATTTGGATATTTCTTTAACGACACTTATTTCGATTATCTAGTCATCAAAAAAGATTTCTTTTCTAATAAAAAAAAAACCTTTTTGGTTATCTTTGTGAATATTATTGATTAGACTTAATTTGAGATCAATAGGTGCCAAAGCCAATGGGTATGGAGTGAAGCTCTTTGGTTTGATGATGTGATGTTTTAGTTTGTTTTTGTACTCCCTCGGCAGCGGGTTTCTGCATCTTTGGTTTCTATCGTGTAGCAGCTTCTGTTCTTCGTCTGGGCCTTTGCTTCGGTTACATTGACATATTTTGGGTGCCATTTGGGTCCAATTTCAATGGCCCCTTCATCAGAGACTGAGAGATTTGAGAGCATTTAGGGTCCAATCAAGGTGGGTCTCACACTGGAAAGATGGATACAATTTGTGTTCAATTAAGAGTGACCCCACATTGAAGATACAGTAGTAGATGGGTCTCAGAGGATGATGGGTAGCCCCATATTGTAGGTGCCTGACTCAAACCTGCATGAAAATGCAATTTTGGTTTGTACTTCTGGGTTTGGCCACTGGCCTGGGGTTTGAAGCCCGAATAGAATTCGTCCGGGTACTTAGGCCCAATTAGATTACAAGTTGTACGGGCTGGGTTGGGCCAATAGCTGTCCCGCTGGACCTGACTTGTTATAGTTGGTAGGGCAACTGACTGAATGTTATAAGAGCGATCAATTTCAACCTGCCTTGTGGTGTTGTATGGAACCCACCTTGTACTAAAATGCAAGTTATGCTGGTTGGTCTTGAACATGGGGAATGCAAGGTGGTCGCTTAAAAGAAGTTGAAGCTGCGTGGTTGAACGGGTGCTTCCAATAATAAAAACACAAGGCACCTTAAGCTCTATATGCTTAAACTAACTCATAAACCTGATACTGACCAAGCATGTGTGTTTAGGACTTGGGTTGACATCTCCAGCGTAATGGGTGAGGTCTGGTAGGCCGAACCAATGCTTATTTTCTTAGGGGATCAAACACGAACGTAAGCCCACCTCCCACTAGGCCCATCAACCCACTCACTAATGATGTCATCTCTGTTTATAAAAGGATGAATGTCTTGTTCAAAGTGTGGAACTTCCAACATGAAGGCCAAGGCATTGAGCCGTGGTTGATGCCGTAAAACTGAGGTGCCATTCTTTGGTTCAATGAAACATTTTCTGTAGTAAATTGCATTTTTTAACCTCTAGTTTATTATAGAAAATAGTTGAGGTTCAGATATACTTTCTTCAAAAAGTATACAAAATGCATTCACATTAAAAATGAAAGTTAATGAAATTATTAACACAGAACAACAAGAATCATTCTCCCTTGGAAACCATATTTTAGTCTTCCTGGAATTTTTGTTAACTGCATGATACTTTGTCCTTCTGTTTCGAAAATACACTGCTCCTACTAGCATCTCGGGTGTGTGTGTGTGGGGCATTTTCTGTGGAATATGAAATGGTTCCTCTGAGAGGATTTTTTGTTGTGTCGTGTAGACATTCGACAGTATTTTGGTTTTATTAGATGTGAGTGTTGACAAATTTTGTGGAAAATTCATTAGACAGAAAATCAATTTCTGAAGTCTTACAGAAAAGATGGGGGGAAAAAACACACATTTCACCCACAAAGATGTAGAAAATGAAGGGCACACCTTCCATTTTCTGCAGAGAATGAAATCACTGTAAAATAAAATGCTGCAAAAACCTGCAAAGCACAAACTAGTCCTTTGTTGTGGAATCTTATTTTCCAAATATATCTTGTTAATACCTGGTGTTGAGCATAGACAACTGTTCTAAACCACATAAACGTTTTTCTGTTGTTGACCTTCTGATTCCTTGATTCCCACATTTTCATGTAGACAATATTTCTTTATATCACCAATAAACATAAAATAAGAAAACTTTTAATTAAGCTTTTGAGATGTTGGCATAGCACTTCCAACACAAATATCTGTCAAGATGGTATAGTTTACTCATTCCTTTTTGAGAGGATTTTTCTTAGTCAGTTTTCTTTTGTAACTTGTTTTACATGAGAATCCTATATCCACATTGCATTACACAAATGGCTTCACTGATTGGATTGGAGGCACTTGGTAGCCAAGGAAAATCGTTTTCAATGTCAATGGTGCCCCCATTTCTTCATGGCTCTGCTGTGCTTGCGTCCAGTTCATGCAAAAATCTTGTTATGGTCCGCACTAGTTCTTCGTCGGTGCTTGGTTGCATTGGTGTGGCTGTAGATATAGCAGCACTGCCTATCGAGCTCTGCAAGAAAATGTCGATGAAGAGTATTTGAATTTTGTTAGTGACATGGCCTTCTTTTATTAGATGACAATTGAGGAACAATCATTTTTCCTTTTATCATATGGTTTCTACAGTTAGCCAAATGACTTAGGAGTGTTATATATTTATTTGTGTAGGTGCACAGAAGAAAATAGTCCATATGTGTAACATGATGTCGCTGTGCATTAAATATTCTTTGGGAAATTGGGATGGCATTCATAGATCAGAACACAGTCCCAAATTTATTCAGGGACGCATACGAAAAATGGTTCTAGATACTGGACCATTTCCGGTTTTTGCGTTATGGGTCCTTAGGTATTGAGGGGCCCATCGAGCTATCAGCTGATGTGCCAAGACCTAACCAGCTGAGCTATAACTTTAGGTATTGAGGACCCGTTTTCCTCCCCAGTTTGATACAAATATCAACGCATCCAATCTTATGATGGAATACAATTATAAATAAATGATGTAACGAACCATTTCTGTCATGAAGTATAAAAGATAAGGAGAACTCACAGATGATTGCGAAGCTGATATTACTGTTCTTGGTCGATTTGGTGCCCTGATTCGTGCGTTCAACAGGTTGACCAGCTCGTCAAAATGAAATAGAAAATGAACCCCAAGAAACCCAATCAGTTACTTATAATAAAAAATAGTGAAAAAGGAAATGTTTGTTAATTCATGATTTCAGACATTGGCTGATAAATAGTGGTTGGAAAGAACTGAGATGCATTGCATACAGGAAGCATATCATCCATGTACATGGGCAATGTAAAAAAAAAAAACCTTCAACCGGAGTGAGAACTATCGTTAGATTGATCGCAACTAAAATAAATGATCAACTCTAACAAAATAAATTTAGTTTTTGAATAGGATCAAATCAAACATTGAAATACCCTTCAGTTAGTCATTGTGGACGGATTATCAATTTACGAGAGAATGTGGTGGGCATATTGTATGGATTTAGTTGACTCACATGAAGTTTTCGGAGAGGCCATCGTCTCGCTTATGATCCACTGGGGACCCATCCTATGATAAATTTATGCACTTCAAGATCTCATTTACCCGCAGGGAACAAATAACAATCCTAACGAAATTTGATGCCCATCCAATTTATATAGGCTTTAACTGATCATACAAATTTTGACATCCATCCCACTTCACCCAACAGTTAATTTTGACTTTTGAAGCCATTAAAATAGCACCTTCTTTTATTGGATGGTTCCCATTTTTTGTGGATGGATAGGTCATGGGTGAGGAACTATTCTCAACATCACTATTTCAACCATTAATTCAATCACAAAATAATTATATTTAGAAATCAATAAAATCCAAAGCTTTAAAATAGAGATTTAGGTCCAAAGGAACAACCATACTATTAATGTAAGAAATTTCTAACATCACAAACTCTCGTCAAGAATCATGTTAAAGAAACATGCCCTTAGTTACAATACCAAGAATTGTGGTTAAGGATTACTCTACCAAACTCCATCTACTCCAAATATACCTTTTGAAATGCTTTTCAAATACAAAATCTCAATGCCTTTCGCTAATTATCTCTATATTTTGTGCATAATAAACAAGAGCAAGTCAACCGTTCATAAAATTCATTGTAAATGTAAAATATTCATATAAATCCAAATATGGAGAGACCATGAAGATGGAGGGTTCATCTTCTTGGGTAGTCAAAGATAAGCCAGTTCGTAGATCTTTGGGCTTCGATTACCAAGGAAGAGAGACTTTCTGAATAAACATGAGGATTTGTGTTCCATTCTTGTTATTTGATTTGTGTATGGTTACAATTTTCTAAGTTTTCATATGGGAAAGCAAAGTTGAAGTAAGATAATATGAGAAATTCTTGGGGTTTTGACATATTAGTCCTTTTAATTCCGATCATTCTAATTTCTGGACTAAAATTCAGATAATGTTACCAGAATTTTTTTTTCCTCGGATTCCATGATATCATGGGAATCATGTATATCACAGAAATTGATAATTCCCATGATATCATAGGACTGTCCCATGATGTCATGGTTTTTATGCAACATTTTAGGGGAAGTTTTTTCGAAAGATAAAAAACGAGAAATGCTTGTCGGATGTATATTTATTTTCACAAAATATCAATTTTTGTGTTATGTAAAAAACCAAATTCACTTGCTAGCTAGTTGTAAAAGTATATGATATAAAAACTGATAAATCCCATGATATCATGAAACTAACCCATGATATCATGAAACTAACCCATGATATCATAGAAAATGCCGACCGGAGTCAAGCAACTCTAGTGACATTATCTGAATTTGGGTTATAAAATTGGAAAAACTAGGTTTAAGGAGGACTAATATATCAAAACCCCTAAATTGTTTAGATATAATACCATGATAGTGTAGTAAAATCTAGTTTAATGAAAATCTTCCATTAGTTATACATTGTTACAGTGGTAAAGACAGCAAAATGTCTCCTACATACCATTAAAACTAGCTGTAAATGGGAGGTTGGGAAATTTTCTTGTGTTGTGTTGTGTAGAGGCCAGGGATTTGGAAGCTTCGTTTTGATGTTGTAAAATGTAAACCATGTATGAGTCTACAATAACGTATCTTTTGACGGATAATAAGTTAGTAAAAAGAGACAACCTTGTATTATTTGGGTTTTTCTTTTTTAAAATTCTCTTTCTGGTTTTCATATTACTCTTCTACAAAAGATTATCTAATATTTTAATTATCTTGGTTTCTAGTGCTGTGTTTGTAGGGAGCATTTTTTCGTGAAAAATGATAATTCTTTCAAAAGAGAATGATTTTCTATTGTTTTGTGTTATTTTCTAAGATAAAAGTTTTTTTTTTTTAAGATACTATTGTAAATTATAACATTTAATTATATTGGAGATATTGATTGTTTGTAACAATTACTGAGACTATAGTGTTGCTGAAAATACCTTGAACCCACTCTTGATGATGAACAGTTGGCTCCTAATTTTCACATGAGTGGATTCTATTTATTCTTTATTTCTTTTCTCGATATAAGAAAAAGCGATCCATGCAAGGAAGATTTTCTCCTGCACATGTATTTATGTGGGAGTGCACAATCAGATCGTTATCAAACAATTTTCCTAAATTTTGCACAACAAGTAGTATCAGAGCCCCAACATAAATTTCATCGGTTCCGCATGACGGACAACACCAATGTGTAGTTCATTATTAAGCAGGAGAAAATCATCCATTTAATCAATGAAAAAGAAGAAGAAAACAAATAATATAAATTATGTTAAAAGAAAAGGCATAAGCACCATTTATGCCATGGTTTTAGATGAAGTCATGGAAAGCCAAAGAGGGGAAAAAAACCAAATCCACACAACCCCACCTCCCTCTACTTTCTATACATCTGCTTACCTGTTTTACAATAATCTCATACTTCCTCGCACACTGTATAACCTTGCGACATCTTCTTTCCTTGACATTTTCTTATCAGCCTTCCTTTCCTTTTCTTTTCTTCTTATATTTGAAATCTAGAGCGAGCAGCTTTTATAAAAGAGAGATATCTAAGAACACAAGATTATCATGGTATGTGACGCCTATATTAAGAATTCTTTGTATATACCCCCTAAAGTTTTTAGAATTTGTAAATAAGCCTTTTCATTTTAATTAATACATTTCATGCCCTCAAAATCAGTAGCCTTACAACCACTATAAGTTATTTGGTAAATATAAATTGTAGAACTTACAACCACTACAAGTTGTTATAATGAAATGATACTTTTGCCCATCCATTTATCTATTTATGCATAATTCTAAAAGGTTGGACCCATCTTCTCCAAAGCTTGTACTATTGATATTTACTATAGTATATTAATTAGTGAGAGAAAATAATCCGTTTTAATAAAATTCAAATCGATCGCAATAACAATAAAAGGTATTAAAATGAAAAGGCAGGTATAAATGACTAAATACTCGAATAAGAAGGGCATATTTACAAATTTCATAATCTATAGGGAAATATATACAAATTTAAAGCGCGCTCATGGGAAAAATGGAGCCGTTCACACTTCACACTCGACGGTTCTTCTCTCTCATGGGACCCAACGAGAGCCAGCCATGTGGTGGTGAAGAGAGAGAAGGAGAAAGGGAGAAGGAATGACAGGGAAAGCATTCAAAGGAAAACTGTCAATCTTCAATTTTCATTAACTGCCTGAAGAAGGAAAGCTAGCACTAGCAGTGGCATGAATAGGAGCATGCATGCACCCACTTCAAAATTCAGTAATGGGCCGGTTTAGAGCCTTTAGGTTGCTCCCTTCACTCATGGGCCTAACCTCAATGGCCTGTTTGGATGTAAATAGATCAGGTAGATAAACAGAGAGTGGATAAACTATCCACAGTATGAATTTGAATAGGAGACAGGTTCTTCACTTTTTCTAGTCCTCCAAGCAGGCCAGAGCCAGAGGGCTCTCCTGGAGCGAGTCACCTTGGGTCTGGTTCAAGCCCGACCCAGTTGGCCTGGACTTAAGCTATGTGGAGTCCCATACAAGCCACAGGCATAGTAGGCTTATTTTTTGTTCTGGGTCTGGACCTATTCGGAATTTCCTTCAGCAATTTAGTATGAAGGAACTAAATGTCGATTAATAAATTACTTAACAAAGCACAGAGCATCGATATGCATAGGGGTTTCTAACCCCCAAAAAATGGAAAAAATAAAAAAAAATAAATGAAAAGGAACTGAGGGAAACCGGCTCCATTATAAATCTGCTTAGAGGTAGAGGTATCCATCAAAATAATTCCTGTCTCAAGTTGTACATCAAAGGGATTAAAATTCAACTCTATCATGAATTTTATAACTAAAATATGCTCTTCATAACTTCTGTATTTTTAAGCAATGCTTATTTGTTTTTAGAAGTCCAATAAACATAGTTTAGAGATTCCTACATGAGCAATGATTTCTGGAAGAAAAAAAAAAAAAAATATATATATATATATATATTCTGATCTTTATTATTAATTTCTTCACTTATAAGTTATAAATGAAAGAAATGGAGGAAAATTATTTGGTTTCCAGTTTTGACTGTTTTCTTTCATTGTTGTCAATGAAAACAAACTGAAGAGAAGAATTTTCTTGTTTTCACTTTTCCATTCTTCAACATAAATTAAACCCAAAGGTTTCTTGCAACTGAGATTTTCACTATTATGAAAAAAAAGGGCTTTGTTTTATTCTCGTGAGCTATGTTCTCAAACAAATAACAAACAAGAACAGGGCTCCAACTTTCTCACCTGATTTTCTTTCTTTCCTTTCTAGAGAAATCAGAAAAGAAAAAATGACCAAGAAATGCCAAAGAAGTTTCTTGAATTAGTGGAACTCTTACACCATGTCTAAAAAATGTAATTCAAGAAAGGAAATCTGTTTCACCATCACCAAGAAGAAATGTGAAACAAAAATGTAAAAAGAAAAGGACACATCTGGATTCTTTTCTGAGATATTTTTCACACACCATCTGAAAGAATATCAGATAAAACCCTTGATAAACTTTACAATTATGCAAATGGCATTACCAAAAGAGAAAAGAACATTAATAAATAAATAAATAAATTGGGTTACTTTCAAATAGGCATTAGTCTTGCCTGACCTTAATCATATAATTATCATGGCTGGATCTTAGAGTCAATAAGGAAAAAAGAAGAAGAGCTTAGGCATACCTGATGGGCCAAGCCTAAAGGCCCAACTCATGTTACAAGCCCAAGGGCCCAACTCCAAGAGGTCCAAGCCCAATCCATCAGCTTGGCCACGTCATCAAGAGAGCATCCGGGAGCCTCACCCTCACCGCCTTGGAAATGGTCAACACCCCACCTCATCTTTTGACCGAATCTCATGGAGAGCACATAGCTGCCTCGCACGTTAAGAAGAGCTCGCCAGATACAACAAACCAGCCAACTACTTACTAACAAGTCGCCCCAATCGGTTAGGGAGCGACTATAAATTGTAAGCCCCACCAACACTTGGGGGGCATGAAACAGACACCGGAGAACTACTATCCTCTCCCTCTCTAAGCTTGTACTCTTTGCTTTCCCAGCACTCCGGAAATAATAAAATATCCGGCTGCCTCAGCAATTCAGAAGTGGACGTAGGTCATACTGACTGAACCACTATAATTTCTCTCACTCTCCACATTAATTACTGCATTAATTACTTATTAACTGACCGGTGGTGTGCGAAGTCATTTTGTGCATCATCAATACCCATATCCCATTGTTGAACTTGAGCAGACCAGATATTCAAGATGATGGCTTCCATTGGTTAATATAAAGGACTGTTAGCGACGATTGACGATATCTATAATAACGCCCAAGGGTTCCCAAAACTTCGAAGTCACAAAATCTATAGTAGATTCCTTATTTGTTATGTATTTCATCTTTATTAACAAATTTAATTTATGTTGGGCACTTTCTAAACTTAAAATCTACATTTTCTTAATTAAGGGAACAAACACAAAACATCATACATAAACAATATTAATGTTATGCCCCGACACCCCCACCCATACTACTTAGAATAGGAAGAATAGATTGCAGAAACATTCCCAAACAAATAAATAAATAAAAAAAAAATATAGAGGAGAGGTTTCATTCATATAGATAAAAAAAAAAAAGAACAATACAGAAAACAAATGGGTATCTTAGATATGATCTGAACCTGTCAAAGAAATTGAAAAAAATATTCAGCCGTGGCTTCTGATTCAATGTAGCCGCCACGCTCAGAACCAAAACCACCCAAAGGAAGCAAAAGTTTCTCATTCTCAAGCAACCCATGATCGTGTTCTTATGCAAAACCCCAAGAACCATAGATTCAGAGCAGAATCAGATAAAAGTGGAAAAGAAGAAGAAGAAGAAGAAGAAGAAGAAGAAGTAGAAACAAGGAAGGAGGGAAAGAGGAGCAAGCTAAGCTGCTTAAAAGTGGTTGGAATGACGAAAACGCCCTCCACCAGCAAGGCTATTTTCATAGGGCAAAAAGTCTATTTGGACAAACTCTATGGACATAATTTGGGACAAACTGTCCAAGTGGTGCAACGTGATTGGGCTCTCTCGAAAGTTGAAATGCATTGTCCCAATCACGTTGCGCCACGTGGACAATTTGTCCTAAATTCTGTCTATGAGTTTGTCCATATAGACAAACTGTTCCATAGGGTTTTGCCAGGATCTAGTTTTGCTCAGTGGGGCCAAGACACTCAGACTAGGATCTACGTTTCAGTAGGGTCCACAACTCAGAACGGGCTGGATCCAAACCTAGAGAAGAAAGTCCTAGACTCTTATTAGACCTGTTTGTATTTTACATGTATATACTATTTATCATACCATGTACATACTAATTAAGTATTACATACGTATGCCATACCAAAAAAAAAAGGTAGTTTCATGGTTTTTAATTCTTTTTCTATAAATTTGGGATCAGTCCCAAAGCTTGGACCAATGGGCTTCAGACAGGCGAGTTTTAATTTGAGCATGCCCATACTTTTGACTTTGGCTCATCAACTGAAATTGGATCGGGCAGTTGGGGCGGTTGGGCCAAACCCAAGTGAGTTCATCTCCTCAGGTGCATTTTGGAGGCAGGGCCTATTGTTTTGAATGGCTTGGATCAAGCAACAACAAGCCCAGTTGGGTCAAATAACTCATCATTCATGAAGGTGTGAATCTACCATCTTATTATTATTATTATTATTATTAACCAATAATACGATCAATTTTCATTGCATATGTTCAAATTTTTTCTTGTAGTTCCTGCATTATGGCCTAATTATATGAAAGTCCTACAAGTAATGGAAATAATTTGTAGTCCCTAACTTTATAATTATTAGAGTACATTTTTTATAGTCAAACTACGTTTAAGATACTACACAAATACTCTTACACTGAAAACACTGGGTCACCAACGTAACACAACGAAAAGGAGAAATGCCATTTGACACTATACTTTTTCACCGCTGAGTGAATTGCCATTTTTCTAGAGGGGTCAGAATAAGAATTCCATTCCCATGAAATAAAAAGGTACGGTGCCGGCACAGCTAGATTCCACGTTCATTGCAGCCAAACTAACTAGTAAAGTGTTGGTTTCACTCAATTTACCCGGAATATGCAGTATCCCTTTCAAAAGTTAAAAAAGCCAAACGGCAGAAGAGTGAAAAGTGAAGAATCCTTTGCCCGTCTCCCAACTTTCTCCACCCACCAAAGAAAAGTATATTTTCCACTACCACCGGATCGGATCCAATGTAACTGTCATAATTCATTTGGATTAAATAGGAAAGTAGTGATAAGAATCGTGTTTCTCTCTAGAAACCATTAATCCCTGTGTTTGGAGAATGGAGAGCATCTTAAGGAAGGTACGTGAACAGAAGAAACTTTCTGGTACTTTTTTTTTTTTCATCTTTTACTTTTACCAGCACAAGCAATAGCCACCACAAAACTAGACACCATGGACCAGCACTGAATTGCTCGCTGAGAGAACTGCTGCAACTGTTAATACAACTAAGATACGGGTAACAAACAAAATCAGCCAAAAAGAGTGATAGCAGCTAGAAAAATAACTAAAACACAGAAAAATAACTAAAACACAGAGCCAGTTTCCCCCACAAATCTTCCTCGTATCAGAGTTTCAGTTGTTTCTTCAAGTCCTGCACAAGGGAGGATGCCTGTGCATCATTCACTGATGCCGCATTTCGGGTGTCCCCTAACCCAATGTGAACTGGTGCCCTATTTTGTGGAGGAGCCACCAAAACAGGTTCATCCATCCTTGCTGTAGGAGATGGAGCAGCAAAAGCCAGCACCACAGGCCTGATACGAACTGGGGGTGCAACATTTGTGGCTGGTGCCATTAACCGAGTAGACTGACCAGGCGGTGGAGGGAGTGGAGGGGCAGAGTACACTGGCACTGCTGTCCTTACATTCACAGGTGGTGCCATCCTATGGTATGGCAGCTGGTACTGCCTGAGAGGCACATATGGTGCTGCTCCAGCTGCATGAAGGTTCGGCAGATGGGATCCACGGTTTTCAGATGGTATTGATGGAATAGATAGGGGAGGCCCATCATTTGACATCAGCGAAGCAGGTGGCCTGGTTCTTGGAGGTGTTTTTTGACAGATTAATGGAAGGATTTTTGATCCCATGACATGGGAAGGTTGGGAGATCTTATGATCTAGCACAGGGAACTTTTTAGGAAGAGGAGGCATGTTCACCATATTTGCCGTTGTCATTGCCATCTTTTCCTTCAGGCGGTAGTTAAGAAGAGCTCGAGCTATGGTGACCTGTTCTTGCTCATCATTGGTCTCCGCATCTGATGAGCTCCCAGATTGCTGTGCCACTGGCCACAGAAATAAATGTTAGAGGTCACCCATGTATAGAACTTTAGATTTAAGCTAAGGGTTCTTGCTAGTTGGGAAATTGTAGCGGTAAGTCACATACAGCCCATACAGACACTGGAATTTATTAAGAAAAAGTATGTGATATACTGATGTGGTTTAAGGATGCACACGATGGGCATGAAGGGCATAATAATATGCAGCAGAGATTTGCAGAAACGCAAATCTCATCTGCCAAACCCCTGCAGACAAAACTGACACCATGTTGGACTCTAATGTTGAGTGTTACCCTGGCTGTCCATTGGCACGCCACAAATCCTAAACAAGTTGTTTGATCCATAATTTCAGGAGCAAGCAACAGATGCAGGAAAGAAGCAACATTTAGCCATGGCATTTATGTAAGAGAATGAATCTGTTACAACAGGCAGCAGCAAATGTAGGTATTTGCATAGGTAACTAGGTTTAAACATGGGATACACTCGCGCGCGCAGAGAGAGCAGTCTCAGTCACAAAACTCTTGAAAATACTAACCAACCACAATAACAGCCATCAAAATAAACTTCCATAGCTGCCCCATCACTAGTTAAGTCTTTTCTTCAAAATTTGGCATTTGTTTTCCATGAAAAATGAGGAAAAATAGGATTTTGCATTACATTTAGACATCAGAAAAAGAAGAAACATTTTCTTTTATGTTGTAGTAATAAATATGTACAACTTTCCAAAACAATTATTAACCATGGTAGCCTTAACGGGGCCGGCAGACTCGCAGTTCATGTAATGTGATTTACGAAAATAAAAAAAGGGAAATGAAAGACCATTGGATGTTCTACCATGCAGCCCCACCCAGTCTCAAACCCACCCATGAGCCAATCATTGTGTGTTTGTGTGTAGTGTATCTGCGCGTGTGCGCGTGTGCCCCTTATTAGGGTTAATGCCAGTAACAAAAGCTCCACCAGCATCAGGCAGATCTTTTCTAACTTTTATCAAACCATCCTTAGGGGAGGGACTAAATCAGACGACCAAAATGTTTCTCGATTTTTATTGCATAGGCAAGGGCAATCTTTCTATATGTATAGTCAGTATAAAAATATCAATTAGAAAACATTAGCTGAGAAACCTTTGGATGGCGACTTACACTGCTTTAATGAAGACCATGCAGCCATTGCTGCATTCTTCTCTGCTTGCTTCTTACTCTTGGCAGGTTCTCCAGTGAATGTAATTCCAGCCAACTCCACCTCACACCTGAATGCGGGTGGTCGTCGTAGGCTACATCGGAAGGTTGTGTACACTGGCAATGCTGCTCCAACTCTCTGTGCAATCTCTTGCAACAGATTCTTGTAGACTCCTGTCTCATCCTGTTCAAAACATGGTTGATGTGAGAAATAGAATTCCCCATGGAAACAACTGCATGGAGACGTATTCATTTATTTATTACTTATGTGCACTCTGCAAGAGAATGATCATATTCCTTGTATTTTCGCCACATTACACCTGCATTTGAAAGGCGCACCCCACCTCGATCCTAGTGGGCCACCAACTCACTGAGCCCAATCATGGACTCCCCAAGAGCAGTCTTAGACAATGCAAACCATCCTATGATTGGGTTTGTTGACATCTAATGCGTGCAGCATTAGCTTAATCTTTTAGTTATTAATCTACTGGCACCAAATTGGATAGGAAGCTCTGTTCATAGCAGATGCTTGCCCTTGACAATTTAAAGTTATTCCATTAGGTGAATGGATGGAGCGGATTGACTTAAAAGAAAAACATCTTGTTTCACTGGATCTTGTATGAATCAACTACATAAACACGCTATATACAGACATATATGCATAATTAGACACACATTAGGATACATATTTCAGGATGACTATGTTCCTATAAGTAACTAAGGATCTCCACTGAGATAAGTTCAATGGATACAGATAAATATATAAACATGAAAAACCAATACAAATGCACACTCACACATGGCCTTCACTTTATCATACAAGAGATGAGCTGGGCATAACTACTTGGTTTACAGGTTTCAAAATTTGCAAACAAAATTCATGTCATTTTAGTCAACTCTGAACCATTAAAAAAAGAGTCAACTCTAACCAGAATGAATTCAAACCCATTTCAAATTAGGGAAGGGTTCAAGTTCACTGATGTGGACACAAAAACAATTTGGGTCAAGTCTAGATCCATGGAACTCATAAATACCCAAATGGCATATCTGTATTTATTATAGTTATAATAATAAGTGCACAAGACATGGACGGGTAGCCCCAATGGAAGAAAACATCAGGAATAAAACTTGAAATGGTTTGTCCAAGAATACAGAAGGCCAGCAAAGACCTCGAATGAAATAGTGAAGGTCTGAGGGAACACATGTTAGAATGTGGAGTTACGGGATAAGGCAATGAGGGTGAAATTTGGAAAGTTTGCACAGTTGTTCTACTGAAGATATTTAAACCATAGTTTCTCTTTTCTTTTCTATTCTTGGTATGGCTGATCTTCAAGGCATTCTTAAAACCTAGCTAAAAAAAACAATACCAAATACACCTTTCAGCCATATAGAGTTATGGGGTCCTTGTTCAGGTCTAGCTATGGGTCTTTAAAAACAATATGATGAGTACCAGTCCAGCACTTTGTACCTGTGTTGGCTCTATGCTGAGGCCCCTTGGAGTTGTTAGGTCCATGTCAGAGTACACAATGGACCCAACCAGCCCATATTCAATTTTCAAAGGAAATTTTGTTGTTTTCGCTCAACTTTTCAACCATGTATTTTCAGGCCATAATCAGATCGCTAACCAAATAATCATTTTCCCCAATACTAATCTACCCCAAAATAGCAATAATAATATGTACATGCACACAAAGTTGTATGATGATGATGATGATGATGCATGAATGCAAGTTGGACAATATATTAACAAAGTTGATCCCAACAGAATGGATAAAGCTATGATGATGACGATGATGCCAATCATTTATGCAAAGAACCAATTTGGTTGTCTTTCACTCAACTTCTTGGTCTCAATCAGAAAGCTACCAATTCCTTTCATTTCATATGCAACAATGGAAAAAAGATTCTGTCCAATTAGCATTTCTGTAGGTAGACATGTGCAGAAGCACAAACCAACATAATCCATTGGCATTTGACAAGTTAGCATAGCATTTGTTATTGCAATTGCAACTATAGCTACCACCACAGTGATGATAGGGCCCACTGCAATCTATGCAAGTATAGTACTGATCCAATGGTCCAACTTCACTTGAAGTAGGACCTACAATGCAGATTTTACCCTCTTTCTGTTTGGAAAAAAAAAACACACACACACACACGCACTAGTTTTTGTTCTTGTAAAAATGTAATCAGTTCAAGGGAAGTAACCATCTTGTGCATGTTATAGCTACTCCAAAGGCCAACCCATCTAGCGCATTCTAGCCCAACCCCCACTCTCTACAGCGCACATTAGCCGAAACCGCAGCGGCGCAGGTTAGCGTGTTCTCTTCTTCTACATTTTAGAATTGAAGGAGAAAGTAAAGAAAACCCGGACAGAGAACAGTCAACCCTAAACTAACGGAATGGAGACGGAACCCTAACGGAACTGAGAAAGAAAGAAGAAGAAAAAAGGAGGAGAGGATTTTGATTTTTGGGTCGCGTACCAAGATCCTAGCAGCGAGAGAATGAGAGGGTCCTCTGGTGGAGAGGGAATTGAGTGCGACCTCGGCCGCGGAGTGCTCGGCCTGCCTCAGCGTCGTGCAGAAGCTGGGGCTCTCGAAGATCTCTCCGTTAAAGTTAACGGTAGCCTTGAATCTCGGCGCATGATCCGGTCCCTCCCTTATACACGTGTACGACGGCAGATTAAAGCAGCTCCTCTGCGCCAGCTCCTGAAGCTGGTTCTTATACATCTCTCCCCCCTCCCCTCCAAAACCGCTATCTATTAACGGGAAACCGGAGAGGGGGAGACGGAAACCGCCTTAGAGCTTCAAGATCCGAGAATGCTGGAGGAGAAAGTGGGTTCCGAGGGTTTTTCTTCTTTTTTTAGGGTTTTGTTTTCTTCACTTTTGGGGGAAAAAAATGGAGAGGAAGAGTTGTGAAAGCTACAGAGATAATAGAGACTAGAGAAGGAGAGAGATAGATGCTTCTTGGTCTTTGCTGGTGAAGTGAAATGCACTTTCGTTATTTTTAACTCGTGTTTGTCTCTCTTCTTTTCAACTCTTTACTCTGTCCTTTTGGAGTCATAGGTTTTTTTATTCCATAAAAAGGAGTTGTTTGGTACTCCACCGGATCATGAAGATTTATCATACTCAAAGTCTAGAGTAGAGTACGTACAGATTGCTCGAAGTATATTGTCGAGTTGGATCAGGGATGTCTTCGGGTCACTTTTGGTCGTATCTACTTTTTTTTTTTTTTTTATGGTCATATCTACTTATTAGGTCTAATGTTTGGATTCCATAACCGCCGCTCAAGTGGTGGTAGTTCTCATCTTGATTGTCTGGGATTTTAATCCTAAGAATACCACATCTTTTCATTTGTGCTGGCTTATATTTCACTTGTGTTTGCTGTATTTTCATGTGTGTGTATGGGCTTTCTTTTGCCTACAAACCCCCTCGACAACATTACCTTATAAAAAAAAAAGTCTAATGTTTGGATTCTTTGTACAATGAGTTTTGTGCAAAGGAGCATAAATTATTTTAATTTTTCATGCAACTTGTTCATTTATTATTTGGTAAGTGGTGTGGTACAATTTTTTTTTTTTTTTTGAAAAAAATTAAGTTTTCTTGATAGAGAGAAGATCAATTTTATTATGAAAAGAGCTCTATCTGGTGAATGTAGATAGAGGGTGGAATCTAGGGGTGTTCATGAATGGAGCTGAGGCATATTTAGACACGTCCTGACTTTAGAAACACTAGCCTGTATTCAGGCCAAGCCTCACAAGGGCCATAAATTTAGGACCAAGCCCACCCATTTTTCAATTGGGCAGGGTCAAGCCTTATTTTTATGAGTTCTATTGGCTTTCTAGCAATCGTTCAGACAAATTATTACCAAATTATAAGCATTTCTTATTTGGATCAAGCCTAGCCAGGCCTTTTGCTTTTTGTCACTTAATTCAAACAAGGCCAAAAAAGCTTTCTATCACTTAATTCAAACAAGGCCCAAAGTGAGATGGCCTAGATCAGGCCTCAACTGGCCCTGCCTCGCCCATCAGCACCCCTAATAGAATTCTCTTATCACACAAGTAAGACCTCCTTTTAAAAAAAAAAAAAAAAAACTTTTTTCATCTATGATTTTGACATTATGCAATAATCCACATGGGCTACATCAAATGTTTCAGTGGATGCTACATTTCAGAGGAAGCAAGATCATACATTCTCCACCAAAATTAGAAATTCTAGATAAATGGAATTTTTTTTTAGCTATCCGAGGGTTTCCCACCCTTTGGGCTGGATTAGTCCCTTCAGGCCAGGAGGAAAGCTGGGTAAACACCCTTTAGTCCTAAGGTGGTGGTATTAATCGACTCAATCTTTGATTCCTAAAGAAGAAGGGAAAACCAGGCGTCGATACCAAGATGTTAAGCTCCAAAAGAGGTAGGAATCCTTAAGGATAGAGAAATGGATGGTAATGGTAGGTAAAGCATTGCATTGGACTGTAGCACTCGACCTTGTTCATTGCCTATTTTACAACCCCAGACAGCCGTACAACCATTTTAGACATTTCTTTTTAGCCTTTTCCAATTTTGTTAGGAGAGTAGTACTTGTCATGAATATCTATATATAGAAAAATAATTTTCTTAGGAAAGGGATAGACTACAGCGAGAACACTACTTATTTGTTATTGAATATAATGTTTAATTATTGGTCCCTTGGACACTAGTTTTTATTTTGTTTTTATTAGAGAGAACACTACTCCCTCTATGGAAGTTAAATCTTTGTTATTGAATATAATATTTATCTACTGGAAACTAATTTTTATTATTTTATCTTCATCCAAGTGGACCCTAAATCATTGCATTTTAGGATTAGGTGTTCCTTGTTGTAAATTGTAATTACGGGCCTTTAAAAAGAAAGAAAATGAACAAAGATCTCTTTTTGCATACAGTTGAGTACCCAACATTAGATGGACAGTGATATTTGATGTTAATTAAGCTGATAAAATTTTTCTGATCAGAGGTTCAGATGGCCCAATCCATAAAACTCTTATGATCTTCCACGTCGCAGAAAGGCCCACCTTCTTGACGGTTTTGGATGTGTGTTTTTGTGCCCTCTATGCATCAATTTCTGTTCAATGGCAGTGCCTCTCACCAGATCGTCCATATGAGAGTGAGACGTGCGCTCAAGCATGTGGGACTCACCTATTTAATCAGATTTGAGTACATAATAGGACCTCGATAGCCATCAGTTTTGAGTTTAGCATTCATCAACATGGACTGAACCGTTGAATCGACTATGGACTCGTTTTAGATGGTGAAAATTTATTGAATCTTGATGAAGGGTTACGATGATAATCTGTCGTCGACACGAGCACAGGACATCGACCGGCCCCCTGTCAAGTAAAACACTAGAGTGTCATATACTTTCTTCTTACTCTGATGCATGTTTAATTTATTGCTGGTTACAGGAACAGTGGGTCAACTGAACGCGTTCTGCTGCATGGATATCTTCTCAGATTTTCATACTTTTTGGTCTTTTTTTCTTTTTTTAACCACTCGGTCTTCGGCTACCAAATAATACCAATGCAGTAGTCTGCAGAACCACCAAAGTGATTTCTCTACATGGAGTTGTAACTTGCAAGAGTGCTTGGCAGAGTCCAGCCCAAGTTGGGGCCAGTTTTCTCCTGGGTTTTTAGCAGTTGGGCTAGAAATAGGCAATTATATGGAATGGCTGGCCTGAGCCAAAATCTCAATCAAGGCCCCATTAGATGATGATCAAGCCCAATTGACCCATCGAGTCCAACGTAAGCGGGTCATTACCCATTTTTATTGAGTCATGCTATTCAACTAGCTTGACCCATAATCTCTGAATCAGTCGAGCCAAAAACAGAGGGATAGGGTGAATCTGGGTCAGTTTTATCCTGGGCCATTCAAATCAGGGACCATGATAGGTGATCTTGATTCTTGAATCATTAAACTCACGAACACTGTTGTGATGGGCCACACCATTGAAGATAAAAAGTAACAAACTTGATCTTGCCATTTGGACTTGAAAACCCTCGCAGTTGAGGATTTTTGTTGGATATTGTTGAAGCTTTAACATCGAAACTTTCTGCACCAAACATTACATTAGCAAGTATGTAGAAAATATTCATTTTTCACAAAACTGTTACTACAAAATCACACTATTAGATATGATTTGGTGTTTTATAAGATAATGTTTATTGGAATTCTATCAAATCCACTAAAATTGATAAAAATAAGTTGGCGACTGCTTACTAGGACCAGAATTCTCTTACTTGGGGCTTAAAGAATCCCCATGCTCATCGCTATAAGTCTAAACAACTGTCACTGCCTAACCTTGAATTATTATTAGGCAGGTATAATTTTACACCAATCATAATTATTAATCACGTGAAGAACATATGATTTTGACTCATTTTTTAAATTTGTTTTTCCATTTAGTTTTCACATGATCAACTTGATAGTTAGCGGTTCGAAGTTAAGTGTCAACGCCATCGATGCATTCATAGTGACAGGGTGAGCAAAAATCAAAGCCCAAATCTTGGGAACTTGTTTAGCAATCAAGATCTCAGATTTGATCTTCAAAGATAAAATTGTTGACCCACTTCAGCAAACCATGTCATACAATACAGTATGATCATGTCATATATTTCCTTCCCTTATTTAGTGGAGATTGGGTCCATATCAGATTCTATCCTTGTACCCTTAGCTGTACTTACTATTCTCTGGGGTTGTAAATGGGTCGGTTCCGGTTCGGGTCCATGGTGGACCCGAAACCAAAACAGTTAAGGAGAAGGTGGAACCGAATCCAAACCCGGAACCGTTTCAGAAACGGTTTTTTTACTCCGGAATCGGAACCAGAACCATATATGAGATGGGTCTACATACGGGTCCGGGTTTAGGCCGGGAATGATATTAAAAAAAAAAAAAACATGATTTTTAAGAGAGATTTTCGAAAATTGAGATAATATGTCGGGTCTCGGATCCACAGTTCCAAACCAAGGTGGAACCAGATCCGGACCCATTTACTTATTGGGGCCTAAATAAGGATTCAGACCCAGTTTTTAATGGGTCGGAACCTTTTGGTAATCAAAGAATCGGGGACGCATTTACATCCCTACTATTCTCACTCAAAGCATGCAGACAATGAAGTCTATATAAATGTAATTATACAAACTAGAATATACAATCAACTCAGACTATATTCTATTATCTTTCAGAACCACAGACTCATTTTCATGGCCTGTGAAGTTTCGCAATCATTTAAATTTTCTTCCATTTCTTCATCGGCTGAGCAACTTCAGGTTTACTGATTCCGTCAAATTCCACATCGTCATCTATGGCCGTTAATGAAACAGCCTCTAATGACTAATGAGGACTTGGATTACATCCAACATGTATATACACTTAGTTGTTGCAGGTTTTACTTGGAAGTTGGAACACTCCAGTTGAGCTGCTTGAGTTGAATCACAATGTCAATGTGTGACATAACCATTTCTTCATCAGGCTCTGCAATAAGCCAGGCCTCATTCTAGGGGTCCCTTAGCTCAGCCAAAAGGCCCAAAACCTCTCTCTCTCAAGAAAGCCATCAGGTTACAGAGTCCTAATGGTTGCCATCCCATCAGAGTGGTACTGATGTTTCGGTGATCCACCGAGTTGATTTGTTGGGACCAATTTTGGATCTACATGCTTTAGAGTCTACAATCTCCTAATGTGGCTGTAAAACGTAAATGGGTCAAGTCAGATCCTCAGAACGAACTGGACTGGACCCAACTCTAGAAATAGTGGATCAGTCAAGTTTAGACAATGGATTGGGTCGCCACTATAATGATGGACCAGACGAAACATCTAAAATGTTATCAAGGTTACAGACAAACGGTTACAGACAAACACAGATAAGAAGTAAAATGTTATCAAGGTTACAGACAAACGGTTACAGACAAACACAAATAAAAAGTGGCATTTATTCCAGGACTGAGATTCGACCATATGATCAATAATAGAATTATCTGAGCAAATCCTCACTCATACCTTATGTGATCAGTGTGATGAACGTCCAGTTCCATTTGCAAAGACGTATAGGTATTTCATTACTCTCACAGTCCTTTCAATTACTGTAGTGGCCCATGGAACTTTACAAGTATTTTCCAAGATATGAGAGGCCCACTTTTCCTGTAAATCCAGGACAGTGAATGGATTAGGCCAGACCCGAGAAACAACTGGGCCTGACTGGAAAAAAAAAAAAAAAAACCATAATGTGTTCCAAGTTTGGGTCCGAGGATGGAAGGTAGAGCATATTAATTGGGTCTAATTAGACCCCGAATATTACAATAAACTAGGGCTGGAAAACGGGCTGGGTCGGGCTAATTCGGGTCGGGCCACAACTGGATCTTCTCTTCGGACCCCTAACCCGCGACCGACCCGTTTTCTAAACGGGTTGCAGGTTTGCGGCCCGCACCCATGATACTTCGGGTTGGGCTAACCCGCCTAACCCGCAATAAATATAGGTCAGGTCAACCTAGCATGGTCCGCGTCGCTCATCTTTACTTAATTTTGAGTCTTGTAAAAATGTAAGGCTCACAAGAATCGAACAAAATCCATTCTGTTTCAAATGACAATTTAACCACTACACCAACCCACTACTCTGTATATTATTTAATCTAAAAGCTTATAAATAGAAGAAGAAAAGATGCTAGTGGCTACCCATTAAAACCGGTAGTTGCAGAGAAACCTGAAGACCGTGAGTTGAGTTTGAAGATGCAAAACTATAACCTCTACAGTAGACATGTAAAGAAGAATATATTTGTAGCCGGATGGATTCTTTAGAGATTAAGATTTGCTAAATGCTAATAATGAAAACAACTAATTATTCAAAAAGTAGGAAACTAGAAAGTCAAGATTGCATACCTTTTTCGATTTATTTTTCCCTAAAATCAAAGAAAGTCATTAAAATTTGGAATGGAAAAGGTCCACATATTTCTCAAGCCGGTAAGAGTTAAGTTAAACAGGTCAACCGGGTTAGGCGTGCCAACCCTAACCCGACCCATTTCTATTCGGGTTAGGAAATCTTGACCCATGGCCGAACCGTATATGTGGTGGGTTGGGTTCGGCAGGCCAGAACCGGGTCGGGTCATTAGGTCCGGCCACATTTTGCCAGCTCTACAATAAACTATGCCCTTAGATTTTCTTAGTATTTTTCTATTACTTGTATATTATCGATGTTATAGCCATGTATCCTTATAAGTGCACAAGTAAATATAATCGGGTTGGGCTATGGGTCCAAGTCTAGTATTAGGATTCAGACCTTGACTGACTAAATATATGTGGGTTTGGATCTGGGCTTAGCTGCACTGCTGCACCCAATGTGGCTCTAGGTAAAGTCCCACAGGCAGTGTAGCTATATCCTTGGAAATTTCTCCTACGTGCGGATTGGATGTGCAATCTAGCTCCATGGGCCCACCTTTGATAAATGCAGCTCTTTTCACCCTCTTATTCCCTCATGATATGGAACCATGCCCACTTTTATGCTCATCAAATCTTTAACTGCTATTGGATAAGATCTAAAAAAAGCTACGAGTAAGAGACCATTATACTTTAAGGCTGTTAAATTAAGAACGAAAATGATCTTACTAGACTAGCTTTTTGCAATGCCATTAGACCTTTCCATCCATCCTATTCCAAAAATAAGAAAGCATCCAAGTGGCCCACACGAGCTGACCACATAAGTACATATGCTGCTGCCTGTAGGTGAAAATCCTCTCCCTTAACACTATTAAGACATCAGGCTGTCAGAAGATGTGGATCCCACTCGTTCCCAAGAGGAATTGTCCCTATCCACTATCCAGAACATCAATCAATGGCCCACCAATAAAGGAGCACTATTGATCTGTGAAAAAGTGTAGAATCTCTAGATAGGCAAAGGCACTCCTCAGATTTAATTTCTTTGAAGTTTGAAAGCAGCTATTAACTAACCTGTTTGGGTCAATTGAAGTGATGTAAAGACAGGATTTTCTCTTTATGTGAAGGGCATGATACCAAACACTCCCTCAAACTCCAGTTCTTCTATTTGTTGTGCAAATTTTATGTTTCTTTTCCGATCAATTCAGTTTATCTTTTGTGCAGGTGAAGCAGAGAATAAGAACAACCCCAAAGGATTTATCGAGTGGTCAAAACCATGGTTCCTCCTCATTCCGGAGCTAGAGGTCTTTGTATCAACCTCCAGTTCCTCTTCTTCAGGAACCGAAGGTTGAGTTCTCTTGTGCTACCACCTAGGGGCCACAGGGGTTTTACCCGGTTTCTCTCTAAGCTCGGAAGGAATAGTCCAACCCAAAGGGTTGAGAACCCTCCATTAGAGAAAAAAAAAAAATAGTAGAGAATAAGAATAAGAGTAGGATATGCCTTGATGATAAAAAGTATAAACCCTATTCAACGATACCCAACTATTATTTATTTCGTAGGGCGTAGAAAGGAATATTTTGTCGCTTTCGCATGTGGTAAAATGGACCAAGTTGGCTCTAGTTTTAGGGGCAGAGAATGTTGAACTTATTTTCCCAACTTAAACAGTTAGGGTCCTCTGATGATGACTCCCCCTTTTCTCTTCATCTAAATGGACCACAAAAGAAAACCACAAAAGAAGAAAGGGTGAGAATGGACCACAAATTGAAGTTAATAGAGGTATAATGAAGCAGTAAAAGGTATTTAAACTCTAAAGTTAAATAGTAAAATTTCTAATATGTTAGGACTTTGTGTTCTGTTTAAAGAATATAATTTTGATAAACAAAATATAGAGTTAAAAGTCAGCATGGTCAAAGATGCAAGTCGTCCCCAATTACAGTGATTTTTCAATTGACCACAATGTTAGCACCAATTGTTAGACCCCGTCCCAAGTTAATCAATATTAACTCTAATTAAGTAGAATTAATGCTAATTAATTATGTTTAATTAAGCTAATGATGATTAATGACCAATTCAATGAGATTAGTCTCAAATGATTGATTTAGACTTAATGAAGTGATAATGAATGATGTTAAGGTAATTGAGTCGATTTTAGACTCAAACAAAGTAAAATAAGAACTTTTTCGTAAATACGAATTATATTATAATACGGTCACTCTTGATACCAATGTGTGTATCTCGAGGAGTACGTCAATTTCCGTAATAGGCGTGATTCCATTCGACGTGAATTGGATCAAGTGAGTCTTCATTTGACTCACATTAGAAATGAGTGAAGAAGAAGGGGGTTTATTGCAAAAGTGGCTTATAAGGGATTGGAATGAACTACAATGAGTTCATTCAACTCACTTCCAGCCAAGCTATACTCATTCTCTTCTTTCTTCCTTCCATTTTCTTCATCAAGCATCAAGATGGGAGCTTGCATGTGTGATTGAAGCGGTGCTAGCTTCACCAACTTCATCTTCTTCACCTTTCATTTTGGTTTCTTTGGAGATAGAGCTTGAGGAAAAAGGAAAATCTCTCTTCACTAGAGAAACAAGTAAGTGGTTGTATATGTTATAGATTTTCAAGTTAGATTGAGTGGTTGTAGTGAGTTTTTAGCACACATAGCTCATAGGAGTTGGTGTATGTGGATTGGTTGATTTCTAGGTTGAAAGAAGCTTGCAATTTGGGGATTTTCGTCTAAAAATCAAGCTAGACAAGGGCTTGGAGTTAATTGATCTCAAACAAGGCAAGTATAATAATCTTTGTGTGATTGATGTTATTGGATAAGGATTTCTCTTGGTTTTATTGTAAATGGGTTGTAACCTTATTATTAGAATTGAATTGTAATTGGATTGAATGGATGGATGATTCAAAGAAGTTGGTATGTGTATATATGAGATTGTAATTGAGTAGAGGATAAGAGGTCCTAACCCATGTGCAGGTTTAGATTGCAAGGAATGAAAAAGGGAGGAAGGAAATTCGGTTTCGAAATCTGAAATTGGAATTCATCTCACGTTCAATTGATTGGACATGACAGGCCGATTGATTGGACAGGTCCTAACTGGGACATGGTTTCAGGAGCATAAATGGTCTATAAATTAGTCTTAGAACCCAATACTCTTTCCATGAGCATAAATGGTCTATAAATTAGTCTTAGAACTAATTATAACATGATTTATGATTGTTAAGGTTATGGAAAAATAAAAGGAAAAGAATGTCAATGGAATTTGGTATAGTTCAATTATGTATGACTTCTTCGATTGGGTTAATTGAACCTTCATAGGTGATAATGAAGGGGACTCTAGTGAACATTAAATCTAATGTGATGTTCATAAAAAATAACACGTGCACTAGATAACCGAGGGTCACACTTGAATGTATGGTTTTGAATTATGAATGTCTTGAATCTAGGAAGTGAATTGAATAGAGTTTATCGAATTGATTATTGAGTCTGGCATTACATAGTAATTTCCTAAACTCACTATTGAGTTGAAATGAACTGAATTAATGTATAATTAATGAATAATCCTACTGCAGTAGATGGACATGGGTGTTTCAGAGCTCTGTGGTGATACTAGTAATCTCTGATTAGGATACCGGTAGATCCCGCACATTATGGACTGAAAAGTCATCATTTGATAAGCTACCTAATAAGAGTGCTCAATGCAATCAATGCAATGAATGGACATGAATGAATGCTTCTTTTGGAAGAACTGAAATGAAATGATACTATTGTAGTTGCCAATCTAGTATTTGTTATTATTTGATTCCAATTGTACAGGTTATCATATTAATTAGAATTGTTTAGAATTGATAATTGATTATAGAATTGTTTAATTGTTAAATTAAATAGAATTATTATGGGAAAATAGCATGTACTATCATAGATTGTGTATACATTGTTGAACCGTCGTGTACATAGTGTTATTAATGACATTAAAAGCCAAGTTACTTGTATCGGTCATGCAGAGGCCGCGCCACCAGAGGAGGAGGACAATTCGATTCCTCCAGGAGGATTGATTGAATGGACATGATCTGGAGTGCAAAATTGGAATGGAACATTTGGAGAAATAATTAGGATGAACTCTGTTTGGAATTAAGAAAATACTTTTGTATATGTGTTTTGGAATTGTAAATAGTGTCACCTGCATTGTATTTGAATATACAGTGGTGACTTATTTAAGAAGTGTAATGTGTATATTGAACTTTACTTTTATTGTAAATGACTCGTACTGTTTAATTGTTTCTGTCAATGTGTGTGTATATATATTCGGCAACTGTACATTTGATAGGTATTAATGGTGGACATCCTTTATGGATTTCGTTTTAACTTCGGTTAATTCGGAGCTTACGGGAGTAATTATGGTCAGCGAGACCTGGGGTTTGTTCGGATTAATCCGATCTCAGGCCCAGGTCGCAACACCAATCAAATGGAGTACTTCATGTTATTCAAGTGGTTTCACCCTTTGATCAATATGCCATCAATAATGGGGTGTGTGTGTGTGTGTGTGTGTGTGTGTGTGTGATTGTAGAGAATTGGAACTTTGATAAGGTGTTCCTCTCGACGGGAGTAACGGAAGAAGACATGTTTATGCATTTTTGAGTTGCCTATGTAAAAAGAAAAAAAGAAAAAAGAAAGAATCCATGACTAGGTTAAATTATCATATGGCCGATCAATTAACATTATAAAAGGATAAATAATTTTACAGTTCTCTTCAATCAACATTATAAAGTCTTAATCTTTTTTCATTAGAGAAACCTAGTTGGAAAGACTGCCTGATGAGAGTCAAATCTATGTTTAGAATTTCTTATTGCTCTTCCACTCTCTCAAATATGGAAGAGATCACTTTCCTTTCTCTTTCTACGAATGACCTTTAAAAACAAAATTCTTAAGTGGGTCTGCCACAACATGGAACTGGACCCGAGGGCACATATTCCGCACACAATATTATTATGCAAAATAAGGTGACAGATTTGTCGGACATTTTTGTACGGTATAAAAGAGAAGATTTTGGATTAGTCATATCTAAGATTTTATTTTTATGATATTGTTGGTTGTTGTAATGACCATGGGTGACATACAATCGGTCCTATTGTGGATCTTATTGCCTTTGATGAAAAAACTATTAAACCTCCTTCATGGTGGGGTCTATTGAGATTATCTAGCCTTTCTCATTCACTTGCGGTACTTCTAATAGAATTGCGCATATTGGGAATTTTTTACAATAGTTTCGTACTATGTAACCAACTAGCATTTCAAATGACATGTTTGGTACTTATTTGATGCTTTAATTTATCTTTTTAAATTTAAGCACTCTAACATTTTGAATTTTAAAAAAAATAAACTTGAGCATTTTAATTCCACTTGGGCATAGAATTTAGAGAATTCCAAGTTCTCCTAGACATGACTTCTCAAGAATGCTTACGCAAGCATGCAGAACCTTATGTTGTGCACCAAGACTGGTCCCTGCTTCAAGCCTAGAGAGAACCTAACCTAACAAGGGCTGCTTCTCTCACCTTTCAATTTTAAATCATGGAAATTTCACCAAACAGAAGGTGTCGACTAAAGTAGCATGGACAAAAAAGCTCATTTTCACAAGTTGTTATTTTTATATAACTGTGAGAGTGGGGGACCGACCCCAAGTTTTCCCCCTTAATCAAGCTATCCCTATGCCACTAATCTTTCAGTGCACTGGCTCACATTGATGATTCACCTCATGTGCAGAAAGGCAGGAGTGCTGCGAGTGCATGAAATAGCATCTTCCACACCACACAGCATGTCCACAGCCACAACACAGAAAAAATGTCGACATATGGCACTGATTGTTTTTGCTCCTGCTTTAAATACCAGCACAACCAACGACAAATGCCATTCTTGATTTGGACATCTATCAATACCAGATCACTTTTTGCTCTTTTCTCTCTGCGGTTCGTTCGAATATCGCTTTTTCATCAATTGTTCAACCAATTGCTTCTTTGCACTGGAAAGTGATAAGCTTGTGAAGGAGGACGTTGTATTTCAATGGGTCCACCACAAATCAAATTAAAGATGGTTGTTCATTTGATTTCCTCTGTCCTATTTTGCATCAAGATATTGGGGAGGTTTCAAAATAAAGCCAGTCTTTTTTACCTCATCAAAAAGAAGAAAAGGAAAGGGATTGAAGGTTGTGTTGGATTCAATGTTTTCAACAACTTCTAAATTTGAAACAAAAATTTTCGTTACAAGTAAAAGCTGGAAGCAAAGCTTGCTGATGTTAACATTTATCATCGCTCTTAGCGATCATAATTATGGTTGAGCCATCGCCCAGATCATAAAGCTATTGTTGTGCCGTTTCCTATCATCAATTGATTTTGGGACAAGTGGTGGCTCAATGAGGTATAAGATCCTACAAAGCTTTTAAAACTAATCATAATCAACCCCTGTATCACTTAGGGCCTATTTGTTTGGAGATATTTTTTGCGAGAATTGTAAGCGTCAAGATTTTTTGCACTAGTATTAGATCATTTTTTAGGGCATTTGGATTTCTTTGAATGTTACAATTTTGAAAATCTATATTCCGAAAAATCACTTTGGGCCTTTGAAATCGTCAAAAGTCGAGCTTCTTTAATGCTGAATTACACTTAAGAAAAATCACTTAGGAGAGAACTTTTGGAGAATTTAAGAATCTCTTGAATTTCTCTTACCAAGTAGGCACCTAATATTCGTAGTTTTTTGCCATGGTTACTATCGATTTTTAATGAGTTTAGCCCAAAATGAAAAATGAATATGCTTTGTATTGAAACCTTATTCCCATTGCCTTTAGTCTTAAAAGCATTTTAAAATCAGGGTTCGTAAACTTTCATCACTAAATATTTTGAATTTATTTTTTAATTAAAAGAAGGAGCCAAGATAATTTAAAATATAGTTAATAACTAATTCTCTTAAAATGATCATCAATTAGTCCTGCAAGTTTGATGACTAATAATGACGTATTCTCTAGCATGTTTATTTATTCTTTTATTTTGTTGTTGTTTTGCTACATCTATCAAACTCATACAACCATGTCCCTTATTGGTAGAGCTAGAGCTGGAGGACACTTTTATTTATTTATTTTGCATTATAGTGAGCATATGTGTGAAAGAGACGGGGCCCACGATGGGGCCCCAACTTAAGTCTTTCTCATCACAAAGCTATATATAATAGAGACGGCTCTTCTTTTTTATATAGAGAGGGAGATGTTTCGGGAAAGCAGTTATGCCAAATTCAATGAACTTAGTGTCCTTAGACTTTAGTTGAGTTTGTCGAATCAAATTTAGTTTGATTTGAGCTCAATTTCTCTTAACTAAATTAAGATTTGAGTATGTTAACTTTGTTTTCATCATTTAGCTTTTTAAGCAAATAATAATTTATTAGGCAAGTGAATGAGTTTGCTAGATAAGACTAAGATGATGAAGGTGGCGAAGTTAGATAACTTGTATATATTAAAATATGCATTTTCACATGTATTATTAACAAGCATTGATTCTTAAATCAAGATAAAAAGGAATAAAGCATCGATGGAGTACTGATTGGCTCGACTCACACCAAATCATGCAAGCAATATAAACAACCCATCTCCATCAACGGCTCCACCTCCAAATCCAATGGTCTATAATCCTCGTCAGCTAATATGGACGGTCTGCCGCGTGTGCCCCACCAGCCCTTTTTTTCTACTTGTCAGGACCTGCTGCTTTGAGTTCCGTAGTCTGGAGGGCTTTAGGTTGTGTGGCCTGAAAAAGTTCCTTCTTTCCGTCTGAAAACGAAATCCCGACAACGACAGAAATGCCAATCGTATCGATGGAGAACGTGAAAATCAAAGACTTCCCATGCAGCTGAAGATGGAAAGTTTTGGATGCATGTGGATCACAAGCATGCTAATGATCGAATGATTCTAATATTTTATTATTAGCATGCATTCCAGGAAGGAGATCGGTGTGACAGGATTAGATTAATCTTGAAATCAATGAATATTATTTTGAAAACTACATCCATTTTTTCATATTTTTCGAGTTTTTTAAGAGCAGTCTCCTCCAAAGAAGAATTTTTAGATCCGCACCAATTTGGGATATATTAGAATTGCCAATGACCTATGAAAGCAACATTGAACGTTTGAAGTGAAGGAAGATATGATCGAAATACTAATTAGAAAAGATTTGTTGGTAAGTTTATTTTCTATGGGACGTGTCCTTTGACAATCCATACTATCCATTAGATGTGCAGTTTAATCCCCTTAATTCTCTATAGTCCGAGTAGAGTCAGATGCACAACGGGATTAGTCAAATAAATATATCATCACTCCAATTGACTTACAATTTAAGTTGTTTGTCAGTGTCTGTACATAGGATCAAATTGATGGTTTAGCTTCATAAATGGGTATTTACGAATATACTGGATGGGCCTAGCCTTAGATCCATTATTAATAGGGCCAAAAAATGGTCCGTCTCTAATTTCCATAATTAGTCCGGGCTGTTCAAGATGAACCTGTGATTGAGATTCAACATGCTCTACTTTAATGGACCCCATGCAATTATGCAAAACGAACCATTTCGGTTTGCAAATGGCTCGGACTAAATCCCATCCATACAAAGGCCATGCATGTTTACAGGCCCAGATCCATTTGATGGGCCTGGTGGCAAGCCCCAGGTTCGGCCCTTTTGTAATAGATTAGGTCCCAGTCTCTAGATGTGATACTTGTATTATATATAGGGGGATCTTCAAGTGCATCCATCTCTCACCATTTTTTGTGAGGGGCACCCCTTTTGGAGAGGTTTCAAGTACAAAAGGGAGGTATTGTACCTCCCTTTTGTACTTGAAACCTCCCTACAAGGGGTGTCCCTCACAAAAAATAATGAGGGATAGACGTACTTGAATATTTTCCATATATATATATCCACACACACACGTATATATATATATATATATATATTGGAGGTGCTCCTATGAGAGACACTCTCACCAACTTTGTGAAAGATGGGTGGGGGCTCTCACTTTCATATTCGGGTCCTTACATTTAAGTAGGTGAAAGTGGATATCGAAGCTGAAAATCCGGTGGTTGGTTGAGCAGAGAAAATGTTAGTTTTCAAGTACGTCCCCTTCACAGGAAAAGAAAACGTGTGGGCCAGGTTCACATAGTCAAAGTCGTTTTTTTTTTTTGTCTTATCATTGGGCGCAGAAACGCTTGAGAAACAATATAAAAAAAATCTTCGGCGTGGCAGCATATCTGCCATCCACGTGTGCTCAAAGTATATGGTGCAAACTAAATCTACGGTGGATGAGAAAACCTGGTCGTTCAGCCATAGAAAACGGATTTTATAACTTGGGAATCTGATCCTCTGAAGCTAAGAGAGATCCTGACTTGAAGCAGTGGAACTCCATTGTGGGCTTATTTTTTAAAATTCAAACCATTAAAAATAAATTCTCTAGTTCATATATGGTGTCCTTAAATTTTACATTAATCTATGTATATTTTATAATTTGATAGGCCGAGAGACTAAAAAATATAATTTATATAATTTTATGAATTTATTTTTATATTTTTCATCAAACGATCAATCTAATTACGGAGGAAATCCTGATTTGATGTAAAACTTTAACCTATTCCACTGTCTCCCTTTTTAACTCTTAAATGATTTTCTCAATGTTTAAGCCTTAAGAGGGTCAGAGAGTGGACTCTATTATAGTTTGGGCAGCAGAGAAGGTGATAAGGACTGAACAGTATCTAATTTATTTCTGTTGCGGTGTGTATATATGCCATGTGGCATAGCACTCTAGCTGGTGCATTGAAAAAAAAAAAAGAAGAAGAGAACGTGGGAGGCTCTTTACTAATTAGGTGCATGGATTTACTATAAGCAAGTAAAGACAGGACCTTTTAATTATACTCTGACTAATTTTAATGGTGGGTATGATAAAACCCTTGCAACAAACCAGGGACCGCCCACAGGAAGGTTGAATATGGGATTCATTGAATTTATTATTGTCAAATTTACCCAAAGTAAGTAGATTATGCTGCACTTATGATGATGATGATGATAGCTATTTGGTTCATCTAATCTCAGAAGGGGCCAGGTTCGGGTGATAAACCCATTTATATCATGTACACTGTTAAACTTATATATATTATGGACAATGTTCTTCTATGAGTAGATTGCATATTGCTAAAATGTAGCCCAGATACATGTCTGTTAATGGGAAAAGGGTACATGAGGGAGCCAAAAAATCAGCTCATTGGATTAATTTAACGGCCTCAAAGTTTAACGGCGTATAAATCGTATATTTTTTTTTAAGATTCAATTCAAAGGTGAGTGAATGTTCAATTAGTGTCAAATTGGTCCTAATAAAAAATAATGAGATGAATAGAGTATTGAATGGGCCGTACTGATCAAAGATGGGCCCAAATGAGGCTCATAGAACTGAACTATACATGCGGTCAGCTTGTAGGATACCATTCTCCTTTTATTACATGGGTCCTCTTAGATTCAACTGGACCAAGTGTTACTTTAAATGAAGTGGAGTTTGGGTCATTACAGAATTTAAATGCAAATGGGAGGCAAGTGATACAAGTGAGTTGGATGAAAAATTGCGAACCCTCAACCTTTACATATGCTAAGTCAGTGTCAGTTGAGGATCACCCTCTCTTCATTTTTCCATAAGTTGAAATACTGTTTGAGCCTATTCCTAAGCGCCACCTATACAAAATGTCATTTTTGCCTTTTTTTTTTTTTTTCATTTCAAGAAAGTAATTAAAAGCATGCAATTAGCTTACATCACATTTTGTACAGGCCAAAACCGTATTTTGCTTTTCAACGGACTCTTTTTCCATACTAACAAAATCTTTTCAAGGATTGTGTATTTATGTTTGGATTAATGTAATATCTAATGTCAAAATTAACTTGAATCTATATAATCTCCAAGTTTCCCATTTTCATTTTACTCATAAGGCGCATGCATTCACAGATGATAGGTTAAGGAGGGAGCACAAAACAAACTTTATGTAGTACATCATGGGACACCAACTATTTCATACTAATATGTATATTAAATTCTTCATTATTTATTTAATTCCATCACCTCCAAATTAATGAGAAAAAGAAGTCCTTCAAATAAAACCATCAGCTCTGCTGAGACCCACTTTCCCATTATCCGAAAACCAGGAAATAGAAAAACATGGAAATCAATTTCTCCACTTTTCATATTAATAAATATATGTATATTAATCTCTTGATTATTTATGTAATCCCATCACCTTCAAATGAAAAAAGAAAAAGAAATTTCTTTAAACAAAACCATAAGCTCTGCTCAAACCCACTTTCCCATGATCCAAAAACCAGGCAACAGAAAAAACATGGAATTCAATTTCTCCACTCTCTCTCTCTGTGCTAATCCTGGAAACCCGTTTTCTCCCAAATCGCATTCCTAACCCGACTCAAATCACGTCCTTTGAGAGTCCTTCCAACCCCTTCATGAAGAGAAAAAGAAGCTATTCGAGTCCTCTCCAACTGCTTAGCCAGAAACTCATGAGGAGGAATCCGAACATCATCTTCTTCATCAGACGTCTCTCCGTCCACCACCCTGCTCGGATGACCCATCTTCGACCAGTCTGGAATATTCACCGGCAGCGACCCCGTCGCATGGTCCCTGCTTCCGCTGCCACCTTCCGCTTTCTTCGTCGACTTCTTCGAGTTTCGATAGCTTGGGATCGTCTTCCTGGATTCAAACTGAGAAGGATGAGTATTCCATAGCTCGGATTCGTCGAACTCGAACATGGGGGCGTCTGAAATTGGTGGGTGTTCTTTCTCTAGGCCTATTGAGAATAATCGGTTGGTGGGTTTGGAGAAGAAGTAGGATTTTCCTGCCATGGAAAGAGAAGGTGCTCTGGTTTTGGCTTTTTGTTTGTGTATGTTTGTGGGGGTCTTTGTAGCTCTGCTTTTATAAAGATGAGGGAGGCTGAGATGGATAAGACTGGTTTTTTACATAAATAGACTGTTGACAAATATTTTTATGTTTTGCAAATGAGCTGTGTTTTTTGTTGGCTTGTTTTGGCCTTCTGTCATCTGGGTTTGGTTGTGTGGAAACTGGCTGTTCATGGCCCGGCTTAGATAGCTGGGACTTTCGATCGGCTAGGTTGGCAATGGAAAACCTTCAGTCCATGAGTCGGAATGGCCCAAAAGTCAAATTTGTTTAATGGAAGGGCAGGGCCTGAGCTTCTTCCAGCTGAGTTCATTGCTCAAGGCATTTCTGATCATAGGAGTATAAATGTATAATCCTTGGCTACGGTTAATATTGGGTTTATCTCTTGTATTTCGGATTTATCGGATTGGTCCATTGGATTAGCCAATGAATGGGTTAGCGTCAAGGGGTATTTTGGTCATGGTACCAGAGCCTTCTTAGATGTTAAGAAATCAGATATTATATATGCAATGCAATATAGAACCCTAGACTCTGAAGAGAGTCAAGATGTGAATTTGTGCACTTCTATCGTGCATGTAGGCGTATAGCCGAACTACGTAAAGTCCTTTGCGTCTCTCTTATATAGCATGTTTATTTGATTGCACGATTCACGCTTCTATACACACGTGCACAACACTTAGTAGTTAGGTGAGGCTTATCATGGGCCGGTCCAACATAGGCCTGTGCTGAATTTGGGCTGCAAGTTTATTTGATGTGAAGGTTGAGGAAACCGAGCTTAGGGCTTTTGTACTCTAATTGACTTAACTTTCTTTTTCGAACCACTTCAATCAAAAACATTATTATTCGGGATCACAAAAAATCGCACAAGAAGATCTTTCAAACCTAATAATGGAAAACCATCCCACATAAATGTCTTACATTTTTTGATGTTTGCATAAAGGTGTTACACAAACACATGTCTCACATTTTGTGATGTTTGCGTGAAGGTGTTACACAAACACTTGCCCTTAATTAATCCTTAACTTCTTCTTTGGACATTTCTCCATATTCGCTTAAAAAGAGGTAGAGGGAGAGGGAATGGAGCCAAGGGCGGACCCAGGTACAAGGGTTTGGGGGCTGAGGAGCCCGCCCATATATCAAATTTTTAGAAGACCCCCTGCATATTCTAAAAGTTTATATAGTTTTCTTTGACAATTGCACATTTCCTAATCTTTCTTTTACATGGAGCCCCGCAAGTTGAGTTTTCTGAGTCCACCCTTGGATGGAGAAGTGGGAGAGCAAATTTCAAGGCTTTATTTAATGGGTCATTTTGTAGAGGTGGCCCCTTGGTTCTAAAATAAACTCGAACGTGACTCATTATTATACATTTCAATTTTCAAGCTCCTGGTGGATCCATTTATTATTGGGGTCGAGTATGGTTAGGTTAGATGAGTCAAGTCTAGATTGGGTTGGTGGGTATGCATATCCAACCCATTTCTTCACTCACATGGACCCCTCCAAATTGAGCCCAGATCCTCCAATGCCCGTATTGATGAGAAATTCGTAGCACTCTATGGTGGGCTTTACTTATTAAAATTAAATAGCTAAGAATAATTGCCTTGTTTGTATGAAACCAAAAAACAAATTCAGCTACCGTAACAACTGGCCTATCTATAACAAATAGAATATGTGAATAAAAATATTAAAAAGGGGTTTTACATAGATTGGTATATATTAAACTTGATTTTGATGAGTCATGAATTGCTTCTGTTGCATATGAGATGAGTGGTAAAAGATATAAGGTACTAATGTAGATGGGGCCTATTCGACATTGGTTCTTCAATTTTACACCTTTATAAATGCAAAGTCCATATTTAAATTGTTATCTACATGTTGGTGTGGTTAGGAAGTCCAGTAATGAGCTGGAGAGCCTCGCTTGGAACCGTTTGGAGTCTGTTACATCCCAAGCTTAATTAATCTTGATTATTGCTAATTAATTGAATATTAGCCAAATGAATTATGCTTGACTCCTAATTATGATGAATTAGTATTGATTAATGCATATGATTGAGTTGGGTGAGTTTTGAACCCTAAATAGATGAGTTGACACCGATTGACTCGGTTTAATGTAATTAAGAGCTTTTTCGTAATTCTCGATTTTCATAAAATACATCATTTGCACGTCATTTTGCCACTAACACGTGTATTTTGTCGACCCTATCAACTTTCATAATAGACTTGACCTCATTTGACCACTCATTGAGAAAGTGGACTTTCAATTGACTTGATTTGGAAATGTTCTTAACCAATGGGTTGATTTGCAAAAAGTTCATTCTCATTTCACATATAAGGCATTAAACCTTCTTTCTTTCATTCATTTCATTCTCTTCTCTCAGCAACCCTCTTCATACTTCCCTTCTACTCACCCTTCTCACTCCATCACCAAAGGGCTGTTGCATGTGCTTTGAGCATTTAGGGTGAATCATCATCCTCTTCCTCATCTCTCCATTTCCTTCATCTTGTGGCAAGAGGCACCTTCCAAACCTCTCTACTTCCTCTCAATTTCGAAATTCCTAATAGAGGTGAGTAGCAAAACCCCTTTGATCATGATTTGAGTATCTTAGAGGTAAATCAACCCATTCTCATACATGCATTGCATCCTCATCAAGTTTTCATGTGTTTGTGATGATTAGGGTTTACTAAATTGGGGCTTTTGGGTTTTTCCTCAAGTCAAGTGTGTGAGAAGTTATAAGCTCTTCCTTGAGGCAAGTATAAACATAAATTGGGTTTGCATTTTGTACAATTTCCTTTGATTCAAGTATTTCTCTTTCTCTCTCCATAATTTTGGGTTTTTATGTTGATAGAAGACAAATGAGTTGGATTTCTTCATGTGGTTGTTTTGGGAAGTATGGAATTATTGTGTATGTGTTTTGGAGAGCAAGGAAGCTCATTTGGCAAGGATTAAAATAGAAGAGAAGAAGAAAATTGAACTCAAGAAGTTCTACCGGTAGAAGTGGCTCAAAATCTGACAGAGAGTTGAAGAAACTGTGAACCCTTAGTTCTACCGGAAGTTCTACCGGTAGAAACAGTTAAAAATCTGGCAGAGAGCCTGGATAAGGAAATCCAGCTGCTTAAACCGGTAGTTCTACCGATAGAGATGCTTCTACCGGAAGTTCTACCGGTAGAGATGCCTAAACCGGTAGTTCTACCGGTAGAGCTGCTTCTACCGGAAGTTCTACCGGTAGAACTGCCTAAACCAGTCTGTAGGACCTTGTTACGGCCCAATGAAGGTGTATTATCACTCCTAGTCTATATTTAACCCTCCTAATCACTCCCAAATGGATAATTAGGATGTACACCCCCTTACCATAGGAACTTAGGCTTCATTTAATTTATGACTTAGAATTGGAATCCTTAACCTTCTATTTAAGCCCAAAGGAAATCATTAACCTATTGTTAAGCCATGAAGATTAATTTAGAGATTCAACATGAGATCATCGTAAGTGACACTAAGAAAACAATAACATGATTGATTTTATAAATTAATCTTGTATTGGATGACAATAGATTATATGAATAATAACCTAATATCAATTGTTATCGTCGTCGAATATTTGCTTTAAGTATTGAAAACGAGAATTTTATTTACATCAATTTATTCGATAAATTGCCATATTGATATAATGCTCTTCATTTGTTATACATTATTTGATATTGATATGGATAACACCGTTGAGTGTATCCAAATATTTGAATAGTCACTCGATTTGAATTGCAAACGAAATTCAATCTGAATAAGTCGGCACTACTTAGCTTCGACCGGACGGTACTCGACGGGGTTAAGTCTTGGTTTAAAATTGAACGTCGCTGCGCAGTTGACAGACTGGAGCACCGGAACTCCAAGACCCGGGTAACTAGGAGGATCTTTGGTCGGACCCCTAGTGACATCCCAACACGATTTGCTCTCAATGAGAGGATGAGCTTTATGTAGTTGCCAATTTTTGTATTGTATTTTCCTTAATGATTTTAAAAAGGATTTACTTAATGAAATGGATTATTTGATTTCTCTTTTACTCGTTTTATTATTTTTCTCATGCAGCTATTGTCCTTAAAAACTTCACTGTATTCCTGGTTACTGTTTATGCTTGCTAATCGTTGTATTGAGATACTACTCTTAGTGTCACAGGCACAGACGCAGCTCCCGGTCCAGCAGAGACCGCGGAGGGAGAAAAGGTTACCCAGGAGGTACCTTCGGGACTAGAGGAGTGGCCCGGAGTAGGGCCCATGTAGAGACTCCTCGGTTCGGAGAGTGTCAAGATATTTTGAGAGCATAGTAGATGTGTGACTAGTGTTTTTGTTGGGTCACACTTTCTTTAATTCATTTTGCTATGGATAATGATGTATAAAACCTTCTTTGATACAAACATTGTATATCAATGTATAATTCTTTTGTTTAAACTTGAATGTTATGTTATACATATGGGATTGTACAAGGTTATGATGATCATTGATATAAGCTTCCGCTATATGAACTGTTGATTGATAGTTACCAGTGAATTCGACTCATGAGTGGAATAGTCTTCTCCTTCGTGTGCTTGTATTTGACTCGCGACAGGTACAATCACACGGGAGTACGTGTGTTTTATCTCGGGGATTACCCTAGGCCAGAGTGATTCGGGACCGGGATGTGACAGAGTCTTATCCGGTATACAGTGCTCGTGGGTGGTGTTCTGTATTTGGGGTTCCTATTTAGATATGATTGAAGTGTCAGCCGGATCATGGATCCGATGCAGAGCTCAAAACCCAAGTATATTATTGTCAAACTGGCCCAAACTAGTGGGGTGTAAATGTGTAAGAAAGGCCCATACCTTGATTGTTTGAGCCAGATTTTTTTTTTTTTGATGAAAAGATGTCGATTATATTAATTAGAAGAGCTTGAGTACATAAGGGACCATATGACAATCATTGAGTCTACATGAGCATAAACTGTGTAATTCAAAAACATAGAAGGCGATCGCGAAAGGAGGAAATCAACATTTATGATGAAGTCCATAAAAAAAGGTGTCGCTCTTGGCTTGATGACATATTACCCATATTCTCCTGCCCCTGCACACATTTCTCAGATAAGTAAAAATGCCATATGTGTATGGGTAATGAAGTATTGAAAATCATTTCCAGAGGTGGTTGTAATTTAGCAAGTTGATCCGCTACTGTATTATCTGTTTGGCGGATTGGGTCCACTCTCCACCTTGAGAGAGTTTCAAGTTGAAAAAGAATCCTACGCCAGAGAGACATTAATTGCCAAGAGAACCCTTCCGTCGAATGGATGGAGTTCCACATAATGAGCGAGTCCCCTTCTATGATGACCGTGGCCAGTCCTTCATCTTTGCATAATTGAATTCCCCGGAGGAGGGCTTGCAATTCTGCTTCCAGCCGTTTGACCAAGATATTCGTCCCTACTACAAACAGAGCAATATAAATGAAATGATTCTTAATTAGGTCCTGATATAGCCACTTCAAAAACTGCTTATGGGTGGTGAGTGGTGAGTGGTGAGGACATTCGTTCCTCGTTCCTTGTGCACTCATGCTAATCTCCCTCATTACCTATGATGGAACGCGCTCCGAGGCGCCGGCTGGGGCGGCTACCGGGGTCGGCGGAACGTGGGAGCCCGTCGGGTCCGACCCTTTCGCGCCCTGGCGGGCCCTGAAGCGTGCATCAACATTTTTTTTTGTGTGGGTGTGCCAGATTTTCTATTTTACTTGGAATTGCAAGTGGTCATCCGGAGATCAACCTTCGCAAGTAAAAAGGAAATCAACTTCTTTCAAGTTTTCCATTGCACAAATATTTAAGAAAAGAGACATTTTCTTGGTTTGCCGTGAAAGGCGATTTTGTTTGGCATTTATAGCCGATTTTGGCGTTTATAGCCGATTTACAATTCTCATCAATAATGAAAGACAAGAGTTGTGATTTTTGTCTCTTTTAGAAAAATACAAACTACAATGAAAAGCAAGAAAAGGAAGATCTAACTTTTCAGGAGATTGTGGGGGACTCGTTCAGATTGACGGTCGCAAGCCATGTATGGGCTTCGCCATCATCCATGCAGATGAGAACAGAAGATGCTCTTGATTCGCTTGGCTTGGCTATAACCTCAGGTTTTTAGAGGACAAAGACCAAGAGAAGGTCCTATGTCCAATAAAAAGTTAAGTAGACGGGCTGAAAAGCCACGTCTAAGCCATTGGAGGTAGCGGGAGAAGGCAAGGACCTTGGGGGGGGTGTCCCCCAAGGGACTTTTGTCACCTTGTAGTGGTGGCCGGTGCAGAACTTCAGCAGAGTTTTTCTCTCTTTTTCTTTCTCTCAGATCTCTTTCTGATCCCTTTTTTTCTGATCTTCTGATTTTCTCCTCTTTTTTCTGATTCCAATTTCAATGGAATGCTCTCCTATTTATAGGCTTTTGGTAGCCATTTAGGAGGGTTTATGAGCTTTAATGGCTTTAATGGGAGGAGTTACAAGATTTATTTCTTGATTTTGTAACTCCTTTTTCCTTGAATCTGATTGGCCGATGGAGATTAAGGGCTTTTAATCACCTTAATTACCATAATGGGAGGAGTTTCATGGTTTAAATGCCATGAATCAATTGACTTGTAACTCCCAAATGCTTGCTTCTGATTGGGCCGTCCAAAGAAATGAATTAATGACTGCAATAAAGCTAGTCAATTAACCACATTAATTGGTCGCCGAGCAGTCGAAGAGTCGCGGGCCATGCCGTGTCTTCTGGAATTCTTCTGGCGACGATCATCGATGGATCTACATGCTGATCGACATCGGATGAACATGTAACTTCAGACATTGATAGCTAAGAGCGGGCCGGTGACATCTGTCTTGTCGATTTCACGATCGGTCGGACAGAAAGTGCACTTTCTTGGTCAGCCGGTTGGCGATCTTGGAGCGATCACTGATGATTTTATGCTTTTGGAGGTTGACCCGTGATTTTGACGGATGTCGTCGGATATGAGTCAATTTCAAGCACTAAAAATCACATTTTCAGGAAACCACAGGGGCCAAAGTGCTCGAAACGCGAAAAAAGACGGAAAAAACGGGTCACCGGCGGAAAATCCGGTGACCCGGACCTCCATGGTCGCCGGCGACCATGGACCGGCGACCATGGGCCATGGTCGCAGGGGCCTGCGACCATGGGCCATGGTCGCAGGGGTCTGCGACCCTGGGGGATTTTTCCCCTTCGGAGCCCGTTTTGCGGTCGTTTTGAGGTCTTTTTCGTCGCCATTTTCTTCTGTATTTTTCTTGACATTTCTTCTCATTTATTGGCTTGATTTTCCTGTAGAAAACTTGATGAGAATCCTTGCATTTTTAGAGTGCAAAGTTTCCAATTTTCCGGGAAAGCCGAAGACTTTGTCGCGTAGAGCTGCTGATTTTCCGCCAGAAGTCGAAACTTGGTCAAACGATGTCGGAATGACCTGAAATTTGAGGTGAAGCCTCCTGAGCAATAAATAAGACCAACCATAGGCTTTTGTTTGAGTTTTGAAGCCGTTTGGGGTCCCGTCGATGCTTCACTTGATTTTGCTGCGGGGAAAATGCCGAGCTTTGATGTGCGGTCAAACGATGTCCGATTGACCTGAAATTTGACGAGGAGCCTATTGGAGTCATTTTGAGACGTTCCATGGGCTCCGTTTTGGATGTCATGGTCCCGGGTTGCTCCGCCGCCGGTAGGCTTGATTTTCTCTCGGAGCATCGAAACCTGGTCAAACGTTTTCGGAATGACCTGAAATTTGACGTGCAGCCTTTTGGAAGCATGTTGAAGCCACTCATGCACTTGGTTTGATGAGCGAAGGCTTCGGCGGTTCCCGCCGCCGGGAGGCTTGATTTTGCTGCTCGAGCATTGATGGAGGGTCAAACGTTGTCGGTTTGACTTGAAATTTGGCATGGAGCCCTTTTGAGACATGCTGGAGTCATCTGTAGGCTCTGATCGAAGTTTTGACGTCTCCGATGATGTCGCCGCCGGGAGCGCCATTTTAGCTGGCGGAGAAGTGAAGTTAGGCCAAATGTTGTCGAAATGGCCCGAAACTTCATGTGTACTCTTCTCTTGGCTATCTTGAAGGATCTTGCAGTTTTTGTTTGATTCTGACAAGATTTGATTTTTTGGAGAAATTGCATTGCCTATTTATGGCAGGTTGCGACTTCATGCAGCTTTCTTGATGTTGAAGAGGCAAAGTGACATTTTTGGTGTCAACAAATGCCCCCTCGAGGTACAGCGACGAGTTGCTTGACTTTTGCAGTCGATGTGCCTCGAAGAGATTTTTGAAGGAGAGCTTGTGTCTTGACCAAGAGTCTTTGAGCAATCTTTCTTTTGGTAGAGTAGCCTTTGAGCTTCCAGGGGAATTTTATGGTAGTGAAAGGAATCAAATACCATCTCGAGGCAAAGTTTTGAAGATGACATGAGAGATGTGGATTTGGGCTTTTGTTTTTGACCTTGTGACCTAACAAGCTATATATGGCAGGTTAGGGGGTCGGGTTTTGGTTTTGATCTTGTGACCCAGCAAGCTGTATGTGGCAAGTTGGGGGATCAGGGTTTGGTTTTTTGTTTTGGTCTTGTGACCTAACAAGCTGTATGTGGCAAGTTAGGGGACCAGGATTTGGTTTTTGGTCACTCTTTGGGACTGTGTGGGTCCATTGGAGTGGTTTGGATTTTTGTGAAATGTCAATTTCAAGATTTTGGCTCAATTTGGTATATGAGGCTGGATGGTTTGATTTTTGGAAGCTCATGGGGCTTGGGATTTTTTTTGTATGGTTCAATCAACTCAAAAGAGGCATGGAACCATTATTGTATGCTCTTGGTAAGAGGGATTTTTTCTGACTAAAAGCCCATTTTTTCTTTTTTTTTTTTTTTTTTTTTTTTTTTAGTGCCTAGGTGGTCAAACCTGGCTCATATGGGCTAGCCCATGGGACCTTAAGCTTTTTAGGATGGCTTAGATCTCATGTGGGGCCATTTTTGTAAAGAATATCTAAAGATATCTCATTTGGATAGAGAATATCTAAAAATATCTTTATGGGAGAGAATCTCTCATATTCCCTTAATTTGGGAGAGAATATCTCAAGGTATCTTTCTTTTTGGGAAAGAATCTTCAATATCCTTTTTTGTTGGAGAGAATCTCTCATTTGATTGATTTTGGGAGGAAATCTCTCAAAGACATCTTTCTTTTTGGGAAAGAATCTTTCTAATTCCTTCTCTTTTGGTAAGGTTACTTAATTAGTAACACTTACCTTTCTTCTTTGTTTCCTTCTTTGATTTGCTCTCTCTTATAAAAGCAAAGGAAGGTAGGATCTCTTGCTCTTATTGCTTTCTTTTGCAACAATCTCAAGAGAGCTCCAAGACCAAGAGTGCTTCTTCTTCAAGGATCTTCAAGCTTTTTCCTTCTTCTTCTCCATCAATGGCTTCGAGTAAGTTTTCTCTCTTTTTCTTTCAAGAAAACTCTATGTAGAGAATAGGATGGTAAAAAGAAGAAAGTTTCTCTCTTTTTTTTTTTTTTCCTTCTTTTTTTTTTTCTTTTCTTTTTCTTTTCTTTCTTTTCTTCTTCTCTTTTTTTTTTTTTTTTTCTTTTCTTTTCCACGTGATTTCTTTTTTTTCACGTTTTTTTTTTTTCTCTTTTTTTTTTGTGGGCCGTACGGACAGATCCGTACGGATCTGGTCCGTACGGCCACGTGGCCTATTTTTTTTTTTTTTTTGCTCATCATGATAATGCGTTTTTTATGCAAATCTAGATGTTCATGCATGTACTTTTTGTAGATTGAGCATGATAGCATACCTGAAAATCTTTGCAAATTTGGGAATTTGGAGCTCGCAGCGATGTTGAGCCCTTCTTGATTTTGCGGAGATTTTGAGGTTTCGAAAGTTTGGAGTCTCGGAGCTCGCATCGATGTTGAGCCCATCTTCAAACTTTCTATTTCCGTCGGGGTATTTCCTTTTTCTTTGGAATTGCCCCGGAGTCATGCCAAAATTTCGCCAGACTTTTAGTGGGACAAAGTGACCCCTCTTTTTTTTTTTTTTTTTTTTTAGCGAAATCCTGTCATTTTGATGACGATCTTTTTCTTTTCCAACCTTTGCAGGTGGTTCCTCCAGAGCGAACAAGGGTAAAGAGCCTGCTAAAAGCGTACCTCGTCGATCCGCCAGATCTTCTAATGTGGCCGTTCAGCAGGCCTGGGAGAAGGTCCAGTTTATTGAGAAGAACTTGGAAGAATGCGATTCCCTCAATCGTGATGAGATGAGACAGCGATTGATCGCTCTCAAGGATGAGGAGTTCTATAAGATCATGGCAAGCAACCGTCCTTGGGTTATGGACGATCTGAGGGTTTTACCCAAGCCTACCTTCTTCTTTGGAGATGCAGTCCCTGACGACTTGACATACCAAAGGAGATGTTTTCAGTTCTCTTACACAGCTGATGGTGAAGAGAGAACTATTTCTACCCGGTCGTCTTTTGACCGGACCATCTCGATCCTGAGCCTTTCTCCCACGTGCCCTAAGAGGGAAGATCCTCCGAGCTGGGTGAAGAGGACCAGTGTGATCAAGACCGGGGTTTTTGTTGGTGGACCTTCCGGTTTTGCGGAGAAACCACCTGTCCGTATGGACATGTTGATGCCAGCCAGCGGCTACCAGGGCTCTGATTATCCGTCGGTCGATTTGAGACCGGTGGGCCTTGGCGTTTTCAGCGGTGACGGCAGTACTTGGGTGAAGCCTTTTCGACTTCGTGGCCGTTTCAATGTTGACTCCGATTGGAAGTCATGGACTGACCACACCTTGCTGATTGGGGGCGCCGTTTTGAAGGAAGCCGGGATTTTCGACGCGGTCCGCGCTTTTAGGGAGACTGTGACTTTTTCCGATGATGCCTTCATGGCTATGTTGGAGTTTTTCCTCCCTCAGACCAATACCTTCGTTGTCACGAATGGTGAGATTGGTTTTTCTCTGAAGGAGTTGAGTGCTATTACTGGATTGCCCATCCTTGGCAAACTCTACGAGGAGTTCATGCCGATTGACAGCGTCCTTGAGGAGCAGTCAGAGGAGTTCAGGCTCCTATACTTTCAGCTCGTCGCCTTCTATGATTTTTTGAAGGAGGGCTCGAAAGTGAGATCCAGCAGTTGGAAGAGTTATGGCTCTTCATTCTTCAACTTCTTTGACAGCAAAGAGTCTTCTGATAGCATGACCCGGGAAGACAGGAAGAAGACTTCGGCCATGCAGGAAGAGTTGAAGGGTTTCTTCGCGAGCACAGATGCCATTTGTTCTGACATTACACTGCGGAGAGATCTTGCTTTTTACCTCACTTTTTGGCTAGGTGAGGCTATTTTTGCTGGTGGAGATGGGACGCACATCAGGCCGCATTGTATATTTCCGGCTTGTCAGATGGCGTTTGGAGAGCGGCTTGCTTTGGTGCCCGCTCTTTACTCCTACCTGTGTACCGAACTGCAGGCTGCTGCTTTCTTGGTTCGGCTTGGGCTCCCTATGAATAGGGTATTTTCAGCCCATATTTTTTATTCGTGGTTTGTATACCACTGTCCTGGCTTCCACCAGCTGGGTGCTGCACAGGTTGATGATCCTCTGATGATTCGATTGGCTAAGGGAAAAGCCGTATCCGAATCACTTTTGTTTGCCCGCATGAGGATCCGACGATTCAGGGACGTCGAGATGGGGCAGTCTTCAGTTAAGCTTTCTCCGGAGTTGCGGAAGAAGGCTTTTGATTTTGGTGCCTCCCGAGACTCTACCAGAGCAGGGTCGGGAAGGCATTACTCGTTGACCAATGCAGAGAAGGAGTGGCTTTTCAGCATACGAGTCGGCACGATGGTGTACCGCAGACATCTTTTCGTCGACATCCAGCCGTATGTACCTTCTCGTTTTGCGCTTCAGTTGGGCTTCTCTCAAGGCGTTGTTGGAGCGCCTTCGAGTATGGTGAAGCGTTTTGGGGGTTTGCAGGATGGCAGAAATGCATGGGCTTTCTATAGTGCTGAAGACACTACTGCCACGATTTCTTATCCTGAGTTGTCGACTTTCCGAACTGCCGGCTTCACGAAGTGGTTCGCGGAGAGCTTTTTGGCATATCGGGGGCTTTCTAAGAAGGAGCTTGATGTAAAGCTGTCTTCTGGAAAAGGCATTGGGAAGTCGGATGGCGTCCGGCGAGAGGAAGTTTGGGCCTTCCTTTCTGGAGAGAAGCACAAGATAGGCTTTCTTGGTGACCCGGGCGTCATTGGTTCTGAAGCTGTTCGGGAAGTACCTGATGAGGCTTTGGAGCAGCTAGAACAGGAGGAAGCTGAGCTCGACGCTTGGATGCAAGCGGCACAGAGGCGAGCTTCCGCGGAGTCTACGGGCGAGAGCAGACCATCCAGTGAGGAGTCAAGTGAGAAACCTGACTCTGACAGTGGGGCGGGTTCTTCTAGGAAGCGAACCCGTAGAGGTAGGAAGAGGAGGAGTCATCATCACAGCGAGGGGCCACATGAGGACTCTCCTGACATGGAAATCCCTCTTACCATCAACGAGGAGGTGCCAGAGGCTGTCGACGAGCCTCCAGAGAAGAGGAGCCGTGGAGAAGAGACCATTGGTGAAGGTATGATTCTTCCTTTTTCTTTTTCTGCTTCTTTCATGGGGCTTTCCATGTTCTGATTTGTTTTCTCACCCTGCTGCTGCTTCTTTTTTTTTTTTTTAGCAGAGGATGAAGACTTGGCGATGCCTGAGGTTCCGACCGATGAGGCGGTGATGGAGCCGGTTATGGCATCTGAAGAAGAACCTAGGGACTCTGGAATGATTCCGGAATCTCCAATTGGTATAACTTCTTTCGTTTTCTCTTTTTTTGTGCCTGCGACTTGATTTGCTAACATTTTTCTTGTCAGCTGACTTGCCACAGGATTCCGATGACTTTGAACCATCAATGGACGCAAATGTTGATGATGCTTCCGATGAGTTCATGGAGGAAGAGAGTGTTCCGCTAGTCGTCGAAGAAGGTATTTTGTAGTGATGACCCTGATGATGTTTTTTTTTTTTTTTTTTTTTAACAGGATCATATTCATACCTTTTTGTGTTTCATTTGCAGGTTTTGAAGTGACAGAAGAGAGTCCATCGCTTTCTTCAGAACCAGAGCAAGGGATGCCAGAGGTCGATCCGGAGGTAGAGACCAGTTCTGACATGATTGAGGAGATGCCTCGTGTCGAGATTCCCTCTCAAGTGGCTCCAAGTGGAAAGAGTTCTTTTGTGACTCTTCCAATGGGACATGACATGAGCAGCCGATCAACGGAGAAGGGTGAATCTTCATCCAGTTCGTCTCTTCAATTTGCGAAGAAGGTGCTGGCTCGGGTTTTGAGTTCTTGGATCAAGACTCTCCTTTCTGGACACTTGGAAGCAGGATTTGGCATGATCCCACATGTGCAGGAGATTCTCACTGATACCGAAGAGGTTGGTCTGGATGTCACAGGTGCCAGGGCGACCGTTGATAGGATCATTGCACTGGGTGACAAGTGGTTTGAGACCATGGGTTTCCCTGACGACCAATTCTTCAAGGAGATGTTCTTGGACCCTGCTGATAAGGCTAAGTCTGACCTGAATGAGGCTACACAAAGCAAGAAGCAGCTAGTTCGGGAGAGGAACAAGGAAGAGCTAGCCATCATCGGATTGAGGCATGACCTTAACGTCCTTGATAGGGAAGTTGAGGAGGCCAGGAAACGTCTTGAGCATTTGAAGGCACAAGTCGATGCTAAGTGGGCTGCTATAACAGAGGCTCGTGACAGGGAGAGTACTCTGATTCGCAGGGTTACAGATGCCGGTCAAGTTCTCGAGAGGAGGACTCTAGAAAACGAACGATGGCAAACTGCTAGGGAAGAGCTTCCCGGTGTAAAAGAAGGGTTACGGCATTCGCCAGCATCTCATGGCAAGTTCCTGAAGAAGCGTGCCTTGGAAACTCTGACGGCTGATGCCAAAAGTTTGCTTGAGGAGCTGAAGCTTTGGCTGGAGACCATTTTTGGCTAAGCTCCTGATTTTTGTAGCAGAAACTATTCTTCTTTTTTTTTTGGTACCACATGTATATTTTTGGTACTCTTTTTTTTTGTAGTGCTTGTGAACACGTTTCTTTTTTTTTGGTACCACATGTATTTTTTTGGTACTTTTCTTTTTTTTTTTGTAGTGCTTGTGAACACTTTCTTTTTTTTGGTACCACATGTATTTTTTTGGTACTTCTTTTTTTTGTTTTCCCTACGCTCACTCAAATCTTTTTGTGATGAAAGCAATTGCTAAATGGGATTTGATCAAAAGCTTTGTCATTTTGTGAAAATCTTTTGTCAAATAATTGTTTTGGCATGGGAGCCTGATTTTGGTTGTGGCGTGAAAGCCGATTTTGAGATGGCATGGAAGCCGAAATTTTATGGCGTAAAAGCCAAAATTTGGGTTGGCATGGAAGCCGAAATTTTATGGCGTAAAAGCCAAAATTTGGGTTGGCATGGAAGCCGGTGTTTGTTTTGTGGCATCTATAGCCAGTTTGGTGGCATTGATAGCCAATTTGTGGCATTTATAGCCGGTTTGGTGGCATTGATAACCAATTTTTTTTAAAGCCAAGTTTTGGTTTGTCGGCGTGAAAGCCAATTTTTTGTGGCATTGATAGCCGGTCTGTGGCATTTATAGCCGGTTTTGACATGAGAGTCATGTTTTTTTTTTTTTGTGTGTGGCATTTATAGCCGATTTGGTGGCATTGATAGCCGGTTTTTGGCAAAAGAGCCAGGTTTTGGCGTTTATAGCCAGATTTTTTGGCTTTCAAAATGCAGGTATCGACTAAATGTCGCCTCCCCGCTGAATGGTCTTGCAAGTATCGATGGAATGTCGCTTCCTTGCTCATTCGGTTTTGCGAGTATTGATGGAATGTCACTTCCTCGCGGGTTAGGTTTTGCAAGTATCGATGGAATGTCGCTTCCTCGCGAATTGGGGTGCAAATATCGACTAAGCGTCGCTTCCCTGCTTTTCCCAAAACTTTTGATTTTGCGGGTACTGACTTGATGTCGTTTCCCCGTGATTTTTGAAATTTGAGGTTTTTTCGAACCATTTGTAGTTTTGGTTGTGGAAAGCAACTGGTATGTTACATCTCCACGATTTTTGAAATTGGGTTGTGGATATCAGCTGGTTTGTTGCTTCTCCACGATTTTAGGTTTTCTCGAACCTTTGAAATTTGGGTTGTGGATATCAACTGATATGTTGCGTCTCCACGATTTTTGGATTTTGCAAGTATCGACGAAATGTCGCTTCCCTGCGATTTTGGGTGCAAGTATCGATGGAATGTCGCATCCTTGCTTTTTTTCAAAATTTTTGTTTTGCGGGTACTGACTTTGATGTCGTTTCCCCACGATTTTTGAAAAACCATTTTTTTTTTTGTTTAAAGACACGAGGGTCGTAAATTTTGACCTAGAACCATTTGGCGGTAAAAGGTAAGGTGGGCTAGGGTGGAAATCCCTGAATCCGGATTTTTGTTTCAAACCATGAGTTTTGGTTCAAGGATCGAAAGTTTTGGTCAAGTCAGGGAGAGGCTCCTAAACTTGGATTTTTTTTGTTTTTGAACAATGAAACGATGAAAGTAAGCATTGTTTTTGAATCTCTAGAAATTTTGACATTTGATATAAAAATTCTAAAGAGAGTGGGTTTGACGAGCGAGTACCTGAGAACAGGTTTTGGCCATACAGGCATTGCTCTTACCCAGTTGGGTAAGTCTTCAAGGGTAGTATCGCTTCAAGAACTTGCCGTTGATAGGCAGCATACATCTGTCGCCTTCCATGTTTAGGAGGGCATATGCGCCATTGGAGAAGACCTTGTCGATGACGTAGGGTCCCTCCCATTTTGGTTCAAACTTGCCTTTGGACTTGTGAGCGAAGACCATTGGTCTTTTTACCGCAAGAACCAAGTCACCCTTTTTGTAGGCGCGTTGCCGGACCCTTTTGTCAAAAGATCCTGCCATGCGTGCTTGGTAAAGTTCAATACTTTGTCGAGCTTCGAGCCGTCTCTCGTCGAGATTGTCCAGCTCATGGAGTCGCAATTTGACATTGCTTTCTTGAGTCATGTCATTTTGTAGAGATACCCTCAGAGAAGGAATTTGTACCTCTAGGGGCACGACAGCTTCGCATCCATAGACCAAGGAGAATGGTGTGCTATGGGTTGGTCCTCGAACGGTGGTTCGATAAGCCCACAAAGCTTCAGACAGTTTATCGCTCCAGTCTCTTTTGTGACTAGAGACCATTTTCTTGAGGATTTTGCAGAGTGTCTTGTTGAAGGCTTCTGCTAATCCGTTTGCTGCCGGATTGTATGGAGTCGAAGGACAGCTTTGGATTTTGTATTTGTCGCAAAACCTGTAGAATCGATGATCCCGGAATTGTGGTCCGTTATCATGGACGAATCTCTTGGGTATGCCGAAACGACAAATGATGTTGGTGCGTAGGAATTTAAGAATTGGTGAGGTCTTCATTTCGTTGAACGCAAATGCTTCTGACCACTTGGAGAAATAATCCGTAGCGGCGAAGATGAAGCGATGACCTTTGCTTGAAGGGGGAGAGATAGGACCTATGATGTCCATGCCCCATGCTTCGAAAGGCCATGAGATTGCTGTAGGATGTAGCCATTCCGGAGGCATGTGAATGTAGTCTCCATGAACTTGGCATTGTTGGCAGCGCTTAGCAAATTGCATTGCGTCGGGTACCATGGTAGGCCAGTAGTAACCTAACCTTTTGATTTGGTCGTAGAGCTTGGGACCAGCCTGATGAGCTCCACAAAGACCAGCGTGAACTTCTTTGAGTGTTTCTTCAGCTTCTTGTTGTGACAAGCAGCGTAGGAGTACTCCATTGAAGGATTTCCTGTAAAGGATTTTTGAAGGGATATCCAAATGAAAGTTTGGGGCTCGCCTTTGGATGCTTACCCGTTCTTTTGGATCTTCAGGTAGGACTCCGAACATAGTGTAATCAATGAACGGATCCCTCCAATCGCCGATTGAAGTTTGAAGGATAGAGATCCGACTTCCAACCACTCGGTGTCATTCAGCAACTGCTTGGTGTGTGTTAAGAGGAGGGAGGATCCTTCTCTCACTCACTGTAATTTGCATGTTTTCCCCTTCTTGAATTGCCATTGATGCGGCAAGTCCAGCCAGGGCATCTGCACGGATGTTTTCACCTCTACGAATGTGGGTGATGTGACAGATGTCAAACTTTTGCAGAAGCGATTGTGCCTTGTTGTAATAAGGCAGCAGATCGGGCTTCCTGACTTCATATTTCTGATTCATCTGGTTGACGATCAGTTGAGAGTCTCCAAAGACTTCCAGCATAGTGATACCGGATTCGATGGCGAGTTCCAATCCTAGGATCAGAGCTTGGTATTCAGCTGCATTGTTTGTGCATGGTTCCAGTAGCGAGAAAGCGTGTGGAATCATACATTTGTCGGGGCTAACAAAGAGGATGCCAACTCCCGAGATCAACTTTCTGTTTTCATTTGTCCTGGTTGCACCGTCAAAGTACATGTCCCAGGAGGCATTTGGTGAGGAAGTCTCCACGTTGTAGACAGGTTCGTCTGGGAGATCATCTCTGAGTGGTGAATCTTTAGGCAATGGATGCTCTGCGAGGAAATCTGCTAGAGCCTGGCCTTTGATTGCTTTTTGTGGCACATACCTAATATCAAATTGTGACAAGAGGATGGACCATTTTGCCAGTCGGGCATTGAGAGAACCTGCCTTTGTGACAAGGACCTTCAAGAGGTTGATCCTCGAGACCAGGTAGACTGTGTTGGAAAGCAAGTAGTGACGTAGCTTTTGTACGGCGAACATCACTGCAAGGCATTCTTTTTCGACTGGAGAGTAGCGATGCTCTGCACCTACTAGCATGCGGCTGAGGTAGTATAGAGCAGCTTCTTTTCCCTCACCATTCTCTTGTGCAAGCAAAGCGCGTACAGAATGATCAAGAGCTCTTGTGTACAAGATGAATGGTTTTCCAGTGGCAGGGGCAGCTAACACTGGAGGTTTGGTCAGGTATGACTTGATATCTTGAAATGCGGCTTCACAGTCGGCATCCCAGACAAAGTCTACACCCTTTCTCATCAATCGAGAGAATGGACGGCATTTCCCCGAAAGATTGGAGATGAACCGTCTGATGTAGGCCAATCTCCCTTGAAGCCCTTTTAGTTCTCTTAGGGTTCTTGGAGAGGGCATTTCTAGAATAGCCTTGACTTTTATGGGGTCAAGTTCTATTCCAGCTTTCCGAACAAGGAATCCGAGAAACTTACCCGACGAGACGCCGAAGAAGCATTTTAGAGGATTCATCCGCAGTTTGTGTTTGCGGAGTCGGAGGAAGACTTCCCGAAGATCTTTGAGATGGTCTTCTTTTCTTCTGCTTTTGACGGCGAGGTCATCAACGTAACATTCGACCGTCTTGTGCTGCATATCTTGGAATATTTTCATCATAGCCCTCTGATATGTGGCACCAGCATTTTTCAGACCAAATGGCATGACAGTGTAGCAATACACGCCAAATGGAGTCCGAAATGAAGTGTGTTTTTCATCCTCGGGATGCATCTTTATCTGATTGTAACCAGAGAAGCCATCCATGAATGTCATTCGCTCGAATCCGCAGGTATTGTCAATCATCACCTCCGGTATGGGGAGCGGGAATTCATCTTTAGGGCAAGCGCCATTCAAGTCTCTATAGTCAATACAGACTCTGATCTGCCCAGTTTTCTTTGTCACGGGGACAATATTGGCCAACCACTCTGGATGTTGTTCCTCACGGATGAAGCCAACGCTTTTGAGTTTTTGAACTTCTTGTTCAATTTTATCCATCACATCTGGACGGAATCTTCTTTGGCCTTGTTTGACAGGCTTGATGTCTTTTTGAAGATTGAGTTTGTGGACTGCTACTTTGGGGTCTAAACCAGGCATTTCAGCATAGGACCATGCAAAGCAATCAACGAACTCACGAAGAAAAGCGATATACTCGGGTAACTCATCATCCTTTATATTCTTGCTTATGAATACAGGACGTGGGTTATCAGGTGTTCCCAAGTCTATCTTTTCAACAGGATCTTCTGTCGGAAGGTTCGAAGGTGGTTCCTCCACAATATTTTCGGAGGCTTCCAACTCAATGAAACCTTCTGGAGTTTCAACTGCATTACCAGACCAAGGCTCTGTTCCTTTCCATGGATTTTCTTGATTGGTGATCTCCTCAAGGCTTGCTATGAGATAGTCCCAATCGCCTGTTGAGTCTGGTATTTCTTTTGGAGACGAGGGTTCTTCTGGGTCAGAATAGCACAAGTCTGTATTATCGGGCGATACCTCTTCATCATCAGAGAAACCGTACAAATTGGATGAGCTTCCTGGATCTTTGTCAGGTAATTCTTCAAAGAGATATCCAGGGAGATCGATGTCTTCGTGGACTTGAGATGTTGAGGCTTGGTCGGTAAAACGACTTTTAAGCTTTTGTGTCAACTGTCTCAGAGGAGTGTCGGGATCATACCCTAACCCATATGAAGACTTTTCTACATGACCGTAGAGTCTCCAATCTTCCAGCTGGCTTTTGGTCAAGGCGGGCTCCAATGGCGTGAGAATACCGCGTCTTTCTCCCAAACCGACTGGGTTTTGAGCGTCAAAGCCCATTTTCTTCATGATAGCTTGTGCCACAGGACTATATAGAGATAGTTGAGGCATACCTTCGTTTTGGAAAGGTTCAAGCAAGGAACTTGATGAAGAAGCATCCGATCTATGAAAGAAGATCGGTCTTTGCTTTGGTGATGTTGCCGGAACAACAAAGGTAGCAGACGTAGGATCTTCCACATCAGCAGGTGTCTCCATCGGAGTGAGAGCAGGCTGAACTTGCTGAGTGTCAGCTTGGCTTGACGATGCATCGTCTTCTGGCTCTGAGTCCGAGTCTGTGTCTTGCATGATAGACACGAGAGAAACAACAAATTTGCCCCCAGACTTTTGTTTCGCCTTCTTCACTTTAGTCGTGATGACCAAAGGTTTTGCGTTCTTGAGGGAGATAACGAAGGGAGATTGACTACTCTCTTCTAATTTGCCGGAGGGTTTGTTTTCTTCCGGTGATTTTTGAGGAGCCTTGCCTTTATCTTTCTGGAGATTTCCAGCAGGGGGTGCTGTTTCCTCTTCTTCTTTTTCTCCTTCATACATCTGGGAGTCTGCGAAGTGGACTTCTTTACCTTTGAAGGGTTTTCTGTCCGCAAAGACACGATGTACCATGCCGTCGTCGCCGACGAACTTGATGCATTGATGTAGAGTTGAAGGAACAACACCATTCTCGTGTATCCAAGGACGTCCGAGAAGGATGTTGTAGCATGAGGGGGTTTTTATTGCATACACAGTGACCTCAGAGATAAGATCACCGATTTGCAATTTGAACCTGATTTTGCCGATAGGCCTTTGAGCGCTCCCATCGTATCCAAAGATAGATACAGATGTGTGGCATAGCTTGCTGGGTGGGATGCCCAACTCTTCGAGAGCCGAAGTGGAGATGAGGTTGAGTGCAGAACCTGGGTCGATCTGAACTCTGTGCATAGGCATTTCCTTGATGTACCCTGTGAAGTACAGGGGTCGGTTGTGCCTTACTTCGCCAAGTAGGAGGTCTTCCTTAGTGAAGGCGATGGTTGCACTGGCTGCCTTTTGAACCGAGAGGCATTGGATGCATGATCCCTCAGTTTTCTTTTCTCCCTTTGAGGAAGTTTCAGAGTTTTTGACCCGGTAGTCCATTTCAATTTGGAGGACTTGCGGGGCATGTTTGTCAACATCCTCATTCAGTTTTTGTAATTCTGAGATGAGATTATCACGAGTACGTGGAGACATTCGTAATAAATGCAGGATGTGAAGACGTGCAGGTATGTGTTTGAAGTGCTCAACCAAGTCATACTTGAAAGCCTCCTTAGGGCCTGTATGTTCATCATTGTTGCCACTGGGGGCGCTTACAACATCTTTTCCCGAAGGATTTACATAAGTAAAGGAAGATTGGTTGTAATTCTTGTGGTAGTCCCGGCCAGAGCGGGTGCCTCTACCAACTTCGAGAGCTTCTTGAGAAGGATCTTCGTTTGGAAGATTGTCTTCAGGATCAAGAGGCTGTCGTTTTTCATCTACTGGGGATGTATCTGCAGCAGAGTTGCCATCCTCAGTGATTGTGTTGCACGGAGCATTTTCCGGGAGCAAGTCCTGAACAGCATCCAGCAGCTTTTCTTCTTCGTTGACCCATCCATCACCCCAAGTTGGGTTTTCTTCATGATGATGAGTCGGGAAGAATGTGTATCCTGAAGTCACAGTCTCAGGAGAAGAAACCTGAGAGGGTGTCATCTCTGTGAAAGTCACGTGAGACAAGGTAGCTCCAGAGGATACATTGCTAGGCGGTTTCGGAGTATAGGTAATCTCATCAGACGACGCTTCAGAAGAGCTATAGTCCTGATATATTACATTACAGGAAGCTCTGATAGGAGATGTTGCCTGCTCGGAGTCAGACTCATCCTCGGATGTAAGAGGATCATCTATCCAGCAATGTTCTCCATTTTCAGGAGTTGAGGGAGGAGGTACCTGATGGGCTTCAGGGACTTCCGGCTCTAGATTGTGAGGAATCTCGTTGACGCGGTCTTGCCCTTGTTCTAGAGCGAGACGCTGCAAGATCCTTGCATATTCTTCAAGATCAGGCATGGGAGCCAGATCCTCTTCTTCGTCTTCTCCGTGTGGCTCAACATAGTTGATTTCCACTGGAGCAATGACAGGTGCTGGGTTAACAGCATCTTCTTGTGCAGCCTCTTGGTCTTCTTCATCATCAGACCAGGATCCTTGTGGTTGCAAGGGGTTATACCAGATTACTGGCATAAGGTGAGTTTCAGGAACCCATTCTTCGTCGGAGAGATACTCTCCTGTTTCAAGAGATTCCTCCCACTCGCCGGTGTAGTTGGGCTCGAATCCATCGTCGGTGTCGCTGGACTCGTATCCATCAATGGAGAGTCCAACTACCGAGTTGCAAGAGTATGATGCCCCCTGCATGGCTTCTTTTTTGAATTGAGGTGGCATGAAATCACTAAGAGTGAAGTTTCTTACCGCCTTTGAAGTCCCTGGAAGGGACGTTTCTGTTGCCCCAAGTGAAGTGGTAGAGGAGGCCTCTGCCTTTTCATGGACTTCTTGTTTTGGCTGGGTCTTCTCTTGCCGTTTGAGCCTGAGGAGATGTTTCCTAGCCTGCCTTCGCTGTTGAGCTGTTGGCTTTGTTTTGACGATTTCCCAGTTTTCATCTTCCAGGAATCGGGGTGTACCCATATAGGTTGTCCGTCTGGTGTCGGGAAAGGAACCAACACTTCGGACGTTTGAATTCTTTTTATCACCTTGAAGGAAGTAGTGATCTTCTTCTTCGGTGATTTTGGTGTTTGTCCACGTGACACCATGTTGACGGAGGCGGGGCCATAGTTTTTATCAAAGGTTATGACTCCGTTTCTCCACATCTCATTGATCTTCTCTCTCACAACGAAGCATTGATTGAGAGGATGTGAGATCATCTGGTGGTATGGACAGTACCGAGGATCGTTGGTTTTGCCAACGTCTCCCGGTCTTTTGGGCTCTGGCAAAATGAGTTTGCCATTTGCTAGGAGAGCCTCAAAGATTTCTTCAACGTCTTCATCGAACGGATATTTCTTTTCTACACGTTCTTTGAAGGCATCAGAGAGTTCAGGCCTTTTACCTGCAGTTTTGTTTTCAGCTTTCTTTGGCTGCTGAGGAGCTGACTTAGTCTGCACATTGAGAACCTCCTTTTTCTTTGGCTTTGAGGTTGCAACAGCAGTCGGCTCTTTCTTTGATGATTTCTGACTGTTGAGGTCTTTGATCACCGTTTCAGCTTCCATAGAAGCTTCCAGGAGTTCTCCCAGGTTTTTTGATTTGTTGCCGATGATCATGGAGCGGATTTTAGCTCTCATGTTGTTTCGGCAAATGTCGACTAGCGACGCTTGTGGCAGTACATCTGAGCATTTGTACGCCATTGCTTTCCACTTGTGAATGAAGTCATAAGTTGACTCATTCTCTCCCTGTTTTAGGCTGCAGAGCTGAGCCATAGTAACAGGATGATCTTCACCTTGGAAGTGGGTCAGGAAGCGTGTCTCCAACATAACCCAGTTCTGAATGGAGTTCTCCGGCAGAGTGGAGTACCAATCGAAGGCCGTACCTTTTAGGGTACTTGCAAAGAGGCGAATCTTGAGTGCATCTTGATCCGCGATAGCTCCCGTCAAGATCTTGAAGTGGATGACGTGCTGTCTGGCCGATCCTTTCCCCGTATATGTTTGGAGAGTAGGATGTTTGAATTTTGTGGGGAACGGGACCGAGTCCATCCATAAAGGATATGGTGGCTTGATCCCATGCTCTTTGAGTATATCCTCTTCTTTAGCTTTGGCGAGGATACTGTCTACGTCCTTTTTGGTAAGGGCGCGTGACTCATTTTCTTCACAATTCTCCTCGTTATTGTTATGATTCGGAGGAGGCTCATTGTTCACCTGATTTTGGACGACAAGGAGAATGTTTTCCATCAGAGTTTCAATCCTCTGCTGGCCTTGTTCCAACTGCTGGATGCGTGTGAGAGCATCATCTCGAGGTGGATTCTGAGGTGGTGGCTCAGAACTTGTAGCCAAGACGTTCATCCCTCGGGATTCGAACGAAGAAATCGTCCTGGTGACCGAGCTGGGGCTCATTCTTTTTGATGAAGAGCTTGATGAAGGATTACTCTCCCGTCCTTGGCTTGAAGGGGCAGGAGATTCTTCAGGATGTCTTCGTGTCCCGGTGACGCTACGGGTCACCGGACGTCGGACATGGATTTTTGATGCTGACTTTTGGCGTCTTCTGGTTTTTCCAACCATATGGACGGCAGCAACTTGGTCGGGTCTTTCTTTTTCGACCCATTTGTGGGAGACTTGAAGTGTAGGAGGCTGGGTCCGTTGCTTCTCTAGTCTCTTTTGTCGATATGACGCACGGCGGCGTGCTCGACGAGCGATTTGAGCTTCAGTCAGCTCTGGCTGGGCTCTTACGATGAAGGATGTGCTCCCTAGGGCGCAGCAGCCGAGCCTGTCTTCTTTGTAGCTAGGCAAGGACAGGATCCGGACCCGGTCCTTTGCCTGTTGCAGCGAAGCTTTGAACCTTTCGAGTTCGGCCCCTGTAGAGATGAAGGGTCGAACTGAAGGAGTGTAGGCCTTAGCAGGTGCTTGTAGAGGCCTGGTGATGCATGATCTAATTTTGGGCCTGTAGGAACAAGCCGGCTCATGCTGGGTTGACTTGGGAGTCAGGTTGGAGATGGGTCTCCCCTCTTTCATGTAGGCAAGAGGGTAGAACTGGTTCTCCTTGAGTGGGGCCAGGTATGCTGGCTTGGTGGATGTTTGAGACCTTCTTTGTTTTGGGGAAGGTCTTGGAGACCAAGTCTTGGGATAGACCTGGTTGTTTGTGGGTCGAGGCTTCGCGGGGGTGCCGCGGGCTTCGGGATTTTGGGCGCTCGCCTTTGGTGTCACGAGAGTGACACGTTGAGAGGCGATCTTCTGCTTTTTAGCAGGCGCAGCTTGTTCTTCGGGAAGTGGGAATGGTCCCAGTGTCCCGAAGACGATGGTCCGGGGAGTCGAGGTCGACCCGGAGTTCAGAGAGTTGCCGAGGGAGTTGATGCTTCGGCAGCTGACAGGGCGCTTATAGGTGCGCGTGCTTTGCTTCTGTTGAAGCATGAGTTGGTGCTTGTTCTCGTCGAAGATAATGGTTAAGGCTGCCATTGTTAGTTTCAAAATTTCTGAAACAAGACCACATCCATTAGTAATCACAAGAATATGATGATCATAAATGGGAATTTCTATGGTTGTCTTTTCAAATCGCTCAAGGGATATGACCCAAGCGACATGAAGAAGGCAAAAAGCCATAGATGGTACAATTGTTCTGACAACGAACATGGTAGGCTCGAAATGAGCGTTCCAATGACTGCTAGAAGCAATTGTATACCTAAATTCGACTTATCGAGAAGCGGAGCTTGCTCGAGATAAGAAGAATATAAGGTAGGAGTTACAAATGTGCCGGTCACAGATACAGTAGACCCTGAAAGGGCGTACCAGTATTGCTATGCACAAATGTTGGAGATCGCATCCACGAGATGGGATTCTCTTTTTTTTTGAAATGTCAAGATTGGATTCATCAAAGAGAGCAGATGGTATTCCGATCCGAATACGGGCTCAACGATTTCCGCGAGCACCAGTACCCAGAAGGGAAGGAACCACAATTTCTCGGATCTGAATCTAAAATGACGAGAGTTTTTTTTTTGAAGATTTTTTTTTTTTTAAGATTTTCATTTTTTTTTTTTTTAAAAAAATCTTTTTTTTTTGTTTAAGATTTTTTTTGAAAATCCTTTTTTTTTATTTTTTATTTTTTATTTTTTTTTATTTTGATTTTTTTATTTTTTTTTTAAGATTTTTTTTTTATTTTTGATTTTTTTTTTATTTTTAAGATTTAAAAACGAGAGAGTACACATAGGCCTCCTAACCCGGTCTTATGAAACCTCAATTGATAGAATTGCCCCCAGGTAAGGGTAGGATTACTTAATGAACCCGTTTGGAGGACCCTTGCCTAGAACAGTCAAGCTGTCTCCACACTCTTGACAAGGCTTTTCTTGAATCAATCGTGATCAAAGAACGCAATTGGTTTAACCTTAGTGGTCTATGTCCCTTTTTTTTTTTATAAAAATCCCAAATAGACTCATCGAAGAGAAACGATGGCCCAAAACCTTAGTCGAACGGGCTCAACATTTCTGCAAGCACCAAAGAACGATAGGATAGGAACAAAGTTTCTCAATTTTGAATCCAAACTAAGAAAACTAATTTTTTTTATTTTTATTTTTTTTTTAATATTTTTTTTTGAAATCTCTAATGAACTCATCGAAGAGAAACGATGGCCCAAAACCTTAGTCGAACGGGCTCAACATTTCTGCAAGCACCAAAGAACGATAGGATAGGATCAAAGTTTCTCAATTTTGAATTCAAACTAAGAAAACTGATTTTTTTATTATTATTATTTTTTTTATATATTTTTTTAAATCTCTAATGAACTCATCGAAGAGAAACGATGACCCAAAACCTTAGTCGAACGGGCTCAACATTTCTGCAAGCACCAAAGAACGATAGGATAGGATCAAAGTTTCTCAATTTTGAATTCAAACTAAGAAAACTGATTTTTTTTATTTTTATTTTTTTTAATATTTTTTTTTTTTGAAATCTCTAATGAACTCATCGAAGAGAAACGATGGTCCAAAACCTTAGTCGAACGGGCTCAACATTTCTGCAAGCGCCAAAGAACGATAGGATAGGATCAAAGTTTCTCAATTTTGAATTCAAACTAAGAAAACTGATTTTTTTTTATTTTATTTTTTTTTAATTTTTTTTTTTTTTTGAAATCTCTAATGAACTCATCGAAGAGAAACGATGGTCCAAAACCTTAGTCGAACGGGCTCAACATTTCTGCAAGCGCCAAAGAACGATAGGATAGGATCAAAGTTTCTCAATTTTGAATTCAAACTAAGAAAACTGATTTTTGTTTTTTGAAAAGAGAAAGAAAGGAAACAAACTCAAAGAAATAGAAATTTCCAAAAAATCCCATCTCATTTTTTTTTAGGATGCAAAATCCAACATAGGCTACCAGCTAGAAAGTAGCCAAGGAATCCGGAAAAGAAGTATAAGCATAGAGCAAAAAGTATGATATGCAAATATTTCATTTCCAAGCACCGTGTTCTCAAATGAACGAGTCCCACCGGGTGGGCCAGCTTGATGGAACGCGCTCCGAGGCGCCGGCTGGGGCGGCTACCGGGGTCGGCGGAACGTGGGAGCCCGTCGGGTCCGACCCTTTCGCGCCCTGGCGGGCCCTGAAGCGTGCATCAACATTTTTTTTTGTGTGGGTGTGCCAGATTTTCTATTTTACTTGGAATTGCAAGTGGTCATCCGGAGATCAACCTTCGCAAGTAAAAAGGAAATCAACTTCTTTCAAGTTTTCCATTGCACAAATATTTAAGAAAAGAGACATTTTCTTGGTTTGCCGTGAAAGGCGATTTTGTTTGGCATTTATAGCCGATTTTGGCGTTTATAGCCGATTTACAATTCTCATCAATAATGAAAGACAAGAGTTGTGATTTTTGTCTCTTTTAGAAAAATACAAACTACAATGAAAAGCAAGAAAAGGAAGATCTAACTTTTCAGGAGATTGTGGGGGACTCGTTCAGATTGACGGTCGCAAGCCATGTATGGGCTTCGCCATCATCCATGCAGATGAGAACAGAAGATGCTCTTGATTCGCTTGGCTTGGCTATAACCTCAGGTTTTTAGAGGACAAAGACCAAGAGAAGGTCCTATGTCCAATAAAAAGCTAAGTAGACGGGCTGAAAAGCCACGTCTAAGCCATTGGAGGTAGCGGGAGAAGGCAAGGACCTTGGGGGGGGGGTGTCCCCCAAGGGACTTTTGTCACCTTGTAGTGGTGGCCGGTGCAGAACTTCAGCAGAGTTTTTCTCTCTTTTTCTTTCTCTCAGATCTCTTTCTGATCCCTTTTTTTCTGATCTTCTGATTTTCTCCTCTTTTTTCTGATTCCAATTTCAATGGAATGCTCTCCTATTTATAGGCTTTTGGTAGCCATTTAGGAGGGTTTATGAGCTTTAATGGCTTTAATGGGAGGAGTTACAAGATTTATTTCTTGATTTTGTAACTCCTTTTTCCTTGAATCTGATTGGCCGATGGAGATTAAGGGCTTTTAATCACCTTAATTACCATAATGGGAGGAGTTTCATGGTTTAAATGCCATGAATCAATTGACTTGTAACTCCCAAATGCTTGCTTCTGATTGGGCCGTCCAAAGAAATGAATTAATGACTGCAATAAAGCTAGTCAATTAACCACATTAATTGGTCGCCGAGCAGTCGAAGAGTCGCGGGCCATGCCGTGTCTTCTGGAATTCTTCTGGCGACGATCATCGATGGATCTACATGCTGATCGACATCGGATGAACATGTAACTTCAGACATTGATAGCTAAGAGCGGGCCGGTGACATCTGTCTTGTCGATTTCACGATCGGTCGGACAGAAAGTGCACTTTCTTGGTCAGCCGGTTGGCGATCTTGGAGCGATCACTGATGATTTTATGCTTTTGGAGGTTGACCCGTGATTTTGACGGATGTCGTCGGATATGAGTCAATTTCAAGCACTAAAAATCACATTTTCAGGAAACCACAGGGGCCAAAGTGCGCGAAACGCGAAAAAAGACGGAAAAAACGGGTCACCGGCGGAAAATCCGGTGACCCGGACCTCCATGGTCGCCGGCGACCATGGACCGGCGACCATGGGCCATGGTCGCAGGGGCCTGCGACCATGGGCCATGGTCGCAGGGGTCTGCGACCCTGGGGGATTTTTCCCCTTCGGAGCCCGTTTTGCGGTCGTTTTGAGGTCTTTTTCGTCGCCGTTTTCTTCTGTATTTTTCTTGACATTTCTTCTCATTTATTGGCTTGATTTCCCTGTAGAAAACTTGATGAGAATCCTTGCATTTTTAGAGTGCAAAGTTTCCAATTTTCCGGGAAAGCCGAAGACTTTGTCGCGTAGAGCTGCTGATTTTCCGCCAGAAGTCGAAACTTGGTCAAACGATGTCGGAATGACCTGAAATTTGAGGTGAAGCCTCCTGAGCAATAAATAAGACCAACCATAGGCTTTTGTTTGAGTTTTGAAGCCGTTTGGGGTCCCGTCGATGCTTCACTTGATTTTGCTGCGGGGAAAATGCCGAGCTTTGATGTGCGGTCAAACGATGTCCGATTGACCTGAAATTTGACGGGGAGCCTATTGGAGTCATTTTGAGACGTTCCATGGGCTCCGTTTTGGATGTCATGGTCCCGGGTTGCTCCGCCGCCAGTAGGCTTGATTTTCTCTCGGAGCATCGAAACCTGGTCAAACGTTTTCGGAATGACCTGAAATTTGACGTGCAGCCTTTTGGAAGCATGTTGAAGTCACTCATGCACTTGGTTTGATGAGCGAAGGCTTCGGCGGTTCCCGCCGCCGGGAGGCTTGATTTTGCTGCTCGAGCATTGATGGAGGGTCAAACGTTGTCGGTTTGACTTGAAATTTGGCATGGAGCCCTTTTGAGACATGCTGGAGTCATCTGTAGGCTCTGATCGAAGTTTTGACGTCTCCGATGATGTCGCCGCCGGGAGCGCCATTTTAGCTGTCGGAGAAGTGAAGTTAGGCCAAATGTTGTCGAAATGGCCCGAAACTTCATGTGTACTCTTCTCTTGGCTATCTTGAAGGATCTTGCAGTTTTTGTTTGATTCTGACAAGATTTGATTTTTTGGAGAAATTGCATTGCCTATTTATGGCAGGTTGCGACTTCATGCAGCTTTCTTGATGTTGAAGAGGCAAAGTGACATTTTTGGTGTCAACAACCTATAACTGCCTACATGTCAAACGTGCGCCTCTCACAACCATACTCAACTGCATGCTGGGAAAAGAGTCTATGATGGGCATTAGAGATGGCAATGGGTCAGGTTTCAACATTACTTTTTTTTTCCATCTCAGATCTGACTATCTGAGCAATCATTGTGTTCCATAATAAAAATTATGACAAAGTTTGCAATAATTAGTACATAAACATTCCAAATAAATTTATTAGGATGTGTGTGGGGTGCATTCCTCGAACACCGAGATTGGGCCCACTCCGCCAGTACTGAGGGGGATACGTGGCACTTCGGCACCGAACTTGTCTTGATCTCGGCTATGGCATCGTCAGACCCTTCACAGTTTGGCTGAGAGCTCGGCATTGCCAAGCAGCTCGGCAGACTTGCTTGTATTGCTCTCACACCTCCCTCAGCTCAGTCTTTCCTCAGTTCGGATGCATCTAACCTCGGGTGTGCTCACCTCGGTCTCGACCGCCTAGACGTGACGTAACGGCTGGAAGACGTGGTGGAATGGTTTATGAGGCAGCGAACGTTAAGGGAAATGGGCAACGTTACGACTATAAATGAGGGATAAGCATTGATTGAGCAGTTATCACAATTGAAGGAGCGTGATCGACTGAAACGGTTGCCCCGATTGGGGGAATCACGTCGATCGCTCTGTAAGTCCTTATCACTATATAAAAGAGGACTCAGTCTCCTCAAAGGAGGTACGCATTATTCAACCCATTACTTATAGAGCCGTTACTCTGTTATAGTAAAATCTCTACCCTACTGTCACGTTCTTACATTGACTTAGGCATTGGAGAGCCTTGCGCTGCCCACAGCCAGGGTCTTTGACTACTTGTTTCCTCTTCCTCCTTTCAGGTTCCTCTGAGGGCATCACATCCTCTTCTAGTGGGTCCAGAGTTCACCTCCTCCGGGTCCGTGAATTTTCGTGCACCTATAGGATGTTAGTATTGTTAGGATATTAGTGATATTCTTAAATTATGTTTATCCTTATGATGAGATTAGTTGTATACATGGAAAACAGTTGATGTGATTTCCTTTGCCACCCGTTTCGCTGCCACTCAACGAAACTGAACTTCATCACTAATGAACAACATTTCATCACCTAAAATTTTTACCTCCACACCCACTCCGTCTTATTCAAGTCGGCTTGAAAAACATGGCATATGAAGTGTTTTGAAACCTTTGATTCTCACCATCAATAACTAGTGCAGGATTCCTCCATCGCATATGTGATGCGGAGGGAGATTTTCCATCACTGCAAGACTCCAATCCTCATACATTGCATACATTCTTTCTCGGAACGGAAGAAGATGACGTTGGACACAGGATGGCAACTCCTGCACAAATCCGACAATCGAACCCTCGGTTAAGGGGTGCTTATTACATCTTACAAGCCATTCAAGGGGTGCTCATGCGCAGGTCGATTTGTCCTCAGTATGGTTGCATTGGGATGGATTTGGACTGTGAATTTAGGATATGAGCTGAGTTTACGCTTAGGTTCATTGAGAAATTGAACTTGGGCCTTTTGTATTGTTAAAGGATCCGACGGACTTAATTAATTAGGATACTAGGGCTTGTTTGGATAGTTCACTTGTAAAGTGAATTGAAGTGAAGCCTCAAATCAAAATAGTAATGAAAAAGGACCCATTATTTTAGACAAGGTAACCAAAAAAAGTAGGTCCTACAATATTATCATTGCCCTTGACTCAATTACATTAAAAGTTTAATAGCGTCTTAACTATATAACGTTTTAGAATTCAATGAAATGGTGAGCAAAGCTTCAATGAAATTTAAATTGGGCATGATGCCTCAATATTTTGATGTTTTGAGATGCTTAAGTGTCAAGGAGTGTTTTAGGCTTTGATGCCTGAGATATTTGGTTTGTCTGTTCTTTGATTTTGGATATGCATCTCCTTTTCTAACAAAAGAAAAAACTAAAATAAAAAATAAAGATGGCTTATACCAGATCAAGGGATGATAAGCTGGTCTTGATCCCCTATCATATCTATTACATGAGGGAACCGTGTAACACATTATGGGATCTCCAATGTAGGGCCCTCATCGAGATAATCCAAATTGTTGTAGATGATCCCATCCCCTCAGCAGCTATATCCTCAAATCTCAGTAAAATAAGAGTAGGTGCCACCATTCGATTAAGCACATGATAGAAACATGATTAACACCACATCAACAATAATGTCACATTAGCGTCCCATCATTTTTTCAATTGGATTTGTTCAATCTTAGGTGGGGCCTATTCCTATTAAAGTCAAATATCTGTGGATATATCACCAAAAGGGATAAGATAAGCTTCATCTTAAATGGTTCAAGTTATCTATATATGGGACTGTGGGCCCATGATGGAGTTCCTAGCATGTGTTACATGGTTCCAATTGGGGATGCAAACAGGTATTTGATTCTCCGATTATTCGAAGGCTCTAACTCGTAAAAAAAACAGATTTGGGATATGATTTAGGTCCCAATTCATAAACGGGTTTAGGTCTGGAATCCAAGTTTAGTTTCGATTGATAAATTGATTTGATTCTAGATCCATATAGATTTTGACGACATACAAGCTTTTTAATATTACAAATTGTATCTCAAAATCAACTTTAGTTGGACATTTTTATATTTAATTTTGAAAATAGTAGATTTTATCCATTGTTATAAGTTGAGTGACATGATTGTTTTATACAAAAAAATAAAAAGTAGAAAGAAGTCCGAACCGATTTTGAAACTGGATCCCATTTCTCTTGTCAAACTTGCTTCCGGAATTGGATTTGAGTCCAGAACCAATAAAACAGATTTCAAATTAAAATCGGTCTTGAAATCGGAAACGTCATTTAGAAATGGGTTTGGTTGATATGGTTTTGGCCCAAAATCTACCTGTTTACATTGTCAGTTGCAACTAGGGCTGTCAATCATGTCGTGTTAACGAATTTATATTGCAAGCTAACGAATTCGTGTTATAATCACCTCAACCCATATACGACCCCTTAATTAAATAGGTCAAAAAATCAAACACGAACACGACACGATTATTTACAAAGTGACTCATTATCCATCTGATTGCGGGTTACACAACACGACCCCGTGTAACCTGTTAAATAATCCTATCCATTTCCGATCATGTCAGTTAATACGCATAACCCACTACTATTAACCCGTTAATTATTTACAAAGTGACTCATTGTCCAGCTGATTATATTAAATAGTCTGAAATCTAAATAGAATGGAAGAGTTAGAAAAGGATATTTTATATATAGGTTTTAAGGCTTCACTTCAATATTTTTAAATTTACCAAAAGACCCTATGTATTTTTTAATTTATATTATTTATCATTTAACGGGTTGTATCATGGGTTGTCAGTGAGTTTTGAATTTAACATGTTAACGGATCTAATCCGTTAATGATATAAATTCATTTGGAAGACACCAAATCCATTAATATCACGTCGTGGCCCCGCTGCATTGCAGGGGAACTTTTTTTCAATTTAAAACAAAAGCACATCTCATTCTCTTCACTTCCCTCAAAACCCTAGCCGTCTCCAAAACCCCAAAGCCCCCCACCTTCTGTTTCTTCTCTCTCATCTTCAAAACCCTAACCCCCTCATTCATCCTCGCATACCAAAAGGATGCCTCCGAAGTTCGATCCGTCGCAGGTGATCGACGTCTACGTCCGCGTTACCGGTGGAGAGGTCGGCGCCGCCAGCTCTCTCGCGCCAAAAATCGGACCCCTCGGCCTCTCCCCTAAAAAGATCGGAGAAGACATCGCCAAGGAGACGGCCAAGGACTGGAAGGGCCTCCGCGTCACCGTCAAGCTCACCGTCCAGAACCGCCAGGCCAAGGTCTCCGTAGTCCCCTCCGCCGCCGCCCTCGTCATCAAGGCCCTCAAAGAGCCCGAGCGCGACCGCAAGAAGACCAAGAACATCAAACATTCGGGCAACATCTCCCTCGACGATGTCGTCGAGATTGCTCGCGTCATGCGCCCCCGATCCATGGCCAAGGATCTCACCGGCACCGTGAAGGAGATCTTAGGTACATGTGTTTCTGTTGGATGCACTGTGGATGGGAAAGATCCCAAGGACCTTCAGACGGAGATCTCCGATGGAGATGTCGAAGTTCCTACCGATTGAATTCATCATCGCAGATTCATAGGTTTCTTTCACATCTGATTTGAATTGTTTTCTATCTGCTACTTAATTGGGATTTTTTTTGAAGAGTTGTTGCAGTTTAATTGATGTGAGTGGTTTTTCATGACTCCTGAAATGCTATCATTTCGAATAGTAAATTAGATTATGCTATACTTGCTCTTTCCCTTTTTTTTTTTTTTGTATGTATTTGGAATGATGATCTTGTTATCTGTTTTCAAGATGTTTTAGGATGTTTAGATTGTCGCGAATGTTGATTCTCTGAGATGACCATGACTTTTAATTGTTATTATTGTTGGTTTTGGTGCTGTTTGTTTGCTCATAGCTTCTATAATGTCTTGGTGGAATCCTTGTGTGGTAGACAGAGCTCACTTAGATTTTCTACTGTTCTGTACAATCTAGTATGGTCCAGAATAAATGCAAAATAACAATTGAAATGAGAAAACCAAATGTTATTGTCATCTTTGCATCTCAAGTCTTATTTTCTCTATCTTGATATAGCATTCCAATGGGAAACTGTTTATTATCAAGCCACAGTTCAAAAGGATAAGGCTTTGTGTTCATCACTTATCAAGAATATGATGGATAATAGTGGAAATATTATGGCAACAGGAACCATGGTGCCTAGTTGTGACACGGCTATGGCAGGGAGATGCCATGGGGATTTTACATATAAAAAGTGTAAGTGGGGGATATGATACCACACAATCTCTTTTCTATTTTGAAGTATGTGGGCATCATAGATAGGAACAGGTGCGGTTTTGTGACCGAGTGACAGTTATGGCATGCATGATTAGACTGCTGTAAATAGTAGGTATGGTCAAGATAAAATTGTTGTGAGCTTCAGTCTGTTGTTGTTGTACAATGTTGGCACAGTCTATCAAATAATTTATCATTCAAATAGCTCTACAAACAACACATTAGTGCAGTATTATACTCTCTTTATCCTATCATGATAAACTATTCCGATATTTGAACCTGTAATCTTCATGTTCTTCTTGTTCCCAAGTGGCCTGTAATCCCAATTGGAGCATGGCATTCTACTCTCTCTCTCTCTCTCTCTCTATATATATATATATATATATATATATATATGGGAGATGCTCCTATGAGAGATGCTCTTACCTTGCTATGAGAGACAAGGAATGAGGCCTCACATCCATATCCAATGCCAACAACTTAAATGTGAGAGTCCCCACCTTATCTCTCATAGTAAGGTGAGAGATCTGTTCACATGAGCATCTCCCTATATTTATTACTTATGATTATTCTCTTTTATTTGCAACCTACTTGAGGATCAGACTTGGGATAGGTTGGAATGTAGAAACAGAACTTACGTAGCCGACTGGAGCATAGTTTGGATGAGACTTTGAGGATGCGTAGTCTCTTATTTAAAAAATTTTGCATGAATTTTATGAACGGCATTATTATTGGGTAATTACATGGGCCATTTTATGAATGAATTGCAGTTTCCCAGCTCCCAAGGAAAGTCAGTATATATTCAATTGCACCATGGCCAAAGGGATATTTAGGTGGCTCGGGTGACTGGTAGCTAGATATGCATAATAAGTAATCTGAATCTGGAACAACTCAAAGTTGTCATTATCTATCTAGTTGTGAAAGGGCTACAGTGGCGGGTCTGCCCAATTGGCCATGAACAATCTCCGCTCTCACATGAGTTTGGATATGATATGGATGGATCACATTACATCTTTTCTTGAGCCCCATCAATTTTGTATCATCAATACGATCTTTTTGTTTATTGATGTGTTCTTTTTCTAGGTTTGACACACCATTGACCAGAGGATGTCTTGAGCTTTTTTAGATTCAAATGATGATTCTTGTATACCTTGGTGGTGTCACAAGATGGCGGGCAAATGGGTATTACTGTTAAGAAGTGTATTGTACTTCAAATATGATCCACATGTTGCTTGATAACTTATGAATGATGAATTTGCTCGTTGGATGATCATCAGACATCTAAAGTCAACTGGTAGTCACTGTGACTGCAAGGTGATTTTGATATTTCTTTATTCAAATCAACTTGTAACATGCTATTTTTAAGTTGTTCTTTTCTAGTAGTTGTGAATCTTTTGTGAAATCTAATAGTTGGAGGATGTTATGAGGCGTACTATAGTTATATTCGTTCTGAGTGCTTATTATGGTTGCAATCTCACAGAGCGACCTCAACACATCCTTATGCATTATCACATGCCCAAACCCTGTATGCTCTTGCATTTTTCTTTTTTCGTGTCTAATAATCCGTGGGATGTCTAGGGTTGAGAAGTCTTTTTCTTCTATAATAGGCATTGGAAGAATGAGTGAGAACCAGAAGGATTTAGGCATTGGAAGAGAGCGTAAGAACTAGAAGGGCCTCATGGGATTGATCCACTTTAGGCCCATAGGAAGTGGCATTTTCTCCTTCCGCCAGTTATGGTTCTTAGGAACTATTCCATCTTGGGCCTATAGTAGCTATTAGAAAGAACAAGAACCAAAAGTGTCATTGAAATGGATGTATGAGAGATTTATTCTTTGAGAAATCATGTATCTGATTAAGCCAAATATAAGGAGTAAATTGTTGATTCCTGGTCTATGTAATGTATATGACGAACTGAATCATGTTTCAGTAGATCCTCGACAGTTGACACAATTAGTTTTGAAAAGTTAAATTGTCACTTCACAATATCAGGTAACACAGTTATCTTTACATAGGTTTTGTGGTTATTGCATTTCTTTTAATTTGGAATGTTGGAGAGAATTAAATAGAAAATTAAGTTGTTACTTAGATGCTACTATCTAGATACTTACCATGTCGGCCTTTTCCCCTTAGATGTTTTGGGTAAGATTGAAATCTGTTTAATTTCAAACACATGATCCCCACGTAAGTTTAAGAGAACCTGGATATCATATTAAAGGGATGGAAAATATTTTTTATCCTTGATTTTAATGCAGATCTTTTTATGTAGGTCTCTTTTTTCTCATCCTACCTCTTCTGCATAATTGCTGTCTCTTCCCATCACTATTTGGCTGGTTGGAATAAGATCAAGAGAAATTACCCTTCCAATAGCCAGGTATATGGGGAAATTATGCCTCCAATTGCCTAGGTATGTCTAGGCATGGAAGGAAGAGGTAAAACTTCTGTTATCAATTAAAAGGAAGTCAAATTTCCAATTTTCTTTGTCTTTTCTCTTCTTTCATCTCTATTTCCTCCAAGCTCTTTGAGTGGAGGATTCCAAACCTCCAAGTAGCAAACACTTGTTGCACCATTAATATGCGAGCATTCAAGTTATGCTCTTTAGTATCTTTCCAAATAAAAGGAAAAAAGAAGTTATGCTCTTTAGTTGAAGTGTATAAGTGTCTTTTGTCCATGCCCTCAATGGGCCCCCATCATATCACATCTAATATCATCTATTTGAAGGTTTCTCATCTTGAACGTCCAATTAATGGATGGTCTAACAAAGTCCAGCAGTTGTATTTTCTCAACCACTGTGATGGATGTAAGGCCACCCTCAAGGAAAACGTTTGAACGTTTGATTTGAATCAAAATCTGTTATTGATTTTTTTTTTTTTTTTTTTTTTTGTAAATTATTTTTATTGCAGTTGGATTTTAGATGCCTGATCATCTAATGTTATATTTATCTTGCATGGTTAATTTGTGTGTGGCATGATAGACATGTCTAGCAAACTTCTATTATTTGGATCTGCAGGAGTCCAGAAACATTCTCATGTTGAAATTTTTTGAAATCCATCCAATGTAAATCTAAACCATGCCCTCGCTGCTTTGTTTGAATGCCTGTTGGGCAATTTCATCAATGTGCTCTATTTGAGCTGCCCCTGCATATTCTAATGCTAGTGAATGGAGGATTTTCAGCATTAAGCAGACCGCATATGTGCTTGTGTGGTCCATTCATGGGGCCTACTTGTATGCTTTCCTTATCACTTAGGGTAGGGTGGATGGAAATGTCTCTTTATGGGTAAGGCGTAAGGGTAATGCAAAAGGTCAGTTCCATCAGGTCTCTTTATGGGTAAGGGTAATGCAAAAGGTCAGTTCCATCATATTATTCTAACCCTTTATTTAAATGATGGTAGAACAATGTCATTGGTCTGAGGTGCTGTAAAGTTGGGACCGAACTTGTCCTGGCTGTTGCTCACCTGGTTAGGATGCGGGTATGTGTGTGTAGTGTTTGACACTGGGTTCATCTCCCTTTTGGCTATTTAAACCATTGATCGAGTTCACTATTATCTTTGATTTATTTATTTTAAATGCCATCGGTCTGAGTTGCAGTAAGGTTAGGACTGAACTTGGCTCCAGCTGTAGCTCACTGCTTAATGGGTATTTGTGTGTAACATTTAACACTGGGGTCCGGGGTTTCCCTCTCATCTGGCTATTTGACCCGTTGATCAAGTGCGCTATCATCTTTGATTTATTTTATTTGATTTTGTTTTATTTTTAGTATCATCGGCTATCTTGTTATGAATCAAAATCGTCATTGAATGATCTTAGTTAACCAGCTGATGAGTGTTGGCGACACATTAACTGTCGGATCATTTGCAGGTGTGGTTATTTTTCAGGAAAATACATAGTTAAATTCGAAGTGGAACTACTCTGAACTCAAAATTCTGTTCGGGTACACCAACTCTTCTGCATTTTGCTGAGCAGGTTCATTCCTGCAACAAACTGGTTTTAATCACAGTGGTTGAAAGGCATTTCTGCTTTTTATTAGTTTGAGGATTTTACTGGAAAATACTCGGTACTTGTCCGTTGCACTTGATAGTGCCTCGGAACACTTTCACCACGGAAGAATTCCTCCCGCCACTTTTTCTTCTTTTTTTATTATTTTTTCAGAGCGACGATAATTTAGTGATGCTATCGTCACTCTTCTTGTCTCCTTCGTTTCTACCAGTTTCTGCAACTTGGTGAAGGAAGAACTCAGAGATTTTTTGATACACAGAGATTTTTATATAGTTGTCCTCATCTACGTTAGAGAAGATCTCCTCTTCTGGGTTGCTCGCTGGCTCTGAGAGGGCTTTCGCAGTGTTTCGCAAGGGCTCCAGCTCCCCATCTTCACCTGTGCTCTGTGCTTCCTCTTCGCCTTCGACATAAGGCTTTGAGAGGAGCCCTAGCCCTTTAAAATTTTTCTCTGTTACGTCGGATCCTCCAAGCCCAATACGACTTAAACCACGGGCTTTAAGTAACCTCCAGTCCAAGCGGCTGTCTTGGCCCATATTATCCAGATCGATGCTGACCCATTTCTATTTACTAACTGGGCAGCCGATTTGAAATTCGAAATGGGGCTGCTTACGTCATCGTCTTCCTCCCTCTGTTTTTGTTGAACTCTACATCTGCACCTTCTTGCCTTCTCCTTGTCCTTCGTTCTGCGCCAATTTCTTTTTTCTTCCCCCACCAGTTTTCCTACCTCCTCTACCTCCTCCTCCCTTTCCACTGAGACCATGAATTTCAAGTCATCCACCCATATTGGTACCAGCAGAGGTAGAATGGTTGAACTGTTGAGCAATACCTGCACCCTCCTCTCCTTGAGAACCTCTGTCTCTAGTTCTCACATCCACCTCCACTGTCTTGCCAGCGCAGTCACCTATTAGCCTGAACACACCTTCATGCCAGGCCTGAAGTGGGACTCCTTTAACTTTAACCCATATAGGATTCGGTGGTATACCCAGCACTTCCATCCATCTCTCGATCATAGAGAATGGAGATGATGAGCCTCATGCTGCTGCTATTTTGAGGAGGAACTCATCAACTTCACAAGAAGAAGATAGCTGCAGCCATACTACCTTTCCATCTAGCTTCAGCAGCTTGATATGTAACTGGCCACGGCATTCTTCGATCCAGGATTCTATCTGTTCAATACTGACTGTTTTTTCTTTCAAAAGTCCCACCAGGCTGTTGACGGGAGATTTCTTCTGCTGCTTGACTACCCACTATGCTACCCTCACACCTTTACCAATGTCTTCTTCCACTATCCATCCAGCAACTCCTGCACCTGGTTTACTACCTGATGCAGCCCGACAGAAGACTAGGGCCCGCAGGCCCCCTTGATGGACCATCTAATGGGGTCCACATGATTTCTGACTTAATTAGAGATCCCTATCCTTATCTAGATTAGTAAGAATTGCTTTCTCTACATATTGCGATGAAGGGGGATTGGAAAGAATACGAGGTATTAGAAAGAAGTCCGAACCGATTTTGAAACTGGATCCCATTTCTCGTCAAACTTGCTTCCGGAATTGGATTCGAGTCTAGAACCAATAAAACTGATTTCAAATTAAAATCGGTTTTGAAATCGGAACCATCATTTAGAAATTGGTTTGGTTGATATGGTTATGGCCCAAAATCGATCTGTTTGCATTGCCAGTTTCAACTAGGGATATCAATCATGTCGTGTTAATGAATTTGTATTGCGAGTTAACCAAAATTTGTGTTAGAATCACCTCAACTCATACACGACCCCTTAAATAAATAAGTCAAAAAATCAAACACGAACACAACATGATTATTTAACGGGTTACACAACACGACCCGTGTAACCTGTTAAATAATTGTATCCATTTCCGATCATGTCAGTTAACACGCATAACCCACTAGTAGCAACTTGTTAATTATTTACAAAGTGACTCATTGTCCATCTGATTATATTAAATAGTCTGAAATCTAAATAGAGTGAAAGAGTTAGAAAAGGATATTTTATATGTAGGTTTTAGGATTTCACTTCAATATTTTCAAATTTACCAAGACTCCATGCATTTTTTAATTTATATTATTTATTATTGGACGGATTATACTGGTAGTTAGTGAGTTACCAATTCAATGTATTAACGGATTTGACCCGTTAATGATATAAATTCAATCAGAAGCCACCAGTACATCCATTAATATCACGTGGGTTCATATCATGTTAACGAGCCCCGTGCATTTTGACAACCCGAGCTCCAATATGAGAATGGGCATGACAGCATAACAAAGAGCCTGCTCAAAAGTTCTCCACGTGGCCCCGCTGCATTGCAGGGGAACTTTTTTTCAATTTAAAACAAAAGCACATCTCATTCTCTTCATTTCCCTCAAAACTCTAGCCGTCTCCAAAACCCCAAAACCCCCCACCTTCTGTTTCTTCTCTCTCATCTTCAAAACCCTAACACATTCATCCTCGCATCCCAAAAGGATGCCTCCGAAGTTCGATTTGTCGCAGGTGATCGACGTCTACGTCCGCGTTACCGGCGGAGAGGTCGGCGCCGCCAGCTCTCTCTCGCCAAAAATCGGACCCCTTGGCCTCTCCCCTAAAAAGATCGGAGAAGACATCGCCAAGGAGACGGCCAAGGACTGGAAGGGCCTCCGCGTCACCGTCAAGCTCACCGTCCAGAACCGCCAGGCCAAGGTCTCCGTAGTCCCCTCCGCCGCCGCCCTCGTCATCAAGGCCCTCAAAGAGCCCGAGCGCGACCGCAAGAAGACCAAGAACATCAAGCATTCGGGCAACATCTCCCTCGACGATGTCGTCGAGATTGCTCGCGTCATGCGCCCCCGATCCATGGCCAAGGATCTCACCGGTACCGTGAAGGAGATCTTAGGTACATGTGTTTCTGTTGGATGCACTGTGGATGGGAAAGATCCCAAGGACCTTCAGACGGAGATCTCCGATGGAGATGTCGAAGTTCCTACCGATTGAATTCATCATCGCAGATTCATAGGTTTCTTTCACATCTGATTTGAATTGTTTTCCATCTGCTACTTAATTGGGATTTTTTTTTGAAGAGTTGTTGCAGTTTAATTGATGTGAGTGGTTTTTCATGACTCCTGAAATGCTATCATTTCGAATAGTAAATTAGATTATGCTATACTTGCTCTTTCCCTTTTTTTTTTTTTTGTATGTATTTGGAATGATGATCTTGTTATCTGTTTTCAAGATGTTTTAGGATGTTTAGATTGTCGCGAATGTTGATTCTCTGAGATGACCATGACTTTTAATTGTTATTATTGTTGGTTTTGGTGCTGTTTGTTTGCTCATAGCTTCTATAATGTGTTGGTGGAATCCTTGTGTGGTAGACAGAGCTCACTTAGATTTTCTACTGTTCTGTACATTTTAGTACAGTCCAGAATAAATGCAAAGTGACAATTGAAATGAGAAACCCAAATGTTATTGCCATCTTTGCATCTCAAGTCTTATTTACTCTATCATGATATAGCATTCCAATGGGAAACTGTTTATTATCAAGCCACAGTTCAAAAGGATAAGGCTTTGTGTTCATCACTTATCAAGAATATGATGGATAATAGTGGAAATATTATGGCAACAGGAACCATGGTGCCTAGTTGTGACACGGCTATGGCAGGGAGATGCCATGGGGATTTTACATATAAAAAGTGTAAGTGGGGGATATGATACCACACAATCTCTTTTCTATTTTGAAGTATGTGGGTATCATAGATAGGAACAGGTTCGGTAGTGTGACCGAGTGACAGTTATGAAATGCATGATTAGACTGCTGTAAATAGTAGGTATGGTCGAGATGAAATTGTTGTGAGTTTCAGTCTGTTGTTGTTGTACAATGTTGGCACAGTCTATCAAATAATTTATCATGCAAATAGCTCTACAAACAACACATTAGTGCAGTATTATACTCTCTTTCTCCTATCATGATAAACTATTCCGATATTTAAACCTGTAATCTTCATGTTCTTCTTGTACCCAAGTGGCCTGTAATCCCAATTGGAGCATGACATTCTGCTCTCTCTCTCTCTCTCTATATATATATATATATATATATATATATATGGGAAATATTCATATGCATCTATCCCTCACTATTTTTGGTGAGGGACACTGTACCCCTCTTGTACTTGAAACACCTCCAAAAAGGGTGTCCCTCACCAAAAAAGATGCATTTGAAGATCCCCCTATATATATATATATATATATATATATGGGAGATGCTCTCACCTTGCTATGAGAGCAAGGAGTGGGGCCTCACATCCATATCTAATGCCAACAACGTAAATGTGAGAGTCCCTACCTTATCTCTCATAGTAAGGTGAGAGATCTATTCACAGGAGCATCTCCCTATATTTATTACCTATGATTATTATCTTTTATTTGCAACCTACCTGAGGATCTGACTTTGGATAGGTTGGAATGTAGAAACAGAACTTACGTAGCAGACTGGTGCATAGTTGGGATGAGACTTTGATGATGTGTAGTCTCTTATTTTAATAAATGTTGCGTGAATTTTATGAACGGCATTATTATTGGGTAATTACAATTTTATGAATGAATTGCAGTTTCCCAGCTCCCAAGGAAAGTAGGTTTATATTCAATTGCACCATGGCCAAAGGGATATTTTGGTGGCTCGGGTGACAGGTAGCTAGATATGCATAATAAGTAATCTGAATCTGGAACAACTCAAAGTTGTCATTTTCTATCTTGTTGTGAAAGGGCTACAGTGGCGGGTGTGCCCAATTGGCCATGAACAATCTCTGCTCTCCTCACATGAGTTTGGATATGATATGGATGGATCACATTACATCTCTTCTTGAGCCCCATCAATTTTGTATCATCAATACGATCTTTTTGTTTATTGATGTGTTCTTTTTGTAGCTTTGACACACCATTGACTAGAGGATGTCTTGAGCTTTCTAGATTCAAATGATGATTCTTGTATACCTTGGTGGTGTCACAAGATGGCGGGTAAATGGGTATTACTGTTAAGAAGTGTATTGTACTTCAAATATGATCCACATGTTGCTTGTTAACTCATGCCTGATAAATTTGCTCGTTGGACGATCATCAGACATCTAAAGTCAACTGGTAGTCACTGTGACTGCAAGGTGATTTTGATATTTCTTTATTCAAATCAACTTGTAACATGCTATTCTTAAGGTGTTCTTTTGTAGTAGTTGTGAATCTTTTGTGAAATCTAATAGTTGGAAAATGTTATGAGGCATACTATAGTTATATTCGTTCTGTGTGCTTATTATGGTTGCAATCTCACAGAGTGATCTCAATACATCCTTGAGCATTATCATGCCCAAACCCTGTATGCTCTTGCATTTTTCTTTTTTCGTGTCTAATAATCCATGGGATGTCTAGGGTTGAGTAGTCTTTTTCTTCTATAATAGGCATTGGAAGAATGAGTGAGAACCAGAAGGATTTAGGCATTGGAAGAGAGCATAAGAACTAGAAGGTACTCATGGGATTGATCCACTTTAGGATAGAAGGTCCTCATGGGATTGATCCACTTTAGGCCATCGGAAGTGGCATTTTCTCCTTCCGCCAGTTATTGTTCTTAGGAACTATTCCATCTTAGGCCTATAGTAGCTATTAGAAAGAACAAAAACCAAAAGTGTCATTGAAATGGATGTATGAGAGATTTATTCTTAGAGAAATCATGTATCTGATTAAGCCAAATATAAGGAGTAAATTGTTGATTCCAGGTCTATGTAATGTATATGACGAACTGAATCATGTTTCAGTTGATCCTCAACAGTTGACACAATTAGTTTTGAAAAGTTAAATTGTCACTTCACAATATCAGGTAACACAGTTATCTTTACATAGGTTTTGTGGTTATTGCATTTCTTTTAATTTGGAATGTTGGAGAGAATTAAATAGAAAATTAAGTTGTTACTTAGATGCTACTATCTAGATACTTACCATGTCGGCCTTTTCCCCTTAGATGTTTTGGGTAAGATTGAAATCAGTTTAATTTCAAACACATGATCTCCACGTAAGTTTAAGAGAACCTGGATATCATATTAAAGGGATGGAAAATATTTTTTATTCTTGATTTTGATGCAGATCTTTTTATGTAGGTCTCTTTTTTCTCATCCTACCTCTTCTGCATAATTGCTCTCTCTTCCCATCACTATTTGGCCGGTTGGAATAAGTTCACGAGAAATTACCCTTCCAATAGCCAGGTATATGGGGAAATTATGCCTCCAATTGCCTAGGTATGTCTAGGCATGGAAGGAAGAGGTTAAACTTCTGTTATCAATTAAAAGGAAGTCAAATTTCCAATTTTCTTTGTCTTTTCTTTTCTTTCATCTCTATTTCCTCCAAGCCCTTTGAGTGGAGGTTTTCAAAGCTCCAAGTAGCAAACACTTGTTGCACCATTAATATGCGAGCATTCAAGTTATGCTCTTTAGTATCTTTCCAAATAAAAGGAAAAAAGAAGTTATGCTCTTTAGTTGAAGTGTATAAGTGTCTTTTGTCCATGCCCTCAATTGGCCCCCATCGTATCACATCTAATGTCATCTATTTGAAGGTTTCTCATCTTGAACGTCCAATTAATGGATGGTCTAACAAAGTCCAGCAGTTGTATTTTCTCAACCACTGTGATGGATGTAAGGCCACCCTCAAGGAAAACGTTTGAATGTTTGATTTGAATCAAAATCTGTTAATGATTTTTTTGTAAATTATTTTTATTGCAGTTGGATTTTAGATGCCTGATTTAATGATCATCTAATGTTATATTTATCTTGCATGGTTAAGTTGTGTGTGGCATGATATACATGTATAGCAAACTTCTATTATTTGGATCTACTGGAGTCCAGAAACATTCTCATGTTGAAATTTTATGAAATCCATCCAATGTAAATCTAAACCATGACCACGCTGCTTTGTTTGTATGCCTGTTGGGCAAATTCATTAATGTGCTTTATTTGAGCTGCCCCTGGATATTCTAATGCTAGTGAATGGAGGATTTTCATCATTAAGCAGACCGCATATGTGCTTGTGTGGTCCATTCATGGGGCCTACTTGTATGCTTTCCTTGTCACTTAGGGTAGGGTGGATGGAAAGGTCTCTTTATGGGTAAGGGTAATGCAAAAGGTCACTTCCATCATATTATCATAACCCTTCATTTAAATGACGGTAGAACAATGTCATTGGTCTAAGGTGCTGTAAAGTTGGGACTGAACTTGTCGTGGCTGTAGCTCACCTGGTTAGGATGTGGGTATGTGTGTGTAGCGTTTAACACTGGGTTCATCTCCCTTTTGGCTATTTAAACCATTGATCGAGTTCACTATTATCTTTGATTTATTTATTTTAAATATCATCGGTCTGAGTTGCAGTAAGGTTAGGACTGAACTTGGCTCCAGCTGTAGCTCACTGCTCAATGGGTATTTGTGTGTAACGTTTAACTCTGGGTTCCAGGGTTACCCTCTCATCTGGCTATTTGATCTGTTGATCAAGCGCGCTATCATCTTTGATTTATTTTCTTTTATTTTTAGTATCATCGGCGATCTTGTTATGAATCAAAATCGTCATTGAATGATCTTAGTTAACCAGCTCATGAGTGTTGGCAGCACATTACCTGTCGGATCATTTGAAGGTGGTTATTTTTCAGGAAATACATAGTTAAATTCGAAGTGGAACCATTCTGAACTCAAAATTCTGTTCGGGTACACCAACTCTTCTGCATTTTGCTGAGCAGGTTCATTCCTGCAACAAACTAGTTTTAATCAGAGTGGTTGAAAGGCAGTTTCTGCTTTTATTAGTTTTTAATATGTGGGTTGATTTAAAGCCCGATTCCTTGATAACAAGGTTATCCATAGGGTGGTGGTGGTCCTGGGGCGAAAATCTGAATCATGCTCTATGTCAAAGGTCAATCTCTTCGTAAGGGCCGATACTAATTAATTTCTGAGAGACTAATTAACCAGCGTGATAACCAACTGCGCCACCTAGACAATAAGACATCTTGTGATTTTTATTAAATTTTCCTAAAAATGATACATAAGCCTATTATACAAATCAAATGGTCAGCAATGCTGATGGCCAAATAGAGCCATGCTATGCACATTGCGAGCTCTTGATAAATGTGTGTTACGTAAGAGACGTCCAATTGAAAAGAAAGTGCGTGCTAGGGCGGGCTTCATGTGATGAAAGATAGATCCATTTGATGTATGGTGTCCTACAGCCTGCCTAGTGATACATCCATCAAATATGGTTCCCAGTATCCTTCATAAATAGTGCTCCAATCCAAAAGCTAGTTTCGACTTTCAATTCATATAGGGTGTTGGCCCAGCTCCCATTATTAGAGAGCGCCGTGAACCAAAATGGAGCTCCACTCCATTAGTGAGAGTGTCGTGAGCTAAACCTTTGTTTCACTTCATCTACCGTGCAACTACATGGCACTAGCAGTTGCCTCTATATTTGTAGTGCTCCTCTTGAGGTTGCGGGTTCATATCATCTTGGCAAGATTTGCTCACTTGAGGATGAGGGCTGAACTTGAAAATGGTTCGATATTCTTGTATTAACGGTCAATGTCGAAAACTTGGAGTTTCTGATTTTAGTACTTCATGAATTTCTCCCAAATAAATCTAAAATCATTAGACGTGTGCTCATTTACTCATGTCAAGACGGTGATTTTTACAAACGTAATATTGTGTTTCAAATGTGTAACATTTGCATATGTAGCCTTTACACATGTAACTGTCACTTTGCTATCACGTGTAAAAGCCAAGCGACCCATAGTGTAGATTGTTTGTGTTTCTTTTTATTTGTTTGGAAAAAAAAAAAAAAAACAGAAAAAAGGTTAGGGTTTACCTGCATTGACTCCTGACCCACGCATGCCTAACCACTTATGATTGTCTAAGTAGAGTAATATCTGATCAGTATCCTCAGTTTGTGAATTGATACTCATCCAACCTAACTTTTTTTGTCTGGTTAAACATCCAACTTAACTTTGAGTGCCCAAAAAAGTATACATTCTAAATCAGTATTGCACATACACGAAAGTCCACATTGATTCGGCCAAATTGGCAATTACTACAAACTTCTGCCTCATTGATTCCTAATAACGACACCAGTACCAATATTTAAATTGTAGAATATGGACATGCATCTTAAAAATAAGTGATTTACTTAAAAAGTATTATCTTTTCATTTTTCTATAATATTTGAGTCTCATAACAAATGATACATAAATAGGATAAAAGAAGAATTCTTTGGAATGATTCGTAGCTTTTAGAGTTCAAGATTAGGCTACTGAAATCCTATTAAATGGCTATTAACACTTGGTAAATTTACAAATAGTTACTAACATAGGCCTTTTCATGAATAAAAATATATACATACAGACATCGCATATGGACAAGGAACGGCCGGGTTTGGGAGTACAGACCATTCCCCACATATATATATATATATATATATATATATATATATATATATGTATGGAGAATATTCATGTGCATCCATCCTTCATCATGTGGTGATGGACACTTCCCTTTTTGGGAAGTTTTAAGTACAATCTTTTGTACCATAATGGTGAGGGATAGATGCACTTGAATATTCTCATTTATATATATAATAAGGGAGAGCAGTATTTGAATCACTGGACATTTTGGACCCTTGGATTTATGTACATATTTTTGTATATAAATCCTAGGGCTGAGAAGGGATTCAAGAGCTTTTGGTAATTTTGTAATTATTTGAAAACAAAGGGGCAGTAACTTTTTACTAAGGACAAGAGGATACGGGAGTGCCATTGATTTTCTGTGAAATTACGAAACCTGTCATTATCTTTTCCCAGAGGATATGGGAGTGTCCTTGGTTTTTTGTGAAATTACGAAACGTGCCATTATCTTTTCAAAACTTCCTTGCAAGTAAAGATATGATTAAATACACGGCTATGATTGCAATTGAGTGATTAAACGGTATGGAATTTGGGCCCACAACTTACCAGTTTGCCCCTTCACATATATATGCTGTTTTTCACGGATTGTGGAATTTAGGCTAACTTGGATTGTTTTGGTAGCAGATGCAAACGTGGCTTGCATGCAATTAAACTAGACTGCTTATAGTAGTGGGCCACTTCTGGTATTCAATGGTGGTTAAACAATGGTCTAATTGGCTGGGTTGTTTTACCTAAAAAAATAAAATCCGGCTGGGCTTGATTTGAAGCTGATTGATCCAATGGGCCACATAGAAAATTTGAGTTAAATTTGTTAAATTATGGGCGGTGTTAGTTGTTAGGTGGTCAAAAGAAGAGTAATTAGATTTAGTTGTGCTCAGAGCGTGGTGCGCTGTGCCTTCAGGCACGGGCAATGACTAGTATATATATGTAGGGAAGTGCTCTTGTGAGAGACACTCTCCCCTTACCATGATAGATAAAGGTAGGGGCCTTCACATTTAAGTTGTTGACATTAAATATGGATGTAGGGGCCCCCACCTTATCTCTCATAGTAAGGTAAGAGTGTCTCTCACAAGAGCACCTCCCATGTATATAAATATATATATACATATAAATGCATATGGGATGAACAATAATCAATTCGCATAAGCTACTAACAACTAATGTTTTAGTTGAGTTTCCTTTTATAAGCTCCAAAGTTCTTGTGCGGTTTTCAATGCAGGGTTCAAGAGATAGTCATGAAAAGGTCATTAAAATCTCATTTTTCATGGGACTTTTCTTGACTAATTATAATCGCATACTGTATCCTAGTGGGTAACATGGCTCATACAATGTTGATTTTTAACTTAATGTCTAATTATCTTCAAAGGTCAACCTGACTTGAATTTGCGCGAGTCTTTAACCCATTGCCCCCCCTCCTTTGGACTCATGGTTTTCTAGAACACAAATTAAACACTCTACCAGACTATGCTAATTCCTTTTATACTATTGGTTGATGTATAGCGATCATGTCATGATCTTTTTGAGTTGGGTCTGTTTTAAATGGTAATTCCATAATAGTCAAGTTCTGATTCTACAAATAAGACTGGTGTTGGGTCCAGGTCAAGTCCAGGTCCAGGCACACTGGACGCCAATATTCCAGTCCGAGTCCAGGTTCATATTGCACGTGACTAGAATTCAACTTCCACATACCCTCACATAAAAAATGACACCCCTAAATAAAAAATAGCAATATATAGGTCAAGACAGGTTGATTGATTGCAGGTAACATGTTTAGGCTTAAATCGAACCTGAAAGTTAGAAGAGCCAATTGAAACTAATTGTTACCTAGTAAGGGTTTGGCTTGAGATATGGTGCGTCCTAATGCAATAACATGGTTATATATATGAACTAGATCCAAAAATGACCAACCCAATCCTTCCTTAAAAATGAAAGATGGGTCAATTTGAACCTTGAATTATCGAACCATTCAGGTTTTAGTTAATGGTGAGTCGGGCATATAACAATTAATTGCCAGCCATATCTTTAATTTATAGGAAGTATTTACGCTAACAAGAGGTAATCAATTAATTAATTGATAATATTATAACAATTGCAAATCATGTGAGAAAGAGGTGTTTGGATTCATGGGGTGGCCGCCGGGGTCGCAAGGAGCTTGATGATGAAAAATAGTCGGTTTTTGGCCGCAAATTACACGAAATAAACGTCTCTCTTTCTCTCTCCATTCTCCACACAAACCCTATATAAGTGTATATGACCCCCTAACTCTCCTCCATCTCTTCCAAGTTTCTCAATGTCACCCAAAACAAAACCATCTCTTGTAACAAACAAATAGAAACGAAGCCTCATTTCTCCTTCCCTTTCTCCTTTTACGTTTTCAGAAGAAGACAGCACAAGGAAAGGAAGAAATATTGTTGAGACATGGGGAGAGACGACATAGAAGCATCTCATGTTAATCACCATGCAGAGTTCGGGTCTGCTAGGGACTACGTCGAACCTCCTCCGACGCCTTTCATCGACTCCTCCGAGCTCTACAAGTGGTCCTTCTACAGGGCCATTATTGCTGAGTTCGTTGCCACCCTCCTCTTCCTCTACATCACCGTAGCCACCATCGTCGGCTACAAGAGCTCCATCGACCCCATCAAGAATGCTGGAAGCGACACCGACTGCAATGGCGTAGGTGTGCTTGGCATTGCCTGGGCCTTCGGCGGCATGATCTTCATACTCGTCTACTGCACCGCTGGAATCTCAGGTTAAATACCAATACACTCAATAAAAGATCATGTGATTTGGGGTCTATTTGTTTGCATAAAATACTTAAGAATTGTATGCATATGAGTTCACGGTGAAGTGAGCTTTTCACCAAAAGATTATTAAAGAGGTGAAAGGTAAATGATGTAAGTTGAGATGTAGGTACAACTTTTACTTTTCTAAGTATTGAATTATTTCGGTGATGCCCCGGTACTCATCTCACGTCTTCCCTAAATTCAATTTTCATGGCCCAATTAATTAATTTGCAATAAAATACATTGGAATTGAATAGATATGCCGATTAAAAATAAGGATCCAAGGTGCATTGTTAAAACCGAAAATCAAACAACATTTCCTTTTAAGTTTATTTCCCTAAAACAAGAAATTACTTGATGTTCATTTCTAGAAATTCAAGTATAATCTTCATTTTTAATCTATATATATTCAATTCGTGTGTACTCTAATGTAACCAAAAATGCCCTAAAGGAAAAGTTGTTTGATATTCATTTTTGGATATATTTACTCTTATTTGTTCATTTTTAGCCACTTATATAAATACAATCCTAGTTATTCGATCACATGCATGAAACAAATTGATAGACCTTAGTTTTTGGCGGTTCATTTCAGAGGAGGCTGAATGTTGTTGATATCTTGGGCAGGTGGGCACATAAACCCGGCGGTGACGTTTGGGCTGTTCTTGGGAAGGAAGGTGTCGCTGGTGCGGGCGGTGTTCTACATGGTGGCGCAGTGCCTGGGAGCCATCTGTGGGGTGGCTTTGGTAAAGGCATTCCAAAGGGGATACTACGTCAAATATGGCGGTGGAACCAACGAGCTATCGGACGGCTACACTTCCGGCGTGGGGTTGGGTGCTGAGATTATGGGGACCTTCGTCCTCGTCTACACCGTCTTCTCCGCCACCGATCCCAAGAGGAACGCCAGAGACTCCTACGTCCCGGTAAGCTCCTCCTGCTAAAATGTGCACCTGCACATCATAGTGAAGGATTGTTTTCGCTTTATTATAATAATAGTTATTATTTGTTTTGATCTTTATCATATATTACCATTACCACTTCTTATTCTGCGAGACTGTTAATCTATAAGGAATTGAATACATAGGAATTCAACGAGCACCAACAAAGTAATGTATTGTTTGAGAGGTACAAGGTGAAGGATATTGCGTGGAGGTGTAAAGTATGCACTAGTTTTTTAGGATTTGAATTCCTAAGGTGGTGTTTGGGTTACCTCCACTTCATCTATTTTCTATTAAAGTGGAGATTATATGCTTGTATAACTTTTAAAAGTAGAAACTTTTAGAATTCCTAGGAATTTGATTTTAAGCAAACAAACGGGCCTTAATGGAAGTTTTACAACCAGGGCGATTGATCAACGCACACCACGTATTGTAGCACACGAATTCAGAGGTGCCAGGGATCCCTTTGTGCAGTAGTAGATCATCTATCCATGATAAATGACCTCTTATTACCCAGTTATTCAAGGGATCCAATAAATAAAAGTAGCATTCTGCTAGTAAATAACCTAGTCCAGTTATCTGATAATTGAATCTATACACACCGATTCATATTGTATAAAAAATTCTATTTACAACATAGATATGCTGATTTTTTATTTTATTTTATTTTATTGGTGGTGGGGGTTAAAAGCCTAGTCTGATGGTTTAAATTCATAAATATATTGTGATAAAATTCAAAGATAACTAATGTTTACCAACGTATGCAAGATTAGGATCGCTACAGCTGATTAGAGGCTGGTGTGGAAAACCTATGAGGAATTGAATTGATCAGAGAACTCTCCCCTATGAAAACGGGTTGGGTAAAACATTGGATTTTCTGAATATATATATTATATTGCTAGTTGATTAGTTTGTCTGCATCTTGTGTGTAGGTTCTGGCCCCTCTCCCAATTGGGTTCTCTGTTTTCATGGTTCACCTGGCGACCATTCCAATCACAGGCACTGGCATCAACCCAGCAAGGAGCCTTGGAGCCGCTGTCATCTACAACCAGAAAAAGGCCTGGGATGATATGGTACTGCTATTCCTTTTCTTCTTTCCTTTCTCCAATTGACCAATTTGTCATTGACTGAGGTGGGATAAGCATAATAAGAAAGTGACAACTAGTTGGGCCCCCGCCCAAAACGCCTAAGCCCAGCCCATTTAATAAAAAAAAGGTGCCACATGCATATATCTGATATCCCAGTTGGGAACTGAAAAAAAAAAAAAAAAAACTGCCACGCTGTGATCAATCCACCTCCTATGATCCACCACCGGGTGTGCTCCGATCGTTACGACGCCGGAATCTGATTCTGTAAATGTGTGTTTGTTGCAGTGGATCTTCTGGGTTGGCCCTTTTATTGGTGCTGCCATTGCCGCGGCCTACCACCAGTATATTCTCAGGGCTGGAGCTGTCAAAGCTCTTGGATCTTTCAGAAGCACCACTCATATTTAATTTCCAGCCGGTTTCTTTACCGGAGTTTGGTTGGCGGCAACGGGGCGATGTTCTGATGAACAATGGAGTTAATGCCTGGCAAAGGTCAAGATAGAATGTATGCTGTAGGGTGTTTTTGGTCCTTATGCACACACAGCTGAGATTGACATTGAATTGTAGATAAAGTCCTTTGGGAGACCTTACATTTATTCTATTGTTTTGTTGCTGCTTTGCCCACTACATTTTCCTTGGAATGTATTGCATCGTTGTCTCTTTTCTCTCTACTTCTACTTCTAAATTCTCCATCATTGTATGGTAAATGAATCTAAACCTGGGTCATTTAGTTCTAGGGTTACAATCTCAAGCTCAACCCCTGCCCACATGCCAAAATGGTTCACTCATTCAAGCCCTGGTTACAACTGGATTCAGGCCCACCCTGCTTGTGCAAGGCAACCCTACCATTAGGCTGATAAAATGTATAGGTGTTCTCATGGCAGCCCGGCCCAGTTAGGGCCTTTGGATAAGGTTTGGGTCTGATTGTGATTGGTAAAGAGACAGAAAGCCCATTTCAGGCCCGGTCCAGCTCGATAAGTAGCGCTTGTTGTTGAGTGACTTATTTAAACCAGAACAACAAACTGATAGCCCGACCCGGACCAATTGATTAAATGGGCAGGCTCGGGCCTGACAATATTAAGGTTGGGCGGGCTTGTGCAAGGAACTAAGTGCCCCTTTCATATTTGAGCCAAATACAGGCTTTGTTTTTAAAATAGGGTCAGACGTAGATATTAGTTAGCCCGGCTCTGTCCCTGCCCTGGTCTAAATGTCATTACATATGCCATAACATTATGGTCATTTGGAAGACTACATAGACAACCTCCCATGTTTATTGATTGATTTTAACGTTCCTCCTTTGCAAACGAATCCAAAGATCCTTATTTATACTTCTACTTTTGATAACGAATGGCTGGCTATAATTAAAGGGGCATTTGGGCGGAGGTCCCTCAACGGTGATTTTTATTGCAAACGGTCCACAATACTTTATCGTACTGACAGCAGTCCTCTTGTAACTAAAAAAAGACAAAAACGCCCTTATACACGTCAGCAAAAGCAAAACTCAAACAAAATTTATTTGAGTTTTCAAAACTCAGATAAAACTCAGATAAATTTGTCAGTCTTCTGAGGCAGTCTTCTCACTGTTTAAACCATGGTTATGATCAGATGTGTAGCCTGTGGACTGTAGTCTTGGATCATCCTTTCACATATTAAAACCACTTATAGATTGACTAACTTGGGCTTTCTTGAAATTAGGACACAGAATACCTTGTGAATACAACAACTAGAACTTGGCTGTGAGAGTAGAAGAGAACAGCCAAAACCCACATTAAATGGCAATCAAGTTTCTCTATCAAGGTGGCCAAACTAACATCATGGTTGTTGATATAGCTCAGGTATAATATGAAGGTTACTAGGTTATAGTATTAAAAATCAAAATCAGTGTTATTTAATGCTTAAAACTGATAATCTTTATTTTATCACTTCCACAAAACCAGAACATGTTTGGTTTCTCCCATAGTTCTCTGCTCTTGCTCCTTCTTCTCCTTCTGTCAGCTGACTGAGAAAGAAAACGCGAATCATGAATCACAACCACTGCAATAAGAAATGAGAGATGGATGTGGGTCGTCGGATGGCACCACTTCACATAGCTATTTGCTTGAAACTCAGAAAAGTTCTTCAAAACTCAGATAAATTTGTTTGAGTTCTGCCAGAAACTCAGATAAATTTGCCAAAACTCAGATATATTTATCTGAGTTCTGCCAGAAACTCAGATAAATTTATCTGAGTTTCTGGCAAAACTTCGACAAATTTATCTGAGCTTCTGTCCAGTTTATCAGAGATTCTGTGAAATTTATCTGAGCTCGGCGACACCAAAAGTCAGAATACGGAAAATCAGATTATAATAAAAATCAAAATCCAAAACAAAAACACTTGATGACCACAATCTAATCGAGAAAAGAGAGGGGGGAAACAAGAAAAAGTGCAAAATGCTCTCTTTCAAATTAGTTGTAGAGAGAAAGAGAGATTTGGAAGATACTTCAGATGAAAGAGCAAGATAAAGTAAAACCGTGTCTATCTTTGAAGAAATGAAAGAGAGAGAATCAGAAGTCATGGTGGCAACGGAAGGTGCTCTGCAACGATACTCTGCAACTATGGAAATGAATGGAAAATGGAAAATGAGAAGAAGAAGAAAGGAGTTTTCTGGCACAGTTGAAAGGGGCAAATTAGTCATGAAAATACATGACGTGGCATATTAGGGACCTCTCATTAAAGTATCTCCAGCTGTCTGGACTATAGACATTAGAGAAAAAGTAGTTGTCTTTGATGCCTTAGAATACCGTGCTCAAGGACTTTTGGCTAATTTACCCATAATTAAACCATGTGGTACTCATCCAAATCTTTCTCAAGATTTCTCGACACCCGCATCCATATCTTACTCTCATCCATATTCTTCTAAAATCATCCATAAACTCTACATATATTTTATTGTTTACAATTATACTCCTAAATATTTCTATTATAATATATTAAGTTAGGAGATTTTTGCTTCAATTTTGACCGTCGGTTATAATTTTGACTGACGGTTATATAACTACTCATGCAACTACCAACTCATTTTTCCATCAAACCACTCGTGTTTCAGTTGTTCCATAACTATACCCTTTTTTTACCAATTTTTCTATTTCTATTTTATCCAACTTATCTTATAGAAAGAGGTAATTTTTTTTAATATGTGATTATTTATTTTGCATTGCAGGGAGACTGTGCTGAGCACGGGTCATTGGGCTAGTATAATTTAAGCCGATTCTAGCGCTTTCCATCATCATTTCGATCCTTTACCAAGCATCATTCGCTCATCGAGATCCAATCATTCTGAATGTTTATGGTTGCAGAGTTCTCTATTTTTAAGAAATATGACTTTTAAATGCCCCTTAAACACTTAATCTCTAATTTCATGACTAAAAGTCTTTAAATGTCACTAGAGTATTATGACTCTAGTACACTTTATTATTTTTTTTTAACTTTTTTGCCTTGGATCCCGTGACATCATGGGTTTCTAAAAACCTTGGGAATTGAATGTTTAAGCATTTCAAATCCCCCTATTTTTATTACTAAGGGTCCTAAAAGAAGAGGTTCCGTTGAGTTGAGATGTGTAGGGAGGGATGTTAATGCACCTCTAAGTTGCTCTTAGCCTCTTACTCAAAGGATCCGACCCAAGAAATCTAGGCATGGGCGTTGGTAATCAGGTCTGGTCTAGTTGGGTTATATATATAAAAAAAAATGAAATTTCTAACAATTGTGTTCTGTGCTTATAAATTTTGTCATGAATGTTTTGGCACCTTGACCGCCTGCCCCATTTATCATTTTAATTAATAAGAAATTATACATGATTTTTTCTTAAATCGTTTAATATTTAGGGAAAAATTGAGTATGATGCAGCTCAAACCCAATGTTGTCATCTCCAAAGATCCACCAAAAATCTTATTTTGCCAATCAATTTTGATTCACCAACTCAAACTCAAATGAAGAATTGGCATAGGTCCATGGGATAACCTTGTACGGGAGAACCCATTCACCGTGGGTGACGATTAAAAAGAACAGATGGTGCTTTGTTTCTATTTTTCTTCTGGGCCCTCTCAAATGCAGGGGGATATGGCCCCACTTCTTTTTAATTGGTAATACAAATTATCATTAGCAAAAAAGAGGAAGAGCCGTTTGGGGGTCTTACTTGATACACAGTGTTAGTGGGTGGCGTTGTGTATTTGAGGTTTTACCAATGATCAAATGTGTGCCCTCAACACGGGTGTCCTTAGGACTTGCATTTTGTCTATTGGGTTGGATCCAGCAGTGCCATATGGGTTACATATAAATGTGTAGGAGAAAGGGTTGAATTGGTTGGAGCTAGAGGATACTGTTTGGATCAATAGGATTACTGGATATTTGATCCATCCCATGTGGATGGATCGGATCTAGTAGATCCCATATGGATTCGGAACTGAATGGATACCATAGTGGATTGGATCTTGAATTTGTTTTTATAGTTCTACATCCAACAACGAGACCTAAGTTTTTGTAATTTGTATCTCGGATAAGAAAAAGGGAGAGAGAGATACTGGCTGCGCGAGTGAATTTCACCCTATATCCTTGACCAAAGGAATTATGAAAAGTTTGAATTCTAAAATTTTAACAAAGTATAAAACTTATGGCTCGTGGGTTTTTTTTTTTTTTTTTCAAAGTACATAAAAACTTAATGTTTTAAACTAGTATAAAAGTTTTCACACTATTCTCAATCAAGTCCTCTCCATTAAAAAAATTCAAAAAATGAGAAAGACAAACTCATATCATTTTTCAAAATTCTCTTTTAATAAATCATCTAAGTGAAATGACCAAGTGCAACTCCATTGACCTAATAGGACCCACTTCAACTACCATTATACATAGTCGCCTAAAAAAGGAGGGAATTCCAAAGACTAAAATTCTGGTTTCATCAAAATTAAAGTAGTGAATTTTGGGATAGAAAGAGGTCTAGAAAAAATAAAAACCTCTCATAATGGGAAGGTATTGTTTTCATTTAAAAAAATTAAAATTAGGAAGAAGACTTGATTGAAAGAATTATGAAAATGTTTGATAGTCTTTTAAAATACTCAAATATTCACGTACTTTTTTTAAAGGGAAATTTTCTAATATGGCTTTAAGTTTGTCTTATTTAAAAAAAGGACATATGTTTCGAGACTTTTAAAATTAGCCCCTAAGATTTCCAGTAAATTTTCAATTAAGGACATCCGGCCATTTAAAGGTATTTTTAGGTGACTTTTTCTCTCAATATTTTGAAAATATCCAAATTACCCTTCATTTAAAGCCATGATATGGTTTCGGCAGCCATTACATATAGTGAATCGCTGTGGGAATACTGAGTGTCATTGATCACCGTGAGGACACCGGAAAAGGAAATGGGAAGAATATAGAAGAAGTGAAGGAGAGTTTTATTACAATGAAGGGTAATTTGGATATTTTAAAAAAATAGGAAAAAGTTGCCGAAAAATAACTTTAAATAGATGGATGTCCTTAATTGAAAACTTCCTAAAAAACTTAGGAACTAATTTGATAAGTTTTGAAACTTGTGTCCTTTTTTGAAATAATGCCTAAACTTAAGGACTTTTTTGAAATTCTCCCTTTTTTAAATCAAACTAAAAGTGTTATACTTTTACGAAAACTCCCCAAATTTTATTGAGTTTTTTGAGATTTTCCAATCTTTTTTTAATGAATAAAATGGTGGATAGTAGTGGGACCTTCAAATTCACCTATCACCGTTGTAGATTAACGGGGCAACCTTCCTTCAACCAAGTTACCAGTTAACACTTACCAGTCTTTGACGACTCTCTCTCTCTCTCTCTGTCTCTCGTTTTGAAATCTCAAGTCCCAGAAACCAAATACCTTCTTCTGGGAACTTGGAAGAGGATCTCAAAAAAAATTGCTTTTCACAGATTTCCAGAGAAAAGAGAAAGAGATGCATCTATGGCCATCCTTGAGGATCAGGGAGTCTTTCAAGCTTAACTACCTCGTCAAACTCGAATGGAATATCCACCGGATGAACGCAGAGAAGCAATCCCAGGACTCCCGGAATAAACTGCTGGAAAATCAAGGAGACAGTGAAGTCATTGGAAAACCCACTTCGATCGCTCATGGAATCTCTGATTTCTGCTCGGAGTTTCTGATGATCGCCTCTTGCTGCTATTGCTGTTTCTGCTGTGGGGGTATCGCATCTTATACTTTTCTCTGTGTTCTTTTACTTTTAACTGCAATTTCTATTTTCAATGTTTGGGTTCTTTTTTTCCCCCTTTATTGGGTTTTTGTTGAATTGGGGTTTTTGGGGATGGGTTTTGTGGATTTTGCTTGGCTTGGATTGGTGTTGTTTGGATTTCTGTTTTGTTTGATCCTTTATATTGAATGGGTTTTGTTCATGCATTTAGGGTTTTATTTATTTATTTATTTTTTTTGAGCCAGGGACCTCTAATTTGAGATTGGTGGACCACCTTTGGTGCCACAACCCCACAGAAAAAATAGGATTGAATGAACAATATACTCCATGAAACGGATTTCTGAATTAGATTGATTGAGTGGTACTATAAACAGTCAATAACTTCAGGTACTGACCATGAACCTTTGTTTGCCAGTTGATTTAAATAGGTGGGAATATTTTCCAATCTTATGAGCCATGGGGTTAAAACGCTTTCAGTAAATTATGCATAGATCCATATATCCCATCTGGCGTCTGTTTGGATACTACCTAGATATGATTTGAGTCTTTTTCTTTCTAATACTAGATATGATTTGAATCTCCTGCTTTCTAATATCTGTACATCTCATATAGTCATATGTAATAACTTTTTTTTGGAGTTTAGGCTTGATTGTGTTTTCTTGAGGTTTCTTGTGTACTACCAGAAAGAAGAAGAGGATGAGAGGTACTTAATATCACATGGTTTGATGTATTCTTTTCCCTGGGCAGTCCTCTGTTCAACCAATCCCTAGTCAACTATATCATTAAAGGGTGCACTCAACTCTTACTACAAAAAATGAGATCTAAGTTCTTACTCAAGCTTAGCCTACCTGAGCTGAAGTCAGATTAACATTATAATTATAAGTGCCAGTGGGTCATCAAATGAACAGTTTCGATCACCACCGGTGAGCCCCATGTATGATGTGGGCTCAATTGGGTACCACTATAAGCAGTAGATTACAGTCACTAAAGGGTTTCAAACAAACCAGTACGAACTTGTTTGATCCAGTCTGTGAGTGAGATTGTTTCTTTGGACCGGGTTTGTTATGGTTTTCTAGTGCTAGAGTGAATTCTGATTGGTTTTTACTTGGTATGTTGTCTGCTCAACTGAGTTCTATTGTGTGTTCAGTTAATTTTTCTGTATGGTGCAGTTTTTCTTTCCCTTTTGTATAAGTTATTTTGGATTGAGTTTTGTTTACTTGTTTGTTCTGGACTTCTAGGTGCCTTCTATGTTGTTATGCAGTGAGTTCTAGGATTGGATGTTATTATGTGATATTTGGGTCTATGTACTTTATATGGTCTGGTTGGTTGTGTTCATTGTTGTTTGCTGGATATGCGTCTTTTCCCATCTGTAGGATTATTTTGAGTTGACTTTTACTTACTTTGTTCCCTTGTATTTGGAGATTATTTTCTATTTAACCTTATCATTCTGTATTCCATTAGAGGGGGGAAAATATCTCTGTGTATGGATTTATTTTGGTTTAGAGAAATGTTAAAATTTAAGCAATTCTCCACCAATGGGCTATATCACTTCTGCCTGAGTTGCTTACAATGGATGAGAGATGTTTGTTTTCTGATTTTCATTTACTGTTTTTTCTTCTTTCAGCATGTAATGACCAGGAAGAGAACTGAAACTGGAGTTTGACAAGAATATATTGCCATGGGTCCTATAAATGCCAAAAAGATCGTCAGTTGAAGACCAAGACTGTTTTAATATAGTGGGTTTAAATTATTGGATCATGTAAAGATTGGCTGTGTTTTAAACAACAAGGTATCACTGCTTTTAGTGTGATGGTGACTGATTTTAAATCTTTTCCCAAACTTGAAGATTCCTTGAATGCTAGCCTCTAGCATTGCACATATAGGTTAGAAGTACAGGCTTTTGTTGGCCCTCTTGAATCAAAATTCTTTGTTTGCAGTTGTGTACACATTCCGTTTGTTTGGTCTGCATGGGTCAATGTAGTTTGACAGTACTTGTAGAGCACTTTGGATAGTTTTCTCTCTCCACCTTTGGATTGGAAACTGCACTTCTATTTGCAGTTGAAGAACATTTATAAGCGAAAACTGGATGTTTTTAGCAATTTACCTCCACCCACCATCCGTCAAAGGATTTTTGTCATAAACAACTGATGCTAGCTGTTTGTTAATGTGCTTGCAATGGGTTGTCACTTGTCAGATGCACTTACTTAGGCTACTTCCTTCACTATATGATCAGTTGTTTGAATTCATGTTGGAGAGGTTGAATCCAAAACCATTTGATCAAGGACGGTAAAGAATGGCACACAATCAAATCACGGGACGATGGAATGAACCTGATGGGAAAATTTGTTTCATGCCATTTGACAAGTGTCTTTATTGGAAAGTCTCACATCCCACATCACTTAAAAGCTTAAGCTGATTGGTGGAAGGCCAAAACAGGTATATGAAGCCCTATCCAACTTAGGACTTGGGCAAAATGTGGGATGTGGGACTTTTCAATACTCTCCATCACGTGCAAGCCTAATAGATTTCATGGACGGGCTTGTCTCGTGGGCTAAATAAGAACGATGTTAGAAACTGACCCGTTCTGATACCATGTTATTAGAAATCATATGCCAACTCAAAAGTTTAAGTTGATAGGTGGAAGACCCAAACAGGTATATGAAGCCCTATCCAACTTAAGACTTGGGCCTTATTTATTTATTTATTTATTTTATGCGGAATGTAGGACTTCCCAACACTCTTCAAGGCCATTAGAATTGTAATCATTCTATTGAAGAACCCCAATGTATAGGGATTGTATCTGAGTATTTTTAGCATACGGATCTTTACTTTGCTGAAATAGGGAGATACTCATCATGATTGGATGAAGCAGTATCTCCTTGTTTGAACAAAACAAAGAATTTGGACTCGAGTTTTGATGGAGATTCTAACCCCCACTTTAGGCACTCAATATCCTTAACACTTATAAAGTTCCATTGAAACAAGTCAATTATGTTTTGTTTCAACGTGCATGTGAAAGTTGTCAGATATTAAGGAGAGTAATTCACCAGCTGTTTGGGGACGTGTCGTGTGCGTGGGTGCATGAGTCAAGTCTGTTATATATAAAAAAGAAGTAAATATATTAAAGGGAAGTTGAGTGAATTTGATTGAATATGATCTTAAAAAAATAATAAAAAGAAAGAAAGTGAAAATTAACAGGAGGGCCTTTACAGTTATCGAGGAACTATGAGGGCCTTTTTGGTGCACCGGACATCATAAATTAGTTTTTTTTTTTTTTTTGGTAATTTTCTCAGTATAATATTTGTCTAACTTTATTTATAAAAATCTATATATTTTTAGCATTTTAAATTTTTCATTTGATCTGAAGGGTTTTCTATTAAAAGCTTAGAATTTTGATAAAATACCACTGATACTCAGTTTCTCACGGTCTAACAAATGTTATTTGTGATAATAATTGCCCCAAATCCCACCGATTCTGCTGTGTTGATGAGATAAAAGGCTAATAAGATGACAATGTTCTGTGGAAAGAAAAAAGAGATGATTAAGATGACTGCCAAAAATCTCGTTACTGAAATTTTATCATATCATCACAAAATGTACGAGCTAAGCAATAAAGATTCTGGCTGAATAATTGCAAAAAATTAAGATAAATCACTATAAAAGTTTTTCAATTATATTTCTGGCAAAACATGGAGAGCAAGCATTAGCAAAGCGATATTATTTGATATATTTCTCTCTTTTAACTGTCCCCTCAAGCATATGACTACTGTCTACTCGACTGCCAAGCAAAGCGATAGTCGTCTGAGTCCGGTTCCAGTAGAAGTGATTTACTAATAGCCATTGGCGAAGCTGAACAACAGGAACACACTTGTGTCTTGTGAGGTCCGTCCATATCATATCGTTTAAGACAAATATCGCAATTCAGGAACTCTTTATACCACCATGCAATTGAATGGAGTCTACGGGCCAGGACCCTGTCCATTCAGATTTCAGATCGGTACACATTGCTCAGTCTAGAGTGGGTCCCATAGGCTTGTTTGGTTGATGGCATTTTTTGCTGGGATTTCTGGTAAAATTGAGCGGCTATTGAGAATTCTAAAATTTATATAAAAATGTCTAGAATTCTCAGAATTCTATGTCCTATAGGAGCCCACTTGAGATACTTTGGGGGAAAGCATTTAGAATTTTGGGAATGCTCTTATCTCCAAATGCTGCAGTCAAACAGACAAAATCTAATAATCGGAAACATAGGGGATCCACCGTGTGTTGTGTTGGGACTGGGCCTCCAACCGTGGCACTCTGCTCATCATTCAATTAGTGAGTCCGATCCCCTGTTTCTGCAGGGGATCCGGATTCTTCAATTAATCCACATTAATAATTTATAGTGGAACCACCTCTAATTGACAGTCATACATAGGGGGTCTGGTCCATACATAGTGTCTTTCGTCCGCCACAATAAAAACCAAGGAGATTTGGTGGTTGGGTCCATCGATGCTTGCTCTTCTCTAGAAAATATCTCTGTCAAAAACAGAGACCTATAATAACCTATTCTATTCGAGAGGAAAGAAACCAAAAGGACGGGCTTACTTACCCATTTCTCTTTCTTGCATAAGATATATCCAAAAACCCCATCCAATCACAAAACATGGACATCCTATTACTCCAACCAACAATCCAACTAACCCATTACTCATATTAATTATCAGCTACTTACTCTATATCGCCCATACCTTCTCCTCCCCTCTTCTTCTTCTTCCACCGTACCTTCTTTCTTTCCCATCATAATCACAATAACCATAACAACTATAGAACTAGAACTCTAGGGTTTTACCAGGTAGAGAGAGAGAGAGAGAGAGAGAGAGAGAGAGAGATGGTTCACCCAGTAGCCGAGGCTAACGAGCAAAGCCCATTTGGCTCGCTCTCCCCGGAAGAATTCTACGCAAAGCACTCGGTGAGTCACTCGGCATCGTCATTCTACGATGCCCGGGGACTCAACATCTTCACCCAGTCGTGGACCCCACTCCCCCCTCAACCCATCATCGGCATCGTCGCCCTCGTCCACGGCTTCACCGGCGAGTCCAGCTGGTTCGTCCAGCTCACCGGCGTCCACTTCGCCAAGTCTGGCTTCGCCGTCTGCGCCCTCGACCACCAGGGCCACGGCTTCTCCGACAGCCTCGACGGCCTCCCCACCCACATACCCGACATCCGCCCCGTCGTCGACGACTGCATCGCCTACTTCGAATCCTTCCGCGCCGGCTACCCGCCTTCCCTCCCGTCCTTCCTCTACGCCGAGTCGCTCGGCGGCGCCATCGCCCTCCTCATCCACCTCCACGGTGGCGGCGGAGGCCGCCGTCCCTGGAATGGGGTTGTTCTCAACGGGGCAATGTGCGGCATAAGCGCCAAATTCAAGCCGCCATGGCCGCTGGAGCACCTCCTCTCTTTCGTTGCCGCCATCGTGCCGACTTGGCGGGTGATCCCGACCAAGTCAATCCCGGACGCCTCGTTCAAGGTGGAGTGGAAGAGGAAGCTGGCGCTGGCGAGCCCGAGGAGAATTGTGGCTAGGCCGAGGGCGGCCACTGCAATGGAGCTGATGCGGGTGTGCAGGGAGGTGCAGGGGAGGTTTGAGGAGGTGGATCTGCCGATGCTGATCGTGCACGGAGGGGATGACGTAGTTTGCGATCCGGCCTGCGTGGAGGAGCTGTACGGGCGCGCCTCCAGCAAGGACAAGACCCTGAAGATCTATCCGGGGATGTGGCACCAGATGGTGGGGGAGCCGGAGGAGAATGTGGAGCAGGTGTTCAATGATATCCTTCATTGGCTGCGATCGCGGGCGGAGCAGGCTGCAGCTGCTGCCCCCAACAACTTGGAGCCACCAAATGCCAATGGGACACCAACCCAGCAAAAAGCAGCAGCTTGACTGTGACTGTTGACTGGATAGTATAAGATGCATTTGTTTTGCTGGGGTTTTAGATGCATATGGGCTTCTTCTTCTTCTTCTTCTGGTTTTCGATGGGATTTCCATTTCGGTCTCTGTTTGATTGAGATCAGAAGAACGTCTTTTCTTCTAATAATACCTATGCTTGCTAATAGATAGAAAGTTTGGCACTCTAAATTTAGTTATTGAAATTGCAAAATGAATTTAAATTGTTGCCTTCTTGCCGTTTGTTTATATGCATATGTGACACACAGTACCTGCAATGCTCCATTCATTTCCACAGAACAGAATAGTAGTGAACTTTTCCAGTCGGCCAATAACTAATATGTTGTAATAGCATTGTCAAGGTCAATTGGCAATGGAAGCACAGAAGAGGGGGGGAGAGGGGGGGGGGGGGGGGGGGGGGGTGATGTTGGGGGAATACACATGCAATCTCAAAAAGTAGGAATACCACAGGAATTTTGTTATTAGAATATCATGTTAAGATTATCAAAGATCATTGGGTCTTCAGAAATTGACAACATCACTCTCAGTAATTCATCATTTGTTTGCAGTCTGAGGAAAATAAAAGTAAAGCACATAAAAGCTCATTCAGATGAAGAAAAGCCATTTGGAAGAAGGAAAAAAAATAAAAATAAAGAGATCAAAGATGTTAGAAACATTCTTTTTCTCTTGCCTTAAGGTTTTTTGGCACATAATCTAACCCATAATAATGACAATAAGAAAAATGCAAGTAGAAATGGTGTCTCTCTAGATGAAGGAAGAAACAAATATCACAACAATGATGCTTTCAGATATTCATCAATTCTGATACAGTTGAGCTCATGATCATGACATATAGAGGAAGAGGAGGAAACAGTCTATAGTAATGCTCTTCAAATCATTTATAAAGTCCTCTACCAGCCACGCGAACTAAGAGCCACAATTACAGGCCCCAGTGTCCTGTCCACAGCTTTATTCCATGCATGTGCAAAATCTGAAGGAGGCTTGTTTGCATAAAGGGGCTGTATTAACTGCAAGACATTCAAAATCATATTACATTGTAACCAAAATGTCAAGCTTTGAATTTCGGTAGAAAAGATTAACAAGCTATGGAAGTAAAGGTACTTTTAGAGAGAATATTCGTGGGCATTCCATTTAAGGTATTATTGCAGGTAGACCTTCTATAATGAAAACCAAGCAAACTGTGCATAGCTTTGCCAACTCGGTGATTTCACTATGTCTGTGACTTGCCGAGTTGGTTTTGCTTGGAAAATTGGCAAGCAAGCTGAGCCTCATCGATGACCACTAATCTCAAGACTTGACCTGAGTCATTTGTATTATGATGTTGGCAGTGGCCAAGTCACCAGCTGAGTATTATTTGAAGCGCATTTTGTTTTTACAAATGTAAATAAAAAAAGATCGATAATTTGAAACTATGACCTCTCAAGGTGCCCAGTAAAAGATGAAACCGTTGTCATTAAGTATATGAAGTTCTAATTCCTATAACAAAAAAGGAAGTAGATTTTTGGCTGTAATTCTGTCCAACTGTGGGTTAGGACAGGATTGTTCTCCCACCTGAACAATACTACTGGTTGGTTATAATCTTCTTTATCCTTAATGACAGCTGCATACCTCCCATTGAGGAGCAAGTACCTGATTAGGAGATAGCAAGGGTCCTGTTCCAACATATCATACTATCTCATGCCTGGGTCATCCTCTACTCTGTCTGAGCTGCAGGTCATTCTCCAGGAACAGACCGTAGAGGTATAGCCACTATGTTTTCAGGATACTGAAAATGAGCTTCAGAGAAATTTTCTCCTTAAACGATCAATGGACTCACTGCCTGTGATAAATGCCAAAATTACCATGTTATATCACGCTGTTGAGTTTGGCATCTAAAGTATACAGTGGGGAACGAAAGAGTTCAGGTAACCTTAAAATAGGGCTTCAATAATATGACCCTCACAATATGGAGTGTAACTGAAGCACATGTTTCATCTTGGGGTGCATGTCTAAAGTACGCCTCATACAGTGAGAAATATGGCCTAAACGCAAGCCGCCTGTCATACTTAAGGCATGGGGAGCATGAGACATGAAGCTTTCGTGGAAAGGCACACCAAAATGCTTCTAAAAAAACTGGTAGCTACACACCCTTCATGCTAAAGAAGAGGAGAGAGATAAAGTAGTTGCCATTGGCTTCCTTTTTTTACACAAGTTGACAATGAAATTACCAAGAGTGCTTCGCTCTGAATCTAAATTTTCTTCGTCAGTTTAAGTTATGTAGGGAAGAATGGCCCAACAAAAGGGCTTTGACTCCATGGGGGTGTCGTTGCCCTGAAACTTAGGAGCAAGCCAAATGTTGAACGACTGGATCGAAGATAAGCACTTAGAATGAATTTGGCCAAGAATTTTTAGTGAGAGGCTCAATTCCAAATCCTTTGTCTCCAATAGTTGACAGTTACACTTACACCACACATAACAATCTAGAGTGCAAGTATTTTTCTCAGAGGATGTCATGTATGGCCTTGTCAATTGAGAGATGAGAGGGTATTCACTGATCCAAATGCCCTCACAAAATAATTATCTATCAGCACAATTGACTGAAAATGCTCTGTCCCTTTTTTATCTATTAAATTTTGTACTTTGGAAATTGCATAACAAGAGAAGTTTACTATAAGTTCCACCTCTTAGAAGATTCCCCAGAATTCTTCACCGCTATTGACTCAAAAAAGTTCTGACACTCCTTTGCATATTTAGTTTACAACTTCAGAAACTGCATAACAAAAGGAAATATATTCACCTGCGCACATGCACACTGCGCACTGTGCATCTGGACTGTGAGTCATGCGTACTAGCACATGAAACTCAAAGGTGAGTCCCACCTCTGGGGCAGTCCTAATGCACAGTGTGTAGTGCGCTCATGCGCAGGTGAATTTTTCCATAGCAATAGAAGTTTACTATCATTACCACATCTTAAAAGAATCCCCAAAGTTCTTTTCCATGCGTTTTCTCCATAAAGGATTTCACCAAAATGCCACCAATTTGGCATGGTGGGACCGAATTACCTCCAACACTCCTCCAAGAACCAATCCTCAATCACCTCTAAGGAGAATTACCTCTATCTGATCCACCATATGGAGCTTTTTTCCAATATCTCTACCTTCCTAGAAGAAATCCCACCGAAGCTTCTCAATTCATTAAATATAACAACATTTCAATGAAGCAAGCTCCCTCTCCAAAAGTAGCAATATTACATACCAAACTGCAACGAGAGTCGAGAGGAGACAGCTAATGGAATACAGAGATACTTGATAGGGATTCTCTCTAAAGAACAGCCAACCTTGAAGACCAACAGTTCACTAACATTCCTCGATGTTGATTCATACAAGTTGTTTTTTTTTTTTTCCATCATATTGACTTTCAAGTTTCAACCTTAAAAACATTTCAAAACACAGAAAGCTTGCATTCAATGATTTAATTTTCCCCTTCAATCACAAAAAAGGATATCATTGGCGAACAGGAGATGGGAGATGGCGATGCTTCCTCTTCTCAGGCGAACAGTAGATACTGATGTTTCCTCTTCCCATCCTATGGCCTCGACGCAACTCTTTATCTTGGGCTTTGTGCAGCATTTTACTTGATCTTTCCTCGGCGAGGAGAAAGAGAATAGAAAGCAAAGAATTATTTCGGTGAGGAAGAACCATGCAAGCACTTGTAGAAGAAACCTTTGGGATGCACTCCCATATCTATTTTGCTACCTAGCTCAAAAGCATATGCTTGTGGGAAAAAAAATTCCAATTCACAATATAATAACTTTTTTTCCCATGTCATCTTTTGAGGAGAATAGCTGTAAGGTAGGAGTTTTTCAACTTGAAGATGCACTAGATCTTTTCAAGTTAAAATTCACTAGACTCCTTCAAGTTAAAAATGCACTAGTAGGAAATCAGGGCTGCATCCAAAATTTGTCTTTCCTTTAGAAAGGCTTCTTAAAGTGGGAAGACTGTGAAGGAGCCTTTCCCTCAACTGGTTCCAATGAGGTTTATTCGCCTGAAATCTATAGTACTCCTACACCTTCCTATTTTGGAATAGGAATGATCAATGTTGAGTCTAAGCTCCTAATGAGACTCCATCTCTTGAAGTTCCTTGAAGAAATGACATCTTCAAATGTTCCTGAAAAGAATTGGAAGATGGCCTTTTGCTCAGAAGAAGTCGTCCAGAGGGGAAGCACGGGGAAGCACCGTCAATTATCCAAAATGAAGACTCCTTTCTTTGAGAAATCTATTCTTTCAATCTTTTTTCAATGCTCATGGAAATAATTTTAAGATTTCTAAGGAGAAGCTATCCTGATCCAGGTGGGAGCTCCATCTTTTATCTAAATTGATCACTGCTTTCTGTATTTCCTTTTCTTAGAGTCTCCTTTCTGGAACTTCAACTACTTAGGTTGGTAGAAGATAAAACCTTTTACTCCATTGACCCTTTGCTATCCCAAACTGTGATAGAATTTATGCAAACCTGGTACCATTCCCTTGTAAGTTTTAAAAAGCAATATTTCTTTTATTTTCCCTGGAGGACCTTACATTACCATCTTTCAACAAAATCAAAATAGCAACTTCAAAATCCCAAAAAAAAAAAAAAAAAAAAAAACCAACTTGGCATTACCCCAGCTTGAGCTCCAGTCTGAATTCGGTTAGGCAAATTCTTTTCCGATGACAATAATTAAGTTGCATATTAGTGGACATCAACTATTGTTAGAAATTTCAAATTAGAGAATGTTGGTGATTTACAAATGCTATAGTCATTGTTTTTGTTCCTAGTGTGTTGTAAATAAAATAAACCAAGCCCAAGTAAGATCTAACATGAGGAATTTCACACTTGTTCCTTTTGTTTTCAATGTATTATCACAACCACAGTCAATTATACATCCAAACACAACCTAAGCAATTAAAACAAGGAGAGAAAAAAGAGACCCAATTGGGGTTACCTCATACCCAGCTTTCTTTTGGGGTTGATTTTCGGAAATTAAGGCATAGATGCCCTTGCGTTGCTCCAAGACGATAACGCCCATAAAAATGCCTCCTAAGGCAGCGCCGAGAAGACGCTCCTGCAAAATCGAGCAGCAGCAGAGAAAATCATAACCCAAGCAAATGAAAATAAGATCGTAAGCGAAAATCAAAGCAAAGCAACCCCGATAACAAAACAAAGACTAATCTTCAATGAATCTGCACAGAATAGGGGGAAAATCTCGAAGCGCGGCCCCGGCCTACCAAAGGAATGTGTCTCTCTTTTACCTGAGCGAGAACGCTAATCATCTAGGGATTTTATGGAAGAAACTCCGCGAAACCTTTCTCTTAAATGCAGCTTTGCACCAGGCGAAGAACCTCTTTTAATCAGACAACTGGGCCTGTGGGTGGGCTTTTACAGAACCTGTAAAAAACTCATCAGTTACTATGGCCCACCTCTTGTATTTGCCCAAAATTCAAAATCACGTCCCTTCCTAGTTACTATGGCCCAGTGTATGGCCCTAATCAGGGTTCGACTGGATGGATTGGTTGAAATTGAAGATCCATAAAATTGGTTCAAAGTTAGGGGAGAAAAAAGATGAAGATTTATATTATTGTTGAGTGTTAAATAACCTCACTTTCAATGGAAAATGAAATAAGGAGAGAGGGAAAATCAAATGCTAGGAAAGTCAACATTTCATCTGAATCTCCCAACTATATCCATCACTCTTTACCTTTTACTGGTCCTTTGTTGAAATCCATTTCACTATGAATTTCTAATTCATCATTCTCTTGTTTCATATAATGTATTTTTCTTGCGAAGAAGAAACAAAAAAAAAAAAGACTGATGTTCTTTGAAGATTTTGAATTATGAGGATTTCAATTTCTTATGGGGGAGAATAGGTATGTTCCTCTCTCCCATGGATACAAACAAGTGTGGAGGACAAAATCATCTTGTTGTATAAATTAATCCTTTTATCACCATATTATCATAATTAAAGGTGTATATTTTTTGAAAGTAGGCTCGCCCGATCAAGGTTTAAGTCACAGCCTAGACTTTAAGCCTAATAGCTAAATAAGCTTCTCTTAGATAAGTTTTGGCCCAGCTAGATCCATAGAGACTAGTCCTTAAATCAAATTCCACTCTAATAAGTTTGTCTCGGGGCTAGAGCAAGGTAAGAAAACCTAATAAGTTTTTTTTTTTGGTAAAATAAGAAAACTCAACGAGTTGATTCTTGATTTAGGGCCCAGTCATCTCATTTTGACAAAGGACCGAGTCAAATATAGAAAAAACTCTAACAAATCACCTTGTTTTGATAAGTTGCATGCATTATAAAAGGTTTGAATGGTAGATTTAATTTTTAACAATTGATATTTATTTTTAAGGAATTCATTCTCAATTTTTGGATTTAGCATTATAAAAATAATTATTGAAATGTAATGTGAGACTTACATTTTAACTTTTACATCCAATGCTTAGTCTCAAAATCATGTACTATGAAAGTTTATCATGCTCCCCCTACCCTACCCAATTACAGTACTTTTCTTGCATATATAAAGGTTTTTTTTATAACCCAGTATCTCCCACCTAGTCAAATCCAGTAGCATTTTGGCCCTGAGCTCGAGGGATACTCAATTCTAAACCTTACCTTTCGTAGTTTTATTTGGTGCATGTGGACAGGAGGGTTTGCATGTGCCCCTAAAAATTTACTACCGAGTAAAACTACTAGAGGTAAGGTTTCTTACATATATATATATATAAAGTTATTAATTTAAATTGATTTTTATTAATAATATAAATACTTCGTTAAAAAAACATCATTTTCCCAATTCAAAACATTGATTCTCTCTCTAGGTCAAAAAATTTAGAACTATTATTAAGAGTGTGTAATGAGTTTTCCTTCCCGGTGTTAGGGTCTTCTTTTGCTTATGATGGTGTTTTGCCCCTTTCGGAACCAATTATTCCTTCGAGCAGGACCGGAAGTCCCTGACTCCATCCACACACAAGTTAAGTCAAGTTTTGCCTGAACAAGTAGCCCTCAGGAGAGAGAGTGCGAGTTTGAAATAACAACCTCAGGTTCGAGAGCCATGGTCCCTGGGTGGGGCTAGGTTAGCCTACCGTAGAGTGATACCTTGAGCCCGAAGACCCAGCCCAAGTGCCAACCGGCCCAACACCCCTTAAACCATGAAGATCTGAAGTAGAGGCACCCAAGTAGCCGATTGCAAAGAAGCAGCATGTACATAACTAACGTCCACATCCTCCATGCCACGTCCTCCTTCGAGGCCGGATCGCCTGAGTATTCTGTTAAAATCGCAAGGAATTCGACACGTAAAACCACAGGAAGCAGCGGTTCCGGTTCAAATGTGTTATAAGTTTCTCCTTCCTTTTGAACAATTATGGTACTTCAAATCTCAATCCCTTTTGCCAAAGAGAAACACGAATTTGAAGCCCATCTGGTATGACACTAAGCCATCAAGATCCTTTTATTTTTGTTCCAGGATCTTGTGTTGACTTGTGAGAAAAAAAAAAATACATCCAATTGGATTTATTCAATATCATCTCTGTTTTTTTTTTTTTTGGTTTTCTGATTGATTCAGTAGCAATCGAGGTTTTCATCGAGGCACCTGAAGTAAATCTTTCAAGATGCCAATGATTTCTTCTTTTTTGAATAATGTGGTCAGGTGGTGGTGATGGTAGGATTTGATTTTGTTCTCTTATGTGATTTAAAAGTGAAACAATGAAATATAAAGATAGGTGACTTGTTGCTTGCATTTTACTGAAGAAGAGATATTTTTTTTTTGAATTATGACAGTGGTTTGGTTGATGAGGCAGATGCATTTATGCAAATTACCGTCCATGGACACAAGTTGCATTGATTATGCTAACTAAATTTACATGGGTATTTTTTTTGGTGATTGTTGCATAAGTAGTATAGGTAAAGAGTGCCAGGTTTGTCAAAAGGGGTGTGCAGTGTGCTTCTTAATGATACAAGGTTGCAAATTAAGTAGGCAAAGAGCTGGAATTCTAGTGCATAGATATCCATCTTTATTCATTGGATTATTTAAGAGAATAGGTTCATTTTCCATCTCTTTCTTACCTTAGCGAAATGGATGAGTTTTTCAGTGGCCTCAATTGTAGATTAAGAGTGTCTGGGCCTGTTGCGGATTCCATTATGATGGGAATTGTGAATTCCACAATGGAGGAAGCATATGATAAAGTATGCTCTAAGAAAGGGGATTTAGAGAGGTTGAATGAGAAATCTAGGTTTTGTGAGCTGGCAATAATGCAATTGGAGTGGTGTTTGAGGTTTATACAGGAAGAGGTGGACATCTATGTTGTTGAGAGCAGCCAAGAGCGTGAAAAGCTGGTTTCTGAATTAACTGATACTAGAGACCGGATCCGAAAACGGCTTGAGGAAACTGAAATTGCAATTAAGAAAAAGGACGAAGAGCTGAAAGAGAGAATGGAAAATGAGTTGAGCCTTAGACAAGCTTTGGAATCAAAAGTAGGAGAATTGGCCTCACTGCGTGTCACTCTTGAGCTTGAAAAAACAAAGAGTGACAGAGTACGGGAATTTGTACACAGCAATCAAATTCGCGGAGAGGACAGCGACATTGGGTTTTGTGAATTGAAGAAGTATTTAGATCAACAATTTTGGAACATTAAACGAAAACTTGAGGATGGACGAGTACATTCAACTGATGAAGTGCAGAAATTGAATGGATGCTCCAATACATTGAAATTGGAAGCAGGTGCATTGGAACCTGAGTTTGAATTGGTGGGGGAAGGAAGCGGAAGCTGTAACATAGATGAAGAGAACTTTAGTCTCAAGTCAGAGGAAGTGCAAAACCATGGCTGTAAGCAGACTGGGTTTCTTGAGAATGATAACGATTCTCGTGTTGAGGTGCTTAATTGTTGTGTGCAGACAGAAGTCACAGATAGAAACCTGGAATCTGAACAGATGGGTACTGACATTGATATTCTAAAGGAAATGCTGGAGGTAGGTTTTGAAATGATGGACAACACTATTTCATTGTCCAAGGTGGGGTTATTGGAACAGCAGTGGGAGTGGAGCGTCGAGAAAGAAATGGTTGGTCTCGTGCTTAGAGGCTTCCTCAGGGATGTTGAAGAGAATTTCAAAACAAAATACTTGGAGGGACATAAAGATACTATTCAGAGCTCAGTAGGTGATAACTCTCCATCATTGATTGGTGGCATCAAGAGTTTGCGTCATGAACTTGAGCAGCTTCTGGTCATTCAAACTGAAGTTCCTTCCATTCCTCCCATCAGCCATGAGTCAGGAGTCCCTTCATCTTCTGCATCCCATGTTGACTTTGGAGGCATGGGTATATCTCAGAACCATACATCATTAAAAGAGAAGTCCATGGATACAAATTTTTCTGGTGGTGATCCAAGGAAATATCCTACTAATGCACTACGAAGATGTGGAAAGTCTGACACATCTTTGAAGTTTCAAGAGTTATGCCATCTGGAGGATCTTCCTGAAGAGGACTTAGCACCGCATTCCCATCATCATGTTGCTAAGATGATAAGAAATCACGAGTATTTCATAAAGAAGAAAACCAAAGAGATTGAAGAGATAGATTGTCTTAAAGGTGAAATTCTCAGAGAAAAAGGATTTTGCAATTTCAGGAAAGACAAGGCCTTCAACCATGTCAAGAAATTGATCCCAGATATTATTTTGAGATTGGATAGAATCATCCAAGAATGTGCCACATCTGGTGTCAATTTTGATGATTATGAGAAGGGTGAGTTTTCTCTCCAGAAAACATTGTCAGGATCCATATTGGCTGAGGAAGAAAAGGTGGCAGAGGCTCCTGAGAAACAAGGCAATGCAAAAGTGAGCCATTCAGTTGATGCAGCCTCTATAGAAGAGATAAAACAGTTGAAACATGCAAGAGAAGAATTTAATATTCAGACCATGATTGCGGAGGAGTTGCATATGATTCTCTTCAAAGGGTTTGTGGAGCAGATGTATCATGAAGTAGAAAATAAAGAAATGGAGAACTTAATAAAGGAAGATTTATATACTGTTTCCTTGAAAGAGATCGTCAGGGAGTGGAACAATGACCGAGAAAGTTACATCACTGAGAGCCTTATAAAGGATGAGATATATCAAATAGTCTTTAGTGAGGTCATTAAAGATATCAACTCTTCTGTCACATTACCAAACTGCCAAGAGTCTTGGAATCAGGACACTACGCTGGAAGACTTGCCTTTGGCCAGCTTTCTTCTAGAGACCAGTAAGAGGAATCACTTTATGCAAGAACAAGGTTCCATGCAGAATACTTCTGAAGCAGTTGATGATTTTATGATATTGAATACTGAATTAGTGGAAACTGATAAACATTTTGATCTTGGTGATTGGAAACTTGAAGAGCTAGATGACGAGAGTTTTCTGCAGGATGATGCTTTTGATTCAATAAAGAGCAAATTAGAGAACGCTTTGCAGCAGAATATAATGAGCAAGGTAGAACTGAGAGAATTGGGCTGTAGTTTAGGCATAGCAGTAGGAAGTCCAGAGGAGGCTAATCATCAGATGGCTTTAATTGAGGAAATGCCCAATGGAGAAAAGCAGTGGAATGCATTAGAATCTATTGTGACACCTCTCAAAGATTTTTCAAGAGCTATCACTGATTTTGAGCACATCATATATGAAAAACAAGGATTCCATTTAACAAGGTACACATTCTTTTTCCTTCTTATCCTCAGGGGACATCTAGTTTCATTATTTAGCTTATGTCACTAACAATAAAATTTATTTCATGTGGATATTACTGGTCAATGATTCCTTGCAATTTTACAACTATCTCCAATCCTGCGCACCATTATGTTTAAAATTATCTTTCTTTTTTCACAGAACCTTTTGATACTTATAATGTTGTTAATATTATGCTTCCAAAATAATTTAATAGAGTTTATTGAGTACAATTGATGGATATATCTGGTATGCTAGAACTCAAAAGGTTCAGACGTTTAGATTCCTTGAAATAAATTTATATAGGGCCTCTTTAGTAACTTTTGAAAGAAGCCATCTTTCTCTGAAAGATCTCCTTTTAAAATGAAGGACTCTTTAGTTTTTCATTAATTTTTGTTCGTTCAGCCTTTTGGATTTATTTTTTATTTTCCTGTATTCTAACTACCCAATGGAAAATGCCCCATAGATCTTACTCTTGTGCATTTTATTTCTTACTTTTTTTTTGTCATTAATTATGAGTGAAAAGGTTTTATTTCCTTGTCATAATTATGGCTGTGGTAGACACGTCTAGCCCACTTCTAGTGTATTTATGTGAAAAACTGAAAAGTTCTTGTGGGATATACTGATTGATATGTTTTTTCTTTCCAGATTAGACAAAGCAAAGCTTCAGTTAGATCAACTGATTCAACATGTGCCTTCAATTAAGGCCAAGGAATTGCTATATAGGAAGGCTTTTCTGAGGAGATGTTATAACCTTCAAACAGCTGAAGCTGAGGTTGTCAAATTGGTCAATTTGTTATTATTATAATATGTTGCACCATAGAAACTTCATCCTTATGCTCCCAGTCAATCATTTACCTTGTGGTGTTCTAGTATTCTCTATAGTCCATACAATTAATGTAAATTAATGTCTCATTCTTCATGAAATACCTTTCTTTTATGTTATTGTGGGGCATCTCTCATGATAAGCATAAAAAGACAGGAGAGGACATGCCACTTAAGAAAAAAAAGAGAGAAACGAAAAGAAAAGAAAAGAACTATTGTACATGTGCAACAGTTATTGATGCAACCCTGGATCCACAAAGAGATAATTGACCCCTCCATAAAATGAGGACAGTTTTTCCAACTATATAGGACTTTTTCCTGGCTTTGAATTTCTCAAATCAACTGCATGGAAAAAATATAAAATGCAAAATTTTCCTTTACTAATATTGGATGACTTCAGTGGAGAACAAACTTAAATTATCTACACCTAAATACCTTATATTTAGTTGTGAAGCCAAATTGATATATTAAGTCAGTCTATTATCAACATTTATAATTTAAATTAAATTTGCATCACATGTATTGTATACTCATCATTGCATTAACAGGTTACTGCAACTGTTTTTCTCTACTCAAATCTCAACAAACCCTAGGCAACAATATGATTCAGACAACCTTAACTTAGGACAAAGGAAGAGACTACAAAAGCAGAGGGCAGAGGGATCTCTTCTCAAAGCATTTTAGAAAATGATCATCAATGGAAGCAAACATTATGCATTGCATTCGCTATGAGCACTTTACTAGGGTCCCTCAAAATGATGGGGGAAGGTTGTCTGGCTGTTTAAATGGCATTAGCAAATATGATGATTGTCTTGAATTTGCTTTCACCAATTGGAACTGCTTTGTCTATTGAGAACTTTTCTTGAACATTATATTCAAAAACCGCTATTGGAGAATTTTGTCAGTTTGGCTTCTCTGGCGTGTAGGTTGATTTACTCGGTGATAAAGTAGATGCACTTCTATGTCTTCTTGAGAAGATTTATGCAGCACTATATCGCTATTCACCGGTTCTTCAACACTATTTTGGGGTAAGTAGGATGTCTCGCTTTGATAAATTTTTGTAACTCGTGCGCATACTTTACGATTGACAAGTATTAAGGAATGTAAACTTCAAGTATCAAGAGGGTGGATGTAAGGCTGGTGAACAGATATTACTTACCAATCCATCACCCACCTAATTCAGACTGTTTCTGTCCTATGCCTTTAGAATTCTCTGTGATGTGTTCTTTTTTTGTAAGTTCACATTTCAATTCAATGACTAAAAATGATCTGCATGTGATTTTCTCGCTTCCCTGTATAAAATACATGAAGGAATACAGAGGAATGACAAAGAACTTATTACTTTTTTCATGTCTTACTGAATATTTATGATATCTCCAGACCCAGCTCTATCTCCCCCAATACCCTTTCTTCAAGAAATTTCCAAAATTTGGATTTTTTACCATACATCTTTTCCTCTGATATCCTATTTCTACTACGTGAGGGCTATAAATGAATCAGAGAACGTGATATAATTGCATAGAGGAACATGCAATAAAATATGAAGGCAGAATATGATATTGAGTATGTGTTCTACCTTTGTTTGGAACGTGTGTGGCCATGGTTTGGTTATGTAGACCAATGACTGTTTCTGTATTTCTTTCTTGTTCAACTTTTTGCATAAATCAATTGAAGGTTAGGATTGTCCATTGGTCAAATCTTTTGGATATGGTCTATCAAATGTGGGACCTGTTAGACCGATAATTTGATCTCCTAATTTCGCCCTCCGCTTGTACATATAAGGGATTGAGGATTCTACAGATAAGCTTGTATCGACCTCCAATGGTATAAATTTGAGGTCTATAGTTAACTGCGATAGACCTCCCAATTGGGTGTTAAACGTTCCTCAGGCATCATATTTTGAAAGTATTTTGAAAAATTAAAAATCTTGAGCATACATCACATGTCATCTTTGCTTACTTTTGAGTTTCCATGCTTTAGGTTTCCTATTCTACACTACTTGTGAGATGCTGTCTGTATTTCAACTAGAGCTTCTGCCTTATTCAATGTTCTTCTGCTTCAACATATGGATTTATGCATTTATTCCATTTCAAGTACTCATTTATGCTATTGTCTTCATACAGATAATGGACCTTCTAAAACTAATTAGAAAAGAATTCAATGGAGAAGCTGCACCTACAAACCCTCAGTAATTCATAGATGTGTACAAGCACAAAGGTAGCGTCCCCTCTTTACAATCAAATTTCTATTATTGTCTGTTCTCTAGCATCAAGTTGGCTTAGTTGTAAGTCAAAACTTTGTAAGCTTAGTATGTTGGCTATATAATTCAGACTCTGTTTTTATTTTAATTTTTTTCTCTATTCCATTGATGACAGTATTATAAGTGATCGAAATAGGATGGCAACTGGTCAGGACACCTAATACACTCCAAAGTATGGCAGTTCGAGTCCCTCCCAGGAAAAAAAAAATAGAATTCTTGGAAAAAAGAGATGACAACTCATCCACGCCAAAACAATATATTCAAATTCCCAAAGGTCTGGTAATGTTGATAGAGTGTAGAGTTCTTCGTAAGCTTGCATTTATGAGTCTTAACATGAAGTCAGATTCACTTTTGAACTATGATGCCCATATACGACATGGATAGGGTAGGGACAGGCCATGAACATGGCAAAGACATGGATTTTATACATAAAAAGCGAAGTATTAGATACGATACAACATGATACGTTGCCCATTTTCAAGTATCTGTGCATCATAGCTTTTGAGTGTCCTTAGGTGGTGCATACTTTTGGAGATGGGTGCATGGATTGCGAAATTTGTAAATTGTGTTGATCTTCAGTTCTCTTTCTTTCATATTCTCTTGTGAAGTAGATCAGCTTCCTCAAGGATTTGATTGGGCTGTTTAAAAGTCTGATGTTTGGCTATGCCTCTCTCTCTCTCTCTCTCTCTCTCTGCAGATTGCTTGTAGGTTGTTCGAATTTGTTTTTTGAGGAATAAAGTTTCATTTACCGTTAAAAGAAGAGGATTGAGAATTCTTGGAAAAGCGTTCTCTTCACAGCCTTATCCATTTGAGGCCAACTTTGTGAGTTCTTTTCTACTTGAGCTCTTCTCTAAGGTGTGTTATCTGACTGCAATCTAACATTCATTCTTGACTAGTATATTTCAAGTCTATATTTATCTCCCCTTTCCCAAGTTCCTTGAACTTATATCACTTCAATTCTTTGCTTTAAGGTTGATGCCCAAACCATCTTAAATGACAGGTCTCTTCCATCGGAGCCGACAAATTGTTTCTCCTCACGTGCTTATTTTCAGTTTTGTGCCCAGAAGAGCATTATGAATATGATGGAGAACAACTTCAAGAAACCATTCGATGAAATAAATCTACTGTCTGATCCAAATGTCCACATGAACAGAGTGCCAATCAAGGTATCGAAGTATGTCTGGGGTATGGGAATTGTGTCCATGTTGCATAGAATCTCAGCTTGCCTCGACCCAATTTGAACAATGGAGAAGACTGTTGAAGTGCTATCATTTGTATCCAGGCAATACTAGGGCCATAGTTACCAATATATCAGATTAACAAATTTGACAGTCCTGTCCTCCCTAGACCATGGAGTAACATCTCATATGATGTAAGAAGCTCTGCCCAAGTAATCAACCCCTCATGCACAAGCTAAGACAGAGCATGTAGACCAGTTTCCTCCATTCACTAAGTTGGACAGCATGGTTATCCTACTGGATTACTGAAACATGCACCTATGAGATATCAATCCAATCCAAGGAGGCCAAATGCTTGTTTCATCTGGCACTAGGCAAGCTTGAGCCAAAAGGGATGGGATAAGGCCTATCCAGTGCCAGGTTGGTCTATAAATTTAGCAGCATTCTCAGAACTGAACTGTTGATCAGGTGAGATAATGGGAGAACACCCACAAAACAAGATTAAAGGTACAAGAGTGTTTTGCCTTTTTGCAAAATTTTGCATTTTGCCAAATTCCAATGGGGATCAAAAGGGAAGTATAAAGAATATTCTCAGAAGTTGTGTAAAATTGGTCGAATTTCAAGGATCTTAATTCTTAGGTCCACCATAAAATGCTTAATTCGCTTCTGAGGAAATTTTCTTTTCTGCAGCTGTTCTATTTTTTTTTTTTTGGTTGTTCATAAATTCCTCCAAAAGCTTCCTAGGCTCAATTATAACCCTCTATAGACAAATAAATCTGTAGCCTGTAGGTGACTTGATCAACCTGCTTGTAAGGGTGGCGATTACTGGCCCAGCCTGCCAAGTCAGCTTGAATGCAGTCTTGACTCGACTTTTTTAGTACTCCTGAAAACTGACTTGCCAAGCAGGCCTGTATCTCACTGAACCTAATGTGAGATGCCTGACATTTCCAGCCCATTTATTAATGGGTCAGGTTGGGCATGAGTACATACATACCCATCACCTTGTAATAAACCTTGAAAAGGGCAACCCCAGGAGAAATTCTATATGTATTCATTTTTCTGCTGAATACACCCACATTTTTCTATGAACAATTTAAAGAAAAATGTGGGTGTGCACAGCATTTGTGCCGGTGCATATAGAATTTCCCCAACCCCAGGCATAGTCATCGCCTTGAAAATCTTCAAAAGGACAACCCCACCAGACCTGACCCCTTAACCACCCCTACTGAAGTATATTGATAAAGGCCTAGTGGCTAACCCCTGATTTTTTTGGACCAGTCTGTTGTTAAGAATGGCACCGAACAGGGCCCACACCCTCTATAAAAAAATCGACCGTCCTTCCGAACATGGACTGCAATCACATTTTCATTCACATTGGAGAGTTTGAGGTTTGCATCTTTTGGCAGAAAGAGTTGTGACAAATCAGTGTCCCAGATACCCATGTTTATTTCTTTTCATTTGTACAGTTTGTCTTTCTGTGTCTTCTGATTTCATGTGCCTGGTTTTTGACTGTGACCACAACAGTAGTTTTCGGTTGAAAAATGCACAAAGGAAGCATTTATGGCCTCCTCAGGGGCCATGTGACTTGCAAGTTGCAACAGGTACGGTTCCAGTAGTATTGTTGCACTTGGGATAACTCTTATCTCATCTCATGTGACCACTGGTAGCAGCTTCAATAATACCAATGAAGAGGGTTTGTACGGCTGGTAAATTTCTCTGTGTCATGTGGATGGAACATTGTAAAATAATTACACCTAACCCGCTAACGCCCCACTGTCAATAATGGGGGCTAGGAGCTGGGAAAAGTCTTCCTGCTGGGTCTGCAGAACAGAGCAAATGCTAAAAAAACTAGAAAGAAAAAACATCTGATTTATCACAGTAGCTCATGCAATGAGGTTTCTTTATGACTACTTCAAAGTTCAAACCTTTTAAGTCCTTTCAACTCTTTTGAATTGGCAGTCACCCAATAACGAATTGACAGTTGCCTTGCTAAAAACAATTGATTTAAGATAATAAAGTTACAATCACTCTCTTGAAAAAACACTGGATGAAGTTTTATATGATTAGTGATGTTTGGCCTGCTCCCAATCCATATCATACCCTCTCATCCTCCTACCCATTGATTGGATGGATTAATGTAGGGTCTGTGTGGAAAGAAAATTTACTCTTTTCTTCTTCTTCTTCTTCTTCTTCTTCTTCTTCCTCCTCTAATTTCTTTTTGATATTGTCCTATAAATAGATATAATTTTCTCCTGCGCCGTTCATCACTCAAAGACCCGGTAAAATTTGGGGTGGGGTTCAAAATATTTTTCCTATAAACTAATGGGTAATGTATGTAGTATATGAAACTATTGTGGAAGAACCCAACATAAATATGGCCAGATGTGGCGAGGGTTATCTGCATGTACAGTATGGTAGCAAAAAGCCATAACATAACCATACTGATACATACAGGTGGGTCAGGATTGTCTGTGAGGATGTTTTAAGGAGAGCAAAATCACTCATTTCTTGAGATAGCATTTAATGCACTGGGACAAATCCTTTCTAAAATGCTGAACACATTGAGAATGTTGGTAAGTGAAGATTTCTTCATTGGAACTTGGCAAAATCCTAGATTTTGGTTTTAAATTGCCATGGAAGTTGGGATTTCTCTCGGTGCCGCCCTCACCTGCGGACACTGACCATGCACACACCTAGTGGCCACGTCCGTGGAGCCTAGCTACAGCCAGGTCAGGAGGCCAGGATGGAAAGAAAGGAGAAATGACTCCGGTTCAAAATTAATAGTGACCTTCAAAACTAGCTTTAAAATGATTGTCTTTAATATAGTATAATTTGGATGAATGTCAAAGTTGTGCTTATGTGCATTTCGCCCATCATTGTGAGGGGCTTGAATTGGTCACAAGGTCCCAAGTGAAAAAAAAAAAAAAAAAAAAAAGAGAAAAAGGAAAAAAAGAAAAGGAAGGCTGCTTGTGTATGTTCCTTATTTTTATTCTAAATTAATAAATGATTGTAAAGCCTTTTTTTTTTTTTTTGCTAATGGAGGTTTCTCAAGCCTTTGAGTTGGATTATTCCCTCTAGGCCCAGAGAGAAGCCGGGTAAAACCACTGTGGCCCTAGGTGGTAGCACAAGTGGACTCAACCTTCGGCTTTTGAAGAGGCGGAATCAGGGGTCGATGCCAAGACCTTTAGCCTCGGAAGAGGGAGGAACCGTGGTCCCGACCACTCAGCCAATCCCCTGGGGTTAATGATTGCAAAGCCTTTATCTCATTTATTTCTAAGTCTCAGTTTAGAGAGAATTTGACACCACAGTGGCAAGGGTGTCTCATCTCATACAGTTAACCCCTAAGCAGTTATGCTGTATCATCACCCATCTTAGCCAACATTAATGAATGTATCATGTATGCATTTTTTTTTTCTTTCTCCCTTTTTTTTCAATTCATGTTACAAGAAGGCCCTTGTGATTTCTTAGAAATGAAGAGAAATCGAAGACACATCCCCATTAAGAAGTAAAACCATATATGTTGGTAGAAATATTGGAAAGAGTGTCTGTTCAAGAAACTGTAATAACAAAGAAATATGATGTCCATCTGCCCAACTAAAGGCGAATTTGGGGTGATTTCACGATTCTTTGTAGATCCTAGGCTTTGAACTTCTTTTGAAAATTTCTACCTTTGGTTGAAAAAAGCAGATTATATGGGGATCCTAAAAGCCGATTATTTAGGGATTCCATAGGACTTTGGCAAACGTGCCTCACACAGTCACATACCTACATGATTTTCACGTAAAGTGGAAATTTACGTAAAAGGTACATGTCTTGCAAATTCCTAAAAAGAATTGTCAAGAAAAAAAAAATGCTTGTCCGACCAAAGGGGGCGGGGGCGGGGGCGGGGCCGGGGCCGGGGCCGATTCATATTTGAGTGGGCTGTCTTCTTATATGTGTGTATGCAGGCTCCTAATTGGGTCCCAGCCCCTTTGGCTGGGTTAAGAAAAAGGGAATTTATAAAGCAGCTGGTATTCACTTCAATGTTTTGGCCTTCATGACATTTTGGTATCCTTACGAGCATGTTTGGGTAAAGAGAAATCCTTTTTGGCTTTCCTCAATTGTGAGGAAAACCTACATTTGGGTGAAGAGAAGAGAATTGAGAGAGAAATTTTTAAATCCTCTCTATCCATCAGTAATCCTCTCTAACATTGATTCCTCAATCTCCACCTCTCCTGTCGAATTTTGAAAATCCAAAAAGGCAAAGAAGCATTTAGTTACAATGAGCGGCTCGTCCTGGTTTTTTCCAAACCTGAAATGCAGCGATCCCTTCCCTCATAAATCCTAAGAGAGGATAGCATTGTTCTAGCGGAATGAAAGAATCCTCTAAATAATGGATTCTTCTCTGTTTACCAAACGTATGAGAGGGAGTTTTCTAATGCACAATGAGAGGATTCCGCAATGAAAAATAAAATTGTTCCTGGTTTTATGTATAGTTCATTGTTTTGTCATTGGTATGATGAATTTTATTAGAAAAAAAGTCCCAAAAAAAAAAAAAACCCTAATTTTCCTGGATAGAGAGTATTTTGATTTTCCTATGAGACGGTTATAAATACATAGTTTTTCTCTCCGGTGGAGATAGAAATCAGCTTAGCATCAAAATCCTCAAACTCTTAACAAGGGTGCATTTGTGTAATAAAAGGATTTGATGATGATGATAAAATTATTATAATTTATCATGCAATTAACTGATCTATGTACCATAAAATTTTCTTACAAAAAACTAAAACAAAATTTCTCTCTCCCGTGGAAATAGAAATCAGCTAAGCATGAAATCCTCCAATTCTTAACAAGGGTGCATTCGTGCGATAAGAGGATTCGATGATGAAGCAAAATTGATCAAATTTACGGTGCAATCAACTGATCTATGTACCATAAAATTTTTCTTACAAAAAGTCTAAAAAAAAATGAGCTGGTTTTCCTTGATAGAAAGGATTCGATTTACTATGATAGGGGTAGAAAATCTTGCTCAAACGAGTCCAAAAGGGATTGTTTTGGAAGGAAATCTTTCTCTCAAAAGTGAGTCCCTTCATGAATGCAAAGAGAAGCGCCGTTAAAAGGGGTTGTGGGTGCTGTGAAGAATTTGCCATAGTAAGTGTAGCAGTTGGCATTGTGAGGTTTGAAGATCCAGCCACCAAAATCTTCCATTAAATACAATGTCTATGGCTGTTATACCAAGTCCTATTCAAACCCAGCAAAGCTGTGAAAAAGACCATCTTCTTGTGAGCAAAAGCTTCTTTATTGTTTTCTGATGATTTTCTGCAATTGGATTGCAGGAGGACAGCCTTTTTGTTGTTTCTTTCTTCTCTTTCTGTACTTCACTGCTGGCATTTGAGAGCTTTTTGCCAGTTCCAAGTAGAAACAAAACATTCTGGTCTTTGCTCATGTCCATTTCGATCCGAACACTCTCAGCTCCATTTTATTTTCTCGCAGTTTGCTTTAATCAATGTGGAAGCAGTTTTCTAATGTGTTGTAAGGCATTCATGGCGGTCTGCCACCTTTTTATGCGGCTGGTTTGACAAAAACCAATCTTTTCCCTTACTTTTCTTCCTTCAAGTTATAACATTGCAAGATTGGATTTTGAAACAACCCAGAAATTTTATGGGGTTTGGAAACTGGAATTAGAAAAGGTAAGGGAAGTCCCTCTGCAATGGCAATGCTTCATCAATACCAATGTAGATGTTCAAGACTCTTTTAATCACATGTTTTTTATTTTTTTAATAAAATCCAGAATTTTTATGGGGTTTTAGAGTAATTTGGTTTTGAATTCAGAAGTCTATTAGATTTCAGCCTCTAAAAGACTAGACCTTTTCTTTTTGGTTCACATGAAGATCTTTTATTTTTCTATTCTTGATTTGGTTTGGAACGGTTTGCTTGCAAGTTTTGAATTCCAAAAGTTCCCAAAGATCTTATGGGAGGTTTAGTGGAACCGAATCTCTTATCTGTTTACATTGCTGAAGATCTTTGGTTATTTGTAGCAATTTCTTTGAAAAGCCGGGAATCTCTTTGCATTCAAGATTCAGCTGGCATTGTAATTAGAAGCTTGTGGAATTCCATTGCCTTGAAACTGGAGTTCTTCTATCTACATTGCCGAAGTTCTTTTTTGAGATCCTCATGGATTCTTCCAATGCAGGTTTGGGTTTTTAACAAAACCCTGTAGTCCTTTGAGATTTTTATTCAACGTCTCAAATAGTTTGAGTGGGATCTTGCCTTACGGACCATCCAATTAATGTTGTCTTGAACTGTATGTTATAACTACTTCTTACAAGTAAAATATGATACATGTGTATAGATAGAGAGATAACAAAAATTTCTGTTTTCTATAGATAAAAATTAGTAATTCTTTCCTTACAAGTTTGAATTTGTGAGGGGAAACCAGAGATACTGTTTGGATTTCAGACCAAAAGCTAGAAATGCCGGGGGTTGAGGGGCTTGCTTATTTCATCACTTTAGAACAATTTTGTTCAGGAGCATCTGGGTTTCTTTTGTTCAGTGCCTTCTATTAAATCTGAATGGGAATTGCAACCCCGTCCCAATTTTTTTGCAGGGTGTGTATTGAATGCTTGAGCCTTTGTTTCCCATGTCACTGTTATAGTTCCAAGCTTGAAGTATTGGATCGATTGATTCTCATAGTTCATAACTTAGCACAGATATGGATTTTGTTGTTGATATGGTTTTTTCCCCCCTTGGGCAGTGAGGATTTGGCAACTTTTGTGTTTGGGAATAATCCCTGTGATGAAGTTCGGAGGAGAATAGGTGTTATTTTGTTTGCAAATGCTTTATGAGAGTAATGCTCTGATGATGCACCAGTTGCAGTGGCTTCAGTTGCTTCTTCTGATATTAATTCTGCTTTTGGCCCTAAATACATTGAAGTCAATGTCATTCAGCAGAAATCCAGAAATTTACAGTATGCTCATCCTTTAAAAAAAAAAAAAATCTTTTTGTACTTTCTATTACATGAAAAATTGTTTGCCTTATGGAAGCCATTCTATATATGTAAAGTTGGGATTGATGGGATGGATGAAGGTGTTTAAAAGCTCAAGGTATCATCTTTCTTATGGAACTAAAATAAATTACTTGTTTGACCCTCTCTCTCTCTCTCTCTCCACACACACAACAGACACAAATTTTATTGGAATTTGGTACTGAATTTGTTTCCTTTAATTGTCTCTCAATCTTTTTTTATCTGTCTCCTGAAGAAAATCCCAGTCGTTTTCTGTATCATAATTGAGTGTTTTTTCCCATTTCTGTTGAGTGTGATTTTATTCTAGTTCCATCATTTGCTAGAAAATTGATGCAAGGCATTCAATATGTTAGGATAAGCAATAAGATTAGATCAGATTCTTTGAATAAGATCAAGAGATGATCTGGTTAAATCATGGTTCCTTGATATCCTTAATGGAATCTAATCATACTGGCATTTTTCCTATTGCAGCGTTAATATCAAAATGTTATACAAAAAACAGTTCTTCTGAAATCATGCTAATAAAATGTTTTCCTTTACACCAGTCAATGTTGATGATTGAGATTGCTTTGAGTTAGGAAGTTGGTCTTCTGTTTTCCAAGCTTCATGTGGCCAAGTCAATGAAAAGAAACAATAATGAAAACCCAACTGTACATGCTACCCTTGACTCAAAATGAAAACTTGATGCGTTCTTGTTTTTCAAGACTCAGTTTCTTGCATTGAATTGTACAGGCTCGTATATGTTGCTTTCTACCAGTAGTTTGACTTGTTTTCTAGTTTCTATAAAATCCATTATTAGATTTTTCCCCCATTCTATAGGAAGCTCATTAGTTAAAAGCTAGAGGGCTTTATCCCGACGAGTTTAGAGAATTTTTCAGGCTTGCGGATTGTGGACTTTGTAACCATTATTTCCAAGATAGTTGTTCTCTTGTAGAAACTTTGAACACTAAGGAATAAAAATTATAGTCTACTTTTGAGGCATGTGTTTGTTCAGAATAACTTATCACAGAAGATACGGGAAGAGTGACTTGGATCTTGTTGTAATAGACATGGCTTTGTGTCAATGCATTTCTTTTTTCACCTTTTCCTTCAAATTCTTAGTTTTTGGAAATTTGAATATTTATGTTTTCCACAGGTTGCATCAGAACTATGCACTCTGTTCACTGAGTGGGATGTTCAATTTGCCAGCTTGCGACTCAACTTCTCCCTCTCCAAAGTTGCCTTCTTTAGGTGATCTCAACTCTTTCAAATCAAGAAAAACAGAAGTAACATGTTCAATTTGCCAGCTTGCGACTCAACTTCTCCCTCGCCAACATTGTTTTCTTTAGGTGATCTCGATTGTCTTAAATCAAGAACAACAAAAGTAACAGCCGCGCCCATCGGGGAGCTAGGTGTTCCAACATTTACATATTCCCAAGATGTAAATGCTCAAAAACCAAGAAAACAAAGATTATCAGTCATTGTTGGTGCTGGTATTGGTGGAACTATGCTTGTGGCTACAGTAATCATAATTGTATGTTTCTGCCTAATGCGTGCCAGAAGACTTGCAAGGAGAACATCTGATACAGGATCTTCTGAATCATCATCCTATGGTAATCTAAAATTCAACAGACGCTCAGTTTTGTTCTTAGATCTTTGCATGTATCCTAAATCACGATCATTTTGAATATTTTGGGAAAGTTTATGATAATCCATTCTGTGCCTGCATGGTGTCATAGAGATTGAAAATCACACTACATGGTATTTTCTGTGACTTCTATGCACCTAAGAATGTTGGTAATTGTCATTTGATAATGATTTGGAGAGAACAATACCTGATGTGATTTTCACTTTTCCTTGCCATCTAAAACATTTATCAGAACTGACCAACTATCCTGTCTTCCAAAATCCAAACTTCTTATCTTACGGTAGAGATTAAACTTGAAATATTTTTGCCACTCAGTTTATATTCTTTCGCCTTAATCATAGTTTTGAGTTACTTTGTTAGTCTGAGCTGCTTTCTCTATCTTCATCATTTTAGTTGATGGGGTGAGAGGGAATGTATCCCCTCGTGTTGGAAACCTCTCTTCATCTGAGGTGCAAGATATAAGTCAACTAGCATTAGCAGAGCTGCGGATTGCTACATCCAACTTTAGCCAAAGTAACATTATTGGTGAGGGAGGGTTTGGTTTAGTATACAAGGGACTTCTTCAGGATGGATCTATTGTGGCAATCAAACGACGCTTCCATGATCCCAGTCAATATTTTGCTCAAGAGGTAAAGTAACTTCTTCATTGATATGCCGTTCATTTTCACATCTTTTGAGTTTTATATGATTTGTATTTCTACTGGGATGTATGTTAATGAGGCCAAGTTTGTACATCCATCATCTTTTGGCATTTGAATCCTTTGGATCAGAATATCTTCATTTTTCATTAGCTAGTGAATATCTGACAAGTATTGAAGATTTTGATCAATGGCTTGTAATATCTTTGTGTGAGTTCTTCATTTGTACTCCACAATTCAAAAAAAAATTTAGGTTGTTTTCTGGTAAACTTGGCCGATGGATGGTAGGCTATAAAGAGTGTGATGCTATAGAGGACACCAATTGCACACACGCATACGCGTGCACGCGCACGCACAGAGAGAGAGAGAGAGAGAGAGAGAGAGAGAGAGAGAGAGAGAGAGATTGTGTCCAATGAAAAGATGGTGAATAGGGCCATTTGGGTGGGTGAAGTGTCGCCATCTCATTATCACAGCATTGTGAGATAAGCCTACAAGACAAATAAGGGCCTTTTCAGTAAAAAAATGGAAACCTGGTGCATCTTTGTCAATACTTAGGGCACGTTTGTGCAGCCATATTTCCACTGAATAGGCGAGGAAATGTGGGATGCTTTTCCATGGTAAAATTTTCTATTGTTTGGTGCAATTGCGGCAATGCGTAAAAATGAGCTCAACCTTCAGCCATTCCATGGAAAAGTTCTTAGGGTTTTTGTGTGCGTGTGCGTGTGAAGGGGGGGATATGATTAGAAATTTCTTTTTCCGCCGAAAAACAAAAGTACACAACCTATTTTCTGCAGAGTAGACACTGCATAAATGTGCCCTTAGTGTTTTTCATTCATAGATTTCTAAACTAGGGATGCTAAAAGATTGTGTTTTATCATCAACAACCTATAAAATTTGTGGATTTGCACTGCACTAGACAGATTTTCAAAGGACCATGAAAATATTTTCCCTATCATGAAGTTTGCTTAACAGAATCATCCCCTGAAGAATCATGGAGGCTGGCAATTTTTATCCAATGAAATTTTGATCTGGCCTCAACAGAATTGGTTACTTCAAGCGTATAGGGAGGCAAATACAGTGGTTCTTCCCATGCAGAGGATTCGCGAGGAATCTGTTTGCTGAAGATTCATTCCAATATCTGGCGAGCTTTTGAAGTTTAAGCTAGATGCCCTTGCATACTGATGTATTTGTACCATTATATTCTTTCGGGAAATTCATTGTTGTGCACTCATTTTATCTAATATAAATTGTAGAAAGTGCCATTTTCTTAATTTAATAGTTACGGTTGATCCACAAAAATGCAACTAAATGATTAATACGATCTTATACTGACTAGACTTATGAGCACACATCTTTAAACTTTGTTTTGTTGTTTTTATTTTGTTATCATTATTATTTTGCTACACGTTTTTGTAACTTCAGATTTGATGTACCTGGAAATGCAACTTCACAGCACATGTTTTACATGTCTTGAAATGTGTGGAATGCTGTGTAAGCATTGATGAAGATATATTGGATCTGTAAACCTGCACATGGACATGTATTGACCTTTGATGCATGGACAATTGGACATGATTTCAAGGTACTAGAGTGACAAGTTTTATATCGTAGTAAATAATTAAAGTTGGACAAGCAAATAAATCTGAGCCAAGAAATGAGAGGGGGAAAACTTAAAATCTACAAAAATTACAAAATCAAAGAGGCTGTATTCAGCAATATGGACTCATGTTTCTGAATTCATGTTGATGCTTTCAATGAAATCACAAATGTCCTTGCACAGTTTGGGGTCTTCATTCACTCAACTATACAGTGAATCTCTGCTTGCATTTGTCATTTTGTCCTTTAGGATAAATTACTATATGCTTTCCCCCCCTTTTAAGAACGAATTGCATGATTTCTCCTCTGATTGATGACATTTTCATTGCACATTTAGGTACAAAATCTAGGTCAGATCTGCCATAGACATATTGTCAAGCTTATTGGGTATTGTCAAGAAAACCGAGAGCAGCTCCTCATCTACGACTATATGGCCAATGGGAATGTTGGGAATCATCTATATGGTCTCTCTCTCTCTCTCTCTCTCTCTCTCTCTCTCTCTCTCTCTCACACACACACACACACAAAATCAAATTATGGGATTTTAAAGTCCCCATATGTTGGTCCTTGCATATGAACTATGAAGTGGTTGAAACCTTTTGTTATCTTTTTGCAGATAGTGAAGGTTTACCCATTGGGAAGCTAGACATCTGCAGACGGTTATCCATTGCTTTGGGTGCAGCAAGAGGTGAGTGTTTCTTTTTAGAATCCTTATAAATTTGTGCCTACTTACCTTGTGGCACACATTCTTTCCAATCCTCTTCTCTAATTATGGACTCTGCTGTAGGTGAAGTACTTTAAATTGCAGTTCATAAATTTTGAATTTTGGCTACAAAGTTTCTTTAAACTGTCCATTTCATGTCCATTGAATGGGGTATGGTAGTCTGCTCAGCATGGTTTTTGGGTTACACTAATCCATGACAAAGCCCAAAAGTCAAGTGTATTATGACATGCATTAGTGTTGAATCTATAGCAGCTCTGTTGCCCCAAAGTTCTGCTTTTTGCAAGGCAAGTGGATTGTGGAGAACAATACTGTTTGAGCCAACCGCATGTGCAATGCCACCGGTGTTCAATCCATCTTCCTTGCACAGTGCATTCACTTTCCCTAGTGTTCTGGTACTAGCCTTATTTTTATCTTGATCAGAGTGATACTATCCATTGGATTAAATCACCCTGAGTTTACATCATTAAAGTTTAAGGCCCTTCAATCAATAAACATCATCATCCAAAAAGAATAATTTTAGCCAGACCTCATCTACGAAGTCAAAGAAACCTTCCAATCAACTTGGCGCCATGATTATTACTGGTGGTTCAAGTGGGACCCACGAAGAGGACTGCACCATATTGTAGTGTGGTTAGTTCACACTATGTCCGGCCACTTATTATTGCTGTTGTTCCTGTTTTGTAGTTGTTATTATTTCCTATAACATGCTGCTCACATTCTTTTGTGAGTCTGCAGTGCAAATAGTGGAAGGAAAAAACTTCTGCATTTTGTGGATAGGGTCAATAGTAACAGCATTTTTGTGAAATGAATGTTATCAGGACTGGAGTTTCTCCACATATTGGTGCCCCCTTTCCTACACATGCACTTCAGGACATGCAATGTTCTTCTAGATGAAAACTTCACTGCTAAGGTAGCTGACGTTGGGCTGTCCAGATTTTTGATTGGGGGCTACAGAGCTGGACCATCATCAGGGATTGATTGCTTTTGTGACCCAGAGTATGTGATCTTTAATCATTTTGGTCATCCAGCTGAGGTTCTCTAGGAAACGGTTATAGTTTTTATCTAAATTTATGTCAATTATTAATGTTTAAAACCAAAAAACCAACTTGGACATACAGGTCATTGATCCGATGACACTGTATTGAGTATTGTAGCATACTAAGCTCCGCTGTCATGGATCATCCTATCCCTTTGATGGAAATGCTCTACAACTGATGGCCTACCACGAGGACAGTGTTAGGATCATCAGGTGGTGAAGTCTGAAGACATTGGAGTATCTCTTGTCCACCCACCTTGGACATTAGTAATTTGGATCAACAGATGGTACTGACTCCACAGTTTATTAGGCGAAATGCTTGAACAAATGTTTTCTATTTCCTTAGAAAATGCTGAGTATGTAAAACAGAGTATGAAAAACATTTTACTATCCAGTTAAGTGGTAAAAAGAAATAAAAAAAGCTTTGTCAAGTATAGGGTCTGATGACTTTAACTACTTGATATATTGGGTATCTATAAATGAAACTAGTTCTTTAATCAAAGCCTGCTGAATTGTTAGTGCGTTTTCTAATACTTCTATTGAGGATTATGCTACAGTTAGCATTAGATTTATTTTAGCTTGAACTTTGCAATGAGTGGTCTCGTGGACATCTCGTTTCAGGTTGAGCATATCAAATGGTTTTTCTGAAAGAACCGACGTCTATGGTTTTGGGGTATTCTTACTGGAGTTAATAAGTGGGCGTGAGGCTGTTGGAAGAAATGGATCAGTACCTGGACAGAATCTTATAGAATGGGTACTTGATTTCTTCCCTCTGTCTCTACATGAACAGCTCATTACCTCTAGCTGCTAACTCATGCATTGTTGGAACTTGTGAATCAGTTCCATCATAGAAAGAATTCTATCAAGGACTCATCTATTTTTGGTATTTTCAAAACTGGAAACTACCTCTAGATAGAAGATGTTATTGGTTTTCACAAATCGGTTCCAGAATAAAAAGAATCACTTTGTTCTTGCTTCACATGTAGGTCTATGACTACAAAGTTTGTATGTCATTTTGATATGTGTTGATAAAATGTAGCTTTTAAATTCCACATGAATGGTATATTCAAAAGTAAGAGAATTTAAAGATCCTTTGTCAACTGTAACTGATCAGATCATATTTTATTTTATTTTCTTCTGAAGGCCAAGAGCACAAATGATTTAAACAGTTTTGTTGATCCGGTGTTACGAAAGGATCAAATGGAAGCCATTCAACTAGTGATGGAGCTAGCATTGCAGTGTGTAGAGATCGGCAAGAGAAGGCCATCGACGACGCAAATTGTTGCAACGCTGGAATTGATTCATGAGAGAGAAATGGGTCATCTAAAAACAAAAGGCTTAGATGAGGATATTGGTGTTGTAACTCTTGGGAGTGAGCTCTTCAAGTGATTAACCCCTCCTCTCTCTCTCTCTCTCATTATAATTCTTTAATTGGTTTTTTTTTTTTGAGGGTAGAACTGTCCAGTGAATAGATTATAGGATAAAAATTATCTCATTCTGGAGTAAATAATGTTCCAAAAACTTACTTATTTCCTTGGTTCTTTTGTTTAAGGGTCATGATCATCTGATGGGGCTGAATTATTGCCCAACTTTTATATGTGATGAGACCTTTCCATCCATCCACCCCAGTGCTCTGCCACGTTGCATGCATATATGATCCCACAAGACCATTCCCAAATTTAAATTTTGCAACTGGCCATGCTTGAAAACTCCAAGCCAACCCACCCTCACCAGGGTTTTAACTATCTTGGGTATATTTTAGTTTAGAAAATTGATTTTGCTGCCATATTTTGGCACTATCAAGTTATTAAGTGTACCGTTTGCCCAGGTCTAGGCACATGTAACAGGTAGCACCAATATTTTTGAATTAATCATGGTAATATTGAGATGAAATCAGGAATAGATGTTTCTTTAATATATTTTAATAATTCAAGATTGTCACAACTGAATATACCATGAGATGATTGTGACCAATCCAAGCAAAATAAAAATAACACGTTTCTATTTCCTCACATGTATGATTTTTATTTTTACATTTGTAAATACATTTTCACAGTATTACCCTGATAAAAACTCAAAATCTTATTTATATTATCTCACTGAAGTATTTATTGTTGACAAAATCCTGTGTAGAGTCACGTTATGTTTGTGTACGTCCAGCACCAAAGATGGGAGAATTTCCACACAGAAAAGTGGGCCAAGTTTTCTATGCCTTTTCCATGAAAATGCCCTTACATTTGATAGAAATGATGAAGATGATGATGGGGGATTTTCTCGAAGAGGGGTCTTGGTCCCCACCTATAATCAAGGTTTTCTACTCTCTACTTTCCTCACGTGAACAGGGAATTAGAAAATCCGCCCTTGTTTGAGCCTCAAAATTCCAGTCAACCTGGCTTCTTTTTTTTTTTTTTTGTGTGTGTGTGTGTAAAACCCGGTCAACCTGGTTGAATTGAACTTGATGTAGTCAGGAGTTGGAATTGAGCTGAAAGTGTCCCCATTAGACATGAATCCTCCCATCGGTGCCTTTGCCAGCTCAAGCTAACTTTACCAGACTTTCGAGGTGCAATTATACCAAACAAGTTTGTGGAAGACTAACATTTTAGTAAGTAATCATTAATCTGTCATCCAAAATTCTCTCCCAGGAGCCCACTTGGACCCAATTTTTCTTTTTTCTCTCCCTAAGTAGTCATGGCCGGAACCAGGAAATATCCCTGGGGAACATTCTAAAAGCAATTTCTCCCTGCCTCATACTTTTGCCCCTGCACACACTTGCCTGAGCCTCTTGCCATCGATGGTACAACTAGAGGTGGCTCCCCACTTATTTCCATGGAAGGGGAAGGGGGAAGTCTCTCACCAACTTGGAGCCACCTATGATCCTTGTACAGCTTTTTTACAATCTTATTCGCAGTCGTCATGATCATTTAAAAGACCACCAAACTTTTGAGTACCTTAAATTTAAGATTAGAAAAATCTGATGAGGGTGATTTTAGACCTTTCCATCCAATCCTCATTCAAGTAGCCAACTTGGAGCCACCAGCTGTACTGTGTTTCTCTAGTCAAAATCCTTGGTCACTACTCATCTTGTACGTTCTGGATTTTTCGTTGGAATGACATGCCATGTGGCAAAAATTTTATATTTTTTTTATAACTTAGGGTATCTCTTGCCCAGCCCAATCCAAGAGCCTTTAGCCTTGAATTAATATAAGCTTTTTCTTGGTATCCAAAAAAAAATATACATATCTATAAGGATCACCCCGCCACTTCCCTGCCCTCCGATGCCTCTCTGATGTTCATCAGAATGAAATTACCTAAACTGACATTTAAGTGGAAGTTCCCAACTTGTTGCAGCTCACCTTTGTGTGTGTGCGCACAAAAAAGCGGTCACAAATATGCCCAGGAGTCTATTTTTCTTTTCTTGGTGGCCTAACGGCCAGGATATGGTAAGGAAAACTACCACTCCAGGGTTTGAACCCAGAGGGAGCTGTGGGAGGCCAATGTGCTATCCACAGTCACAGTGTGTGATTCCCTGCCCAAGAGTCTATTCAGATGCAAAGCAAATGTGGAGAAACATTCCCTTGCTAAAAATTTGAGCTGTATACAAGTTTCTCTGCTTCCATTTTCTCCACATCCAAACAGACCCAGAAAGATTCGGATTTTGGACCTGTTAAAGGCTGAATATTTGGGAACCAAATGATAATTAAATCTCACTCCTTAGCATGAGACTCAAACAAGTATCGATACCACAACATCAACGATAACAAGGACAATGAGATCAGGTGTCTGTATCCCAAGATCTTCAAGTGGAGCCACCAATTTGCTTAACACAAATATGGATGGATTCCTCCCACTGACTGGGGAGAGGAATGTCCAAATATCACATTTTCAATAAGAAAAATTCATTGTCAAACACAATCAGTATGGTTCACGTGACAATGATTAGATAAATTATTCAAATCATCTGCATGTTGTTTCTATTGAAGGGCAGTGAATACAGCTTAAGAGAATATGAGACAGAAGCATACTATCAATCATTTACGGAGAATTTCGTCCAACCGTTCGGGCTGAGAATGGGCCTATAGAGATACCTTGAATAAGAAAGAATAATATAGTTCACCAAATTGGGTACAGAAAGGGATCTTTTCAACCCTATTTATTCTAGGAACTTGTCCCACAAATGGGGGCCGCCAATAGGGTTAATGGACTTTTTAATCCAAACAATATAATTCAAATTTTTATTCTGCCTAACCAAAGAACTATTTTCTGCAGAAGCCACATCAGGTGACCCTTGCCATTTTTGGTTGGCTACCTCATGTGACCCTTGCCATTTTGGTTGTAAACTCAAGCTGAGTAATAGAATATATTCTTTTTAAATGCAACTATCCTAAAAGAAGAATAGGAAATGAAAATTTCTAAATAAAAATTCCGTCAAGAGAAAAAAGTTCAGTCAAAGCTCCAGTATTTACCAGCTAAGCTGGACCTATACCTAACTAAGCTCTTGAAGAAACGAAGTAAAGCTTGCCTATGACATGCAGGATGGCAACAAACGCTATGAAGCCAATGCTCATGATGAGCACACTGTTGGGCATCATCTTCCAGCCGGTTGCATCCTCCGTGTAGAACTGAAGCATGGTATTGACACCCGCTCCTGCAGCAGCCCCACCAGCACCAGGCCTCCTTCTACGCAAGCTTGCAGCAGCTGCTGCACTGCCTCTGGGCGGTGCTCCACCATTTGCAACCATTTTCCTCTGGATCTTAAAAAATTTGTTTAAGAGAAAGGCAGAGAGTTAGCACTAAGCATGCAAAAATTCAGTTCAATAGAACGATACTCACATTTTATGACCAAAAAAAAAAAAAAAAAACAAACAATATGACTGCATGGATTGTTAATGTCTTGATCAGCTTGTTAAAGTGATTGACGCAATCATGTAAGCCAGACAGAGAATGAACACTGCTATTAATTACCAATTTACATTAACAATTTAACATATTCATGAGTGCTTAAGTTCTTAAGAAATAGAAGGTTAAAACATAGGGCCTATTTGGTTCATGTAAACGTAGGCTCATGTTGCTACAAGTGGTAACCATCGAATTACCTCCCCTTTAATAGAAATTGAATCAAGAGAAGATGGGAAATGTATAGCAATCATCACCCTAATAATTCAATACTAGGAAAGTCAAGGTCCTATCTATATCTCCACCTAATATCCTTCACTCCTTACCTCCTTAATAATCCATCAATAGAGCTCATTTGCTCATGAATTCCTATGTATTTTATCCCATCAAACATGCCATTAATGATTAATGAAGATTCTATATCATTTACTTGTTTGTCAGCAAGTATTTACCAAAAGCAAAACCATCTCTACAGTTTTTTTTTTTTTTTTTTTTTTTTTTTTTTGAGATGATTTCTTGTATTGTCCTATTTAGTCATCAAATAGAATAAAAGAAAGAAAGGGGCATGAGGTCAAAAAGGCAAAAATATCTACTTAAAGCATATTCCCCAACCCCGTTATCAATGTCACCTTGCTTCATGCTATTCAAGTTGACAAAATCCATTGAACCCCCCATTTATATTTCAACTTGGGATAGCTTGCCCAATAACAACCACTCAAAAGGCAAAATCTAACTTCCTAACAAGAAATTCATAAAGTACCAATCAACCAGACAATCTAACTGAACCAACTCCAATCTGCTGGAATCAATTCACTCTCTGGCATGTGTGAGTGACCAAGTGTGCACAGATAATATGTTCAAAAAAAAAAAAAAAAAGAAGCTTTGAAACATCTCACAATAGATTATAAAGAGACCATATCTATAAAACACACCTGCAAAATTAGTGGTAATGGAAAGTGGAATATAAGATCCTAAATCCTAAACTCTACCTACACCATTGCAGAACCACTGCAGGCTCTACTAGCTGTAATCTAGCCAAAAGTAGGGACCCAGTGGGTCCCAGATCAAGAAACCTGCAAACCCACTGAGGGCTCCACTAACTGAAATCAAAGCACAACAGGGAGGCCACAATCAGATCCAGATTAAGCAATAAAAAAATGTTGATCAGCATAGACGCCACAGCCAACCCCACTAACTTGAACATAACCACAAAACAATGGGGCTAACTTCACGCAAGATGAAATACTTAGTAGCAGACCCCATTGTGGACACCACATTGGGGATGCTAACCATACGTGTGGCCATATCAAGCAATCTGCAAGATTACATCACAGAAGACTACACACTAGTTCCTAGATTCTGCAAGGTAAGCATAATTGGGGAAGATGATGATCTGTTTCAGATTTCACATCCACATGTGCCAAATTCCATTGCTTTGGATATAGATATCCAAAACATCAATATATCCAAAATTTAAAATCACAATAGAATAGACTGGATTTTTTCACTACTGAGAAATACCCATTTAATCTTTCAGAAATTTACATTTGGAGTAATTATAGAAAGAAATAGGTTTGTTCATAGGATGTATTCCAACCTTCATATGGGATTTTCAAAAGTAAAATGGTTTAACTAGAATAACATTTTTTCAGTTCATCGATTATGAACTTGAACTTCCATTTTAATCACTTCCAATTAAAACTCAAACATGTGAGTTCTAGAAGAACCCACACAACCAGGCAAATGATCCAGCTCCAAAGAAATCAAAATACCATGCATTTTCAGTTTAAAAAAATAGCAGAAATTAATTATTTAACTAAATAATTGTGAACATTTTGTAGTGCTTATCCAAACAACTTACTCATCTAGTCATCTTATTATGTCTTATAAATAGAAACCCTAACCATCCACCCACACACTCAAAACCACCAAAAAAGAAAAGAATAAACAAACCACATGCATCTACTATGAACTTATTTAAAAAGGTAAAAAGAAAACAATCATGGAAGCAGCAGGCGCAAACAGATATAGAAAAGCATTGAATTCAAAATGATAACAGGATAACTATTAAAGAGATCAATAGCAAACAATATGCGTATGGAATTGAACAGTGACTTTGATTCCCCCAAAACTGAACTAATACAAGTCTCAGATTTCAAACATAATTTTTCTTATCCACGAAAATACAAATTATCAAATAACCACGGATCACGATAATCTATTGGAACCAAGAGAGAACTGATCTCCGCAGCAACATGCAAATGAGTCCACAAGAACCAAAGATCTTCAGGAAAAAGAAAAAAAAAAAAAAGGAAAGGACTCGTCTATTCGAGTTCAGGTCATGATTTCACCAACACCAAACCATGAAAGACCCGAACCTACCGGAATCAACATGAAATGAGTCCAAGATCTCAATCAGTTAAAAGTGAGTCAAACATCTTTCTGAAACGAAAAAGCGCATGGATTCGAGATCTGATCATAATTTCACCAAATCAAAACCAAATCATAAAAGATACGATTCTGGCAGCAACATGAAATGAATCCGAAATCTATCGGTTATCAAAAACCAGTCATCAAAGTTATCAAAGATCAGATCTTTCCGAGAGGAAGAAGCTCATGGATCCCGAGATCACCAAAACCGAACCATAAAAGAGCCGAAGGAATGATATGATCAGATCCGAGATGATGCAAAGAAAAGAATTCAATAACGAGCACGACAAGTAAAACTAATAAGGTCGAAAGCCTAAATCTGAGCCAAAACCAGATCGGCTGGATCAGCTACTTCCAAATCAAACCCAATTTACGACCGATCTAGCGATGCAACCAAACGAATCAGTTTGCATTAAGGAAAAAAAAAAAACACACACACACACACAAGCAGTGAAGAAATCGAAGGCTAAAAAATGGAAGAAGATTAAGGAACAAAGAAGGAAGATGTAGAGATCAAAGCATACCTATTCAGTGATGAATGAAGATCTGGCGATTGAAAGAAAGGCCTTTCTTTCTCCGTCTGCTCCAAATCCTCTTAGCTTGGGAGGAAAGAGACGAAAACGCAACCACTAAATAAAAGCCACGGCGCGTGTTAGGTTTTAGGCTTTTAGCTCTCGCTCTGGACCTGGACTATTGTCGGGGATGGAAGAGCGTCTCTCTCTACCTTTGCTTCTTTACTAGCCCCAATTGCGAAAAAATAATGGGGCCCACTTGCTTAATATAATATTGTGGACCGTTAATTCAGGAATGATCACTTGAGCCCCATCATGGTACGCTTGAAGAGGGACCCATCCCATGAGGCAAAGTGGAATGACTAAAAGCCCAACTTTAATTTTTTTTTTAGCTCACTTGGACTTGTTCGAAGTTTACCACCTTGGGGCATAGGGGATTTATCTGGTTTTTTTAGGACCTGTGGCGATTAATTTGACTTATATGGCTGGGACACCCTCCGTTATAAATGGAAAAGAAAAAAAAAATTAAACCTTACTTAAGTATCATGAGTTCAAAATTCATACCCACCCCTAAATCGTAGAAAATCACTATTAGAGCCCTCCCTAATAAGAAGATAGGGGTGTTTATGAGCCAGGCTGAGCAATATATAGGGCCAAGCCCGGCTCGGCCTCCACTACCTAGCGATAGCCCGGCCCACCTAAAATAGGTTAAGCCCAAGCCCTAGAGTATTATATTCTTTAAAAAAAAAAGTGGCAATTTAAAATTAAACCAACTAGCAGCTCACCTAGTTAAGATGATTATTTGACTGTGAGGGCTCATGTGTTCAACTCCCCCATTGTATTCTTTCCTAAGAAATCTACTTTTATTCATGAAAATATTTTGAACAAACTCTCTCATGAAGTTTCACGCTAACAAGTGTATAGAGACAAGAGAGAAGCCACAAGATATTCTCCCTCCTTATTCAAGCTCGTTGAATCAACCCACACCACGACACACATTTTTGCACTAAATCAATTCAAATCTATGATCGGTTGACCTTAATACCATATTAAGTTTATGCATGTCAAATGGCCGGCACGGCCCGCCATGGGCCGGGCTGAGCGGGCCAGGTTGTGCTTGGCCTCCATGCCAAGCGGGCCTCCTTCATTTTTTTTTTTTTCGATTTTTGATATTAATAGGAGTTTAATTGGGCTTGCATCCTAATGACTAAATGGATGGGCTAGGCTCAGACCTGGTAACTATGATCCTATTGGTGCTCGTATTAGGACTGGGCCAAATGTGGTTCTATGTTTCTAAAGTGGGCTTGGGCCTAGATATTCATCTGCCTTTCCCAACAAAGACCATGAATAGCCCTACTAAAAAGAGATCTTTTGGGCCTGTTTCTTTGCTAGATTTCTGATAAGAATTCGAAATATTGAGATTTTTTTGACATGATATGTGGCTTGTCTCGTGGCAGTTGCGGATCGAATTCTCAAGTCATTTATACTTGGACTATGATTGACTTATATCTAGATGCTCAGGTGGGACACAAATAGTTTTAGATCTTGATTATAGTTTTCATATCTATTCTTTTAGCAGATCTGAGTATCTCATATAGTTGGATATCCATTTACGTCCATACTAGGAAAGTTTCCAACACAGGGGTGTTCATGGCCGGAATATTGGACAAAGATGACACTTGTGGAAGTCCAGCCTGTTCACTTAATGAGCCAATTATTCAGGCACAGACCAAAACCATGGGCCTGGAAGTTAGTTCCATGCCCAGCCCATTTAGCTAATACAACAATTTTTGTGCTAATGAAAGTCAGATTTGGCCAGGCCATAAAACATACAAATATCTAGGCCAAAACAGAATCCAAATCCAGTCCAATGTAGACTAGGCCCAAGCTCTTGCTTACCCAGTCCATGAGCAACCAGCTCTAACATTGCATTGAGAGAATGAAGGACAACAAACAGCCCACACTTAAAATATTCGTATGGTTAGGAAGTCCAATTTTAACCTGGAGATCCTGCATTCGAATCCTTTAAAGCCTTACCTGATACATAGGGCTAGTGGGTGATTTTAAGTATCCGTGGGTTTATCAATGATCAACCGAGGGAGGGTCGGCGGGTTCCCATGTTACCAAAATAATAATAATAATAATAAATTTAGAAAAAGAATAGGGGGGTTAGAGTATTATAGACTTTGTAAAATTGAAAATGACACAAAATACCCCTTATATGACCGTTTTATGGTTGTTTTGGGGGGGTGGTAAATGGATAATTTTTTAAAAAACAGCCACTTTTGAACGGGCCAAGTGGGCCGTGCCTAGAGGGTCAGGCCGAGCGTGCCTGGTGAGCCCATCCTAGGGGGCTGGCGGGCCGTAGAGGGCAGCCCACATGCTAGGCGAGCCAGGCCAAACGGGCTCAGGCTCCTCGGCCTAGCACGGCCAATGTCACGGGCCGTGCCGGGCCATGGTCCGTTGACCAGCCCGGCCCGGCCCATTTGACATGCCTAGTTTGCTTAGCTTATCATTACTACCAAAATCTTTATGTGCTAGTAAAAGCAGCATAAATAAATACTTTACAACCCAAATATATGTTCCTACAATTGTTGTTTGATATTTTGCGGCCGTCGCATATGATGCTTCCATGTTGCTTGAAGTTATATATGAGCTTTCATCAATGTTGTTATAGGAATTTATTTTCTCATATCATGAATCTTGAATATTTGAAAAGACAATGTTCCTTTAAATGAAAATAATCCATTCTGTCAATTCTCTGGATTCTATCTATCCGTCCATAATGGGACCCACCAGATGAAAGATCTAGTCTTCGATCTAGTCGGTTCAAAGTTGTAAATGGGTGGATGGGCTAGGTCTATATGTTCATTGTAGATTAGATCCAATAGTACGAGTAGGATGTAATGGGTGGATCATATGGTGAGTTACATATTGTCGGCCTAGAAGTGATGGGTCGGATGTATTGGTCTTGAGGATTAATTATATCTAACCAGTCTCATGTAGGTCTAGTTAAATGAATTCGGCCAGATAAGGTTTTGGACCTTAAATACGGGTTAGGCCCGCTAACATGTGGTCAAGCCACAATCCAGATTTAAATGGTCCCCGCCAGACTTAGCCTCCCTTAGTGTAAGAAGAGAGTTTCGGTCACTATCGCAACTCGCAAGTTCGCAACTGTCTCTGGAACTAGATCTTGGGGCCAAATAGAAATCATCCAAACCGTTCACGTTGTCGGACCTGCTCTCACCGCACGATTATCTTTACATTCCGTACATTTCCCTTTTCTTCTTTGATTTGCTTTCTTTCCAACTTAAACTCTTCTCGTTTTGCTGTTCTCTCTCTTCCTCTCTCTTGGTGAGTAATTCTTGATCTCAATGTATTTTAATGATAATATCTATCTGTGATTTTGTTTTTGAACTCAATTTCTTGATATTAATTTTTTTAAATGATTCTCTCTTGGGTCTCTTTCAGGTTAGTTCTTGTTCTTGGGCCAGCTGGCTAAGTTTTTGTTGATGTGAGCTCTTCGCCTCTTCCTCTCTCTTGGTGAGATATCAGTGAAATGAGTTTTCAGTTTTCAATCTCTTCTTGATGTCAATCTATTAAATTGATGATTCGTCTATTTGGTGTCTTGTTTTTTTCTTTTTTCTTTTTAACTCCTTGAGCTCCATGTTTTTGAACTCTGTTACTTAATCTTTATATTTTTAAAATGAATCTCTCTCGGCTCTCTTTGGAGACATCAGATGATGTTTCTAGGTGAGTTTTCTTTCTTTCTTTGTTTCTTTGACTAATCTCTCTCACTCTTTTGTGGTTCAGATTTAAAGTTTTCAAGTTGGAAGCCGACGAGATCACAATGGTATTACTATATGTTCCATTTAACCTTGATCTTAAATTAGTTCTTCTTTTTTTTTCCGAAATGGAGTCATTGATTTAGATAAAGAGTAAAAGATACAGCATATGTGGGGGACAGCTCCAGCAAACACAGTAAAACTCAAAAGAACAACATAGGCAACAAAAGGTAAAGCATGGATAACAGAGTTTGATAATCCAAAAGGCATGGCCGCTTGCCCACATGGCCAGTTGCTATGACCAGGTGGAGGATACATGTCATGACCTGGGCCCGAGATCAGAGTAATCAAGGCTTAACCCCGAATCGCGATGTCATCATACTTACTGCTGTAAATCCCAACTAGCTTGAGACTCACAAGAGATCTATCTTGCAAACCTGTCAAATTGTATTTTTGCGGAAATATATATATTGACATTAATTACTTTACATTAAAAGTAAAATCCACATATACAAAATTTCAGTCTAATAAAGTCCACCACTGCATATTGAAAATACAATGTAAGTGACATTTATTTACATCTCAAAATGATTTACGACAAAAGTATTTATCAAAATATTCAAATCCATTCGCCCTCTGATTTATGTCCATTCTATCAATTCTCCTGGAGGAATCGGATTGGCTTCCTCCGTTAGTGGCGTGGCTTCTGCAAGGCCGGGACGGGCAACTGGACCTGTAATGCCATCAATAACACTATGGACACAACGGTTCAGCAATGTATAAACAAATCTATGATAATTCATGCTAAATTTGTCAATTTCTCAACGTAACAACTCTAGACAATTAACTCTAGGACAATACAATATCCTATACAGTATAGTCAATTAATAATAAATGACTAAATCACAACTGCAATAGTGTTATTCTCATTCAATTCAGTTTCTTTCCAAGGGAAGTAGTTAGTCAGTTTATTTCATTCATTTCATATCATTCATTGATTTCATTTAGTATTTATTAGATGGCTTATGGGACTCTTTAGTCCAATATTATTAGGTGGCTTATCAATTCAGTGACTTTTCAGTCTATGTGTGAGATCTACCAGCATCTTGATCAGAGATCACTGGCATCACCAAGGAGCTCCGGAACACCCCATCCATCTACTACAGTAGGATTAATCATTATATTGTTACCTTTAGTAACTGTTCATTAGTTCATTGTATTTAGTCAATATGGTTCCAAACGAGTTAGACTAGTTCCAGACGGGTTATAAAACTTCCTACTCGTTTCCGTTTCTACTCAACTCTCTTTCATATCTATACAACTATTTAGGTGTAAACATTGATTACCAAATGCACGTGTTATTCTTGATGGACATCACATTTATATATTTAATGTGTGCATTTAGTTTTCAAAATTTTCATCCACAATTTCAAACGATCGGACCGCTAGGTCTGATCGATTGGCCAAATTTTCACTCACATCTAATATTTGGCCAGTATCAGGTTCGCTCGGCGGTTACCTGGCAGTTAGCCGAAATCTAGTTGGCGGCTAGCCGAAATTTGGTTGGCGGCTAGCCGAAATCTCAAATTCAGTTAACCGCCATTCAGCGGTTAGCTCGCGGTCAATTTTCCAAAAGCTGACATTTTTTGCAAGGATTTCTGACTTGATTTCGGTTACCTTAAGGTACCTTGCGGTACCTTGCGGCTAGTCGAAATTGACATTTCGGCTAACCAAAATCTAGCAGTTAGCTTTCCAGAAGCTCACCCATTTTATGAATTTTGACGGTTGGCTTCACGGTTAGCCTTGCGGCTAACCGAAATTTTACCTAGAATGACTTTTCTGGAGCTTCACGTTTCTGAAGCAAACCTTTTTAGTTGAGTTCCTGGAACTCAAATCTCTTCAATAATCTATAGAATCCAAGAAAACGCATACATTTGGAATAACTATTAATCATTTCCATTCAATCCATAACAATCTCCATTCTATAACAAAGAAAGGGTTTGAGAACACAACTCTTACAATTTAAGAAAACTTGTAAATTAGCATTTCAATCATAGATGTGCATTTATACTTGCCTCTTAAACTCAATTAACTAAAAGCCTTTACTTAGCTTGAACTTGAGATGAGAAATCCCCAATTTCAAACCCTAATTCCATAAAAACATGAAAAACACATTCCTATAAGTTATTTGTACTAGAACCCACGCCTAATCACCCATTACAACTTGGAAACTTACAAAATGATCAACTACTTACTTGTAGTTCCAAGAAAAGGGATTCTTGAGTTCTTTCTCAAGCTTCACTACTCCAAAAGTACTGGAAAACAAGATGAGGAAGAAGATGGAGAAGATGAAGCCTCGCTCCAATCACTTGACACGCTTCCAATCTTCACTCTAGATGGAGAGAAATGGAAGGAGAAATGAAGAGGAAAGAAGAGAAGTAGTCTAGTGTTCTGCTGGAGGTAGAAATGAGTGAATGAACTCCATTCAAGCCTTATAAGCATAGTTGTTAATATCGTTTCGGACCTCATTTCGCTTTGGCCTACAAAATGAAAAGTTTCGACCGATTTGGGATTTCGGCGAAACTTTTCGTAATTACATTTCGGGAAAAATATAACAAAATATATATACATATATGCATTTGAAGGTTTGATCGCAAAAAGAAATACCTCTCTTAATGGAACCCACTGTTTTCCGGTTGTGGTAATGGCTGATGAGGTGAGGTGAGATACTTGTTGGACAGTATTTCTTCCCTCTAGAACAAGTATCTCCTATGCCGGTGAGGTGAGATACTTGTTGGACAGAAACTTGTTGGACAGTATTTCTTCCCTCTGTGCTTGTCACTATTAGAGCTTATGCGTAGGTATCCGCCATGTTGCTGAAACTGTAAAATACATCAAATTAAAGTTAAAGAATATTTAGTTTCCAAATAAATAATTATGAATATAGCATCAAAACCCATACAATGGGCTAAGCTCATACAAATTGAACACTGAATCAAAATTAATACTCAAATTAAGTATTAATTAACCAAAAACACATTATCATTTTAGTGAATAATGAATCAAGAACTTATGCTCAGATAGATTATTTATGAGATTGAGCTAATAAAAAAATATATGCCATCGAAATTGATGTTAGATACTTAGTGTAGTTGCTTATTTAGTAAATAATAAAATTAGACGGTGATGTTAGACATTTAGATATAGTTGTTTGCTTGTTTTTATATTTGTTAACTAGTTTAAAGAAGAGTAGAAAGGAGTTATATTCCCATTTTTTTAAGTTAGGAAAATCGCTTGCGCACATAAACAAAAAATTAGTAACAACCCTATCAATTGTAATGATTGAAATATTACTAGTTCAAGAAATTATGGCCAATAAGGTCCTAGAATGAGAGAAAAAAAAAAAAGAAGTTAAATTGTGGGCCTGAAGAGAATTTGAAATAGTAATGCATGAAAAGTAGAATTCACACAGGTAACACTTTGGTCTGCCCCTGCTCACAAAGATGATGATGATGATAGTGGTGGTGTTACTAGTGATGATGGCGGTCGACTTCAGGATGTGTGAGTCCCAGTTGTTTACAATGTTGTCTCTGTAATAAAGTAATTATTAAAAAATAAATAGATTATTAAAAATATAAATAAATAATAACATATCATTAAACTCACTCACCACTATCTGCGATGGTTTAACCATCGCTCCATGTAGATCAGGGAGCCCATTGGCTTGAAGGTGATTAATAACAGCTTCCCTCTCATGTAGTAACTCAACTCCTGTCATAATGCCTCTTGTTAATTCTGATTGATCAGCTTTTGTGTTATTTTAGTTGCAAATCAACTAAAATAGAAATAAAATACTTTTACATGAATTTGTTGTACACTGTGTTATTTTACCTCCTGACATATATGGTGTTATTTTATCATGTATGGCAGCCAGAGAAATACACGCAGCCATTGCCACTTATATCAACCTTGATCTCCATGTTCAAACTCAGCTTTTGCAAAACCTTAATATTTTTAAAATGATTCTCTCTCGGGTCACTTTGGACGCATCAGATGATTACTAATCTCTCTCTCTCACTCTTTTGTGCTCTATACAGATATAAAGTTTTCAAGCTGCAACTTTGGAAGTAGACGAGATCACAATGGTATTACTATATCTTCCATTTAACCTTGATCTAAAGTTAGTTCATTTGACGAGTAAGTTTGATACTCCTGTACGGAGGAGAGTGAATAGTGATTAGTGATTCAAGGAGAAGAAGGGATGAATAGAATTTTGCTAGCAGATACAAGGAGGAAGAGGGAGAGGTTGGAGTCAAAGGAACTGTTCATCTAGGGCCTCTAATTCACTATCCGAAATATTCATCTTATTTATATGGGAAAAACCAGTTAACAACTCAAATTTTCCATCTTAATTTCCATAGATTTTGAAAATTTTGTGAAAACATCCAAAAAATTCAAAACAATCTAGAATCATTGGATAAACTCATTTACTCATGTGAAAATAGTGATTTAAAAAAAATATATGATAATGTGTTTAACGGTATATTTTAGATTTTTTAGGACGTATTGTTCAGCTCAAAGAGTAGTAGAGGTCGAATAAAAACGGAAGTACGATAAGATGTTTTACACTCACTATGTCTGGGCGAAAAAAATGAAGAGGAGAAGCAAACTTCTGATGTGATACCACTTATCTTTTACTTCTCTACATGCCTCTTTTTTTTTTATCATGAAAAAGTAAAATAAAATGTGGTGTAGTATACTCTACAATAAAAAAGTTCTTTTTAATCAATGCTCTCCCTCACTTATACTATGCAAGTAAAGATTTTACCACACCTCCATTTGCAGGCATCTTGTAGAAATTGCAACACATAGATTCCTTTGTAATGAACCAAGAGGGAGATGAAGTATGTGAGCAGTGTGGAATAGTTAACTCTGCTGCAATGGTTATAACACAAGAAGAAATGCAACAACGACCCTTCCTCCTAGAATCACATTACCGAGCATTCAGAATAGCAGCATCCTGCAATTCTTAAAGACCCATTATAAAGGGTAGGCTTTCTTTCTTTTCTTTTCTTTTCTTTTTTCCTCTAGAATGTATTGTAAGGTTTGATCGCAAAAAGAAATACCTCTCTTAATGGAACCCACTTGTTTTCAGGTTGTACTTTAATAAAAAAAACCAAGGTACGTGCAATAATGTTTAATTTTATTATTCTTCATTCTCTATTAATTTGTTAATTAAAAAATTAACAATTTGTTATTATTAACAGCGTCTTGCACGCACATACTTTGATGTGCTCCAAAACATGGTTTCCCAAACCCTATGAGAAATGTGGCAATGGCCGCGTGTATTTCGATAGATGATAAAACAAGACCATATATGTCAGGAGGTAAAATAACACAGTGTACAACAAATTCATGTGAAAGTATTTTATTTCTATTTTAGTTGATTTGCAACTAAAATAACACAAAAGCTGATCAATCAGAATTAACAAGAGGCATTATGACAAGAGTTGAGTTACTATGTGAGAGGAAAGCTGTTATTAATCACCTTCGAGCTAATGGGCTCCCTGATCTACCTGGAGTGATAGTTAAACCATCGCAGATATTGGTGAGTGAGTTTAATTAAAGATGTGTTTTTTTAAATATTCTATTTATTTTTTAATAATTACTTTATTACAGAGACGGCATTGTAAACAATTGGGACTCCCACATCCTAAAGTCAACCGCATATACAGGGCAGCACAACATGCCGAGGAACTCCCATACAGGTAATTATAATTCCGGAAAATATACATACAATCATATTCTTCCATATTAGAAAATAAATACTTTTCAAATGACATAAACTTTTATGCATGCCATGATTAAGTGCGCCTCACCATCATCACTAGTAACACCACCACTATCATCATCATCATCTTTGTGAGCATGGGCGAAGCAAAGTGTTAGCATTGTGAATTCTACTTTTCATGCATTACTATTTCAAATTCTCTTCAGGCCCACAATTTAACATTTTTTTTCTCATTCTAGGACCTTATTGGCCATAATTTCTTGAACTACTACCATTTCAATAATTATTATTGTTAGGGTTGTTCCTAATTTTTTTTTATATGCCAAAGCAATTTCCTAACTTAAAAAATGGGATATAACTCCTTTCTACTCTTCTTTAAACTAGTGAACAAATATAAAAACAAGCAAACAACTACATCTAAATGTCTAATATCACTATCTAATTTTATTATTCACTAAATAAGCAACTACACTAAGTATCTAACATTAATTTCACTGGCATATTTTTTTATTAGCTCAATCTCATAAATAATCTATCTGAGCATTAGTTCTTGATTCATTATTTACTAAAATGATAATGTATTTTTGGTTAATTAATACTTAATTTGAGTATTAATTTTGATTTAGTGTTCAATTTGCATGAGCTTAACCCATTGTATGGGTTTTGATGCTATATTCATAATTATTTATTTGGAAACTAAATATTCTTTAACTTAAATTTGATGTATTTTACAGCAACATGGCAGATACCTACGCATCAGCTCTAATAGTGATGGGCACAGAGGGAAGAATTACTGTCCAACAAGTATCTCACCTCACCGGCAGAGGAGTACAAGCCATAAAACAGCTCATAAAACGGTTGAGGCCACGCCAGCAACAGTTATTCTTAGGTAATTTTTTATATATATCTCTTTTTTTTTCAAATATATCATCCTTTCTTTATATTTTAATTTAACTAATTATTTCCATGGATTGCAGGTTGACATAGATCTCTACCAGCATCACACTTTTTTGATCAAGCACTCTAATAAGACTTCTCAGAAACACGTAAAACCGTCCAACCCACAGTAAAAAAAAACACTCAGAATTGGGTCTTGGATGCATGAGAGGAGAGACAAGGTCATATAAGGATTTCAAAATTTTCTAATAGGTAGCTTTAGTTCCACACCTGCTTCTTCCACACATTGCACCATATTCAGACTCAGTGTGGTGCACTCAGCGTGGTACAGAGACTTAAATCTCTTATTTCATTTTGCAGTGTAGAGGTAGTTTTCATGTCAAATAGAGGTAGTTTTCATGTCAAATAACTCCATCAACCATTTGGTAATTCTTGTTGCATAGAATCCACTTATGTGCCAAAGGTTACAGAGATACTAAGTGTGTTGTCTTCTAATTCAAATATGCTTGTTTTTTTGCATGTAGATTAGCAAATTAAATATATAATGAAAATGGAGATAAACCCTACTTGATAGCATAATGTAATAATGCAGTTAACAAGGTGAATGGACGGTGAATGCAGAACACAAATATAAGAAAAACTAGAAATCAGCTCAAGATGGAAATAAGCCCAACTCAATGCATAGAAAACATGGGTCCACTAACCGTACCCAATGTTACACAAACCGAGTCAGGCTGATGGTTAATCAACTGATCTAGATCCAGAAAGTTGGGCCAAGCACAGTGCAGCAACAAGACTTGTCGTCCTCTTCAATTACCAGTAAACCCCCACTTTTGAACAAGTCAGGGGTGTGATGTCAAGAGCAGATACACATTGTGGGGAATCAAGGCAAATAAATAAGGGGTATTGACCATACGGCTGCCTTAGGACATGACATTTGCCCGTCGATGATTGAAGTTTAAAAGATTCCCAATTTCCCCATCTTCTTTGTTTGAAGAGCTCACAGGAATTTCTAAAACTTCAACCGTTGATAAGCATGTGTAAGATCTTAAAGCAGCTGTACGATCAAAATCCCAAGAAATAAACCACAAGCAGTGTACATGTACTAGTCAGTGGCTAAAAAAATGCTCGTCCAGCCACCATTGTAGTATAAAAGCCAGAGAAAGGGTCCCTAATAAAATAACATGTATAAAAAGACAGATAAACAGTGAATACACGTTTTACAGTGAAGACCTGAATTTTTAAATTCGTCTTTATGATCTTGATACAGCCAACAAGGTCTGTATCGACCAGAGGACTCTCGCAATGGGACTTATGTTGCATCTTGAGCTGCAGGCTAGGATTTATGAAATCTACAGCAAAAATCAAGTCTATTATGATAATCCAGAGACTCTCCATAGAATCATGATTTATTGGCCAAATCAGGATTCATCATCTAATGAATTCTTTCTAATGATGATTGATGATTAAAGAGGTGAGAGGTAAATGATATGAAATGAAAAGAGGACTTATGGTGGACATGCATATGAGATCTAACCCACGCCCAGACAAGGACCTTCACTGTTGGACCCAATATTACGCCCAACGTACCCAACCACATGGAATCCACACTTACATAGCTAGGATCTACTTAGATGAATTATTTCAACCATCCTAAGTTATATAGAACTACTGCATCTAATATATCAACAGGATTTTATTTTTTTAAAATTTTGAAGTATATTCCAAATTTTTATTAGAGTAGGGTTTTATGGACACGACCAGTATTGGCTTCCCTGTAGGGAGTGGCAGCGCCTTCTAGATGCAACTCCTCCTAACTACAACTTAACCTAAATAATGTCTGTGGAGCCCGCTTGGAAGATTTTCTATAGGAAGGGGTAATATAGGATTATGAGAAAAAGAAAAACACAATATCCCTATGGAATAAGATTCTTGTCCGAGTGAGTGTTGAATGGGCTAAGGATAATAAGATTTACATAGAAGAGCTGCATTGCTCAATAACATCATACTTTTGTGTGTCATTAACCACTAGGACTGTAGAGCAGATACTAATATATGCACCATTAACTACTGAGATTGGCATTTTAGAGCATGTACTAATATTGTAGGTTGACCTGGGATTGTAGAGCAGGTACTAATATTGCAGATTGACCGTGCTTAAATAACTTTTCTGTTCCATCATTTAGGAAAGATATGAATAATGGGGAAACTCCATGAAAGGAACATCAAAGATTCATATAAGTAATTAAAACACATATGTCTCGAATAAATCCAATTCTGTTATACCAAAAGAGGTAGCCACCATCCCTTTTTCTGCCAAACCAAATCATTAATATATATTCTAAACTCCCAATCACGGAATGAAAATATTGTGGTCACACATAGAAATAATGAATTAAGAAAGAGAAATAGTTGAAACCATTCTTATCAATGATGCTAATCAAATGAAGAGGAAGACAAAACACATGAAGGTAAAAATTTAAGTTGAAACTAGGCCAGAGATGGTGTGGGAGCAACCCACGCCCAACCAGTGACATGCTGCCACCAACCCTGAATCCAAGACATGTTGAGTGGACTCCCATCCAGAATAGAAGATATGGTGAGCCCATCTGTCACATCCCGGTCCCAAATCACCCTGGCCTAGGGTAATCCCCGAAGTGTGTCACACGTACTCCCGCGTGCTGTACCTGTCTCGAGCCAAGTCCAACACACGAAGGAGAGCAATACAACTCACTAAACACATCAAAAGCAATTAAACACGGAAGCTGTATTTCATTTGTGTGAGGTATCGAATTCCCTTTCAGTCTATATAATAATAATTCAAGTTTCAAAACAAAAGAATTATACAATTATTTACATTGTTTTACAAAAGATGGTAAACTAAAGAACCCTATACATCAATACCAAAAATAAAAATAAAAGAATTTATATCACCTAAGTGTGGCCCACACAAAAAGGGGCTAACCACACAATAAAAGAGTTTCCAAAAGATGATTTCGCTCTCCGAGGATAACAAAGTCACTTGGCCTCAAACGTAGGCCACTCTTCTAAGCCTGAAGGTACCTCTTGGGTATCCTTCGCTCTCTCCTCGGTCTCGATAAGATCGGAGGTTTTACCTGTGACTGTGACACCATAAGTAGTACCATTAATACGACGATTAAACAAGCATGGGCACAATACGGAAATACATAATGTTTCAATTGAATTTAAGATGGGTAAATTAACAGAGATTAATAACAACTACCCACTAGGCAAATTGTGTTTGAATGTGTAAATTATGCATGATGAATCAAGTAAATTGAAAACACACCAATTGGCTACTACTTTAAGCTCATCCTCCCAAAAGGGAGCAAATCTAGTTGGGATGTCACCAGCGGCCCGGTCAAAGGCTAGCTGGCTACCCGGGTCTGGAGTTCCGGAGCTCCATATGACCTACTGCAGTAGTCTCAATTTTATAAACCGAGTGTAACCCCGTCGGGCATCAGTGGGTTGAAGCTAAGTAGTGCCGACTCGATAGAATCAAATAATACTCGGAATAAAAGTGGAAATTGAGTAAGCTCATTTTCATTTAATCATAATCGAACGATAATCACATCCTTTCAATTTTCTTACTCAATCCTCATTTCTAACAATCATCAATTAGGAGATATTCACATGAAATTGCGAATTGAATATAAAAGGTAAGATATTAGGGATTACTAAGAATTTATCAATCTATTAAATAGGATTTTGAGATTCGAAAGGAATTCATACTCCAATATGAGATGCAATCAACTAAAGAAGTCAAGACACCTTTGATTCTTAGTCTTCCATAGTCCAACGCAAAATAAGTTGGGAAAATCAACGAATACTACTTTCTTAGGTGTCACCATTAAGATAAGAGATACATTGAATTTCCCAACCAATCTTCATGGCATAGTTTTAGACTAAGGAATATCCATTAGTCCAATTATGAGGTTGAAAATCCCATTCTATAGTCATAAGGTCTCAAATTCCCTAATTTCCTATGAAAGTGAGGGTGAACACCAAAACCCACTAAATGATGGATTAAGAAGGGTTAAAATACCCTAGGAGGGTCAACCCACCTTTATTGTGCTAAAAGAGGCCCAAAAATCTAGGTCAGGTTCGCTCGAGCGAGCCCCTGTTCGCTCGAGCGAAGGCTTCTAGAGAGGGTGCGCGCTCGAGCGCACCTGGGCACGCTCGAGCGCCCAGTCCAGGATCCCATTTCAGGATTCCTGCTGGTCTTCTTATTTCCCTGTTTTCTCTTCTTCTCTTCTAGCTTAATCTCTGCAATAATGAGCCTCCTTGCTCCCCATAATCACATACACAATACTTCCATTCTTTCCAAAACAAACCCACATGAATAAATCCAACTCATTTATCATCTATCAACATAAAAACCCAAAATAATTGAGAGAAAAAGAAAAATACTTGAATCAAATGAAAATGCACAAAATGCAAACCCAAATTATGCTTATACTTGCCTCAAAGAAGAGTTCTCTAAACTTTTCCAACTCAAAACCAAGAAAACTCCAAATGTTCAAACCCTAACCACAATAAACACATGGAAAAATTATAAATATGCATATTTGCTCAACCAAGAGTCTTTTTGACTCAAATGCAACTCTAAAATCCCACTAAAAGTTCTTGAAGCCTACCTCTTCTAAGTATTTCGAGTTTGGAAGGATTGAAGGAGGGTGGAGATAGCTTCTAGCCAATAATGAAAAGGAGGAGGTGAAGAAGATGGTGATGAAGGTGTAGTAGAGTCCACTCTCTAGCTCTCCAAGCCTTCAAAGCACAAGCCCAACTCTTTCTTGATAGTTTGAGAAAGAGAGAAAAGGAGGAGGAAAGGAGTAGTGAGAAAGGAAGAAAGGAATGAAAGAAAGGGGGTAGGGTTATATATATAAGGAGATAAAGTGCCCTATTTGCAAGAAGGTCCATTCTAATAACATATTTCTATTTCGAGTCAAATGAGAGTTTAATTATGCAACGGTTGGTCAAATGAAGAAATGCCCAATATAAAAATCGATGTACTCGTCAAAATACACGCGATGATGTTAAAATGACGCGCGAATGATGAAAAACACGAAAACCTACATTTACGAAAAAGCCCTTGGCTTTACTCAAATGAGCCAACTCCACTATAACTCACCTATACAAGGTGTAAGACTCATCTAGCTCAGTCTATAGAGATTAATAAACACTGACCACCATAACTTAACAATTAAACAAAATTAATTAACACTAATCAGAGTTAAATCGGGTCAGGGTGTGTAAGACATAGTTGTTAATATCGTTTCGGACTTCATTTCGCTCTGGCCTACAAAATGAAAAGTTTCGGCCGATTCGGGATTTCGGCGAAACTTTTCGGAATTACATTTCGGGGAAAAAATAACAAAATATATATACATATATAAGTAAAAAAAATAGAAAAAGTAATAAATATAGACTTAATCCATTATAGTAATTTTTTTGGAATTATATTTTGTGAAAATATAAGAAATATAAAAAATATATGTGTAAAAAAAGTTTAAAAAAAATTAATTATATAAAATTCTATTTCGGCCGAAAAGTAACATTTCGGCCGATATTGACCGATATTCAAAACGAAAAGTTTTGAATGTCATTTCATTTCGGCCACTTGACCGAAACGAAATTTTTCTGCAATTTCGGCCGAAACGGCACGAAATTGATAACTATGGTGTAAGACCCCGCCCCAAATTAATCAAGATTAACTCTAATTAATTTTAATTAATGCTAATTAATCAAGTCTAATTAGACTAATGATGGTTAATGACCCAACTCAATGAGATTAGTCTCAAATGAACTTAATGAAGTAATAATGGAGAGATTAAGTGAATTGAATGAGTTTTAAGTCTAAACTAAGAGAATAAGACCTTTTTTGTAAATACGGGTTTATACGTATTTTGTCAAATACGGAAACTCTTGATACCAACGCGTGTATCTCGACGAGTTCGTTAACTTTCATAATAGACTCGAAGTCGTTTGACGAGGATTTGGTCAAATGACCTTTCATTTGACTCAAAATGTGAATATTCTTGATAAGGGGACTTAAATGCAAAAATACCCCTTATAAGGCATTGAAATGAACTCTTGAGTTCATTCAACTCAAGACCATTACAGAGAAAACCCTAGGCACTCATTTCCTCCTTCTTTCTTTCATTCTTCTTCATCAAAAGAGAGAGATTAGAGTGTTTACAAGTGGGTTTGGAGAAACTTCATCTTCTTCATCACCTTCCTTGACTTGTCTTCCATTGAGGAGTGTTTGAAACTTGAAAGAAAAGCTCAAGAGTCCCTACTCACACCACAAGCAAGTATTTAGAGCTTTTAAAGGATTTTCAAGTTATAATGAGTGGGTAGGAGTGATTCCTAGCTCATTTAGCTCATAGGGTTTGTGTTTTTGATGTTTCCATGGAAATAGGCTTGAAGAGGGTTTTCATTTGGGGGTTTTTGTCTCAAGTCAATCTATCAAAGGGCTTCTTGCTAATAGACTTTAAGAGGCAAGTATAATGCTCATTTATGATTCAAAATGCTAGTCTACAAGTTTTATTGAACTATAAGTTGGAAGAGTTGGGTTCTCAAAACCCTATTTATTGTAGAAATGAGATTTTATGGATTTGTTTGAGTTCTATGGATTTAATGATGTCTTAATGATGGAATAGAAGTGTTATTTGTGTTTTAAATGATGAATGAGGAGAGGATAGGAGATCCTTAAATGTGTATGCAGATTGTGGTTGAGATGGGAATGAAGGAGTGAATGTTCGGAGTTCCAGAAATGGAGTTCTGGACAGTTCGCTCGAGCGAACTCCCAGTTTGCTCGAGCGAACTAGTTACTGTCTGATGCGAAAAGGGTCCGCTCGAGCGAACATTATGTGCACTCGAGCGATGAAGATTCTGTCTGATACGAGTGTCGTCTGTAAATGTCCGCTCAAGCGAACTGGAAGTCCGCTTGAGCGAACTAGGTTCTGTTTGGGTCCGCTTGAGCGAACCTGATACTAGCCAAACAAGAAATTGTAAGCAAAAAATTTGGCCAATAGATCGGATTTTGATATTGTGGGTGGAAAATTTTTAGGGACTAAATACACATATTAAATGTAAATGTGATGTCCATCGAAAATAACACGTGCATTTAGTAACTAATAATTACACCTAGAAGTTGTCTAGATTTGGGATAGAGACAAGTAGGACCGTGAATGACTAATAATTCCTCTAACCCCCCTTGGGTCTATAATGACTGAATGCAATGAACCACTGAACAATGAATAAATGCAATGAACCACTGAACAATAAATAAATGCAATGAACCATTGAATAATGAATAAATGCAATGAATAATGAATAATCCTGCTGCAGCAGATGGATGGGGTGTTCCGGAGCTCCGTGGTGATGCCAGTGATTTCTGATCAAGACACTGGTAGATCCCACACATAGACTGAAAAGTCACTGAAAAGCCATGCATAAACCATGTAATGAAAATACGTATTGAATGTAAAATGATATTGGACTAAAGAGTCCCATAAGACATCTAATAAATGCTCAATGTAATCCGAATGACATGAAATGAATGAAATGAACTGAATAATACCTCCCTTGGGGAGACACTGAACTGAATGATGACAATATTATTGTACTTGTAATTTAGTCATTGATTATCAATTGACTACACTGTTCAGGATATTGCATTAACCTAGATTTCATTGTCTAGAATTATTATATTGACAAATGGTCAGACTGAGCATGAGTTATCATAGATTTGTTTATACATTGCTGAACCGTCGTGTTTATAGTGTTATTGATGGCATTACAAGCCCAGTTGCCCCTCCCGGCTTTGCAGCGGCCGCGCCGCATGCGGAGGAAGTCAATTCGATACCTCCAGGAGGTTTAGTCAAATGGGCGTAGTTCGGAGGGTGTTAATTTTGAATGTTTTGAGATTGTTTTGGAGATTATCTTAATAGATACTTGTGTAAATTTTTTTGAGATGTAATTAGATGTTCCCTGCGTTGTAATTTGAATATGCAGTGGTGGACTTTATTGGATTGTATTTTTATATATGTGAACTTTACTTGTAAAGTAAAGTCAATTATTATCAATGTATTTATATATTTCCGCAAAAGTGTACATTTGACAGGTACGTATGATAGATTCCTTGTGAGTTTTGTCTTTAACTTCGGTTAACTCAAAATTTACGGGAGTAAGTACGATGGCATTGCGATCCGCGGGTCGTGACAGGGTGTAACACCATCCTTGCCCAATTCGAATACCACGTACAATCCATTAATACCTTTGAAGGCGTCAATCCTCTCAGAATCCAAGGGAATATAGTAGATGCGATTTCCATTCTTGCCTGCACAAATCGAAACTGAACTGGTCCGAGTCAAGAAGAGCGACGTGTCGCCCAAATTTTCCGCGGTCACCCACTCCATCTTGATGAAGTCTGCTCGAAATACATCACAAGTGGGGCCGCGGCCATCATCCCCCGTGATTCTCACCATCAACATCTCTCCACGAGATTCCACCAAAACAAATGTAAAATACGGTAACAAATGAATACTGTTACTTGCCAATTTCAGTTTCATCTCCACCTTCACTGTAGTATCTGGAAAGAGAGGATCGACAGCCGAAAGACTCCAATCATCATTCAATGCATAAAGCTTTCCTTTATAGAAGACGGTGTTAGAGAAAACAGTTCCCTTCCATCGATGTGCATGAAACACTTGCTCAGACCGTCGATACAGGAAGAATCTATCGCTGTATGGTAGCAATTCATCATCCATGTCTTCTTCTCTGACGAAGAAAACGCCATCTGGATCATCAGGAGTCGAGAAGAAAACGCAGTCGATGTATTGTTGGGGGTATTATTCCATTGGAAGACGAATACATTCGTTGTAGTCGTCGTCTTTGAGAGAGAAAAGTAATTGGTCGACTCCATCTCCAGATTCCAACATCATCCAACCATTGGAATAAGAATTGCAGTGCACTTGACGAGGGAGTACATGATTGAGGAGAGGAGGCCCTCTGGGAGCTGGAGGGCGATGCACTTGGCGGCGCCAGAGGGATTTGTGGAGTTCAAAATAGCTGCAACAGCCTGGTGGGTGCAGTCGATTGGGAGGAGGGAGATGGCAGCATTGGACCAATGCCCTTCTTTCTGATTCTACTTGCTGTTTTTGCTTTGAAAGAGAGGGCCGAAGCAGAGGAGATGGGATTTGATTCAATCCAAGAAGTAGAAACGAAAAGAAAACCCTAGCGAGAAAAAGGGGTGGGGGAAGGCGTCCCCGATGAATGAAATTGCTGGATCCCGGGTCCATGGTTCTCAACTACGTGAGATCCGGAACCGAACCCGTTTAGATTCTGGGCCCAAAAAGGTCCGGAATCGGACCCGTTTGCTTATCATAACCTAAATTAGGACCAAATCCGATTTTTCTCGGAATCTCTGGGTAGAAGAGAGTGGGACTGGCCTTGGGCTCTCGGGCCTCGGTTGCACTTTCTGAAAGAGCCTGGGCCATGTATGGGGCTGGCTGGGGCCTGGGTTTGAGGTGGTTTTCATAAAAGGGACTCATGCTTAGCCCAAGTTTTATAAGGGGCTGCCTTTGGGCCAGATTTACTTTTAATTTCTTTTTTAAATTTATTATTTATAACTTTTTTGCACATATCTTTTTGGGGTTTTCCCAAAAAGCACTTTAGGTGAGCGCTAAATTGAATAAGGATCATTGGGCAAATATGCACCTAATAGGGAATTCGTACAGAAAAATAAACTTTTTCTTACCATTTTTTTTTGTAGTCTTCATCTTCTTCCTTCCTCCTCTCTTCCTATCTTTTTTATTTTTTATATTTTCTATTTTTTTCAAAAAGTTAGTCTAAGTCTCTTTCTTCAAACTTCTGAAATATGAAATATTTCATTTTGGAGACCAGATCGAAATGGGAACTGAAACATAATTGCAACTAAGGCCGCCACACTAGGAAGAAGCAACCAACGAGGTAGAATTACAATCAAATAGGTGTAGAAGTATGGAATTGCTAGCATAGCAGGCCTAAGCTGAGCATGGATACAATATTAAGAATAGCATTACAACCTCTATTATTGCAATATGCAATATTAATAGATTATTCATAAGAAAATTGCCCCAATAGTCATTTAATCATTCATAGCTAGGGGCCAAAGATTTGAAAATAGAAAATAGTAAGTATTAAAAATAAAAAATATAGTCATGAAGGTCATGTGATAGCTACTCTGTTGTAGGCTTTTAGCCAACCAAGTTCGTGTGTTAAAAAATGTATAAGCTGTTAAATTTAAAAACTTTCTCTCGGCACAAAATAAATACGAGTTAAAAACAACTACAAAGTAAGAAAATGAAACCATGTAACTTGGTTAATTTCAAAATGCGAGCCCTATCATTAGAATGATCACGTGATGAATAATGTGATTAATACAAAGTTGGTTTGAACTGTTCAAAAGAGGGTGTTATTAAAGAGTGTCATGAATATGTCAAACATGATTAGATTTTGAGAGCCATAAAATTGGTGTGAATTACCTTATTAGTTTCTTTTTTTGTAAGTGGGCAAATGAGTATCAAAAGTGTTTTTTTTTTTTTTTTAAAGAAGGTTTTTCTCTATCCCGACCAAAAAGAAAAAAAAAAGTGGGGAATGCATATTTGCTTCAAACATTTTCAAAGTAACAATTTTAGGCCTTTTAGTGCGCATGGATATTATATCTTAATGAAAATTTGGTTGTTGCGAGTATCATATCAAAGCCACCTCTTCTACTTGATCACTATTAGTATTGGTACTAACTAGTATGAGTGTAGTATTCTGATTTTTATTAATATAAATTACCGCACGTTTGGCTTGAATGAGTCCCATGACTTTCTATTGATTCTTCCTCATTTTTCTCCTCCCCCTCTTCAAAGGAATCGTTCAGTTTGTATGACAGTCAAGGAGTCTTTTTACCGATTTCTTCTATTCCAATATATTTATTTTGAATTGTTTGATTATTTGGATCAGTTGTAATAGCATCGAATAGAAGTTTCAGACTTTTTCTTTGATTTTTTTAATAAAATCTTCTTTGTTCAGGAAAAAAAAAAACCTTGAACAATTAAGAGTCATTTTTTAATGTCTAAAATTGAGAAAATCAAAATAATCTTTTGAAAATGGGAATGAAATACATCTTAGATGATAGAGAGGTAGATTTGAATTTAAATATAGCCCGAAACTCAATCAAAAGATGGGTCCCTTGGCCGTAATATATTTTGAAAGGGTTTAGATAACTGATTCACGTGTGAATCTTTGTTGCTTTGTCATCTAGTATGGGCCTTAACCAACTAATGGTATAGATCATTCTTGGTGAGCCCCACTTGGATGAAATGCGTTTTATTAGAAATGGGCCCCATAAACACCCAACGTGTGTGGCAAGTCAAATTAAGAAAAGTTGAGAGGTTGAAAATAAAATTGTAAGCTACTTTCAAATATCTGACTGCATAAAAAAATATTAATATGAAACTCTTTTGCCTTAGTTAAGTAACAGTTTTCGTATGGTAATTTACGCACACCTCACAAAATTTGGCTGGAGCTCTGTACGAAAGATCTTCATCATGGTAATTCATCTGCAGCATTTTATATATGAAACCAATGACAACTTTTGATGAATCTTTCGTCAAATACCTTAATCTCTTTTTTCTTTTTCCTGCTAGAATGCATTAATCTCCTTTTCCTTTTTCCTTTTCAAGTTGCATCCTCGCCCTCTCACTTGGTCGTTTGAAACTCTACTCTGTTCTATTTGTTTTTATTTTATTTTTTTCTTAATAACCGGTAAAACTGCAATATAAACCATCTGCAAAAACAAAACGTGTCAATTTAGGACTGAAGTAGTAGGGTTGCAAACGGGTATCCAATTACCCGGAAGTTCCGACCCGTAAAAAATCAAGTTTGCAACCGATTTTAGATTCTGATTCATAAACGGGTCCGGAACCAATATTTAGTTTCGATTGGTAAACAGGTCCGCTTCTGAGTCCAAACCTATTAAGACCGGTGGATCTAGGATCCGACATATGAGTCTTTGATATTGCAAATTTTGCTTCAAAATTATTATTGTTTAGACATTTTTATATGTAATACGGGAGGTAGTAGACTTGATGCATTGTTATTAGCTAATGATATGCTTATTTTATGAATGCACTGTTATGAATGATATCCTTATTTTACAGGGAAAAACATGAAAAAATGAAGAGAAATTGAACCGTTTCTTGAACTAGATTTCAATCCTTTATGTGGACCCAGTTCCGAAAACGGATCATCTGAAACCAACAAAACAGGTTCCAAGTCAAAATCGGACCCGAAACCAAAACCGTAATATAGAAATTGGTCCGGATCCAGCCCAGTATGGTACCAACCTAGAATCATTCCGTTTACAATACTATAAAATAGTGTATTCAATCTAATATCTAGCCTATCATAACAACTCAATTGGACATGGAAGGTTGACATACGGTGATATGGTGGTGCCTATTAAATGGACGGATCGATCACTGACAGCATATATATAGACCACCCAACATTAAATATAAGTTAGACAAAGTTTTATTTCTCTTAAAGTTGAGTCTGGGGCCCTAGGCTTGACTCTTTAAGTAATTGATAAATGATTTTCAATGGTATATGAGTCTCTCTTACAAGAGAGTCCACTATCTATTTTTGGGCATCAACGGTTTATTTATTGGCCTTTAGATCAAACAGGTCCTTAAAGTCTTCATTTATTTAAGCCCAGAAGTTCGATGGTGCTCAACTAAATAACCTAGCATCAGGGGCGGACGCACCTTATGATGATCTGGGGTGGTCATTCCCGATCAATCTTGAAATCCCTAAAGGTTCGAATGGGCCTTGAACCATGCCCATATATGTGTTAAGAGTCACCCCACATCTAGGGTTGTAATCGGGTCGATTCTGGTCTGGGTCCACCATCAAAACCGTTAAAGAAAAGGTTGAACCGGATCTGGACCTGGAAACGTTTCGGAACTGATTTCTTAAATTTGGAACCGGAACCAAAACCAAAAATGGAACGGGTTTTGATCCCGGTCTGGGTTTAGTTAGAAAATGATATTTTTTTAAAAAAAATGATTTTTAGGAGAGGTTTTCGAAACTTAAGGTAATATGTTGGGTCTCGGGTTCACGTGTCCGAACCAAGGTGGAACCGGACCCGGTTTACTTATCGGGGCATAAATAAAGACCCGGACACCGGGTTGGAACCTTCGGGTAATTGGAGAATCAATGACCCATTTACATCTCTACCCACGTCTCAACATCCCAAGAGTTTTCTCAATTTTCCCCCAAGAAATCGCGCCTCAAATTAGGCTTTTGGCGTAAGAGAAAGAAGGGCTCTCGCCTCTCGGTCTGGATCATGCATCAATCTGCTACACGAATCAGATAAAAAAATAATATATCTCTTGTTTACTCAATCTAAGGAGAAAAGTGCTAGTAACAGGGGCTCTGCTCTAGCTGAGAGCCTTGGATCAACATAGATCTGGCCTTAGGAACGCTTCCACTTTCCAAGCAGTAAGGGGAGAGAGCTTGGTGGATTTTGTCATTCTTTCGGAACTCAATAGAAGATAGGAAAAGAGAGAATACGGGCGTGGTCTATTTCTTGAAATAGAAACAAGAAAGAGGTGTATTTCGTCTATTCTACAAAAGAAATTTTGTCTTTTTATTTGTGAAGAAAAGTGAGAAAAAGTATATATTTTGATTTTTCTATTTTACCTCCTATGCTTGAAGAGGGAGAGAGGGTCTTAGTTAGGGCTATCAATCGTGTCGTGTTAACGAATTCGGATTACGAGTTAACAAATTCGGGTTAAAATCACCTCAACCTGTACCCTACCCATTAACTTAACGGGTCAAAAAATCTAACCCGAATACGGCCGGTTAATTTAACAGGTTACCCGACCCAACCCGTTAACCTATTAAGTAATTAAGTCATTTCGAAATTTAAAAAAAAAATTATACAAAAAATAAAAGGAGAAAAATATATAAGCCACATAAAACTGTAAGTGAGGATATCTAGTGGATCCCACCTAAAAACCCACTATAAAACAATAAATTTCAATTTATCCTTTATGAATATAAATTAATTTATTACATTTAGGGAGTAAAAAAAATTTAACGAGTTAAGCGGGTTGTTAACAGGTTACTGGTTTTATTCGTATACGACCCGTTAACTTAACGTGTTAACGGGTTTGACCCGTTAACGACCTGAACTCATTAAGAGCCAATCCAAACCAGTTAATATAATATGGGTTCATGCCGTGTTAACTGGTCGTGTGACATTTCGACAGCCCTAGTCTTAGTCTTTGTTAACTCATGACTGGTAGGTAGGTCACAAGTAGAAAAATGAATGGATTGATGAATGACTAGTTTTAGAAGGTTATCTTAAAGTTGATGTTTTAAATTATTATGTTATTTTACCCCTAAACATTGGTAGATGATTTGGTTTAATAGGTTATAACAATCTTATCATGATATTGCACACATTATTGTATGACACCAACTAATTATAGAATGTCCATAAAATGAGTATTTTATGATTATGTTTATATTATATTAGAAGTGTCATAAATTTATCATGATTAGACAAAATTACATTTACTCATGATTCTTGAATGATTGCAAATACTATTTATAATACATCTTTTCTTCTCTCTTACATTTAAAATACAACTTCAAACACTTTTGAAGCAGTGAGATAACAAATAAATTTAAAAAATTATCAAAACCTTATTGAGATATTGGAAGAAAACCAAAAAAATAAGGTAAATGTATATTTTAGAGCATCAGTTGAGAGCAAATATATATATATATATATATATGGGGCCAGCTTTGAGCTTAGGATAGGTAAGCTCAAGTGTGTAGTGGGGCCCACTTGGGGACCCGCATGGGGATGGAGATGGGGGGATTTCAAGGACTCCCTGGGATCCTCCTCTCTATAAAAAAATCAGCTCCAACCGTGATTTCTATTATATCCATATAGGCCCAATAGTTTAATGGTCAAAGTCCATTTAGATCGATACATAGCCGATCCAACAGTCTAGTAAATTCGGATTTAACCGAAAGTTGGTGGACATGTGCAATTTAGGGGGTCATGTGTTTGGTCCATTTGAATGGACCTAAGGTGGGCCCTATAAGCATGAGCTTATGAAATTTTCTCCTAAGCTTGAGCTTAAGAGAGCCTTACTCTATATAAAAATATATATATATATATATATATATATATGAGTTATTAGGGTACTTACTTTTACGATTTTATACCTTTTATATATATATTTGCAATTTTATGTGTATATGATGATTTATGGATGCCATTTGTATCTCATCTAGGATGTTAATAGGATTTTAATATATTTTTATTTTTCTAAGTAACAAAAACCCAAATTCACATGGCAATATTAAAAACCGTGAAACGGGATGATATATTTGAAAATCTGTTGGATTTATTTTTCTAATGGTAGATTTATTAAGTTTTTTTGAATAATCGTATTTGATTGATTTATATCTGGAGGTTTTTAAATTCGTTTTTCTTTATTGATAATAAGTGTATATCTGCATTTTTTATCTTTTTAAATTTTTTTCATTTATCAATGATAATTAAACTATTATGACTACTTGATTTCTGACTCAAATAAAGAAACTGATTTTAAGCCTGTGCTCAACAATTTAATTTATAATATTAAAAATAATAAAATATTAAATAAAATTTAGTTTATAATATCAAAAATATTAAAATCTTACAATTTCAGCAACACGGCGGACACCTATGCATCATCTCTAATAGTGATGGGAACAGAGGGAAGAATTACTGTCCAACAAGTATCTCACCTCATCGGCAGGAGTACAAGCCATAAATCAGATGATAGAACGGTTGAGTCCACACGAGCAACAATTATTCTTAGGTAATTATATATATATCCTGTTTTTTTCAAATATATCATCCTTTCTTTATATTTTAATTTAACTAATTATTTCCATGGATTGCAGGTTGACATAGATCTCTACCAGCATCACACTTTTTTGAACAAGCACTCTAATAAGACTTCTCAGGAACACGTAAAACTGTCCAACCCAGTCAGAATTGGCTTTTGGATGCATGAGAGGAGAGAGAAGGTCATGTCAGGATTTCAAAATTTTCTAATGGGTAGCTTTAGTTCCACACCTGCTTCTTCCAGACATTGCACCATATTCAGACTTAGCGTGGTGCTGAAACTTAAATCTCTTATTTCATCTTGCAGTGTAGAGGTAGTTTTCAAGTAAAATAACTCCATTAACCATTTGGTAATTCTTGCATAGTATCCACTTATGTGCCAAAGGTTACGGAGATACTAAGTGTGTTGTCTTCTAATTCAAATATGCTTTTTTTTTTTTTTTGCGTGTAGATTAACAAATTATATATATAAAGATAGCAACCTTTTCGCAAGAGTGTGACACGTGGCGCATCTTCAATTTTCTTTATTTTTCAAGGCGCCATGTGGGCATCTCAAAAAAATGACACGTGGCATCACAAATAATAGTCCTAAATATTCTCCAACTACCCTTAAATTCCTCCCATTCAATTTTAAACTTTCTAACATCATCTCTCTACCTCCTAATAACACCTCTCTCTAATCTATTCCATTTATTTCCTCTAAAATCTCTCTCTATGCCTCTCTAATTAATTTCAATTTACTTCCCTTAAAAACTCTCTTTATACACATGATTTTCACGGAAGCCGATTGGTTTTAAATTTCACATTTTGTTTTGAAAGTAACAATCAATTTATGCTTAAGCACAAATAAAATAAAATCAATATCCTAGAATATCTACTATTTACTTATTAGTTCCCTAAAATCTTTCAGCTTTTTAAAATTTCAGAATATTTCATATCATTTTAAATACTTATAAATGTTTTTAATTAATTAAAATTTTAATTATTTTTTATCAACGCTGCCACACTAGGAAAAAGCAACCAACAATGTAGAATTACAATCAAACTGGTGTTGAGGCGTAGAAGTATGGAATTGCTAGCAAAGCAGGCCTAAGCTGAGCATGGATTCAATATTAAGAATAGCATTACAACCTCTATTATTGCAATATGTAATATTAATAGATTATTCATAAGAAAATTGCCCCAATAGTCATTTAATCATTCATAGCTAGGGGCCAAAGATTTGAAAATAGAAAATAGTAAGAATTAAAAATAAAAAATATAGTCATGAAGGTCATGTGATAGCTACTCTGTTGTAGGCTTGTAGCCAACCAAGTTCGTGTGTTAAAAAAAGTATAAGCTGTTAAATTTAAAAATCTTCTCTCCACAAAATAAATACGATTTAAAAAAAAACTACAAAGTAAGAAGATGAAAACATGTAACTTGGTTAATTTCAAAATGCGAGCCCCATCATTAGAATGATCACGTGATGAATAATGTGATTAATACAAAGTTGGTTTGAACTGTTCAAAAGACGGTGTTATTAAAGAGTGTCATGAATATGTCAAACATGATTAGATTTTGAGAGCCATAAAATTGGTGTGAATTAACTTATTAGTTTCGTTTTTTGTAAGTGGGCAAATGAGTATCAAAAGTTATTTTTTTTTAAAGAAGGTTTTTCTCTATACCGACCAAAAAGAAAAAAAAAAAAAAAAAGTGGGGAATGCATATTTGCTTCAAACATTTTCAAAGTAACAATTTTAGGCCTTTTAATGCGCATGGATATTATATCTTAATGAAAATTTGGTTGTTCCGAGTATCATATCAAAGCCACCTCTTCTACAGTTCTACTTGATCACTATTAGTATTGGTACTAACTAGTATGAGTGTAGTATTCTGATTCTTATTAATATAAATTACCGCACGTTTGGCTTGAATGAGTCCCATGACTTTCTACTTATTCCTCCTCATTTTTCTCCTGCCACTCTTCATAGGAATCCATTAGTTTGTATGACAGTCAAGGAGTCTTTTTACCGATTTCTTCTATTCCAATATATTTATTTTGAATTATTTGATTATTTGGATCAGTTGTAATAGCATCGAATAGAAGTTTCAGACTTTTTCTTTGATTTTTTTAATAAAATCTTCTTTGTTCAGAAATTTTTTTTTTTTGAACAATTAAGAGTCATTTTTTAATGTCTAAAATTGTGAAAATCGAAATAATCTTTTGAAAATGGGAATGAAATACATCTTGGATGATAGAGAGGTAGATTTGAATTTAAATATAGCCCGAAACTCAATCAAAAGATGGGTCCCTTGGCCTTATTATGTTCTGAAAGGATTTAGATAACTGATTCACGTGTGAATCTTTGTTGCTTTGTCATCTAGTGTGGGCCTTACCCAACTAATGATATAGATCATTCTTGGTGAGCCCCACTTGGATGAAATGCGTTTTATTAGAAATGGGCCCCATAAACACCCAACGTGTGTGACAAGTCAAATTAAGAAAAGTTGAGAGGTTGAAAATAAAATTGTAAGCTACTTTCAAATATCTTACTGCATAAAAATTATTAATATGAAACTCTTTTGCCTTAGTTAAGTAAGAGTTTTCGTATGGTAATTTACGCACACCTCACAGAATTTGGCTGGAGCTCTGTACGAAGATCTTCATCATGGTAATTCATCTGCAGCATTTTATATATGAAACCAATGACAACTTTTGATGAATCTTTTGTCAAATACCTTAAATCTCTTTTTTCTTTTTCCTGCTAGAATGCATTAATCTCCCTTTCCTTTTTCCTTTTCAAGTTGCATCCTCACCCTCTCATTTGGTCGTTTGAAACCATACTCTGTTCTATTTGTTTTTATTTTGTTTTTTTCTTAATAACCGGTAAAACTGCAATATAAACCATCTACAAAAACAAAATGTGTCAATTTAGGACTGAAGTAGTAGGGTTGCAAATGGGTATCTGATTACCCGGAAGTTCTGACTCATAAAAAATCGGGTCTGGAACCTATTTTAGGTTCTGATTCATAACCGGGTTCGGAACCTAATTTAGGTTTCGATTGGTAAACGGTCCGCTTCTGGGTTCATATAGGTTCCGACCCGTGGATCCAGAATCCGATATATGAGTAATTTATATTGCAAATTATACATCAAAATTATTATTTTTTAGACATTTTTATATGCAATACTGGAGGTAGTAGACTTGATGCATTGTTATTAATTAATGATATGCTTATTTTAAGAATGCATTGTTAAGAATGATATCCTTATTTTAAGGGGGGGAAAAAGAGAGAAATTGAACCATTTCTTGAACTAGATTTCAATCATCTATGTGGATCCGGTTCTAGAACCGGATCTTCTGAAACCAATAAAATAGGTTCCGAGTCAAAATTGGACCTAAAACCAAAACCATAATTTAGAAATTGATCCAGGTCCAGCCCAGTATGGTTCCGACCCAGAATGGTTCCGTTTACAACCCTATAAAATAGTGTATTCTATGTAAGATCTAGCCTATCATAACAACTCAAATGGACATTGAAGGTTGACATACGGTGATATGGTGGTGCCTATTAAATGGACGGATCGATCACTGACAGCATAGACCACCCAACATTAAAAATAAGTTAGACAAAGTTTTATTTCTCTTTAAGTTGAGTCTAGGGCCCTAGGCTTGACTCTTTAAGTAATTGATAAATGATTTTCAATGGTATATGCGTCTCTCGTCTTACAAGAGAGTCCATTATCTATTTTCGGGCATCAACGGTTTATTTATTGGCCTCTATATCAAACAGGTCCTTAGGCTTAAAGTCTTCAGTTATGTAAGCCCAGAAGTTAGATGGCGCTCAACTAAATGACCTAGCATCAGGGGGGGCGGACCCACCCTATGATGATCTGGGGTGGTCATCCCTGGTCAATCTTGAAATCCCTAAAGGTTCGAATGGGCCTTAAACCATGCCCATATATGTGTTAAGAGTCACCCCACGTCTAGGGTTGTAAACGGGTCGGTTTCGGTCCGGGTCCACAGAAACTTTTAAGGAGAAGGTGGAACCGGATCCAGATCTAAACCCGGACCCGGAACCGTTTCGGAACCGGTTTCTTGGCTATGGAACTAGAAACAAAACCATAAATGGAACGGGTCTGCATCCAGGTCCGGATTTAGGTAGAGAATGATATTAACAAAAATATGATTTTTAGGAGAGATTTTCGAAAATTGAGGTAATATGTCAGGTCTTGGGTCCACGGGTCCAAACTAAGGTGGAACTAGACCCGGACCCATTTACTTATAGGGGCCTAAATAAGGATTAGACCCAGTTTTTAACGGGTTGGAACCTCCGGGTGATCGCAAAATCAAGAACCCATTTACATCCTTGCCCACGTCTAAACATCCCAAGAGATTTCCTCAATTTCCCCCCATAAATCATTCCTCAAATTAGGCTTTCGGCGTAAGAGAAAGAAGGGCTCTCGCCTCTCGGTCTGGGTCATGCATCAATCTGCTACACGGATCAGATAAAAAAACAATATATCTCTTGGTTTACTCAATCTAAGGAGAAAAGTGCTAGTAACGAGGGCTCACACAGGCTTTGCTTTAGCTAAGAGGCTTGGATCAGGCATAGATCTGGCCTTAACAAGTGATTAGCCAATCACTTATTCCTGAGTCGGGCTAGGGCCAGGCTTAGGATGCTTGAATTTAGTGGTAGAGAGCCCAACCCCAGCCCATACCAAATATGATGTACAATTTAAGCAAAAAATTGGATTTTTTAAAAACTATAAATGACTCTAACACATACCTTTTCACACACAAACACAAAACCCAACCATCTGAGCTACTACTTCGGACAATAAGTATAAGACATTTTTCTTAACAAAAACATGATCCACCTTGGCTTGAGCTTAACATTTTTCAGGTGGGTTAGACTTTGGCCAATCACTTATTCCTAAGTCGGGGTAGGGCCAGGCTTGGGCCAATGGTCTAAAAAACCGGTCGGGCCCCAACCTAGGCGGTGAACACCCCTATTATCAACCCTTCATACTTTAATTTTGAGTACCAAAGTCTAACATTATCTGAACTCTCCATCTATAATAGATTTTTTATTGTTGATTTTTATTTAAAAATTCATTTTAAGAAAGATAAAATTTAGCACATTTTAAATCTACTTTCTATCAAGAAATTAATAGAAACTCTATTTTGTGATTATTACACATGGCGATGACATCCTCCCTATCGGTGACTATATTTAAGCTTAAATTTTTTTTTAAAAATAATATTGTGTTTTAGATCTCAAGTAGTTTATACAAATTAAATGAAATCAGTTGTTCTAACTGGTATTTTTTGTATGGATTCTATTGATCGTGTTAAGCATAGGCATATTGATTGATCCAAATGAGGGTGCTCATGGATTGAGCCAACCAAAGCCCAATAAGGGACCGGCCTACTTGGGCAGAGCTTTAGCCTTAGGTTTTGGTACACAAGCCAAACTTGGACCTAAAACTTACGTAAGTTTAAAATAAGGTTTAGGCTTGGATTCAGTGGTAAAGAGGGCAAAGTCCAGTCAGACCCAAATAAGATACATAATTTAATAAAAAAAAACATTTCGGATAGTCTACACTCTACACATATGAAATCAAATTATTTTTTTATTATTATAAAAACTACATGATATTTTTTGTATGAATTATATTGACCGTGGTAAGCACGGGCGTATTGATTGATCCAAATAGGGGTGCTCATGGACTAGGCCAATCAGAGCCCAACCAGGAACCAACCTTCTTTGGGCCAGACTTTTAGCCTTCCGTTTTGGTATATAGGCCAAACGTATATAGGTTAATATACGGGCTATGCTTGAATTCAATTGTAGAGAACTTGAAGCCCGGCTAGACCCAAATAAGATACATGGTTTAATCATAACATCGTTACTAATGAGATGAAAAGACTCGAACGCATGCACTTTATCACAAGCAAACACGTCACAACCACCTAAGCATAAACCACCCAATCTACTTTTTCACACGCATACACACCACAAATTATAATATATTAAGCTAGAAGGTTTTGAGTTCAATTTTGACTGTTAGTTATAATTTTGACTGAAAGTTACATCAACTATCTTCTTTATCTCTTTATCCACTCATAACTGCTCTTCACTTTTCTTTTCTTTTCTTTTCTTTTGTTTTTTTTTTTTTTTTTTTTGAAAGATTTGTTTCAATCCAAACTCTATCATTCCCTTTCTACTCAAATTCTCATTTTTTTCATTTTATGATACAAACTCTTGGATTACATAAATACATACTCATAAAAAAAATTCTTTTACTTTCTTTCTAAAAAAGCTATGGATTTTTTTATAAATTAATATTTAAATTGCAATGTTTGCCATATCCGTGCTGAGCATTGGTAATTATGCTAGTGAGGTCTTAACCCCGGTTAACTTCTAATTCAATTTTAACTTTATCTTCATAAACAAGATGTTCTACACAATATCAGTGTGGTGCACAACTTGAATTCTTTAAGCCTTATATGGTAGCAACATTTCTTACTTCAATTTTAAGTTTCAAATCACATTCAAGATTAGTTTTAATTTTTTATATTTTAATTTTAGTTTATTCTTCTTTGTTTATTACTCTAGAGATTTTTATTTCATTCCTTAAACTTCTAATTACTTTTAAAACCGATGATATAAAACTGATATTTACTAAAAAAGAGTAATAAAAAAATAAAAATGATTAGGTTAGATCAAGTTACGATGTAATTTCTAATAAAAAATTAATAGACCTTTTTTCTATACCATCCATTCTGGATGAAGATATTATGACTGCAATTGAGAAAAATAAATTCATAAATAACTTTATTATTTATTTAAAATATAAACTCATCATAGTTATTGAGAATATTTACAAGCACAAGGAAAGAACTCATAATAGAATGAGTGTAAATAAAAAATAAAACTAAAAATAAAAATAAAAAAACATAATCAAATAATTTTTCATAGCTAAAGCCCCATTTCAACAAATTTCATTGTCTTCCAAAAATATATTCTATCAACGAGCCGGTTTCAAGCCACATTTGAGTCCTTATTCAACTTTTACTCACATATTTAAAAATAGAGAAGCCTAAATCCTTATTCTTTAAGGAAATTACTACACTTTAATTTAAATCTAAATTATATGACTAGCTAAACTGATTAAAAATTATAAAAAATCATAAAAAAATTCTTTCATATTACATATGTCGCAAGAGTTCTTACGGTTTCCGAGGCCGTACAGTTTTAAAACGCATAATGTTGAGTTAAGACAGGGTTTGACTTATAAACTCAGGGTAAGGACTTAGATATTTCCGATGTGGGGTTTTGGACAAAGCCTCACAGTGCTAACCGAAACACTCCACCCTTACTCCTGCCGATTTTCTTTCTTGGCTCACATAATCACTTGACCTGGTTTTGCCTTCAAGGATTACTTATGCGGATTAGAGTCTCGTAACATATGTATTAAACGATATGCTATTTTGTTGGTGTATGTACATAATATAACACATGCATAAAAGGTATAAGTAAAAGTTAAACCTTTGAAATGAAAATTGTCATAAGTTATGTAGGTTCTGATATAGACTTAGGCACCACTGGCATTAGCCAGCTCAATTTGTCATGGCAATACGTCAATAATTACTTTCTAAGGAAATAAAATAAAATGCATGTGAGACTAAATGACCAATACTTGAAAAATGAATGGGGGTTATGGGTTGAAATGGAAGGAAATGCATTATTTATAAGCTAAAAAGAAGTTATAGATGATTGGCAAATGTCACTCGTCTAATTACACAAAAAAGAATGACAGATGTTACTCATCTAAAATGTCACTCCAAAAGGATGATGACAGAGTGTTAATAGGTTGCATTCAAGTTAAATCATTAGAGGGTCAAAGGATAAGACAAGCTAAATTAGGTTGAAAGGTTAATTATCATGTATTGACTTAACTCTAACTCAATCTATTGATCAATTAGGTTATAATTGTTAACTCAAATCTGTAAGAAAATAAGAAAGATCAACTCTAACTCTGAATAACTAAATAGGTTCGAGTTAGGTGGTCAGCTGGGTCAGAATTGACATTACTATTCTAAGACTTTCTATACTTATAATTATTTGATTAATGACCTTATGCAAATTTCTTATTAATCATCACAACTTAAAAGAGCTTGTAAAATCCTCTCACTTTAGTTTGATTGGAAGGTGGCTTACACCTGACCTAGATTGACCTGTTGCCATTGACCCAAGTTTATTTATATTTTTAAGTTTGTTGTGATATTATAATAATTCCTTATCGGGTCCCGATGAAATTGGTTCAAGCCTAATCCATTGCAATTGACCCAATTGTGTTTAAAGATTATTTTTTGTTTAATGCATTTATTACTAATAGATTGACCCCACATAAACAATATCCCGAATCACATAATCCCGACCATCAAATTAATATATTTTTTTATGATTTATATTTAAGTTCGAATGATTTTTATTATTTCTTTCTCAACCACTATTATATTAATATTGAAGTTGTTGATTTTGACTGAACCAATTTCAATTTGGACTTCTAAATTATAAAATTACTCAATCTTTTCCAATTGTTTAGTTAAGGATAATTTTAGTCATTTTTATTTATGTAATAGTTAAGATAACTGTCTTTTTTGCTTTCGAACCTCATTGATCAAAATGGATTTAAACGAAAAAAAACTCTACTTTCTTGATAAAAAGTCCATGTCTATATCACTTAATCATTTAAAATTATGACTAGGATACTCTCTATCATTGTATAATTATATTATTTTGGCCAAAATGATCATAAGAATTATGAACTTTTGCATCTCTTTTTTTTTTTTTTTTTTCATAAATGGAGTCTACTTTTAGATTCATGCCCAATAAATCCAATTATATTACTCTACTTCAAATTAGACACATATATAAGATCGATCGCTTTTAAAATACTTGATATGAACAAAAAGAAAATTCAAAATACTTGATGTGCAGTAAATAATATTCAGCGTGACATAAAAATTATTATATTAATATCTTACTTCTTATGAAATCTTATAGTTTTACTACCTTTTTTTTTCTAATTTTTGAAAATTGACACTAATGAAATTTTAATTATAATTAATTAATTTAATAATGAGAGATGCTCCTATGAGATATACTCTCACCTTACTATGAGAGATACCGTGGGGGCCCTCACATCCATGTCCAATGCCAACAACTTAAATGTGAGGGCCCTTACACTTATCTCTCATATAAAGTAAGAGATGTCTCTCATAGGAGTATCTTCCTTTAATAATTAATATGTCTAAAAACTAAAATCCAAAAAAAAAAAAAAATCACCCCCCCACCCCAAAAAAAAAAAAAAAAAAAAAAAAAAAAAAAAATCAATACTACTATGATAATTTTTTTATAAATTGTGCTTTACGCATGGGTGATCGGGATCGTTCATAAATTAAGAAACGAAAATTGTAGAACCATTCTTATGGGGACTAAAATCAAATTACGGGGAGGAAAGTCAAACACATTAAAAGTATATAAATAGAAAAACAGGCGAAAATTAGGGCATAGACGGTTTGGGTACAACGCACGTCCAACCATGGACCTTTACTATTGGACCCGCGCGCTAGATGAAGGACGACCCAATTTTACGCCCATCGTACCAATCCACATGGAATCCACACCAGCACAGCTAGGATCTACTGGATGAATAATTTCACCTGTCCTAAGTTACATGGACCCACTACATCTAATATATCAACACAAAATTTTTTAATTTTAAAGTATATTTCTTATCTGTAGTACAAATCTTGATTAGAGTAGGGTTTTACATGGACAAGTCGAGTTTTGGAATATCCCAGTAAGAAGCCGCACCGCGTATTAGAGGGGATATAAATGGGTCGGTTCCGGTTCCGGTCTTGTCCTGTCTATGGTGGAACAGGAACCATTAATGAGGAGGTGAAATCGGGAAGGGAACCGTAAATGGGACGGTCTCGGTAGGGTGTAGGTAGAGAATAAAATAAAAAACCTAATTTTTAGGAGAAATTTTCGAAGATTGAGGTATTATGTCAAGTCTGGGTCCACGGGTCGGAACCAAGGTGGAACGAGACTTGAACCCATTTACTTATCGAGACCTAAATAAGGACTCAAATCCGGTTTTTAATGGATCAAAACTTTTAGGTAATCGGAGAATCGGGACCCATTTACATCACTGATGTTAGATGCAAATCCTTCCAACCATAACCTAATCTTAATAAAGTTTGTGGAGCCTGCTCCGATGATTTCCTGTAGAAAGGGGTAGTACAGGATCATGAAAACAAAAAAGAGAAAAGGGCTCGGGGTTACTCATTTTCAAATGGGCCGGGCTTGAGCCAGCCACTTAAGGCCCGATTTAGGCATGGACCTTTATTATGTCTTTTTGTCATTTAGCACCTGTTTTCTTTAATCCCCTCTACTTTTTTAATATCCTAAACTAAGCTCTCACTTTACAACACCTGGCAAGTAAATTACCCAAGCAACCCCTTAAGTAATTGATAAATGACTTTCAATGGTATATGAGTCTCTCGTCTTGCAAGAGAGTCCATTATCTGTTCGTTCATCAACGGTTTATATGTTGGCCTTTAGATCAAACAGGTCCTTAGAGTCTTCATTTATTTAAGCACAGAAGTTCGATGGTGCTCAACTAAATGACCTAGCATCAGGGGCGGACCCAGCTTATGATGATCTGGGGTGCTCACATCCGGTCAATCCAGAGGCTCGAATGGGCCTTGAGCCATGCCCGTATGTGTAAAGAGTCGCCCCACGTCTGAACAACCCAAGAGATCCCTCAATTTTTTACCCTAGAAATCACGCCTGAAAATAGGCTTTCTACATAAGAGGAAGAAGGGCTCTCGGTCTGGGTCATGCATTGATCTGCTACACAGATCAGATCAAAAAATAATATATCTCTAGGTTCACTCAATCTAAGGAGAAAATTAGTGCTAGTAACAGGGCGCTTTGCTCTAGCTGAGATGATTGGATCAGACATAGATCTAGCCATAGGAACGCTTATGCTCTCCAAGCTGCAAGGGGAGAGAGCTTGGTGGATTTTGTCATTCTCTTGAACTCAATAGAAGATGGGAAAAGAGAGAACATGGGCATGGTCAATTTCTTGGAATAGAAACAAGAAAGACGTGTGTTTCGTCTATTCTACAAAAGAAAATTTGTTTTTTTTTATTTGTGAAGAGAAGTGAGAAAAAATATTTTGATTTTTCTATTTTACCTCCTGTGCTTGAAGAGAGAGAGAGGGTCTTAGTCTTTGTTGACTCATGACTGGTAGGTCACACATAGAAAAATGAGGGGATTGATGAATGACTAGTTTTAGAAGTTATCTTAAAGTTGATGTTCTAAATTATTATGTTATTTTACCTCACTAAAATGTAAGTTTGAATATCTAAAATTAAGGATAGAATCATTTTTTTATCCATCTAATATCCCTACCTCTTCATTGCCCTATCTCCAATAATGGTTGCGCATCTAGTTGAGTTCCACATCAGTTAGGACATTTTCTAAAGAAAAATGTGTCGATGCTATTACTACAAAGAACCAAATCATTTATTAAAAAATTAGTCCATATAGCAAAGTAGCTAAAAGCCCATTGGGTTCGGTCTAGGTTATTTTTATTTAAAAACTAATTGTAGTAAGAAGGGACATCAAGCTCTTTTCCATAAAGCACCCTTATGTATTGTTTATGTGGGTTGAGATGACTGTTGGTGAGAGAAATGTATGTTTAGTTGATGTAAAAATAATTTGTGTCTATTTGAAGTATATTTTTTCTATTGCTGTTGTTAATGAGAAAAAAGTCTTAAAAAGTCCAGCAAAAGTTTAGCCCCACTTAAATGAAAATCTTAGGTCTGCCACTGCCTAGCATACACATGTCTTTTCTCGTTCGTAATAGTATCAACTCAAGTTATATTAGTTGTGTGATTCCCAAGCTTTCACTTAGAGGGCTCTCTTCAGGTATATAGGGTATACTAAATCTTGACGTTATTCAGATCGAGATGAAAAATACAATAATGAATATGTATAAGATTGTGCTAATCATGTTTTTAAAACAAACAGATCAATCCAACCGTTATCAACGTAGAATTCTGTAAAATTTGAGGATATGCTATGTATCTGGATCACGTTTATTTTCCTGAGTTCATCTAATTATGAGCTCAAACTAACAAGTAGAGAGTGGAAATAGGACATGGAGTCGAACTCGACCTCAATTGTATATATCTATGTAACTTTTAAAAATGCAACCATGTCTCGAATATGTAACTTTCTGTTGCAACAATTAGCACCTGCCATCTGTTGGCATTTGTGATGGGGCCCACTTGTATTTACATGTGGTTGGACCCACTCACAAAGATACACCCCTCACAATTTGAATCTCATAGTGATATGGATAAGAATAGTTTGAGTTTAATCTAAACTCTCTATCCTTATCATATCTCTCATAGGAATATCTTCCATATATATATAAAACTTGGGTAATACAAATTTGTATATCAACTGGAACCTTTTTAATTAGTCAGGTTATTTGGGGGAAAGGGTATTGATTTCATCATTCAACTGAGTTAGCAAAAAAATCATCACCTCCAACTTATCCTATTCCCTTTATTTTTTTAATCTATAAATGGAAGTTAAATAGCTCAGATTTAAGTAAATAATGACGATAATATGTATCAATAATAAGTGAGTTCGTACCTGTAGTAATTGTACACGGATGAGTAACATAGTGGGTAGACACCATTTCTAAAAAATTCATATCACCCAAAGTTAATTTTATAAAGAAAAAGAAAGAAAGAAGTGAAGCTCCGAAAGTGCAACAGCTTTTTAAGCAAGGCCAAATACCAAATGATCAAAAAAGTTAAAGTTTCGTATAATTCCTTAATCTAAAGTTTTAGACATTGACTCAAGGAAGGATTTTTTTCCTATATGTACTTGGTGTGAACGTCTTTAATTTAGGAGGCCTGCTCTTTTGATAGCCTCCGCCTCTTAGGAAGTTGGATGTTGTCCTCCCAAAACAAGGAAAAGGATTAAAAAAATCATATGGATTGATATTTTCTCTAATCACGTGCTTTTTAAAGGCTTTTCATCATCATTATTAATTTGGATTATAAAAGATAAAATGAAAAAAGGACTAGCTAATTGGCTTAAACTCACCAGATTGTCTCCAATTCTTTGACCTTCCAAGTCAATGATAGACACGCGATTTTTATTTGGATGGTCACATGAAGAAGTTGGATAATAAAATTGATTTTTTTTAAGATCTTATGTAGAAGGAGTTTTTGGAACCTCTTAAGTTCGTCCTGACACCTGGATCCACCCCTGCACAGCGTCAACGGCCGACTCTACATTCCAACAACAGTTGAATCCTGTCTAGCAGCAGCTTTGATTTTAACGTTGGTCGTGTCGTTTTGGAAGAGTCAAGTAGGCAATTAAAGGTTCATACGAAATGTCGCCATGACGTTGAATTCCATGCCGTCTCCGGTCTCCCTCTCAAGTCTCAAGTCGTCGTTGGACTTTCGGCGTCGTCTTCTCCCTCCTTCCTCTCTCTCTCTCTCTCTCTTTCTCCCCACTACAAAAACATCACTCCAAACTCATCCCCTCCATCTCTATCTTTCTTCATATCTCCTTCTTCTCTTCTGATCTCAACTTTCCAGGATATTTTTCAATACTTCTAGATTTCTACGTTACTTCTAATCTACTATTTTATTGAATCTCATTTTGTTTTTGGGAATTTGGTGATGATGGCAAGGTTTCTTACTCTCTCTTCTTATCTACTTGTGCTGATGATGCTACTACTTGCTGATCTTCATCTCTTTGCAAGCTCGCCAGTTCCTTCTCCGGCAGCCCCAACACCTCAACCTCCACACACGCGGACACCGCCTCCAACACGAACACCCCAAACTCCGCACACGCGGACGCCGGCTCCAACACCGGGATCTCCAAGGGCTCCCGCTTCTGAACCGAGCAACAACGACAAAAGCGGGGATTCGACATCGGGAGGGGGCTCTTCTGGCGGATTGAAAAGCGGGCAGAAGGCGGGTATTGCAATCGGAGTCATTATCGGGGCGGGAATCATCGGGTTTGCTGGGTTCGTGTACAAGAAGCGGAATGCGAATATCCGTCGGGCACGGTTCGGGTCTGCTGCCAGGAGTGCTCAGCTCTAGCCTCTAGAGTGAGAGATATATGTTTTGATTTTGATAGGATTTTCTCTTCTTTATTTGTTGTTTCTTCTATCGCATTTTTTTTTTTTTAACATCTATGAATTACTTTAAATATTTGTTTTCTTTCAATCTCTCTCTTTCTCTCTGCGTAGATTTGTGGGAGAGAAGTGATGTTGTGATGTGTAGGAATGAGTATGTGATTGCAATCCGATGTGTTGGACTACTTGGATGGTCCGTAAGGATGGGTGGAAATGGTGGAAATTGTGATTCATAATATTGTCAAAAATACTTGTGGCAGCAAAGTGGGTCACTTTCAAGAGAGCTCATTTTGGACATTATATTTAATATTCTCGTTAAAGTAGCCTAATTTTATTGTTGGCCTCAAGCCAAGACAAACAAATAATAATAAAAAAAAAAACTAACACTTTTATCACCATCTGAATATGATGAGAGAAACAAAGTTTATATAGCTAACATGGCCCAGATAAGACTTTGATGATGATTATAAAGTAGGCAAAATTTGGAGAATTAAAGGGAATACAAGGACCAAGTTAAATGAAATGGGGCATGAGAAACATTATAGAGATAATATCACCTTTTCATTTTTCTAAACTTAATCTTACACTTCATTGACAAATGACAAATAAGAAAATTTAAAAAGTTGAATAGCTCCACTTATAGTGCGAAGTTCTTGTCTCAAAAACTTATTACTATAAAAAAAAATCTCAAAATCCTAGAACACAGATTAATTTTCTCAGCCCATGTTACTTTTTTTTTTTTGGCTGAAATACCACATTTTTTTATATGTATTACAACTATATAAAACTTTAATAATATTATTAGTGCCCTAGTGATATGAAAACCCTTTTTTTTTTTCAGCCTGATTAACTCCCTTATACCCCAATGTAGTAGTGCAGTTTTGAACCTACAACCTCCGGGTGCAAACTGTAATCCTAGTCCAACTGAGCTACTTGAATTATAGTATTGTAAATGTTGTCTCGAGCAGGAGCCCATGCGAGACAATCAATGGGCCACCAGGTGCCCCACCAATCATGACCAATGTGAGAAACCACTCAGATTAGCTCAGCCCATATCTTAAATTTGTAGTCAATCCCATTATGCCAATCACTTGATTAGTGGCCCTCAAGTTTAACAATTTTAATATCAGTTCAACCGTCCAGTTCATTTAGACCAGTGCAAAACCAACAGCTTGTGAGCTACTTGAGCCAGTCTCAGCTTGGCTTGATTAGCACACCAGTCACCAGCCAAGCAAAAGCACAAGCCTAGCTGAGCCCACCCGAGCTGCCTTGGCTGATGATGTCCTTATGAGAAGCCCTAGATCAGCTTAGCATGTGCACGAACCTAATAAAAGCAACCAGGTATGGACTTGGATGTAGCTTAATCCAACCTGTCCACATCTCCAGTCTTGCTAGATTGAGGGCCCATACCCAATTGCATTTAACATCCATGTTCAGAGGCCTGGGACTTGGAACCAGTCCCCAAATATTTAATCTGCTCTGATTCAGGTACACATTCACGACATAAAACAAAAGAGCATTGGAAAAATATATATAGCCACAAAATAATCTTATGTTCTAACTTGGGTCCATACCATTTCCTGGGTTTGTTGGGACTTGGACACAGTTGTTACCCATTGGATCCAAATTAAAAAGTAGACACATTTCCAGACAAGTCTGGTACAGAAACTGGTTTGACCCAACCCATGCACCAAGCAGGACTTGTTATTTAACTGATTAATCACATCACTTAAAACTCTTGACACTTTCCATTACAAATCTCAGAAAGTGTTCTTGCTTGAGAGACATCCACACCCATAAAACTGAAAAGGGCTATCATCTTGCCTTAAACTGCTTCTTACATTGGCATTGTAGCAAAATGGAGTGGATTGTCGAACATCCAGGCCACATTTCGTTTTTTATATCCTTACAAAACAAAAGGAATGATGGGCACATGCTCGAACAGCCATTGCGTGCAATGCATATATATCTTCTTCCACAAACCAAAACTAGACCTATTCGTCACAGTCCATAGAAACTTCTCCATCTGCAAAGAAGAAATACCATTGAATTGCATCAAACTGGAAGAGGAAAAGAAAAAATAAAATAAAATTTGGTGCTCCTTTCCTTACTTCCAAGACTTACGGCCAAGTTTGCTTGAGCATCCGCTGCTGAATTAAATTCCTTGAATAAGACAGCGTGGAAATTAAATGGTTAGAGTCAACACAGTAACTAAGAAAACACAAAAGATGTGATGTTTGATTAAGATTGAAATAGAAGTCATGCAAGAGATGAACTACGACAACCAAGGTCTCAAAACGGGTGCAGCTTGTTGGCCTCGAGTCAAGCGGACTCAAGACTTACTCAATGAATAGTAACCTTGACCTTTACCATAGGATCTTCAAAAAAAAAAAAAAGAAGAAAAAAAAAATAGCTTTGATCTTCAAAACTTGCTCCAAAACCTTGTCAGAGACCTCTCAACCACAGTCATGTCTCTAACTGGGTTTTATGGGAGTAGGTATAAACTTTCTCCCCCCACTATTTTCTCCGGGAGAGAAGTTTTGGGAGGCATCTGGGCACCGTTTTCACTTTTTTCTGGAAGATTAAAACCGTAATTTTGAGAAAATCTAAGCATTGAAAGATCGGATAGCTGATCAATCGATTAAGTAAAAAAATAGAATAAAAAGTAGGATACCTATTTGTACTTAAATTCATTCTTAAAATCTAATTCAGAGGACATTCCTTCTATAAATTTTCATGATTTTTTTAGGCTGTAGGGACACATGCACGCACCACGCAATGAAGTGACTCATAAAGCTATTAAAGCCAGTCTTTATAGCCTAGAACACAAGACTTGAGCTCAAAATAAAACCAAAACCAAATAAATGTTGGTAATTGCCTACTTGGTATTGATAACGAAAGTAGAGTCCATGAATTTGTAGACTGCCAATGGGCATACATTGTTCTTGATCAAAGATTAGATATGAGATACAGTTCATCTATGCTCTCCGAGATCTAGAGTGGCTAATTTCTATATGTTCAGAAATATTTTGTAAGTTTGTCCTCAAAGGTAAGTTGTCTTGTACCAAATTTTTATGACATTTAGTGCTTTTTATGAATGTTTGCTAATTCTGAAAAAAAAAATGGCAATAAGTTATTCTGGATAGAAATTTTTCATGGCGCCAGACGTTACTAAAACTTTAAAAAAATATTAAGTTCCTGAAATGATATGATTACTCTAAGTCAGAAGGTTCAATAGGATTAAAAAAATAGAGAGCCAAGTAAATTGGAGGATTTAAATTGAGTATAAAATATCATTTAAAGGTACAGTAGTGGAATTTTACAACTAAATGTATGAAGATTTTAATTCATCTTGAAGCCCAGTTATAATTTTGGATTCTGAGGCTTGAGGGTTGAGGCTTGAGGCTTGAGGCTTGTGCCATGCTGGTGCATGGGTGTTGGGAATTGAAAAGAATGCTGGCCATTAAAACAGTTACTAAGGTCTAAGGGTGATATTTTTCTCTCTGGTAATTCCATGGGATTTGGTGGCTACCTCTCATTCGTGGTGTCCACGAATATGTTACTTTTCTTTCGGATATATTGATTGTGAAGTCAAGGAATCAGCTGGCTAGACATGGTGCATCTCATCCCTCTGTACTTTCTTTTATATATTTATCGTGATTGCCTTTATAAGTTAAATATTTTCCATTTTAAGTTTGAAAAAAAAAATGTTGCTATTCCTCAGCACTTTTGTCATTCAAATTATTCTTCCATAGATTATTTGCTTATCTTTAATTGCAGATTACCTATGTAGATTCAAATTTAAGCAGCATCTACGGACTCAGTTTCACATTTTCTTTTAGAATTTAGACAGATACATCAGTTCCCATAGTAAGTTTCCATATAAAGGTAACATTTCTTCAAATAATGTTGCAATAGGTTGGTGGTTGATAGCATAAAAGAAGCATTTGGTTAATAGTAAAGCAAGTACAAAAATTATAAATATTTAACTTTTCAAAGAATAACAACTATACCCTAGCAACATGACAAATCTGGAAAGACAGAAACTTGTCCTTGAGCTCTTTGGCCTCCTGGCACAAGTCAGCCATGTTCTTGTTCCTAGTTTGCCATAAATTCTGAACCTGTTTTTATAGAGCATATCAGTGTAAAGTACTATGTCAGTATCACCTTCATCATTGCCAGCAGTCGAAAAAGAAAAAAAAAAAGCTACAGAGGAAACATTTATCTGGAGCTATGCAATGTGTTCTAACAGTTAAAAAATATGTTTCAGGACATGGAAGTTATAAAGACCAAATGCAACTATGTAACTGTGATTTAACACTGGTTGCTTAAGAACGGCGGGGGGGGGGGGGTGGGGGCGGGGCGGCGGACAGTGAGAAGAGTGTCGTAGAGCAGGGATGGTGGTGGTGGGCAAGTAATGATAGAATGCAGACACTAAGGAGAAACTCAGTGAATAGCGGCAACAATGAAAAGCAGCACAAGTTATGCTGCCCTTTCACATTTAAGGAGACAAATGATAATTGTACATTTGTAAAGGATAAAAACCCAGACTAGATATGATGGGAGAATATATGAAAAATATTTTCTATTATAATGAATTCTCAAAAGTTCACCAAAATTGATAGCATTGGCATAGTTTTATTATAATTTTATGATAGTTTGACCACAGATTGAATGGACCTTTTGCCTGAGGTGTGGCCCCAGACTCAAAACTTTATCCTGCCCCTATTTGGAATAACAAAGATGGTTGTGTTGTCCTGAAAAAGAAGCATTTCCCTAAACTAGAACTGATTTTTTTTAAAACCTAAGAAATTGAAGGTTCTTTTACCAGGCAGAAATTCAAGGTCATGAAGTACACAAAAAATGGCATTTGTCACTAGTCTCACAACCCTTGAATTGATACGAGTGATTAGCAACCAAAAGTTGGTCAAGCATTCGTTTATGGAAGAGCTAGAAAGGATAGGTCCTTTCTTTCTCGTTTGATAGCTACTGTGATTAGGGTTTCAACAATAAGCATCCTGCAACTGTGCTCAAGCTCTTGTCAGTTAACCCATTATTCTGAGGTAAAATGGAAAGGAAAAAGAAAAATCCTACATGATCCCTTGCACGTGTTCTAAGGGGAAAATAACATCACCATTGTCCACCAGTGAATTGTGAGACTAGCATATCCTCTCTTTTTTTATCGGTAACAAGCGTAATGTTGCAAAATATATAATGTCCTCTAGAATTTGTTACAAAAGACAATAAATTTTGCAAGCCCAAAAAAAAGAGAAGAGAATGACCAGTAAAGCTCCTTACGTCCGTGGCTGTTGCTCATCTGGTTAGGGACATGTGTAGTCTTTGGAAAAAAAAAAAAAAAATCTCATTGCATACAAAAGAACATCAAACCTGCATACAGACAAGGTTGGAGTCGCCTTGAGCACGAACTTGTTTGAATCCCTTCTTAAGGGCATATTTCAATCCTAAAATCAAAGCGCGATATTCAGCAACATTATTGGTAGCAATGCCTATGCCTTCTCGTAAGCGCCAAACCTTCATCAAATTTCTTGATTAGAACCCTAAGCTTTTCATGAAAGAGAAATCAATGTTTCTGTTAACAAGAATAAAAGAATCAAAGAAAAAAAAAACTTGAATGGGATGTGATTGCTTATAGTCTACCACACTTCCATCTTCACTTCTCAGAATAGCTCCAGCACCAGATTTTCCAGGATTTCCTTTTGAAGCACCATCAAACTCTAGAACACAGGACAACTTTCATACACAAGGGAAAGCAAATTTTGTTATTGTTCTCATATCATAAATATTGGGAAGCAACAGAGACCTGCACTGATAAAGCATTAACGTCTGTGCTACAAAATATTCTGATGTAAATTGAGGGAAAAATTCCATAGTTCTAGCATTCAGACGAAACAGCAGTCATCCAATGCAAGCATGGAAATTCTCATGCAGAGAACAGACTCTGCCAAGTATTTCTTCAAGAAAAATGTATTGGCTTCACACCAAGAAATGGAACGGTTTCACACCTAGAGATAAGCAAGGATTCATGCCAAGACAGAGTTCGATACACACACACAAAAGACCAACTCCAATTAATCGAAGTAATGGAAACATACCTTGGGCGATGACCCTGCAATTGTTTAAATACATAAAAACAACGAACATGCAACTAGGGTGAAGGTTATGGGATTCTATTACTAAGGAGCACTTTCCAAGATCGATGTATGTGAGGCCCATTGTGACTGTTTTCATTCTTGCCTTAACAAACTATGCAACCAAAGAAAAAGAGATGGAAAGGGAAAAAAAAAATCCACAATTAGTCTTAAGGCATCTATTCTCATCTCCACAATTATTCATAAATGCAAAAAACTTAAAAGCACTTTCCTAATTAAGCCAACAAGAAAAAAGTCCTAAACATATAACTGTAAAGGTAAGCTGCCTAGATATCTATTTATTTTTCCTGTCTGCTACTCTAATTCCTTTCAGTCCTCTTGCAGCCCCATGTATGCCGGTGCTCCATGTGAACTTGCACTAATGTCATTCCCTGCAGCATTTGGAGGAACTAAATCTAGAGTTGGCAATGCCATCCTCCCAAAGAAAATGCTACACACATCATGGTATGATTATGCTGTTGCTTCTTTTAACCTCAAGACATTCTGCTCAGTATAAAGAAAGTGATAAGACACTCCTACCTAACTGAATTGAAATTTAGTTGCTGGCAAACAGTCTAAGATCTCAGACTCCACAGATCCACCTCATTAACAAATAACAACAGCCTCCATCTGTCCACCAGTTGCACAGTGGGTTGCCCTTCACTATTTCCAATAATGAGATAAACTACAACAAACTCATCTAATCTAGAATTGTTTTTGTGATCTAGATCAATTGGCTCAGTTGTAGTGTTGCTTGATCTTGTCCTACAACTTCAGATGCCAGGTCTTCCATGACTGGATCTTCTATATAAGAATCTTCCGCATAATTCTCCTTGTTTTTTTTTTTTTTTTCCCTCGAATCTTCCACTGCCAAATATTTTTTTTTGAAATGGCCACTGCCAAATATTCTATCACAAGATCTTCTATAGGTCCTTCCATTAAATTTTCTGCTGTGTATAAGTGACCATGAGATCTTCCTCAGTCATATCGTCTTCCATAGCAAGTGGGAGGACTTTCTTTGGCACGGGCCAAGATTTAAGAAACTTTAGAAGGGGGCTTTCGGAAAGCTTGGTCATGTACACAGTTTGCCAAGGGGTAGAAATTTGCTCGACAACAAATTGAAAATCAAGGGGAAGAACTCCTCTATCCGAGCATTCAATCCACAAGAGTCACTAAATACAAGCATGAAAATGCTCGAGAAGAGTACATACATCACACCAAAATATTTCTCCAAAACTCACACAATAAAGTTCTTTAGCTTCGTACAAGAAAGGGAAAGGCTCCACAAATAGGGTAAGTCCTTATAACCAAAAGAGATATGCAAGGCTTCATGCCAAGAGGGAGATCCATGCCCTTGCAAATATCCAACTTCAATTAATGAAAAATAAACAAATAATACCATGAGCAAATCCCTGAAGTTCTTTTAATTGATAAAAACCAAAAAAAAAAAAAAAAGAAGTTTACAACCAATACTAACCACCAATTCTAAGGCTTCTGTTCTCATCTCTGCAGCTGTTAAAAATCTAAAGAATCCTAAAACACAATCCTTCTTAAGAAAGCATTAAAAATTGTCCTTAACATGAAAAGATGGGTAGGAAAAGTCGTGATAGTATATCCACATGTTATGTTCTTTTTGTTGATCCATTAATCCCCCCTGGTATTTTTGTGAGACCTTCTTATGGTTACCCAATGGGTAAATTTGGAAGTACCAAATAGCCAGGCAATGGGCCATGATGGGAACTTTGTCGATGTGGTCTTCACCACAAATGCACACAGGAATTTACACACAATAAAATTTCAATCAATCTTCTTATGGTTATGACTGGAATCATGAAATAAAATAAGATTAATTGAGGATTAGAATTCAGTACTGTGTAAAATGCGACACCAAGTATGACTAAAACAACATCCCCTGTGGTGTCCTTTTTCCAAACACAGAATACTTAGTTAACTAGTAAACAGCGATTCATCAGTGAAGAAATTCTTTTAAGCATTTGTACTCACCATGTTACCCTCCAATTCCACCTCTTGTTGTGATCTCTTTTGCAGGGAAATTTTTTTGGATGCTGTATTTGTCAAAGGAACAGATCCATCCAGTTGCTGAAAGTGTATAACAATTGACAAGAATCATATTTAAAAAAAGCAATTTTTTAGAATGGTAATGCTATGACTCTGAGTTCCATAACATATTAGTCTATCCCAATATATATATATATATATATATATGTGTGTGTGTGTGTGTGTGTATAAAAAATCACCAAGAACTACACGGTGCAACTGCGATCAGAACAATACAAGAGAGACCATAACGATTTTTTGAAGTTATTGACTCTCTCTCTCTCTCTCTCTCTCTCTCTCTCTCTCTCTCTCTCTCTCTCTCTCTCTTTGTGACGAGGAACCCGCCGACCCCCTCACGGTTGATCATTGGTAAAACCTCATATACGCAACACCACCCACTAACACTGTGTATCGGGTAAGGCCCCAAATGTTTCGATAGGACCTCCAGATTTTTTGAAGTTATTGACTTTGCGAAACGTATTCTATTTTCTTGAGAAAAAATATAAGGTAATATAATTAAATGCCCCCATAATGGAAAGCTCAGTGCAACCAAATCAATATATGTGAGGCATCATCGTTGACGGTGCCTTAAAATGCGGCACGGCAGAAATACAAATATATGCTAGGAAAAAACTAAAACCAATGGAAATAAGTAACTAGGACATCCCTAGTGCAGGACATCCATAGTTGTGGCATAGTGACAAATGCCGTAACCATGTGGACCAAACATGGATGATGGACCCAATATAATACAAATTCTGGCCCAAAATCTCTTTTTGATATGTAGTTGTTTGTGTGAGCAGCCCCCATGTCCCATGATATGATACTCACCAATGCGGCTTTCATCACATGGCGTGCACACTTTAACTGACAGGTGAATGTGTGCACACAAATTTCAATATTCACTCTTACAGCTAAGATAGTAACCATGAATGAAAACAATATAATGAAAAGAGTCAGAAAGCAATGGTGTAAAACCTGACAACATGCATGACCAAAACTGCATACCCCTAGAGCAGGATTGTTCCCAACATTGAACAAATTCAAACTAGTTAACATTGCTATATCAATGAAGAAACTCTTCTACAAGTTAAACTGACCACATTGCTCTCCATTTCCACATCTTCCTGAGGTCTCTTCTGCACAGAAGCTTTTTTGGATGCTTTACTTGTAGAAGGAACAGGTCCTTCTGGTTGCTGAAAGTGAAAAACGTAAGAATCAAATTTCTAAGGGAAGAATATCTTGAAGGTATTGCAGTGAGTAGCTTAAGTTATAAAGTCTACCCCATGCAATCTTCCAAGATGTATTCAAAATGCTGGGTAGTCTTGAAATAATATATGAGAAAATATATATATATATATATATATCAAAACATCACCAAGAACTATGAGTCCCAATAACGATGCAAAACAATGTGAAAGAGACCACAAATGATTGGAAATATATTACTCTATGAAATGATAAGCTAATTCTAAGAGAATAATACTTTAGCATTCAGAAAAAAAGCACATGACAATGCCACATGAAAAGTCAAATTCATGTGCCCCACACAACTGAAAATAATCAAAATCAAATGAATTGATTGCATTGAGCATTTCATGAATTTATTGATACACAGGAGATACTTGCTTCAGGTTCACCTAGTAAAAGCAGTAAGTTAACAAAAAAAAGTAGAAAGGGGCAGGATAAAAATAAAAGTAAGTTTAATCCATCAAGCAGAAAGTAAACCAATCTAGAAATTTGATTCACCACTTGTTGGATGCAATCTGGATTGAACTTGTGTTTTCAGGACATAAAGTATAGTCAGGGATGTGGGATCTTTTGAAAAACCCAACTTGTGGGTGTTGTTTTTCATCTTTTGGGTTGTTCCCTTTTGCTTGCTTGGCCGACTGTTAGGGAGTTACAAGTAAGTAGGATCTGCCTGCTCATTCTTTATACTTGTATTTTCTCTTTTGGGATTACAATTACTTAACTTTCCCAACAAGGGAAAAAAAAAGTCAATTCATTTAAAGACATAGCAAGTCACTTGGATGACATTGCAGCTTAACAATCTCTAAGCAAGCAAATGACATGGATAGGTATTCCACTTCTAAAGACATCAGAGAAGAGAATCCCCTAGATACATAAGCCAACCTGTGATCAAATTCCCATGGATCTTGAGAATTGAGATGCAAACGTAAGCATAACTGCACAAATGAAGAGTCCACGACCTAAAGCCCCTTGAAGATAACAAATAATATGAAAGGCAACTGTTATATGAAGTTGAAGAAGGTAAAGAATATTTTCCAAAGAGATTTTGGAGAATCTAAATATGACAGATGTCATTGGGTTATAAATTCACCAAAAACTGTTCAAAAAGGTTGTAAAAAGGAGCTCTAACCAACTGTTCCTTTTAAAGGGTTCTATCAAACTTTTGTGCGCCCCACCTTAGATCAGGAAACACATTCAGAAAGAAATGTCTAAATGGGTTCAACCAGAAGGATCCCCAGCATCGGGGTCATGAAATTTAGAGAATGTTAAGTACTGAGGTGTATAAAGAGAGAGCAGTTAAGGAGAATGAATTTCCTTTCTTGTCTGTTGTGTAGAGAGGGAAAACCATCCTTTATAGAGCTCATGACAATGTAAAAAAGATACAGATAATATACATGATCATGTGAGATATTAAGGAACAATGCACGAGTATGGCTGTCCTGGGTATCACAAGCTTCATGTGGCCCTTCAATCATAGCACGGTGCTCCACCAGAATAAGAAAATTATGGCCTCTTATCAGTCAACACTGCTATATATGGACAAACACAACATTTCAACTGAAATATAAGAGAGGTCCATGGTAATAAATCTGAGTCATTATTTATCAAAAAGTAGACAATGATAAGAGTAAATGTACCCTGATCTCATATTGATATGTAAGAAAATGATGTCTATGTACCTGAAAAGGACAAGGCACTAGTGCACCAAAGAGATCCTCTCTTACATCCACTGAACTCATGGTGTAAATTGCGTTTTTTAGTCCACGGGAGGCAAGATAATCCTCTGCATCTTTACTCAAAGAATATCCCTTGTACACACTGACGGGTGGATCACATACCTACAAAAGGGAAAAGGAATAAGGATCTAAATGACTCAGAACAATATCAAAAGTGCTAACAGTACAAAGCACGAGATACAACCCTAAAAGCTAACTGGGGCTGTTAATGGACCTTACACCAAGCAAACAGGTCGAACAAATTAATATCCATTGAACTATAAGTCAGCATATGTTGGTTTCTATATATTGGCAGTTGGCAGGTGAATGCTACATTATCTCCAAAGAACAGATGGGTAGAGAACCAGGGAAAATACTGAGCAACTGTGGAATATACATACATCTATATATGGGTAAAACTCTTATACGCTGAGACAGTTGTTGCTGGGGCCCACATACGGCCCCAAGACCACTGTATGTGTGGGGATGGAAAGATCAGGTGGAACCAGCCCAGATAACAAATTTCAAGTTAATCCGATGATCCTATCCCTTGATTTGTGCCCCGCAAGTTTAATGGTTTTATATAAAAAATAACTTTGACCCTCGATCCAATCCCAATGGACCATATGAACCAACAATAGATAGGCATCAGGTTCGTGTCAAATTGTGGTAAATGCCAATTCATTTCAAAAATCAGGGAAAGGGGGGGTTGGGGAGTGTATTTTTTTGTTTTTGTTAGTGGGTTGAGGGGGTGGGTGGGAGGGATTGATGTTAGTTTCTTGCCTGATGTAAAACTTGTAACTATTACTCTATATGAATGGAACACACCAACTGCATAGTAATTCATACATAAGTTAGAAATATAACAATGGAGTGTCATTTGAAAAAGGTATATGAACATAAGACTTACTGAGGAGCTAACTTGAGTTTGACAATCATCTAGATTCTTGTAAATGCCGATAATGTCCCCCTTCCGAACAACATAGAAAGCCTTGCTTTCTTCCTCCATTGATGGTCCCGGATTGGACTTTGGCAATCGAGAAGCACGTGCACGTCGAGTAGAGTAGCACTGAACAGGAAATCTCATCAACAGGTTATCTAATTTAGTCACTTTAATACCAGCATACCTTTTGCTTCTTTTCCATGAACTAGAAGAGCCAATTAAAGAAGTCCTCATAATGGAATGACTAGTCTGTGAAAATGCAGCTGCACAAGACAGATGCAGCATGCAGTTCCTCACAGACCATCCACCTGTCCCAAATTCTGTAAAGGGAGTTTTAAGGTTATCTTCGAACGATACAACTTACCTTTAACGACCTAAAAGATAAGAAATTATGAAACAATCAAAGCATAAAACTTACCTTTAACAACCTAAAAGATAAGAACATATGAAACGAGTGTCAACAATGGTTTAAAATATCGGCCAATACCAATAAAACTCTTCTCTTTCTCTCTTTTCTTTTTTTCTTCCCTTTTCCCTCCGTTTTCATTTTCTTTTCAATAAAAAAGGGTAGTGAATAGTCTTTTTTAGGGTTTTTCCCCCTTACGTGTTTAGTTCACACCTGTCATGGCTTTAACTAAAGCCATAGGCTCTACAGGTGGACCCACATCTGAAAAATCCAAACCGTTGGCTAGAATCAATTCACACCAAATTTTAATTCAATAGAAGATGGGCTCACAAATAGAAGATTAATTTAACAGTAGACAGAAATTGCACGTGGGCCCTACAAGATGATTTTTTCTGGTATAAATTTTAACTAGTGGGCCACACTATATACCTCATTCTTTTTTTATTGCATCTGACATTTAGCCATCTTTTATAAGAGGGAAATTTGGAAAGCCCTATAAGAAGGGATTTTTTTCTTTCTTTTTGAGAAATTTAGATTTTCAAATAATCAATCTGGCACAGTTTTGAAACATCAATTGTTACTGACAGTTTCACCCTTTATTGTTACCCTTTTTAAATGGTAATCATCTGAAATGTTAAACTACTTTATCCATCAGTCTATCACATTCTATGTTTCTATCTGTCTAAAAGACCCAAAACTATGTCAACAGCATGCTTAATTAAGACTCAAATGGTATGCAGTATTGCCAGAAACAGCTGTTTCATCCATATTATATAGTTTCTTTTGTTCACCCCAAAGCAACTGAATCATAAAGTTAGGCATGACTATATAATCATACCAAATTATCCAGGGAAGAAATAGCAGAAAACAATTCAAGCATAGCCTTAATTCACACACAAAAAAATGTGCATGCGCACGTGCACCCACAGAGGGACTCGTTAACTCAACAATACCACCCTAACCTTGATGGCATTTTCTCTCATAAGCTCACTTGAGGATGTGTGCTACTGCGACATATGTGCCATAGTGTGTGATGTGTATGATGCATCTGAACATTGCCGCAGTTTTTTAGCAAGTCTGACTGAGGCACCTGCAGCCAATGAATGGCTCGGTTCCTATACTTGACATCAGATCCAGAAGGTCCGGTTTCAAAAGTGGATGTGGTGTAGATGATGGAGCACTTGTTGCAACGGCACCATTGTTTACGTTGATATGCATTTAACGACAGCCAAACAACAAGAGCAACAAACGAGATAGCTTTGAGATTTAGTGAAAAAATGGTTACACTAAGTAAATTATCCAAAATATTTTGATGCATTTCCACATGCAATAAATTATGGAGATATCATTCTTGAATTCCGCTGGTCAAAAAAAATTTGATGATTTCTCAGATCTCACAAAGCCCTCAAGTGTCAAACACTGAGTGTTAAGCTAAAGACATGAGTGATGGCTGTGGTCGACTCCAAAGAGCTTTAAGGGACACTATAAGATGTTAGATTTTTTTTTTGTTCTAATTATAGACTGTACTCGAGTTGATGTTAAGCAGAGAATTTCTAGTTCATGTGCCTATATAAATTATACAGAATTCTCTTCCATGTGTTCCCTTGAGGACATGTGGTGTACATGCTATCGCATTTGCATAAGATTTGCTGTAGCTCATTGTAGCCTTCACAGCACATGTGGGTGCGGCATGTGCAACTGAGGTATGGCTAGATTTCTACAATCTAAATCCTTTCCCATACTTTTGTTCCTATATAGGATAAGCCTTAGATTGATGTTAAGGAGTGGACACCACACTAGGGGGAGTATTGAAAAGAATTTATGATGCCTCTACTAACACCTCGAGGTTTTGGTAGGAATGGTTAGGAGTATTAGAGCCAACCAGTGACAAGTTTGAATCTAAGGAGGAACAACTCAGTGCCAAAATACTCTACTAATACCTTGAGGTTTTGGTAGGAATGGTTATCGAATGAAACTTAATACTTCAACTTCAAATCCTCTCTCTGCCAAATCACTACTTGTTTTTAAATGCTCCCAGAGCTCCACTTGACTGGTCTTGTTTCGAACATATAAAAGCAGTTTTGGAGCATTGTGTCTTCATCACACACAAATATACACACATATGTAGGAATGGGGGAATCCCATTTCCTTAATAAGTCACTTTGCCACACTTTTCTGGCATTTTAATTTGAAATCCACCTCTTCATCAAACAAGCCCATTGAGGAAGTATAACCACCAACGAAACGTAAAAATAGAAAAAATGCATCACCTTAAGCAAGCCTGTAGATTTTGACTTAGACCACAGTCGATAGGCCTATACTTGACCTGTACTTTCAATGTGAGGAGCCTTCACCCTTGTGAAATTTTCCACAGAAAAAGATAAAGAGGACAACCATTACACACAAGGTGTTCGTGAAAATGCCAAAAAGTAAATACATATACACTCGAGGTATAACTAATAGAAAGATTGCTACAGATATTAAGCAAGAAAGAACAGAGAGAACCTGATGCAGTCAGAAACGCGGGGGGGGGGGGGGGGGGGGGGCGGCGCGGAGAGAAAAACGGAAAAGGTAAGTCACTCTGATCCGAATCCGATATGATTTCACGGACGGAGTCTTTCACTATTTTCTTTCCCTTCTTATTGTAAAAGAAGAATCCGAATCCTACGGGGGCCTTAAACCTGGGCATCTTTATATGTACGGTGAATTAAAGCATAAAATCAAAAAATCGAGAGAGAATAAAATATAAAGTATTACAATGGTGTTTTATTTTTAGTTGTTTCACTTGTTTGGCATGGAATTTCTTTTACTTTTTATGTAGAAAAGTAGAGCTTTTTTTGTCTTTTAGTGGAGAAAGAAAGTTGCTTTTTTTATTTTTTTTTGAAAAATTCGGATGAGAATTTTAAAATTGTGTGCTTTTGAAATGACTCTTTGTCATTTTTTGTCAGGATTCACTTTATTTTACTTTAACTAGTTAATTGCCAAACATGCCCACAAATTCTTTGGACATATTCACATATAGGACCTTTTATTTTTACATTTATTATTTTTTTTTTGGGCTATCGGACGGTTCCCAATCTTTTGGGCTGGACTAATCTATCGGGTAAACTCTCCTATAGCCCCAATTGTGATAGTGCAGTTTAGAACCTACAATTTCGGGTACAAACCGTGATCCTAGGCCAACCGAGATACCCCTTGGGGTTACTTTTTTCATATATTCTAAAAAATTCTCTTCACTTATAGTCGCATTAAATAAAGCTTAACGAGACCCTCAAGTTTTTATACTTTTGACCAACTCAAATGATTTATTCCTTAAGATACCTCTAACTTTTAGCATAAAAAATTAACCGTTACAATCATTTAGCATTTAATTAAAATGCTTCCTTAGTCTTCATTTGGGGGGGGGGGCGGGGGCGGCGCTCAGTCAAAGTAATTTGAGTGAGTGAACTTTTTAAGATTAAATAAAAGTTATTTATATCATTTATCCATAAAAATTATACTAATTATATGCTTATTGGGTGGGTGGGGGGGGGGGGGGGGGTCAAAGTAATTTGAGTGAGTGAACTTTTTAAGATTAAATAAAAGTTATTTATATCATTTATCCATAAAAATTATACTAATTATATGCTTATGGGGGGGGGGGGGGGGGGGGAGCCTCGCTCAGTGAAAGTAATTTGAGTGAGTGAACTTTTTTAGATTAAATAAAAGTTATTTATATCATTTATCCATAAAAACTATACTAATTATATGCTCATTTAATCTTTTTTTGTTTGACTAATTTACCTTTTAAGAAGATGATTTCTCTCTTATATTAAAAGATATTAAAAAAAAAAAAAGTTAATTCTGCCTCTTAAAAATCAGTAGTTATATGTTATACTCTAAGCGACTCAGTGCTCAACCACACTAAACATCACTATATTTAGATTGGATACTTGTTAAATAACTCAATTTTCATAATTTTTAGTAATTTTCTAATATTTTTTATTTTTATAAAAAAATATTATTTTTCACATTTTAGGACCGGCATGACTGCATCGGTATGGCACGATCGGCGCAGACTTGTCTTGGTCTCTGCAGTAGAGAGCCTACCTACTGAAATCAAAATTGTTCAAAACAAACTTTCTCTAGTCAAATAAGGTATTCTCAGAAGAGTCCAGCTACATGTCCCGACTGGGACGTCCCGAATTTGGGACCGAACCCCACGTGGAGCATCATGCAACCTTCTCCATTTTGAAAAACTCACAAAAAGCATTTTTATAATGTCATCCACGTGGGATCTGTCCCAATTTCGGGACAGAATCCGGGACACACAGACTTTTTCTTCTCAAAATTTATATTCAATTGAGTTTTTTTTTTTTTCACCGTTGGATTGACTATTTAATTAAAAACCATGATTAATATAATCTTATACATTTTCATTATCACATTTTTCATCAAATGGAATAGGACAAATTCTAATTGATCAAATTTGGGGATATCCTATAAATAAACTGGAGGGAGTTTATTTTGAAAAGCTCCAATTTTAATAGGTGACTCTAACTATGTATTTCCACTCCTACGTTAAAGCCTTAATAAGTGGATCTCAACTTGTGAAAGACGGGCCTGGCTTGGGTGGGGTTGATTAGGTTGAGCACTGATGGTGAGGTGGATAAGTTCAACCCACGTCAGATGCAATAATTTAATGGGTTAGACAATGACAATCCAAACCCAGCCCACAAGTAAAAGGGTCAACCTAAACCCTTAATTATCAAGTTGGGTATGGGTTGGTGGGTGGGTCATGGTGCAATCCGTAAGTTGGTTTGAGTTCATGTTGGCCACATTTGTGGTGAGAGAGGAATCCGACCTGATTGGAATCGTTGGAGACCATTTTCCTTAGCACTTGAAAACCATGGAAATAACGCAACAAAGAGAGTGTTTGGCGCAAAATGTTCATAAAAAAATTTGTTTGTTTTCAACCACAACACATGGACAAACTTGACTAAATTCATCCCCATCAAACCAAACAACCACCTAGAAAATTCAGTGTTTCAGGTATCTACTAAACATCAAAAAATAATAATAACACACATACTGTTTTCTCAAATTTTGCACTTTTATGCTGAAACAAGGTACGCCCTCTTTACATATGGTCTAGACATAGCAGTGCATCCAAGAGACCTGGAAAATGCAGCTTTTCCACTCTTATTTCATGAGGGTGAATTGGGTGGGGCCCAGTATTGATGTATAAACTGCAAACTGCACAACACCCATTTCTTATAACATGTTCTGTTCGCATATAAAAAGAAGAGTCTCCCACTGTGGATTAGACATGACTCTTAAATGACTTTAGAATGATGTTATAGAATAACCTCACAAGTGGAGCAATCTATTACTTATTAGGTTCATAAACTAACTGAGAAGTGAATAAGATGAGATCATAGAGTCAAAGAACATTGCCTTGGGGACCACAGACTGTCTTAAATAGGAATTAGAATATGTTCCAGGCTTGAGGTTTGGATCTTTGTGCATGTCAATTTCAGTAACTCGAAATCAAAGCTTTGAGAACCACTTATTGTAGGAATGAGAATAGCCACATCATAAGATTAAGAGCAAAAGGAGATGTTAAACATACCATCTTACTTTTTGAAATATTACACACAAACATTTTACTATGGCCTACATTAATTCCACAACTATGAATCAGTTTCCTTGCCTATCGCCTGAATTTTCTGAATTGCTCTCTCTGTTGACAGCAGGGTGGATTGGGAGAGGGCTGATTTGGATTTGATGGGTATCCTCTAACGGTTGAGGGGCCTGCTGTGTTTCTTGCAAATGACGACCATGTAGTAACCTCCCCCACCTCCATCTTGATAATTCCATCACAAGACAATTCCCACACATTGCAGCACAAAATCCAGCAAATGTGGCATAGAGGACAGAGAGAACAGGTGGAATGAGAAGCTGCAATGCCATGCATCAACAATGTAACTACCAAATATCACTCACTTGTTTAGATGCCGAAATTTCGTGTCCACAGACAAGTTAAGGACTACTTACCAATGAGTGAAACAGATGAGCAAATAGAACCACTAGTGCGAATTGCATTGAAGCATATACCCAGACAAATCTTTTCGGCACTAAAACAAGCCAAATACAGCACATACTGTTAAAAATGGATTACAAAAAAATAATTAAGGGTGTGCTTGGGGTACCCAAATCTCAAATGGAATATTTTTTCCAGTAGAAATATGGTTTCCGTCCAATGCATTTGGCATGGCACTGAAATTGGAACCACATGGGGTGGCATACCGTGCTTCTATCTTTTACTGCATGGATAAACATAACTGTTGCCATCAATATTGATTTGGAGCTGAAGAGGTGGCAACACCAGTCAACCTAATGTGGTTTTCTGGTTTGAGGACCATTAGGACACTTATGTAATAGATAGCAAAACAAAACAACGTTAAGATTTGTGGTACATTCAAAGCACAAATTTTAACAAAAACCAGAACTTGCTGGTTATTCAATAACAGTCACCCATAACAAGAACAAACACAAGTTAAGAGATTACTGTTAGCATACCCATTGTAGCTGATGTCATGGATGCGAGAAGACCCAAAACACAGGAAAATGGCAAAGCAATTGCTATAGCACGGTTACCCATATGCCCAACCTGTCCATTACAAGAAATTTTAGAAACAATAGTGGATGGTAATTTTCATGACATGACAGAATAGGTTCAATTTTCTTACCAGTAGCTGTTCAAGAAAGCAAAAATAGGCAAGCATGCCAACGATGACGAGAATGGGCACATCCTGCAAAATCCTGATAGGATACATGAAACATGAATGTTCAGCAACCCAAAGACCTGGAGAAGCCATGCAAAAGCATGACATGAACAAAACAGGCTCTCATCTCCACAAGGAAAGCTCCACATATTACTACTATTTGTAGGTCTTAGATCTTATGAAAGTAATTCATTCACCATAATGAATTCCTTGACCAATGAGTAAGTTGGTAACTGTCACTAAGCTTGCTGTCACTTAAAAAATTTATCCAGTGGGTCTGTTGGAAGCATTATTCTTCAAATAGTCTCCAGAAACTACTTAACAAATTCTTTTATAAAAACAAACAAAAGACTGTATATTTAAATTAATTACAAGAATAATCAATGACTGTGTTTATGCATTCATTTTTGACGATGACGGAAGTGTGAATAAAGAGCAATCCAAGGAAACAAATGATAAGAGACCAAATACTTAACACTCTACAAGTTAAAGGATCTTTTCCAAATTAGTTCCTCAATTCTCACAGAACTAATTTGACTAAATGAAAGATATATCAAAACTATATTGCTTGTCCATATTATAAAAAATAAATAAATAAATAAATAAATAAAACCAAAAGAAGCATTCCTACCCACTCACTTAAAATCCCAAACACTGGTCATTTAAGAATATCTAAAGTACCCCTCATTATTGAAATTTATTCACTGTTCTTATCGCTAATTTGTGGCCTTGCCTTAAGATATGAAACAATCAATCCTAAGAACTTGTAAAAAATCATGGAACAAATATATGTATACACTATCAAATGATAGATCTTGAAGATGCCTTAGAAATGAACTACTCAAAATGGACATACAAGTACAGAGTATTTCTCTCTAGGAACAACTACATCAGTTTATAATGTACAGAAGAACAATGAAATAATGCCAATTACTAAGACAGAATACTACACTTTTGATATGATTGGCTGTTTGCTCAGCAACAGTAAACTACTGTTCCTAAAACATTCTACTGTCACACATTAGGAAAATGCCAAACGAGTGAACAACTATTAAAGGACAACATCTATGTTGATAAAAGGAAACTTTTTTCCCCTTTGAATGTTTCTAGGTATTCTTTTTTACTAGTGAAGTGGTCATATTGGATTCCTATTAATTCATTTCTTAATATATTTTCAACACCCACAGAAATGTCAGATGAAACAATACTGAAAAACCAAAACACAACTTTCTATTTAGATATGTTTTTAATAGTATTTAGTCACACCACTACTTCCTAATGCCAAAAAGTAATGACCATAGGGCCTTAACCATGTCTAGGCGTTGATTTTAATTTGGTTGTCATGTTCATGTGCTTTTGTGTATGATACCCACATTAGTGGCTCATATCTTGTTCATAAGCTAAAATTACTGCAGGATGTTTTACTTGCCTGTAATGCTCATCATCTGTTCGTCGAGCTCTGTTAATCATACGTATATTGACGGCCTGAACATTTTGTAATCGTAATAGCGTAACAGGCAGGTTCCGAACCTCTTCCTTACAAATGTCACAATTTTTGTTACCTTTAATGCTAAACCATTTGACTGCACATTCCTGATGGGCTAGTGCAAGTTCGCCTTTGCAGCTACACTCTAACTTGAAAGTACTACCCTCTTCACCCAATTCGATCAAGCAAATTCTACAGACAGCCTCTTCTTCAGGGATGTCTTCACTATCATCATTGTTCTCTGAAGTAAACTAGATAAACACAAGTATTAGAAGTTAAAAGACAAAATTTATAGCTTGAAGTATTGGAAACCTTGCCGTGTGAAAGAGAGATTTCTCAACAGGAGAGAAAAACTAACATAAGATGACTGAGATGGAATATACCAACATTTTTTGTCGGAATATCATTCAAAGGGGTGCCACTCCCTTCTGCTATACGTGGAGTTGCAGGAATTACACGAATTACACCGCCCAAAGAATCCATTCGTTTGATGCTTCTAGTTTTGACATTTACTGGCACCGAAAGTGAACGCGACATATGCCGTTGGACCCCTTTTTTCTGTAAAAAAAAAGAACTGTTAGAACAAAATATAGAGGTACAATGTCCTATAATAGATAGAATGGCATCACAAAGTATATCTTAATGAACATCTACATATATACCTACATGATTTTTTTCCCCTGATATGTGATGAATACAAAAAAATATACGTGTGTACATGGAAATTTTGTTCTATATTATTGTTTATGAATTTTGGGGCATTTTTTAATTTCTGTACATATCTTTTCAAAAGTTATTAATATATGGCTGTATTTGGGCAGAATTGAACACTAAGGTATCCACCCTTCTTTGATATAGTGTACTATCAAGGCATTCAGCATGAAACCAAAAGTTTTGGTATGCAATATCCACAACAGTTTTGATCCCAACCATGCGAAATTTCTGCATTTTTCGTCCACAGGTACAGAAGCAACTATAACCAGCATTAAAATATATTAGATTGAGATACTAAATTACCATCATATTAGGGCCTATCTTGCAGGTTTTAGGACAGCCAGGACAAGGAAGAAGTAGACGGAGTCAGAAAGGCTCATTTCAGTTGGAAATGCTTACTGCCTTTTTTTCCCACTTTGAAGGCAACTGCTGAAAGGTGGGGACCTTGAGGGCAGGTACGGGGCAGGAACCAGTGCCGACCAAATGACTTTTAACATGTGCACCAATAGAGGAACTTAGGAATTTGTAAACGTACACTAAATCTACGGGTGCAGCCTTGTGGTACACGACAAAAGACAGTGACTGCATATTGGAAATCTTAGGATTTAAAAGTGACAACATCAACTATCTCCATTCTGTGTGCCATAGCTACACAACTTCTTAGAATAAATCACATGAAAAGAACTATGCACATAATTCTAAAGTTACTGTTGTTATTCAGTGAAAATTTCAGAGCCACTCTTATGACTCTCTGAGGCCATTCAGAAAACATTTATTACTGCAGCATGACTTAGAAAATGCATCAATCAATCTGATAATGTTTACAATAAAAATGCAAGTGTCATCACAAAAGGAAGTGAAAATAATTGAGTCATCTCTTTGACATGAAATGAAACAGTCACTTACAGGTAAAGGGAGCTGTTCGGCCACATTACCACGGACAGATTCAGGGTTTGAATCTGCAATTGGTGTAACAGGTAGGGATGATGTTCTTCTCATTGTAGGTGAAAACAACTTTGCAAAAGAAAATGACCTTTGGACAACAGGCCTCTCCGTAGATCCTGCTGATGAAGCACCTAGAGCAAGAATAGCAGCTTTCTCAATATCTGAAGTTGAGCGCCGGAACTTGAAGCTTACTCGCGGAAGAAGGCTTTTCAAGGATGGTTTTCCTTTAGATGATGACGGACTGGATGATACATTTACTCTTGCAGAAGATGGACTAGGCTTTGAGGGGAAATTTACTTTCATTGAAGTTGGACTTGGCGTCGGTGGCATGTTTATTCTCACAAAATTGTGATGGGAATCCTCTATAGTTCTTGAGGGTATATCTAGAAAGAGATTAGGCCATCTTGGGGGTTGAACTGGCTGTATTTCTTCAGTTATTTCACCCAAATCTTCACCCTACAAAATTGTTTGATATCATTCTGTCACAATAATCGTCAAGTGATAAATGGAACACTCCTCTTTGATAATTAGTACTCCCTTAGATAAGAAATCAAACATTCTTATTATTCTTTTGAAGGCTTTGTGACTTGGACAGATTAATGCTGTTTGTTTCAGGAAGATATAATAACCTCTACAAAAATACAGGAATCATTTTTTTTTATAGAAAAATACAAGAATCATTAGTTAGCATGTTCTGTATGCCAATTTAATAGCATAGTCATTTAAGAAAGCATTCAATGAGATCATGTTCCAAAGGCAAACACTCCATCAAGTAAAAGTTGGTGGTATAAAGAAGATACATTAGAAAGAGAAAAACTAAAATCATGAACTGTGTTGTCTCAACCTTAACCGACACAGGTGCGTACGTAGAGAATACCTAGGGGCAGGAGACTAAAGGTTGGTGGTATAAAAAAGCTACATTTGGAAGAGAAAAACAAAAATCACGAACTATGCTTTCAGCATAGGTATTGCCATCTAGCATCCTCATAATGCCAAGTAGAAAAGAATCACTAAGTATCACTCTTTCAGCATATCAGTATCATAAAGGGACAAGAAATTGTATTCTTAATAGAAGATCTGATGCAGATCCAGAGCTTGGAAGAACAAAGGGAGCCCATGTCAAAATCCAGGATTCCACATGTGGTCTATTTAAGCAAGCCAATGGGAATGAGTCACATGCTTCTTTTGGTCAACAATTGCTATCTGTGAGAGATATTCTTTCATTTGTGTTGCATATTTTCATAAGTAACAAAGGTCCAGGAGAAAAGAAAAGGCGCTATTAGAAAAGGAAAAGGCATGATACTCCATGCAAGAAATAAGATGAGTATTTGGATTTTCTTATGCCAAACAAAGACATGAGATGGAATTGACTAGTTTTCAAGATCTATTCACCACACTTGTTTAGTTTAGCCATGCTACAATCGCCAAAGATGGCCCTAATCTTTTCTTCAAGCTATGTAAGCCAGACAACCTTTATGCGTCTGGCTTGCTTAAAAAATAAAAAAAAAAGGATTCATTCCAGCCTAGAAAAAAATTCTCTTTTTATTGTTTTAAGGACAGAATCAGTTAATATTAGTCAGGAATCCTGGAAGTCCTATTTGTTAGAAATGTCCTAGTTAAGTCGAGAGTAGCGGTTAGAAGTTCTTGTTAGAGTCCGAGTCAAGGACTGTAGGAGTCCTTTGTACTAAGTCTTCTCTTGACTTTCGAGAGAAGCAGTGGAATGGTTTTTTATTTTGGTTAGAAGTTACAAAAAAGGAAGCAGGTGAGTTTTTATGTAAATAGTAGTACCCTTAATCGCCTATGCTGCAAGAACGAACTCCTTTATTAATGTTGCAGTGTTGCACACTCTACAGTAGAGAACTTTATTCAGAAACATGTTAATTGAATGGGTTTTCACTACTTTTCAGGAATCTTGTGAATTAATATCACCCTCTGTGTGAATTAGAGAGACCTACAACAGTTTGAAGACTAAAGAATGACTTCGAGGGATCTAGGTTACATCAAGACCAAATCAAACAAATTAAAGCATGAATTTTTCAGACTCTAACCTTGTTTATCGCTCTTAAACATAAGCACAAGTATTTTGAGAGTAAATCATTACTCAATTAGTTTTTCTGCTCATATGTCCAAGGGTATGGTTGGTATTTTCCTAGAGTTATATAAATGGTATAAATACTTTGGTTATGTACAGTATACAACAGACCCATCAAGGAAATGGGCATACCTGAAATATACTTGAAAATAATTGGCAATTTTAACTAAATTACTGTGCCATTTAAGGTCTCTAACTTCAGATTGCCTTTTGCAAGCTGCAAGTTGTAACACTAGGTAATCAGTTCATTCACTTTATCAATTGCTTCCCTCAGTACATGACAAAAGGTGGCATTAGTATTGTTTGAAAAGGATATGATTTCAATTAGAATGTAAGACACGCTAGAGCAAGCTTGGTATTGGAATAAGGCAGTGTATTTGAGCTACCCGCCGCTTTTGTCACCATGTCATTTTGTTGGCATCCTCAATCAGTGTAGTAGAAACCTTTTCTTCCTTTCCAGTGTTCGCATATCCAGTGCAAGATGTACACCAGAACTCTCATGTTTTAAGTCATGTTCTCAACAAGCTCATTAGATCAGTTGATTAGGTGTGAATTGTTTGCTCTCCCACCCACATAGGTCACTTGAATTTTTCACCTTTCCTCCATATGAATAAACATCACTTTCATTTGTATTGATAAACCATCACACGCACTTTATATAGAAGAAATTCTCACCCAAGAGGAGACCAGATAGATCATGCAAGGAAGTTAAGATGTAGCATGAGCTTCCACTTCTTGCTCTTTATTTTAATTTATAGACAACAGCAAACTTTATACTCAGTAGACCACATACTTGTTCTATGCAGTCTTCCTATGGGGCTCACTTGGCCCTCCCTTTCAGTTTTAACCCTTCATCCCCTTCTGATGGATCAGAAAAAAGCCATATTTGACTCAGCCAACCTTCACTCGCCATTCGATTGAAATTTGAATCTCAGGAACATGTACAGTAGATCATTAAACATTGAGGTTTTTCAATTCGGGATTAGGATAATGTTATAGTTTTTTTTTTTAACTCAATTACAATTAAACATTACCTATGATAAGACTTTTCGATCCCAATGCATCTATCTTGGCCCCATGAGGCGGACTGCTTATCAACAGTATAAGGTATACTTTCCGCTCATGGGAGAAAATTCCCCCTAATGGATTTGGCAACACCTAGATCCCCTATTAATTAATAGGGGCATACACCTGAAAAATCTCAAGATATATAATCTAAAAAAAAAAAACAGAGGCATTTTACACTAGGTCTAACTCAGATTGAACTCCTGCAAATGCAATCACTGGAAAAAAATGAACCCAAAAAAACAAAAAATACCTCATTTGGATGAACAGGTATTCTTTGGCTTGCACCATCCTCATGCTTATCAGATGCTGTTTCTTCAACTCCCATTTCAGTTTCTCAAGAACCACTCTCATCGCATGTTTTGACAATTCAAACCCTTAAATGACCCCAACAACTCAAAAGTAAAAAGAGTCTCAACGAGCATACTCCTTGCAACCACAAACTTCAAACACAACAGCAACTGGAGGAAAAAAAAATCTTTAGTCAAAGAACAGAAGATCTCAAAAAAAAAAAAGGTTGAGCAATTTCAACCAATTCGAAGAGGAGTTTATGTTCTGTAAAGCCTCCACCACAAAATATCACAACAATTTAAAACAATCAAAGAATTTCTTTTTTTCAGTGTAGCAACATTTTCACTTTTTTTTACAAGACCTAAATTTAGATATATCAAGGATCCAGAAAGGAAACCTTTGGATTGGATCAAAGTTTTGACAAATGAACTCCTGCTGAAAGGAATTGTCCACCTTTCTGAGGTTTCAGCCTGTTTTTTCAGGCTTCTAGCCTTATTCACACTTCCACCACAATGATACCTCAAACTTTGCATAAAAAAAGTATAGACTGTGTAAAGGTAGAAAATTTAGGACTTGCTTAACCTTGCAAGACACAAAGCTTCTGGGAGAAAAAAAAAAAAATACCCAGAGAATTTCAAGTGTTGAGAAAAGACCCTTATTGTGCATTCTGAAAAAAAAAAATCCTTCTAACACAAGGAAATTAATAAAACAAATATTTCATTACTTCAAAGAAGCCTTCACACCAATTATGCCAACTCTAAATACTTAAAGCATCCCAACAACCTTCAACTCATTCCAGAAGCACCTGCACATGCTATCTGGAAAGCCCATGTTTCCAGAGCAAACACAACACGCATTCAAGAAACGTCTTAATCCATCTTCTGCAAAAACCAAAATCCCAGAAAGGCCACCAAAGCTGAAAAACCAAAAATTCCAGTCATTCAAGATTCAAAGTTCAAACCCACCCATCACAGAGAGACAAGGAGGGGGTGAGGGGAATGATAAATGTGTGTCAATAACAAGTTCACAACATTTTCAGCAAAACCCAAACAATTAAAAGACAAGAGAAACTAACAAAAGCCATAGAATTTCAGTACTTTCAAGTCTCTACAGGTGCTTTTATCCATGTTCAGCAAAACCCAAGATCCCCACATAACCAAAGCTACTGAAAAACCATGGAAATCAATCATTTTTTCTATTAAATTCAACAAAAACATACATAGAGATTCAAACACAACGAACACCAGAAGATCACGAAATCTATAGGAGTAAAGATTGATGAAAAACAATATAATCTCTGAGCATTCTTTTTGAAATGAAAAAAAAAAAAAAAAAGATTAGTACTTTCAGGTGTGACCTGCTGCGTCCTACAATTCTTTCCCACCAAAAACCAAAGTCATCTTGCGAATATATCGGATCAAATTAACAACTAATATGGAGATATATTGATTCTTTTGCTTAAAAAGAAGAGGGAGAGCCCTCCTTAATTACATGCATATAATTTGAATTGAATTGAACTGAACGTGGGGCTCATGATATCATGGTCGACATCTACACCATTGCTTTTGTTAAACATTGGTGCCCTTTAATAGATGATTATATCATCATATCGTGTTCATATGGAGCCCATTTGCTAATCCATGATGACCTACCAATCTCTGCAGTGTCAGTGAAGATTAAAAAAAGATTCCCACTTAATTTGAAGGGATTCAAACGAAGGAGCTCCCTCCAAGGATTGGAAAAGTCAAAAGGATTAAGAAAAAAATTTGAAAACTTTCGTGCTACTTTTTAGAGAGATGATAAGGAACTAATTGGGGGCCATTTCTTTAGCGAGGTTCCGAATCTATAAAATTTTCAAAAGCCATCCTCCTGGAGGAATTATAGAATCCTCCTTTCCATTGCCCGCACTCATAGGAAAGCTGCCCACGAAGAGGTGATGCCCTGCACAATCAGGTAAGAACTTCATTACCACTTGGGTAATAAGCCGTTTTTGAATCCTCCTTGGTCGTGCATGGATGGATGGTGAATTGAAGTAAAGTGAGGTGACGCATCAAATTAAGAGAGAATAAAATATTGGAGTTATGTTGGTCTTTTGTTTTAAGTTGCTTTCCAGGGATTTTTTTTTACTTTTTATATAAAAAGAGAGTGTTTTTTGTCATCTAGTGGAGAAAGATATTGCTTTTTTACTCTCTTTTATTTATTTTTTTAAAAAGAGGAAATTTTAAATTTGTATACTTTTGATATGACTCCTGTGTTGTCTGGATAATGGAGGCTTAACCTCATTTTACTTCATTTCACTATACATCCAAATATTAAGGATGTTGAAATTCTGAGAATTTTAAGACATTAATATCCACTTTTCAAGTGAGTGAAATTCAGAATTCTAGCAAAAAGACCATACATACAGAAGTGTCATTAAAAGAATTCATCATTTAGCACAAATGCTTCTTCACGTGAAAAGACACTAAACCAATGCAAATTTTTACGGTTCTACTGAATGTCAAAGTACTTAATTTTGTGCTCTTAAAAGCCTCTTACAACTCTTTTCTGAGTCACTGTTTCCTTTTTTTGGGGGGGATTTTTTCTTTGGGTAAACTCTTTCAAAGTTACTGTGTATAGGTGGTAGACCCCATGAGATATACCATCTCCACTTACATCCCCTCCCTACTTTTTTTTCTCCTTATCACTAAGAAGTGGAGACATCCATCTCTCAGGTAGGTGGGCCAGTTTTTATTCATGCCCATATAATGATAACCGCAAACTGGAGATCTTGTTATCTTATGGAATGTGACAACATGGCCATTAGGTGGTGCTGCCCATTGACTATCTGAGTATCAACCATGTTGGTAGGATCATTGGCAGACCAAACTATGCAGCATCTTGGATTTTTGGTCTATCTGATAGTGGGTGTGGTATTCAATTCATCACTAGTTTTTGTAATAGCTGTCTATTTTATCATATAATATCAAATGCTAGCTTATAGTGAATGCCTAATCTGGAGATCTTATATTTATTCAAATGGGAATTGAATACATGTGAATTCGTCGTCAAATGGGCTCCAGTGGAGGATTTATAGAGAACATGGGTCTGGCCCAGTTTGTTGGTAGCCAGCTGTTTCTGACCCTACTTGGGAAGGATCAATCTCCGGTTTCTTTCAGATGCTTAGTAGGCTATCTTTCAAAAGGGCCCGGAGTACCTAAACAGGTGAAGGCTGCAATAAAGAGCATTAGATGAGACTCGACTTTCCTAGGATTTGAATGATCAAGGTAAATGTTGAGTATTCCTTTCCCATCTCCCCTGAATTCATTTTCTATTTTTAAGAAAGATTCTTTGATAGTCAATTTTAGATATTCACTTTTGCATCTTTATTCTCAACCACTTTTAAGTACAAATAACACAAGTCTTGGAATTGATATGAATTTAATTACATGAAACAAACATGCCCTTATTTATTTTGCTAAAAAGACCTTACATTTAATTTGTTGGATCTTACTTGCAAAGGAACACCCTCCGTCAACTTGAATTGATTAGTAGATGTGGTTCCTATTCTCTCTTTCTCAATTGAAATGCAAAGCAGATTAAGATTGTTCCTTTCTTTTTAGCCACAAATGGCCCATTCAGGTGTGACATCTTAGTGAGACTCAATGGCCCATCAAATGCATAGGCAGGCCATTTGACAATCCTTGCCATCCGATCTAAAGTGGTAAAATGATAAAATTTACGAACCGCATACCTGCTAAAAAAAAGTTAGGGTTTTCACATACTTGTTACATTGATATGTGCAAAAGATACAAAGTCCCTGAGATTCCTTACCTCTTGCAGCTGCAAAAGTGCATTGTTTAGTTTGATGGATGTGTCTTGTCTCTAATATCATTTAAAGCAAATTGACGTGCCATGAGCCCATGACTCAGTAAAATGTTGGAATACTTTTGAGAATTTGGGAATGTCAATATTTATAGAAAATAAAAAATATATATATATATATATAAATGTTAAAATGTAGCAATATAAACAAAAAGATATCATTCTAGATAACTATTGTGATAGTATCATAGTATTTCCACAATATCTCAACAGTATGATATAGTGGGAGTGGGTCACTCTGCAGTGAAGGAGAACTCAGTGCTTAGTGGGCATCATTTTTTATACTCTTGTGGAACTAGAAGTAATAAAGTGTTGGAGAGCCAAAATATTCAAATATCAAGAAACACAAGATGCCTAGCGTTGGCAAGGGTATTTATCTTCCACTGTTACCCAAGGATCAATCATTGAGCAGATAGATAGCCTCACAGGTTGTGTAGCGCTCACCCATTTAAGAAAAAAGATCATACCCCATTTCTTTCTTCCCAAACATGCGCAACTTAATATGAAACATTATGCATCACTTGTTTAGTTTTGTAAGCGTGTCTTATTTTTTTATCTTACCATGTGTTTGGTTGAACTTCTTGAAAATCAAAAGTTCTTTTCTAGAAATAACCTCTCAAAAATTACTTTTTAAAAACAATCTTTTTTCCAAGAAAACATTCTTTGATTGGCATGAATCTTGTGTAAAAATAAGAATTAGTGGTGGTTAAAGCGATTATAATATATTAAAGCCAAGGGTTTTGAGTAGAATCTTGACTCTACTACATAATTTTGACCACCAGTTACACCCTTCTTTTTCATTTTGAATCACTGTAGTTCCATCCCACTTTTTATGCAACTTTCATCTCCATCATTTACTTTACTTATGCAATAACTTTATTTCTCCATGTTCTCCTGTTACTTTTCTATTTGACCTCTCATCGGTTTGCAGAAAGAGATACTTTTGTAATCTTTTCCTTTTTTAGTTTTCTTTAAAAAAATAAATATAAGTGTTTCTTTAATTTTTTAAATTTATGGTAGTGCAATTTGAAATGCCATGGATATACTTGTGCTAATCACGTATAATTGTGCCAGTAGGTGTAGGTAATGAGTTTGAAGGATCCAAAGCATGGCATTACAATATAAACCGTACACGTCTCGGCCAACAATTTAACACAAATGAGCTTGAACCCCAAGGGGTTGGCCAAGTGGTCAGGACCTCGATTCCTCCCTTTTTCGGAACTAGAGGTCTTGGTATCGACCCCCGGTTCTCACCTATTCAGGAACCGAATGTTGAGTCTACTTGAGCTACCACCTAGGGGCCACAGGGGTTTTACCCGGCTTCTCTTTGGGCCCGGATGGAATAGTCCAGTCCAAATGGTTGGGAATCCTCCGTTAGCAAAAAAAAAAAAAAAAAACGCAAATGAGCTTGATAATTTGCTGATGGGACAGTCTGGATTATGAGAGTTAGGTCTATTGGATGGATATAAATATAAATATTACGAGTAATTAATAAAAATTAAATATATATTAAAATATTAAAAATCTACTACATCATGCTCTAAAGTTACAACTTCAGTAAAGTAGTTTAGAATTAGCGATGTATCTAATACCTACTCGTAATCCGGTAATTTTATTAAGATAAAAGATTTTTAGTTTTTTAACCCAAGGTATCTCCTGCCGAGCTCAGCCCACCCATGACCCTGAGCCCCTGAGGGACACTTGATTCTGGACAGCTATGAACTAATCTCTAAGGGTACATGCAAACCATCTTATCCACATGCACATAAAGATCAAAGATTTATCTAGTTCTATTAATAATTTTCATCCGTCTATTTGTAATGCATTTTTCATTTGAGTTTTTATTTGAAACCTTTGCAGTTAATGTTAATGATTTAAACCATATTGTTCCAAAGTACTAAAGAAAATTAGCTACTGATTCAATAAATAAGTTAATTTAGGTGTCCCAAGGTGCTTCTAAATTTTTATTTCCTTTTTCCTTTCTTATAATTCATGGTATCTCCCGCCCAGCCAAGCCCATGAGCCTTAAAAATAAACATAAAATCCACGAGAAAGCATTCATTTGATAATTTGGATGTTTCACATTGGATTAGCCAAACCAAGTCTATATCCTTTGCATCATTATTGCCTATAGGTGATTGAAATCAAGTTTCGATTCGAACCCTTTCTAGTTAATTTTAATGATTTATACCATGCTGTATCCAAAGCACAGAAGAAAAGCAGCTAATAATTCAATCAATAAGTTAATTATAATGCTCCAAGCAACTCCTATACTTTTTCCCCTGAAAAAGATAAAATCATTAAGAAAGCTTTCATTTGATAATTTGGATGTTTCACATTGGATTAGCTAAACACAGCCAACTTTATATCCTTTTGTATCATTATTGCCCAAAGAGGAGTAAATGGGAAATACAAATCAACACATTATTTATAGGAGAATCTCACTCTTTATAAGATAAAATGATATGACTCCCATGAATGGCAAGTGGAAGATGGAGTGGAGGAACCTTCTTGTCAAAAAAGCATTTGCTATCTAAAGCAAGGATTCCACGTGTCCCGGAGCAGATTCCTCTGGTGTTGTCACATATAGAAGTGGGTAAGCATCACATCTCAATCTTCAAGACCTTCAACAGATGAGAAGACTATTAAAATGGATCTTGCATGATGTTGAGTAAGTGCCTGCTTACAAAATTCACATTCAAGATGTGGACGAGCCCTTTCCCCCAAGTCATCATTTAAAGCTTAAAATGCCTTGTCATCCAATCCGAGGCACTAGCTGTCCACGTAAAAGAGGGCTTCTAAATATTCAACGATTTTTGCCTTTTACATAAAAAAAAAATTTTTAATTTTTTTATTACATTTATTCTCCTATATAAAATTACCAAAAAGGACAATCACCTATCACACCTGAACCTCTAATTTCTCTTTGCACACAGTCTCATTTCACTTTCATCATTCCATTCCCATTACTCTCGTTCCTCCCATTCCACCGTCTCATTCATCCCTTCACTCTCATTCCCTTCTTCCTCTAATCTCATTCTTCCCTTCACATCACCATCTCTCCATTTATCACATTCTACTCTCCCTTCATATCCCACCATTGTTAAACATATTACTTCTTAGTGAAACCTCAATCTCAATATCATTTTTTTGTCTAATGGATGAGCAAACTAATAAGCAAAATGTAGTTTCCGAACATAATATCAGTGAGAAGATGAGTTGTTATGTTGTTTATTTTGATTTCCGCCATTTCTTGAAGCTTGTAAAGCCTTTTTTAATTTATGTTGGCGCAAAACGTTCAGACTTTCAGTGCAGAACAAACTACCAATATTCAGCCTCTTATAGCTGAACATACCAATTTTGTTTAGCCGTATCTGGCTGAACAAATACTTCACGTTCAGCCACGGCCTCTTACAACTGAACATATCAATTTTGTTTAACCATCGATTCTTTTCTCTTATTTTCTTTACTTTGTACTCAACTACGAGTTTGCTGTGGGTTTTATTGTGGACTGGTTGTAAGTGCTAAAATCCAGATTAGACATAGCATATCATAGTTTATGATGACCCTATCTATAACAAAGATCAAATACAAATTCAGAGATGAACAACAAATGGAGAAAATTTAGCAAACATTATTTGATTGAAAAGGGGCAAGAAAGAATGGTAATAATAGAATGATGAATGGCTGGAAAAATAGTTAGAGGAGAAGGAGACGAAGAAGATAATGATCTCGGGTACACTCATCATATGACAGATAGAGAGGAATAAGAAAAAAAGGAGGAGGGTTTTCACCGATTGGAAGGAAGGCTTCAAATGATGGTGGTAAGTTGTGTGTAGAGAGAAATGGGATATGACTATTTTAAGTATGTTTTGCGTGTGTGCAAAGCAAAATCAAAATTTTAAATTTTTTATGCTGAGTGTGGATAAAATTTGTGTGTAAAGGGCTAAAATTATTGTGTATTTAGAAGCCCTCCACATAAAATCGGTGACTGAGAAGACAAATTTGCCTTGCATTAGGGTATGGAGTGGATCTCAATAGAAAAACAAGTTTGATCAAGGACTTGACAAAGCCTATTTATTTGATGGGCCTTAAATTCAAGCCTAGAAACAAAATACCTAGTCTGTCAGAGATGGGGTCCTAAAAGAGCAGAAAAGGGATATTCTAAAATCAGCAGGTAGCAAAATTTAATTTTTGCTAAAATTGCAGAAGTGGCTCCAAAGTGCTTGCTTTTCATTGGTGCATTATTATGGGATTCTGCCCTTAACAATCAGATACCTACCCAGGAAACCAGGAAGATCATAAAAATGAATAACCACCCCCAAAAACCTAGGTTGAAGATTGATATGTACTTTTTTATTCCATGAAGAAAGAAGTCACCCCTCTCAAACAACTGTACAGGAATGAAGATTGAGGTGTACTTTAATTCCATGTCCTCAGAATATACCAGTGAACAAGAGATTCCAAATACCAAAGGACTTCTAGAAATCAGAAATCAGAAAGAAATGAAAATGACGCCACGGTTATGCTGCAGGGTAACTGGGTAACAAGTAAAATTTCCTTACCTTTTTATTAATTATTATTTTAAATCTCAATTGCAACATACAATCAAAATCATTTTTAATTTTAATTGTTCTACAATCAAAATATCGAAAACACAGACACAGAAAAAGAGTTATAAGATCTAAGGTTGGCTTTGACAGTCCTAGGATTTCACACTTATGTATGGAGACCATAAGATACGACTCATTCTTTAAGTATACCCTCATTTTAGATTTATTGTTTGGCCCTGGATGTACCTCCTCTAGACAACCTAGCCCCAATGAAGTGCAAAATAGGACAGCATCCAGGATTAACCAAAAATTTCCCCCTGTATACATCTATCTCCCAAACATTTTGATGTTTTGCTACACCAGCGTTTCATCTCCTTTTTAATCATCTTCTCTAGGACATTTATTGATCAAATAGATGAATCCAATCCACTAGAGTGTCTCTCTCTCTCTCTCTCTCTCTCTCTCTCTCTCTCTCTCTCTCTCTCTATATATATATATATATCACTCTATATGGAGCGAAATCTAGACAAGTAATTATTCGCGGCAAGGCATTTGATTTGGATGGATTCGATTCATCTAAGGCTGGCTCCACATGGGTGGGCCCACCATTTGAAATGGGCGTCAGTATACTGCATTTGGGAGAAACGCAGATGTAAATATAAAACAAAGAATCAAGTCCATTTGTCTATCAAGAATCACCAATCTCTGATCAGATGCCCTGACAACTATGTTATAGTCTAAATGTATTGGATGTCCTCCAGTTCGCAACCGTATTATGATTTTGGCAGAAGTGAAGGTGATCTATTCCTGCCATACAAGCATTTGGGGGCAGCATGGAAATTGGTAACCAGTCTACATTTTCTTAAATCCACACCTCTGAACATAGTCAATAATGGTTATAAAAAAAAAAAAGTGGTCAATAATGATTGAGTGGAAAACCGACAAACAAAGTACTACACAAAAAGGTCATTCCCAATTTCTGCCATCTTCCAAAGTGCAGAGCTGAATTGATTACCACCCATTCTGTACAAATATTAAAAACTGATTTCTATTTGGGGAACATCCCAATGCATCCACAGTAATTTTAAGTTCCTCCCATAAAGGAATTCTGGGAAAACATGTTAGCACGATAATCAAGTCCCACTAAGCAAAGAAAGAACACTTGATGGTTAGAGAAGAGTACGTATTCAAAATAAGAAATTCATCTCACTTTGTTGTTGATTAGTAAGAAATTCATCTTACATAATGATAGAAAGCGTTTTTATGGGAAGTTATTATTACAAAATATAAGATATTAAATAAATTATGCTATTGAGGTAATTTCCAGTGCAGTTTTCGTGCATAAAACAAAATTGTGTTGCAGCTCGGAGACTTAAAACCTTCATCTCAGGCTTTCAAAAAATTATATTTTAAATGGACAAATTACCTCTCTAAGAGCATCACCATTTCACAGTGTGGGGTATGCGGGAACAAATCAACAGCCATAGCTTTCACAGGCCAGAAAGGCTCCGAGTTCGGCATAGATTTTGCCCTATGCCGTGCCAAACCAGCGCTACTCATATTCCTCCATCCTCTGTTGTTTTTCCCTTTATCCGGTTTATCAGGGGACGGTGTGCAGAGCTCAATTGCGTTAGCAACTAAACTTTCTGGGTTACAAGAAATGTAACTGAAGGGGGAAAAAGACAGTGGAAAGGACAAGATTAGGAAAACTGAGCAAACAGTCAAGTCATTTCATGAACAGGTAAAATAGCAACGATATAGATGAGAAAAAAGAAGAGCCTAAAAAATGCTGGACTTACACTAGCCGTCTTAGGCGAGGGTGAGTCCGCAGAGCTTTTATCACCTGCAATTAACAGACGGAACAGCACATGCTCAAAATTCTACATTTGAAGCACATGTATAATGAACATAAAACCATGGAACTTTGAGAAAGACATCATAAACAAAACAAATAAAAAAGGCTGGCAAATCAACAAGTCCAGTCACGTTTCTGAGCTGACAAAACATTCAAGCCTAGTCTTAGACATGTGCAGAGTGGGTTGGCTGTATTTGAAAAGGCTGAGGCAGGATGAAGGTACTAGTAATATTCAATACCATATTAAGTTTGAACTTCTGTCAAATCTAGCAAGATTCATCTACTAAATGAACGGGAAGTCAAATTATGTTAAATAGATGGTTTCTCCATTAATTAGGCCACATTTAGCCAGTAAAGCTCACATTTCTGGTTCATGCTCAGATCCAAAATGCTGCATTTCCAATCAGACAGGACTCTGCGTGTTAAAAAAAAAAAAAGATTGAATCCCCCCAAGGCAATCACAATGGAGCTATTTTCAATCTGAGCGAATTCTCTGATTTTTATGCGGAGGGATTGGCGGTGAAGGAAATACCAATATTGTATGCCTGAGGATACTCACTGGTGGATTATGTGCTATAAGACTAGTCTAAGGGTGGATAAAAATGCCTATATTCCCTGCAAGCATGGAGGAAGAAACTCAATAGAATGATCTCTCTATTGAAGAGCAAATTTGGCAGTCTAACATTACATGCTTTCGTCATGTAGGTTGGGGAGTTCCATTCAAGAAGAAGAGACAAATGTATCCTCCTCTGCATTGCAGAACTCAAAGTTAAATAAGCAAGTCCATTGTCTAATTTGTAAGATTAAAAGAGGACTGATACTATCATAGAAATAGTACATAATTATGCTAAATACAAGAATATAAATTAAGTATTGGACATGGAAATTATTTATCTGGATTCATCTCATTACTTACTAGAAGCATCAAAGTATGCACTTGTGTCTGATATGGACACGAGATGGATAACATACTTTTCTAATAAAAAGGCACAAACATGTACATTGTTTTCAAATCAGTCACACAGGCTTTGAATGATTGCAATATAAATATATATACACACACACACAGAGGCAAAATGGAAAAGAAAGAACTAAATAATAATGGATTGTTACTTACAACAGGGTGTAGTCCCACACGTGGAGGATCAACAATGACAACAACATCTTTAAATTGCTGGATAGGCATAGCACTGGTTCCATTCGCCTCTGCAGTAGCATTCTCCTGATTTACACTTGGTGAGCTTTTAATATCAGCCATTTGATGGTCCAAGCTCTCATTTGCTACAAAAGAACAATCAGTGGTTTCTTTCATGTGGTCTATAGGCAACACCCCTTCCTTGGATTCCCGTGTAACTTCAAAATCTTCATTGATTTTCTCATCTGAACATTTGGACACCTTCTCAACGCATCCATTGCTCACTACAGCATTAGGTGTGTAAGCATCAATGCCAGCCATTTTGTCATTGTGGGATCCATTTTCTCCATCAATGATATTCTCTTCGTTACTATTTCTAGAAACACATGACGTCTCATCTTGCTTTTGCGGAGCATTTAGATACTCTCTAAGGAGAGAGCCCATGACATCCTCTGCCTGCCACATCCCATGTCAGCACCAAAGATACTCATAATTATATAAAGCTCTCTTGTTTTTCTTCTCTCTGTTTATTTGTTTTCTTTTTCTTTTTCTTTTTTTTTTTTTTGAATGGTATTTTTAAAGGAAAGCCGTACAGTGTGTGAGAACTATGGTGGCAAGGAAGCCGGAAAGCCAAGCTCAAAACATGACTGGAAGTAGAAGCCTTCCGGCAACAAACTAACTAAACAAATATAAAACCCAAAGGCAAAGCGGATGAAGAGCTGCACAACTCGGATGGGAAATTACATCTCCATGATCTATTTCATTATGGGTTGCAACTTGCAACTCTAGTGCACATGGATATTTACCATTTAAAAAAAAAAAAAACAATGCAAATGGATATCTACAGACACACAGATGTCGACTATAAATATGACCGCCAATGCATGAGCTATGGGACCCATGGATAAATTGGTGGGTAAGTTCATATTCTGCGTCAATAGGAAGGCACAATTCCAATGAAGTAAAATGTATTATTAACCTACGAGTGTTGTACACTCAAACATCTGAAACTAAACATGGACAATGGATTTCCATCCCATTACGAAATAACCAAATCTCACCTTTGAACAAACAAATCTGCAGTTTCTTATACCATTGATCTCTGCATTCCTTTTAGCATCTAAAACTGCAGAATCATTCATTTCAATGCCAACAACCTGGTGGGAAATTCAAAAGTCACAAAATATAACAAATAAAAAAGTTGCTAAAAAAAGCCAGATGTCAAATTTTGAATAAACAAAATTCAGATGATTACTTGAACAACATTTTCTGTAATTTACATGATTATGCTATATAGCACAAGGTGGGAAACAGGATGGAAACATCTATGCATGGCATGGGGATGCACAAAAAAATGGGGCCATCTAATCATCCTAATCCTTATATTAAGAGTCTCAAAGTAGTTTTTTCTTTTCTTTTTTGGGCCCTCAGATGAAGTGCCTGTTTGTGTTTTATGAACAAGTCCATGGTAACCGTTGGAAGGGCATGAAATGTTTTTCAGGCTTTCAGGAGCCTCTCTTGGGGAGAGTGTGTTTGTGTTTGTTAACTCTTATAAAAGAGCAGAATATCAAATTGAGCTTGAGAATATTACCATACCGACACGGTTCGCTAAAGTCAGGCCAATTGTTCCTGTTCCACAACATATATCAAAAAGCAAGGTATCTGGACCCAGGCCAGCCCAATCACCAGCGAGGGAGTACAGTTTCTCTGCAGCAAGAGTGTTAACCTGCAGTCTCATGAGTCATGAAACAGATGTTGCTAGTAAGAAAAATTTGTGACTAGACAAGAGAGTAGAGCTCCTCACTTGAAAAAATGCTGTTGGAGATATGCAGAATCGAAGACCGCCAATGTAATCGTGAATTCTTGCTTCAGGTGCAGTTGTGTCCTTTTGTCCAAACATATTTTCTTCCTTTGTTATGGATAGTGGAATCAAAGGAGAATCAGCCGGTGCTGCATTCGATATGCCTTTGTGGTCCTACATGAGAATCAATGAACTACATAAACAAAGTAATGAATGATCCATTAAGAGACACAGGTGACAATGTAAAGATTTGTACATTACAAGCCATCTAGACATGTTCCGTTTGTTAAAAATCAATGTGGGTGTAATTAGGGCTGTAAACAAGTTGGATCCATCTAAACGCAAAACTGGATCAGATTAACTTGGACCTGACCCAGGTACCAATAGATCCAGTAATGGCCCTAAATATGGAACTGATTTTCAAATGAGCCCAAAGCAGGGTTGCGCCTTAGCTGTATTTGGGTCAAGCAGGAGTAAAGGAGGGTCTACTGCTATCACTGGGTTAATCATCCTGTGCCTAATAGACACGGATGCAGTAAAGTCAAAAATGAAAATAAGAAGGCCCAGGACCCACAGAAGAGGAAAAACATGATCCTCAGAGAATATGCATAGTATCCTTGGAACCTCCGTTTACACATGATGGGTGCATAATTTGATAAACCAGACCACTTATCTGATGGGTTTACGATCTATAAATGTATTGACCAAGATAAGAGGATCCCACACACCTCTATTTGTCATTTTCATTGTGGGTGATGCAGTTATTTCTTAAACCCACTGTAGCAAACTATTGCTCAAACGATTAGAACTTGACCATAGCTGAGAATCAGTATATCCATGGTTGATCCAGTTGTAAGGCCACACAAAGAACTTAAGAGCAACAAACCAGTAGATGAGAAAGTGTGTAAATGGGGAAACACCAAAGGAATGATCCAGTTTTATTTATGATATCAGCAGGAAGTCATTTGATGGCCATATCTGTTTTTAACTTAGGCTTGAAAGAAATTTTTTTTTTATTACTAACAGAAGTACAAGTGAGTGAACAGGGAAGGTTTTGGAAAACAATAGGATGTCTTTAGCAGTAAATGAATGAAATTAGTAAATATTTTCTTCTATTTTAATAGCTTTTTAAGAAAATGAGTTTTTTTTAGGGATTTTTAAAGTAATATATAAAAGGCTAGGATTAGAAAGAAAAAAACAACTAACTTTTGTGTTTAAGTTTTTGTTCTTTTGGTTAAAAAGAGAAATGGTGATATTTGGGAGTGTTTTCATCATTGAAGTTCTTTGGCTCGTACTAAGGAGCACTTTCCCATGTGTTCATTTCCACAATATTTATCATTTTTAACCTTGTTCGCTACTTCCATTACCACTACATTTGAGATTATTTGCAATTGCTTAGGCACTAAATATGGTTCAGCAGGCTGATTATATAAAGCCCCACTGAAATGCATCCACCTAATTTGAACCAACAAGCATGTGACTAGAGCATTTGAGTATAAGTATGGATTTTGTCCTGCATTCATTTTCTTTTTTCTTTTTTTCTTTTGGTTTTCCTTCGTAACACTTTTGTGACTTCAGGAGATATCCTAACGATGTAAGGTTAAAATTTTTCATTTTTTTATTTAATGAAAAAAAAAAAACCACTACAACTTGTTTATTTTTCCTAGTAACATTGATATGCTTACACATATTTAACTATTCATATGCATCATTTATAATATAGTAATATATGTCAATGATTTTCTTCATATGATCGTAACCTAGTCTTATCTGTCACCATATTGATGCTGCTATGGCAAGAAAATAGATGGATTATAAATAACTACTCCTTTTCTTTTCTTCTTTTTAACGGTAACTACTTTTCTTTTCTTTTCTCTTTTTCTTTTTTCATTTTTATAAGAAAAATAAAATCCTACAATATGTAAAATGATTAAATTCATCCCTTGAATGATTTGCACTCCTCCCATGTGCGGGATTCCCACATGTGAAAGTTCAGCATAGAAGTCAAATATCTATAGCAGATAGAAGTTGAGAAGTGAACCCCTGTATAGGAAAAACCTGAAACTACAAGGCGTCTACATAAAATCATCTGGCTACTATAAAAAATAAAAGATCTATAAAAATTAGAACAAAAAAAAAACATCTAAGAAAAAAAAAGGAAAAAGAAAAAAGAAAATGATAAACAGTAAAATGGAATAAGAAATGAATAGACATAATGTTGACACAGACATGGCCATAAAGTGAACCTGGATAACTAATGCTGTGAGAGGCAAGGGAGGTGAAGATGTAGATGCTCCATAAGCAAGGGCTTGGGCCATTCTCTGGAATTCTCTGGTTACTAATTCATTTTCGGCACCCACTGAGCAAATCTGGAGGAAAAGAAGAACCTCTAGTTAATAATTCAATATTGGCAGCCACTGAGCAAATCCATAGGACAAGAAAGGGGCGCAGAAAGTACACAATACTAATGTCGCACTAATCAATATTTAGGAGGATGAACGGATAACACCACCCAGACAGATTCAAAGGTGAATCTAGGCTCGTGTAGAAAGTGGAACCAAGCAGGGTTCTATTTTTTCATTTATTCCTACTGATACAGTTGAGCATTCATTTCAGGTTCTGACAGTGCATGCTACTACAGACACCAAATTTTATACTCCAGTTGAAGACAAGGTAAATAAAGAATGCCCAAAACATAGCACAGAATCAGTAACACCAGAATCCAAGATGATCATAAACTTTCTGGAGCCTTTAAAGTTAAAATTTTTGAAAGACTAATAGGATGGAGCTGGTGAATACTATATCATTTTTATTTATTTTTTTGAAAAAAAAAAAGGATTGGTTTGTGAATATCATATCAAAGATTCATAATTTTTTGAAGTACTCAATCAAGTTTCTGGAATTATAAGAAACCGAGTTAAACCTTAAACTCCAGATGAGACTTGATTCAACAGTGTCAGAATCAGGAAGAAAATTATCAATCAGAGGAAAAATAGAAGAAGAAGAAGAAAGAAGTTATCAGGAAGGACATTGTTTGTAGGAGAGAAACACTTCAAGTGTAGTAGAGACCTATCTCTGGTACAATATAAATTACAAGTTCATTTCAAATGTAGGTATTATAGGCAGTAACCTGAACAATAAGCATGACCTCTGCAACACAGGCCTCTGCACTTTCAACCTCAGTGTCCTGGCATGGGTTTCTACCTTCCCGTACCTGATACAAAAGCTTTTGTAAGTACTGTCTCCTTTGTGCTTTGATGATGTGAATGAAACAATTGAACCTACACTACAGGTCAACGAAAGAAAAGGACCAGCCACCTAGTGCATTGAAAGAGATGAACAGCAATTTCACATTAAGCGTATCATAAAAATCAGTTGATACCCTTTGATAATCTCATCCACTGTAGGCAATAAAAGGGTAGCATGAAAACTGTGGGAAATAATCCACAGTTCTCAGAGACCAAGAGCTCACCGTGAATTGACGCCAAAAGCCAGTGTTATCAAATCTATTCCACAACGGAAGAGCTGATGACTGTAGGAACTCTTGAAAGATCATAGCATATTTGCAGGCAATTCTAGAAACATTTGGGCAGTCAACAGGTTCTTCAACAGCTGTCATACCTTCCCTAAAATGCAGAGAAAATAAGATGATGTCGTCTAGAAATTTAGTTCAAGTTAAAAATTCTCAGAAACAGAAATTAAATTTGATACCTAAAATTTCCAAGCATAAACCCCACAGTTCTCTTTCCTTGTAGAGAATATCCTACCGAAAACTCACACTTATTGCGATATCCATTTATCAGGGGTGATTCTATTATGCCTTCGAGTTTGCATGGAAGACCACCTGCAGGTTCGGATATAAATTAGGTTAACACATACTAAGGAATGTGGTAAATATACTCAATTGAGAGGGATAAAAAAAGAACTTCCCACCATAATATTGTGCAAATTCCTTTCAAGTTTCGATGGAACTAAGTGTCTTATCTTCAATACACTGAGGTCTCAGATAAGAAGATCCCTCTACAAATGCCCTAAACACCTACCATCATCTGCATTCGATGGAAAGTTTAGCCAACTTTATTTTAATGGCCATCCATTTGCAGGTTGGTGATTATTATAACCATCTGAACAAGGTGATATGGAGGGACCTAGGGCATTCCCAAGATATTCTCATTCATGTCTTGTTTTGTCCTTGCAATCCTATAATTTGGATTTCTTTAAAATCCTAAAACATATGGATTCATCTCTGACAACATAGCTCACAAGATCTTCAGATTGTCAGTAAATCTTCTGCTAAAGAGCCAAGCCAGTTGGATCAGGTGAACAATAGTAAGAAATGAACTCAATCTCACTTGCAAGGCCACAACAATTGCCATTTTACCAATGGATCTGGTACAATCCATCATGAATTCATGGACCAATAAGCATGTTAAATTCCTGACGAATCATTAACATTGATAATCAGAGCAACAGTAATATCGTAACTATTTAAGTACTATGAAGTATCAAATGCTCAAATACACTGGTTCTGTAGATGCACTAGCATAGAACTCTAAGAGACATAGTGGATGACGACGACGACGATGACAAAATGGGGAAAACATACATAGAGGAGCCATACTTGTATGAAACAGGCATGAAATCATTTTTTTTTTCTTTTTTTTTTTTTAACAACAGGCATGAAATCAATTACAAACGAAATAAAAGCAAAAATATTTGAAAGTCAACGATTAAAGCAAAATTAGAAAAACATCATAAATGCAAAAAGGAATTCATATTTTCTTTTCTTTTTTATTTTGAACAGTAGTTGTTTCGTATTTTCATGCAAAATTTTAAGAGAAAATAATGAAGTATGTTTTTCTCAACCACTCTACGAAATGGGAAAGATACGGGACGAAAGGAAATAAAAACAATTCTGGCATAGCAGCACAAGTATTGAAGTGATATAGAATTGATACACATCGGTCATAGTGGCTAATACACTTTGATACTGTCCTCGACAGCCCTCACTCTGGCGGCAAGTAGCCATTTTCCCCTCTTAGGACAGCTCACACTCTGCTCCAGGTACCCCTCTCCGCGGCGGCTTTCACTTTGGTGGTAGGTAGCCCTTTTCTCTAATTTTTTTAATAACTCTTACTCTACTCTAGGTTTCCGGGACTCGAACCCGAGACGTGGAGGTTGGCTCTGATACCAAATGTTATGTACCTAATCAATACGCCAAAAGCGCCAGGACCGATAGAACGCGTCAAATTAAGTCTTATAACCATTTAGGACCGTAACATAAATGTTATGGATTTAACTAATAGGCCAAAAACCCCAAGACTGATGGAACGCGTCAAATTAAATCTTATAACAATTTAGGACCGTAACAGACCACCATGCTTCCGCAGCCAACATCCTCGGAGACTCTCACTCTGGCAGCAGGTAGCCCTTTTTCCCTCTTAGGACAGCTCACACCGTGCTCCAGGTAGCCCTCTCCATGGCGGCTCTCACTTTGGCAGTATGTAGCACTTTTCTCTATTTTTTTAGATGGCTCTCACTCTACTCCAGGTAGCCCTTTCCGTGACTCAAACCCGAGACGTGGAGGTAGCTCTGATACCAAATGTTATGTACCTAACCAATACACCAAAAGCCCAAGACTGATGGAACGCGTCAAATTAAGTCTTCTAACCATTTAGGACCGTAACAATACATATCTGCCACATCAACTATCAAGCGCTACATATCTGCCGTACAAGCAGATAGATATCTTGGACCACAATATGACACTAGCAATCCTCTCTATAAGGCTTTAGGGCCAGCACATGGCAAAGTTTTGTAACCACCACTCATATGACTAAAAACCCTGCCCACTGCCATCAACAGAAGATAGTAAATGTATAAGCATGGGTCTATATATTGAGTATTTACCACAACAGTAACATTGTACATTATCAGACTACCACACATCTACCCATAAGCACTGCAACATGGAAGAATCATGCAACTATATACCAACTTTAAAATAATCCAACAGACAATCCAATCACCAGAGGAACAAGCACAAGTACGTATAGAGATAACAAGTAACATTACCTATTTCCCTGGACTTAACAATCCACTCTGGAAGCGGAACAGCATCTGGACAAGCCTTGCGTGCATTTCGAGTCTACGAGAAAAAAAACCAATAACTCAACTGTAGAATAAGCGGGAGGATGGTAGAATACACTGAACAAGCAAAGGAGATATTCTGAATATGTGATTGAGCCATGCGTGAATGCAAGTGCTCAAGACACCAATCAGAGTACCATAGACACTGCCTTGTCGATTGGATATGCATATCGACAGACTGAAATTTAACAGTTAAGAAAGACACCAATCATAGTACCATAGACACCATGACTCTTCAATTGGATATGAATATAGACAAACTGAAATTTAACAGTTAAGTCCCACCATGCATACGGCATGACAAAATACCTTTCTCCGAAAATGATCCGGACCATTTGAAAAATAGGGTTACGCAATTAGATCTCTACTCATGTTTTAAGCTTTATCCCATCAATCTTGAGTTAGATTGTAATTTAGATATTTTATGATTTTAGCAATCTGGAGTTAGATTATAATTTAGACATTCTATGATTTTAGATCTCGATTGAATCAAATATTAAGATCATTCAAGGGGCAGGCAGACATCTCTCACATATTATCTACCGCCAGAAGAGCTCTGATCCCTGGTAAACATGCCTGAACCATGCGATCAGAACTCAATCGGTTCTCAAATAGTGTATGTTGCATTTACCATGGTTGAAGATTTCATATCTAGAAAAGCCAATAATGTGAGTAGTAAGTTGGTTAGGCACCTCCCAATAGGGAAGACGGTTCTGGGATCGTGTTCATAACAACTATTGGTTTTGGCATTTCTTCAACCAATTTCATTTATCAATGGAAAAAAGAAGAAGACGTTAAAATATAAAAAATATGCATTTAACAATCATAACAATTCGACTCTTCAACTATATGAAATCTATTGATAAAGGCAATACCACCAAACTGGCAGCAAATGTAGAACTGAGCTGAAGTATATGAATTTGTCAAAGGCACAAATCTTACAAGTCTTTTAAGAATCTGGACCAATGAGCTCTTTTTGTGCTCTAACTGATCGCTGTAGGACATATGAGCAAGGGGAGTAACTACATCACGAGCACTTCTTGCCTTTGAAATGGAGTCATCAGCTACTTTACTATCTTTATTCATATTATCATGATTCTCAACAACATCAGAAGATGCAGAAATAGCAGGATCCGCACTGGTTAATCCTTCTGTAGGTTGAGTGCTGCTTTGATCTGAAGTAACCGACACTCGAGGTTTCTTCTCACACGATCTAGGAATGACATTTGCAACCTTCAAATGCTTGTTGCCAATGGATTTTCCATCCAGTGCCTATCATTATTATTATTACAAAGTATAAGATCACACTTGCCAATAGCATAAGTTTTCACAGTAAAGAATGGGATCGCGAAGATACCTCAATGGCATTTTTAACATGTTCTGTACTTTCAAAGCTGACAAAACCTACTGTCATCCCCTTCTTCTTTTTAGCTGTTTTATAGATAATCCCCTGCTAAGTGAAATGATACTAATTAACCGACAGTAACTCAAAAAAAAAATTTACAGTAGCAGAGAGTCCACCTCTGCTTATCATCATAAAGGATGTTAAAAGACAGAGGCCAAGTCCATGAGAAATAAAAAGTGAAAAGAATGAATATAGTGGCATAACATGCACTAACAAGTATCTCAATGCATGGGAAGTTGAGCATTCAAAAAGAAAAATGTTAGATAAATAAATACACAATTGAACAAGTTAGGTAGATCACCACTTCTTGAGGAAATCATTTAAATTTTGGTGCTTGAAAACTGTAATACGTAATACCCAAGGGATGCTTGTTCCCCTTCAAGCATGAGGGAATAAACCCAAGAATAAGAGCCCTAAGTTACTTCCTATCACAGCTTATTCAATAACTCAAACTCAACAAATAATCAAGGCTGAAGCCCATTTCATACAAAAGCAATTATATTTTGATGAAGTCACCAACAAAACGAGCTGTGGCAGTTATAGATGACATATATAAGGAGAAATGTGACAGAATCAGGTACAAGCGCAAAAGAAAAGGAAACAAACAGCACTAGCACTCCATCCCTACCTACACTAGGAATATGGTTGTCAACCTGTGGTTTGAGTAATGTTCTTATGCCATGCATTTGATACTTTGTTTGTTCTTCTTTTAATGTGCCTATTTCACTGAGTTTTTGGATCTATTTTGCGCTGTTCATTTTTTTACTCTGTAGTCTGTACAAACATCATGGATAAAACCATAATTAGGCACATAGAAGGGACAAGTTGACCCAGGGTACATGGCCTCAATTGGAATTTCACATCTTGTGTGCATACCATCCATGAGCTAGGAAGTGAACTGAGGCAAACAACCAGAAGGAAAAAGAGATATGGAAAGATGTAGACTGCTGCTACTAATAACATAGCATGCTCTGAGCTCACCTAAGAAAAGAAAGGTTTCTCATTTGCTTACAAGAAGAACAGGATGGTCAGATTGAAATTTTGAAAATCAATGTTAGTTCTTATGAATCAATCTACCTTACTATGTGACTATATATGACTGTCTTCAGAGTAAAAGGGAGATCTAAAACAGTTCAACAAGGTGAAGAGAACCCAAATAAGCCAACCAATGCTTATTGGGATAAAATCAAAACCCAATGCAAACAGCACTATAAGAAAACAGAACTTGCCTCGGTGTTGAGGAAGCTTTTCAAGTTATCCGATGCCCATTTGCGGGGGAGATGGACAAGGCACTTGTCAAGTTCCGCATCCACGTGATCATCCCCCTCGTAGCCAGGCAGCGAAGGAAGAACGTCCTCCCGCGGCTCCGTAGGAGCTTCAATTCTCTCACCGCCGTCCGATTTCAGGAGCTTCTTTGCCCGCTCCGACGTGGGGTCCCACGAATTGTCGATGCGGGGCCTCAGCTCCTCCTCTCCGTGGGCGTACCGGCACGCATCGCCGTGGCTGCAAGACCCAGATTGGCGCCTGAAGTAGGAGCAGAGGCTCGTCTTCCACAGAGGATGCAGAGAGCCTTTCTCTTCTTCTTTTCCTCCTCCTTCCTCTTCTGGGGCTTTCCTCTTCTTACTCTCTGGCGAGTCTCTGGCGTCGATTGACGGTCGGATTTCTCCATCGGAAGCTGCTGCCTTTTCTTCTGGTTCTGCATCTGCGTTTTCTGATTGGGGATTGGCGAGTTGGATTTCCTCCTCGGGAGGAGATGATGATGGGTTTTGAGTGGGAGAGAGATCGGTGTTTTCGGAGATAGCCATAGATGATGATGGATCAATCAACGATGTAGGGTTTAAGGGTTAGGGTTTAGGGATAAGCGATTTCTCTCCAAGGGAAAGCGAAATAACGGCTAGGGTTCTTTCATTCTCTATCTCTCACTTGTTGTTTGTTTGAGTGAATGGGCTGAGTGGAGATGGTCTTGGATTGGGCTTGGTTTTTTATCAGGCCCATAGTTCAAATATCGTTCCCACTCTACCTTGCACAGTGAGTTGCAAGTTGAGCTGGGCTGGACCCATTAGTTACCAACCAATAACTTGACATACACTGCGCTGATGGCCCCAAGAAGAAAGTTTGATTCTTACCAAGAACAGAAGCAAGGAATCCATTCAAAATGTCATTTATAAGCTATATGTAGCCTAGAGTATGGTCCTAAATGGCCCAATTTTGTTAGAGCTTATTAGTTATTGGGTGAACCCATTCGATCAAGATCTAGCCTATTGACCAGTGAGTCAGATATAATTCCAGATCAAACCATACGATGATACTTTACAATTCTCATTGATGTTAGGTATATTGGACTAGGCAAGACCATCGAATCTCAGGCCTGTAGAGGCAATTTGCCTTTGTAGATTTTGGGCCAAACATCGAGGCCCCCCATCTATCCACCCATGGGTCAAAACATCAATCCAGATCCAGATAAAAATTTGTTTGGCAAACAGCCCACCTGCGACCCAATCGTGGTAGGACTATAGCAAAATGTGGAACTTTTCTTTTTAAAGGCCCAGATAAAATCAGATGGGTGTCGTAGTGGATGGATTGAAAATCCACCAAAAGAACTACGGGCCAACTGAGTCCCCATTTTAAAGTTTGGTTCAGATTAGTGTCTAAATTGTGAAATGGATTCGGAATTCGATCTTTTCAAGGGTCCAAGGCAAAATCGAAAGTCACCTTCAACACCATTTATTAAAATTGCAAAATTTGAGTAACAAATAGGACATAATTTATTATAATTACTACAGACTTTTTTTTTTTTTTTTAATCAGTGGATGTAAACATGGATCTGATAAGGGTTTTCAGGCCCTGGATCCAAAACTGATGCCCGCACCGTTCACGGAATGGGCACTACCCACTAAAATGGGGGTGGATCCTGGTCCAATTAGATCCCAACTCTGGGCAGGACAAAGCTATCAGTTGCAGCTGGGCCGGGTCAGTCTGCTTCCCCTTGGATTTTCAATCAGATTTTCCCAAGCCTAAGTGTGTCACATTAACAATGCTATTATCATAAGTCACAACTACAAGTCTTGATGACAATTCCTTTGGATCAACACAACATGAAAGGAGTATTTACTGTAAATGAAGGATATAGTAATGAGAATTAAGGATTGGGCCTAGGCCGAGGAGCCCATGGGGTTAGGATCTGGTCCATGCCAAGCTGCCTCGTTATGCAATTACTGGCTGCGATTAGACATACACAGCTCATGGTGCAGCTTCCAGTAGCCGACTGATAATTGATAATTCCTATTACAGTGAGCGAGCCTGTTGAATTTCAGGCCTTTAGCAGCACTGGATCAGGTGGCCCGTAAATATTGAGGCCTGATCTATAACCATATCAACCCAAGTCCATTCAAAATATGATTTGAGAACAACCCACTTGAGACCGGATGACTTTTTAAAGGACCAGACAATCAGATGGGTGCCATTGTGGGTGGATTTGGAATCCTGGCCATCAAATAAAGGGCCTTCTCTCATCGCTCTCTTTCTTCTTTCTTCGGCCTGATCTATGAAGGGCCCAGACCGGACCGTGAAAAGATTTACCAAGTCATCAAAATTATAAATGTGTTTTAGCAATGTGGGTCAACCCAAATCCAGTCAATTCAAGTTGGTAAGGCGGGTTGTGATGGTTGAGGGTGTTGACCAACTGCAGGTGGGTTTTCTTAACCCATGACAGACACATATATCTTGCAGGTTGGGCTATCCGGGTCAAGATCAGGTTCATCCAAGCTCAAAACCTTTTAAAGGCCCAGACAATCGTACAGGTGCCATTGTGATGGATTTGGAATCCCGGCCATCAAATAAAGGGCTTTCTCTCATTGCTCTTTTTTTTTTCTCTTCTTCTTTGGTCTGTTCCATAATGGGCCCAGACCAGATTGTGAAAAGATTTACCAAACCATCAAATTATAAATGTGTTTAGAAATGTGGGTCAAACCAAACCCAACCCATTTAAGTTGGTAAGGCAGGTTATGTTGGTTGAGGGGGTTGACCCAATGCTGGTGGGTTCTCTTCACCCATGGCAGACCCATATATCTTGCAGGTTGGGCTATGCGGGTCAAGATCAGGTCGGGTCAGATTATACCACCCGTTGACAGGACTTGCCCAGCCTATTAGGCTATCAGAGTCAGAAAATGGGCCCAAACACAATCCGCAGGCTGAAAAGCACATCCAACAAAAGCCACACTCGAGGGATTCTTAGCTCAGTAGCCATGATTAGCACTTTTGGGTAGCCCTGATGTGCTTCTATCATCTGGTGAGCCCACTAAGATTCTTACATGGGCTTTCCATCATTGAATGGACCTACCTGCTGTATTTATAATTCTTCATTTGGGCTGACCCACCTTGTTTTTAATTATTGCATTGGGCTCGTCTTGATTATATAAATGGTACTGGGCCTATTCAAGGTTCCAAATTAGGTGTGACACCATAATTTTCCTATCAAAAAGTGAAGGACTCCATAATTATAAGAAGCATTTTTGCCCAGGAAAAATTGAGGGAGGACAATTTGGGCCCAATAAAAAAAAATCACAAAGGTTGCAAGGTCATCATCATCACACTCTCTTCATCATCATTCTTTTGTATCAATTCCACCCAACAAGGGATATCAATCTTTCTTATTGTAAATCATAAATTTCCCATGATATGCGCACAATTATTGCGATAAATTGATAAAATGAAAAGTAAAAACTATGATATTTTGAGAAAAGTTGGATAAATTTCCTATCGGAAATCAAAGTGATTAATTGAAGCAGCAATTGTAGTTAATAAACAACCTGTGAGATGCAAAGATCAACACAATAATGGATGGTTTAATATGATATTGGCAAGTGGTGGAACCCTATTGATGTTACTCTATAGAGGAGGGCTTAATTAATGTAAGAACCTACCTACACTTAAGAGTTCAGCTTTATAGACAACATGGGGTTGTTCACTTGGTTGGCAAACCCCGGCTACCACTCTTCCGACATTTGTGGGCTTTTTTTCCCACTTGTGTGAGCTCACTATTCCACATCTGTGGGCTATCTTGGGTCCCAACCGGGCTGAGGCACCAAAAAAATTAACAAAAAAGAAAAGGATCAGCTTCATTGGACCGCTCTACAGTTTGATCAAATATGGTAATTGTTAATTGCACAATGTTCATATATTTATCATTTCTCTATTGAACATCTATCATCGTCTACTAAGCTTTATCTTTCTAATATCTTATAGACTAAATTTTCTTTTATATGGTGGGATAAATATCAGTACACCACATGCATGTGGCATGCCACATGTAGTACTATAGAAATAATGATGGCAATACTCATTGTAATGATAGATTGCAATGGAAAAACAAAATCTATGTAGCTCACCCCAACATAAGTTGCAGCCAAGGTTTTAATGATGATGATGGTTACTCATTGTCATGATGCGACCTAGGTGGTGCTATCAAACAAATAAAACTTTGATAATCCTATGATGGAAATCTTGATGGGGCTAACGAGTTATAGAAATCTTGGTGGGCCCCTAACAATGTAATTATAGTAGGACAATCTAATGATGTAACCAAAACTAGCTTTCTAATATTGAAAACAAAGAAGGAACTCAAATTATGAAATAATATGAGACTAATCAACGACAGGAATGGTTCTCTTTTGAGTCTTGACAATGGGAAAATCACAGTTTACTCGCTTAAAGAAAGAAATCACAACGTACATCTGGACCATCTCCAAAGGTGGGACATCTTGAATTTCACACCACCACCAAATCAATCGCGATGACAATCACCACCAATTCAAATGGACGGCAGAGCACAAGAGTACAAAAGAAAATCATCTGACTGATGTGTAGCTCATAGGATTGCATCACTAGCTGTACCCTATATTGTATTCTATGGTTGAGTGGCTCAAGGGCAATTTCATCAACGAGAAAGCCACATAACATACGCTTTTTGAGAAAAAAAAAAAGACTCTAGGATACATGAGTAGTTAGTCCTAGAAGACTTGGGCTGCTGCAAACATGGTCTACCTCATAGATGGGAGTATTGTAGCTAGTAACACATGGTCATCTCATAGAATTATGAATTATGCTTAACCCATTCGGATGCTGAGGTGCACCTTTGCTTAGCCCAATCCTCTTCAATTACATAGGACTTTATCTTTTGTAAGAATTCAAAAAACTTTTACTGGGAGGATTTACAAATTCTATAAATTCTATCTCACATGGAATTCCAAAATCTCCATGGCCGGAAAATCATTTTGAAATGTCAGAAAGGCTGGAACTCAAAAAATTTAACATGCGGACATTGTGACTTTTTTAGGTGTTTGGAATTTAAAATTCTAACAAAATATCATTTTTTTAAGTGCCAAAGGGAGTACGACTGTACTAGTAATGTTAGAAATTTCCAAATTTAACAAATTGTCAATAGATATTCTGCTAAAGAAATATGCCCATATTTTTTTATTGGAAAGGACTTAACCTCCACCATAGTGATGTATACCATTGCAAGTTCTGGGACTCTTGCAGGTGCCCTTCAACTCCCAAAGATGAGTTATATATAATCTATAAATATATATTTTTTTAATAAAAAGCAACAGTCCAAGCATCACCTAACACAAATGAGTCATGATCAACATCCCCACAACCCTTTGAAAAGTCTTTCATCGTTGGACCATTACTCATACCTTATCATATAATAACGTAGGGATGCTGCTTATTTGAATGTAAGTGCAAGAACAGTCCAAAGTAGAAAAGATAAGACATTTTTTAAGTAGGAAAAGTAAAGAGAAAAGCTAAAGCAGATTCCCCCAACATATGTACTCACGAGGAAACAAAAACAAGGTCATAATAGCGCATGCATATATAAACAAAAAGATGTAACACTAAAGTAAGTGCCTACCATTCTCTTATACAAAGAGTCAAAGGTAACAAACATTAGGCTTCCACATTCCTCTTGAAGTGCATTGCATGCTTGGTTTGGTTAAGGGAAATCCCAATTTATTATCTTTTTCAATAGTGCCTTGCGAGAGCCACTAATTATAAAACATAAGATTATTGAAAAAATAGGTTGTGGGGCACGACCCTTCATAGTTTATACACTGATGGAATTATTGAGTCCTTACTACATCAAGACATGTCATCAATATAGCATCATGTCAAATATTAAAAAACTTCGACAAATTTTTGTAAGAGCCAATTGTCATACAGGATAAGATTTTCAAGGACGGATCATATAAAGTGCAGTATATAGATGCTAACACGTGGTGCTAATCGGCCTAGAAGCAAGGAGAATGTTAATCCAACTACCCTCTTTCTTGAAATTGGAGAATGAAACATTATATTCTATGTATATTTTGTAAACATGCTTAGTGAGCACCGTTGTATGAGCACCGCCTGTTAGCACTCTATTTTTATAGCACATGGGGTTTTCTGTACGATCAATTCAACTCCTTACATTCACTGCTCTCTCATGAATTGGCACAAGTGATGCCAATTCATCGAATTGCTACTCAATTGAATTAAAATCAAATAAAGTGATGCCTTCTTGAAAGATTAAACTTAAGGGTTATAGTTCAAAGGGATAAGATGACCTAATCGGTTTGATATTTGAAATGCCCATAGGTCTCATTTAGATCTTTCTATTCATCACCTTTACATGATTGGCATGGCCTCAGGAGGACCCCATAAGGCAGTGTTCACCTCTAGTAACAGTGACTGAAACAGGCTGTGTTCACCTCTAATAAGGGCGACCCATGTTTGAGAACTCTATCAGCTTTTTTGCTATGTTGAGCCACTGATAGGGGTGAGACTTTAGAGAAGGAGTCTGGATCCTTTGTTATAGCTGTTACAAGGTATTTTAATACTTTTTTGCAACTCCATCATTGAGCTCACATAGAGATCATTCCAACCGTTCAAGTTAAATTTCATTCCCTCAAATCATATACACACACAGATATATATATATATATATATATATATATATATATATATATATATATATATATATATATCGGAGATGCTCCTATAAGAGATGCTCTCACCTTACAATGAGAGATAAGGTGGGGTCATCACTTCCATATCCAATGCTAACAACTTAAATATAGGGGCCTCACCTTATCTCTCATAGAAATATAAGAGATGCTCTCATAAGAACATCTCCGTATATATATATATATCCCAAAGTTTCATACAATAAACGGCTAAAATTGGTTCATCATGGGCATCAATAGTATTTATTTGACTTCGAAAGGGTAATATTTTCATGCTGTTGGACTGTTCATATTCATCACACACGTGCCATGCTTAATGATTGATAAAATACAATTGCTAGGGTCCCATCACGGATGGTTTCACTCATTGGCCATACAATCCAAGGAATTCCGGTCATGTGTATTTGTCAATCATTATCTACTTCAAATTCAAATTCCATTTGCGAGCTCTATTGGATGTTTGGATGTCAGTGATCGAGAGTGACAACACCTTCCAGGTGTGGCCCACCACTTCTACAGTCTAGATCGTCGTTCTAGGTACCGCACGTGCAGCTGCACACGTGTGTCCAGAATCGGGCACAATGCTAGGAATGGGACCGATTGGATGGAAATACGATCTTTAGTGGGTGGAAAGAGAAAGTCTATTTGTCTCGGATGAAATCCCGGGACAAATCCCGATTCCACATGGGAGAGGGTAAAAAGGTTGCCTCTCCCATGTGGAATCGGGATTTGTCCCGGAATTTCATTCGGGACAAATAGACTTTCTCGGGTGAAAATCCCACATGCATTACATTCAAAAAATAAATAAATAATTCCCACATGCATCTCAAATCTAGGCCGTTGATTTGAACCCAGCAGCAGATGGGTTGGTTGAGGCTCCACTTGAATTTTCCCGTACCGAAGCAACCAATCACATGGGCCCACGAATTCTTAAGCCAGGAATTAGGGTTATGAGCTCAGTCTGAGGGCAGCTACTTCTCTGATCCATGGGGCCCATATGGTTGGTGTACTAACTTTGAACTCAGCCTGAGTTGGCCAAGTCAACTCATCTAAAAGGAAAGTCAAAAAGTCTGCTTGGGTTCATCTAAAAGCATAGAGTCAAATTCTAACCGTCTGATATTTTCTCAACACATGGGACACAATTGAATCTTTTCTTTTTCTTGCTTGGTTAAACTTTTAAGACCCTTTAGCAAAACTGAGGGTTGGCATATGCAATTGAATTTGATCCTAGGAAATCTTAAAACTGATTAAAATTAAAGAAACAAAGGTGAAGATTCATGAATGGGTATCAAATAAACACCTTTTAATTGAAAATAAGTTGAAGAGAATACCCAGCCATCACCAAGTAAGTCAAATCCTAGAAAACTAAGGTCCCATCTATTTTTTTCACCTCATATTAGTTTGTGCCATCCTCTACTGCAACACATTTTACATTGAATTCTTAAGAATTTAATTACATGCAAATGGAAGGCCCCTAAAGGTGATTGTTTATAATTATAGAGAAAACCAAACCAAACCAAACCAAACCAAGCCTTTTCCCACTAGGTGGGGTCGGCTATATGGATTTGACGACGCCAATCAAATCTGTTTAGGGCCATGTCCTCCGTTAGATCCATATAGGCAAGGTCATGTTTAATAGTTTCTTTCCAACTTCTCTTGGGTCTCCCTCTCCCTCTCCTACTCCTGGCAATCTCTATGCCTTCACACCTTTTAACAGGTGCTTCCATTGGACGTCTTCTAACATGGCCAAACCATCTTAGTCGATTTTCTCTCATTTTATCTCCAATCGGTGCTATTCCTACTTTGCCCCTAATCTCCTCATTCCTAATCCTATCTCTCCTTGTGATCCCGCACATCCATCTTAGCATTCTCATCTCCGCAACTTCCATCTTCTTAACATGATTATGCTTTACTGCCCAACACTCTGATCCATATAACAATGCTGGTCTTACCGCCACCTTATAATACTTTCCTTTAACCCTGAGGGGGACTTTCCGATCACACAAGACCCCCGAAGCACTCCTCCATTTGGTCCACCCGGCCTGAATCCTGTGACTTACATCAGTATCAATCCCTCTATCCTGTTGCACCATCGATCCAAGGTACCTAAAGTTTTCTTTCTCTACAATCTTTTGTGTGCCTAAACTTACTTCTATGTTACCAAGTGTCCTACTTTGGCTAAACTTGCACTCCATATATTCCGTCTTGCATCGACTTAGCCTAAACCCTTTTGTCTCTAACGTTTTCCGCCATACTTCTAGCTTAGCATTCACTCTTTCTCTCGTCTCATCTACTAAAACAATGTCATCTGCAAATAGCATACACCACGGCACCTCATCCTGAATATGTCTTGTAATCTCATCGATAACTAGGGCAAACAAGTACGGGCTTAACGCTGAGCCTTGGTGTAGACCAATCGTGATAGGAAACTCCTTAGTCTCTCCGCCAGTCGTCCTTATAGATGTCACGGCTCTATCATACATATCCTTTATCGCCTCAATATATGCGACACACACTCTTTTCTTTTCCAATACTCCCCATAGAATCTCCCTAGGAACCCGGTCATAGGCCTTCTCCAAGTCAATGAACACCATATGTAAATCTCTCTGGCCTTCTCTATACTGTTCCATTAACCTCCTCAGGAGAAAGATAGCCTCCATGGTTGATCTCCCAGGCATGAAACCAAATTGATTATCTGAAATGTTTGTTGTTCTTCTTAGTCTTCTCTCAATAACTCTCTCCCATAATTTCATCGTATGGCTCATCAATTTAATCCCGCGGTAGTTCGCACAGTTCTGAATATCTCCTTTGTTCTTATATATGGGTATAAGAATACTTTTCCTCCATGCATCAGGCATCTTCTTGCTCTTTAGCACTACATTAAAAAGTTTTGTCAACCAATTTATGCCATTCTCCCCCAAGCACCTCCAGACCTCAATAGGGATACCATCTGGCCCAACCGCTTTCCCATTCTTCATCCTTTTCAATACTTCTTTAACTTCTTCCCTACTGATTCTCCTATAGAACATATGATTCGATTCTTCCCTAGAAATGGTAAGCTGTCCCAATTGTATGTCACTACTACTGCTTTCGTTAAATAACTTGTAGAAGTAGCTCTTCCAACGCTCCTTTATCTCATCGTCCTTTACTAATACCCTTTCATCCTCATCCTTAATGCATTTAACTTGGTTTAAGTCCTTGGTCCGCCTATCTCTGGCTTTAGCAAGCTTGAATATCTCTCTTTCGCCTTCCTTAGTGTCAAGTCGCCTATATAGCTCCTCAAATGCCTTTGCCTTGGCCTCACTAACTGCCTTTTTGGTTTCTCTTTTTGCTTCTTTATACTTTTCCAAGTTTGCTGCATTTCGATTCTTTTGCCAAGTTTTAAAACTCTCTCTTTTAACTCTTATCTTGTCTTGAACGGCCTTGCTCCACCACCATGCCTCCTTTTGTGCCGGAGCACCCCCTTTGGATTCTCCTAAAACTTCTTTCCCTACCCTCCTAATACACTCTGCTACCTTATCCCACATATTATTTGCACTCTCATTTATCGCCCAAACGTCTTCCTCTAGTACTCTATCCCTAAATGCTAGTTGCTTATCACCTTTCAAGTTCCACCATTTAGTCTTTGAGCATCTATACAAAACGAGAAAACAAAACAAAAAAAAAAGTTATATGCAAAATTTCCTAAATGAGCATGTTTGTGCGGCTCAACATAATCCGAGTTCCACTAAAAATACCAATTCTGACCCCCTCAGAATCAATTTACTAAAACTCAGTTCAAGTGGCCACACCAAATATGAAATTTACTGTAACACGAACCAAGGTTTTCTAGTATTCACGATTTTTCCAGAAATATGTATACACAAAGGTGCTAAAAAAAATTGTTCCAACAAAACAAAATATCCATGGTGTTGGAATTACAGGATATTATTCACCATTGAGTTGATAGATTTAGGAGGTGTTGGAACAGAATATTCATCATTGAGTTGATAGATTTAGGAGGTGTTGGAAGAAAATATTCATTGTTGAGTTGATAGATTTAGGAGGTGTTGGAAGAAAATATTCATAGTTGAGTTGATAGATTTAGGAGGTGTTGGGAAGAAAATATTCATCATTGAGTTGATAGATTTTGATTGCTACGAAAAGAACAATTTCTTACAATAAAATGCAATGTTGAGGGACCTGTGTCAAACGCCCAAAAATATTATATTTATAATTGTAGCAGTTGATGAACGGCCTGCATCATGTATCATGCAATTAAGGCAAACAGTTGATAGATAAGAATCCCCGCTCAGGAGAAAGTGACAAATACCTGTGATTCTCTCTCTGTTTCTCATAGTCATGATGAACATTGAAAGGGGTCAAGATCACAATAACCAAGTTAATTTCCTGTAACGCATGTGAACTAATTAGAGCCCACATTAGACTATTCCTCCATTACTTTGATTACGCGGGAACCACTTTACTATGACGCATAGACCGACACCTTCATGGCTTTATATTTCCCAATCATGGGAAAAGTAAGCAATTCAGACCTCCAACTACCGTTTTACAAGCACAGGAGAGTGAAAGAGAGAGGTTGAAAGAGTACGAAAACTTCAAAACACTCACCACCATACAATACAAACATAAAATCATAGGAAAATGGAAATGACCCAAAAGAAAGAAAGAGGAGAAAAGAACAGAAATCTAAGGGGTCCCTCTTCCACGACCTCCCACCTTCACATAACTCCAAACATGTCAAAGACCCATCAGTCCCCCCACAAGAGATATGGTCGGTTGAATGAGATCCCACCACTGAAAACTCTCTTCTCCCACCAAAAAGAGGAGAAATTTTGAAAAAGAAAGCACCCACCTACAAAAAAACTTTTTTGTTCGTGTGGGGTCTGTCCTTTTAGTAGGGTACCCTACAAATGTTAAGGTTCTGTTGGTACAGGGGCAAGGGAGAGGGAGAGAACACAAAGGCCTTGTAGGTGGGAAAAGGGAGACCTTGTTGAAGCACGTTGAGTGCAGTTTTTCCACATATAGCTAGGCACCTGATATATTTTGACTTGAAAACCTCTTCTTCTCTGAGAGGGTGGAAAGGGGAAAGTGACATTGCCTGCTGACAAGAGAGCATAGAATCACAAAGAGATTATAGTGCTCTTTTTCTTTCTCCTCTTTTCTCTGTCAACCTCTTCTGTGGAGAAAAAGTAAAGCTAGTATCTTACTTTCTTCTCTTATGGGTTCCTGCATACCCACTAACTGTGCTTGTGAAGAGTGAAAAGGGAAAATAAAATAACCCAAATCATCTATATAATAAGGGAGAGCAGTATTTGAATCCCTAGACATTTTGGACCCTTGGATTTATATATATATTTTTGTACATAAATCCTAGGGCTGAGAAGGGATTCAAGAGGTTGGTAATTTTGTAATTATTTGAAAACAAAGGGGCAGTAACTTTTTACTAAGGACAAAAGGATACGGGAGTGTCATTGATTTTCTGTGAAATTACGAAACCTGCCATTATCTTTCCCATAGGATATGGGAGTGCCCTTGGTTTTCTGTGAAATTACGAAACGTGCCATTATTTTTTCAAAACTTCCTTGCAAGTAAATATATGATTAAATACACGGCTATGATTGCAATTTAGTGATTGAACGGTGTGGAATTTGGGCCCACAACTTACCACTTTGCCCCTTCATATATATATGCTGTTTTTCACGGATTGTGGAATTTGGGCTAACTTGGATTGTTTTGGTAGCAGATGCAAACGTGGGTTGCATGCAATTAAACTAGACTACTTATAGTAGTGGGCCACTTCTGGTATTCAATGGTGGTTAAACAATGGTCCAATTGGCTGAGCTATTTTACCTAGAAAAATAAAATCCGTCTGGGCTTGATTTGAAGCTGATTGATCCAATGGGTCACATAGAAATTTTGAGTTAAATTTGTTAAATTATGGGTGGTGTTAGTTGTTAGGTGGTCAAAAGAAGAGTAATTAGATTTAATTGTGCTCAGAGCGTGGTGCGCTGTGCCTTCAGGCACGAGCAATGACTAGTATTACAATAAGGTTGATGCAAACAAGTTGGGAGTTTGGACCATGGTATAATTCTATTACAATATTGGACTTCGCCGTTTAGTCAATAAGTATGAGATTATAGTAGTATTGTGGTACCAACATCTCTAGAACCATTTTCTCCTTGGGTGAATAATGGGTAAGGGCCCAGTTAAACCCACTGGAGGGGAGCTGACTTGAATGAAAATGATATGTATGGGTAGCAAATTTCATATCAAAATGATTTAAGATGATTGAGATATGGGTCAAAAGCTTTAGAAAATAATCATAATATCCACCATCACTAATTACAACTTGTAAGTTGGTAAGAGCAGAGCACTCAATTTTTACTAATTACCCCAGTCAAATAGTCAAGCTGAGAGGACCTGAGTCAACGTTGTGATTTTCCAACTTCTGACCTCACCATCGAAGAGCCTTTACCAATAGAAAAAAAAAAAAGCCCACTAACCTAAAAAAAAGACGTCACTGTGAAAGAGGCATGTGTCTGACCCTTGAATTAAAGACGCTAACACTTCCAGCATGACCTCCACATGCAGTTTAAGACGTAGAAGAAGAGTAATCATCTTGGAGTCCAGCTATTTAGATGAAGCATTCAAGTCGAATCTCTACTATAAAACACATTTATATTAGAGTGCTTAAAGAAAAATTTATCCTCTTGCAAAGGTTGTGGCCAAATTTTCCCCTAAAAATAATTTATCTCACCGTAGAGCTGAAGTTTGACCATATGATAGATAATATCTATAAAATAAGTGAAATTCTTGATATTGTCATTTACCTTATATATAGGGATTTTTTTCACCTCCCAGAGCTTCACAATACTGAACATTGTGGAATTTTTAATCCAAATAGTCTTTAAAAGCAAAATCCTAGGAACCTAGCAATTATTTTCTCAAGTAATAAAGTCAAATATGTGGTCAAGTAATTTTAAGGGCCAACATTTTTATTTTTCCACGTATAGTTTGGTTACAATTGGGAAAGTAACATCTCAACCACCAAAATCTTACTTCTACTTTATTAGGTTCTCAAAAACCTATCTCATAAAGACGTAAGTAGTTACTTTATGGGCAATTCTTACTTATGCACCATGGTGTCGTTTGTCATGCAGGACTTGATGAAATTCAAAAGGGTCCTTCATTGTAACAGTCTCTACCTCAAGAGCAAGTGCAGAAGAGAAAATTCTCTATTACTTTACTAATTGTTGACTTTCTTGGTCCGTTTGTTTGCATTAGGGGAGAAATAAAAGAGGAATATGATGTCACATTAGGATAAAGTTAAAGATAAGTGTGTTGAAATAAATGAGTAGATGAATTACTTTTAATGCGATTGGATAGTTGGTGTAAAGTAAGAATTTAAATTTATGTTTTGTTGGATAAAGAGAATGGACAATGAGTTACTCCATTCCCGCTTTATTACAATATCTACAAGAAAACAATGGGTTGACTGCCCCACTCTATTACGACATCTCCCAATAACTATGGGAGAGAAAAGGTAAGGTTTGAGTTTTTGCCAAATGAGCGAATATATTCGTAGGGTAAAGAATCCAACCGTTACGATTTATTTAAGCCCTCATTTACTTTAATCTTTTGGAAACAATACCTCACAAAAACAAATCCATTTTTACTTTGTAAGGAGGCATGCTTTTATCTTCATCTAACTATTAACTATTCCACTTATTTGGTATTTACCTTTGATACTTCAATGAAATAAACTTCCATAAATGGAATGAAAGCCCTGTACCAAAATTTCTAAGGGCAGCGATGGGGGAGCCTTGCAGATGAGATCTTCCCTGCGGTGGAAGTGATTACATTGATACAAGCACAAGTACTGTATAAGCAATGGTACAGGTGAGGTGAGGCCAATTGGCACATGGCTCTGCAAGGAATGTCCACTGATCATCAGAAGCAGACCAAAAGTGAAGGATTGAGATGCAATTTCTTTTGGAATGATATCAAGCATAAATGTGAAGGACTGAGATGCAATTTCTTTGGATTGATATCAAGTGTCTTATTGAAGTGACCATCTTATCTAGAATTGTACACAACATGACAATTGACAAAGCATAATTTGTTGGTTTGTTGTGACAGATACCGTCCTTGGAAAGTTACAATGTCTCAAGTATTTCGCATGTGAGGGATTTTTGGGAAAAAAAAAAATCAATTTTCTATTCTAAAATTAATTTTCTCACAATATCAGATACTTTCTATCAATCATCAAAATTAGTGAGAATGAGGGGGATACTAGAGGTGCCTTGCCTTTAGGTAGGTCTTGCCGTTGATGATTTGATCACATTTGTATTGGTAGGTCTCATACATGATTAGGAAATTATCCATCTTATCTTGATTCAATTTTCATAGAAGAGGAGATGATTTGATGGTGATTTCTAAGAACTGACATTTGCTCCATCATTTTTATTCATCTCTTGAAATACAAAGCATAAGTATTCAATTACATGAAACAAAGTGAGCCTAGGAGGACTCATTTAATTGAGAGCACTCGCTTTCCAAAGAGAGAGGACAAAAGATATACTAGATGTTTTTGAAGAGAGAGAGAGGACATTTGCCGAGTTTGCAAGTCCAGAGGTGCAACCTAGAAGACACTGTTGTTTATTTTATCAGAAAAGCAATAAAACTAATAGTGAATACATGAAGAGGTAAGTAGTTGTCATTTCTTTTACCAAAAGAAAAATAGTTTTCATTGAGGGCCTTATTTTTTTCGCAGAATTCTTGATAGGAATTTGTGATGTTAAGACAATGATGTAATGAAGAGCCAAAATTAACCTTGTGAGCTAGAAGACATTGTCGTTTATTTTATCAGAAAAGCAATAAAACTAATAGTGAATACATGAAGAGGCAAGTAGTTGTCATTTCTTTTACCAAAAGAAAAATAGTTTTCATTGAGGGCCCTATTTTTTTCGCAGAATTCTTGATAGGAATTTGTGATGTTAAGACAATGATGTAATGAAAAGCCAAAATTAACCTTGTGAGCTAGAAGACATTGTCGTTTATTTTATCAGAAAAGCAATAAAACTAATAGTGAATACATGAAGAGGCAAGTAATTGTCATTTCTTTTACCAAAAGAAAAATTGTTTTCATTGATGGCCCTATTTTTTTCGCAGAATTCTTGATAGGAATTTGTGATGTTAAGACAATGATGTAATGAAAAGCCAAAATTAACCTTTTGAGTTTTCATAATTCCATCTCAAGATTTCTTAATCCTCAAGTGGAGAAGAGGATTCAAGAATTCCTCTTGAGAACTGTTACAGAAGTATTTATAAATTCTCCAAATATGAGTTCTTGGAACTATACTAAAAAAACATGTTCTCAAGATCCTTATAAGAAATGCCCACACCATCCATCGGTCTAATTTTAGGTGCAAATTACATCAAAAGTCGTTTTTTCTCATTTCTTCGGCCTAGTGCACCCTCTTGTAGAGGATCTGGACTTTGTTAAGGAACAGAATAACCATAAGACACAGTGGAGACCAAATTACTTTAGATGATGAAAAATGACATCCATCCATTCATCCACCAATAAAAATCAGAATTATGGATCCTCGGTTGCAGATATTGCACATGACCATGTAATAAATTTTTAAAACTCCATTCTAACTTTGATATAGAGATAATTCAAACCGTTTAAGATGGGACCTAGAGCTTTATATCTAGACTCTAGAGCTTCAAGTAGTTTCGGTTAAAAAATAAAGAGTGGGCCCTACTGGTCAATTGAGAATATAAAATGTGATAATACCACGTTAAGCAGCAATGCCACATCAGTGCAATAACGTTTCCACCAGTAAGATCAGGCACCCACTTCCCACACTTCCTTTCCTGCGTTGCACACTAAGACTCACTTGGAAATGGACCAAACAGAAACCTGTTTGGACCAATGAAAGGGTGCCACATGGGGAAAGGTGTCACATCCCATTTAAAAAAGATTCTATTTCCTTAAAAAAAAATTCTCCTTTCTCTATGTGACACCCCTGGATTGGATCAAACAGAATTTCCCTGTTTGATGCAAACAGGGGATCCGGATCCGGATCCATTGAAAATATTTTCAAGAGGCATTTTGTTCCCTCCTCGATTAAAAAAAAAAAAAGAAAAAGTAACTCGGTCGCGTCTCGTACAGGGGTGGAAAGGAAAAGAAATTCCGTCAACAGTCAAAACTAGTGCTTGAAACCTTTTCCGGACTACGGACTCGCCTTCCAAAAAAGCAAAAATTACAATGAAGCAGCTTTTCCTTGTTTCTCAAATTACACAAATAACCCCCCAGGGAAAAGAAGGGATAGAAATGCATCACTTGGTTGGTTCACACGCCGACAGCATTGCCAACAGGACATTCCTGATTCCCCGTCCCCTGCCTCTAGCCCTTGCCCTAGTTCTACAGTGAGTCGTTCCAGAAGACGACGAAATATTTGCAGGATGGGAATAACATCCAGTATTTTCAGTTCATGACATTCACTCGTCTCGTCTCTACTTGAGAGCTAATCTTGCAAGTTTCAGGTGCCCCTCCCTATTTTAAGGTCCAAACAGAACTAAAATGGTCAGATTTGGATGAGAGACCACGACAATCAGCTTCAGACTTGGAAGGTTGATATGGTTCAATAGTTAAAACAGTCCCAAATGCTTACTCTACAAGATGGATCAAAGGACCTTTTTTTTTTTTTTTTTGGTTTTGACATAAAACTGCTAAACTCTTGGACCACCTATGAATGATTTAGTGGCATGATATTAATCCCTTAATTTAATATATGAGCCCTTTATGAGATGATCTTTCAATCCACCCCGTCCCTTCATCAATGAGGCTCTAGGTTAAAAAGTATCTACGGAGCCTCTATATACAGGAGATGGGTGTGATAAGTAACAAATTTTAAAGTGAGCCCAAGAATGACAAGTAGCTTGTACAGGACATGGAATTAACTTTAGTTTTACTCTTGAAATTTTTTTTTGAAAGGTTATTAAATTCATTAAAAAAGCTAGCAGGGCAGAAAGACTATACTGACCCAAATGGAAACATATTTACTCTCGAAATTTCGATTTATAAAACAGTGAGGCGAAGTATTTAAGGCCAGTTCGACAAGTGAATTACTCATAATAAACTGTAAGCCATAAACCCTACTTGAAGGGAAGTTAAGAATAAAAAGCATCTAAATTCAACTTCAGCAAAACTGCTGCAATTACATTTGGAATTCGATTAATAGGATTCGGGGTAGCTTGAATCAGTCCACTGCGATTTGGAAGCCGAATCTACTCTAGTAAAAAATGAAGCTTGAATCTCACTTGAATCACACCATTTCGTTTCCAAAAGTTATTGGTGTTAATGATTAATTAAATCAATCATAGTAATCCATGCACAACTAATCCTTAACAATTAGGAGATTTGGAGTAAGCTAAAGGACCCTATACTACAAATTCAATTAGGGGTGGCAAAACAATGACAATCAAATGTCAGATTTTAGAGTTGATATTCCTTTTTTCCTTTCAACAGTTGGTAAGGGGTCTAAATGCCCCAACAAGATTGCATCTTACAGAAATATGTGCAAAACCAGGGTAGATCTTAACAACAAATTTCAACAAATGGGCTGGGGAAAAATTTTGCTTACTTCCAGCAAATGGCAACTCTTAAGTCGCCCTTGGAGCTGCTTGCTTGAATGCAACAGTGGGGGCTATCCTACAGCTTCTCCTCTGATGTTCCAGTACAAGCTCACCAGCAAACCATTCTAGCTTCTCATAGTTTGTCTGCTCCGCAATTCTCTTTCCTCCAAATAGAACCGACTCCACATTCTTCTGTTTCAGCATCTCCTCGGATACTCCTAGAAGCATCTTCACATTGCTGGGACTCGGATCTGAGTCTGTGTTGGCTGAATAACGACTGAGACTAGATCCGTTTGCCTGCAACGACGAATGCCAAAAAATAAATAACCATTGAGATACATCACTTTTTACTATTTAATAATCAATTCAACTATAATCCTATACAGGAAATCTCATCTAAAAGCCTAACAAAAAAAAAATCATTAAGATCACAATGGGTGTACAGGACAATGCAGACAAGATCGAAATCTGAGAAACCAACTCTTGTGAATTAGGGAGACACGGACCCAACAGTGAAAGGATAAGTGTGGCATTGTGGGACCTATCTCTATTGAAGCAAGTGGTAGATCCCATATGTGACAACTGTGCAATCAATAGCAGACAACTATTCATGGCACTGGCAGTGAAAATCCAGCGCAAGTCATGCGACAAACAAAATCAATACATAGTCCAAGAAAGGTTGGACGGGGATTGCCAAGCCCATCTTCATTTGCTACAATAAGTGGGGAACAGACCATCAATTCTTTGGGCCCCATGCAGCAGCCAATAAGCTTGAGCGAACCCACATCCTATTGAGTCATGATTGACTCGGCGCTTCTAATTCCAGCTTGACCATCTGAAATTTATAACAACAATGTACATAAACGAGCAAGTCTTATGGATCCGGATCCTCTCCCAAAACAGAAAAACACAGTCGGGTTTTTAACCCAAAAATGTGATCTGAACCCATAAAGCAGAGGTCAAAATAGATCTGTTCTCATTATCCATTTTTAGCCGATCTTAACGTACAATGGATCTGAAATTATCAGATTTGGGTAATTCTTAAAGCCATTTATATCTGCTGGGGTGTAAGCCCTGGTCCTTCCTCTGGTGCCCCAAGTCTATAAACAAATATACTACATGAATAGCGAATCCTGACAGAGTCAGAGTGCATTGACAGCGGATTATCTCTGGCTAAAAAATAGCAACAATGAACTCCGCGTTTAACCCCTGGATGGGTTATATAACACCTAGACCTATTACCCACCAGTCACTGGCAATTGATACAGACATCCCGTCCTAAAATATAAATATAAAGCAAGTCTAACCAAAATATTCATATCGCCTTCGTCAGGCCGTATGGGTCTCGATCTAAACCATAAAACTGTCAATTTCACAGGACGAAGATCCTTCAACTAATCAATTTACGATATTAGTTGATGAAAAAGGGCCATACGTAATGGGACCAGTAATTTTAATGACTCGGATGACTTATGAAACATGGAACGTATAATCCATTCCAGGACCACCCCCGTTCCCTCGCACCAAAACATCGGAATCCCGTTCCCAGAAACGGTGTTTGGACGTTTACCGTTTCCAAAAGTGGAATAAATAAAATAAAATAACTGGCTCATTTCGCGTCTTGTTTCAACCAATAACAACATACAGGACAATGCCTAATTTTCTCGAACAAAGACACAGGCGCATCACAACTAACGTGCGCCGCGGAGCAAAATCCAACCAACAGGATCCTGATGCATCTACCCAAACGCGCCAAGTAACCGTTACATGCACCCTGTAGAAATGGAATGGTCCCAATTGAAAGATTCAACACTGTGCCGTTGGGAGGTAAGGGACATAATACGGTTAAATTGCGCCACGTGGCTCTTAACAGAGATGCAACAAAAATCTACTGGACCGGAAGCCCAAAAAAATGCTGAAATAGCTCTAGTTGTATTAGAACAAAACAAACCGTTGGCGTAGGTTAAGACACGAGAGTGCGAGCGCACGTTAGAAACGTACCTGAATGCGGACATAGTTGCTACTCCGGCTCTGCCCAAAAGCCATGGCGACAGCATGGTCCACCAAATCAGCAGCTCCATCGCCTGCGATCCGAGCCATGGGCTTAGCCCAGTCCTTAGCCTTCCAGCCCTTGACCTGCTCGTAGTCATAGCTACCCTCCAAAAGGCCCCCTCCGGACCCTAGCGAAAGGACCATCAGGTCCTCCACCCCTCGGACGAACGGGAACTCCTGCTTGTTGTGCAGCACGTGCGTGATGGCAGCCGAAGCCGGGTTGCTCATGGCTAACCCCCCATCGACCGCAACGCACCGAGTCGAGCCGTCCACGGACCGCATCGCGACCGGGTCGAAAATCCCTGGCTCGGCTGACGTGGCTTTGCACACCTCCCAAAGCCGGAAATCGAAGCTGTCTGTCTCCAGCGCGTCGGCTCGAGAGAACAAAAACGGCGCCGCGCTCGAGAGGTCGTAGCACGGAATCAACACCGGCTTCAACGTGTCCTTCAGCGTCAGGTTCCGGTCTCCCTCCGTAAACGCGTCCTTCATCGCCCGCTCCATCCCGGCGGAGCCGCTGCTCCCGCCGCCGCCTCCGCTTTTGAAGAACTTCCGCATGAGGCTGCCGCTGCCGGAAACAGTCGGCGGCCGGTAGAATCGCTTCCCCTTCTCCGCTAAAAACTTCCACGTGTCCTCCGCGCGGAAGATCGGCCGGTCGCCGCCTTTCGACGCGAAGAGCATCGCCGTGAAGATGCCTCCGACGCCGGTCCCCGCCGCGACGTCGAAGTAATCGGCGATTCTAGCGTCCGGATTGCCGGATTTTGTTTTCAGCGCTTGCTCGAGGTATGCGAGGGCTTTTCCGGCGACGATACCTCGCATTCCTCCCCCGTCGATGCTGAGTATGCAGACCTTGCCCCTCTGGTTCTTGATCGAGCCGATACTGCCGACATCAGCTCCGGCAGCGACGGAAGCTGCGGCCGACGGCAAGACGTCGGTCGCGGCAGCCGCGGAGCTGGCAGGAGTGATCTGTTTGGGGATCCAGAGCTTCTGATCATCGTAGCCGAAGAGGAACTTGCTTTCAAGGATGGAGAAGATCTCATAGCTGAGCTTGTCCGTGTCGATGCTCGGTTCTTGCATTTCCGTAGGATTACACGCCATTTCGGATACAGATACCACTTCTTGATCCGATTTTCCTCTCTTCACATGCTTTCCTACAAATTTCTATCCAAACGCTATCGAATTTCTTCTGATTTCAGCTCCAATCGCTTCTTTCTTGCAGAATTCCAGCTCCTTTGGAAATCACCTGCAGATCTTGATATGTAATCTGACCGCTACCAGCTTTGAATCCTATATAGAAATCTCACTTGCAGAGCCTCTCTCCTCTAAAGCTTTCCTAATCCAGCACTTGAGAAGAATCGGGAAAATCTGGTTCTATTTTCCTCCCTTTAACTAGCTTTCTAAATCGCCTTGTTTAGGAAATCCTTTGCCAAACAGCTTGTTATTTTCTATCTTTGAAATCGGTTCTCCACCTTTTTTTATTTATATAGAGAGAGAGGAGAGAGAGAGAGAGAGCAGGTCCGTTTCAGAGTATGTTTGGTGCGCTTCTAAAACCCCAAGATTTCCCGAGCTTCGGACCGGACGTGTCTGGAATCATTTATCCCTCTCTCTGGAATTTGATGTTTGGGGTTTTATTTTAACCAGCGGAGCTTAACTAGGGTTAGATTTCATACACCTGGGTAACCGACGGTGGCTGGGTCAAAATTGATCAGGAGACGGTCAAGGCGTCTGATTGGACGGTTGAGATTGGCCAGTCGTGCACGACGGTCACTCCGAGATGGACGGCCGAAAGGACATGCTAATTTGTTTCCCGCGCGCTTGTCGTGTAATGTGTGGGCCCCCCTGTTGTTTCTCCTTCCGTTTGTTACGTAAGGGGGCGCACCAATCATGGGTTTTTTTGTGTGACGAAACTGCCCTTTCTTTACGGAATCTGCTTTGTGGGTGATGTAAAAGACAGTAGAGAAACGAGAACCTGTTCACTGATGGTTTTGACTGTTGGGTTTAATCTCAGTCAAGGCTGTTAAACTTGAACGGTTTGGATTGGATCTAATCGTAGCACCGATGAAAATAGGGTTGATTTTGATCAGACTTGATTGGAAAGACTCCGGAGCCGCAGATTGGTCCAAAAAGAAAATTTCTATGGGGACCAATTAAGGAGTGACACATTTTTTTATAATTTAAATACGGAACTAGCCCTCCTGGGGTGTATAAACAGGGGATCCGAAGTTGATTGGCAATGTAGGGAAGTTTGACTTTGACTTGTTCTTCAATTTCAATTGGACCCGATTCCAAACATATGTACCACAGCTAATTATAGCCTACTTAGTCTGCATCTCTAGAAGGGGTTTGGGCCTGCTGGTACCAGTAATTGAACCCACTGTGGCCGACAATTTTTATCAGAAAAGCTTTCATCAGCCATTTGGAGTGTTAGCATTTGGAATAATCTTGTAAAGAAATCCAAATTCAGAAGTTTAAAATTATGAAAATTCTAGTGGCTAAAAATGACTTTTCCCATGTCTGATTTAGTTAAAGAAAAATCAAACGAGGAATTCAAATGATAACATTTGTGTTTCTGTCAGTGTCAGGAATTCATAAAAATGCTCCCAACCAAAAGAGGTAAGAGAGAGAGAGATGGCTCAAATATATGTCCAAACTGGTAAAATTACAATTTCTGCCAAACTTTCAAAATGAATTAGCTCTTAAAAGAAATAGCACTACAAGTAGATGAGACAAGAATATCAGAAAACCTGGCTTGCTTTTCAAAAATAAATGAGAGTGATACTATGCTAAATTAACTGAGTGCATTTGTGGGCGCAGGCATTACTGGAGAGTCCACCGTAGTATGGAGTGAGAACAGCTTGCTTTTTGAAAAGCAAACCCAATTGCCATCATGATTGTGATAATAATGAAATCTAATATCTAATGGCTATATTAATAGTTTATGTTCATAAGATTAGATGAAGTGTATCTGCCTCAACAAAAACACAAATCATTCCTGATAAATCTCCAATGCAGAGCATACTTATTGTGAAGAAATAAATATAAGATCAAATGGGGAATTAAAGAACATGTCCATTGTCCTATCAAGTATTCACTGTCCACCTGGTCGTAAAGTCCTAGTTCCCGATTCAAATCCTCTTCAACTTTCATTGATTTTATATTTTAATTTTAACGCAACTAAGGGGGCCAGAACCATGCGAGCAACAAAACACAACAGGTGAGAGCACTCACATCAATGAAGAGATAACACCTGCACTTGCTGCGAGGAAGATTTGCACATGTCATGAGGGAGAGACCAAGGGTTTGAGCAACAAAAAGTCTAAATGTCTCGACTCATGTACTGACTTCAGGACCGATCGTTTTCCTCAGTTATGGCGGGAGTTGAAAATTTTGAAAAGTTGAATGGATGGGTCCTGGAGTCGGGACATGTAACATGGTTGTTTGAACAATCCCTTGGTGATCCAGGTGAGAGGTGAGATTCCCAACTTAATAAATTACCCCTCTTTCTACTTCAATTTTCATTTTTATTATAATTTTTTGGTTTTTGTAAAGAAAAAAGAAGTTACTTTAACCATATTTCACAGGTTTAACCATATTTCACAGGTTTCTTGCAAAACTTGGAAGGACATAGCATCTTTTAAGATTTACTGATGTCGCCCATAGTCGGCAGTCGGCACATACATACATTGACAAAAAGTTCAATGAGCCTGTAACGTCAATCAAGGACATGCAGTAACCCTTGATGCCTAGGTGGGGAAACTAAGGGTAGGGAATAGTTTAGGCACCGTACACAAGCTACAATACCCAAAACTTCGGGAGATTTAAGACTCGGGTGTTTGACGAGAATTCTGATGGTTGAAATTCCTAACATGACCCCCCCTCAACATTCTTAATCCGGAGAAGTTTGTGTAATGGTATGTAAAGCCTCGGATATGCTGCAAACAAAAGAAGTCCTATAACTAATACAGACGAGGACACAAGCCCTCAATTTAGAAGGATCGGGCACAAATCTCTCTTCTAATCTGTAAAATATGGAAAAGTATGTAGGTTCCATTGTGTGAAATAGCAGAGAGCTTTGGTGGTTTTCCAACTAAAATATATAAAACCGGTTCATCAAATGTTGTGAGCTACAAGAACTGTCGAATGAACAATTTGGATGGTGAGGGGGCAGTTTTTGACCTTATATTAAATGATTGTCAGTGTTGCTTATTTAGAAGTTTTCGCAAACTGTTAATTCAATTGTTTTGGCCTTTCATTGGCTAAAAAGCCCTCGGCAAAAGCTATGAAGGATACAGATCCACTTATAAGTTTGGCCTTCCAAAACTTTAGGGACCGGATAAATTCCTTGATTTGAATGATTTTATGGTTGGAGTCTCTTCCAGAAGACTTTCTTCAAAGAAGGGAGCTTTAGGCCTGAGAAACAATGAATAAATGATAGGGAGGAAAGTTTCCTGACACAATGGGAAGGCTCATTAGAGAACAATATCAATTCGGGCGCAAAGTTAATTGTTTGGATCTGAATGTTAATGGACTAAGACCCGATTCAGGTTTGAGAACATCGATTTATTTGTTTTATTTTGTGTTTCATAAAAGTTGTAATGAACTGTCCTGATGTGAGCTCAACATTTGAGTCAATCACTTTTGTGAATTTGCTTGTCAGTTTTAATGAAATCTTGCAAAATAATATTTGGAAAGGATTCAAAATTAAGAATGTGGGGAAAAAACCAAGAGAATGGTACCTATGCCAATGCTTGGGATGAGAAAGGAGAGCTGTTGATTCTAAAATAAATGCCACAACCACAGCCCTTTAGATTGCTTCCCTTAATTCGCTGTCTAATAATGCCAAGGAGTGAAATGAAGGCCAAGCCATGCATGGCACTTGTCTTTGGGTCTCCTCTCCTTGTCATTTATTATGAGGTCCGTGCTCATAGAGGCATCAATTCAATCCACAAATCCTGTGATCATCTCAAAGTAAACTCTCTCTCTCTCTCTCTCTCTCTCTCTCTCTCTCTATATATATATATATATATATATATATAAATCACAAAGTTATAAACTCATGCATAAGTTTACTTTGAGTTTATCTCTAAGTAAACTTATGCATGAGTATGATTAACTTGGTTTGAACCAAAACTATTTGGATTTTGACTTTTGAGGGTAAAAGATGTCTAGATTGGAAAGAATAAAGAGCTGTTAAGGAAGGTGAAATAGGTGGGTGGGGGCAGTCAATCATCCCGCCACTGCTTTATTCCCATTTGTGCTTATTCAAATGGCTTGTTTCAATTAATTAAATGCACCACCCGACATACATTCATCTCAAAATCTAATCAATCATTGCCAAGTTGTATGAACCGCTCACCAGGATTCTTCTACTTTTTTCATAAAAAAACTTATGCATCTACTCTAATACACGAGTGATGATCATGTTAGGACCTCTGTTTGAATCCCACCTCCTACATATATATGGTTAGCAAATGTTGGGGAGCCGCGCTGTGGGATGCACAACCTGTGCTCCATTGACACGCATACAAATTCATATAAATACTCAAGCAATCAATCCATGAAGATGAAGACATAATGATCCATGAAGATGGAGATACAATGATTTATGTGATTCAGCAAAACCGCTTATGTTTCGGGAAAAGAGCTCCTATCAATTCCTCTTTTTCCTTGCGCTCGTAAGGAGCTCCTTTTTTTTTTCTTTTAAAACCAGACTTATAACTTGTCCCAATGCATCCTATATACGACTCATGTTAAGAGCTCCTATCAATTCATCTTTCTCCTTGTTATGCTTTATGGTTACATATCACGTCATGTACATATTCTTCACTTTTTTGGCACCCAAGAAAGTCATTCTTAGCCCCAAGAAAATTCTAATGCAGTTACCAAAATAGCACCTAGTTACACCCACATTAATCTAAATTGACTAATCTGGGTTACCAAGAATACAAGACAATAATTCAACAGAAAATTTGCAATCAAGTAATTATAATCCAGTGCTCAATTAGCCTAAGGGCATGTTTTTGCAGCGTCATGGAAAATTGATTTTGCGGACAACCTTTTTCATGTTCCGCAGAAAACTAAGTTTAACTGCCCTATCGAAAATGATCTTTCCGCAAAATCATATAGACTTTAGTTTATTTTTATACCTTTTTCGCACAGAGAGAGACAGAGAAAAATAGCCGCATCAAATATAGAACTTTTAGCATTGCTGGAAATCTTTTCATTTTCCATGCTTTTTTAAAGGAAAGCGGCAGCACAAAGCCTGCCTCAAAGATTTGAGAGTGTTAAAACTTCCATTTCTATCAAAGTTTAATTTGATGATGCATAAAGGTTGGATGAGTATCTTATTGGGTTGAGTGCCAATTAACTGGGGGTAAGTAATTCACATGCAGGGTCATCTTTGCCCCCAAAAGCAGATGTACTTAGCCAATTGAACAAACTCACAAGAAGCTCATATTGATAATCTTGAAAAGCAAATAACAATTCTATCATGTTCAATTGTGCCAATTTAGAATAAAACCAAACCCTCGTAAAAATGTTATAGACTGTGGCTTAACTGATTAGGAATATCAATAATACTTCTCGTAAGGAGTTAGCTTAGTGCATGAGTTCGAGTTTATTTGAGTGTTATAGCCAACCAAGGATGGACAAGAAAATAATTGTAGTAAATTCTAACATCCTTATCTGCATACGCCACATCCAATGATTTGAAGCAGGGACTTAAATTGAATCGAGGCACCATTATTACAGGAAATGGGTAGACGAAGTTTGTTTTAACATTTCCCTTTCTTTTTGGGTCCAATTTCAAGACAATCACATGGCTTTAATCATTTACACTGAATGAAAATTCATCCATTCGCAGCATCACTTTCAGGTCCCTAACCTGTGTGAATTTGCATACCTCCATGTGGGCTTCACACTGTAGCTAGTCTCTTCAACTATTGTCTTTGGTGACTCTAATAGCATTATTGCTCAAAAAATAGATACAAATAGAAATAACATATCTTGAGGTCGTTGTGTACCGTTTTCATTCTAACATGTTATAGTTATTCACAGGGACCATACCTTTGCTTTATCCAAATCATTCATATCAAACACCCTCGTTTCAATATGGGTCTAACACCCTTGCTTCAATATGGATCGCTAAATTTACTCTTATCAGAGAGATATGCACCATTAAATTAATCAATTTGTAGAAAACTAAGATCAAACAGTAAATCTATTTTTTTAATTATGTGTATCAACTTAACCCTGAATATTACTCCAATTAAAACGAGATTTCAGACCACTGCCTATACCTATGTCTTAGGAAAGCATATGATGTCAATGGCGTGGATCAAAACCGCACATATAAAACCAAATGTAGGATAATTTCTCATTTAAATTTAAATAACAGAGATTTAGCAAAAAATAATTCTTACCAAAAATATCACAAAACTCATTCTTAAAAATTGTTTCTATGCAGTAGTGTTGAATCCTCAAAATTATATAATAGGTATCTTAATATATATATATATATATATATAGGGGTATTCATATGCATCCATCCCTCACCATTTTTGGTGAGGGACACCCCAAAAAGGGAATTTTCAAGTACAAAAATGAGGAAGTACACCTTTGTACTTCCTCACTTTTGTACTTGGAAATTCCCCTTTTGGGGTGTCCCTCACCATTTTTGGTGAGGGATAGATGCATATGAACATTTCCCATATATATATATATATACATATATATACATACATACACGAGATGCTTGTATAAGAGCACCTCTCACCTTACTATGAGAGATAAGGTGGGGGTCCTTACATCCATATCCAATATCAACAATTTAAATATGAGGGCTCCCACCTTTATCTCTCATAGTTGGTGAGAGATGCTCTCATAGGAGCATCTCTCTATATATATTATTTCCTAATTAATTATAAGAATACAAGCTTTACGAAGTCCAGGGTAATCATAGGAATATCTTCATATAATAAAAACAATAATAATAGAAATAATAATCATAATAGAAATAATAATCATTCTTTGCTAGTATTTTAGCCATAGTGTCAATGAACACTTTACTAGCAGGCACAAACCCTAGACATTCACTTCATAACTTCACAATATTTGCATAAATATAGACATCCAAAACACAAACTTCTGTGCCCCATAGTCGTCATATATCTTCTATATTATATTAGGAAAGATTCCTACATTTCATTGGGGATTTGGGTGTGATAGACAGAGACTATTATATGGCAGAAAGAGAATAGGGAAAACATAGTAAAATCAAATAGTTGATTTCTACTATTGGTGTTAAAAGGGTACTGATCTTGATGTGATATTCCAACGCCTTTGAGTTGCATCTCTCAGCATGCAGCACATTCTACTTAATAAAAGAAAGGATGATGATGCGAAAGTAAGGGTTGATAGACCTGTAGTGAGCTGACAATCCAAGATAATGATGGGCTATCCAATCAAAATCCAGACAGTTATGGAGGCCTAATCTCTGATATGATGGAGCTCACATCTTCCTATTATTGTGTTAGCAGGTCAAAGGGATTTATTAAATTCCGTTTTTGTTTATTTTTATTTCTATTCTCGGTTGGTTAGATCACAAACTGATTTAGGGGGACCCACGTAATTAACAATGTTAATCTTCGAACTTGATCCTGGAAAGTAGCTCAGGAGCTTAATGGCCTAACATGATTTCAAGTGAATTTGGATAATTTGTTGTTGACCTAACAAAGTGGTATATAATGACTTAAACAAGTGTCTAAAACTTATGTTTTATTTAACGATTTTTCGCACAGCATATGGTGTGATTTTTCCTTTAACCACAGTTAAGACCTGTGGACCATAAACAAGTGCTTGAAACTATTATTTTTAATGCTTAAATGGTGTGGGATTTAGGCCCTTTTGACATAGTGGTTGTGTTAGGTAGATAGACAGTCGAAATAAAACTATCGTTACAATTCAACATAAATTTTGTGAAAATACCTACATGATTTGAAGCATGACTTGAAGTGCGACCTACCTAATAATGTAGTCTGAATAGATCTAAATGGAGAAACATAATTCTTGTAATTAATTCAACATATTTAACCAGAAATAGTCTTTGATGATGATATAGTGACGAAATTTACTTCGGGATGTCCCACAAAGTCTCTCCTATATGGATGCAGGGGAGAGGAAAGGTAAGCCCTATATATGGATGATGGGCGTGCAAAGAACCAGACACATCTGACATACATAGTAAAATTAGGGGCCTGGAAACTTAGCAAGTCTCTTTCATGTGCTCTTTGGTAAATTTAACGGCAAGTGTGATCGAGGATTTTTATGCAAATCATATCACCTAGAACCCTTTTTTTTTAAAGAAAATGTAGGATCAGTCAAGTGCTGCTTTATTTAACAAGAAGAAAAGGGAAAGACCTTAGAATGTGTTTTAGTGGCTTTAGTGTCAACTATTTCTCTTCTCTAACCATCTGATTGGGCGAGAAACTCACATATATCAATGAATAAAAATATATTGGATGAACTTATATGATCCAAGGACCAAGCATAGGAAAATGAGCTCGCACACAAGGGAAGAAGCAGCGTACCTAGGTTTCAAACCCTGGATAATTAGGTGAGAGCCGCCGCTCCTTACCATTTAAGTAAGGAGCCGTTCTCACATGAGAGCTAATTAGAGGGGACCATATGGCTCTATTTGATTTAATTAATAGCTTGCTTTGAATAAAAAGTAGGAGCCTTATGCTTTTAGTCCAATTCATAGTTTATGTCAATCTCCCCCTATAAAGAAGATACTAGGATTAGCTAGTGATTAATATCTTTGATGTAGGTGATTAGTTATGGTGATTGATTGGTAATGAAGATCATTAGAATTATCATTAATATAATTGAAGCTAAGAAGGTTAGAAACATCTTGTATTTTTTGTTAAGAGTTTTTCTGTTTGCAACTTTCATGTAGAGATTCAACGCATCCTCAAATTTGAGCCAATTATCTTATTCTTAAAAACTCTCTCATACCCTAATTATTTATCAATGGATTGTGTAAGTGCCTAAAAATTACGAACTTGGTTAGACGAGTATAAAACTCTTGATGTAGCTGGTAAATTGCTTTGGATGGTTTGGATGCCCTGAACCTGAAAGGGAGAGGAGAAACAAAGGTCAGAGCCCCTTGTTGCAGTCAGCCGAAAGCACTCTGATGCCTAAGTTAGTGCAGTCACTAAACAAAGGGAGAGTGAGTGGGGAAGAAGGGAGTTCAGGCAATGAGGGATGTGTATTATATATTGCGTACCCCTTCATGGTTCTTACCATGCATATATATAGAGAGACGAGTATCCCATCTGGAGATCTCTGAGTGGAGGTAGGTGAAAGCACAGTCCCATCAGCCCATGCCTCGGATCCTCAGTGGGGTAGGTGAGAGTATCGTCTCATCGGATCTTTTCTCAATCCCTCACATAAATGTGGATGTGATCGTTGGATAGGGACGACCCCTTATTGATATTCGGCGGCCACCCTAACTGTCAATACGTTCTGTAACGTAGCTGTCCTATCACATAATTGGAATTAGACGCTCAGTGCCCACCTCGGTCAACATGACCGGATTGGAGAAGGCGCTGAGGTCGGGCACCGCTGCCGAGATGCACGGAGCCAAGCGCAGAGGAGGATAGCTAGTACTCTTACCGATATCAGCTCCAACTCGATGCCAGCGGGCACAATTGCCTAACTGGACGAGAATGGGATTTGAGGTCAACCTGATCGATACTTTTAACTAAGTAAGGAGTAACCTCGGTATCAAGAAAGTCCGCCACACATATTGAATACAACTCTACAATGCCATCATCACTGATCAAAGTCATTTCCGAATTAATTGTCCAGCTAGAAGAAGATCACATCAATCAAGAAAACGAACATATCATGGTCCCACATCAGTCATTTTAGTTCCTTGGAAAAGATGAACTGCCCAACCTAAAAGAAGGCGTGAATAATTTCTCATATTCTAGAAGGAAAAAACAATGACTTGGACCCTTGAGACCACCCTCCATACAGATGGATATTAATACTAATGACAGAGGTCGCTGACTAAACTTTCCCATAAAATGACAAGGTCTATGACTAATGAGTTTGACATGGGAGGGATAAGGAGGTGGGTCATTGTAAGGAGGTTGCCCTTTCATTTCATTATTGCTGACTTGAGAAATAAAACAATCTATTTCTGGACTTGAATTAATTCCATGCCACACCAGCAATGATAGAGGAAATTTGGTTCCATCCATCCAAACAAGAGAGTTCATATACAACCCCCACCGTTTGAAGGAAGTCAGGCTTCTTTCTATATCTCTATACCTTGTGTTAGGTCACAGCTCTGAATGAGGAGAAGTCACCTAAGGAAGGTATGATTGAAGAAGGTGACTTCACTAAATTCACCATAGTCGGTACCTAAATTTGTTGCATTGTTTACGACACGCATCGTCCATTGTCGTTATTTAATGTGTCCATACAACTGAAAGCCAACATGCAATTGTCAAGTAGCCTTTGGAGCTTAGACTTTTGGATAATATACGAGTTCTCTCTATGTCATGGGAATTAGCTAATGGGGATACAATTCCATAATAGATTGATCAACCTTTTGAAAATTAAGTTTAATGGAAGTGTTCCAAAATGCTCCACAGGTCTTGAGAAAACTTGGTATGAATCGGGTCTCCGAGTTTTAAACACTCGGTACAAATCAAGTCTCCGAATTTTAGATATAAGTCGTTACTTCTAATTTTATGCCCTCCAGCTTATCAAATCTCAAATAAGTCTCCTTGCCATAAGCAATATCCCCGAGCGAGGGGCATTTCAATCAATTCTTCTACATAAAGCAAGTATCATTATTCATTAGGAGTGTTCATGGGCCCAGCTAAGGCATATCTAGGCCCGGCCTGGCTTTAGATACACCGGCCCAAGCCCAACACAGGTCATAAAAGTTAGGCCCAAGCCCGCCCATTAAATCTATCGGACTGGGCCACAACCGGGCTTTTCATCACTTTTATGGGAATTAGAGCATTGAATAAATTAAATTACAAGCATTTCTTACACGAGCCAGGCCGAGCAGGGTTATGGGCTTTCTATCACTCAATCCAAGTCCGGCCCAATTATTAATCAGACCCTATTACATATCTAAGCCCAGCCCATGAGCAACCCTAAGTATCATGCGCTTCTGGGGAGTTATTGAAATCTGACAAATCTGTCAAAACCCAATTTTATAGTTGATTAGAAATTGATATACTTCTCTTCTAACAAAAAAAAAGTACTGAGTAATGAAAAAATTATAGAATTAGATGTAAATGATTTATGGAGTATTATAAAAGACTGTGGATAAGTATAAGATTATGGTAAGATTTGCATAAGTTTCTAGAGTAAGTCTAGAAGATTCCTCATCAGTTAGATAGGTGGCATGTGACATAATCCTAGCCATTCATTTAATATGGTAGAAGTGTAAACAGGGGCATTAAGATTCATTTCTAACTAAGCGTGTTTTTTTATAAGACTCAGCTTCAGGAAACACTTTTCCTTTCCCTGAAGAAAATTTTAAAGCCTTTTCATAGCAACCAACTTTGGTCCCTCTTCAACTTCTTGGGGAATTCATGATATTCCAAACACAACGTACCTGTAAAACAGTTTTTTGGTTTCTTACCTCTATTATTTTTTTTTTCTTTTTTAGCCTTCTTTAGGTTCCTTCTCGAGACCATGTGATCTCTCTCTTTATATTCTTTTTCTCTCAATACAAATTAACCTTTAAGTGAAAAACCAACGGGTTAGACTGGGAGAGATTTGGAAAGCACAACTGTGTTGTCAATACTCTTGGAGGATGAGAAATTAAGCTAGAACTTGAAATGGCTTTGGGATGTGGAACTTGAAATGGGTTTACAAGTTGTTTCAATAATCCTGGTAAAAATGAAATTTATGCCGCTATTGATTTGTGTTGGAAATTAGGAGATCTAGCCATTCTATATATTTCAACTATGACTATGCTCTTTTTAAGTGATAAGAGTTCAAGGCTATGAAGCATGAACACTCTCAGAGGGAGTTTTTCACAAAGATAAATTTGAACAAACTGCATGCAGTCTCAACTTAGGAGTAATGATAAGGGTATGTGAATGTTTTCTGTCTGTCTATGTACATCTTCATAAATCTTGAATGAAGTCAATGATGAGAGCTTTTGCCCATAACCATTTTATTATTTTTAGGTGAGGCTTTATATGATGGCCAGGTCTGTTCAATATGTATACAGATACAGTTGCAATGCGAGGCGGCATGTCCGGTCGTGCCATTTTCCTACCTAGTCCAATTTATCATACCCAATCTCCTACCCTCGCCACCTAATAGAAACACTGGGGCAGTGTGTGTTCTTCAATTGCTAGTGTAGTGAGATATCTATCAGGCATGGTCCAAGTGATAACCTTTTCCATTTACCAGGATCAAAATGTAAGGGTTTAATCTGAATAACACAAGTAAAGAACCTCGAATTAAATATATAAAGGCATACCTTAATCCATAGCTTTCTTAGGCTTTTCTTCTCTTTGGATCTTCTTTTTTAGTGGGGTTTATAACTCTCTGCAACTTCCCTTCTTGCAAATCTCAGTGATAGTTGCTTACAAAGATTTAAAGTACAGAGAGTTACCCAATGTGTTCTCTTTTATAGGCTTTTCCAAAAGCATTCCTTCCATCAAGGGACACTAGCCATTAGATTTCCTTAATGGCAGTGAATGAGGAAAAATGAAAAGACAAGAAAAGCAAATCAACATACATGCATCCTTTCATATGGAGAGAGAGAGATTAGGTGGTCATGTGGACCACCTTAAATGGTGTTGGATGGTGTTCCAACACCAAGATCATATCTATTTCGGTGCACTATAATGGCCTAGAAGGGAGTCCGGATTACCTGACTTGTTGAAATAGGGAGATACTGTTTCATCCGATTAAGATTTTATAAAATCTCATCTTTTCTTTTTGAGGTTTTTTTTATAGCCCCCTAAAGTTTGTAGGATTTCTAAATAGACCTATGAGGTGTTAATATTCGCGAATAGGCCTCTGTATTTTTATTTTAATACCTTACATGTCTTGAAAACCAATAGCAACCACCATATACGACAACTATGTCCATCTATTTTATCCTTACATGTATAATTTCAAAAGCTTAGACTTATTTTTTTTTATAAAGCATGTGGCATTAACAATTGCACTTAGTGGGAGAAAATAACCCTATATAAATTAATTTTTTTTAATCAATACATTGCTCGTTTCATTAAATCGAAATCAATTATAATGACAATCAACACCTGCATTGGTTATGATTTATCCAATCCACACATGTCCCACCATTGAATTGATGAAAACTCCAAAATATATGATGAGGCTTCATGTACATAAGAGAGTTTTTGAGAGAAACTATTAGGATTTGGGATAAAATAACGGGACTTTTCTAAATAATAATATACTCATTTTTGTTTAATGAATGTAAGGGTAAAGTGTTCATTTATATAAAAAAAATCCAACATAAACATCACATCGGTCGCCCATTCTTGCAAGGAATATTGATTTTGAGGACATGGAGGTTATTAAAATGAAAAAGCAATGGCCTATTTACAAATACTAAAACCTCAGGGGCCTATTTACAAATCCTACAAACCCTAGCGGGGTATATATATAAAAACCTCTTTATTTTTTTTTCATATTCAAAGAAGCAATTGAGAGGGTGCATTAGCCGGAAGACACTGTTTCAGTTCATTCAATCAAAATTTTCCAAGTTGAAACAGAGATTTTATATAGTTGGCAAATCTTTGATTGGATGAAAAACACTAAAACAGGTTGAAACAGGATACAGGAGATCGGGACTACCTAGAAGTGGTTCTTATATAATTTCCTCCCTTCATTTGGAACTGCAATGCTGCATCTCAAAAATTACTGAGTCTGTCCTGAAAAACATGGCTTGGGAATATGAATTTGAAAAGATCTGATGCAACTCGGCTGGGCTTGGCCCCAAAGCCTTATAACTACAGACTGTGCCTGGGCAAGATTTGGACTGGGCTGACTTGAGCCATGTCCAGCCCTTTTTAGTATTGTTTTGGACCAACCTGACTTGACCGGTGCCAAGCCCTTTGGGACTTATTTGGCAACTCTGCTAATAATGTAAAGTAAAATATAGCCCCCATTTCTATATATTAAAAAAAAAAGGTCACATCAAAATCACTCATTTTCGTTTTGAAAGATTCGTCTATAGATCCTATGATTCGGGCCCACATCCCAAACCAAACCCAATCAAATCACCTATCAGGTGCTCTGTCCACACCCATCCCAGCCAAGTCATTATGCATTGAATTAGATTGGGTAGAGATAATAAAGTTGTAAAACGAAAAAAAAATTAAAAAAAAGAAAAAAGAAAAAAAGCCTGAGTTTGTTTCTAATTTCCATACAATGAGGACTCGTGAATGTGAATTGAGTGACAATTGACCCTTTTTTTTTTTTTTTTCAATTAGTTGGACATTCCTGCCTCAATGATTTGTCATTGATCTCAATTTAGTGACGATTTGATTGATATCAACCATTGGATTGCATCACAATAACAATTGCAACAGTTATATATATATTTATATATATAATGGAAATATTCATGTGGTTAATCACTAGTGGTCAATTTACAAATTTTAAAAACCCTAGGAAAGCGAAAAAAAAAAAAGAAGTCTTAATTGAAATAAGAACCTTGGAAAGTTATAGAAAGACAAACCAAGAGAAAACTTTGTGATTCTAGAAATAGAGTAGAAATCAAAATACAGCTATTTGATTTCATCACGAAGCAAACTTCAGACATCCAAAAATCCATAATCAATTGTACTATCCGGTCTCAAGCCCTTTGCCCCTTTGTTATTCTCTCTCTAATCAGGTACTCCATTATCTTTATTTATTTATTTATTTATTTATTGGGGTTTTAGGGTAAGGGTTTTGGGAATTTGTGGGTTAATTTTAGGGTCTGGGTCTCCTATATATGTTATTTAAAAGGATATAATTCTGGACTTGAACTTTTTTAATTTTCTCCAAAAGACCATGCTAGAATACCATTGATTATTCATCACATGTCTCTTTGTTGTATTATATATATATATATATATATCTAGGGGATATTCAAGTGCATCCATTCCTCACCATTTGTGGTGAGGGACAGCCCTTTTGGAGAAATTTCAAGTATAAAAGAGAAGTGTACTTCTATATATATATATATAATTATAGAGCCAATGAACAAAAAATCAAGGGTGGAAGTCAGAAAACTTCCTTGAGGACTTGAAAAGAAAAGGAAGAAGAATAAGCCCATTTGGGGCCATCTGTAAAATGCAATGATTTTCAAGAATTTTGAGGGTGCATGGTCACTGCCTATCCCAAATTTCTGGTATCAAGAAAAAGCCTTCGAATACTAGCAAAAACAAAATGTGCGGGACCCATTTGGATATATGTCGATTACTAGACAGATGAAAACAATAAAATTAGGGATGATGTTTTAATTAGGGATTAATTTAGAGTCGTGCTTAAAAAAATCAATAAAAATCGCGAATCTGCCCTTAAAATTTATATGAAAATCCTCCATTTTCAACATGGTCTTTTCAAGAAAATTAAAAAAGTTCAAGTCAAGAATTAGGTCCTTTTAAATAACATCTGTAGGATACCCAAACCCTCAAATTAACCCACAAATTCCCAAAACACTTACCCTAAAACCCCCCAAAAAAAAAAAAAATAATGGCATACCTGATTAGAGAGAGAATAACAAAGGGGCAAAGGGCTGACTTGAGACCGGATACTGCAATTGATTATGGATTTTTGGATGTTTGAAGTTTGCTTGGTGATGAGATCAAATAGCTGTATTTTGATTTCTACTCTATTTCTAGAATCACAAAGTTTCCTCTTGGTTTATCTTTCTATAACTTTCCAAGGTTTCTTATTTCAATTACGATTTCTTTTTCTTTTTTCTGGGTCAATTTCCTATTGTAAGATGACTTCAATTCCTTTTTTTTTTCCTAAGCATTCACCCTAAATGGTAGTATCTAAAGATTACTGTGTCATATGCCTTCGAGTATCTTCCACCGTCAAGAGCTGTGTCATTTGCAGTTGTGCCGATGCTTCCTTTATCTTATTTGTTCTGCCCTCTTTTAGAAATGCTGGCATTGGAAGTATTTCGTGTTTCTAGCTGGATCAACATCCATTCTCCTAATCTCCCTCAATTGAGACTCCATGTTCCACATTTGACTGATGTGACAGTTTTTTGGGGACAGTCTGGAGCAACATAAAACTTGCTTTGAGAGACTTACATTGATGGGTTCTTTTCTTAGGTTACGATAATGCATTTGGTCGGTTTTCAATTATTAGAAGAATAATCCAATCATGACTTTAAAAGAAATAATTAGTACAAAAGATATTATGTTGTGCAATGGGCTGTGGGACAAAAAGTCTACTTGTCCCGGATTTCATGTCCCGGGACAAGCACGACTCCACACAGAGGGGCATTTTGGTCAAATGACCAAAATGCCCCTCTGTGTGGAGTCGTGCTTGTCCCGGAACATGAAATCCGGGACAAGTAGCATGGCTCGCTGTGGGATATGGTCTCATTCGTAGGGGCTTTCACATTAAGACCCCATCATAGACCATCATGAGCTTGAAAACCCAACAGTTGCCCTACTTTTGATAGAACCGTCCCTTTAAACACGGAGGACATCGAGAAATTCTTTCATAACCGGGCCCAAGACAAGGCCACCAAAATAAGACCAAGCACCAGAAAGAGACCCATTACAGCACAAAGCCGTTGCATTTTTTCCTCGTGGGAAAAGTGATCACACAACACGTAGATTTTACTGTAGCACAGAAAATTAGCTACACGACACTGTGCCCAAGGATGTCTTATTTGGATCACCTACAAGCCAACTTTTGAATTAATTTTTTTTTAAATTTAGTTAGATGGGCCCATAGATGAGAAATGGGAAAGGCTCCTAATCGGAAAGTGGCCCCCTGTTGGCATTGTCCTTCTATCCATATATATATATATATATAGAGAGAGAGAGAATGGGGCTCTTTTAAGACAAAAGGGAGGTTTCCTTGTAGTCTGATGAAGTCATCATTATTCATGGAAAAATAATCGTACGGCTACCCTTATACCTGACAATTGCCTCAGAATAGCAGAAAAAATAAATAATTCCTGCAAAGTTGTTAGTATAAGAAATAATGCTCTAAAAGTGATAATTTTACCCTTAAAGCTTGCAATATCCTAAAGCTATAGGATATCTCATTGTGTGAAATCGTAGGTCTGTATGTGTCACGACCCGGGCCCGAGATCTAGTAACCCCGAGTCGTGAGCCCATACTTACTCTCGTAAATCCCGAATTAACCGAAGTTAAAACGAAGTCCACAAGGGATAACAATCTCAATGAACCTGTCAAATACACAAACTTGCGGAAACATTTATATTTGATGAAATCAATTTACGATTTACATATATACAAAATAATGTTCTCCATACATGTATCATTTCCATCGTTTACTTGTCGATCAGTGCATGTCCAAAACATTATACAATGTCAATTAATTACATACCAAAATAATTATACAAAATAATAACTTCTCAAAACGTTTTTCCAAAAACATTTTCTCAAAATGTTCCAACTCTGTTTCGCACTCAGATACCCATTTCAAATGGTATCCCGACCATTCCACTCGTTCAGCCCTCCTGGAGGAACCGAAGCGGTCTCCTCCGCTCCCGCCAGAGGCGTTGCTGCACCGGCAAGGGTATACGGGCCTGTAATGCCATCAATAACACTAGTGAATACGACGGTTCAACAATATATAAACAAATCTTGTAATAGCATGTGTTAATGATAAGCTAAACTCATTCAATCTATCAATGACGATTTGAATTCTAAACAAGTCTAGGAAATTCCTACAATGACAATATGTGAACATAAAAGTCAATCTCATGAACATATATGAGATGGTCACTACCATAGCATTCATTTTCATTTCATTTCATTTCATTTACCATCTTCCCTCAAAGGAAGGATTCTTTTTCCAATGAAAGGCATCGATCAATACCCGTAGATAAGATCGGAAAATAGTGGGACTTACTAGTGTCTGGGCCAGGGACAGCTAGCATCACCACGGAGCTCCGAAACGGCCCCAAATTCATCTACTGCATTAGGATTAGTCATTTGTTTCATTTATTAATTCATTAAACTCATTTAGAATTCTAATACAATAGCTAGGTAGTGCCAAACTCGAGGGTCAATGTTTTACAGGGAGAAAACCATTTCTGGATTCGATTCAATTTCATGATTTCCTTCATAACAAGGGAAGGAAATAACAGTGATACCAATCTAGCTAACTAGATTGGAACGCCATGTTATGATGAGGGAAATACTAAATAATAATGATTCTATTTAATTCTATCTCAATTTTAAACAACCATTTAAGTGTAACCATTGGTCACTAAATGCACGTGTTATTCTTGATGGACATCACATTAGTAAATTTAATATGTGCATTCTAGTTCCCATAATTATCACCCATGGAAGTTTAGTCCACAATAACTTATCTATGAGATTCCTCCTTTATTATCCATAATTCTTATCGGTCTCTCTTTATCCCATAATTAGTCTTAAAACTAATTCAGGGAGCATCTATACTCACGATGGGTGCTCCAAGTTTATGCAAAAATCCAAAATTCATTAACGGTCCAATCGATTAGCCAAAAATTCCATTAATAATTAATGTCTTGGCCAGTACCAGGTTCGCTCGAGCGGACTTCGGACCAAACAGGGAGGGATTCGCTCGAGCGAACATCTACAGACTGCAGTTTGCATCAGACAGAACTTTCATCGCTCGAGCGCACATATGTTTGCTTGAGCGGACACTTACAGGTAAGGCTGCACAAAAAATCTAGTATCACCGCAAAACCGAACTGAACTGACCGAACCGGGCGGATCGGATCGGTTTATAGTAGATCGGTTCGGTTAATGGTTTGAAAATCATAAAAACCGTTTACATTGGTCGGTTATTGGTTTGATCCCACGGTTAACCGCTTAAACCGAACCGACCGTATACAGTAACTTAATATTGCTTTTTTACTATTTCAGTATTAGGGTTTCGTTTTTTACTACTTTCAAAGTTACATTCCACTACTCCCTTCTTACATGAACTCGACCATCAACACTGCCTCAATGCATCTCCTCTAATCTCTCAAATGCTTTTTGATACTTCATTGTAGATGGAGGGATTGCTTACAGGGTGTTTTTCTTCCATCATAATTCTTACCTCGTTTCAATGAAGTTTTTATCAAAATGCTGTACTCTTGAGAATGCTAGAAAAACCAGTAGAGTCTTGCCTTTTGATGGTTGGTTTTGGTCTCACCTAATCAATGTGTTAAAACCTTCATTTCTGAAAAATACAATGGGTTCTGATACAGATTTTGTCTGTGTGTGACTTTTCTTGATATGAACTATTATTCTATTAGTTCCAAATGGTATCATGTGGAATGAATGTTTCGCTGCAAGCTGGTTATTTATTTATTTATTTATTTTGCGCTTGCGTTTAGTTAAAACTCTCTTTTTAGAGTAGAATTATTTTTTATATGCGTTTAATCCAGTCTGGAATGCTGGATTTTTATGTTTGTACTAAACATTTGAATAAATGTAAAGGATGGGGTATCATCATTTTGAAATTTTTAATGTTTGATTTTCAAAAAAGAATAAAAAATATAAAACAATGGTTTAACCGACCGAACCGAACCGAACCCACGGTTCGGTTTGGTTTAAGCCCTCTCCATCGGTCGGATCGAATCGGTTAATTAAAAAACTGACAAGTTCGGTTTGGTTGTTGGTTTTAGTGTTAAACCGATCCGAACCGCCCATGTACAGCCCTACTTACAGGTGCCATTTCGTGTCAGACAGAACGACATTCACTCGAGCGGACTTACTGTTCGCTCGAGCGAACCCATCAGAAATCCATTTCAAACTTCTGATTCTCTTCCTTCTTCTACTCCCATTTCTCCATCTCATTACCACAACCTGCAATAAAAGTTAGAACCTCATGTTCCCTCCTCATTCATCATCCATTCACATCTAATAACATTTCTAATCATCCATTAAGAATCTAATCACTCCATAAACAACTCAAAACTCAATGAGAATACATACAAATCCATGGAAACTCTATACATTCCTACAATAATTAACACTAATCACAAGTAATGCTTATACTTGCCTCTTTTGAAGTCAATGAGCTCAAAACCCTTTGCTTAGCTTGCTTTTAGGATGAAAAATCCCTAAATTTCAAACCCTAAACCCATGAAACATGTAAATACACAACCTTATAATCTACTCATGCTAAAATCATGTCTAAGCATTCATCGTGACTTGTAAACTCATTAAAAGTTCCAAGTACTCAATTGTAGTTCAAATGGAGAAATCTTGAGATCTCTCTCAAGCTCTTCACTTCAACAATGGAGGAAACAACTTGGGGAAGAAGATGAAGGTGGAGTTGCACTCTTCAAAACCCTCTTGAATCACTCCTAGACTCTCTCTTGATGATGGAGAAGGGAAGGGAAAGGAAGAAGATTGAGAGGGTGCCTAGGGTTTTGGGTGAAATGAACTCACCTCTTCATTTCATTCTAATATAAGGGGTCCTTACACTAAAGCCTCCTCTCATTATGTATTATTACATTTTGAGTCAAATGAAGCCTTATTCAGTCCATTTGAGGTCAAATGAAATCGCGTCTATTATGAAAGTTAACGTACTATTCAAGATACACACGTTGGTATGAAGAATTTTCGTATTCGACGAAATATGTAAAAATTCGTATTTACGAAAAAGTCCTTAGCCTACCTTATTTGAGTCTAAACTCATTTTTAACTAACTCAATCTCATTTAAATTCATTCCATTATGCTTAATACATCATTTGAGACTAATTTGTCTCTCTTTTGTCTTTAACCTTCATTAACTCAATTATTCGTGCTTAATTAGCATTAATCCTAATTAATTAGCATTAATCATGATTAGCATGGGTCAGGGTGTAACAGTATGTTATTGAACCATGCGATATCCTACATTACTAGGATATTGCACAATTTTCTCTTCCCACCTAAACCTAAAGCACATATTCACCACGAATTCAGAACTCTATTTTATCTTTGTTGTTTTCACTTGTTGCAAATTCCTGAGTTAGAGCCCTTACTATACTATTTTCTATCATCTAGAGTTCATACATTTCGGTTATCACAAGAGGTGTGTGGGCCATTGACTAGAAGGATGTCTTCTTGTGATATTAGAAGGAAGATGGTAAGATGAAAATGGAGGAAAACTATAAGGAAAATCAAAGAAGATGACCTCAATCAAAGGGTTTTCACACGGTTCTTTTTTCTCAATTTATTTGATAACATTAAAAAAGTTATGTTACAAGAAACGAAAGTAAAAGAATCATAGGGTTTACAATGTGGGACCCGACTTTTATTGTTTGTGACAATCTATTATTGTCATACATGGGACCCACCTATAGAAATTACAAAGTGATACTCGCCTTTTAATTAGAACACGGGCCCCATATTCATATGATTTACAATGTGGGCCTACCTTTATTGAAATTATAATGCGATGCAATCCTTTTGTGATTGGGAATATGGGACCCACCTTTAGAAGTTACAACATGACAACACCTTTATTAATTAGAATATGGGGCCTACATTCATGTATTTACAATGTGGTTCCACCTCAATTTTCAATTCAATAGGAGTGGATCCCATCGCTAGATTGGGCACATGACCGAAACGTGATTAACGCCACATCAGCACCTAGTTATGTTATCAATATTGTGTTATATTTTATGGCGGGGCCTACTTCATTAAGGTAAAACATGAGGGGATGGAGATCACTCTTAACTTCCCCAAAATGGAAAGTCCCTTTTATTTATAAACTGAATTAATCTCACATTTCCAAAGTCATATATTGAAGGAAAGTCACAAATAATCTTCCAGTGACGGCAGTCTTTTATCTCTCTCTTTTGTGCAGAGGCAAAACTCAAAATTGTGGGGGAAAGATTCACATCGATGGAGATAGCATGCACGAATTTGGTTTGCTGTTCTCTCTCTCTCTCTCTCTCTCTCTCTCTCTCTCTCTCTTTGTGTGTGTTGGGGACTCTCTCTGTTTGTGTCTCTGTCTCTGTCTCTTTGTGTGTGTTGGGGATTAAAAGATGGTAGAAGTTGTGATTTAGAGTTCGGACCCAATCGGTAGAAATTGTGATTTAGAGTTTGGACCAAAGATTGGGATTTGGCAGAGATGAAAGGAAGGGGGTGGTCGTCTTGGGATTCCATTAGGTTTTAGGGTTAGGGTTTCAGAAGTTTGGGGTTTTGAGGGTTTAGGTCTGACTAGGGTTTAGGGTTTTTTTATTCGAAAGTCGGTGTTTTTACAAATTAGAATATGGGCCCTACATTCATGGATTTACAATGTGAGTCTACCGAAAATCTTAGTTCAAAAGGGTTTTAAATTTTATGGTGGGGCCTACTTTATTATGGTAAAACATGAGGGGATAGAGATTACTCTTCACTTTCCTAAAAAGGAAAGTCCTTTCTATTTATAAAATGAATTAACCTCACTTTTCCAAAGTCATCTTTCATAAGAAGGAAAGTCACAAATAATCTTCTAGCGACGGCAATCTTTTTCCTCTCTCTTCTGTGCAAAAGTAAAACTCAATATTGTGGGGGAAAAGATTCGCATTGATGGAGGTAGCAGGCACGAATTCGGTACGTCGTTCACTTTCTCTTCTTCTCTCTCTGTTTTTTTTTTGGTTGGGGATTGAAAGATGACAGCGATTGTGATTTCGGGCTCGAAACAAAGATGGGATTTGGCAGAGATGGTAGCAAGGGGTGGGGGTTTCATCTTGGGGTTCCTTTTAGGTTTTAGGGTTAGGGTTTTAGAAGTTTGGGGTTTTGAGGGTTTGGGTTTGGCTAGGGATTAGGGTTTTGATTCGAAAGTTGGTGTTTTTACAAATTAGAATATGGGGCCTACATTCATGAATTTACAATGTGGGTCCACCTCAAATTTCAATTCAATAAGAGTGGGTCCCATCACTAGATTTGGCATATGACCGACATGCGATCAAGGCCACATCAGAACCCAGTTATGTTATCAATCTTGTTTGAAATCTTATGGTGGGGCCTCCTTCGTTGATGTAAAACATGAGGGGATGGATTTCACTCTTTGATTTTCCTAAAATGGAAAGTTTCCTCCGTTTATAAAATGAATTAACCTCACTGCTCTAAAGTCATGCATCGATGGAGGTAGCAGGCATGAATCCGGTACGTTGTTCTCTTTCTCTCTTTCTCTTTCTGGTTAATGATTGAAAGATGGTAGAGATTGTGATTTAGGGTTCAGACCAATTATGAGATTTGGTAGAGATGGAAGGAAGGGTCGGTGGTTGTCTTTGCACTCCGTTAGGTTTTAGGGTTAGGGTGTCAAAAGTTTGGGGTTTTGAGGGTTTGGGTTTGACTAGGGTTTAGGGTTCAATTCGGAAGTTGGGGTTCAATCGTTTTAATTTTCTTTGTTGGGATTTGGGGTCATGGAAACTTGTGTATAAAGTTGTTGTAGAGTTGGGATTTCGGTGAAATTTGAATTTGAAGATAGGCTTAGCCTTTTTTATTAGGTTCAATTATTTGTAGACTGGGTGTGGATGGTGAGGTTTAGGTGTTGATTATTAGGGTTTGGTTGGTTGTTGGGCATTCGGCTATGGGATTTTGAGATTTGCCAGTAAATAAAACAAAAATAGAATAGATTTATTGATTAAGCCAATCATAGGAGGGTCATTTACTATGAATTGATGCGCATGTGAAATAGACGGCTTTCTTGTGGTAGGGCTAGCCAAATTTACAAGGAATTCCAGACACACGCACAAACAAACACAAACAACCACAATCATCGAGAGAAGCTCAAAGAATGTAATAAAGATGCTAAAAAAAGTTGCGCATTTCGGATCAGGAACAATTATAATAAATCCACATACACAAATGAGCCCTTAAAATAATATACGCAAAATAGGGGTCGGGCATATTGTCACTTTGCGTACTAAGCTTTTTTTTTTTTTTTTTTTTATGGCGGTAGATTGTACTGAGAAGAGAGGGGAAAAAACCAGGAAAGCAACCAACAATACCTGGCAAGACCATCTACCATAGCATTCGCCTCTCTCAAGACATGTTTACAAGTAACATGCAATTGAGAAAAAAAATATCTTGCACCTCTTCCATCCAACCCCCCAATCTCTAAGGAAAATAATAATTTCTTGATACCACTCCATTGCAGAGAAAGAATCACGTTCAATGATAGCATTATAACTGCCCAATTTTCCCAATGCCCGACAGCCCACCAAGTAATATGAATTAAGAGATTGTAGGTCCATCCAATTGTAGACCAAGCGCTATTGGAATGAAATTGGACCTTGCCAATGGTCAATCTAAAGTCATTAAATGGAATAACATCCGCTATTGATATTTGATGATATAGTTGGCAACATTTGATCAACTTGATTCCTTTAGGGCTGGTTTCTTTGCTGGAATTCATAGTGGAATTCCTGGATACTCCTTTGGGCTTGAGAATCTAGGAATTCCACCAAAATGCAAAGGAAGTTGAATTCTTAGATTTCCAAATTTCAAAAGAGACCTTTCAAGTGGCTAGAATCCAAAAATGCTAGTGCAGAAATATGGAATTCAAAAATTACATATCACATCATGTCTAGGAATTCGTGGACATAGTAAATTCCTGGCAGAAATTCCACTATAGAAACAGGGCCTTAGGTCTCTAGATCTTGACATCATGTAGTTGATAGGCTAATGATTCTAACCTTGTGGCATGGTTTATTTATCAGTGGCCCAACTCCGATTGGAGAAAGTTCTCACAATGCTAATATAGAGGGTTATTGTTATCTTCAATGGTTTTAGATATAAGCTGCTTTGATGAGTTGATAAATTATAAGGATGGACCCAATAATTGTTCACTTTGCCATTTAACAATTAAATAGTGACACATGATGTTATGACTTAGAAGACTATTATTTTGGTTTATAGTATGTATTAATGGAAAAAAGGCATTGTTTTCTACCATTTTTCAGTATCTTAGATTTTTTGGACACATTTTCAAATTATTTTGAAGTAAGAAAAAAGTTAATGCTACGAATCACGATGTGGCGCCACATCGTATTGTTTTTCAGGGTCGACCGTGATGGTGGTCACAATCTCAATTTGAACTATCATTTATAATTCTAACATTTTTACATCATTGTCCCCACTCCCCAATTTGACATATAGATAGATGGGTAAAACTGTAAAATGAACTAGGCCAGCATTCGATTCCTGGAAACTAAATTTTCTAGATCATTTGATTGCTGCAAATGCTTAATTGTAGTCACCCAATTATTAGATTAAAGGTTTTCAATCCCAATGGTGGGTCTCTGTCATCTTTGCTTCCGAATATATTAGGGACAAGACTTTGATAATGAGCGCTACTGATGAGGGCAATGATGAAAGGCTCAGATATTCCAATTGTTTTTACATCTGTCTATGCACATCTATGTTATTTTCCAATTTATATTCATTGAAACTTGGTTTTTTGGATTGAAGAAGAAGAGACAAGCAGGTCAGTCCTCGCAAGAAAATGCAGATTTCATCAGCAATCTACAAGAGGATCTGATGAATCTGATCCTCGTGCGTGTGCCAATAAAAGATGCAGTTAGGACGAGCATATTGTCAAAAAAATGGAGATACAAGTGGAGTTCTATCCCTGATTTAGCTTTCGATCATGAGTGCCAGATTAGAGGTGCATCAGTGATGGAGCGTTCTAATGTCGTGGAACAAGTTCTCTCGCAGCATGTTGGCCCAATTGACAAGTTTTCATGCATATTTTATGTCCCAAGGTGTACTCAGATTGATAGTTGGATTTTGATCCTATCAAGGAGTGGGATTAAAGAATTCATCCTAAAGGTGAAATCTAAAGATTACTGCGATGTGCCTTCGACTATCTTCCTCCTCTGTCAAAAGCTGTGTCTTTTGGAGTTGTTCAATTGTGCTTTGAAAGTACCTCCAGCATTCACAGGGCTCCATAATCTCTTGGTCCTACAACTTAGATTTTGTAAGATTTCAGAAGATGATATTGCATGCCTCATTTCAGAAAGCCCTCTGTTGGAAAAACTGACATTGGCAGGCTTTAGTTTTTCCAAGTGTCTCAACATCCATGCTCCAAATCTCCGTTTCCTGCAAATCCTTGGGAACTTCCCAGATCTTTCACTTGCAAATAGTCCACTTTTGACTGATGTGTCTATTATTTTGCACCTGCCCAATGACCATTCGGACTATCTTGAGCACCATAAAACCTGCAGTTTGATCCAGTTTACTGGGTGTTTGCATGGGATTGAAAGTGTTGCATTCAAGGTTGATTTTATAAAGGTAACGATCATGTATTCTATCCTTTTTCAATTATCTGAAGATTAAGCCAATGTGCAACTTTTTTTATAGGATTCATTAATAACTTTTATCGAACGAAAGCTATTATTTGTTGTTCCTACTGATAAAATTATTTCGACTTGTTCTCTTTTTGCAAGTTTTTATCTATTCGCGATATACCAAAGGAGCTTCCTGTTATATATGATCACCTGAAGTATCTTGAAGTTGAAATAGAATTGAATTCGAAGGAGATTTTGACCACCCTTTCTTTATTAAGAAGCTCACCAAATTTGAAAGCTCTTAAAATCAAGGTGAGTTATATTTCAGGCGTGGTTATTATAGATTCTTATCTTGATATGATATGCACTCGAACTGTTCAATACTGATTTGATTTCATGGTTTGAATCTGTTATTTGATCTAGTATTCGGTAGATGAGGATGGGAAGAGATTTTATCCATCTAAGGAAGAGGCTGAGTTCTGGCGTGCAAAAATAGACTTTGACGGTTTATTAAGGAACCTTCTTACTGTGGAGATCATTGGAGTCGCCACATTATTGGATTTGGAATTCATAAGGTGTATACTCTCCAATGCTCCTGTGCTTGAGAAAATGAAAATTTATACTTCCAGATATGTTGAACATGAAGAATTTTTAAAGATTGAGGAGGAGTTCTCGCAGTTTCGACAAGCTTTTGCTCGAGTTGAAATTATATGGATGGGCCATTACGGAGATCAAATGTGTGCAATTGCCAGGTACTTGGGATATTTCATGGACATATACTGACGTTTGATGTAAACTTTCTCTATTTCCGTTCATTTTTTTTTATGCTGTTTTGTGTCTTTAAAAGAAGTATGAACACAGACTTTATTTAGTTATATGTATGATCAACTTGGGTTTACATTATATGTATCGATTTAACCTTTTTTTTATTGCTTGAAAGGGACGACTTTATTTGTTAACGAAGAGATATATTCTATCACAATTTGATCCAAAGTATAGTTTATAAAAAATGATAGAGGATTTTATAAGAAAAAATCCAGTATTTGGTCATTTCTCGTGAAGGGGCCCCTCATATTATACAGCACAAATTCGGTCCTCCCACCAATTTTTTGTATTTATTTTTTATACTTTTTTCCTAGCGACAATAGCATTTGTCTCTCTTCGCATGCTATACAAATTTGTTATCATCTACATTTTTTCCACTTTCTTTTACTCCGACTTTTCTCAACACCTCACCCTTTCTTGACGCTTTAAAGGAGATGAAGGAGAGAAAAGAGGAAAAACTAGGAGAATGATCGGGCCATAGGGTTTTGTGTTATCATCGAAGGACAACACTAGCGTCACTCTCCTTAGACACAACGTCGCTCCTTTAGCATTGAAAAGAACAGAACATAGAACATGGCCTGATGGACCCTATTTGTGCCGTACAATCTACAGGGCCCATTCGTGAGGATTGGCCAAATACCGACGATTTTTTCTATAAAATCGACATAATGATATATCGATGTATCTACCCATTCCATAATAAATGTTTGCATTGGTGCTGCATATTGGCCAGTTGAAAGAATAATACATATTGGCACATATAACTAGCTATGAGTAGGGTTGATGTATTATGTGCCAATTGCCAAGTGAGCCTCATGTGGGACGATTTCAACTATTTGAATTGAAATGGATTATCACATTTACATGTACGAGAGAAATGATTTTAGCATATTTGAAATGCATGAATTTGTTATTTCTCCGTAGTTTTCCTCAAGCTGAATCTCTTGTGGGGCAACTTATATTAGAATAAAATTCGGCCATGTCCCATATAAGAAGACAATGGCTTAGATTCTTAGCAAACCACATTGAATTTCGCTTACCTCACTTTGATTCTGACCAAGAGCCGATCCTCTATTGAAAGTCATAAATTTACTTGGGCCCCCGGCCACTGGGGAGTGATTACCCACAAGTAGGGTCAATCATAGATGAGCCCTAAGTGGGGCGCTTCCCCAACTCACCTTGTTGCATCCGAGTCCAGATCAGGTCCCACCATGCACATGACTTGCCGCAATTGCTTTCCGATGGGGGATGTGAGAAAGCCAGATGCACATCAAAGAGGAAAATATCTGCCAAGGACGTTTGGTAAGCATCCACTTAGAGGAATCCCGGGTGATTTTCCGCTAATGCACGGAAACCTCATGTTTGGTATGTCCATGAATAGTGTCATGTGGATTCCTTGCATCCATGGGATTGAGTATTATCGGGATCAAACCTCCCCCATCGGAACAAAGGAATCATCTCACGTCGGAGTTGCGGAGCACAGTAATCTGGGCGTCATTTTTGAACTACCGGCTGCTTTAGATTTTTTATTTTTGTGGATCCCATATTGATGATCTGAACCAGTCATCATATTTAGAATGTCCAAAATGGCTCATATCTCAAATATCAAGCGTTGATTCATCTTATATTCTCATATATTTATGAAAATGTCCAGACCGCTTGGATTCATAGATGTGGACATTTGTGGGCTCCTTTTGAAAAATCCAAACCGTTAGATGTGATCAGGATACCCAAAATGGCTTTGGGATTGAATTTGGGAACGTGATTCACCACGGATAATGAGACATTGGCAAAAAAGGCTCAACCGTTGATCACTTATAGTGTTTTGACAGTTGTTTTTTTCAATTTTTTCACCATTATGGGCCTCAAAATAATTATATGAACGGCCAATAATTTAGAGAAGGTCAGACACGACTTGGGATCAATTTTTAACTGTTTATCCTTCCTAAAATTTGAGATATTTATAAAAAAGTAGATTCTTTAAATCTTTTTTTTTTATATCTCCATGGGCCTCCTTTCGATGATCCGAACCGTTCAAATCCTTTCAAAAGCCATTGATCCTTTATGGATTATGAGAAACTTTCAGAATCTCTAGATCTTTCATTGGATTCCTCTCCTTTGCCAAACTTGGAAAAATCTTGATACAGGATAGCTTGATTCCATTCGAACAAAAGAATCATCTAGAGCATTGAATCCCCTCCCTACCATGGATGCTTACCAAACGTCCCCCAAAGCGCCAGAATTCATGGAAGGTTGGAATCATTGCTACGTCAAATAGGAAGCCTTGTCTCCTCCCTTTTTCGTCCCAACTCACCTCTCCATAGATGTACATATATACAGTAATCCATAGGGTTGCAAATTGGACAGTTTTGAGTCAAAACCATATTGGATCTAGATCCGGACCCGTTTCAAAATAACTGTTTCTGTTCTAGATCTTGCTTTAACTCGAAACCTTTTTTTTTTTTTTTTTCCAAACCTTATTCTGATAGAAAAATCTGGATCCTGTTCTATACATCAGAGAGGAAAATATCTGCAAACCAAAGAGCTAAAATTTATGGAAGTTTGAAATCGTTGCTACACCAAATAGGAAGCCTTGTCTCCTCCCTTTTCCGCCGCAACTTACTTCTCTATAGATGCACATATACATCCTAATACATAGGGTTGCAAATTGGATGGTTTTGAGTTAAAACCATGCTGGATCCGAACCCATTTCCAAATAATGGTTTGGGTTTTAAATCTTGCTTTAACTCAGAATATGTTTTGTTGGTTCCAAACTCATTTTTTATAAAGAAAAAAAAACCCCGGGTCCGATTCTGTAACATGGTTCGCCTAGTGAACTAGAATTTAGTTCCAAAATCAGTTTTAACTTCTCTTAATTTTTTTATTTTTTTTCTTAAATAAGAATATCATGCAATTTATATTAGTGCATCAAGTCTACTAGATTCATTATTATATATTAAATTATATATAAAAAAAAAGAGTTGATTTTGAGATACAGTTTGCAACATCAAAAACCCATATGTGGGGTATTAGGTCGGCGGATTGGAATCTATATATACCCGAAACTGAACCAGTTTATCAATCGAAATCTAAATTGGGTTATGAATCTGGACCCGTTTATAAGTCAAAACTTAAAATAGATTCAACGCCTGTTTTTTTTTTTTTTTTTCCAGGTCAAATCTTTTAGAATCGGATACTCGATTGCACACTTGCACCCTAGGCACTAATAGATAAGATTGTGCAAATCACATTTACGTACGCATGCTCAATCCAATAGTAGGATTTACTTTACGAAAAGAAAAAGTCTATTTGTCCCAGGACTGGCCCGACTCCACATAAAAGGGTATTTTGGTCATTTTTTACATGAGTCCCGGGACAAGTAGCATAGCTCTTTGCTTACGAAAATGACGTTCCAATGAATCGGTCCAGATTTTCAAATGGTGGTCTCCGCTTCTAACATGTTCGACGTCCCCTTGGAAATCATCTTTTTTGAACTAATAAAATCCACGGAAAAAGTCTACTTGTCCCGGGACTCCCGGGCAAATGACCAAAATGTCTTTTTATGTGGAGTCGGGTCATTCCCGGGACAAGTAGCAGGGCTCAAATCCATGAGAGTAGGACTAGGAATTCATTTCTCCTCTCTGCTCAACAGTCAACACCGAGCAGGGATTTCAATTTCATCGAAAATAACTCAGAAAACCCCATCAATGAAACGCTTTCTTATCCTCTCTCGCTCTCTCTTAAACCCTAATTCATCTTTCATCACTCCCTCCAGATCCCTCTGCAATCTCCCCGATCGAGACGAAGCCTTCGTCTCCATCCTGATGGAAATCGTCCGCTCGAATAGCAGCTGGAAATCCTCCTTCAACACCCCCTTCATCTCGCAGCGTCTCAAGCCCTGCCACGTCGAGAAAGTCCTCATCAAAACCCTAGAAGACGATCCAAGGTTAGCCCTCCGCTTCTTCAATTTCATCGGCCTCCATTGTAATTTCGATCACTCCACTCTCTCTTTCTGCAATCTCGTCCACGCCCTAGTCCGATCGAACCTCTACTGGCCCGCATCTTCGCTTCTCCAAACCCTAATCTACAGCCGCGGCGTAAGCGCCCATGACCTGTTCGAGTGTTTGTCGCTCGCCTACGACCAATGCGGAACGCGGTCGAGTCGAGGGTTTGATTTCCTTGTTCAAACTTTTGTTCAAAATAAGCGTGTTTTGGATGCGGTTGCTGTAATTAGGTTGATGTGGCAGCGGTCTTTGATGCCGGAGATTAGGACCTTAAGTAGTGTTTTGAATGGATTGTTGAGGATTCGGCGGTTTGAGTTGGCTTCGGATCTGTTTGACGAGGTAGTGCAGCTCGATATTCGAATAGATGTTTATATTTACACGGAGATGGTTCGGTGTTTTTGCGAAATGAGAGATTTTGTTAGGGCGAAGGAGACGGTTTCTGCAATGGAGAGGGAGGGGTGTGAGTTGAGTATTGTGCCTTATAATGTGTTGATTCATGGGTTGTGTAAGAATATGAGAGTTTTGGAGGCATTGGAGGTGAAGAATTTAGCAGAGCAGAGGGAATTGCAAGCTGATGTTGTTACATACTGTACATTGGTGTTGGGCTTCTGTAAGGTGCAGGCGGTGGAGACGGCTGCGGTACTGATGGATGAAATGCTAGGGTTGGGATTTCGTCCTAGTGAAGCTGCTTGCTCTTCTTTGGTCGAGGCATTGAGGAGGAAAGGGATGGTTGCGGAGGCTTTTGGGTTGGTCTATAGATTGGGGGAGATGGGAATAATACCTAATTTGTTTGCTTACAATGCATTGATCAATTCACTTTGTAAGGATAGCAAGTTAGAAGAAGCGCTCTCACTTTTCAAGAAGATGAAGGACAACGGCCTGTTCCCAAATGACGTTACTTATTCAATACTGATTGATTCTTATTGCAAGAAAGGGAGGCTTAGCGATGCGATTCTTATGTTGGGGAAAATGAAAGAAGCAGGAATAATGGCTACTTTTTATCCCTATAATTCTCTCATAAATGGGCACTGCAGGTTGGGTGAATTGAGCAAGGCCGAGTCGATCTTTCGGGATATGATCGATAATGGATTACTTCCAACAGCAGTAACATATACATCAATGATAAGTGGGTATTGCCGGCAAGGGGATTTGAGTAAAGCATTTAGACTACATGACGAAATGTCGTTGAGAAGCATATCTCCTAACACTCACACATTTACTGCACTCATTAGTGGTCTTTGTCGTTCAAATATGATGGTCGAAGCTGGTAAATTGTTCGACGAAATGTTAGCACGAAATATAGTGCCAAATGAAGTTACTTATAATGTTATGATTGATGGTCATTGTAGAGGAGGCAACACGGTGAGAGCGTTTGAATTATTCGATGAAATGGTATCAAAGGGTCTTATACCTGATACATACACTTATAGGCCCCTGATAAGTGGGCTCTGCATGACGGGTAGAGTGTCTGAAGCCAAGGAATTTATGGATGATCTTCATGGGGACAATTATAGGCTAAATGAGATGTGTTTTAGTACGCTTATGCATGGTTATTGTGAGGAAGGAAGATTAAGGGATGCCTTTGATGCTTGTAAAGAGATGGCTCAGAGAGGAATTCAAATGGATCTTGTCTGCTATGGGGTACTTATTTATGGAGTTCTAAAACACCATGATAAAATAAGCTTATTTCTGCTTTTGAAGGAGATGCTTGTTAGAGGATTCAGGCCTGATAATGTAATATATACATCTGTAATAGATAGGTACTGCAAGCTGGGAAGCCTCAAGGAAGCATTGTTTTTTTGGAATAAGATGGTAAGGTTGCATCCCAAATGTTGTGACATATACCACAATAATAAATGGTTTGTGCAATGTTGGATTTCTGGATATAGCTGAGATGATTTGTGAGGAAATGCTGGCTAAGAACTTCCTTCCAAATGCAGTGACTTATGGTTGTTTTCTTGATCACTTCACCAAGGAAGGAGACATGGAGAAAGCTGTGGATTTGCATGAGGCAATGCATAGGGAACACTTGGCCAACACAATCACTTATAATATATTGATCAGGGGTTTCTGCAAATCGGGTAGAACCCTGGATGCAGCTGATCTCCTGGTTGAAATGATGAAATATGGCATTTCACCTGATTGCATTAGTTACTCAACACTTATTTATGAATACTGCAGATGGGGCAAGTTACAGGATGCTTTGAAGTTGTGGAATAAAATGATGAACATGGGGCTGAAGCCTGATACGTTAGCATATAATTTTATGATAAATGGGTGCATTGCTAATGGAGCACTGGTGAAAGCTTTTGAGCTGCATGATGATATGTTAATAAATGGTGTGAAACCAAATTGGGTTACATACAATGCCCTTCTTCATGGAACTTGTTTGATGGCTAGTTCAAAAGAATGTGTGTCATTTGCTAGATTACAAACTTGACATCATACTCAAAACTGTAACTGCAAATATTATTCCTGAGTAATATAAATGTGGGCATTTAGCAAAGTTGGAAGGTGCTCACTGTTGCAGCCACAAGCTTGCTGGTTCAAAGTTCAAGTCACCTTACTTTTCAGAAAAGAACCCGAAAGGTGATGAAAACTTGTGGGTCAAGACTTGAAGTCATGCTATACAACCTGTACTCATTACAAGAGGGAAATGGCTGAGGACCCCATGGGGAGTTGACTGCTGATATGAGTGGGGTGAATTTCTTTGATTAGTATGGTTGCTTCATTGGAGATTTTTTTGTCTACAGTCAATGAGGAGTGTAAATTGTGAATGAGAGAGCAAGCATATCTTCCTGTGAAATAGGGCTGCATCAAGCAGACCTGATAATCTTTGTAAAATTTATGAAAATTTTATGACAAGGCTGATTTTTATAGACCCCCCTTTTAATATTTGATGTGGAGAGAGAATTTGTGAGTTCAATAAACTATGATCTTCAGGATTTCCATGGTGGTTTGGCTTTGATTTTCACATCAAATCCATGACACTTGTATTGCATTTTCTGCACCGTGGAATCACATCTCTTTGATGCTGGGGACTGCATGTGACTTTACTCCTCGCCGTCTTAGTGAAGAGACTATTTCATGAGCTCAATGCGCCAGGGGGATTGCCAATAGTCTGATCATTCACAGCGAGCAAAGCCAGTCGATCTGTCTCCTTTCCTGATGTAATGACACTATGGTATTCTTGTAAGTTCATGCAGAATAGGTGACTGAAAATAGATGGGAAAAGTAGGCCATGGAGATTGGGAGCTAACATATGTTCCATATTATAGCTGGATGCATATGAGAGAGATATCCCAGTTTGGAAACTAGAAATCAATTCAATGACTTTGATAACAGGTTTAATAATAAGAAGGAGAAAATGAGAACAGTCGAAATGTGTAATCTGAGGTGAGCCACTCTTAGCCGTAGATAAGCCCCACTCTTAGTCATGCCCCATAGATAAGCCCCTCTATGATTTTAAGTAAGGATACAACTTGGGTTGTTGGCTCTATCTCTTACATCACTAACACAACCTTTATGTCAGTTTGGGTTGACTGTGCTTGGGCTGGGATGGAACATAAAATCTCTCAACCTGAGTCACTCAAACTGATGCGACTCAGGTTGAGAAAAATAGCAACCAGTGGTTGGACTCAGTTTGGTCCTAGAATTCAGGATGTGATTAAAATTCGTCTGACCTGCCTGAGTTGCACCCCTTACTCAAAAATACTAGTTCTTAACAACCAAACAAATGGAGTGACGATCAATTGAATGAACTGTTAATCTTTTGCATCAACTGTCTTTCTGCAGGGCGCAGGCAATAATTCATTTAGTGGATCATCTATTCAGACAAAGTATTGCTTTGTGATTGTCCTGAAAATGTGGTCTACCATTTAAGACTCAATTCATCAAAGATACTCTCGACTCAGTGTGGAAGGCAGTGGGGGATGCAGTTCCATGATCCACAGTGATTCTCAGCCTTGCACAGCAAAAGTGTAATATGCTTGAAAGCTCATGTTCGGATTTTATTTGCTAATTTATATTGAAAAAACCTGTGTAGAGTTTATGAGATATAGCTTACTTTCAAATGGGTGCATTTCTTCCTTTGTACTCGGATACTGATTTAATTCAAGGCCATCTAATTTGGATAATCTTCTTGTGTTTTATTATCGTTATGCAGGTTTACTGGGTTTTTCCATGGGCATTGACTGATTTTTCTGGAATAGGACTACATTTGCACAATAAATCAAGGTAAAGATGTTAATCTATTTTTGACTATTGATGTTCTTAATTTGCTAATGACTGCTTTCATTCTGGACTTCTCTTTTACATTTTGGAAACCAATAATTGTTAATTTTTTAATTATTGCTAGATTTAGTTAAAAAACTAATGATAAAAAAAATGCTATTGATTTGAGTGTAAATTGTTACCGTACTGTTTTTTTCCCTCCTTTTTTCTGGAACTAGTCAGTAACATTTAACGAATACAATGCAGTCCAGTGACATTTACATATCATTAAAATTTGTTTTCCACTGTGCTTTATGTGGATCTGTGACTGCTGTTCTCAAATGGTTTATCTGCTGAGGAATGGATATTTTATACACTAAAAAGGTGAGCTTATATCAAATTAAAATTGAAGTTTTATATATCTTACATACACACCAAGCATTTTCTTTTAACTTGATTTGTCGTTTTTTATTCATTTATTTCAATGGGTTGGTGGTAACATCTAGCCTTTGGCACCTATTTTATTTTATTTTTTTAAATGGTAACTGATTCATTTATTTAGCTAACAAAAAGCACAAAACCAAAGAGGACAATACAAAATGAACAAGATCAAATTTTAGCAATTAGGGTGGCATCCCATCATCATTCTAGCAACAGAAGTAGATCAAGAAATGATGGAAGGTTGCACCTTAATTGCAACATTGTTGCGAAAGTAGATTTGTTATGGAAAGTCCACCTTCTTCTTTCCGGCTGACCACGTAACAACAACAGAAGTGCAGCCCCCCATCCTCACCCTCAAGCATAAAATAGAAGCATTGATTCTGTGAATGAGCAATGGATTGGCACCAGGATGATTGGGTGGAGAAATTTAATCAAGTACGTCAAATTTTCCTTTAGTCAGTTTCTGTGAAGCCAATGAATTGGCTGACAAGCTGCGATGTCGAATCTCGTACCTTTCTTTTTTTCTTTCCTTTTCTTTTCCCCCCTTTTTTGGCTATGTTGGGAGAGTGGTTCGCATGAGATATTTCAACTTGAGGACCCAGGGATCGATCCTGGGCATGTGTGCGAAACTGCAATGCCAACACCACTCAACTATGAGTGTGTTGGCAATCTTGTACCTTTCTCATGTATGATATAATATAGTTTGTTTGCTCGTTTGGCTTAGTAATTATTTTAGCATTTCCAAATGACAAATTGTGATTGTAGTTTTGCATTTTTATGATGATAACTTATGAACTCAGTTCTATAATTACATAAATTACAATTTCAAAACCTAGATCAGTGAAGTGCGCATCATTAGTTGTGATGTAAACATTTATAAAAAGATCGCAACTAAGAATGCTTTCTGAGAATAGTGTCAGTCCATCACCTACGTTGGCAAATAGTGGGCATAGGTGTGTGGAATGCACAATCTCCAGGTGGTTCCACAAAGGAAATACAGGTGGTTTGGTCATTTTTTCTTACTAATTTTCTCATGTGCAAATTGTCCATGTTTGATCTTCTGTACGTGTCTTTGTAGAGATCATGGCTGCTAATTACCATTTACTTCTTTGACATGCCATTGTCTTGACCCACACAACCTCAAGGTTGTATTAGTGAGCACCTGCCACTACCACGGGGCTTTTGCCGACATGCCAATCTTCTAAGCTAAGACTTTTGTGTGCATTTTATATTTTCTTTTATAATAGAGTGGATTGAAGCTCATCATGTTCTTTTTTGTTGTTTTTTAGTCAGATTACAAGATGTATGACAAATGATTTTCTTATTCAGTCTATTAGAAATAAAAAATTGTAACTTGGGGTTGCAAAAATTAGCAAATATCTTAGAGATGGTAAAAAAAAAATAAAATAAAGGGAGAAATACACATTTCTCATTTGAATAGGTACGAAATAATTTCACCTGTGCTCTATTAGGGCGGTGTTTAGTTTTGGGTTAAAACTCCACGTAAGCCCCTGTTACTGCCTTTGTCTCAAATATTAAGCCTATCTCAAAGGAGGAGGAAGAAGAAATGAACCCAAGCTTTAGTGTATTCAAGTGTTTTGGTACAATATTTGGTATGGGTCAGATACCAATTTCTTTGTGCAAGTTTGTTGATTACAGGTTTGAGTTTGGGTTTTTAATTGGTGTTCTGCTTTGGACTACCACTATGCGGCAATTTTTCTTTTAAAAGAAAAAAAAAAAAAAAGAATGAATGAAAGAAAAGGAACATGTTAAAAGTATAGGCCCATAAAAAGTCAATCTTGGGTTGACCTGAATTTTTTTCAAGAATAATTGGACACTTTGGATACACTTCGATATTCGGGCACAGTTGGACGTTCAGATGCAATTGAATATTCGGGCACACTTGGATAAACAGGCATAGTTATACATGCTAATGCACTTGGATATTCTGACATAGTTGGACATTTGGATGCACACTTGGAATCTTGGATAGCATAGTTGGACATTTGGATGGACTTGGATGTTCAGACATAGTTGGGTATTTGGATGCATTGGATAGCATGGTTGGATATTTGGATGGACTTAGATATTCTGGCACTCCTCGGATGCTGATGCAATTGGATACTTGGGTACAGCTGGACTTTGGATGCACATTTGGGCAAAATCTGACACTCATATCCGCTTTGATATTCAGGCAAAGTTGGACACTCGTATCCACTTGGATATTTGGGCACAGTTGGGTGGGTCACACAATTGCGTATTCAGGCGTAGTTTGAGCGTTTGTTTGGGCCACAGTTGCAAGTTCACCCACACTAATTCCAAACTAAACAAAGAGAAAGCTTGAGCGTTCATTTGGAGGAGGTTAATACGACTTGCCATTAGAGGAAACAATTTAAGATGCATCCAAAATTGGAGGTGCATTCACTTTTGTGAGATTATTGTAGGAATATCACCGGTCATTAGATTAGTCAAGTGTCTTGCATATGCTACTGAAATTCTGAAATCGTTTCAATTTATATGTGTTTTGACTGTTCTTTTGCGGAACTCTTGTTCAACATTTTAGGATTTTATGTGCAAAGACATAGCAATTTAATAACTATGACTTTAACACCAAAAAGGAATGAAATACTTGAACACAAGCTTGATGGAGTTTTAACTTTTAGATTGTCAATACCAGTTGTTCATTTCAGTTTGTTTTGATTTTTTAAGTTTTGATCCATTTGTTCTTAGGGGGCCTTCCTTAGGTTGATTAATGTTACACTACTTTCAATAAGTTTTGATACATAGACATGCCAAATCATAGTGTAGATTAAAACTCCGATGCTTATGAGGTGATAGATTTTACTTTAGTGTTTGTTTTGTATAACCCATATCTCTAGCATTTCTGCTGTGCATAATCAGTTTTAATAATGATGCAGAACAGATCAATACCATTTCTGCTGTGCATTTGTAGCATCTCAGAACTCTCAGTTTACATTGGTGGGATATGCTAACGCTGGTTCTTTGGTCTAGAATAATCCCTACTGCCCAGGAGAGAAAGCCGGGTAAAATTCTCCTGTGGCCCCAATGTGGTAGTGTAGCTTCAAACACACAACCTTCGGGGTGCAAACTGTGGTCCTAGGCTCAACTTGAGGATTATTGCCTTTCAGATGAAGGCATCTTATCAATAGTAGCTACATGTACAGTGACTGAATTGCATATTTAATTTCTCAGCAGATGGAAGGGCATATAGCTTTTCCTGAAAGCGTGTTCAAGACTACGAGTGTAAATCTTACATTTGTTGGTCCAAAAAGTCTCATAAACAAAATTATTTTTTAAGCTTCTTGCTTTGTTATTGATGTTGATGATGATGGTCCAGTTGGGCAGGGTTATGTCCCCTAGATCCAGACCTGAGACTTGGTCCAGTTCGGCTATGAACATTATATTTTTTTATTAACATGATTTTATTATTATATTCATTTTGGGTCTTATTAAGGCCAATCAGATCTTGAATCTTGAACCTTGATACGATCTATTAACTTAATCCCAGAGCCAGTAATTTTGGTCTGGGTCAAGTCTGGTCATAACTCTGACCTGGGCCATTCATAGTCAGTGTAATAAGATTCAAAGTATCTGTTTGTATTCTTCCAAATCTTCATCACCACATTAGCCTTATTGATTCTGATTAATTGATCTTGTTTCCAGATATTGCTGATAAATTGGAAAAAGAAAAGGGCAAAATAACTGGAATTTTTTTTTCTTGTCAATCTGGATGGTTTGAAGTGGATGTATTTTAAGAAAAGGGCAAAAGAACCGGAGTTTTTCTTTTTCCTTGTCAATTTTGATGGTTTTAAGTGGATGTATTTTATTTTTTATGATTATATCTAATGGCATGATGGACGGACGAGTGTCAATTGAGCTATATTGATGGGCCACAATGTATTCAAACAGAACGGGAGTTTTGTTTTTTCTATAATTGTGATCTGCTTTTGTGGATATTCTTTCATATGTCACATTAAGTTGTATGGTTCGAGAGAATATTAATTGTGCCAATTGAAAGGGACTCACAACCGGCCCTAATTCTACCCGTAGGTATGGCAAGTTGAGGGGTGGATAGATACCCTTCATCTAGAAAGGAAAGTGACTCACAAGTTGATAATCCTCAAATGGGTCGCTGATGAAGTTGATTACAACCTTTTCTTATTCCTTCCTAATGAGAACTACTTCCTTTTTTTATTTGAATCCTGATGATCATTTGATTTATAATTTAGTCACCCTGCAGTGATGTAGGTTCGATAATTTGCGTTAGGGGACTTTGAATAAAATTTAGCTGTTTATCTTTAATTAATTGCTGATATGGGAGGTCTTACCTCTGATTTTGCACTAGTCATAATTTAACATTAGTCATTGTTGGATTTTATTACACGAGCCTACATGATGAACCCCAAAAATGGTCTCTAATTTGTGGCCGTGCCTTTCAGTTGCCTCACCTTAGTGGTAATGTATCTGGGTTTGCTCCACTAAAATAAGGCGTTTTCAGAAGGACTATCTACATTTACTTCCTATTGTATGTATTAAAATAATCTATATGGTGGTTTAAACTAGGAAAGTTCTTTATTTTTTCCTAATAAAAAAAAAAAATACTATGCACAAAAGGAGGGGAAAACATTTCTGGGGGAAGACTATTTATAGACGGATCCTATTTGAACCAATCAGGGGGTGCCATATGGGAAGATAAATTTTTTTAAGGAGATGAAATTTTTGTTTTAGGAGAAGGATGTGACATGTCAACCCCATGGGGCACCCCTGAATAGACCAAACAGGAGATCCATTTCCTTTATAGACATGCAAAATCGACTTTGAAAGGATATCAACTTCCCAAATTCCCTTCTGATGCGACCAAATCGGTACCAACAGTATACCTTCATGCCCCATATTAGGTTCCTGCTGTTCTTTATTCTATTCCATGCTTACATGTAAAAGAAACAGTTGCCGACCTTCCTGAGAGAATCACATGCCCGCTGCGCCTCTCCCCCTCTACGAGAATGTTCTCTGATGAGCTGACTAGAGACCACTTGGATGAATGTCCATCTCTGTCATTGGGAGGACAGAACGTAGGGACATCCAATAAATCGGCCCATTATAACAGCACTTGATTTAGCAACTTTAAAAATTTAATGGCATTTTAACCGTGAATGTTCAAAGAGTATAAAATTATTTTCAGTGTCATCAAAGGTGTGCCCGAATGTGCCTCCTAGAGCTGAACTGCTCCTAGTAGAACATTCTCTCTCGTTGGTATACGCATCCACTTCACACTAACTATCGTTATTCAATACCTTCATTGATCACACCAATTTGGCTCATTCAGCTATGATTAGATTACAAGACCATTATGCTTTGAGGTTATTAAATTAAACCAAGGAATCAGAGAATTAATTACAGGGGCAGATTTTTTTTAGTTCCCCAAATCAATGATGAGCACCTTCCATTCATCATACCCTCTGATTACCCATGTGCTCCTAGTATATCATATTGTGGTGAATTTCTGTTGGGACCCACTTTTAATCCATTTACTTAACACATTTGTGTTTCTTTTTTTTTGTGGGTCCGATCCTGTTTGGGGTTCTTCTCACTTTACTTGAGCCGTGTGGGACCAAGAAGAAAGACGCGTGCGTGTTGGGTCAAGGTCGGGTCTTTCCAGGCTTTAGGAAATTACGATGCCAGTGCGACCCCTGCAGCTTTTTCCTCAAGTTTCGCGTTGGAGAAAACGCGATGGGAAAAACACTTTCCCCACTGAAATTCCACCTTTTGTTTTTCGGGGTTTGAAGAGGAAAAGTAAAAGCCCGGAATCCGCCTTTTAAGTCATCCACTGTCTGTTAAAGCGCCAGCGCAATCCGCTTATTAAGCCGTCCTCGCTCTGGTAAATCTTTAGCGTTTTTGCCATCTTCTCTCTCTTTCTTTCTATCTCCGTTTTCCTTTCCTTCTTCTTTCATCTTTCTCCTCCGTCTTCCTCTCGAGTAAGTCTTCTTCCTCTTCTTCTTCAGCTCTATCAGATGGTTTATTTGGGAAGTCATTGATCTTTTTGTTGTCTTTTCTTTGATTGATTTCAGATCTAATAAATTCTGTAGTTGGAATGATTGATTGATTTTCTGCTTATGCGCTTCGGTTTTTTTCCCTTTTCCATCACTCACAGACAGCAGTTTCAAGATCTCATGCCTTTTTAGTATTGTTGTTATTGTTGTCTTTGTTTTAAGGAAGTCTCTTTCCAGTTTGGTTTTCCATCTCTATTCCTTTAGGTCCTGTTTGTTTGAATTAGAATAACAAATAACATTTTCTTTTAGAGTAATGAAATCAAAAGAAGATGGCTCATTTTTTGAAATTCACCTTTTATCTTCATTTTTTTTACCATCTTATTTATTGAATTCCTATGTATTTTAATGCAGACAAACAGTACTAATCTTGAAGTCTGATTTGTACAAATCTGATTGATATTTTTGCATTTTTTTTTCCTTGGAGATTTTACAACTTTATTTGGTTTTTTCGTTTGAATTGTTTGATTATTTTATTTTGATTTGAAATCTGGCCAACTCAAAAGTTAGGTTTTAGTTTTTTTTTTTTTTTTTTTTTTTCCAGCTGTATTTGAATTCTACTATCGATTCGATTCGAGCCTACAGAGATCCCATCATTATCCATTGGTTATGGTTATATACATATATTTTAAGGCAGTGCAGTAACTAATTCTGGAAGCAGATTGCCTATAATGTCATGTTCTAGTTTAGGATCAACAGTTGCTCATGTCTTGATGATGCTAAAGTTGTAATGAGATCTCTGTCAGTGATTGGTTGAGGCGCTCTCTCCTTTTTCAAAGCTGAAAGTTTCTCTAAGAATTTTGAGTTTTTCTAATTTAAATATTGCGGAAGAGGTTAAGATGAATGTATGCAGCATGACAATTGTCTTATTTGCTAAGCTAATATCTACTTTGCCATTTTCTTTTAAAGTAATTTCTACATGTCTTCAAGACTGCAATTGGACAATTTTAGCCCCTGTATGTATAGCTATAGAAACTTTTTTTTAAAAAATTTTTTATTGCTTATCATATCTTCTTTGTTTCATCTCTTGTTCCCCTCTTTAGTTGCACTTAAGTTCAAAGGCAGGAGATGACAGATCTGGATTTGCTCTTACCTAATTTCCCTCGGTGCCTTATTTGATGACGTTTTCTGGTTTTCCATATGCATGCATGAGTGCTAATTTTCTCCTATTCAGTTCTTAAATTGTGTAAATGTAACCAATTTTCTCAAAATGTACATTATGTGAATGCTTAGATCCAGTTCTTTTTCTCCTCTTCAAGAAGGTCTCTAAGGTTTTATATATATATATATATATATATAAAAACATATATTGTAGAAATCTGGGATTTTGCTTCGAAACACATGTTAATTTGGTTTTTTCACTTTTTTTTTTTTTTTGGAATGCCGTGTTCCTTATTTCTAATTTAAGCAGTTAAGAGACATTAGTTTAGGTTGTGGTGACTTCATTCTTAGAGTTACTGTAATAATCTGTGTTACAATTACATCTCCTCCTCCACCGAATCTTGATAAATTTATATGGTCATACTATCAATTACATGCAGATAAATCAGTACAGCTAGCATCATGGGCTCTGTGGAAGATGCTGCAGCCACATCAGTTCAAAATCAGGTATTCTGGTGTTTATGTCATCAACATATTGGATTGTTGTCTTGTCCAAGGGCGGACCTAGGTGTTATGATGCGGGTGTGGAGATTCAAGAAATTCCTTAAATAATGCCTTAAAAATTGTATTTTATTATTTAACCTCTTAACTTGACCATTGCCCACACCATGCAAATGAAAATCCTGGGTCTGCCATTGGTCTTGTTTGCTGATAATTTCTTAATGTTGCAGGCTGCCTCTGGCAGTTTGGTTTCCAGCTAATAATTTTTTCAATTGGTTGGTTCTTTTTTGTATTATGCTTTTGTTTGGATACGGGCACCATATTATTTTCACTGAAATCCTAAAATATCTGCCGGTGCTGAAGGATCTGTTTTCATTCACGTCTTATGTTAGAAAATATGCTCAAGTATCAAAACCATGACGTATCCTAAAATCTGGCCAAATACAAGTTTATTGTGAGAATGTGACTAATATTGTGTTTCAGTGATCCTCCACTCATTTTTCCATATGATGTGGTTACTTTTGACAGCAGGATGCAAATGGAAGTCTTCCAAGTGAGAAGAAAGTTAAAGTTGTTTTTGTTTTGGGTAAGCATCCAACATTTTATATCATAGTCATGAGTTTATATATTGTGTTCCGATTTGTTAAGTGGTCTTCTGTCTTCACCAAAAGAAGTCCTAATCCTAGGTTATACAACAACTTTATTTCGAGGAGTATGTTTTCCTTTTCTGTCTTTTCCTTATGCTCTAATATGGACTTTCTCCATCTTGCATTATTGCCTGGCCTTTCAGATATATTCTTTTGATGAATTTAAATTTTTTTCAGAGCCTGCTGTATGATTATGATTGAATGTTTGTACAGGTGGCCCAGGCAGCGGAAAGGGTACCCAGTGTGCAAATATTGTTGAGCACTTTGGTTACACCCATCTCAGCGCTGGTGACCTTCTTCGAGCAGAAATTAAATCTGGTTCTGAGAACGGGTATGTATAAACCACACTTTTAGGTGGAATGATTTGAGTCACATTCAATTATTGTGATAACTTAACAACTCCTTTATTACTCTTGGAAGAAGTTTCTTCTTAATGTAATCTACGTTTCATTATTACAAGGGATAATACTATCATAGGTTGCGGAATTGGGAAGGTCTAGGGAAAAAAAAAAAAAAAAAACATTTTCACCTTAGAAATGCATTTTTATCATCGTCTAGACAGAGTATCTTATCAGAGGACTAATGCTATGCCGACTTCTGCATCAGAATTCCCAACTTCCCATGCAGCTACTGCTGGCTTATGTGGGCTCCTCTTTCCTGGGACCTAATCCATCCTTATCATTCAACTCCTTAATGAATGGGTAGTGGCTCAAATTTCATATCAGTTGGAGTAATGGCCACCATTAGATAGATTGATATGTGAAACACGGGATTAACTTTTATCTAAGTCTTTACTTCTAGACACATTGATCCAATGGTGTATAGCGAAGTGAAATTTGGCTGAGTTCATATTTAGTGGAAGGTCTGTGGTATGAATGGTATGGATCTGGTAAGTGTGGAGCCCTCTTGGGTTGAATTGACTCTTCTACATGGGAACTCCCATGTGGATGTCAGCATATAATCATCTCTTTTGTGTAATTTTATTAGTGAGTGTTGTCCATTGCTTCAATTTGTTTCGTTTTCTTTTAAAATACTTGCAATTTTCTTTTCTTCCCTTTATAGTCATACCATAAATTTTGGGTTCTGGTTGATAACAGATACTCTTCCTAATTTGTATTGACCATCATTGTTTATGTTCATCATGTTCCCTGCTACAGTACCATGATCCAGAATATGATACAAGAGGGAAAGATTGTTCCTTCAGAGGTAACAGTAAAGCTTCTCCAGAGAGCAATGCAGGAAAGTGAAAACGACAAATTTCTTATTGATGGCTTCCCCAGGAATGAAGAGAACCGTGCTGCATTTGAGGAAGTTGTAAGTCTCCAATTTTGCTATCCAGCAAAAGATTCAATTAATTTATATTGTACAATGAATCTCAGAACATTTTGAAGGTTTTCTTTAGTAGCTTAACCAAAATCCTCATTTTACAGAAATTGTTTGTATAAATAGTTGGTTTACCTGCTACTCACAGTAATTCTTGATTATCTTGTAGACAAAAATTGTACCAGAATTTGTATTATTTTTTGATTGTCCAGAAGAAGAGATGGAAAAGCGTATCTTAAGTAGAAACCAGGTTAGGCAAATGTACTTTTTTTTAATCTCTTTCATATTCTAGTTACCATGCTCCCTTTTGACACCAATTCTTTTGTTTTTTTCTTCTCATATTCAAATTAATGATCATGAAGGGGAGAGTTGATGACAATGTTGAGACAATAAGAAAGCGGTTTAAAGTTTTTGTAGAATCCAGTCTACCAGTAATTGAGTATTACAGCTCCAAAGGGAAGGTTCAAAAGGTAATGTGTTGTGAACATTTCTTTTAAGATGAATGTGAATTTCTGATTTTAATAACTCTAGTTGTGGTGGTCTGGCACTCATTCTTCTAGAGATGACTAGATTTTCTTCAAATTTCTTTGAATTTTACCCCATTACATTTAGAAATATCTCATTATTTTTGGTATTTTTGTCAATTTATGTTAAACAATACAATGTTAACTTCCCTCTAATCTAGAAGGTTTCCATGGAAGTCCTAAAAGAAGATCTCTGATAATTATAGTCATGTTTTCCACATGTTTGCTCCTTTTAGGATGATAATGGTTAAATAATTAGATAAGATATGGTAGCTCCTTTAGATATCACCAGCTAATCTGATTAGGACCTTGAACTTGGAAGGCTGTATTTTTGTTTGATTTATTTGCTTGTCTTGATTATTAAATCATAACTAGCCTGAATCCTGACCTGAAACGTTACATGCTCCTGACTGCACAGGCATATGTTTCACAACCACTAACTGCTTTCCCTTTTTTTTTTTTTTTCCTTAGATTGATGCTGCAAAGTCTGTTGCAGAGGTCTTTGAGGAAGTTAAAGGCATTTTTTCCCAAGCTACTGAGAAGGTCAATACCCCTTTGGCAGTTCATCGCTTTTAGAAATTCATAGATACATGCAAAAAAGAAGTACACACGTAGAAGCAAATGTTATTTCTCCAAAGGGGAAAAATGAAGAAAGGAAAAGCAAGTAGAAGAATGCTTGGATGTCTAAAATATCAATTCAGTTATAGCCTGTTTGTTTGCATCAAAGTGCATAGGAATTTAATACATAGGATTCATACCATAAGTGGTTAAAAATGAAGATCAAAGGTGAATTTCCAGAAATGAGCATGAAAAAATCCTTTTAGGGAGATTGAATTATAGGAAGATTGGAAATGAATTCCCAGAAACCACCATAGTAATTCAATACATAGGAAAGTGAAGGTTCTATCTGCATCACCTTATATCCTTCTCCAGTCACCTCTTCATTAATCCTTTGGTTGAGTTCATTTCACCATGAATTCCTATGTAATTTAATGCAAACAAACAGGCCCTTTTGTCCTAAACTAAATTTACCCTAAACTTTTAACCAATGGTGGCCCCACTTTATCATTATGTGGTGTTGGCTGGCCATCATTGTAGGCAGTCAACATCTGCAGGGTATATTGCTGTTCTCATGCTTTTAGTTGACATGGTTGTTCCATTTGCAGGTTGTTCCATTTGCAGGCTACTCAGATTTAACCATTGATATTGGGCAAAATCTGGATTAAGGTAAAAGCAGTCTTCTAGAATTTTGATAATGCTTATAATGAATCCTTGAGACCACTGGCTTCATGCCTTTCTGAAGCATTTGATAAAATGAACTATTTTAAAGTAGTACTGACTTGCAGGTTTTCAAGTAGGGTATGGGGTCTGTTAATCTCTTTATTACTTCCATAGTACCCCTAATCCATTGAGTCTGCGCTGTGATTGTTCAGGGTGTTTTCTCCTACTCGTTTTTTTTTCCCGGTTACTTTCATGAATCATAGGCGTAGCTTTTATGTGTTGCAAATGCCCAAATGAACCCTTTTATTTTCAATAGGAAAAAACTTTCTACTCCAATCCTGCATCTCACATTTCCCAGTTAGCTTTTTATAAACTACCAGAGATGCTGTCATCTTTATACCGTGAAGTAGGCTATTGGTTATTTATATTTTTTGGAATAAAATTCAGCACCAAAAACTCAGCATCTGTGATATAGGTGAATGTTTCTTGAATGGGTGCATGTGTGCCTTAATTCTTTTCTTGATTATTATTTTATATATTTTTTAATATAATTCTTTAGATTTAGAATATTTAATATGATTTAAATGCGAGGAGGATGTGTTTTTTCAAAGTTTATCTTGTGAAAAGTCTTAATAGTATTTTTTACAAACAATTTTTTATATTATCAATATTAAAAAGAAATTTTATATGAATCTTTCCTTGAAATTGTCCCAAAAAAAAAACATAAAATATAACCAAATAATGTGTATTATTTGTATATTTGTATAATTTGTGCTAATCCAAATTTTTGGAAAGAAGCATCATACTGGAGGTATTTTTGAGAACTTCATAACCATGCGTATGATACTAGTACTATGGAATGGACCAGATTTTTTGTTGCCAAAATGATTCTCTTGTTTCATTTTGGAACTACTGCTGGAAGAATTGATAGTATAGTGGACCTCAAAATTTTAATTACCTCGTGGACACCAAGTTAAGTTCTATTGCCTTAATTTGCACAAACAACAAAAAGAAGAAGCATATAAACACAAAGTTGAGGAAAAATGGCAGTCAAATTATGGATTGAATATGGGAGGAAGATATTTTTCCCTTATTTTATTTATTTTCTACGTTTTTCTTTATTTTGAATTATCAGAACCCTGATGTATTTGTTCCTTTACAGGTAGTAATATTGAAGCAGCGTGTTTGATATATTCATATGCATGCAATAGATATCTTCTGGAGGAATGTAGTATTGATTCTGACTGCACTATTGTATTTATTATGATTTATGGTACTGAGAGTTAAAATAATGCATCTCTGCCTCTAGAGAAGATTTTATGTACTACCTTGAAGAACCACAACTATACTTGCATAGATTTCAATACACAGAACAGTTATAGTTTTGTTCTCTCTCTTTTTTTTTTTTTTTGGATGATTTTATTTGTTTTCTTATCGTTATAGCCGTGGTTAGTCTTCAATCACTTGCAATGTTTTGTAAGTTATAGACTGACCCCAGATGTATCCTAATTTTGAGTATCATGGTCCTAAATTTGTTTCTTTTTCCCATTTTGGGTTCAGTTAGTGTTTTATCAGCATTAGGTGGCTGCAGATACAGGGCCAAGTGGTTATCTAGTATGTGCTGATGAGATGAATGGATGGGATATTAGGAATCAAAGATCTCTGGCCAGGTGCTTGAAAACCTCTTTGTGCCTGGATTTTGTTTGCGTGAATGTAGAAGAATGATATGGAAATCAAAAAGTCTATTTGGACAAACTCTATGGACAGAATTTGGGACAAACTGTCCACGTGGCGCAACGTGATTGGGCTCTTTCAAAAGTTGAAATGCATTGTTCCAATCATAGGTCAGGCCAGGCTAAGGCATATTCAGGTCTGGCCCAACTTTAGAAACACATGCCCATATTCCGCCTAAACCGAACATGGGCAGTGAATGTGAGGCTTGAGCCCACCCATTTATTCAATCGGGCCACATAAAATAGGGCTTTTTATCAATTGTTATCTAGCAATTGTTTGGACAAATTAATTAGTAAATTGTTAGCATGCTTGATTCGGGCCAAGTCCTGGCCTTTCTATCACTTAATCCATGGTCGGGCCGAAATATTACATGGCCCAGGTTATAATCCAAGACAGGCCCAAAGAAGCTGGTTCTGGACCGGCCTGTCCACGAACACCTCTAGTATGCTACTTGTGTTGTTAAAAATGTTAATTAGTAACTGGGTACTTGAAAAATGATGGCTTTTCCTCTGTGAAACCTTAATTTTCATTGGGATTAAATGACAGCCTTACAGGGTCTACTTTGACAAGTCGGCCCAGATGAACTGGAAAAGCTCTAGTCTTGACTCTTGAATCAATTGCACAGTACTACAATTGAATGCCTGCAAGTTCCTTGGGCTTAGAGATGAAAACTTGGCTGTGCCGGTTTCAGGCCTACCCATGGCCGCCTGTGAAGTTTCATGGGCCGTGCCGGTCCGGGCCTAGGTTGGCTGCGGGTCAGCCCAGCATGGCCCTGAGGCATGACCCCAAGTCGTGCCATGCTGGGCCAGCCCAGTACGGGCCGGGCTAGCCCACAGGCTTCTCCCTCTTTATATGTTTGAAAAAAAAAAAATTATAGCTCTGCTAAGGCTCCTACTATTACATTGATAGGGCCTTGCCCCGAGTTGAAATTATCCAAACTAGAGGGCCGGGCAGGGCCGTGGGCCATAGGAACCAAATAGGCCATCCTAACGTCTCGGCAATGAAATGGTCCCCATAACTGGATTGGTGGCAGGACAGCTTAAAAGAAAAGGGAAGGGGAAAAAATACATTTACATCTCAAAATGCAGTCTAAAGAAAAGGGGGAAAAATACATTTACATCTCAAAATGCAGTCTAGAAGGCCCACCTAATAATCAATGCGATGCCACATTTCTTGGACGTCTTAACGCTGCAGAATGGAAACTAATCATCTTTTAACGGACAATATTCAGCCCCCATTTGCCTAATGCCCCTTTAAAATACACCAAACACGACCGTAAGTTCATGGCTAGTCCAGTTCTTGCGACTCAATGGGGGCTGGTAATGAAAATCATTCAACCATAATTATAATGTTAACTAGAAAATTGTCGAGAGAACATGACCCTAAGTAGGAATGAGTATGAGGTGGAACTCACAAAGCCAAACCCAAGATGGATGAGATTTCAACAATGATGCAAGATGGAGACCATAATAGATGGAAGATGAAATTTCACCCCTCTTGGACTTTGCCATCATATAAAAGAAAACAATATCTTCGCGTACATAATTGACACACAAATGCAGCTCACAAACCAGGAAAAAAAAAAAAAAATTGCCCAATAGGAAATGAGGCCAATGCCTTGAATACATGGATGGAACAGGGACCTAATTCTCAGATTTTATAACACACTATAGCCATTATCAGTGTTCATCTGGAGATAACAAATTATGGAAAATACGAAGACAAAAAATGAGGAGAGCTCCAGTGCGAGGGCTCCCCAGCCAATAACATTGGCATGCTTTAAGATGGCCGGTATCGCAATGCTTCCTACTGCTGAAGCTCCAGTCAAGAATTTTGTGGCGTTTACCCAACTGTTGAGGTTCCATTTAAAGGATTAGAGAGAAAATTGTCAAATGGTAATTTCTTCATGAAAGTTAAGGGCACATTTAGCTCTTATTAATTTTCTGCTAGTAGGGAACACACATTAATATCCGGAGACCAAGGGTCAAATCATGATGGGTATGTAGGATGGGTATGTGCCACTTGCAAAGAGTTTCAAAGTAATCATCTTGATAGGTGTGTGATTGTTTTCCCTTTCACTATCTACGCCAATATTCCAACAAATGTTGATTTGATAAAGAACCAAAACAAGCCATTGAGTAATTAGGATAACATAAAATACATCAATCAATTATACAAACAACACTAACCTATCACCGCCGCTGGAAAAGATAGAGGAAGAGTCCGATCCCATAAAGAACAATAGAGGCATAGGAAGAAGTACATACATTAAAACTGCAGCAAAGACAATTAAATCATTACCATGACAAACTTTGCTTATTTCACAACAAAATGCAAAATATGTAGCACTACCTGTTAGCATTGGCCACCAGTTATTAAATAATGCACATGCCTGCAAAATTATTTATGATGAGAAAAAAAATAATGAACAAAAAACACACCGTTAAATCATACAATATACGGCATTAAAAATCAAAGGCAGTCATCAGGAAAGATACAAACCAAAATTTGCAATACTATTCCAGCAGAGACCATAATAGCCAAGAATGCAAGTCTTCCAGAGTGCAGGCAGGCAACCACGTAACCGGGTAAGTCTGCCATTCCCAAAATTGTTTCCAACCACTAACAATTTATAGCACAAACAGACCGGAAGGAACCTGCTCTGCAAGATATGAAAATGGAGCTCCATGAGGATCACCATTCAAAGAAAAAAGGGATAAATGTAAAGTATGAAAAGGGTAGTCGGCAATAGCACATGGAAAGGGGAGAAAAAGGGAAAAAAAAAGGCATTAAAGCACATGAAGTTAGATCAGGCGTCATATATATGAAAGCAATAAAGCAACAAAGAACAAGATCAAAAGACAATTTATGAAATGGTGATGGGCTATGCTGGCCGGCCAGGCTTCAGGGCCCAATCACACTGCAGTTCCAGCTGAGGTTATCAGCTTAGGATTGACAATAAAAAACTGTTCAGACTTGGCATCCAGGTTAATTTATGATTTTATGGTTTATGCATAAGACCTGGATTTCAAACCCAATTATAACTGAAAAGTTGGGTCCAAGTTTCAACTTCTGATCTTCCTCCTAGATCCAAAATCCACCCCATGTTTCATGTATCATGCCAAGAAGAAAACACTAATGCTCAAAACCAGCTCCCATACACCACAGCTTATGGAGAAGTTAAGTTCAATCATATGCTATATTGGATCGCCGATTCGCCAAAAACATCCTCTGGTGATAATCACCTTACAAGTAAGTTTAGGTAAAATCTGCCAAGAGGATCCTACTATGGAAACATTCAATTCCTTACCAGACATTTTTTTTTTTTTTTGTTGCCAGCTAACCTTGAATACAAGGTTGAAGTTGAGGGGGGAGAAGATGATAGATTTAGAACCCTTTTTTCAAAAAAATAAAAATAAAAATGGAAAGGGATCTTTTCATTTTAGTAGTTTTAAACAAATCTTATCTTGCTGTCGTCATTTGCTTCAAATTAGAAATCTTGATTATGTAGAATCTTATTTAATAAAACATTTTTGGGAATGGAATTTAACAAGAGATTTCATGCAATGAGCACTTCACTTGGAGGTTAGGGTTTCCTCCAAAACCCCATTTTCTCCCTTTTCCATAGCATTATCACATAAATTCAATTTGAAAGAACCACGATTCTATCAAACTATCTATGATTAGAATATCATCATTGAGAATTATGAATTATCATCCATCACCAAAAAACGAAAGTGATAAATTCTTCACATCTCAAAATTACAAACCACAAGCAAAGCAGATTATAATAAATTGTTCGATCCTTCTATATATTTCAAACGCTAAGAACCCTAACTACCAATAGTCCAAAGAAAGATTCAAACGATCTGACAAAAAGCATAGGAGAAATCGACCCAAAAAAAAATAATGCTAAACTGCTTAGGGTTTGGAGATTCGGAAGCAAAAGTGACAAAAGAGAAGGAGAATCGAATACATATATCAAGAAAATCTGGTTCGATTTCAGCTCACCTCTTCCTCCCCAAAATCTAGGGTTTCGGTTCAAATATTTCCAGCACTCCAAACGTCACAACCCTCACAAGTGTAGAAAGTAAAAGCGTTTTATCTTCGTCTTTTAAAAGACAAAAGACTGACTGTTATGTTGATGGCCCACCTCTTGAAAAATGTGCCAGAAGATCGTGGCCGTCTGTTTTCTGCATTTACTGTTGCAAGTAGATCAGGTTATAATGGATATTTATTTATTTGTTAGACTGGACTATAATTAGGGTTGTAAACAGGTCGGTTCCAATCCGGATCCACGGTTAAAGACAAGGCGGAATAGGATCCGGACCCGGAATCATTTTAGAATCGGTATTTTTTGCTCTGGAACCGTATATTGGACGGGTGTGGATCGGGGTCCGGATCTAGATAGAGAATGATATTGAAAAGACTTGGGTTTTTAGGAGAGGTTTTTGAAAATTGTTGTAATATATCGGGTCTTGGTTCCACAGGTCCGAACCAAGGTGGAACCAAACCCGGACCCATTTACTTACCAGGGCCTAAATAAGGATCTAGACCCGATTTTTAATGGGTTGGAATCTTCGGGTAATCGGAGAATGGGGACCCATTTACATTCCTACCTATAATAGGGCTGAATTGGGCCAGGACCAAATGGACCTGGACTCGACCCGTTTATATCTAATAAGACTAGGGCTAATTCAGTTTAATTAGGTGCCCTTTGGCATCTCTATTTTTAGGTCTATATGTCTGTGGTTTGATAAAGATGTTTTTGAAATTTTAGACCGTTTGGATGGTGCCCATCACATGTCTATTGCAACCAGACATCATCATATGCTTTTCATCTATTTCATATGGGCTGAAAAATGTGGGCATAGCCATACAGGCCTATTTGGTCAACCCGTTGGGTTGAAGTCAAATGGACCTGGACTGCACCCGTTTATATTTATTTACACTGTGACCGATTAGGTACTGTTTAATTGATCTAGGTCTATTATAATCATTTGAACTTTATCCCATCACTGCATCACATAGTGGATATAGCCATACAGGCCCATTGGGTCAAGCCGGTGGGTTGAACTTTAAACATAGACCAGTTGTTTCTCAGGACAGATCCAGTGGGGAATCTAGGACCGACTTAAATGGAGTGTAGGTTAGGCCTGTGGTTTGAGTCCCAGGTCAAGTCTAGCCAATACATCTTTTCTTTAATAGGTCCAGATGGTGCAAAGATCGGCCCAGATGTTAAATGGGCCATGCAATTGGAAAGAGGAGAGTAAACTAGTAAATATATATTGGGCATGTGCAACGAAGTTGGAAGGAGTGAACCTACTACTGTGTCTATTTAAATATTCAGCTGTGTTTTAACCTGTCATTCCGCAAATTGGATATCAATCTGCCATTCCTCTTTTTCAGTCTGTGTTTTCACCTGTCATTCTTCAAATTTGGATATCCATTGTTTGGTTTTTATACCTGCCATTCCTTTTTTTTTTTTTTTTTTTTTAGAAATGCCCCTGTACATTTACCTCTCACCGTTTTACCGTAAAACTGTAATTACATTGGATCTATTGGTTTTGCACCAATCCAAATGGATTAGATCGTTGTATCGAGGGTCAATTTTTTCTTCTTTAATATAAAGTCGTTAAACGTGTGAGGTACAGATGAACGGATTAGAGGCATTGAATTGACTGCAAAGTTGATATCTAAACTCATTCAAAATGGCTCTTTCCATCCCCCATCATACTAGTTGTGACAGTGGATCTTCTAGAAAACCGGCAGAAAATTTGTGACGCACTTCAATGTTGGCCACCCATTAAAGAATATCCCTCAAGATGTACCATGGTTAAAACTCACTCTAATAGATCATATTGATCACAGGTAAACCACGTGAATAAAATATAACAAAAAATTAACATGTTTATAAGTTTATTAAATATGTGGTGGGCTCAACGCATGCCTTTGAGTGAATTTTGACACTTGTCCATACGAGAAAGAACATTATTTTTTTTTAACAAGGATGATTGTTTTCAATTGCACTCACTTATCATTGGTGTAGTCAGATCATTGGTGTGTTCCAGCGGGAATATGAAACGTAGACTACATATGCTCCGGACCCGTTTGGCACTTTACTAATACAATTAAAGTCAAGTAAAGTCTCCAGTTTCCAGACAAGATGTCACATCAAATACACTTTATTCAAAACTCCCTCCATCTTTTTCATACAAAAAGTCAAAAAGCAATTACCTTTATCCACTAAAATACGAAAAAAAACTCCACTTTTCCATACAAAAAGTTAAAAGATTTCATAACAAACAACTAAAAACAAAATACCATCATAACCCACTTATATTTTATTCTTTCTTTAAAATCAACTTTACTTTACTTGATTATTAGTAGAGTTACCAAACTGGCCCTAAAGGAAAAAGGAAAATGTCATGCAAAATAAATCATTTTTAACCTCTTCATCAAATGTGATGATACTTTCAGGTTTTTGGAGTTTTATCAGAAAATCTTTGGGAAAGTCGTGAAAATTTAATTGCTTTTCAAATATCTAAATACATAATGCTAAGAAAATATTTTACACATTTTTCGACTTTTCCTTTTGTTATGTGTAATCCTGATTTTCTTGTACTATTTTCAAGTTTGGTGGTATTTTGAAATTATCACAACATCATCAGAAAAATGGTGTTCTACGCAAATATCATGATACAATTACAACATTTTCAGAATATCACCAATATTTGTGGCATTGATGAACACTGTGATCCCCAAACCTTGATTATACAATTAAAGCTTTAGTAAATGCCACTTCTAATTGTTATTTATACTAACAACTTAGACACTCCCTTTTGATTCTAATATATGCGAAATCACACCGTCGGGCTAACAAAGCCACCCTACTCCAATGCCAGTACCGGTAGAAAAACTCGCAACAAAGGTTGCATGATCATACACAGAAAATACACACAAAGAAAAAGAAAAAAAAAAACCATCAAAGGGAAAACAAAGAGTAGCTCAGTTTGTTGGGAACCCCGCTTCTCATCCAGATGACCAAGGATCAATCCTGGGTCTCTCCCCCACTTGTGTGGGTGCTATCACTGGTCCAGTCCACTTGGTTGGGGTTCAAATCACATGCAGTCTTAAGAGAGTTTGTTAAGTCATAGACATTGTACTTTGGGTCTCAACTCTCAATGAGTCATTTAGCTGGACCTACTAATGTGCTGTGCATATAATAAATATCACAATAATGTTGGGGTTGGTTGGCTAATATATACCCCTCTTAATAGAATTTTAAGATAAGGCAAGTTGGGCTGCATAAAATTTTGGTTTTTCAGACTGGATGACAAAATTTCCTTTGAAAGATCGCTTTGGAATTGACACAACTCTTCAATTTTAAAATAACCATGAGCCATACACCGGAAAAAAGAGAATAAAATGATTGTTTTGACTAAACCACAATTGCAAAGGTATATACAATAGAAGCTAACAAGGCAGCAAATTAAAGTTAGGAGTAGGGCAAACATGGTGTGACCCAGGCAATATCAATCCCAAGAGATAACAATGAAGGCGGAAGCGAGTGAAATGTCAGCCGATGCCTACTCCTCCCCAAATTTCCCAAATTACAATCTACACAATCATTCCCATGGAATTCACTGTACAAACCCATCCCCCAGTTTCTTTTTTCAGATATCCATTAATGTAAAGATGGGAAAATGAGATAGTTCTCCCTGAGCTTCTTGAGAATACAACAGTTTGGAGGATTAAAGTGAAGCCAAAAAAAGGAACCAAGTGTGATCAGCATTATCACCCCCCCATTTTATTAGGAGCCACATAAAAGCAAAACAAATTCTTTACATGCACCAGCTTACTCTTCAGGTCTGTTGTTGGCCTTGATCTCCAGCAATCGCTCAGCAGGTTGCCTGCATATTGGACAGCGGTACGTCTGGAACCTCAGAACCTTTGCACACCCGCTGCACATGCACTGCACCCAACAAGGTGAATATGTTAGCTGTAGGCCTGTATGAATCAGCCACTAGTTAAGTACAACATTTTTTTTTTAAATGGTCATCCGAGGTACAATCTTGTTACCCTATCAAAAACATGAGTTGGATGCATAGCCTGAGAAATAGTTCTACACATACAACAGTACCATTATGTTATGATGCAAATTAGCAAAAGCTGCATTGTGGAGTCCGAATCTTCACTGAATGAATCAAAATAATCCTGTGAATTGTAACTAGCCTTAAGTGCTTTGACTCATGGTTTTCCTTAGAAAATGATGCAGTAAAGAAACCCAATGGGAAAGTTACAATCTGGAATCTAAACAGTCATATCAAAGTTCAACAGCAAGGGGAAATGAAATTTTGTGGGGAGAAATGTAAAGGCCAGGTATGCCAGTCTGGTCCATTTGACATTCCAGGTAGGATCCAGCAAGGCCATCAGCATTTAGTCCTCATTGAACAGTGATGACATTCAACAAGTGCTAATTCTGTCAAACAAGTTTGGCTACATTGCTGAGTCATTTAAAGAAAAGTGTTTTTTTTTTTTTTTTTTATGATAACCCAGAGTATCCCCCGCCCAGCCCAGGAGCCTTTGGCCCTGAGCCTGAGGTACACTCCGAGAACTAATCCCTAGGGGCACATGCAAACCCAACTATCTACATGCACCGAATAAAACTATGGGAGGTGGCCAATGGAGGTAGGTGTCGAACACAAGACCTCTCCAGAATTAAGAAAATATTATTGTTTTTGAGCTACCTAGAAGGAAATGTTAGGAATTATATTTACCATATGTCGGCATGGGAGAACAACAGTATCAAGTGGCTCTGAAAGGCAGATAACACATTCTTTCCCTGGGTCATTTCCATCAAAGCTGCAATCAACTGAATTTCCTATCCCATATATTTCCTGCAATTCATATCTCATGCCATTTACCCAGAGGATCTGTTTCACTACCCTCACCTGATACTCACCCTCCTCCTTTTTGAATACAGCAAGCGTGATTTGAGAATTTAAAATTCTGGATCCACCATCCCCAAATGGAGCTGCCTCTGCCTTAACTGCAAGGGGACACAGTTCCATATCTCCTTCTTTAATCAGCTCAGACTCATTAAACATTGAAAAGTCAATCCCAGTGCCTGATGGTTGCCTGATGTTCTGACCAAGGCCTTGTTTGATAGAAACAGTAACAGGTTTCAAGCTTTCCTTCATTGACGCTAGATTACCATCAGCTCCTTCTTCCGCAAAGAAGTAGAAAGTGATGCTGTTTGGACATGGCATTGCAATGAAACCATCATAAGAGCACATTTATGTCAGAAAAGCAAACTAATCATGCATGAAATACATCATCATACATAGAGTTTTGCTCATAGGACAGATTAAACATGAAAAAAAAATGAAAGAAAGAAAAATATGATTAAGGCACAACAAGCGCAATCTGAATCCTTAAATGAATAGTGCATTCAATTAAAAAGATAAGAAAGAACTCCCACAGGCAGAAAGCATCATCCCTCCTTACAAAGGTCATGAACAAGTCTTGTGACTTTGATTCAATAATCAAGGAAAGGTTTGCAACTAAATCTATAATCCAATTGAGACACAAAAAGTTACTGCAAAGAAAAGATTGCTGAAAACTTTGGAGTTGGAAAGGACAATTAAAATAAGGAAGAATTCTTCAAAGAATCTTACATTTTTGTTGCTTTGAAGCATGTGGAATGAGACAGTTCTATCTAATATTAACATCAAGGCCCCTCTTAACAAATTTGGAAAGATCATAAAGAATGCTTAATCCACTGGGTGTTTATTAGAAAATCCTTATACGGGTGTCAGGAGCAGATCCAACAAAAAGAGTAAAAAACAGTAATGGTGAGAAGAATAGAAAAGGTAAAAGAGAATAGGAAAAAGAAAAGTAAATAACACATACTAGCAGTTATAATTAAAAGTGGATGAAAGAGCTTACAATGGTAATCTAGAACCCCCGGGGTTGGTTGGTGGCATACTTGCCAACAAGAATGGAATAGAGAGACAATGGTGAACTGGTCTTAAAGTTTAAAGACACACACACAATCTAAAAGATGCAAATGCAATCATCACCAGGTCCCCTAAGGTTAAGAAATGAGTTTTATGATTACATTAGATTCCACAGTATAAAAAGTTCACATTCCAATTCAATTTCATAAAATTGAATTCTTCCTGGTAGCTAGTTCTTGTAAAACGACAAGCATACTGGAAATAGGATTAATTAATTAATTAGGGGATTCCTATATGGCTAGAGAAGATTTATGCATATTAGCTGCTAAGACTGGATTAGACAAGCATACGGAAAACATGCTTTTCTGAATTAGTAGCTAGTAAGACTGATGCAGCATTCATCTTTTCTAAGCACTTATACACTTTTCAGTGACAAAGAGCGTCCACATAATGACGAGCAGCTAAAAATCATTGGGTGGGACGACAACCAAATCTGTCTCCCTACATGATTAATTGACATTTGCAGCCCAATAGAATGCCCCTAAGCTTTAGCGCAAGGGCCCAAAATGTCCACGGTTTTTTAGTGACTGACCCTTTTTCGGAATATCTATAATTTCTAATATCTATTGTTATACCCATAAAGCATTCTTTTGAAAGAAAGAAAGAAAAAAGGTTCAGAAGTGCCCTCAAAGCATCAGTTCGAATTAACGGAAAGAAAAAAAAAGACAAACAGAGAGAGATAGGAAACAGAAAAGGAAAAGGTAAGCCTTTTCTTCATGCTAGAGAACATAAAGCTACAAAAGGACCCACATTATTGCACTCTGCAGAGGAGCTTGTGCTTTATGGTCATCGTATGCCAAAAATCTTCAGAGACCCACACAGAATCTGTATTAAAACAAGGCATCCAACTGCTTTTTAATAAAATCCGATGCTCTACAATAATCTCAAAAATGACTCTATCAAGCAAGAATCTCTAGGGAGTACCACAATCAAAGGGAAGATATTAACACAGGAAATAAAACAATAACAAAAGCCAGTAAATCTAGACAACCAAAGCCTCAACAAGAAAGAGAAAATGTCACAATCAAGAAATGCTAAAAGAAACTATTCATTCCATTTCAAGTTAAAATGAAATCATAATACAGATTAGGACCAACTAAACATTAATCAGGCAGACATCTAAAATCAACACATTCAAAGCATTCCACATGTTAACAAGCCTGTTAATCAAAGTTACTGTCAGTGAAACAACACAGAACTTGAGAAATCAAGCAAACTATCACAATCCAAGTTCGCAGCCTGTCTGTTTTCATGGAATTCAATCCCTAGGAATTCAAAGTGAGATTGGGTCTCAACCAAGGATTATTAAAGAGGTGAGGGTTAAACGATATAAGGTGGAAATGTAAATGGAATACTGGCTTTTCTAGCATTTAATTTACTCGGGTTGGCTGGGTATTCATTCTCCTACAAAGTGGAGATTATTTGATGGTAATTCATAGATCCACTTTGTTTCATCAATTTTAACTTACTTTCAGAGATACATATCTCACAATTCCTGCAAACAAACACACACTAAACAAAAAACTTCATTTAAAAGACACGATTCATATGTATAAACAAAGTTTCATTCAATTCCAACAATTCAAGCATTCAACACTGATTTCACTACCTTCCATCCACAGCGGCATCTAAGGCGAAAGTGACAAGGTACTGTCCGGGGTTCCGGGCATCAGGTTCAACCTTCAGACTCTTCTTCTTCACATTGACATCGTTCCTAATTATGACCGCCTTCTGGTGCTCAAGATAAGGCACCGGAGAAGGCGGCGCCACCGGGCACTGGTACCGTCCTCCCACCCAATTCACATGGGCGGTGTCCCCATAGTGCCCACGCCGGTGGTGGTGGTGGTGATCAAATGGAACGAGCAATGGGATGGGAGGCGGTAGCCCGTGGTAATAGCTCGAATAAGGGTAGTATTGCTGTGGGCTCGTATACTGGTATTGCGGCGGGTACGGCGCCGCCGCCGCGAAAACGTAGTGGTTTCTGGCGAATTCAGGTGGTGGCGGCGGCGGCGGCGAGGGCCGGGGCGGTGGAGAAGGCGACGGAGCACGGTTCTGGCGGCTTCCTCTCCGCCGCCTTCTGCTGCTTCCAATATTCCCCATTTCCCCTTTTTCTCTCCAAGCGAAGAAACCCTAGAAATACTCAGAAAACCCAAATCCTCGAAACTAGAAAAAAAGATGGATAGAGATAGAAACAGCTATAGAAAACACGAACCTATGATAAAAATCACTTCTTTAGGGGAAAAAGAAGACAAAACACTAGGAATCTCGGATTTGGATAGGGTTTGTCAGCTTCGGATCTCCCATGTATCTTCTAATTCCATGGAAAATGCATAGAGAATTTGAGGTGGTTTTTCAGTGGGGTTTCGGGGAATGTGAGGTTGAAGAAGAAGGAAATGGAGGAATAAGAGATGGAGTTCAGTGGAAGAAATGAGGGAGAGAAAGAGGAATCATAGCTTTTCCTAGTTTTCTTCTTTCTCCTTTTGAGATGATGGGATCGGAATTGGGATTGCGTAAAGCTACATTTGCAGCAGCACTGAAGTGTGGGATGGGACGTCGAGAGTAGGCAGGTCGGCATATAAGTAAGTAACGGCCTAAAAACAAAAAGTATACTTGTCCCGGGACTCATGTCCCGGGACTGGCCCGACTCCATAGGAGGAGGGCATTTTGGTCATTTGCCAAATGACCAAAATGCCCTCCTCCTATGGAGTCGGGCCAGTCCCGGGACATGAGTCCCGGGACAAGTAGCATTCCTCGCCTAAAAAAGATTGGATTTATATTCTTATATGGGAAACTTGGAAAGTTGGGGACCAATTCATGGGGCCTACATACATGTCAAGTATGGAGTTCATACTAAATTAGGGTCCACTTTTAGGGGTTGTTGTAACTTGTAATTGGGGTAAATGTTGTTGGGGGCCCCATGAATATATGGTTATCAATCATCATAGTATAAGGGGAAGATTTTCACTAGGGGTGCACATGTTTGGTGGGGTTTGGTTCCGGTTTTTTATTTTCATTTTATTTTATTAGTTTTTTACGAAAAAAATTACATTTCAAACTTAGTTCATCAAATATAATAATGGGAAGCTGTAATAAATACTAAAACATATTTCATAATTCGTTTCATCCAATGAAGCATACATCAAATGATGGATGAACTCTTTTCATCCATCATCCGGTCGTGTGATTGAATGGCCCAGACCAATGAATTCAACACAAAAGGAACTAGTTTTTTTTTTTTTTTCCAGCAACATGGGTTCGAGTAGAATGTAGTCCCAATTTTGAGTTAATTGAGATAGGCCTCTTCATAGTTCACTTTCTCTTAAGTCAGATCAAACCCCTCGACAACGTTAAAAACCCAATAATGCACACTTTTTGTAGAACTTTCATCAAACATGTAACATGTAAGTAAAATATTACTCAAGTTAATACATATGGTCTGTTTGGTTTAGGCGGTTAATCGTGAGTTTAAACCGATAACCGACCAATATAAGGCGGTTTCAATGATTTTCAAACCGTTGACCGAACCGATCTACCTAAAATCGATCCAAACCGTCTGGTTCGGTTCGGTTTTGCAGTAATACTAGATTTTTTGTGCAGCCCTAATTTTTCATCCATGAGATTAGGAGTGTGATAATGCCTTCTAACTCATAGGGCCCACTTGGATGCAGTCTTAGCATGGTGTAGGGGCGATGCGAAAAATCAGCCCCACCATATTACCCTAATCCTAGATTTAAGAGCTTAAAATTGTAAGGGATTTTGACCTTAAGACCACCTAACATTCGCCCATGAGTGGTTAAAGTTTAAATATTTTATATAGAGCATGCAACAAACGTGAGATATTTGCACAACTTTTATATCGCATATTGCAATATGAGAAATATTGCATGGCTCTCGAATATTGCACAGCGCGATACGTACGATATCACATGTATCTAGGACATTACATAAACAGCTCTACGGGAAATAAATGTACGAGCAAAATGCCAAAATTTAACGACCTTTTGACCTAAATATATTTTGGAGATTTTATCCAACGGTGAATAAATGTTCAAATATTATAAAAATCAAATCATGGAAGGATAAGAATGCAAAAGGAGCCGCACCGATTAAAGGTGGGCTCAAGTGGGCCTCATAGAGCTAGGTTGTAGGTGCAGAGTGCTTGTGGCCAAGAGAGGGAAATTTAAACCACTGTGCTAAAGATCAAGCCCTGGCGAGGGCTATGAGAGCGGGTGTTTCTATCCACTTCAACACCTTGTGACTCCCATTTGTAGGAAATCATTCTTTGTTAATAAGTAGATTGGAATCACTAGAAAATCATATTACGACCTTCTTTGGTTAGCATGCATAAATTAGAGAACCCACAAAACCAGTTGGCTACTTGGAAAGGTCCCACAAAACCAATTGGCTACTAGGAAAGGTCCCACCGGTTCAGACCAAGTCAAAACTTTAAAGCTACCCGCTTAGGAAGTGTTGGTTGAGTTAATTTATATCCATCACCAATCAAGTCACAAAAGAGGGAGATTGAAAGGTCTTTGCCATGAATTAGATGAAGAAAAGCCCCACATGAGCTGCCTAATTAGTTTTCTTATATATTAGTTCTATGAGTGCAGTAGTCTGATTAGTTTCAATGCGAACACTGACTTGTTAGGTGAGGGATGAATTAGAAACTGATGGGTGGTGGATTAGCATTGACAGGTTCATGATCAGTATCATCTTATTTGCAATTTAGGTTTTAAACTTGATCCATCCTTTTTCTTCCTTTCGCTTTTACAAAATAAGGATTTTTTTCTAGGAAACTCGGATTCAAGTTGCCAACTCCATTGATGTCAAATGATTCACAATATAATGAACTTGATTAAAGTTTAATAGGCTAATCTACCTATGGCTAAGTAGTGAAGACCTCTCTCTCCAAAGAAACAATCGAGAGTCGATCCATGATCAAAGCGCTTATGGTTAAAGGGACTTTGATAAGGTGTTTATGTCAGTGTAAGAGTATTCATCAAAGCAAAAAACTATATTAAAGTCCAATAGAGCTTGTCCCATTTACATAGATGGGTTATATATGGCCAAGATAAGCCCTATTTAGAGTGGTTACATTGGCTTCAAATAAATCCTAGAGGAAGCTTAGTTGACACTCAAAAGTATATTTAATTCAAAAGATTGGGCCAAAATTATATAAATTTTAGTCCAAACTAATGCATATTCTATGGTTGGGCAAGGGCTAAATCAAACACAATATAATGTAGTAATCATTGAAGTATAAAAAATTCTCAAACAAAATCAAACCTGCGTTTAAAAAAGAGCCAAATTGGGTCATTCACTGTAAAGAGATTCGTCCCATTACCATTATTTCTTCTTCTTTTTTTCACTATGTTAAATATCCACATTCACTCAAATCCCTCACCATCAACGCTACAACAATCAGAGATTGATCCCTGATTGTTTCTTTGGAAGGGAGGTGCCCCACAAACAAACTCCATACCATAACCATTTTACTCCTTAATAAGGTCATACCTCATACTAGCCACATTTTGATAATGCCTCATTCATTTGACTTCATCATATTAGCGGGTCCCACCATATCCATTTCCTCCTCTTTATATTGACCACATAACAAAATTCTCTCACATGTTCCACAAGTGATCAATCTCGCAAGTGGCCCTCATCTTCAATCATGGTGAAATAGTAATGTTTGAGTGGTTTGGATTTTAAAAGTGGGCTCCACTGTTGAATATATAGGCCTAGCCTCATAATAAGGACCGGCAATATGTGCCCGGGCTTAGAAAAAATACTATTATATAAAATTTACTAAGAAAATAAATGAAGTTTATCTTTGTTTAGAAAGACTCCACGGAGATTTGGTCCTCTTGCAAAATAGAATAAGAAATGATAAGAATGCATCTAATATCATGTCTAGAGAGACTGAAACCTAAAATAAGATATGAGATTTACAACAAAATAGAAAAAGGAACCATCATGTGAGAATATCTCTATCCATAAAGAGTCCACCGAGTTTTGAATTTGTTGTTACTCACAATTAAAATTGAAATTGATCTTCAATTTTATAATCAATTGTGAAATTAGAGTTGAATTTCAAAATCCATTCCTATATCTATATTATATAATAACTAGCAACAACGCCCCATGCTTAGCCCAGGACAAAAAAGTAAGATATTACATTTTGAATTTCTAAGGTATCAAAATTACTTATAAACATATAAGCATATATTCATGCATATTTATATAAAAACAAACGCCCATGCCCAAAATAAAGATATAGTAAATTATTATAATAATTAAAATTATAAAAGAAGAATTCACTATTATTATTTTTAAGAATTTTTAGAAGAAAATAAAGTGGAAAAATATCTTAAGATTTTATGGTAAAAGGAAGAGATTATCGTGAAAAATAATAATGAAAATCTTGTAATATCGCACCTATAAAATCTTTGTAAATTAAAAAAATACATGGGTTGAAAGTCCCTACTAAAAAGGTAAAAAATCTTGAAGGAAGCAAAAAAGAAAAAAATGATACATTCAAAGAAGGAAAAAAAATGAGAAAAGACAAAACAAATGCGTCCATTTTCCTATTAATATCCGGCTAGAGCTCAGTCTGTTAGGTACATCGTGTGGAGTGTGAGTGTGGCTAAGATGAGTCCCACACCAATGCCCCAAAACACTACCCACTCGTTTTGAGCCTACTTATCATTGGAACACACCTGCTTGAACCTACAAATCAAATCCACATCCAACCAAACACTTAAGAGAAAGAGACGTGTAGAATCATTTTATTCTACATAAATGTCCTATATTTATTTTATATATATATATATAATAGATTCAAGGAAAAAGGTCCCTCACATGTGATCTATACCTGGTGTAAGATAATGATAGAGAGCAATTTAATTGCTTTCATCAATGTTGATGCTCTGGATTTTACATGAATGTTGAAGCATCAAAACTAACCTAATTGCAAGCATGTGCCATAAGTTTTATAATTTAGAAGTCCATTAAATTAACGGCCTGTTGTAGGAATTTCAATGGGCCAGTTTCCGGAGGGGCCCATTTCTACTATCAATAGAATTGAACGGCCTAAGTTCAAGTGTATATCAGGTCCAGGATACTAAGTTCGAGCCTGCCTGCTCACAAAATATGGGTGGGTTGAAACTGCCCCTTAAAGACCGAGGTCAAACTAAGGTTTGAGTTCGGGTGCACATAGGATCATCCCAGCTCAAACCACATGATAAAAAAGTACTGGAAATATATGACAACTCTTTGAAGGCCTCAGTTCAACAAAGGTTCAAGCACATTTAACATTTGAGTCAGGTTGATAAGTTGTATGAGGTGGTCCCACTAGGATGGTACATGGATTAGATTTATTAAATTCCCTAAAACTTTTGTGAGGCAACACATAAGTGAAAGAGATTGATATTTTTGGATCATAAAATTTACATAGTGGGCCTCCCTTAGAATGGTCTTTTGTGTTATTTTTCCAAGATTAACCTTAATTTTAGGGGATATTGATTGAGAAACTTTAGGAGATAGAAGATATGAATAGATATTTTGAAAAAAAAATAGTGGAATATAATGACATGGCTCCTTAAGTCACCTTGAAATTTTTTATGTATAATTATTTAAAAGAATAACTCTTTCAATGATGACATGGTAACCTTAAAGCCCATCTCCTTATTTACTTTAATATATAAAATGCACTTTGAAAGACAACAAAACAGTATACTGTTAACTTCAGTTTGACTGTTATTTGGAGTCCCTTTTTAATATTATTGACAGTTAGCCTAGGGCCCTAGACCCTGTGAGCTGTCTTTTGAGATATTGATTTCCATCACTGACACTCTATTGAACCTTGCTTTCAGAAATCGACGTTACTTTTGTTTCGTTTATGGTCCTTCTTCCCACAGGGAGACTAGAAGCCATGGACTGGTAATTTAGATTTGTCTGCCGACAGATGACATGGCCTTAGCTGTTGCCCCCCCTTCCAAGTCAAAATTCTACATCTAATGATATTGTTTTTTAATTAGACTTAGGATCTACTCTAATGCCTTCACAGAAATGATGGCCTTATTTATGACAGCTAGCTGTTTGATCCAATGCAAAAGGTTACCCTCTTATTGATTAAACCCACTTATATAGGGAGTTGATTAAATCCACATACCTGCTGTGCAGGATTCTCGATTTAGGCTTACATTCTAATTCATAGGAGTCTATACTCTGTGGATGTTAAAGGTTGAAATTCTCTGCGCTGTACTTGTATGGGACTATTGCCAGTGAAAATCTGTCTATCATACATGCTAGAGTTGCTCATGATGCTCATTTTACCAGAGTTGCGAGTAATGTTGACCTGTTTTTTAAAAACCTGCATAAAAAGTGTAATTACATTTTTTTTTAATGTAATAGCAATCCCACAATACATATCTCTTGGTTCAGGACAAAGTTTGGATAAGAGGGATAAAAGTGGCGTAGTGTGATACAAGCTGTCTTCATCAAATAAAGATTAGCCTTTTAGGTTTTTCTCTTCTTTTTTTTTTTGTTTTTTTTTTTTTTTTTTTTGTGTCCGAGCTGAGTGGGGCTGGTTCCCCTAAGCCTTCCAGTGGGCCCGTTTGGTAACTCTACTAATTGAGTCAAGTGAAGTAAAGTTGATTTTAAATAAAGAATAAAATATAAGTGAGTTATGATGGTGTTTTATTTTTAGTTATTTGTTATGGAATCTTTTGACTTTTTATATGGAAAAGTATAGTATTTTTTGTCTTTTAGTGAGTAAAAGTAGTTGCTTTTTTACTTTTTTGGAAAAAGATGGAGGGAATTTTGGTAAAATATGTTTTTGATGGGATGTTTAAAGTGACTTAACTTTACTTGACTTCATAAGTAAAATTGCCAAACGGGCCAGGAGAGGGGAGTAAACCTCGGATTAGGTGGGGGAATCCTCTGATAAAGGAAGATGACCTCTAGTGAGATAGTACAACTATAACTACTGCAACTGCAACCTCGGGTGAAAAAGGGTTTATCTGTTATTAGCAGAAATGATAACTACCGTTTAGGATGTCTCACCAATTCACTGTCTGTCTGTACAATTCATAGTCAATACTACCTTGGATATTGTTTTATTACTTAGTCAACATAGACAGACATGAAAAATAGAAAAAAGACAACCACAAACATAATTAGATGGCAATTATATTCACTAGACTACAAACACGAGAATCTGCAATCCATACACAGATTTGATGGGTTTAGAAGTTATTGGGCTTTAATTAAATTAAGAAATTATTTGGTGATGTATCCACTCACTCCATAAATGTGAGGCCATTGGTCAATCTTTTAAATCTTTTAACTGATTTTGCTTGAAACATCAAATAAAAAATATTAAACAAAGGAAAATCAAAGGTAGAGATAATAATTTAAATATGAGGTTTTTGATAAATATCTTGAACTACATTGTACAAATACTACTGTATCTTTATTTTTAAAGTAGTTAAAAAAATTATAAAAGGTAATCATGAGATATCATAAAAAATTTACAATATTTGGGAATATTATATATGACATTGATGATCTTTACGGGAAAGTTAGGCTGGCTAAATGATGTATTGGGCCACCACTAACTGAAATTAAAACCAATTTGAACAAAGTCACACCCATAGTTTTTGTGTTAGTCTAGTTCATAAAGTCACGCCCGTCACGAATGGCCGATCCAGGACTTTTGCGTGGTGTGGACAATGATCAAGCAAAAAAATCAATTGATTAATAAAACCGAATCTTTCAAGGTCTTATGTAGTGGTTTCTCGAATCTCATGGATGCAATTGCACCCGTGTGCTATCGGGCACAATGGGAACTCTCAATGACGAACGACCAATCAATCTGGGTCAGTCAGATTTTAATTGGGCCCAGCCCACTTGCACCCTTGGTAGAATATTATCGGTGATTCATAATTGAAAAGGATTGCCCTAATAAGACACATGATGTGTGGGCATTCTCTTATAGTGAAAAAACAAACACCCTTATAAACACCTGATCTGATAGACAGATTCCTGAATTACCAATATCAAATTGGCAATACACAGCGGCTCACATCCGATAAGAACTTGGGGGTGATAACATCTTCTTAATATCAACTATCTAAAGAATGATAAAATAGCCATTTCAATTTCAGCCATCCAAATCTAACAGTTAAACAGTCCTTATTCTTTTTTTTTTTTTCATATTGCTCATACAAGGTGGACCCAATCAGTCTAACAATCGGAAGCTCTATATAGGGGCAAGGCTCTCCAAAGTTTAAGCTTAGGATAAAGATTCCGTAAGCTAACGCTTCTGGGGACCATCCTTGGTCCATCCAAATGGACCAAACACACGACCCCCCTAAATTGCACATGCTAACTAATTTTTGGTTAGATCTAAATTTATTAGACCGCTGAATTGACTGTGTACCGATCCAAATGGATCGTTGACCATTAAACTTTTGGTGCCCAGATGGAGATGATAGAAACTACGGTTGGGGCTGATTTTTTGCAGGAATGAGGGTCTCAGGCAGTCCTTGAAATCCCCCCACCCCCATGTGGGTCACAAGGTGTGCCACATCACACAATTGAGCTTACTTCAGCTTACTTTATCTTAAACTTCAACTTAGGAGAGATGACCCCTATATATATATATGGGGCCAGCTCTCCTAAGTTGAAACAAAGCTGGTCCTACAAAATCAAAGTCGATTATACTGTTTTTTGCGTGATAATCATCTTCAAAATCAAGATAAATCCAATCAGAACTAGATTTTTCAGTTCCATCATACAAAAAACAGATATAATCAAGTTTAATTCATGGAACCAGCACCATTCCAGCTTAAGATAAGCTAAGCTGCAGCTTAGGAGAGCCCTGCTATATATATATATATATATATATATATATATATATATGGAGATGCTCCTATGAGAGATGCTCTCACCTTACTACCACCTTATTTCTCATGGTAAGGTGAGAGATGCTCTTATAGGAACATCTTCCATATATATTTATATAGTTTTTATATTATATTGAAAGAGAAAACGTGATACAAAAAGCCCACCAAACAAACCAAAAGGTGGACCCAATCAGTCTAACAAGGTGAGAGATGCTATTATGAGAGACAAGGTGGGGCCTTATATTCATATTTAATGTCAATAATTTAAATATGAGGGCCCCACCTTTATATATTTTATGTGATTTTTATCAGTAACAACAAATTATATTGAAAGAGATAGCATGATAAAAAATCCCACCCAAAAAAACCAAAAGGGCCCATGGTATGAAAGAACTAAACCTGGAAAAGGAAAAGCTAAAAGGTTAGCATCATTAGCCAGATTCCAAAACTTTTCAGAAAAATTATAGAAGAAGCTAAAAGGTCAAAATCACTGTTGGTAGCCGCCCCGCATCCATACGTCGGCTGTGTTTCCTGAGTCCTAACTCATTTCACTGTAGGCAGCCGCCCTATATATACGTAGGCCGTGGAAAAAAAAAAAAGTAGAGGAATGGGTCACAAATCTCGACCGTTGATTTTGGTTGACTTAAACACACCTAATCTCCTGCTATTATCTATTAATGACCCTTTGCATGCACCTTCAATCCATTAACCCAACCTCTCTCTCTCTCTTCTCTCTCTCTCTCAAGTCTCAACACTTATCTGGATTCAGAGTCTCTCCTCTCTAGGTCACTAGAAAAAGGGAAAATCATTATGGGGTGCTTCTCCTTCGTGTTCCCAAAAAGTCTTTCTTCAACGTCTAAACCAGATGTTACAAATCGTCCGCAAGGTCTGTACTAATTATGCTGGTTTTTTTCTATCTTGATCTTTTCTGTTTGGTTGCATGTGTTGTCTCCAACACCACGTTAATTTTAAGGCCCATCTATCTGACATGGGGCCCACAAAGCTGCATTGCCGGATTATAAGTATCGTACATCTAGTGGGACCCACTGAGCAAGGACCAACACAACAGTTTGAAGTATGATTTTGATGGTGGGCCTTGCAAAAACTCTGACTGGCCTCAAGGTCAATGATTGGATTGTTTGCTTGGTATTAGTAGTGTCATTAATTGGTTATTTGATTGATTTCCATGGGACAGAGTGGGCCCCGCGCATGGGTTGACCAGCCAATGTGCCTAGATGATGACAAGCATTAAGCTGCAATGCTGTCTTGGGGGACACATTAGATAAGAATTTTGATGAAAAAATGGCATGGTTTATGCAGGTGTAGAGAGTTTAGAGAATGTACATCAGTACCCTTACGGGGAGCTGAAAACTGCTACCAAATGGTTTTCAATTGCCAACAAGATTGGGGAAGGTGGATTTGGCTCTGTTTACAGGGTAATCTTTCTAGTCTTTTATTTTCCTTTCTTTTTCTTCTTCTTCTTCATCATCATCATCATCATTGTAAGTGCCTAAATAAAGCCGAGATCAAGATAAACCTAGTCGGTACTTTTACCCAAACCAGGAGTAATCTCGGCATTATGAAAACACCCCACACAATCATCATCATCAAAAGGTGGTCATTCGATACTATCGGTCCAATTAGTGGTCCTCAATGGAACATTTAGAACGAGAAGTGGACCATGATAAAGGATCCACACTTTGTCCAACAAACCTCATGACCCCACGAATCAGGCCCGTTTACCAAATGGGCAGCATTAGAAGGTCCGGTTCGGGGTAATAAGGCTCATTTCTATGCCCAAGCCCACCCAACCTCACATACTTTGTTTGAATGTGGGCTGACCCATCCCCCCTTGGTTGGTTCATATATGAGCTGATAGTTTGGGCTTGAGACTTAGGTGTTGGCCAGTAGGTAAGTTGGTGGGCCTGAGATTATGGCTATTTAAAAGCTAACCAGATGGCAAGCCTATCCATACACAGGACCCCTCATCTGCAGACAGGACCCTTCATCTGCACTTCCTTTGTATAAGGGGAAAAGAAGGGAGAAAATTCCCCGTCTCAAATTTGTGCTGTGAACAGCCTTTTCTGCACTCAATTATTCGCATCCAAATGAAGGTGGAGCATCTTGTTTTAGAGTTCTATTCTACCATTTTTTTTTTTTTTTGTTGGCAATGATTCTTCGCTGTGTTTGGGTTTGAGTGGAGAAAGCTATACTACGAGAAAACCATTTATATGAAGGAAGTAAAATCAAGGTTGGAAAACTTGTGACTTGGACTTGACCCGTTCAAAGCAAAAAAAAATTGACTCGGATAGAGTTAATGCAGAGATTCGAAAGAGTCATGTTTATTTTAAATGATTTTAAAAATATTTTTTTAAAAAATTATTACTTATAAAATATACAAATACATTTATTTACATGCATTCATATATAATAATCATTTCAATTTAATTAATTTATATGTGTCAGAAAAATACTACAATCAAGGAAAAAAAATATTTCAAATTACTTAATTCGTTTGTCCAAATATCGAACGTAAAAGATAAAATATAGGTTTTAAATTACATTCCAGTCATTATTTTTAAATTACAAACTCCAAATCTCTTGCCTAATTACTTGTAAATAAAATTTAATTTTGTAAAATTAGATGTCCCTATTAGATGGTTGAGAATGCAAACAAACTTATTAAAATGAGATGACTCGGCCAAGTTAGTGTCAAACTCAAAAGAGTTTTCCAATGGCGAGAAAAATAGTGATTAAATGGTTAGATTTTCTCCTCTCCAAAAGCAAATACTTTCTTGCCTCGTCCTTTTAATGTTTTTCTTCTCAATTGTTTGTTTGAATCTTTGAAGGGAACAATGAAAGATGGAACATTTGTGGCTGTTAAAGTGCTATCAGCAGAATCATCACAAGGACACAATGAGTTTGTAGCAGAGATAGCTTCCATGTCCTATGTCAACCATAAAAATCTTGTTAAATTGCATGGTTTCTGTGCCCAAGGAGAGCATAGAATTCTGGTATATGGCTATATGGAAAACAACAGCCTCGCCCAAATCCTGCATGGCAAAGAGCAAGACCGAAACAAGTTTAGTTGGAGTGCAAGAAGCAAGGTCGCATTTGGAGTTGCAAGTGGTCTTGCCTATCTTCATGAGGAGATGAAACCACACATTGTGCATAGGGATATTAAAGCTAGCAATATACTTCTTGATTGTGATCTTACTCCCAAAATCTCCGATTTTGGCCTTGCAAAGCTGTTCCCTGATGATATTACTCATTTGAGTACCCGCGTCGCGGGAACTATGTAAGTTTTGGCTACCCTCCCTCTTGTCAAAGTAAATCCAAACCCAACATGACTGACATCCATTGCTCAACAAGTACTAGTCGGGTTGGTTTAATACCAGATGTCACTTATTCCCCTTCATGTATGATTTCTTCATTAATAGATGAGTAAACTGATAAATATTCTGTTCTCAAAATCTAAATTTGCTTTAAACAAAAATCGGGTTGCAGTCTATGAATCCATACCTACCGAGCTATATCAAGGCCACTAATAAACCTTCCCCCAAGAGGACTGGCAGGTGTGGGGGTACCTTGTTTAACTGATCCATTGTCATCCCTACTTATTCCCTTACCACTTCCATCTACCTTTCTCAAGTTTCAAGAGCTTCAGGGGCTACACAAGAAAGGAACTATTTTAATTGTAATCACACCTCCCATTTGTATACTTGGTTTTGGATTCCATTGAATTGAGTATTAAAGAGGTGAGGTGTGAACGATCTAAAGTGATGAATTAGATGGCACTTTACTTTCAGTGAAATCTTTAAGGATGACTTGGCAGTCTCTATGATTGGAACAGCGTCTGTTTGTGGGGAACACATGCTCCAACCAATGATCTATCTAAATTGCCTGCTCGTTAACATCCCCCTCCCTCCACCTTGAATTAGCATCCATTCAAAAGTTTTCTAAACACTAATTGATCATGCAGATTTGCATCCCCTAAGTTCATCTAAAAACTAGGTTCAGTCAAACTTTAAGGCCCCCAAATAATACCACCTCCCATTGATCATATAGTTCTCATATATTACACATAGATAAGCGATGAGAAGGCCTTTAAAGTCCTCGACAACCACATAAATTACTCCACACACAAACACACCACACCATGATTTTCATGCTTCCCAACCTGATAATATTCCCGCTTTCCTAAGATCTAGTTTACCAAGAGTGATGGGTCAGTAAATATTCTTGATCACTAGGAAATGTTGTTTGATGGCCTTATGTAGCCCCTTTAGTAAGAAGATATTGCTTAGAAATGATAGGAATTCAATACCTTATTTAAACAAACGAACCGGTAATATTCTTTTAGAAAATTCTGACATTGCTGCTGCTAATATATTGTTCATATGTCATTTGCTTTCTCTTTATACCCAAACGTCACAAATATTGAAGCGGTTATCTCGCACCAGAATATGCCCTACGTGGACAGGTTACACGAAAATCAGATGTCTATAGCTTTGGAGTGCTACTCATGGAAATAGTCAGTGGCAAAAGTGTAAAGGACTTGGCTTCAGATCTTGAGCACGATCTCGTGAAAGAGGTAAGGTTTTGGAAACTGGAATGCAATTTCATGTCAATTATCAAAATAAGCTTGCTAATGTCTAGTAAGTTCATATATTTGTTGTTGAATGATTCACAATAGAAGAAAGGAAAGATAATTTATCCAGGTAAAAGGGTGAATAGACCAACGGAAGAATCAAAGGGAAAAGGGTCATAAGTACTATAGTTTCAAAGAAGGGCTAATCACTACTATAATTTTGGTCACAGCATATGAAAAACCTGTGCTTCATGCTCAGTGATATTTCTGCTACAAAACCTAAAACAAGTTAACAGATCATAAGAAATGAAGCTTCCCCTGAACTACCATATCATTAATTTATCTGACTGTACTTGACTACTTGTACTAGGGACATTAAAGATTTTTGTATTATATGTGGTAGCTCTACATGTTGCATTGCTTAATACTATAGACAACTCCGACTTTAGTTGCTAATTTGAATTGTACTGAGACTGCAATGTTGTGTATTAGAGGCATGGGAGCTTTACAAGGCCAATGAGCTTGTGCAGCTCGTCGATACAATGCTAGAAGCAGATTTTCCCAAAGAAGAAGCAATCCGATTCCTGAAGGTGGCTCTTCTGTGCGTGCAAGAGATACCAACGCTAAGGCCAACAATGCCTAGTGCTGTGATGATGATGTCAAATGAGATTGACATCAGACACATAGAGATTTCGCAGCCAGGGCTGATCAATGATTTCATGAAAATGAAAATTGGACGCAGACAGACATCAAAAAGCATTGGATCCATAGCCTCTACAAGTTCTGCATCAGTCTCTTCAATGGGCTTAAAATGGAAAAGATCATCATCATCATGCAACTAATAGTCTAGATGATATAGACAGCAAGAATTATCCCATCCATTCAGAAGTTCAAAATCAGAAAGTTGAACTGGCAACCTGTTTAACTTTACCTTCTTCACTTTATGTTCTGCATTTTATCTTCTATTAAGAGATTGTCTCTTCTTCATTGCATTAGGTTTAGTAGAACATATTGTCTCTTCTTCATTGCATTAGGTTGAGTAGAACCCAAAATACCTTCCACAAATATTCCATTGTTTAAAGTTTTTACTAGCTTGTATAATGTAAACATTCATGGTCGGGTGACATTTTGTACAAAAACTATGGATACTTGTCGCCGTTGCCCCGTGCCTCAATGTATCATACATCATAAGTGAAAGGATATATGTAGATGATGACTTTGTTCTTTTGTTCTTAACAAAAGCATGTATTTTCTGTGCCGGACCTAAAAGTGTAAGCTTTCCGCAAAGCAAAACCCCATACTAGTGCAGACCAACACAAGCCATACAACATTGCAAGCTTTATTTCTGAATTGAGTATATCATGATGAGAGCACCATGAGAGTCAAGTCAGGTGACTCTCTTGTACATTTTTCATTGATGATACAAACATAACTTAAGAGCCTATGAGTCTGGTCTAACACCTGAACCACAAAATCCTGCAGGCTTTATTCATTGTTAGTCCTTCCAACCAATGCAAGTGGTGTTGGCTTAAACTGGTCCATACTCCAGACCAAGTTTGGTGTGCTTAAATTTGGGGTTTTTAAGGGAGAAAACTTGAAAGTGGATTGATAGGACTATTAATGTAATAGATGGATTTGCACATGGGCACAATCTGATGGTTGTTATCATCTATTAAAAGCAACACAAAAGGTTCTCTTGGGGCCCTTAATCTGATGGTTAGAGTCATTAGAGCATGCCCATATGGGTCACATCTACAAATCCATGTAGACTTTACACGATGAATTGACAAGACTCCGTAAGATGATTAGAGAGTGCAGCTTCTTAAACACTTGGATTGCAAGATTTTAACCTTCTAATCTCAGTAGATGAATACAACATGATTCATCAAAAGCCAAAAGAATGCATGGCAGTAAATAACTGTGATATATCAGTTGAGGATTTTTAGTTATAATGCCCTAAACAGTGCGGACACTATATCAGTCCTATAAATCAATAGAAACATTCTTGAGATCTTTTTAAAAAAAAAAAAAAATCTTGAGCTAAAAATGAAAATAAAACCAAGGAATGTTGAACCACATGCATGAAATTGCCTATGCGAGTCTATTTTACTATAGTTTCATCCAAATTGATGCACCCCAGTGACTCAAAGCAGCCATGTAGGGTCTGCTTCTGAGCCAATCCAAAGCCCCAAACTCAACCGGATTAATATGAGCTGACCCCAGCAGGAACCAAATGTCACCTAGACAACTGGACCAAACCACAACCCAACCCGAATCAAGCCACCCTCAAACTGAATTCTAGAGGGGCTATTCCCAACTTGACTCCATCCAACTTCATACCAGCTTGACCCAATCCAAACACAGCCCATTTTCCAGAAAGGTCAAAAGTAGTTGACCTGAAATTGGTCGTTCATTTAAATCAAAAGGGGTTTGCTCTTGGTTTCAGAGATCAATCCCTGGACATCCCCATGAAAGTAGCTTGCATTTCCACTGATCCTACAATGGGTCAGCTCTTGGTGTCACAATTTGTGCAGGAGGGCTGTCATGGTATATTAATAGAAATGAGGCTGCATGATAGGCACCGATGTCCCAACATGATATCTAAGGGTGGGACTAGGAGTGAACCCCCCCAACCCCAACCCTTCATTTCTAGGTTGTATTCCGGTTGACATTTCCAACTAGTGGGCGGGGTTTTGTTCGAGTTATACTTGTTTTTAATAAGCTGGTCAAGTTATACTTTTGTAAACTAACCAGAATCCGACTACTTACCCTTAAACCACCTCCCAAAACTAAAACCAACCTAGCAGTATAGGGTTTAGGGTGACCCTTCTAGCTTCCATGTGGGGTTTGACTTGTTGGATTGGCAATATCATCATCATCAAAGCATTCTCACACATAATGTCGTTTTTTCAAAATTCATATGTGGGTTGTGACAAAAAAAAAAAAAAATTATGGCTGCTTTCAACTTATCTAACGCAATGGTTTGATCCCCAAATAATGGTTTCACCCACAGTCGGTGACTTAAAAGCCTCTTTCCTTGATGAGATGGCTCAAAATTGCATTTACCATACCAAGCAACTTCTAATCGTTGGAGTAACAATCTAAGGACTGATTACTAAAGAGGTGAGGGGTAAAGGATGCAAGGTACAAATGTAGATGTCATCTTTGATCTTTATAGGATTTGAATTACTTGGGTGATGGTTGGATATTCATTTGTCATCTCATCCTTCATCTTTTGTTTTCTTTTTCTTCTTTTTTAACAAAGGATGAACTTACTGGATAGTCCTTTACATCTTCATTGTTATAAATACAAGTCTTACCAAGCAATTCATTTATTATCTAGAAATAGACAAGCTGTTGCTGCTGCACTGATGAATGTAAATTTTTTTTTGAAAAAAAAAAAAAAAAAAAACCATGCATGGTTACCCCTCAAATAGGAAATCAAAATCCTCCCTATTGAGAAAAATTAATTAATATGTTTTCTAGCCATGAGAAAAACATGGCAACACCAAACAACAAAAAGACGGACTACACCACAAGACAAAAAGTCCTCAACTCAACTGACCTTGCTGTTCTTTTCCACAACATTCGCCTACATGAAAAGTGACGTCATTCAATTCTACGATCTCACAGAGAGGAGAATAAACTTTTTCCACCCCACCTTATCCTCTGTTGCCATTTCTCCGACAATTTTATGTTCCCATGTTTTGTCTACTATCGAATGTTTTTTGTTCGCCACCCAAGCTTGATCCCCGCAACTTTTCTTCGTTAGAAAATCAAAAGGATTGGAGTCCAGCTGTCCTTGGCCCTCTTTCAGATAGTAGTATTACTACACTAGAGAAGAAACTGAAATTGAGAAATAATCTACCCAGGCTACTGTATCATGTGTGTGTTGGTGGAACTCATATTGGAGAGACATTAATGGTGAGAATCAGCGGGGACCCAACTGTGAAGTCTCTAGTATAACTGAAATGTACTTGAGTGTGCAAACTACAAAAGACCGGTGATTGGACGCTCTTCTTGAAGGATTCCCTGAGCCCCTCACTGTGGAGCCCACTTGGGGCCCCTCCTGGATATTAAACAGCATGTATGGAGGATCTGAATGGCCTTACTTGAGTACAAATTTTGAAGCCCACTCGATCATCCCAACCCCTTGCTCAACAGCCCAAAGTCAATTCAAATGCATGCAGACCCGAGGTGTTGTGTGTGTAGACGCCCTTGAATTGATCATCAGGAGGGCCCATGCACACGGTGCACACCTGAAGGTTTCTTTATAAATATAATGGGCAGGGCTGCAAACATGCACAATCCTAGGGTCGGTATCATTTGATTAAGAGACCCAAAGTTTATTTGGGGGGCCTTAATGTAAGGGTTACAATCAATAAAGCCCCACCCTGCTCATGTGGAGAATTAATCGACAACAAAACCTTCCAGCCTTGAGAGTTGGGATAGTCTTATCTTAATATTACTCCCCAGAACTGCAACCTGAGGACAACCACCCCTCTTAAGAAGGATCACAAGAATACAAAGTGGAAGACAAATCTTGAAAGACTGGTGCGCTAATGGTAGCCACAACTTGGGTAAGAATATGACCTGTGACAAAAACGTAACTTCTATAATCCAAGCACTTCCAAACAGTTTCAGCAGCTCGAGCAATTTTAATCCCAGCTCTATGTTTTCATTACTGTGCTGTTATTATACAAGAGCTTTTTAGGCGTAGGAAGAAATCACAAGAATATCTTTGATCAGTTTTCCTGAAATCAAAGATCACAACCCCAGTTGACAGAGCCTCTCAGGAACTCTCTTTTAGAATGGCCAAATATCTGAAAACAAACTTTCATGCCACTCATGTAAAAGAACATACCAAAAGACATAAAATTAGCACATGGGGACACTACTAAAATCAAAACAATAGCTATGCACCATGGCTGAAGTTTAAGAACTTGTACAAACCTCTAAATGCAGAGAGATCCAAATAGCTCTCACTGCCTACCATCTTGGAAATTACAAATGTTTTGTCCCAAAACTCAAGGTTCCACCATAGATCATACTGCCGAAATCAAAATCCTTTAGTTGTCTTTGCCACTGTACATTGGAAGAGAGGATCACAGTTTAGTGTGTCACGTCAGCACTGGTTTTGTTATCAGCAGACTCTACACTTTTTAAATTCATGCGCTTGCACCGGCACAAGAACTGAGGAATTGGCCCTTCATCTGCAACCACCCATGGATGCACAGCAACGTCTTCCAAGACAATCCTTTGTTTTGGATCTGTATGTAACATTAATATTTCAAAAAACTAGAAAGGAATAGGGTCAAAGTGCTTTAGCCCTTAGTTGAGAGAACTCACCTTTGCAGAGAAGTGCTTCCAACAAGTGCTTCAGGTGTGGATTGATATCCTTCGGGATGGATAATGGATTATTAACAATCTGGACATAGGTGCAATTCTCATTAGAAAAAGCTTTGTACCAAAAATTATATATAAAGAAATAAGAGATAAAAAACAATTAAAAAATGGATGGTGCCTACGTGGCAGAAGTGGCACCTTATCATAAGTATCCTGTAGTGTGTCCCCAAGAAATGGGTATTCACCCAGGACCATACAGAACAACGTTACCCCTAAAGCCCATGTATCTGCAGCTCTACCACCGTAGGTTATACCTGTTCAGAAGACCAAAAAATATCACCCACGTCCCTCTGCGAGAACTTCTTGTAAAATTGTCAGAACAATTAATTCAGAGAAATGCATCACCTAAACAGCATTCTGGTGCAGTGAAAACAGGAGTTCCAGGAGATCTTCGGAGCTCATCATTGTCATCCTACAAATGAATTGGAAGACAGGGTAAGCCATCAGAGACCCGGTATGGTTTTACTGAGATCTTGATTGGAGTTGAGTCACATTTTTAATACATGCACACTAGGGTAATATGAGCAGACAGATTAGGAGGATGATATTTGCTTGTGGCACCAAGGATTGGTGCCAATGACAGCAACGTTTTTATTTAATTGTTTCAATTAACAACAAAATTCCCAACAATGTATGCTTTAATGTAAATAAAAATATTTGGGCATTACTGTATAGGATTTTCATATCTTAGCACATTTCCAGCATTCCGAGAACTGATTCCCACCACATATAATGAACTTAGAGATTGTATCTCCATGTCGTCTTCCTTTTTTTTTAACTGAATTTTATATTTCCATGTCAATGGACAATACAACCTTGTATCATCCATTTCATCAAGATGTGAGACAAAAGCCCAAAAAAGGAGCAATATTCTAGGCTAATGTCAGTTTCCATTCATGTAATTACACACAGGTAAAGTATTATAAGAAAAGCAGCAGTTTACCTCAAAAACCTGACTGACACTGAAGTCTCCGATTTTGACCGTTCCACTGCTTGTGACCAAAAGGTTATCAGGTTTAATGTCCCCATGGACAATATTCTGTTAATTGAAAAAATAAAAAATAAAATCATATACAATCATCAATTCACTTTAACTGTTAATGATCTCAAGAACATGGTGGTAAAATCAGTTTGGGTTTTCTTTAAATAAATAATGACAACTCCTAGTAGAAACAGAGATAGACAGAGGAATATGGTCTAATAACACAACGAGAAACAAGAAACAATAAACACTACAAAATGTGAACATACTAAATCAACTATATGATGAAGGTATGCCTGCCATCTGCAACCAGCAACTCCTACCCTAAAACTCCTGATATTGCTAACTCGTATATTTCAAAAATGCATGTGATTGGATGCACTGGTTCCTTAACCAAGGGTTCAATTTCACTACAAAAGTGCCAACCATTTCTACTCTCTGCTTGTCTAGTGTAGGATAATGCATTACTTGAATCCCCCTTACCAACAGCCCCACAAAACATTGGTTTACCAAGTTCTATCTCATAATAGCTTGAAATGTTGGTCCTTTCTTGAGTCCCCAACCTGTAAAAAAAAAAAAAAAAAACCATGACCATCTCCTAATATTTTTCCTTCATCCATATGAACATGACAGATGGACCCAGGTTCTTTTTTGAGAGTTTTCATCAACATCCAACTTATTTATATTAATAATTCTAGGGGGGGAAAGAATGGTCAACTTATACAGTCCATTTTGCTATGATGTGTCCCCACAACCTATAGAGGCAACCGACAACAAGCCTCAGACAAATGACGAAGGTAAGTAGGTAACCAATCTTTATTGCAATCAAACTAGTACACACCATAAAATATTTTGCCTTTTATTGCCTTTTTCTTTTTGTATTTGTGTGAATGCTAATAAAATTATTTTTCTTTCAGCCCCATCCCATCGGTAATAATTTGTCCTAGTGATCAACCCACAAAAGCCTAAAAAATGCTGCTGTATCTTTTCTTCCACCCTTCCCAAGAAAGCACAAGGGGGATTGTTAATAAAATTGGGCCTCTCCTATTCAAGGGACCGGAGAGCCACCTTTCCATTAGAAAGACAAAGGATAAAGGACATACCCAAAAAGAAATATACAAGGGAGACTACATATTCTTCACCACCCAACAAAAAAAACAAATATTTAGCAAAGAAATGATCTATAGACTCCCCACCTGCCCAAGGAAAATAAATATTTAGCATAGCAGAAAACATGGAATTTCAAATTGTCCAGTATTGAGGATTTTATTTGATGTTAGCATCCAATAAAAAGCATCAAATCCAGAGGATTTAGGAGGATACCCAATTTTAAGACAGGTTCGTGTGGGCACAGTCTGGATGATTGGGCTTCAATCTGTTAGTACTTTGGCTAGGGGGTAGACACCATGGCATGTTTACTGACAATGTAATAATCCATCTTCCACAGAGCTGTGTAGCTGATAGTGCCATTTGGCATGATTATAGTATATTTTGGTCTCAACTCTCAAGTGCTACTGGAAGATTTGCCCTGCCTAACTCATCCTAGACCAGTTATAGCTCTCTTACACAGTACGCATTTCCACTTTAAACAAAATCACAACCATTCAGGTGGAAAAAAGATTTATGTGCGAGCAACTGCCCAAATTTAGACTAATAAGCAACTTCCCATTATTAGTAATAAAAGTTGATGATGGCATACTTATTATATAGTCTGATAGTATAAGCATTAAAAAAGCTGACCATAAGTTCATAGTTGGATGGGTCAGAGCTAACATGATGATGATTATGACCATCAGTTAGGCAGTTCAGTAACAACATCATATTCTGTATGGCTTCATATTGACATGACAACAAGAATATGGCTCAACTACAACTAATTGACACGATTGAATAAACCTAACATCAGGGGATCACATTCAATAACTTATCCCCTTTAGCTCTTGGCTTGTCCATGCACTGTACAGTAGCAATGCTATTGATAATTAGAGATCTCGCAAAATAGCCATTGTTCTAGATCCAATCTTTGTATTTTTTTTATTGGTGACAGGACTTGAACCCACAACCTATAACTTGCAACAGTGAGCACCTTCCACCGTGCCACGAGCTCGTCTCATATTTATGTTTTTGCTCAGTTGATCTTGAAAAGAACATAGGAAAAGTTATCTAGCCATCAAATGTCAAAATGAACAAAATTCTAGAGAATAATTTCCGCTTGAGGAACTACAATGAAAACTTGTGGAGACATAATTTCCAACCCAATTGGTTTACCAGACTTAGAGAGTTAGCAAGTCAAGTTGATCGGGAGACTTGGCAGATAAACCAGGCTGCAGTAAATTAATTTTAATTTTTATTAAGACTTAAGGGGGCAAAAGAGAAAAGAAAACATGTAAAAAGCTCCATAAACATGTATACATGTATACTCTTGCATAAAACCTAAATGAAGTACATATATTCTAATGCATGTCCAGGTGTACATAGATATGCAAGTAACTGTAAGAGGAAAAGTTACAAGAAGCATCAAAGAATAAATGGAAAACAGAATTGCAGAAAGCACACAGAAGTATATCCTATCGTAGGAAGAACTTATAAATTGTCAATCTCAAAATCCTTCACAATGTCCCTCTCAGTGTCTGCAAATAACAGACATTGGAGAACAAATGCAAAAAAGAAAAGGAAAAGAAAATCAGAAAACATGATGAGGACTACAATTTGAATGCGCAGAAAACTGATTTAATTATTGTTCACTTCAAAAAACTAAAAGAAAAAAAAAAAAAACTGTTTTGGGGCTGAATTGGAGAGAGGCCATGATTTTCAATTTCCATCTACAAGCAAAGTGAGAAAAGATAAAGAAAACCATAGAGAGAGTAGGCATCTTCATAAGAATGTTAAGGGGAAAACTGAAATAAAAAAATTCAAAAACAATAAAAAGAAAAGGAGATTTTGGCTCAATTCTGAGCGCAAAAGATAGTGACAGGTGGAAGAACGGCAAACAACAAGTTTTTAAGAGGGAAGTAGCAAAACGGTAAGGTTTTGACAGGTCAAGCTTCTTGAGATAGCTGGATTTCTATTTTTTATTTTTAAAACTTTTCACTTAAGCTTCACTTATTAAGTTCAACTCAACCAAGTTAAGTAGAATGAGTTCCAAATTGATGGGGTTAGGGGCAAAACTTGCCCCAACCAGGTTATACCCTATCCAGTCCTCCAGTTATGGACCAGGGCCAGTCGCCTCGTGGAATTGAAAAACTATGGTTGAAGCTGGACAATGTTACGAGTCTGTAATGTGAAGTATTTAATTCCTGTAAGATAATGTAATGTTAACAAACATACAAAATGAAAGAATGGTTATGAGCACACAAAAAGAAATAGAAATCAATATTTTCTGAACAGAAGTTGAGCATAAAAACAAGTCCTTTCGTTTTGGGAATTACTGAACTATGCGACAGTCAACATATATACCATATATAGACAATAAAACATCATAATGGCCTAGAAAAGAAAATAAACATATCCTTGTAAAAATGCATTTTCTTATGTTGCCCGGCAGTGCTTTCCTATATCCAACAGAAAATATGTATAGCATATCTTAAATGATTGAAAATAAGTACATGAAAAAACAAAAACATAATCTCACATGAGAATGGAGATACATGAGCCCAGAAACTATGTCCCGCAAAAATCTTCTAGCAATATCTTCCCGTAATCCACCTGGAGGGCCAGAACCCTCACATACCCATTTGCCTTCTACGTACTCCAGAACTATGAGAGAAGGGTGGGAAAGCCAGGCATAGAAGATTTAGCAAAATAACAAATAGTTGTGAACTGGTAGACTAGGGTCTAGGATATACTAATTCAAGTGGCAGAAAAAGTAACGAACGAACAAACGAGACAGTGTCAATAAATACCCATGTAGAAGTGGTCTGTGTTTGGGTCATCAATCACCTCAATTAAATTTACTATATTGGGGTGGTCCAACATTTTCATGATTAAAACCTGTCAAAGCAAAATAGAAGTTACAAGCAACAACAAAAAAAAATGGGCAAGACTGTTAATAAATATTGGTCTGATTACAAAACTACTAAAAAAGATGGAAGAAAGACGTCTAATTTTATCTTAATTTTAAAAAAAAATTACTAAATTCATCACAATAGTGTTATGGAAGAGGGAATCATTATTTGTTTCACATACAACAAAAATTTGTTCTGGAGTAACCATCATTTGAAGTGGTAAAATAATTTTATTAAAATGCACAAACTGAATAATCACAAGGGTTAAAGGAACAATTACAATAGGGTTGTCAAAGCTGCAATTTTTTTTTATTTCTTATTGTCAGTAGGGAAAAAAGGGGACAATTACAATGCAATTTGTTTATTTCTTATTGTCAATAGGATTGTCAAAGCTGCAACTCGAACACTCATTAAGCTTTGTCGGATTTGAGCGATGGTTTAATAAGAGATAGACCACATTGATCACAGAAGCGCAGCCCACAAGTCTAAGAGTTGAGATTTCATTTCTGTGCGTATTTTCTTCCACATGCCCATAGATCAGTATTTGTACTATTCTTAATCTAACTGGTTTCCGCAATTTCATGTTACAAAAAAAATGTATAAAGCCTGGGGAGCAGGAAAAAAAAAAAAGACAAGCATGTGTTGATTGTTTTGAGGAAATAGTTCATATTCCTCGAGCGGAGAGATTCTCCAAAAGAAATCAAGCTCTTGGCTTGACTCAGATTAAGGATTCTCCAGTTTATCGATCAATGTTAGCATTTTGCAAGATCAACAATGGCTTCCTAATGAAAAATATGAAATAAAATAAGACTCTTAGAATTGTCATTCAAAATATGGACATAATTAAGAGTGCAAAAATCATCTTTCCGTGACTTGTTCGGAGGTTAAATAATTTAATTGTTGGGGTGTTCTCATTGTCATATATAACATTTCACCTATTCTTATTCTATTATCATGCCTGAAAATGCACAGGCGTTTCTGCTAGTATTCTAGATTTTATGGATATTTTTGTAGATTTTCTAGGTCAAACTAAATTTCCACCATGACAGTCACAAACTACTACATATCATTTTGATATAAATTTCCACCATGCATTAATTTCAGAAGCCAAATGTTCAAAAACCCAGAATCTAAACCATGAATGTATATCTAAGTTCAAATTCCCTAAAAAATTAATCCATTTTGATATAAATTAAGTCACAGTTGCGTTGTTCCTTGCCATCAACAACTACATGAAACCTAATTACAAGGTAACCAAGTTCCTAGAATCCAAAAGTAAAAAGAGAGTAAAAGCAGATAAACATGGCCTAAGGGTCTATTCCATAAAACAACAAAATTAAAAATAAGAGAGTAATGGCCAAACCCCCGCGAAGCGATGGAAAGACATCACCTGCTTAGAGGCAATAAATACCACATCTAGGGATCAAAGTACACTAAGATGCAGCAAAAAAAAAAATTAATAATAATAATATGCAGAGTTCTCAAAGATCCCCATCTGCCTTTTACTTTCCCCTTCCCACATTTCACTATGCAATTTCAAATCAAGGAAAATATCTAGGGAGATCTAAAAAAAGCACAAGTATTCAACTTTTAACAAAATGTATAGAAATATAGACCACATCACTCACCTCCCTTAGAACATCTGTCATGGCAGTTTCTGAAGGTGCCACCCGCAACCTTAGTAAATGAGACTTGTGGAAAGCCTGTGTAAGAAAATATCACGAAAAATATAAGATTCAAAGCTGCTGATATCCATTCTGAACATGGTTGAAACTTTCATGGTAAAAGGAGACGGTTTAATTGCAATGCAAGATAGCTATGTTAACAATTACTTGAGATGTTTGAACATAGTACGAAAGGAAAACATGCACCAGTTAAACAAAGCTCCACCACTTGCAATACAGCTAGGCAGTTGCTTTGGGTGACATGCCTACCACATGCATTTCACAAGGTATCGATCCTTGTATTAGTTCAACTTCATTAGAAAAGTGCATCAACAAAAGAAAAATGAGACTGGAAAAGTCGCTGAACATAGATTAGACATGCGACCACATGTTCCAACATTTCTACACGTGGATAAGTCGGTGGCTATATATTAGACATGCAATGACAAGTTCCAACACTTCTATATATAAATAAAAACAGTTCATTGATTTCTCACCAATATATATATATATATATATATATATATATAAAGTGGAATAGAAGAGCAGTTAACAGTAGTGTGATTGGAAACTTTACTTTTATCAAGGTTCAAAAAAGATAACCAGATGCAAGATCAAAGGAAAACAGCAACCAGAGCAACTATATTGTCTTTAAAACCTTAACCCACAAAAAAAAAAAAAAAAAAAATTACAGCCTTACCTTAATTGCATATCGCTTTCCATCTACAGTACTACGGTATAAAACCTGTTGCAAAGAGAGTATTGCAAATTATTTATTTCATATATATTAGCCACTTTATTGCCAGTATCAATAATCTTACCACTTTTGCATAGCTTCCAGAGCCAATCTTGCATTCTCGAACATATTCATTGACCATTTTATTTCCATTTTCATCCTAATCATGCACCAAAATCAACAGTTATGAGTCTAACCAATGACAATATAAATAAACACGATAACAACAAAAGAAAAGGACCAAATAGAACTGTCCCACTAAGCACTCTAGAGGTTTTGCTTTCTCCAATAAATGGTAGTGCTGAGGTTTGAAAAATCAGATTACAGGCACACCTCATTCAACCTCAAGCCAAGTCTTAATGGCTAACACAGCTGAGTCAGAGCAACAAAGCCCAATTAAGAGCTAAAATGTATTAAACTTCATTAAGAATTCTAGAAAAACATAGGATATGTCCTAAAAGTGTAGAATTAAAGAACCAATAGTTTTTCAACAGTTTTGAATGAAGTATAGAGGTAATAGGTGGTCAATATGCCGCCATGCTCATATGATTAATACGACTAACACGAGCCAAAGCGTTGGATTTACAAGAAAATGTTCTGTGGTCTTGAAAACTTGTCCAAAACTTTCGTAGATACCTCTCACAAGTCACACCTACAAGGGTAGAAGTCATTATAATAGGACATGGCCAAATGTATGCCTCCGATGAGGGCCTCAACTCAGTGAGGGTTGAGACAAGTTGAATCAATCTTGGCAATTTCAAAACCATGGGTAAGCAGAATTTTTCAGATGTATCATGATATATATTCCACAAAACGTAAAAAAGGAAGCATCTCTGCTTTTACTTATTTGACGTTGGATCGAATAGTCAAATTTTGGTGGTCACATCCTATATCAAGCATTATCATTTTTAGAGAAATTGGACCGATCCAAGGGTACTTTAATCTGTCGTTTAAAGGGCCCAATCAAATGGATTGAATCAAATCACAAAACGGGTGGTCCACATAGCTCCAACTAAAAATTAGAAGCATACATTTAATTTTCAGATTAAAGCAGATGGTCATCTGTAATGACATGACTGCAATAGTTGATGGGTCCCACAATCCTTTATAGCGGAAGCCATCCTGAAGTGGTGCACCTCCTATCGTCTTCTCTTGTTTCCTATTCTAAATGTAATTAAGACTTCTTCTGATAAAAAAAAATTATGCTTAAGAGGAAATTACGGGTTCTACCATTAATCCCAACACAATAAGACACCTAAGATGGAAAGCTTGCTATATGTCATTCATTCATTCAGGATTTATTACCTTTCATGATTCGGGTGAAAATAGGAATCTTTAAGAAGGAATTTACTATGATTAAGATGGTGCAAGTGGTAGGCATCTACAAGGCAATAATTGGAGTCCACAACCCCTACGAATTTCAAGTACACAAGGTGCTCCGTAAATCTGCAAAAGATTACATACTCCAATCATTTTCTTAATTTATTCTCATTTTTTTATGTAATTAGGATCTGTTAAATAGAATTTTTATTATCATTGGGATTATGATTGATGGTTGAGATGTAAGTTAGCTTTTAGGGTTTTCTTTTCTTATTTTCCTACAACAGTATATATATACTATATTCACATGTAAACTGTTGGCAGGGAGATCATTATTCTTCAATTTATATAAAAAAATTTGTCATGTGCACTTTTGTATTTTCCTTTCTCCTTTGGTTTGAGTTTCTCTCGTTGGGTTGAAGATATTGATGGTGGATTTCGTGTTAGCAGTAAGCAAATCACTACTTTTCTCCCTGATTGAAAGGATTTTCTATTGGATTAAAGATCGTGGTTTATTGGGCCCATAATCAATTGGATTTGGCTCCCTCGGCCACATCACTTATAGGTAATATGAATTAAACCCGCAACCTCGTGGTTGCAATTTGCAACAATGAGCACCTTCCAAATGAGCTGCGAGCTCTGTGGAAGGAGGGAGCGATTCCTCTCTAATAATGTACATGTATCTGGATGATGATGATGATGTCAGTGCACCACTTCTGAAAGCTTGTACAACAAAACTATCAATAATTTTCAGAGTGAAAAAAGAATAGAGAAATAGTAATAGCCTGCAGTGATCTGCAATTCAGTGGCATAGACAATGAACACAAGTGAAGCTTGTTATAGGAAGTCTGGAGAGCGCGATGTGACGAGGTGCGTGACTGGGGTGTTTGTGGGCTGCGTTGGGCCAGGCTGAGCAATATCCAGGCCTGGCCCGCCTGAAAAAGGTTAAGCCCATGCCCGAATGGATGATGGGTTTTATAATATAAAAAAATTTTTTAAAAAAAATCTGGCAACTAACCCAATGTGCAGCTTAGCTGGCTGGGTAGCATGTGCTCTTATGAAAGTGTACGTGTCCAATTCCCCATTGTATCAAAAATACAGTGTTTTTGCTTTTAAATTGTGTATCCCATTTGAGTCGGTCTTTGGGCTCTCTTCCACTGAATTCAAGCCCAGGCCATCTATTAAACAACCTGGTCCAAGCCTGGCCAAATGTGGGATGGGCCTGGGTCCCGGTCCATTAGCACCCCCTAGAAGTGACCAATGAGTGCACTAATCCAACTATGATTTGAATTGTTTCTTTTCTACCTCTTTAGTAATTAAATTTTCAGTTTCTAGAATGAAAAACCAATGTCATCAATGGTAAACACAATGCGAGTACACACATCCTTGGGATGGAGGGAGGAAGCAGAAATGGAGAGATTTGAAGAGATATTGCCTCTTGAACACAAGGCCAAATCATCAATCCAATAAACTAGGAGGCAGACGGCTAACAACCACGGGCGAAAGCATGACGACTGACAATCACAATTCAAATAAGGCATAACACATGCTAATGAGATCAGAAGCCACTCCAGGTACAAGAGTTTCTGTAGATTAAAAAACTGTCTGAAATCACAAAGCTAGATTGGGTACGGGTCTGGATCTGTGATCCAAGCTAGACCATGGGTCAGCCAGCCCATTGGACCTAGTCCATAGGCCCAACGGGACATACTGTTATTTAGGAATCTTATTAAGTAGTTTAATTTGAATAGGATTAATATTAGTTAGTTTCCTATCTTGTTGGGTTGATTCCAATATTAGAAAGTTTTGTTTTGTAAGGATCAAGCCAACTCCTCTATATAAGAATGTTAGGCCTCATTGTAATACAATGCTTATTGTCAATTAATCTTTCAGTAGTGAGAATTTTCTCTTCAGTTATGTGTTTCTCCTCATCATGAGTGTGCCCTAGTGGCTGAGTCCATCCTTGCATTCGATCAATCCTTCTGGTGATTAATCTATCCGTCATCCGTGGATCCGGGGCTGCATCAATCTGATGACGTAGAAGAGAATAATTTATCATATTAGCCACATCCACCAAAGCTACGTGGACCGCAAAAAATAAAAACCAGTGACCAGCTCATGATCACCACCACTAATTGGCAGTAGCAATATATCTATTACAGCTCTCTTTCTATATGCATATATCTACATAGAACTGGTAGGGGCATGTGGACCCCTAACAATATTCCATGTGCGATATGTCCCACTTTTATCGTGGCCGGGTTGTGCCACACAACAGGCAACCATTTACCCTTTACACAAATCCAAGGTGCAGCACCTTGTTCATAAAAAAAATTTAAAAAAAAAAAAAAAAAAATCAGCACCATAGTAATAGGGTGTTCCACCAAGGCATACGTATAGTTTGCTGAGGCTCCCAATTTAACATATACAGGACGCACGGTTCTTTAATCTGCATAGTTGATCAAGTCAGCATCACCATTCGCTATGGAACTGCAAATGGGGGATTCTGGACAATCTCCCGAAATGTAATATCCTAAACAATCAACCAACAGCCTGCAAGTATGTTGTTAAAGAATGAAAACAGCGATGGTTCAAGAAAAAGCAAAAATGGGATATCTCAGGTCCTCCAGGGTAGTGCCAAGAAAAATCACAGGTCAAAATAAACAAACAATGTGACATGCATCAAGAGATTCAGGAGTATCAAAAGTTATACATTTGGCTAATCCCACATATTTCTTCCTATCTCCAGAAGTCGCATCTACCTAATCTTCATAAAGAAGTTTATATCATATATGTAATAAACAGGCATAAATTGTTCCATTCTCGGTTTCTCACACACACACACATGGCAAGTTTACCTCTGTGTGATCTACAAGCACGCACACAGGCACATGGCAATTTATCTCCACACGAGATAAATAAAAAGAAAATAAAAAGAAAAAAGAAAAACAAGTCACCTCCGTGCGAATAACATGGCGAGTTTCCTTGACAGGAATTTCTCTGCATATCATTCCACTTTGAATTCTATGTAATAAAATATCCTCAGACCCTTTTTTGCGCCGTTGCAGCTCTCCATTACTTTCATAAGGCATAAAAAAAGAATCCCCATTATATAGATCCCCATCCACATCTGCATCATCAGTCAACAAAAACTCCTGGGAGTACTGACTGCTTGCACCACAAATGGTCCTTAATTGCCCACGGGACTTGCTCAAGAAGCCAAAGCAACTACAACAGCCCATTTCTGTCAATCTCGAGAATGAAAAGAACTTTCTTCTAACCATACAAACTTCTACAATGACGCTCAAGGAAACACACACAAGAGAAAAATAGACACCTGCATAGAGACCAAAAACCAGCAACATCAACAGGACACAAACAAAACCAAACCCCAATAGAGCACAAAAACCAGCAACATAAACAAGCCATAAACAGGCAGAAATTAGGAACAAGGAACAAACCTCGTAAGACAGATAATTACCAATAGGCAACGTAGGGCATCAAGCCCCTGCAGCCCTTGCTATATTAAGGGATGCCATTCGCACAACGGAACAAAGCATCTGATGAAACCGACACTGAAGCCGCTTCCTACAGCCATTATGAAAAAAAGAAATCCAGTTTATAAGAGACGATGCAGACCCCTCCCTTCAATCCTTCACCTGCCAACCAAAAAACAACAAAAATCAACAGAATCTTGACCTTTTCAAACAAAATAAACAAACACCCACTATTCTACTGATCTTCGAAATAGACAGCACAACCACATAGAAACAGTACATCGATTCTCCATTCGCCTACTCAAAACCCTCCCAGATTGGGGCGAAAACGTCAAACCCTAGCTTTGATCCAAAAAAGCGAATTCAAAACCCTAGATCGAGTTGGAATCGGCATTGATGAGATGATCGGTTCAGAGAGATTACCTCTGCATGTTTTTTTTGGAGGGATCGATGAAAGAGATGGTTTAGAAACCCTAGAAGTGGCGTTCGAGATCGAGAAATGTTGTCCGAAGCACGCGAGAGGAAGAGGATTTATGTTTTGCGAATTGAAAACCCTAGATCGATCATATATGGATATGTTGAGGAGATGGTGATGGTGATGATTTACGCCATTGGAGACTTTGGAAGTAACGATGGAAGGAGAAAGGGAACAAGGATGGAGAACAAAACGGAAGCGCGCGTTTGTGCCTTTTTTGCAGCGACAACGCATAACAAAAAATGAGGTTAGCGTTTCGCTTTCAAATGACCGAAGCCGCCAGCATACAAGTTGATTCGATCTGTTAACTGGTTTTGGCTTGGGCCCCTTCTTTGGTTTTTTTTAAGGCCGTTGGACTTGGTGTTGGAGATGAGCCTTTTCTTTTCTTTTCTTTTCTTTTCTTCTTTTTTTTTTTTTTTTTGTTTTTTCTTTCTGATTTTAACTCTTAGGGATGGACTAATTCCTCTGAACTGAGTAGGAAAGACCCGTAAACTCCCATATAGTCTCAATATGGTAGTGCAGTTTCGAACCTAAAACCTCCGAGTGCAAAATGTGGTTCTGGGCCAACTGATCTACCTTAAAAGCTAGTTTGACACTCTACTAACATAGTAAAAGTCAAGTAAAGCATCCATATTTTTCAAACAATATGTTACGTCATAAGCACTTTAATTCAAAATTATCTCTATCTTTTTCAAAAAAAGGTCAAAAAGCAACTAACTTTATTCACTAAAATACAAAAAAACTCCACTTTCCCATGCAAAAAGTAAAAAAAATTCAATAATAAACAGCTAAAAATAAAATACCATCATAATTCACTTTTATTTTTATTTTTTCTTCAAAATCAACTTTACTTCAGTTGACTCTATTAGTAGAGTTGCCAAATTGGAGGGTTTGGATATGAGCCTTGAGATATAGGTATTCAAATTGGGTCCAAATGTCCAAATTATGTATATATATAGGGCGGATTGACTGCGCACATCGTTGCGGGGTTTACCTGGGTGATACCAATCAAGAGCTCGACCCATATCCTACAAATTTAGCGGCTTTATATTAAAATATATATTTTAAATATCGATCCCATGACCGCTTGGCTCCACTGTTTTGAACAAAGTTTGGCAGTTTTAAAATGCATAATGTGGGTTAAGGTGAGGCCCCACATGTATATCCAAGGGTAAGACATATCTATCTACCCTTATAAAAGAGAAGTTGCTCAATTTTTTCACTACACCACTATGGGGCCCACTTGAAGAAATGACCTTTTTTTTTTCATGAAAGAGAAGAAATGACCTGCTTGGCCTTGACCTTCTTATCTTCCCTTTTACAAGGGCAGTTCATCTACCCCACCGTGGAGCCCACTTGTTGCATGTCATGTCAAAAGATTTTCTCTACACCACCATGGGGCCCACTTACTGTATTTATCAACTACCCTTATAAAAAAGAAGAAATGACCTGCTTTATATTTTCTCTACACCACTATGTGGCCCACTTGAAGAATTGACATGTTTGTATTATAAAAGACCACTATGGGGCCCACTTGTACTAAGAAATGACTTGTTGAATATTTTCTCTACACCACTATGGGGACGCTCTCAAACAAACACAACAAACACAGAAACTCAAAAAAAAAAAAAAAAAGGACTACCTCTCTCGTCATTTCATCTCCCTTAAGAATCTCCGTAGGAATGATGCTCAAATGCTCAAAGGTAAGATTTTTGTATGCAAACCCTTCTTTTCTCCATTGCTCCGTCTCCATTTGTTTGTTACTTGATTTTATTAAATTTTTTATGTGCTGGAATTGGTTGGTTTGTTGAGAATAAATGTCATCTTCTCTCTGAAATCTCCCATGACATAGAAAAAATATTCTTTCAATAACTTTACCAATTTTGGAGCCCTCATAAAAGAGAACAAGTTGCTTAATCTTTTCTCAACACCACTATGGGGCCCACTTGAAGAAACAACCTCCTTTTTTTTTTATGAAAGAGATTAAATGACTTGCTTGACCGTGATACACTTATCTTCCCCTGTACAAGTGTAGTTCATCTACACCACCGTGGGGCCCACTTGCTGCATGTCATGTCAAAAGATTTTCGCTACACCACCATGGGGCCCACTTACTGTATTTATCAACTACCCTTATAAAAAAGAAGAAATGACCTGCTCTATATTTTCTCTACACCACTACGTGGCCCACTTGAAGAAATGATCTGTTTGTGTAATATCCTGAGTTACCTGGGCCCAGGATTAGTCCGGCCCAGGTAGTACCCTAGTAGTGGATCAATGTGACACATGTACATCCAAGGTGATATGTATATCATGCACAACAGTAGTTTTATCAATGATAAGTAGATTGTATTTACTATTAATACTCAATCCTCTTTTCATTAAAACACTTGAAATTTTGAGCTCTCTTGGCTTTGATTTGGGTTATTTAGCTTCGTACTTTGAGCTTTCTTTGAATTTTAAAGGTGACTTTGAGCCTTGAGAGCCTATTTATTTATAAGAATTCATGATAAGAATATATCATGTTAGGGGCTTTTGGGATATGATGTGACATATTGTCCCATAGCATTTGCAAATGCTATATTTATTAACCAGCATTTCAAAATTCAAGCCATTTAAAGGCCGGTTTCTTTCCAAAGAGTTTGTACAGGAATTTGCCATGTTGAAATTTTTTTTTACATGACGTGACATATTGTCTATTGGCATTTGCAAATATTACTTTTTTTTAAAGCATTTCAAAATTACAGCCACTTGAAAGGTCTTAAATGACTTTTTGAGAATTCAAGAATTCCTTCCCGGGTGGAATTTCTGGATTCTCAAGTCTAATAGAGCATTTAGGAACTCCGCCATATCTAATATTTTCAAATTTCTCGCGACATTAATTCTATTAATTCCAATAAAGGAACAAGAGACATCCTTTTTGGGGAGAGATAAAACAAGGATTTGAAGGTTGGATTTGATTTAAAACAGTTTGTAAGTTTGGATATAAAGTACTAACAATTTGTTGGGCTTTATTTAGGAGGTTCAAGCCTACCCAAGTGCAGTTTAGGTTGGGCTTGAGGATGATCAAAATCAGCCAAGCCCACCTAAATGCACGAGCTTTGGTCACAGCATGTAGGACTAGGAACGTCTGCAAGGGAAAACCCCCCTGATAAGCTGTATTTATTGATTTTTCTAATAAGCATGGAGTCAGCAATTATGTTAGACAAACTACCCACTAGAAAGCTAGTGACCATTAGTTATCATTATTTATGAGTATAAAAAATGAAAAACAATTATTTTGAAAAAATAAAAAAAGAACTGAAATACTTCACTGAAAAGATCAAGAGGATTTTACCGGAAAATATACAATATTTGCACGTTGCACGAGAAAATTTAGACTATTACTTAATGCACAAAAGTGGTCCGTTATGCATTGTTTCGTTTTGTTTTTTTTTTTTTAATTTAGGAAGAAGCGACGTTAGCGTCACTTAGGCATATTGATATACGACGCTAGCGTCGCTTTTCGTCAAACCCCATTTAACCATAGCCTCCCTCGTTTGCTCTCATTTTTTCCTTTTCTCCTTCCTTTCTCCCATCCTGCGACGTTGTTGCTGCCCCCTGCCTCCTGTGCTCTCTCCTCCCTTCTCTACCACCCTCATTCCGATACCGCTCATCCACTTAAAGTAGGTATGTTCAAATGTACCATTTGCTGGGAGTTCCATCACCATTTTTTCGTTTGATTTGCCGTTCGGTTGTGTGTATTTTTTGCTTAATGGCTTCAAATCAGTTATTTGGTGCAAATGGCTGGTGGCATTTAGTTTTCTATGATTAATGACATTTATCTTGCTATATTTATGTTTGGTGCAAATGGCTGGTGGCATTTGGCTCTCTCTGTTACTCTCTCTCTTTCTCTGCATTGACGTTCATCTTGCTATATCTATGATTAATGAGTTTAAGTTATGTACTGTATTAACATTGGATGGGTTCAAAATGTATTTCAATTTGTATTGTGCTCTAAGCCCTTGTCTACTGTATTAACATGCTGCAATAAAATCTGTATGTCAAGTGTTCGTTATAATGCTTCATACGTTTTTGTGCAGCATGTCGAATTCGACTGAATCGGCATCCCCTGGCCTTCTATGATTTTGAGGCTTTTGAGTTTGTCCAAAATAAAAAAATAAAAAAAAATAAGGAAAAATAAAACTCCTTTTGTTTATAAGATTGAATGTTGAAGGAACAATGACAAAAATGCAGCATTTTGTTATCTGGAGTAATTGCAATTAATTAATAATATTATGAAGGTATTTCTGGGTTTGAATCACAGAACACTGCTCTACTTTGATGGGATTTTTTTCTTTCTTTCTCAGATTGTTTTTTTTTTTTTTTTCCTGCTTTGAAATCTTGATATCTTTTTGCCCTTGATAGACCCAACAGTCTATGACATTAAGGTGTGATGGTTGGCTTTTGTCTTCTTCAGTATGTTTGAATGTTTATGCAAGACAGAGTTAAAGGCAAAAAATGAACTAGAAAATTTGATTTATAGTCTTCAAAGTGAATTGCTTCAGCAGGTTTTGCATTCCTTTATAGAGTTTAAAAGTTTGCCAATTATTTAATCCATCTGATCCATGAAGTCAAGAAAATGAAAAGTTTATGGTCTATCTTTAAAACTGTTTGAAACAGTTCTAGGATTATTCAAATTGATGTGCCTTCCAATCCCATATGTTGGCAGTGTAACTCTATTTCCCTTTTACTTAAGGTTAGCATAGTGTTATCCGTTGTCATTGCTACTGTTCTCTCAATTGTTTTCATTCAGTTACGGGCTTTGCCTGAAGCCAGAATTTGAGTCTCTATTGATGCTTTAAACTTCTCAATCCTGCTACTGCTGTAATCGGGAAACTTCTATTCTATAAGAGAAGCCTCCAAAAGTCCTGCCAAATCTGTAGATTTTGTGATGCATATTTCCTTGCAAGGTTTTCTATGCTAAGGTGCATATAGTTACTCTAAATTTGACTACAGTAGTTGGGACATAATGTTTTGTCTTAGCATGTTTCATGAAGAAGACCATGTACCTTTGCACACCATTTTGCCTCACTAGAGTTATATGCATGTGTTATATTGCATTGATTTTTTCAATATACGTCATATGTGCTTGTTACATTTTTCAAATTGCGTAGATGGTTAAAGGACACGGAAATGATGAAGGAGGAGAATTGTAGACTCACATGTCTCTAAAACCATATTGGATGGTTTGAATCCGGTGCTTATCGATTCATTAATACGAACCCGGATAAGAAAATATGGGTTTCAACGGATAAGCAAAAAGACATCGTGAGGGAGGTTGGTCTATCTCATCTTTCAGAGATAGACTACATGAGAATTAAGCACGCCCTCCTTACGAGGCTGGTGGAACGTTGGAGGCCAGAAACCAATACATTTCATTTGCCGACAGGCGAAGCGACAGTCACGTTGGAAGACGTCGCATACATCTATGGACTGCCTATCGATGGTCCACCGGTAACGGGAAAGACATTTCCAAATGCCAACGTCTCAGAAGTTTGCATGGAGTTGCTTGGTATGGCTCCACATGCTAGCGAGAATTCCATTGGCATTACAATAAAGTTCAAGTGGTTAGAAGATAATTTTAAGCCTTCGAAGAAGAAGAATGAGATCTATAAGACCGAGGCTTACTTGTTTTTCTTGGTTTATGGGCAACTATTTTCCAACTCATTCGATGCCCGAGGCCCAGCTTGGCAACTAGAGCTCTTTAGGGAATTCAAGAGCTATGCATGGGGTCCACCATGCCTTGCTAGCCTTTATCGGATGCTTACAAGGGCCACAACCTTGTTAAAAAGTGAGGAGGAAGAGGAAGAGGAAGAGGTTGAGGGGAGAGAAAAATGATCAAGTTCGAAGATTACAAAATTGAAAAACTCTAACAAGGCCCCTCCAGTTGCTACAAGTGATTTAATATTTTTACTTTTGTATTGGATCTGAAATATCTTCGTTTATTGTGTTGTAAATGGATTTCACTTATTCTCTTTGCAGATATGGGCATATTCGAGAATGGCTATTGGAAGATGTCCAAAACTTGATTCCAGTTGGAAAAAGGATTTGCAGTTCCCACTTTTCAAGACATGGGAACCGAGACTGCTTGAGAGTAAGAAGGATCTGCAGTTCCCAGCTTATTAGCATATCATAACGCATGCCTCCTACGAATGCATTCCCCCAATGGCGCTTACCAAATGCATTTATATAATTAAAAGCTTCAACATTCACCATCTTAATATCTTCTATGAACGCTACGTGCTCACAAGCCCTATAAGCATTGGCAGCGCACCAAAATTTGAACTGTATTGCGGAGTCACAGAAGTTTGACTATGTTTTCCGCCAAATGACGGCAACAGTAGTAATGAGTTGCACTCGGAATAATGTTTGCAAGCGCAGGTACAAGCCCCTTTTGTCGATCATAAATGATTGTCAGATTTGTCGGTTGTCCAAGTGATATCGAAAGGTTCGCAAGGAACCACTCCCAACTGTCGCGTCTTTCGGCCTCTGCGATTGCAAATGCAATGGGCAAAAGTTTGTTGTTTCCATCAAGTGTTACAGCCACCAGTAGGACACCTGGGTATTTTCCGCGGATATGTGTTCCATCCAATGTAACTATTGACCTAAGACTTGAAGTGAAGGATTGTGTGCATTGCCCAAATGCCCAAAAAAACCTTTTGAATCTGTCATCACCCGTAGTGCAGATGTTCGTCATGGTGCCTGGATTTGTCATTGTCAACTCGTCACAGTACAAAAGGGAGTATCTTGAATGAATTTTCATACGAGCCTCGAACGATGCGAAGTGCAATGTCTTTGGCGATGTGTGCATTCCTATATGATATGGTAACTCCGAACTCCATCTGAAAATCATCCATTATCTATTTCGGTTTAATGCTATTATTTAGGCGGACTTTATCCAAAATGTACTATGCAATTAGGTTGGACAATGCTTACTGATGTGCCGTACCCATCAAAAGCTTTTAACATTTACTAGTTGGATTATATTTTTGGACTTTAAAGTGCGGGCCACTCTCAATCGACGCATGGATGCGCCATGGACAAACCCGATCCTTGCAGCGTGCAGTTACCATCACCTGGCTTGTTCGTATGTGCTCGAGAGTGAAGTTGATATATATTGCAAACTTTGTCAGAGACCTTCTAAAATCCTCACGATCCGGAAATTCACAACCTAATCAAAACTCCCAAAGGCTATTCAGATCAATGTCTATCGTGAACTCCTCCGGTGCCATATTGTCCTTGAAATTGACTTCGAAACGATGAATGGAACCTTCCCCGACATTAAACGTTCTTTGAAGCCCAGTAACTCTATGGGATGCATTGACATCAACACTTCTGTTAGGACTTGCAAATTCTACATCTGTTTCTACCACATCAACACCATCCGTTTGAAGTCCAGTTACTCTATGGGATGCACTGACATCGAAACTTCTGCCCGGACATGCAAATACTACATCCGTTTCTGCCACATCAACACCATCCGTATGAAGCGCAGTTATCTATGTGATGCATTGACATCGACGACCGATATGTCCTCATCAGTTTCTGCCGCATCAAAGCCATCATGTAGAACTCCACCTGAGTTTTCACTCACTTCATCACCGCAAATGATAGGTCTGGAGGAGAAATGAACATCGTTGTCTTCGCTAAGGTTTACGGTGGGATGCATAGCATCGCCTTCATGAATTACTTTGCCCTTAACATTACACCTGCTTCCTGTTCCAGTAAGTTCATTATCTCTTATCAAGCGCTTCTCCGTACAATGCGACCTTTAACAAATACAATGAATCAAAAGGCTATATTAGTTACTCGATCAGATATGAATTTATAACATTAGTCAAAAGACTTAATTTGGTTTGCATTAATGATTTGCGTTCGTGATAGATACCTTACTTGCTTTTCCAAGTATTCAGCTGAACGAACTAGTATCCTCCTCCTTATGTATAAATAAATCCCATTTGTATCATCTCTTGAGAGTGACAGCATGCACCTTATATCATTATCATATTCTATTGCCATTAATGAGAATACATGACCATTGTGATGGAGATAATCCATGCTTATGTTACCATGAAATTCCTCCCAATTTGATGCTTCAAGAGCTATGTTTACCAGATAATTGAATGTTATATCGCTCTGAATGAACCTCATCTTTTATTTTCCACCTTTGTAAAGCGGTCGAATAATATCAAACTCGAAATCCCCATCAAAGTGGAATATTACTATTAAATTACCGCCCGACATCCTAATAATGAAAATGTATTTTTTAGTATCCAAAAAAACATATATACAAAAGCCTAGGGTTAGTTGAAGACAATAAACAACTGAAATATGTGTACAGTCCTTAAGCTACAAAAATAAATGAGGAATAAGATGCAACTGACGTGCATATATGCATGTGGAAATTATCTACTGGAAAGAAGGAGGAATACACATAAAAAAACTGACATAAATCCCTTCTTTTAATGTAAAGAAACAAATAGTTGGGAGAAGACAACTAACCTCTTTAATGAAGGCAAACAGCCTCTGAAATGAATTTAAATGATAAAAAAACGTTGGATGTATGTGTAAGAAAAGGTAGGTGGTGGAGTTTTCCAAGAGAGGAGGCCTGGAAAGGGACGAGCGAAAGCGAAAGAGGAAAAGCGCAACGTGGGACAGGGGCTATATATAGCGAATAGCAACGCTAGTGTCGCCTAAATTAAATTTAGGCGACGCTATCTTCGTTAGTATAAAAAAATCTAAAAAAAATAAAAAATGGGCGGGATGAATGATCTCGTTTAGCAGGTAATAATTTGCATTTTCTCGTACAACATGCAAATATGGTGCATTTTTGGGTAAAATCCTCGATGATCAAAAGTTGTGAAACCAAATAATATTCTATTAAATGAAACAATTATCTTGAAAAGACCAGGCTGGGATGGCCAGTCTCAAATCAAATCAAATCAAAGCTTACAACAATTTAAGCTGCCCCAAATCCCAATTGACAGTTAGATCAGATCCCATTGAGATTACTCTGCCTGGAAGTCAAGCCAGATTAAATGATTACTCTTTGAATATGTACCTAAAGTGGGTGATGGCTTATTGAAAATGTACCTCCCACAAAAGTTTTTTTGGGGTACTTTGCTGATCATTAGTCTGGATGACTACCATGTAGGATGCGAACCTTTGTGTCCCCTCTGCGGTCATCATAGAGCTATTGGAACTTTCTTTTCGATGATGACATTTTGAAGTGGCAACCAGCTATCGTGTACCTCTCAGGTCAATGGTCCGAATCAGCAAAGATGTGACTCCATGTCTAACCTCAAAGCTATAGGCTCTAGCATTCCTTGCAAAATCTCATTTGGACTGCTTGCCCAGATCTTACGGTATGTTTGGGAAGGGGGAAAGAGGGGGGAAGGAAAAAAAGAAGTAAAAGTGGGGGGAAAATTTATTTGGGGGGTGTTTTGGAATGGGGGAGGAAAAGCGGGGGAGGAAAGTGGAGGGGGAGGAAAGTGGAGGGAAAGTTTTTGTCCTCTTGTAGTAGAAAATGAAGGGGAAAGAGGGGAATGAGGGGAAAAGTACCATTTTGCCCTTTTTGTCATTTTGAATTTTTTTTAAAAAAAAGGATAAAATAGTCTTTGTCTCCTTACTTTTTTATTTTCTTTCCCCCTACTTTTTGACTTCCCAAACAAGAGGAGGAAAAATTAATTTTTCCTCCCCTCCCTTTCATTTTCCTTCCCCCTCCAATTTTGCCCTTTTTGTCCTTTTGAAATTTTTTCAAAAAAAAGGATAAAATAGTCTTTGTCTCCTTACTTTTTCATTTTCTTTCCCTTTACTTTTTGACTTCCCAAACAAGAGGAGGGAAAATTAATTTTTCCTCCCCTCCCCTTTATTTTTTTCCCCCCTCCAAGTTTCCCTCCCCTCCCCTCCCCTCCTCCCTTCCCAAACACATCGTTAGGGAATTCATTGAATCACGAGACGGAAGCTTTCTCCACACCAGTACAAACGAGGCCTTTTCCGACTAAAATGCTTAGAACTCGTGATCTCTTGGCTTTGATACCAAAAGCTCGAATTTCTAATAAATGGCATAACAATGTATATTAATACTTACAGCAGGATCTAAGGGTCTCTTTGACGGATGGCATTTTTATGAAAATTACTTTTGCCAGGAATTCTTTGCTGTCCCTGAGAATTCCAAATTCCTCATTTGATACAGTTGAGATGGTGAGAATTTGCATAATGAGCATGTGAAAAATCGCCATCAGCTATCGGATATCCTCAGAATTATGCATGTCCGAATGCTAGACGGACAGCATTTGGAATTCTTCAAATCCTCCAGACAAGATATCACCACTGGCCCCAGGGTTGCATATGGGCTATGCTAAAGCTAATCCATGCCCAGCCAAGCAGTTTAACATATTCACCAACAACAGAATAGTTTAGATATGACACCAACATAGCCCAGGCCCAACAAACGGGCTTAAAATTGGGTGTCTTGTTTTTTTTAGGCTTGCACCTTTTCCATTCCTCTTTTTTGTGTTCTTTTTGTACTACTTAATGGATGCTTGTTTTTAATGTACTCTTTCGTTACCCTTTAAAAAAAAAAAAACCAGAATAGTTTAGCTATTATACCAATATGCCATGGCCCAGACCCGACACACGGGCCTTAAAAATTGACTCCTATGCAGTCTAAAGCGGGCTGGACGTAGACCTGACACACGATGTCGCATCGTGTGGGCCACATCAACACGTGTGCATCCTGGCGCCAAAGCCCCACCTGTTATAGAAACAAATCACCATACCATGTAATCATTACCAGGAGCTGATGGGCAGTGGACCCTACTGCCTTGACAAAAGTCCAATAGAGTGGGACCGACTCACATCAGCGTCCGATTTTAGATAACTGCTACTTTTAAGGGGCCCCAGCAAATTGACACATACAAATATTCCCATGATGCAGGTGAAGAAACAGAAGCCAAGTTCCTACCATTGCCAACCCATTTCCCCATCAGTCTGGTTCTTTTGGAAATTGAAAATGATGTCTTTCCACAGCATCAAGCATACTCCAGATGGGATGATTAAGCAATATATACTGACAGCCTAGCAAATCTTTGCTGTAAATCAGGGATAAAGGATGTCTTCATTTATAAACCAGCTTAGAAGAAACGCCCTGAGCATGGACCATACAGCTAGAATGCATCCATGGGCCACTAAACTCTGGGCCTGTGGCACTGCCATAGCAGATTAAAGGGGAAAACACTAGACCAAGAAAAGAGAGGAGACTCCATCAACTGAATACAACTAAAAACTAAAAAGCATTGCTTGAAAGCTCTTAGAATAGTGGCAACCTTTTTCAGAAGAAAACGCTACTCTTCTCCATGATTGTCCAGCTCATGCACTTAGTTGTTCATGCAATCTCTCTCATGAGTGCTCTCTCTCTCTCTCTCTCTCTCTCTCTCTCTCTCTCTCTCTACAAACCAAAAAGATTATAAGGTTGGTACCCATTAAAGAGAATACAAGAAAGTCAAATAACCATTAAAAAAAGATTAATCCACAGTACATGATAAATAATTAGGATGCCTGTATAAATTTTGCATGAGTTGTTATCACACAAGAGTAAAAGTCAAAAGGTAATGTGGCTACAGTCAAATAAGAAAAGGGATCTTATTTGAAGGGCCTTTATTATAATAAAATTAAAAACAATCACCTCTCTATCTTATAAACTGATTTCAATTGAAGAATACTATAAATTATATCAAGAAAATCTATTACACAAGCAAAGCATGAGTGTAGCATGGACAAGAATGTTGAGATGGATGTGCGGTGAAAGGAAATATAGGATCGTAAATAAGAGCATTTAGCGGTAGAATCAATGTATTAAGAGAGATTAGTTTGAGATGTTTGGACACGTCCAATGCAAGCCAACAACGGCTCCGACGAGGAAAATTTTCTCTATGCAGATTGATAGCCCCTTAAGTAAAAAGGGTAGGCAAAAAAGGACTTGGAATCATGGATGGAGGCAATAAGGATAGATCTGAAGTAAGTGTAACCCATCAGAGGTGCCTAGGATAGGGAGGTTTGCCTAGGATAGAGTGGAATGGCAAAATAGAATTCATGTAGCTAACCCCAACATAGTTGGGACAAGGCTTATATAATGATGATGAAAGAAAGCATCTCATTACATATCCCCAACAATCATTTAGGGAACTTTTATCTCCAGAAGTGAGCATGTAGAGACCATCATGTTTTTAGGACTTAATCTTAGAGGGTGAAGGAGAGGAAACTGTTTCCTATCAAAAGGGTGGGCAATCATTTTGACAGCTCCTTGTAGATCTCCACCGCCTTTAATCCTTTGCTCTAAACCCCTTTGACAGGAACCCATCTCTCTCTCTCTCTCTCTCTCTCTCTCTCTCTCTCTCTCTCAATGCAACAAACACGACTTGAACCCACAACCTCAGGCTACACTAGAGAGCACCTTCCACTGTGCCATGGGATATTGTCCCATTTCTCAGTAAATACCATGTAGAAAAAGGTCCCTCGAAAGAGAACAAATGAATGAATTTCCGAAATATTCTATACGTGTCCACATATGTGGAATCTTAGTATACTTTTAATACCCCTAACCTTTTCTTGTTGTGATCCCACATTCTCAAATGTAAAATTTTCAAAAATCCAACAATCTATTCAACAAATTTAAACAACAAATTAAAGCATGAAGTTCTCCTTAGTAGCTATCTGAGTGATGCATCATGTCTTTTACAGCTTTCATCGCAAAATGCAAAACAAGGAAATAGAGAAAGAAACTATATTTTTACTATCACCCCACCATCCACTATAAATTGACAGAAATCTTTAAAATATGAAACCATTTATGCAAGAGCATCGACAGTTATCAAAACATGCTTTAAGCCATATCCATGATAAAATAATATGAGCAAACAACAAAAATGCAAACATCTACCTTTTGGGCCCATTGGAATTCCTGGAGCATCTGCTAGCTTCTCCACAACATCAAATAACAATGGCTGGCTTTGATCCCCCAAAAACCATCTTTTGCCCATATGGTTTCTGCCCCATTTAACCCACTACCAATCTTGGTCCATAAACAGAAACAATGTGGCATCAAAGATTAAAAAAAAAAAAAAAAAAAAAAACCTATATCAACAAATGCCCAAATTTACTAAAGAGAAGGAAGATTCCAATTACTAACCTGCTAGCTACTTTTTTTTGTAGGGGGTCTTGATTAAAAATATATATATACTAGTTGTAAACATGATCTCCGGATTTTGGTTTAGGATAAAGCTCAAAAGTGTCTGTCATGTTCTTAATCTCATTCAAAATCACCAACAATCAAAGTATACAGCCTATTACTGTTGATAGGTTTCATAATTTACATAAGCTCTTTCATTTTTTATGTAATGTATAACTCATTTTAGCATATTATGTTATGCTAGAGGAAATTTCTTGTCCGCATTTGTGCTTTGGCCATTTGGTACCCACAATGGCTTCAGTTTTTATCACTTAAGCATCATGGAATGCTTGGACCTATAATCTTTGTTGGAACATGGCCAGGGTAAGACAAACTCGAATGTCTGATACCATGATACTCCATTTTGTCCCAATCCTTGTAAACCTAACTAGTCCACTATGAACTTGTGTAATGCTGATATATTACTGTGTTGTTTACTGTTTTGATAGTAGTTCTCTTGTTGGGACCCTTTCAATCAATTGAAAAACAAGATTCATACCAGATCACAATGATTCAAAGAAACCCCAAAACCAAGACCACAGGTTCTAGAAAAAAAAAATGATCATCAATAATTCAATGAAAGGTACAAAAAATAAAAAAGGATCATCATTGATTCAATGAATGGTTGTAATGAGTAATGACTAAAATCCAATATCAATATTCAATGCACCTCTAAAATCTCTATTAAATATAGCTATTTTGTAGGCACAAGTGCGTTGATACTGTAATGAATTTTTACATGATCGTCATTGTGGTTTGCTAACAAAATAATCATTCCTTAGAAACATTTAAGGGAAACAGTGAAAATTATGAAAAGAGATGCTAAATACTAGAACTTTCTTACTGTAACTCAGGAAGAGCATATAACAGAGGTAAGACTGAATACCCCCTCTGATCATCATTATAGAGCATAACCTGCCAGGAAAGAAGAATATCCCAGGAAGGTAACTTCAACCGTTAAGAATACTAAAGAAAAACCCCGAATTTGGATAGTAAAGGCCTCTCTCTCTCTCTCTCTCTCTCTCTCTCTCTCTCTCACACACACACACACACACACACACACACACACACAGACACGCGAAGCACAAACAGGGAATTGTGGGTCATTATTTCCCAAGAAGAAATTGTGTTTTACTATCTTTCTCAAAACAAACTATTCAAGGTTTCATAATTACCAATCACTAAATGAAGTTAGATGAAGGTCACTAAGTTTCCAACATCTCTAGGCATTTTCAATGTCATTCTTGATGAGAGATACAGGCAGCATCTGAGCGTCCAACAATGGAATGGAAAGGAATTGATCCACCACTAGTCATTTTCAAGACAAAACAGAGATCCTCATCATGAGCCTTTTCAGAATTTTATTCAACATCTTTTTGAAAGAAATTTACATAGTACAAAAGAAATGATACTCTTTCAGCAAAAGAAAAAAAAGAAGGAAATGATACCCAATGACTAGGAACATGATTGAAGACAAATAGAAGGATGAACATCAATCACTTTACATGACAGAAAGGACTTTTAGAAGAAAAAGCATCAGAACTTGAACTGCCCTAATCTCATAGCAAAGGGTGACCTTATCTAGTATCATACATAATCCACATTTGAAAAGCTCAATGGGATGAATACATAAATCTTCCGCAATAATCACAATTGCCTTCACTTTGTGAAGTAAAAGAATGTGAATTATAAAACAAAAACTCACAATAACTTTACAGCATGAAAGCAGTTGCAGGGGTGACAAGCTGATCCATGAATGCGATGGAGAAATCATAGAGCAGAAATCAAGAATACTGCAATGATCATGTCCTGCAAGCAGATTCCACCCAATGTTGTCACTTGATCCAAAAAAGGTTGTGTTTGCCCAGCTAATTTCAGGGTTTGTATGTAAAAAACATTGGATCAAAGCAGAGCCTTCCAGGATATGAGTATGAGTGATGTCCAACAGGTAAACTGGGTGCAGTGGGAAATATGAAGATCGCTATTTCTAACCACGAATTGAAATCAATGGCTACAAGAGACATCCACCCTTAACAATTTGCTCCAACCACAAGGCCACATCAGACATGCTGGGACGTTCTTGAGGATCTTCCCTCACCAAAAGCTCCGCAATTTCTGCCAGTCTAAGCAGGGGTTCTACATTTCTCGGAAGGTCCACATTGCGATCAATGATGGCAGCTGCCTTTTCCCTTCTAATGAGGGGAACTGCCCACTCGACAATACTGGGAGGGGTGTAATCTTTGTCATAAGCTTTTCTTCCACTGAGAATCTCAAGCAGCACTATGCCAAAGCTGTACACATCACTTTTCTCAGTAAATGCTTGAGTTTTCTGATAGTCTGGGTCAACATACACCAAGTCGCCGTTAAGGGCTCTATCACCTGTTGTCAAGAGCCCAAAATCTGCAATGCGAGCTGTCCAGTCAGAGTCTAACAGTATGTTTGATGTCTTGATGTCCCTGTGGACAATAGGAGGCACAGCATCCTTGTGAAGAAAATCAATTCCCCGTGCTGCTTGCATTGAGATCTTCAATCTCAGACTCCAGTTTAGAGGTGAAAGACCACCATGCAGATGGTCGTAAAGCGTCCCGTGCGGCATGAACTCATAAACGAGCAACCTCTCACCCATCTCTGCACAATAACCCAACAAGTTCACAAGATTACAATGCCGAATCTTGCACAAGATTTCCAATTCTGCTTCAAAATCCCGGCTGTTGGTGTGAATCCTAGTTGCTGCATTGGCCCTCTTGACTGCAACTTGCCGCCCATCAGAGAGAACAGCTTTGTACACAAACCCATAGCTTCCCCTTCCCAATTCATTTAACTCTTTAAACCCATTGGTGGCATCTTTCAGCTCCGAAAGACGAAATTCTAGTGTAGGAATGTCAGGCACAATACATGGCAACTCCAATTCAGGATTGTTTTCGGTCTCCATCTCCATTTTACCAACACACAATGTACACTGGCTTCTCCCTTCGCTGTTTCTTCCCTTCCTAGCAACAATCACACCGGGAAGAACACACCACACTAACAGAACTATTGCAAAACAGCCCAACAGGGACGCTCCCAGGATGATTGCCAGTTTTATTATCCACTCCCGGTGGTGCTTATCATCTGCAGAATCAGTTGCAGGAAGCCCACAAATATCCCAACAAGTGCTGTTCTGGCAAAGGGAACAAGCTGTGCATACTCGATTCACATTAGTACCACAACCACTTGATGGAAAGAAGCCCTCAGAACAATTTGTCCCACATGGGGAGCAGATCCTCAAATCCTTATGCACACAGAGACTCACCAGATCAGGCACATTTAAAACGCTTGCATTAAAAGAGAACTCCCTCTCACCACAATGGTTAGATGTGCAGAGCCCTGGGCTGCACAGCTGCAATGGGGGAGTGTAAGCTGCCGCTGCCGACAACCCATGATCCCCCCAGCAATCAAGGATCAAATCATCCTCCCTGACACCACACGTGGTGAATTCAGAAGACGCAATTGCCAAGAACCCCGAACCTTTAGGAATTGAAGATGCATTGAAACTCCCCCAACACTCAATTCCATGATCGTCTTCCCGAATTCCACAAAAATGGCGCGAGCCTGCAGTCAAGCCGACGAATCGATTCCCACTTGCAGGTAAAGGACTGAAAGAGTCAGCATCACCCCGGCATCTCACCTCCCTAGAATGTCTCAAAATCCCACAAACAGAATCCCTCCCTGATGCAAGGGACAGGAAACCCTCTAAGACTATAAAACTTCCTAAATTCGAAGAATTTCGACCCCAACAGAGGAAACCCGACTCTCGATTTTCCCCACAGGAGAAACCATCTCCGGAAACAATCATTCCGAAGTTGAGATTCTTCGCAGGCATATCAGAAACCGGAAACCCAGAACTAGAATTGAAACTGGTTCCATTTTTAGTAACGATCCAACAATCCACACTTCCAAAACCATCATACGATTCTTCCAAATAGTATGATCCTCGGACAGCACATACATGGTTTTTCCCGGCCGCGATGCGAGAATAAGCAGAATTCTGGAAGCTCTGAGGAACTAGATTATTACCTGGGTCCCTCGAACTCCAGCAGCGGGGTTGCGATGTATTGGCATGGAGACCGCACATGAACCCGTCTCCGCCGGAGAGGGCGGCCATAGGAGGGAGAGTGCTGAAGTCCACACTGTCAGACGGGGACGACCCGCTCTTGTTCCAGCAGATGATCTCTTGCTTCCCGCTGGCTTCAATCGCGCAGAAGAACCCATTATCATCAGACTCACCATACGCAGCAGCAATCGGTCCCATCGCCCCATAAGCAAAAACCAGGGCCGGGATCGAAAGCAGCAGTAGCAGAAGCAGAAGAAGCCGATTCATTGTCTCTGTGGTTGGGGTTTTACAGCAACCGAAGATCGAAGTTGGGCTTCTAGTACTGCTTGGGAGTGGATGGAGTGGATTTTGCCATTGGAGCTCGTTCAGGCATTTTGACAAACAGCTGGTGGGCGTCTCCAATAAATAGAGACAAGACACGGAAGGAAGGAGAGAGAGAGATGCGAATGTGGAAAGAGGGATCTGTGAAAGTCAGTGCCGCAGTGTTTAACGAGAGAGTGAAAAATGTGAGGAAGGAAGGAATGACCAATGGGAGTGCGGGGTAGTTAAATAACACCTCTGTCTTGTCTGTACTGCTCAGATCTGTAGGACCCCCACTTGTTTGAATAGGGAAGCACCACGTGGGTTCTATGGGATGGACCTGGCATCATGATCTAGACCGTTGGTTTCGATGGACACAATCCTGATCGGATGAACGTAACAGATCCTTTTCCCTCTGATAAAATTGGAATCATACATATGCAAGATTTAAATACCTGCTTAAGGGTTTTGACCCGCACAAAGTGGACTAATCACGGTTTGTCATTGGACTATCCTATGGTGTTGCGGTGGAGCGTGATACGTTCACTCATAGTCACCGTGAGAATACTGTTTTGATTTTAGGGAATGTCTTACCAATATAGCAGATTTGGATTGGGATTCGGATTTTTGCACCAAGTTTTTTTCCTGGCTTGATGCAATGAGGTTAATCAGGTCCAACTTCAATTTCACTTGGGTTTGAACTCAAATACCTATTCATCTAAGTATGTAGTATTAGTATATTGCAATATATTATGCAGTGGTTCCAAAACACCTAAAACATGGGGCCCCCACTACAACAGAGTGCATTAGTGATAGTTTGTAGGGAACACACTCAAAGTGAATAGGGTATGAATATGATGGCACTGAGTAGCCACCGCATGAATGTTGCACCAAGTACAATATCCTGACCTAGAATTTTTCCTATTTGACCTTTTCCAAATGAAAATGTCTATTTGTACCGGATGAAATCCCGGGGCAAGTCCCGATTTCATCCGGGACACGTAGCACTTCTGTTTCGAAATGTTCTACTTGTACGTTGTGTCTTGGTGGGTCCATAGATGGCACTGGATCGCACTGGTTGGGCCCTGCCAACTAAGATTTTATCCTTCTGCCTGCAGTTTGTAATCCGTAGAGTTGTTGACCACCAAACCATAGTTGGGAGTGAGTTGGACAAAACCCCCGGCTGGAAGTGGTGGGCCTGGGCCAACTAAAATTGTGGGAATTATGGAAGAATTAAAGGGTAGCTTGTGCCTACAAGAGGATTCTGCGGCAATAAGAGTAAAATTGTCTTGATTTTCTGTATAGCCCACTCTAAATATTGCTTGAGGCGACATTCTTCTGCTCGAAAAAGAAAAAAAAAATGAACGGATTTTCTTAGCTAAAAAATTTTAGATTTTTTATGGGAGAGATATGAATGCAAAATTCCTCTTTACCACAGAAAAGAAAATCTACTTGGTGTGGAATCCTCTCATTACATAAACATTAAACACCCCCATGGTCCTCCGTGGGGCCGATGTGGTCCCAATCCCAACAAAGTGGCTGCCCATTTACAGATGGGCGTAGGCGAAGGTCATCGGTTTGTCTGGTCAATTAAGGCCTCTTGGATCTGGCTGCCCACAATCTGGGCCCAGCTTAGGAAACTGAGAATTTGCATATCAGCACTGGCTTTAAATAGTTTCTTTTTAGGGGGTTAAGGTCACATTGGCATGGTCCAGGCAGTGGGTTCTTATGGCTCATTTCACATCACATATGATAGCATTCTAAAAAGAGAAAAAAAAAAAAAGAAAAAAAAGAAAAAGACAGAGTGGGCTGGCTATAAACACTAATAATAGATAGGGGCTGGCTTGAGTGAAAAGCATAAATGGTTGGTGGGTAAGCTGTCTACATATAATTCACTGATACGGTTGTGGTGCTCAAGTAAACAAAATTATATATTGGTGGAGTTTGAGCTAAGAAAGCTCAGAGAGGGGGGGTTGTGGACAGATTACAAGTTCTCTTTTAGAGGGTGGAAGGATGCAACAGGCTGTAAGGGAGATGGCTTTGGGTGGAGTTGGGCCATAATATGATCATGGGTACAAAAACTAGCTACGTGTGTCTTTCTGTCGTTAAGTAGATTGATGTATTAAATAAATGGACCTTTGTGATCGGATTTATGAGATGAAGGATTCTTTTAGATTCGACCCATCTAATGCCCCCAATTTATATGTTTCAGCATGATGGAGACAGGACATCTTTTGTTGAGATATGTTGGAATCATTAGTGAAACACACAGCAGCTTGGTACATTAAAACAAATGAGGAGTTTTATATGGAAACTATTACAAGGGCCTGGATACTTGGTTATTGATGTAGAACCATATTTCACTCTAATTAAATTGGATCACCATTAGATTGATTATGTGCATGAAATGAAGTATAGTCAAATAAGTGAAATATGGGTAATTGTGAGCAATGGTCACCTTAGTGAATAGGAGGCAGCCCTACGTCTCATACTAGTCTTTTTTTTTTTTCCTTAAACGGTAACAAAACTTTATTAAAATGAAAAAACAAGTACAAAGCAGAAAAAGATGGTAGCTTAGACTTTCTACTTGTCTAGCAGCAAAAAGCGCCCCCCCCCCCCCCCCCCCCCCCCTCTACTACATTTTAAAATCCGAGAGATTAGAATGACTCAGAACAGGTTGGCACATTAGCCACCAAATCACAAGGAGCACTTTGTTTTCTAAATCTAATGGAAGTTTATGCCTCCACACAGATCTTTATTATTTTTATTTTTTGGTTCCAATCAATGTCAATCCAAGGACTCCACCCAAAATGGGTTTTCAGTGGATAGCCAACCATGCCCTTAAACAAAGACTAGGAATCAAGTCTCAAAAGGAGATCATTACTGTTAAACTATGCCTTTGAGCCTTTCTACAGATCAGTTTATCCCATCCACATCACAAAGTTGCTCGCTCACAAATATCCATGTTTTGTATGAATATCTAGTTTGTCTTTGTTAGGAGAAGGGTCAGTGGGTTTCACTTTTCCAATAAAGCACTCTTGCTTCCTGTTGGTTAGTAGGGCTGCCAATGAGCCGAAATGGCTTAAGAGGCCAGAAAGGCTAGTCATGAGCTCGGGTTCCCTAAACCCCAGCCTGCTTAGGGGCCGTTTGCTTTTTATTGCATGGGTATGAAAATAGGGCTTGCATGTGTAAAATTTCCACATGTGAAATATGCTAACATGTTCACTTGAAATCATCATTTTCACATGAATAAACACTACACTGTTTTGATTAGTGAGTGAGATTTTATTTATTTTAAATTATAAGAATATTTAAGATATGAAGCTAAATATTTTGTAGTACAATAGGTCAATAAAAGGTTTGGATGGTTCGAATTAAAATTCTTAGGCGCATAAATTGCAAAAAAAAAAAAAAAAAAAAGAAGAGTCACGGTATGCAAATATGACCCGACCCAAGCAGCTTGTATCGCATCATTCTCGCAAAACACTTTCACATTTATTTAGGTTGAAGATTTTCATATAAAAACTCTCATTTATATACCTTTTCCACACCTCTTTTACGCATGTGATAGATAAATTAGCTCAAATAAATGTGCTTGTGTAAATGTCGCATAAAAACTCTCATTTAAATGATGGGTAAATTTCTTTTGTGGGTGTTTTTGCATGTAGATGGGTGTCGTTGTCACACTTAGCACCATGAAATTCGAGGGGATTTGAATTTATTGATGGGCCCCACCTCTTTAACATTCAAATTGAACATTCACATGAAGAAAATTTAATATAAATGGGTGTAACCGTGTAAGCAAACGACCCATAAGGTCAATAGTTAAGAACAAGTGAGGAATCCCCTGATTTGAAGATTTGCCACCAAAATAGGGCTTTCATTGTTTAATGTTTACTTGTACAACAGAGGGTTCTTTGTGTCACATTTAAGTCATGTTTCACAACCAAATTTTTAGGGAAAAGATTTTCGGTTTCCCAAAAATTATGGTAAATTCATATATTGCAATTATAAATTCTTGAAGATTTGGACAAATGAAAAACTTCATTTGTTAGGGTTTTCAAATCTGATCACCCTCATAAATTTGAAAATCCTCACTTAAATGAATTTGCACACCAACCCCTATTCTTCTCAACTATATGCATCGATACACACCAATATCAATATGAAATCTTTAACTACACACAAACCCCCGGCAAAGAATCCTTGGCCCAGTAATAGTGAAGAATCATTAGATTTATGAAGTCCTCGTTTGGTACCAAACATGCTCTCAATAACAAATAATAAATCCACTTATTTGAATATTTTATACCCGCCGTTTTTCGGATGCGGATTACCACATCCTATGGGGAGTCGGACTAGAGGATCTAAAAATTGAAAATCCCAGATGACCCAAATCCTCAATGGTTTACACTGTCAAATGTGATTTTCCATGACTTAGTAAGAAAAGAAAAGGCTGAGGATTTGATTTCCTAGTCTAGGTTACAAGTGCCATGGTTAAAAAATGCCTTAACTGTTTGCTTGTTGTAGGTATTTACAGTGGTCTTCTTCCACCAATGTATCTTAGAAACCCGTTCACCATAGATTTTTTTATAGCAGTTCACCATAAATGTTTAGGTTCTGAGTTCTAACACGTAAACTGCGTGGCCATGTGACCATGAAAGAGAGTTCAAGTTTCCTCTTTCCTTTCAAAACAACTATCACTTTCACTTGCGCAAAACGCTATAAAAGAACCACTGCAATACAGAAGGGTTCTGATACACGCAAAAATCACTCAAAACATATATGAAAAAAAATCTTAGTCTGCGGAGGTCACCAGTTTCGTGGCATAACTCTCTACCATGTACACATATTTCACGGAATCACGGCACAAGTTCTTGTTTGATTCAATCATTGCTACACATCTGTAATCATGCAATATATATCAAATTTACTGATTTCATCTCCCTTTTATCTATGTTGGGAAACTCATATTTCTTATGGATCAATCTGCTACAATATCACCATTTCTGATCGAGTGGCTTGGATGATCATGTGTAGAATATTTCCATCAAAGATGGGTATCGTTTGCAGTCACCATTCATCAAAGATCTCTCTCTCTCTCTCTCTCACACACACACTTGTATAGTTGTATTCTCTCTTCTGACACCAAAGTGTTCCCTGCTCCTTCTATCTCATGAAGTGAGGAGTGGAGTGGGGTCATCTCATGTCAGGTCCAATGAAAAGGAGCAGGGTGTCCATGGCCCAGCTTGATCTGGGGCATATCCAGGCCCAGACCACATTCAGAAACATAGGTCCACATCCAGCCCAAGACGACATGGGCCTTAGGTGCCTGGCCCGAGCCCACCTATTTTAGCCTATTGGGTTCGGTCGGGCATTGAGCTTCCTATCACTTAATCCAAGCCCAACCCATATATTAAATGGGCCAGAATTTAGATTTAAGCCCAGGCCAAAGTGGCTTGACCAGTGCTGGCCTGGCCTTTGAACACCCCAACGGTGTGTGTATATGTGTGAGAGCTAGTGATGGGAATAGGGTGGGTTTGGTGCGGGGCAGGGTGAACCGCTCGAGCTCATAATGAGCCCATCCAAGCCCGACCCACCCTATAATGGTCATCAATTTGGAGACCAAATCAGCCTTTAGAAAAGTTTGGGTGTGGTCTGACTTTGATTGGATTACCTTCCTTTCACTCTTTCTAAATATTAAAGATACATGTGTGGGGGAACCAAAATTCGATTAGCACCGAACTTGTCTTGGGTCAAATTCCACAAAGCCATCTTTGCTCTAAATTGAAAAAACTCACTATGAAGCCCATCCCTAATAAGAGCGGTCAGGGCAAGTCTCTTGTTTAACCGGACCAATTGCCATCCCTGGTTAGAATGTAGGGGTGGTAAAACAGACCATCAAACCAACCCACAGTCGTGTGTCGACCCATATGTCCTGCATCATATATTTGTGCCTCATATTAGGTTTGAGATTGAGTTCAGGCCTTTAATTTTTATCTGGTGTGGCCTGTGTGGATGAGGGTAATTCTATCATGTTTGGTCAATTCACTTGGCGTTGAGCACATGCAGGCTCAGCCCAAATCCAAAATCCAAACTATTTATTAATCAAGCTGAAAATCTCCACCCAAATCCTTTATAAACAAGTCGGGATAAAATTGGGTTTGAAAAATAGTACTCAACTCAACCGAATAAAAAACAAACCTTCCCTTTTCTTAAATTTTCTTTTTGTAATTTCCACAACGAGATTTAGTGTGCGACTCATTCACTGGATCAATGTGCGCACCTCAATATGGAGCTCAATTGGAGCCCCACTAGGGACTGGACTTGGATCTCTCCAAACCCTTCGTCTTTGCAAACTATCAGCCTCAATACTAAACCCTATATATCTATCTGGATTTCCTGATTTTAACGGTAGAATGGACATGCTGTTGACCTAACGGGACAATCCATTTCGACCATCAGTTGGGTTCCACCCTAGTGTCGGACCTATGCGCCCCGAGTTGATTTTGAAATTGCAAAAACTTAAAAGGCCTTACCTGTCTCACATATATATTTATATAATAATTAGTCGCCATATGTTTAAACCTTGTGATCGCCCCACATTACAAAACCTTTGTGACTTAGAGTACTATATCCTCTTCGTGTTGTTCTCTTTCGATATCTTCTTTCCATTGAGAACCCGAGATCTTCTTCGTGCCGATCGAGCTTCTCGTCGCCAGTACTCTCATGGTTACGCTCTCTCTCTCGCGAAATAACCCTATATAAAGCAATCTTCCTCCCTCCTCATATTTTAGTATAAACTTAATCACTTTAGCTCTTAATCTCCAAATCTTAATTTCAAACCCATAATCTCCAAATCCTAATTCAAACCCCAAGCCCTAAATCACCTAATCTAAGCATATTTACAAGTCCGAAGATGACCAAATCACCATTGGGCACATTTTAATTTTCAATTCACAAATAAATTAGGCCTTAGGGTTTATATGTTTGGATAATTTGAGTTACATTTAAATGAAAATTTTTCATCTTTTCCATGAGCCCATGACTAACTATAGGAATTATTTTTATAGTTAACTAAGTGTAGACAACCAAATTTCTTAGGTCAAAATAGAATCTCTTTAGGAACCCAAATTGGACAACTGGGTGCTTATCCAAATCACCGTTTCAAGGCATCTAAACACTTAAGATAAAAAAAAATATTATTGTAGTTGTTTTGATGGTGATGAATTGATGATTACTTAAATTTGAAAGAGACAGTGAGAAAATCCTTCAACTAGGCAAGAGATATGAGCATGACAAATTGTCCAATCATTTGGCATTTTAATGTGAAAAAAGTTATAAAGATTGTATAAAAGTTTAATCTGAACTAAATAAAAATAAAAAAGTCTATTTGGACAAACTCTATAGACAGAATTTGGGACAAACTGTCCACGTGGCGCAACGTGATTGGACTTTTTCAAAAATTGAAATGCATTGTACCAATCTCATTGCGTCACGTGGACAGTTTATCCGAAATTACGTCCGTAAGTTTGTCCACGTAAACGAACCGAATAAAAATCCCTGTCCCACAGCATTTCGAGTCCCCCGGGCAATTCCGAAACTACCCCTGAAAACACGGCAGCTGGCGTCTCCGCGCTCCTTCCCTATCTTCCACTCGTTTCCGTCTCGCTACTTCACTCCAACAAACTCATCCCCATTTCCCAATCTACCCTTACCCTTCTCTCATGGCGAGCTCTGCAGCTGCAGCAGCTCTGCCTCTCTCAATCTACGCTTCTTCTTCTTCCTCCTCCCCCTCCTCGTCTTCCACCAGAGATCGAAAGAACCGTCGCTTTACCGAATTCTCTCAGATCGTTCGCAAGGACAAGGACTTCATTACCCAAAAGCTCGAATGGGCTAAGACCGTTCGCTTCCCCGCTCTCTCCAAATCCTTGGAAGACGTCTTCTGGCTACGGAGACTAGAAGATCCTACCGCTCACTCTCGACCCCAGATTCAGTGGCCCCAACCCTCCTATCCAGGTTCTATATCTCTCCCTCTCTCTCATGTCAATTTGTATGAATCTATCATGTTATGTTGTGTTTGGATGTACCCCAGATTTCAATTGGGTTCAACAGAACTGTTTTGATAGTATAATAGGGAGTATGGGGCTGTGGGGTTCACCTTACTGCACAAGCTGCCCTTGTCGGGCTAATGGAATGGTGGTTTTCTGATGTAACTACACTACTGCAGTTTGCAGCACTGAATAGCTAGGACTTGGAAAATAAAGAGGGTTTGAATCACTGAAAAGCAGAGAATTAACTGTGAGATTGTAAGGGAAAAAGAATTAGTCTTGATTGTCTGAATTGGTGGCGTGGGTGAGCTTTTAAGTGATGGAAATAGAGGGAATGTTGGGCTGCTGTTGACACTTGAATGGGGGGGCATTTTGGTTATTCTGAATTATGAATGAAGATGATAGCTGGCATGAGAGTTTGAAAAAATCACTGCCCCAGTACAATGGGCTCAAGCCCACAGTGAAAGTCTCACTAGCTGAGTATACTTGTAGACTTCTCTAGCATGCAGTTGAATAGTTAAGTTTTCAAGTGAAAAGATCCGTTTACCATTTACTATGCATGATTCTAAATCAAGTTAACTCAATACACCATTTTTTTAAAATTTGTTCTTGATCCCCTTTTTCTCGAGACGACTAACAACTAACAAAGCTATGCTTTTCAAGTTTTTTGAGTCCTTGATGGTCACTGGAATACTGAGTTGAAACATCTTTTCGTGCTACATTGGGTATTTCTTCCTGGCGAATACTTTATTTGAGTTAGTGAGTAATTGTTTGAGCTTTCAAGAGTACTTGATGGAATACTTGGATTGGTTTTCTTAGGTTTAAAAAATAAAATCAAACGAGTCATTATTGGATATAAGTCTTCATCACTTAGAAGAGTCCTGGCTCTTTAGCTATTTTTTCGGTGAGAAGAAGATATTTTTAGAAGGGGCAGAGTTTTCCAATACAGAGAGCTGAACTAGAAGATTCTTTGACAAGAGAATTGAATTTATAACTAGCTTTGCTTCTCTCCCACTCACATGTGCACATGTCATTCTTTCTACAGGACTATCCGGTATGGACTTGTTGATGGCTGATCTCATGGCAATAAAGGCATACGCTGATTATTTATATCTTTTATCAAAGATTTGGTCTACTCCCCTTCCAGAAATTTATGATCCACAGAAAGTTGCAGATTATTTCAATTGCAGACCTCATGTTGTGGCTTTTCGAGTTCTTGAGGTATTTTGTAACATTCAGTCAAACATTGCCTACTCTATTCTATGATACTAACTTTCTATGTTTTTTCCCCAAATGTGCGACAAATTTCTGTATATTTTGACCCATAGATTTAGTAATGATAATAAAAGTGTGGTTTAAATGACAGTTTTGGTATTTTGGATGTGGAAACCATTAATGACCATTTAACAGCCAATAGTCATAATGGTATGAAATTTGCATGCATGAAACAGAGCCTAGCCAGAAGGCTTCAGGTCAAAAGGAAACCTCACTTCTATTTATGGGTGCAAGAGATTAGGGGCAGTGTGGATTTATACATTATCACCTTATAATAGGATACACGCACATACACGCACGTTGAAGGGGTTTAAATTAATAAATGTAGTTTGGGCTGAGAAGCTTCCATTCATGGTTCAGTCATTTTGTAACTGCGATTTTCTAAAACCTTATGTTGACATTATATATCATTGTAAGGCCATTTGTCATATTGACATTATATATCATTGTAAGGCCATTTGTCATATCCATTTTTTAAGTTTTTTGGGGAATTTTAAGCATATAAAAATTGAATTTTCTTTCTTCTATTATTGATTTTTCTTTATGAGATACATAAGTTTATATATCATATCAGATACAGGAATTGATCACAAAGTTTCTTTTACCCAACTGCCAGAATATAGGACTTTGGCTAGGCCTTATGGAAATTTAAAGGTGCATGGATATTGTTGATTGATTATTTAGTCTATCTTAAGGTATTTTCATCATTTGCTACTTCTGCGGTCAAAATGCGGACCTCGGGCATTTTCAAGTTCAATAGATTTGGCAAGGGTAGAGATGATGACGAAAGGAGTTCAGAACATCATTTCGGGCATCTGTTAAAAGAAACAATGCTGAACCTCGGTCCTACTTTTATTAAAGGTTGGTTCATCAAGAATGTATCTCTTTCTTGGTAGGTAAGTCGTTATTGAACCTGCAAAAAACTCAAGTTTGCAGCACATAGCACCATTCTATCAAGGAACGGGTGTGCTATTCCTAATTGATGTTGCAAATTGGGATTAATTTTCCTTATTAATTTTTGTTTGTATCCTATAAAACTTTAGTTTTACCTTTGGCATTTATCTTTTCTGCAGTCACGAGATTACCAAATATGCTAGTTACATCCCTTTGCTTCCTAATGCAGTTGGTCAGTCCCTATCTACAAGGCCAGATATAATTGGTTCAGAGATTGCCAAGGTTTGTTGAACTTTCGTAGAATTGTAGTTGCATTTTTATTGTTATCATTCTGCTAAACCGGTATGCATGCAAGCACGTGTGTGCCTCATAGTTGTTAATATCGTTTCGGACCTCATTTCACTCTGGCTTGCAAAATGAAAAGTTTCGGCTGATTCGGGATTTGGCGAAACTTTTCGGAATTACATTTCGGGGAAAATATAACAAAATATATATACATATATAAGTAAAAAAATAGAAAAAGTAATAAATATAAATTTAATCCATTATAGTAATTTTTTTTGGAATTATATTTTGTGAAAATATTCGAAATACAAAATATGTGTAAAAAAAAATTAATTTTGTAAAATTCCATTTCGACCGAAAAGTCACGATTTCGGCCGAAATTGGCCGAAATCTTGAATTTCGGCCGAGATTGACCGAAATTCAAACCGAAAAGTTTTGAAATTTCGGCCACTTGACCGAAACGAAAATTTTTTGCCATTTCGGCAGAAACGAAACGAAATTAATAACTATGGTGTGCCTTCAGTATGCCTATATGGTCATAGGACAATGGTTAGTTTTCTTGATGGTGAATTCAACGTTCCTCCCAACGTGTAGTGATTACATTTTCTACTCCAAGCTTTTCTGTTTTTCATTTTAAATCAGAATAAAGCAGTTCATCCTTATGGTGAGATATCAGTTGCTGCCCATATATTCCTACAAGATAATTAGCTCAATTTATTACCAGTAGGAGCCTGGAGTGTGCAAGTTTGTGTGTATGTGTGTGTAGTGAAATTTTCTTCTAAAAGCAGTCCACATGTGAAGTAATATGTGGACCAGATTGTGGGCCCCATGTGGGCCAACCCATTGAGTTGTGACCCACTCTTCCCAGTCGCTACTCACTCCTATTGACACATCTAACATATACTCTAAAAAAAAACCTGTATAGCTAAAATCCATTAAAGTCTGTGGCCATTAAATCAAGGGGTAGGATTTAACCCAAAAAAAAAAACAAAAAAGAAAACATCAAGGGATAGGAATTAGGATAATCAATTGTGGTTGATCTTTTCCCCAACCTTAATCCATGTGAGGACAGCCTTTCCATCTCCGATCATTGAGCATCTGGGTCTATCCAAACTATTTGTAAGAACAAAATCTATCTTAACATTTATAGTTTTGTTCACATGAGAACATACCCTATATTTCTATATGAAAATCACTTTTAAGCTGTCCTCCTGGACGCATTCCATCGTTTGGCATTTCAATTCAGTGAATAAGAGTTGGATGGATTTGGGTTGTAGTAAGTCTGAGGGTTAGATTAATAATAGGTTGGCCCATGTGAGCAACACAAACTCTCCTGTAGTTTTTATATGTATAAAATATAAACTCCAAACCATACAACAATGAGGGTTGACCTATTGTCAGAGTAAAACATTGGTCAATGTTCCATAAATGACTTCCTATTTCTCTAAGCTACCGTGCGTTGAAGATGTGTGGTAATCGGTAGATGTTGATAGTGTGATATCGTAAATTGATCAGGTTTCAATGTAAAAGATAAATAAATCCTTGATGACTTTTTATCAGATTATTTTGACACTGAACTCAAAATGCTTAAGAAGGATTTATCCAATGCCATTATTCTTGTCATTTTTTTTTTTTTGGAAACAAAGAAATTTGAAGAGTAGAAGGATCACATACTAACTAGGATCCCAAAGAGTTAAAAGAGGGGCCTTGAAACCCATGCTGTTGGTATGGCATCCACTGTCTCATGAGTAGGGGTGCAGATATTGGCATCAGTGCAGTTAACTCAGCGAGCCTGAAACATCAGGTCCAGTCTCATTGGGTGAACTTGGAAAGGAAAAAAACCACACACATTGTAAAGCTGAGGATGATATATCCATTTCGCTCCATTGATGAGGAGCTTCACTACTATCTGGTATCATTTTTCAATTAGTAAACTTGATTTTGCATTATGGAAAATGCACAAATCCCATCGTGAAATTTCATTATAATTAATATGGTTTTGTTATGTATTTGACCTTGTATTTCTTCAGAATAAGCAATTTTTTATGTAATGCATTTTATTTCCCACCTTTCACAATCTTAAATAATTGATTATTTCCAACTTATCTGGGCCACAATTTTTTTTTTTAAATTTCGTGTCCCTATTTGAGAACTTGGAGTGTTTTTTTTTTTTTTTCCCTCAGCTTTTGGTCTTTGATAAATGACTGCAGGCACTATCTGAATTGCACGATCAAATACCTCCCTTCCCTCAGACTGTGGCTATGAAGATAATTGAAGAAGAATTAGGCTGTCCTGTAAAATCAGTCTTCACTAACATTTCTGACAAACCTGTGGCTGCCGCTTCTTTTGGCCAGGTAACGGCTCAGCTGTTATCTTACAGTTATTATTGCAAAAGTGTTTAGTTTTATAAGCACATCTACTTGTGATGGTGATTGAAAAGAAGAATATGAAAGAGAATGGTTGGTTTTATATGTTTCTATATCAGCATTCAGCCACTCTAATCTTTTGTTATTTACAGGCTTACAGTTAGAGAAAACAAAAAATAATTAATGCTATTTACAACTTCATAACATATATGAAGGTGTAATTAACATAAATACACATATACACCTTTTATTTCTACACTCCCTACTCATCCTGGAGCATAGCACTTGATGTTTATTTTCTCAGATAGCTTTGATAGATGGATCAACCGGATGGTTCTTCGATCTTACCTGCACTGGATGAGTCATGCTGGTTGATATATTTGGAATGATTATGAGTACTGTAATTGATGGATGCATGGGTGTTAATTGAAAAAATCGAATTGCGGTGTAAGCGAGTTTCAGCAACTGTTGTTGCTGTTTGATTTACCTGTGAGGGGATTTGCAACTAATGCAAATTATTACTGGTGTTCTTTACATATATACATGTTTAGTTTTTTAATCATGGATTTGCAACTCTTAATGCATTATACCATTTCTGCTGTTTTAGTTGGGATACCTTTCTTCATATATGTTTAGAAAAATTGCTGTATTTGAGTTCCTTACATGTTTTGTATGTCAGTCCAGGTTTATCATGGAGTTACTTTTGATGGATTTACTGTTGCTGTAAAAGTCCAGCGGCCTAACTTGCTTCATGCTGTTGTGAGAGATATCTATATCCTCCGCCTTGGGGTTCGTATTGGCATGTTCTAAGCTTTTACTGTCAGAAGCTTTTCAAAAAAAAAAGAAAAAATCTTTGCTTCTAAATCAATTACAGTAACAGAAAACTTACACCGATGCACAAATTACAGTTGGGTCTATTGCAAAAAGTTGCAAAAAGAAAGAGTGATCTTCGTCTCTATGCTGATGAGCTTGGGAGAGGCTTGGTTGGGGAGTTGGATTACAATTTAGAGGCTGAAAATGCTTCTCAATTTTTGGTATCGCATGTTTATTTCATTGATTTTATTCATTTATTCTGGCTATTTAAATACAATGTATTCTACAGATGAACTTGTTACTTGGTACTGAATTACTGTATTGTACAGGAAGCTCACCGCCAGTTTCCCTTTATATATGTTCCAAAGGTGTTCAGACATTTGAGCAGCCAGAGAATTCTGACAATGGAATGGGTGGATGGTGAAAACCCAAAGGACTTGCTTTTTCTATCCCAAGGCTCAGGTCATAATAGTGTTGGCTTTTCAGAGAGGCAACAACTGGAGGCTAAAAAGCATCTTCTTGATATGGTAACATTTGACATTTAAGCATCTTCTTGGTTCTCATCCTTTTTTTTTTTTTTTTTTTTAATTTTTATTTCTCATTTAAGTGTTTAAGAATTAGAATTGGTTCCGATTTATTTGAGTTGTCTAATTTTCTACATCTGAGTCCATTTCCTTTTCTATGGGTATGCTGGGTTAAACCTGGAACACAAGGCACTTAGAGTACCTTTTATTTGATTGAGCTAGGGCTCAAGCGAAGGCTCTTGCGTGAGTCCATATGCGCAATTGGCCTTTTGCACAATTATGGTAGTTCGTGGGAAGTGCACATATTCATTCTAACTTGCTGCTGCTTCTGCTGGATGCACTTAACATTCACGTGTCGGAGTTATAAAATGATTGTTTGGTGCTAATAAGTTTTTCTGTATTCTGTTCTTAATTTTGTCTTACTCTCTGAAACACTCGTCAGACCGTAAAAATATACCCCATCCGAGGACTCATTACCATCCTTTGCTTTTATTGTTTTATTAATAATGTTCGTATCCTCAAAGTGATTAAGAAAAACAAAAAAAAATTATTGTTTTATTTACGTTCTCGCCTCACAACTTTTGTTACTCATTCTGAGATCCATTTCTTCGCCCTTTTTTATTTACAGTTCAAGATACTTCTCATATTGTCTGTTTAACACTATAACATTCTGAAGCTGGAAAAATCAAATTGCATCATTGGATTTCCATGAAACTGTTTTTGTCATGCTAGGTTCTCTTCAAGAACCAACTTTCCAATGTAAACCCTGACATTGGTTATAACTATTAGAGAGTCCGGTCAACTGCATTATTCTTGGGAACAGGAAAGGGATTAGTCTGGTTTTCCAGCTTTTGATTAATACAAGTCACCATTTAAAAAAAAAAAAAAACTTTTGTTTTTACTGGTTCTCTCTGTTGCCATGGTTCTTATTTTTATTTTTTATTTTTAAGTTTTTGACTGATGAATCATTCAAAGAAATTGATTGCTGTGCCTGTGTTTGAGCTGAAGGTCAACAAAGGAGTGGAAGCAACACTTGTTCAACTCCTTGAAACAGGCATACTGCATGCTGACCCACATCCTGGGAACTTGCGTTATACTCCTGCTGGACAAATTGGGTATCTTATTAACCCTTCCCTTTGTATCAGTTTATTCTTTATTATTCTGAGACAGGTCAAACTCTGGAAGATTCTTTCTAAAAATGTATGTTGATTACCGTTGACAAAATAGAAGAGGTCTGTTGAATGCATCAAATTTTGTATCTATTGGCTTTGCTTATAGTATCTAATGAAATTGAACTTGTTATTTGTTCTATTTAATTTGTGTGCCTGCTTATACATTCGCTGCAAGATTGTCTTTTGGTATTCATTCAATCATTTGATCTCTTCTTCAGGTTTCTGGATTTTGGTTTGCTTTGTCGGATGGAAAAGAAGCATCAGTTTGCTATGCTTGCATCCATATTGCACATAGTAAATGGAGACTGGGGTGCTCTGGTTTATGATTTGACGGAAATGGATGTTGTCAGGCCAGGAACAAATCTACGCCGTGTGACCATGGTACTGTAACCATGTTCTTTCATATCCTTTTTAACTTTTATACTGTTGTAGTAAATAGTGATATTTAGTCTCCCAAATAAAGGGTGTGGTTGTACAGGAGCATGCTTATATAAAGGTTGCTTAGATAGAGCAGACACTCAATTCAGTAATCTAATCCAGATCTTTTATTCTTGAAATCCTCATCTCTTCTTTTCTGTCTCTCCTTAAATGGTGTTAGTTTGTTAGTTTGTGTTTCCACATACTGTTTCCTGTGAAATATTCTTCAGTTCTGCAAGCTGCATTTGATGGTTGAGTTGAAAAATGACTTAGGAACTGGAAGATGCTTTGGGCGAGGTGGAATTCAAAGATGGAATTCCTGATATCAAGTTCAGTCGGGTTAGTACAATAGCCATATGTTTTTTTTTTTGATAATGAGTACAATAGCCATATGTTTTATTATCATTTCATCAGTTTCCTTTTTTTTGAAATAATCATCATCAGTACCATGATACCATGATCAGCATTCACAAGTCCAACAGAACCCTATCACTTATTTAGGAGACTTTTATAATATTCTCTTTCACATATTTTAGTTACATTAACATGTCATCAAGGTCGGCATGTAGATAATTTAGCATAAGGAATCATGTCAGAAATCGGGATTAGGAGAATCCATGAGGACACTCATTATAGTCTGGACAACTAGCCTAAACAGACCACATCTTTTTAAACTCCCATTTCTCTTTTTTATTTCAATAGAAGAAAATTTGAGAATTCTCTCTCTTGCATGCACTGCATCCAATCCTCCCTCATGTGAAGAGTCCATGAGCTTCCTTTGGTGACATCTTCGAAGGCGAGAGATCATTGAAGCAAATGTTTCATGGCTACTTTCCCTCCAATTGTCCACCACAATATGTGATCGGGTCCATTATTGGCCCGAACCAAACCCGACATACTTACAGCCTTATCTTGCCATTTAGTTTTTCATATCATCTTTTTTTTATATATATATATATTTTTTCCTCTTTTTAAATGTTTTTTTTTCATACCTTGTCTTGCACATATGCTTGCTTTGAATTTGGGCACATCTGACTACCCATGCTTATCTATGAAGGTTCTTGGAAAAATCTGGTCTATCGCCCTCAAGTTTCAGTTTCGCATGCCGCCGTATTATACACTGGTCTTACGCTCTTTGGCTTCCTTGGAAGGTAAGATCCTTCGGGCTATTCCATTTCTTTTGCACTTGTTTGTTTAGACTGTGGAATAATAGATAAGGATACTGTAGAACCTGCAGTCATTTGTTTCCTTTAAAGCTGACATGATTATACCAATACAAATATATCTTTATTACTTTATCCATATATTTTTAACGATATCAACATAATATTGTAATTATATATTTCATTTTATATATGATGTGAAGTAATGCAGAAGCAAAAAAGGCTGATTGACATTTCACTCAATTACTATGTCTACACATGAAGGAAATAATTTTCAGAATGGTCCTTACTTTTAGTACCATGGTTATGGAGCACGTTGTGTTTTCAACAATTAGTATCAGTCTTTTCTTGTGGACATTTTATAATTATTGCTGCTTTTCACTTCAATGAATTATTGAACTTGTTGCAGCCACATATATATCTTTTTTCAACAGTTACCATATTTCCAATTTATTTTGCTCTCGTTCACTTTATCAGGCTTGGCAGTAGCAGCAGATCAAGATTTTAAGACATTTCAAACTGCATACCCTTATGTTGTTCGGAAGCTTCTTACTGATAATTCAGCTGCTACAAGGAGAATACTGCACTCGGTATCTATCCATTTTCTCCGGGTTCCACATTATATTACTTATGCTTTCTAAGTTATAGCTTTGCATGTGCTTCTAAATTCTCCACGATGAGGGTGCATTTGAAGAACTTAAAATCTCAATACACATGTCATATTGGTGGGGCATCAAGAACAAACTTGTTGCGACATTAGAACTGTTAGATTGTAAGTTCTAGTATTGCAACATTTGTGGAAAGAGGGAACTCATAATATTCTTCCTTCCACCTAAAATGTACATAAAACACAGATATATTTTTCTTTGTTTGAATGAAAGCAGTTTTTGTTTTTGGGTTTTTTTCTCTCCTGGACTCTTCTTCTATCAATCTAAGTATCATTATTTGTTCTATGTTTCATCTCAATGCAACTGTTTAGGTAGTTTTCAACAAGAGGAAGGAATTCCAGTGGCAGAAGCTCTCTCTTTTCTTAAGGATAGGTGCAACTAGGTAAGCTAAAATGTTTCAGAAGAATGATAACTTTCTATGATATATGAATCAAAATCATGATCTTACTAATTGACCTTTTTCCTGAAGTTTTTGGCTCATTCGTCTCCTGAAATCTATTGATCTTTCAATTTACTATTGCATATGTTTATCTGGTACCTGGAGGTATGCTCAGGCCTGGAGTTTTTGCTTGGGCCCCCATTTTCTCGGATCCGGGCATTTGATTCTGTGGATCTTACTATCGATGGACTTTTGACCTGTAGAGGATCCTTATGGGAAGATCCTTTCCATGCAAAAGTTGCCATTTCTCTCATTGCGTGTGAACACTTTCTGTAATTCTGTTTTAACAACCTATTCGACTAGACTTTCTTTAAGGGTTAAGTAAACAGCTACAGCTCCAGATCAGGGTTGACACATTATCTGTGGAGGCCAAGCCCAATCCTAAGTCCAGACTCATGCATGTCTGTCATGGGCTAGTCTGGAACCTGTGTCGATTTCCACACTTGGGCTCAAGCCTAAATCTTAAGTGTCAACAAAAATAAGTCTTGCAGACTTATAGAAGGTTGATGTCCCTTCTAGTTTTTCTTATAGAAGGTTGAAGCGGTCTTGCAGACTTGCAGAGGAACTTTGATCATGGAGGGATGAGATATTTTGGTTTCTGTTGCATTTCTGCAATGTCACGGTGTAAACTGTAGGCATTGGAGAACACACAGAGTCAGAGTGGCCCCTAAATTTTTTTTGTGAAAGCACAAGTATATGCAGTGAATTATAATTCATAACATTATCTAATTTATTGGGCTACACTTATAGCGCTATATTATATTCTTTAACTCAAGGAGAAAAGGACCATCTACCTCATCAGACATGTTTCCTATATAATGATAACTTTGAACATTCTTTGGGTTCAATGAATACATCTATTATGGCAGAAAAATAATCCATGTCTTTCGCTAAAACCATACATTTATCTCTTGGGTCTAGACTTTGATGTCTTCTACACAACAAAATTGGAGTTAAGTCATCTGATGTACATGTGGGCCCGTGGCATTTGAGAATGTCAATCAAATCCAAATAGTTATGCTTTAGTATAAATGGAGTATAACCCATAACTAACTGTGATTCTCTGATCCCTAAAATCTATTTTACTCATCGAATTTGGACTGCTGATGCAGTGGTAAGGCGTCTCCCTTTCCCTGCCAACCAGGGGGCAGAGATCAATGCCCGATTGTTGCCCTGTTGGTTAGAAAATTGAGAGTACTGTGTGAGAGTGTGCGTGATAATTTATCGAAAAAAAAAAAAGACTTGGACTGTAGATATATGTCGTCTAACATAAAATAATGATAACAATTTGAATGATGATGATTGCATGATCTACTCAAATTTCAACATGTACTCGATCCACAATAAAGCCCAGAATTCTTCAAAAAGGCTCACAATTCGTACAATATCAGTCTGTATGCTCATATGCCAATGTATGGTGGACGATTGAGGTGCAGAATACTAAAATCTAAGTTCATGATGATATTTTGATGAGGCTCAACTATGCTGGGTTCAGGTCAGGGCTGGGACAGCCCTAGCCTAAAAGGTCAACCTTCTATAAGATAAACTAGAAGGGACATCAAACTAATTTCTTTGGCATGTGATATGCATATCACGTGGGTAGATGTGGTGTTTATTGGCACAGATCTTATATAAAGTTGATGATGCTATATTAGTTCAGGTGGTTCATCAATCATGATGATCACCAACAACACATCTTAGTCTTAACCCATATAAAATTATCTTTTTGTTATTTACTTACTGGCACAAATCTTAGTTTTCTTATTAATTAAACATCATTTTATCATTTAAAAAATATTTAATTATTAAATATATAAGTGAAAGCTCTAATATTTTCCTTTTTCTTTCTTTTTCTCATTTTTTTTTTCTTTTGGTACAGGAAATCAATGCACAAGCTTCTTCTGTCAGACTCTGGTGGTTACCCTGAATGCAGTGCAAATGGACCCGATGGGAGGTACCAAGTTGCAAACCTGGTCATGAGGCTTTTGTTGTCAAAAGATGGTGTCGTGCTGAGAAGACTGTTGATGACTGCGGTGCGTATTATGATTTACATTATACTGATGCTTGTATTCATTGCTCTTTTTCTGGTGAAACCTGCAACTCTATTATACTTCAATTCTCCATATACTTGGGCACTCTGATGAGGATATCAACTGTTATTTCTAAGCTCCATACGGACCATACCTACTAATTTACAACTCAGAGTGAACCATTACAGTTTGTATGTTGTTATAGATACTTATTTGTTGTGATCAAATCAAGCTTTTAGAATCAGATTTGGGGTGTGACATTATTATGCTCGAGTCAAGTCAATTTGGCCGACTTGGACCAAGTCTCACCAAAGGCCCAATTTTATAAAACTTTGAAAAAATAGCATATATATATATATATGGGGGATCTTCATATGCATCTATCCCTCACCAAATATGGTGAGGGACACCCATTTTTGGGTTGTTTCAAGTACAAGAGGGAGGTACAAAGTACCCCTCTTGTACCACTCTTGTACTTGAAACACCCCCAAAAGGGGTGTCCCTCACCATTTTTGGTGAGGGATAGATGCACATGAATGTTCCCCTATATATATATATATATATATATATATATATATATATATATATATGGGAGATGCTCCTATGAGAGATATCTCACACCTTATATGAGAGATAGGGTGGGGGCCCCTCTCATATAAGGTGTGAGATATCTCTCACAGGAGCATCTCCCTTTGAGAGATATCTCTCACCTTATGTATATATATACATAAGGTGAGAGATATCTCTCAAAGGGAGATGCTCCTGTGAGAGATATCTCTCATCTTATATGAGAGATAGGGGTGGGGGCCCTCACATCTAAGTTGTTGGCATTGGATATGGATGTGAGCCGCCCCCCCCCCCCCCCCCCCCCCCCCACCATATCTCTCATATAAGGTAAGAGATATCTCTCATAGGAGTATCTCCCATATATATAGTTATGCGAATTTAAGTTCTTAAAGGTACCTGCATTTATATTTCATTCAGTCAGGTGAACACGACCTTTGATCTTCAAATGCTTGGATATTTAAAATAAAGTGGTCTGGATATTCTAGGATCAGGCAAAATGTCATTAAGAGCTTTCCACGGTTTTTCCCAGCATAAAATGAAAAAGTAAATAAGTGCATTGTACGACCCCAAAATCATAGAACTCAGCTGTATAGGTTACTTGCAGGGTGATGACTTGGCTGAGTGACACAGTCAACTATGACTCGACCAATCTTTAAAATTATGGATCAAATCCTTGCATTACTTTAAGTTTTTCTATTCATACACTTGGTAATATGATTATACTTGCTGGGATCAATCCTTTCCATACCTGTTTCCTAAGAACTTAGGATCAAGAGGATCCATGCTATCCAATCCCTTCCATATACTTGTTGCCCATACTCCTACATGTGTATCCACCTTCTAACTTTTGAATAACCAGATGTCCTTTTGCTGGAATCAGTACCAAGCAACCTCTTCTTGAAACCATTGTGGAAAGGAGTTTTCTGGCTTAAGATACTAGTGATTTATTTCATAAGACTTGCATGCTTGTATCTTGTTTTCTTTGTTGACATCTTATGAATTTTACTTTGCATTTTCTAGATACACTGTTGAGTTTAGTAGAAAGAGGTTAGTAAAATGACAAGGAATAGGAAATAGCTTCTTTCTTGTAATGTATCAGAATTCATAAGAGTGCATGTTTCGTTGTGCTATGCAGTTGAAGGAGTGACTACAGGGTTTCTAGCTAACTTCTATGAACATAATGCTTTCCAATTCATTGTTGGCATGAAGGTTGTTGGAGCACATGCAACTATGACACCATAGTAAAAACCTGCCATGCTGGTGGAAACTGAAGTAGGGCTCTGGTTTTTGCGGACTATAATAGTCAACATTTGGATATGGGTACAGTCAACAACAAATGTAGTTCATGGATTTTTCGACATGAATTTCCTGTCCGATACTAGAATACCTTGAGATAGCTACTGGAACCTGATTAAGTACCAACAACATAATATGATAGCATAGTTGATGAGTGAAGAGTACCTATGCTGTTGGAACCCATGTCAGGGTTGGCACATTATATCATCTATGCTCCCAGCAATAAACATTTTACCTTAAGAAGACAGGGAAGAGTCTTAATCTTTTTATTTTATTATTCTAACTGACAAGTGATATGCTTTAATTAAGATGACTTTTTCTGTACCTTCTGTTAATAACTAATGTTGGAATTAAAAATGTCTTTCAGAATTGGCCTACTCCACAGTCCACACCGACTCTGCATGTCCATGCATTTTTTAAAAAAAAATTCTGAATAGACAAGGCCTGTCAAACCATGGATATGACCTGGTTCCAAAATTAGGTGTCCTCCCTAAAATACATGATCAAACAAGTTGGCCACCTTCTGCATTTATAATCAAAATCCATTGATTAGCAGTATCTGACCAACATTCTTAAAACAGGTGAAATCCATGGTAGGATCCCATGATAAGTGATTCCAGACTGGCTCACTTCTGTGTTTGTGTGTGTATGCATGTCTTGTTGGTTTTTTTTTGAGTTATAGGAAGCCTTTCTTACCATTTCTGTAATGATGTGCCTGTATGTTGTAAATTATTAATATCCAACACCGCCATTGTTCCCTAGTCCTGCCAACACAGTTGCCTCTGTTGAAATTACATGTGCAGGACCAATTGCAAAAATATTACAAGCATCCAAGTGGCTTTAATCTTATATGGATACTACTAAATTTGAAGACTTTTAGCATGTACCCTAAATTGCTTCTAGTTTTGAATATTTTGCCAGATTGGATGGCTGTCCATTCCATCATGAAATTTGGTGTGGTGTGGAAACTGGAAATGATATTGGTTACTACCTTTTCTACATCTCCGCTTCAAATTAATACTGGTGATGGACTGATGGGAGCTGATAATGAGTTGTGGCGAAGACGTAGAAAATTAGTATCCCAACTAATGTGGCCAACGATTTTGATTCTACCTCAAACATAGGAGTAATGTTAATTTTCTCTTGCCCAGATATTAAGAGTACTTGCCGTTTGGGATAATATGGGAACACATATTTTATGTTTCTGCACTTTGCAAAAAGCACTATCAACTGCTATCTCTCTGCATTATGAACTGCCAGAGCTGCTTTTCAATAAATATAAATTGCTGTTAATGATTTTGTTACCAATAACTGCAACCTTTACACTCCTGTTGTTCTGTCAGTTAATATATAGAACATGGTTTTGTTTCAATTGTAAACAGGATGCCACTTCATTAGTTCATGCTATGATTTCCAAGGAGGCCATCTTCTTCCACAGGCATGTCAGGAGCGTTCTTGCTGATCTTCTCTACAATTGGATGATTAAGGCTGTTGGAGTGGAGAACAAAATAACCATATACAGTTCTCGCATGACAACATCCAATGTACAGCATGGCAGAGAGATGAGACCATCTTCTGAATCCTCTGCATCTCTCTACCAGGATATCCTGAAAGATCGAAGACTGAAACTAATCTTCTCCAAGTTGCTGAATTCCATCAGGAAGGATCCCATATTGGTGCTCAGATTTTGTTGGACCTCTTTCGTGATATTTGTATCAGCCTCGGCTCTAGCTTGTCACCGATTTCTGGTTTCCTGGTCGGAGGCATACATGACTCCCATATCAATTGCTCCGAAACGGGTTGCTGTCAGTGTATAGTACAACTGCCTTTCAAGAGAGATGTAGATGTATGAGATGATATATAAAGAGTCATTTCGTCTGTATAGGTTTTTTTTTTCCTTCTGTCAAGCATATATTTATTGGACACCAAATACAATTGGGGAAGGTAGTATTAACCTTTAGAAGAAACTTTGATTTTCAAGTTCCTGCAGAAGAGAGGGATCCATGATTCAGAGTTTGTCTTGGTTAAGAGACCCCCCCACTCCCAACCCCCTGTCCCTTTTCTCTTGTAAATACTCATATATCCACACACACTCACCCATGTCCATCACCATCAGCACGTTTTTGTGGAAGGGAGGTGCCTCACAACTGAGCTGTGTGTGGATTGGTGCTTGGGTGTTGGTTTAGTAGCCATCTTTGAGTTCGAAGTACTGGCTTTTAGAGGGTGTTGGGTCATAGTTAAAAAACTTGCTCTGACTCGCGCCTTCCCTTCCCTTGGAAGTCACCATATCTGGTGAGTTGAAGAGTCTTGTTGAGTTCTTCCCAAGTAGTCAGCCTGACTCTCACAAGTTGGCTCAAATTTTTTGACCCTGAATTGTGTTGAGTCAGGATATAAACATGTCGGGTCGGGTCGGTGGCCTTCTATCTGATCCTAGGCCCAATTAATTTTAGGCTACCTGTGTGTGTCACTTGCCAACAGGCCTGTAACTGTGGACCTGAATCCATATTGGATCGTCAAAGAGGTCAAGAGGAGGGCCCACTTCCAACATCCATAAAGGTGGCTGTGTAGACCCCATTGTTACATGTAGTGGAAAGATGAGAAAGTCATGCGTGGGTGGAGAGATGGGCTCTCTGGAACGCTTCGTCCGTGGGTTGCATCCAAGAGGCAAAGCAACGAATACCACGCTGCGGCAAAACATTATATAATGTAAGTCTTGCACATAGCTGCAAGATCCCAAGCATCTCCCACACGGTTTCTTTAAGTGCCATTTGTGAAAAATCTACAATGGGGCCCATTTATTGATAATCAAAGCTGCTCAAAATAAATGTTATCCTCTTTGGAGACACATCCTCAAAGTTATTTGTTATTAGGAGTTCATCTCCATGAATAAACATTATGATTTATAATTTATAAGATTCTACTAATCACGTTATCAATCATGCGTTCAATCTTATTTCATTTTGAGCAGTTTAGAATACCAATAGGTGAGCCTAACACATCCTACGCTTTGGGTTGCAAACGAAACAGATTCATATCGGAACTGCAGTGGACCTGTTTCTAAGGTTCTGGTTCCGGATCCACTTTTGACTTGGAACCTGTTTTGTTGGTTCGAGACTCGATTTTGATAGGAAAATGTAGATCCGATTCTTGAATTGGGTCCACTTAGAGGATTGGAATTTAGTTTCAAAATCAATTCTAATTTCTCTTTATTTTTATTTTTCTTAAAATAAGCATATCATTCAACTTACAACAATGCATCAAGTCTATTACCTCCAGTATTATATATAAAAATATCAAAAAAGAAATGATTTTGAGGTACAATTTGTAACATCAAAGGCTCATATGCTGGGTCTACGAGTCGAAACCTATATGAACTCGGAATCGAACCCATTTATCAAACGGAACCTAAACTAAATTCCGGACGCATACACGTTTATCAAACGAAACCTATAATATATTTCAGACTTGATTTTTTACGGATCGAAACTTTCAGATAACCAATGAATCAGATACTTGTTTGCAGCCCGACCTACGCCCACAATGCGAGAATCCAACTCCAGAGTAGTAGAGCCGCCAATACAGGCCGTTCTTTGCAAACATGAACTTAAAAAGTCTAGCTGATAAGATTAACAAATCACAAAGATACTAACGTGGTGGGCCCCACGCAGATTTAAATAACATATAGTAACTTTGCAAACGTCCCTTCTCCTTTCCACAAATAATACAAAAGTGGAACGTCAGTGACAGTGAGGAGGGTAAAAAAAAAAAAATATCTTTCAAATGAACGAATTAATCGAGTATATAAAGTAGTGACGGGAGAGGGAACTTAGAAAGAGAGCGAGAGGGCGTGAGCCATACGAAACGTGAGGCGGTTGGCTGCTTCAGTCGCTCAAGCAGCCGCAGCAGCCGATCACTCGCTCGCACGCAGACGGGACCATGACTGTAGGCGTTCTCGCCCTTCAGGGCTCTTTCAACGAACACTTGGCAGGCATGCTTCTTCTACTTCTTCTCTCTTTCCAACTCAATACAACCAAAAGATAGATCTCAAAGCAGAGCATCTCTCTCTCTCTTATTATCATCATCTGATTCTTTCCTTTTGCAGCGCTTAAGAGGATTGGAGTGAAAGGCCTGCAAATACGAAAACCCGAACAGCTGGAGCATGTGAACGCCCTCATCATCCCTGGTGGAGAAAGCACCACCATGGCCAAGCTCGCCGAATACCACAATCTGGTTTTCCTTTCTTCCCCTGCCTCTCTTTCTTAAACTAGGTCTCTTTATCTGTTGATGTTTTGAAGCGATCAAAAAAGGAAAAAAAGAATGAAAGATGGGTGTCTTTTGTTTTGTTTTCTTTTCTCTTCAAAACTACGTATTCGATTATCAATTGTGTTTTCATCTTTCCTTTTGCGTATGTCTCTGCTTAGGATGCCATGTGTTTGTTAAATGTTCCGGTATGATTTGGTAGATAGACACTGAAGATGTCCAATATGGTGAAGATGAATGTCAAAATAGGCCAAACTATGATAAAATTGATTTTGTTGCTTCAATTGGGATTGTTGTAGCTTGTGAAACTATGAATGATCTAATGACGACTTTCTATATGATCAACAGTTTCCTGCTCTTCGTAACTTCATTAAAACAGGGAAACCTGTGTGGGGGACCTGTGCAGGTCTCATCTTTTTGGCTGAAAGAGCTGTTGGTGAGTTAATTCTGTGATTTTGCATATAATATCCCAAACTTATCAACACTTGGTATTGAAAGTATAAACCAAAATTTACTTCTCAGGGCAAAAGTTAGGAGGACAGGAGCTTGTTGGTGGACTAGATTGCACTGTCCATCGTAACTTCTTTGGTAGTCAGGTAAGTTCATTTAATTCTGTGTTTTAGCTTATTATGTATATCTATTGAGTATCAGTTCTTTGGAAACAGTGGCTGATATGTTTTCACAGATCCAAAGCTTTGAAGCAGATCTTTTAGTACCCGAGCTTGCTGCTACGGAGGGTGGTCCAGCCAGTTTCCGTGGAGTGTTCATTCGTGCACCTGCAATCCTAGAAACAGGACCTGATGTCCAAGTATTAGCTGATTATGCTGTTCCACCGGGCAAATCAGTGACTTCAGGATCTGATGTTGAGAGCCAGGCGGTATATCATTCTCTCTCTTTCTCTCCTTATCTATTTCAAATCACCAACGAATTCTTAGGCAGCTTGGTAACTTATGGGGCCCATTTGGATTTATAACTTAGTTACTACATAAACTTGACACACACACACACACACACACAAAACCATGACAACAACAACTCTGAGGGAAGCAGCGTTCCCTTCTTGTTTATGAATGCAACTCAGCTCACCCAAATGCATGAACCCAGAAGTTACACAAGGACTGAGTTACACACTCAGTTTATGAGGATATTAAGCGGGGTAATAAAAACTTTTTGTAGACACTTCTTTATTTGAGGTTTATATCTGGAGCCTAATTTTAAAACCTCTGAAATGTTTTCGATCTAGAAGGAGAAACAAATTACTGCTTTTGTCCTGTTAATAGTTTTTACAATCCTATCTCAGTTGATTTCATATAGATTGTATATTTGGTAGAAGACTTAGAAACTGCACACATGGCACCCTAGTGATAACAGTGTATCATCTCAAACTGCTGCCCAGGGATTGATCCCTGGGTGGGCAGGTTGCTGCAGGGGAACTGTACCACTCATCCAATCTAGCCCAGGAAAAAAACTACCCATGTACAATGCCATTGTTTACCCTGCCCGTCAGCCTGTCGATCTACTAGGTCACCATGGATGGAATGTCAAGGAGACTATTTCTTTGTACGAGTGGTGGAGATCTTTGATCGGTGGCTTATTTTATTTTATTTTTATTTTTCATTGCGTCATCCACTAGATCTACTACATAAGCAATCTGGATCAACACAGGGAAGCACAAGTGGCAGAAGGTCCAAGCCTTTCTAATTATTATTATTTTTTTTTATGACATGCGTAAGGTCCAAAGCCTTGTTAGCATTGGAAGATCGAAAATATCAAGTTCCTTGATGGTCCTTTCATAAATTTCAATCATTTCATAATTCCCTCGTCTTTTAGGTAAAACACTTCTTTCGTTAAGCACCTAAAGTGAACTTGTAATGACCAATGAAGGGGATCTATAAGGTCTTCAAATAGTTTTCACTGAGATAACTGGCAGTCCACAGCTTTTAACTTCTTTTCTGTTTTACAGGAGAAAACTGGGTGTGAGGAAAAAGTGATTGTAGCTGTAAAGCAAGGAAACTTGCTTGCAACTGCCTTCCACCCTGAATTGACAACAGACACTCGATGGTATGCACTCCCTTATCAGATTCAGTAACCATGCTAGCTGCAAGCCATGTAACTGGGACATGTTATCTGCACATTTTGTTACAACCTAAGCAGGATGTTCCACTTTTTAGCTGACACCTTTACTGGGAACAAAAACTCAAACTAATTGCCTTTTACTATACAATTATTATTTTTATTATATAAGGCTATTGTTACTAATATCATTATCATTAGACTTGTCGCTATTGCTAGTTGCTGCAACTTTGTCAGTTATTATGTATGTCAATTGTAAAATTCTCAGTGCTTGGCACATTGGGATCTAGAGTCATCATGCAACCATTCTATACTTCGGGCACATCTTTAGTGATCCAGATAGTTTGTCTGTGGACCTACTGTGAATGGCGATGCAGCAAAGAGTAAGGAACAGAATTTTGGTGAAGCATCAGTTGGATTGTGGTTCTTCAATTGAGGGGATCATTCTTTTTTCATCCATTTCATGTCCTTGGTGGGGCTGAATTTCCATATAGGCCATACATCCAATAAATACCTTATTATATGTTCACCAATTTTATTAAACTAGAGGTTGTCTGCTGTTCTACCTCTTTCTTTTGGAATGCTACTCCCTTTGTAGTCTAATATCAAAAATCAAAAGAATGGTTTGTCTGTCAAAAACCATTGGTTTATAATCACTTCTGTATACATTACTCACTTGGTGTTTCAATGAATTAGTATATGAAGAAAATGGAGTCCGAGCTTCTCTCCCGAATTTCCTCTTGATAATCCATTCTCTCAGACTGAACACAACCTAAATTTTTTACTTCAGCATCACAAAGATATCAAGGAAATGTTATAAAAAAGAAGATATATGTATACGTATACACGTGTGCGGGTGCGTGTGCGGGTGTGGGTGCGTGTGCGTGCGTGCGTGCGTGTGCGTGTGTGTCCTTTACCGTGAACAGCCATGTTTGGCTATGAAACATAATTTTTGCCAGAAGGTACTCCATAACATAGATGCGAACCATATAGTGTTTCACTAAGAATGTCTTAATATTGCCTACCTATTGGCTGTACAGTATTGTCACCATGACCAGTATGCTGAGGTTGTATCTCATGTTGTATTATATGAATCTCTTTTGTAATTTTTGCCCTGTACCATGTTGTGAATTTTGAATTTCTCTTTGCAGGCATAGTTTCTTCTTAAAGATGGTGGGTGGAGATCAGAGCTTCTATTGTGATTCCAGTTTGAATGGAGATGACGGTGACCAACAACAGGCAAGGCCTGATCTTCCAGTATTTCAATAGCATTTGAAACAGATGTCATCTTCATTTCCCATTTCTTCGGTTACGTTATCTTTCAAGATGTGATGTCTCCTTAATTTTATATATATCCTCCAATTGAAATTTTGGATGGGAGGTTTACATCTGAAGAGGGTAAAACCAGATTGGAGTTTCATGTGCTGCTTCTTGTATGACTTTGTTACTACTGAGGCCAAAGCTTCAGATTCCTTCTTTGGCACCTCAGATATGTTGGTTGTCTGTTTTGAAAACTTCACATTTTGTCATCTTTAATCCAATTATAGTTGTAACCTTTTCTGTGGATGGGTTGTGGATATTATTTCTTGGTCTTTCTTTTAGAAAAGTGGTGCGATCTAATGTATCCGAAACACAGATGTGGATTGAAACTATGTTTCTGTTGCACTTTTTTTTTTTTTTTTTTTGGGGCCACTGGTCTAGGAATGATACTTTCGCTTGAGGACCCTGGGTTCAATTCCTAGGCATTTGTTTGATACTAAGAACACCACTCAACCATGAGTGTGTTGGTCACTGATGTCATTTATAGGCAACAGAGTGGTTCTGGCACTTTCTCTCATTTTAAGTTGCCTATATGGCAGTAAGTATTTTTGTCAAGTCATAGATGTGTCGTTTCTGGTGGTTGTAACATGTACCTCTCCTTTTTTCATCTTTCTTGTTTCTTTTCTTTCTGTTTTCCTTTCAGTTTTGTTCTAGGGACATGTAGTGCGAAAAAATGATAGTACACAACACAGCTGTCTCAAGTCTCAATTATTCTCAAAAATTTCCCTTCCTGTCCTGTCCTGTCCTTTTTTTTTTTTTGTTTTTTTTTTTTTTTTCGGGGGGCGGGGGGGGGGGGGGTGGTCGATAAACGGAGGGTGTCCCAGCCCTTTGGGCTAGAATAATCCCTACGAGCCCAAGTGGAACGGAGGGTGTCCCAGCCCTTTGAGCTAGAATAATCCCTACGAGCCCAAGTGGAGCCATTCAAACAAACTCAAACTTCAATCCCTATGGGCCCAGCTGTCTCCTGTTCTGTTTGTTGATTCTTGACTGTTGATGTAAGCCATTCAAACAAACTCGAACTTCAATAATTTATTGGTAACCAACCATACTTTCATGGGTCTGGGGCAATTGACAAGAGTAAGAAAATGTTCTCCTGCGAGTGGACTACGTGTGCATTCGACCTCTATAGGGCCCACTTAAGCCAACCTTTGATCAGTATGTTCGTTGAATTTGCCTGGGCCTGTTTTGTGGGAGAATTTAAACCCAAGTAGAATTTAATCCCAAGTAGTAAATGGATAAGATGCATGATGAAATCCATCCACCGGGGGTAATTTGGTGGCGATGATTTTGTTCGCTCAACTCATGTACATGATGAAATCTGCCCACCTTGAATGGCAATTATCCTCGACCTGACTGGAAAAGGTCCCAGTACATATCCAATCCTTATATAAACTTATTAATACACACACAACACCATAATGTATTTTACAATAGCTTGTATTGCAGAAGGTAGGTGCAATAAAGAATTTTTATGGTTGTTCTTTTTTATCCTTATATAAACTTATTAATCCATCCACCGGGGGTAATTTGGTGGCAATAAATAGCTTGTATTGCATATTTAATATATATATATATATTTATATGTGTGTATAAAGAATTTTTATGGTTCTTCTTTTTCATTGGCAGAACAAGGAATTTATCCCTGGTTGCTACTGTGAAAGGAGGTGTGGTGGATTTGGTGAATTTTTATGGATTACTTCCTCTTAACCCATTTTATAAGAGCTGATGAGAAAATGCCTAAAAATGTCATCACAGTCGCTTGACTTGGTCCTTTTTATTTTCGACACCATGGCTAAAACAGTGTTCAAAATGTGATTATTTTTTCTTTCACCACAAATTGGTTTTGGCCAACAAATGGGCAGCAGGTAGGGAAGGCAATCGATTTGCCTTGGAGAAGAAAAATAACTTTGATCAGAAGTTATAGTTATATGTGAGTGTGTGTGTATCATTTAACCACAATGCATAGGAAAATATATGTTAAAATTGCTCTTCAATGAGGTCTCTCTCTGCATGCATGGAGGAAAACAGTTGAAACTAAAATGATGAAGTCTGAAACTAGGGCAGACATGGCGTGATCCAGGCTCCTGCAAGGGTATTACTGAAACCATACTCCGGATCATGTGGAACTAAATGAATGGTGAGCCCATCCCTACTGCCCAATTCGAATTCCATATACGATCCTTTACTAGTGCAGAATACCCCCTCGCTTGCCCTAGGAAGATAGTATATGTGATTTCCTTTACAACCACCCACTTTGCTAGCACAAACCGAAATTGCACTGGTCTTACTCAAGTAGAGCGTCGAATCACCAATGTCTTCAAGTTTCACCCACTCCATTGCAGTCAAGTCAGCTCGAAAAACTTCGCAGCTGGGGCTGTGGCCATACTGCCCCATTATTCTCACCACTAATATCTCTCCACGAGATACCACCAAAACGTACACACAATGCTGCATATGAAGTATTATCTTAGTACTGCTTTTCAGTTCAATCTCCAGTTTACTAACATTATTACCTGGAAAGAGGGGGTCGAAAACAGCAAGCCTCCAATCTTTACAGAATGCATACAACTTTCCGTTGAAGAAGATGGTATTAGAGTCAACGGCTCCCTTCCATTCATATTCAACAAATCGCTTCCGACTCTGCCGGTATAGCAAGAATGTATGGTCTGATTTTCTGATGAAGACAACACCGTGGGGATCAGATGGAGTGGAGAAGAAAAGGCAATCACGATAGAATACTGAAAACTTGTTCTTTAGAAGATGTGGAAGTCGAACACATTCTGCATTCTCGAGAGAAACGAGTAGGTCGTCATTGGATTGGAACAGCAGCCAACCATGGGAAGATGAAACGCAGATGCAAAAACCTTTGAGATGAGGCATGTGCACTCTTAATATATTCTGCGAGACTGTAAATACTGTAAAAATGGAAGGCATCCTTCCTCGTATCGCGGGGTATAATAGTAATGAATAACAAGGGAAGTTGTGTATGAGCTATGCACCATGAGTGGCAAACAGAGCCGAAGTGAAGACGATCAGGTACTTTGAGGGACTTCAAGATCAACTCAAGAATGTAATGGGGGAGATCTGACCAGTTGCTACTTGTTTCTGCCCTCTTCATCATCATAGAATTTTATGCGGCTACTGATCCGTAAAGATGATCTGAATATCTGAATGAATGCTGGAGGAGACCCACCAATGTCCAATGTTATATATTCATAAAAAAAAAATATTTTTTTTTGTTGGAAAAAAAAAAAAAAAAAACACTAGTGGCACGGAGTTCTGCGGTCATTAAAAATTATATATTAGAAAAAAGAATTCAATGAATTGTTTAAAAAACAATAATAAAAGAACTGCAAAGCCTCCATATGTCCTAATGCGTTAAAACAAAATTTATTTAAAATGAGTCACAAGTTATCCAGGGTTATGCTTTGGTTCAATGCGAAAAGTCTCGATGACCCTGTTTCAGGGGGATCGCATCCTAATAGATGACCCGTGTGCGAAAAACAACCCCATAGCTTCTACTGTATAAAAAAAAAGCCATCCCCACCAATTTTAACCTCTTTTTACGGAGGAGATACCTCTCACCTTTATACAAGCCAACTCATTCATATTCTTACATTCTCACATCTTCCATTTCATCAGCATCGAACCCATCTAAATCAAAGAGGCTAAAATTGAAGACAACTAAAAATTCACAAAAAAAAAAAAAATATATCATCTCCCCTTTAATAAAAAATGATTGCTCACCCATCATGCTAACAAATCAAATCCAAGCAAAGTGATGATCTCATTTAACCCCCACCCCCCCAAAAAAAAAAAAAAAAAAAAAAAACAAGTACCAAAAGGGTGAAAAAAGAGTAGGCCTATCCTGAAGGAAAAAAAACTATGAATGACACTCGATGAATTTTTACTAACAATGGCAAGAGTGAGGAAAACGAAAAAGAAAATTAGAATTTGGTATGCCATATCAATGATATTAGAGAAAAAAATTACAGTTTTGTCTTTAATTTTAGCCCCTCTGATTTGAATGGATTCTATGCAAAGTTAAGATGAAGATTGCAGCTATGATGTGACCAGGTAAGAACAGGAATGAGTTGCTGGGATGGAGGTGTTGAGGATGATGGATGGGGGAGAATAAGGTAATGGCATATAGAAAGAGAATAGATAGCTACCTACCTTTAGAGATAAAAGAGAAGGAAGGACTTTCCCAACGAAGGCAGGGAAAGGAAGGTGCGTATAAAAATTGGAAAAATTAGGCAGAGCTCTACAATCAATATGGATCGAAAACGAGAGATAGGATCATGATGAGATTAGAATCTTCGAATGTTTGGGGAAGAAAGATTGTCAAAAAAGATGGTGTTTGTAATCCACACGATATTATTTCCGAAGTTGAACTGACAGAACAAAAGAGAGATGTAAGATTCCTTTCAGGACTCTAGAATTTTGGTAGATTAGGACGGTTATGATGATTACCTTAATGTGGCATAGGGTCTGGATGGTCTGTGTTGATGTGTCGATTGGATGAGAATGGTTAATTATGTAGTGTGTAGAAAAAGAAAATTCTACAAATAAATAGATGGTTACAATCGTAACGAGACCTCCACAATAAAATGCTAAAATAACTTGGTGATGTTTTTGGATGAAAAACTATGTTCATATTAAAAAAGTTAAAATATATTAAAGCACAGGGTTTTGGATTCACAATTGACTTTTGCATTTATTTATTAAAAAAGGTCAAAATTAATTAGATAGAGCATGGACCCTAGCGACGTGTGTCATGCCTGTGCTAGTTATTATATATATTAAGCAAGATTTGAGAGTAAAATCGATCTTCAATTTTAAATCCAATTTCAATCTTCAACTATTAATTTGGACGGTTTACTACTAAAATCTTGATTTATATAGAAGCAAGAGAAGATTATGACTCTTTTAACATAATAATAATAAAGCCTATGAAACTTTGAATTCAAATCCTAAAATCTCGGGTTATGTGCATCTTTCTTCATATCTCATATTTATGGATGATGTTAGTGATTCCAATGGGTAGCTCAGTTGGCCTACGGCCACGATTTGGTCTCAAAGATTGAGGGTTCGAAACTGTGCTACTGAACTGGGCATAGGGGATTTACTCAGCTTCCTTTATGCCATGGGGATTAATCCGGCCCAAAGAGCTGGGACACCCTCTGTTATAAAATAAAAAATAAAAAAATTTTAAAAATTGAAAGATCTTAGTGGTAATAATAGCAAGGCACTAGAATGTTACCATATATTATTGGCTTATACAGTTGTTACAAGCCTCTCTGTCTAGCTCGTCTCTTTTTGGAGAATCTCTTCCGGCTGAAAAACTAAGAAAATATATTAAATTTAATTTTTATTAAATTATTATCAAGAAATCTAAAAGAAACAAATATATTATATAACAATAAAAATAAAAAAAACTAAAAAAAATAAATCTTTTAAAAAAGATAGAGATCAAAATCAGAATAATATAAAGGAGCCTAAAATTTGAAAAGAGAGGAAATAGCAATGGAAAAAGGAAGGTGAATGGATATCAATGACGGTGGACCGGCACCAACCCTTCTACTTGGACAAACTTTTTTGCCAGAATTTGGGACAAACTCTCATGTGGCACAATCCTAGAGGTGCTTTTTCCCTCTCTCAAAAGTTGCACCTCTAGGATTGTGCCACATGGGAGTTTGTCCCAAATTCTGGCCAAAAAGTTTGTCCATTTAGACTTTTTGGGACCGGGATATTATTCTTACCTAGAGTTCATATGTGAGCCCCAATGATGCGATGAGCTTAAAAACATATATGTGTGTGTGTGAGAGAGAATTCAAGCCATAGGCGATTTGCATCGCGGGAGGAGTATGAGTATCATTTCATGGATGCTCAATTGAGGAGGAGCGACATTTGAGAAAGCCGTTAATTCTGGGAGTGGGGCTGCTGGTTTGAACACATTTGGGGTATTAGCTTTTGTTTTAGAGTGTTTGTATAACTTTGATCCAGGCAAAGCCCCGTACTATGATATTCCCTAATCAGTTTCAAATTCCACTCTACAATTTTTGGTATTCTTGAAACATTTTATGAATCCTTCTGAAAAGAATTATATAAAGAGGACAGATCTCACCGAATTCAGCAAAGGTGAAGCGTGGACACCGGTGTACCTAAAATTCTTCTCCAATTTCGAGCGATGGCTCCAAAATCCACAACCTCAGAGGTTGTGGGTTCGATTATGCACTACCACACTGGGGCTACAAGGAAATTTTACCCAGCTTTCTCTCTTGGACTCGTCGGGATTATTCTAGCCCAAAGGGCTATAAACCTGAGTTATCAAAAAAAAAAAAAAAAAAAGAAGTATTTTTTAGAGGATCCATGGCAAAATAATAAAATGTCCATAGATAGCCCTTCCATTCATCTTCTATAGAAAAGGTGTAGGAATTTTCTAAGTTCTTTATTTGATGTAATTGAATACATTAAAAATGAAGACCCATAGGGGGCCATCCAAAAGTGACCACAAAATAAGCTCCTTAGCCCGCAAAATAAAACTGAATTAGGGGAGAATAAGAAATGAATAATCAACAAAAATATAATCTTATGCATCTCACTCCAAAACATATACACCGATTCCTTCAATGGCCACGAACCTAACGCACCTCCTTTGAGATTAAGCGTGCCATTATAGTGGCCATATTCTTGTGTAATAGGTCTCTCTTTCTTACTCGTCTATCATTCCTCGTATTCTTTTGTAATAGCTCTCTCTTTATTACTTGTCTATTAGTCCTCTTTCGTACCAATCCTGCCTCCTTTGTTTTGTGTTGAATTGAACTTTTGTTCTCATTTAAAGAAATTGGCAGATTATGCAAGGTTGGAAAACTCGGGACTCGGACTTGACTTGTGAGTCAACGTGATGACTCAAGAGAGTGATGTCTTTTTTAAAAATAATTTGACGATTATTTTAAACATGGATTAAATAATTATAAAATAAAGATATACATTTATTTACATGCATTCATGATAATAAATTTCAAATTGATAAATTTATATATACAAGGACTATTATGATAAAAAAATAAATGAAAGAAATTGCATAATACATATTTGTTTAGTCCAAATATTGAATGTAAAATATCAAATATAATTTTTAAATTATATTTCAATCATCATTCTTAAATTATTGACTCGTAAATACTTGCTTAAAAAATTAAATATTAACTATTTTAAATAAAATTTACCAATTAAATAGTCCAAATGTAAATGATTTACTAAATTGAGGTGATTCGACCGGGTCTTTCTTACACTTGACTCGGTCATTTATCACAATAAGCTGTCTCTGAAGAGTCAAGAGTGAAGGGAGTTTCCCAACCATGAGATTATGTGCTTCTGACAATTGATACTGTGGGGCCCATTCTCATCCTACTGTTTTGAGCAGAAGGCAAATAATGCCACTGGCAACCTCCTCTCCGGGCAAATGCTATTGGCGGTCTCCTCTGCTACCTGACTTAGGTTGGTGTCTCCCCTGCTACCTGACTTAGGTTGGTGTCTCCTCTGCTACCTGACTTAGGTTGGTGGATCACATGATATCCGGGCAAATGCTATTGGCGGTCTCCTCTGCTACCTGACTTACGTTGGTGGATCACATGATATTATACCGTAACTCGGTACATGCACACCCTCTCTATTAATACACTCATCTCTATGTGCTTTTCACAGTTGCTGCGTATCATCCTTTCTCACACATCTGCTTTGTTCTTATTGCTTTCTAGTTTCTACTAAAGATACAAGGCTTGATACCACTATGGCAACAAGAGATGAGGTGAGTCTCTCTCATTCAATCTCTGTTTAATCTACATTTGTGTTACCTTACATCTCTGTTTTGTTCTTATTGCTCCTATTGCTTTCTTCTCTTATTGCTCTTATTGCTTTGTTCTTATTGCTTTCTAGTTTCTGTTTAATCTACATTTATGTATACTGTGTACAAGAAGGGTCGTAAGAGGTGGTGTCATATTCATTCTTCTCTTGAACATGTGATCTGAGGCGGGCCCATTTTCTTGGATTTTTGGCATGAACCTTCTTTGTCTCAAGTAGTGGGCCCGGTTTCATCACAATGAGCAGATGCTTTCGCCTGTTGAGGCCTATCTGTTAGTACTGATGATGCACAAAATGGATTGGCGCACCACCGGTCAAGTATGAGTAATAAATGCAGTAATTATGAAGAGAGAGAGATTATAGTGGTTCGGTCAGTGTGACCTACGTCCACTTTAGAATGGCTGAGGCCAGATATTTTAGTATCTCAAATGTGCAGGGAGAGCAGAGAGTACAAGCTTTGAGAGGGAGAGGAAAGTTGTGCTCAAGTGTTTTCTCATGCCCCCCAAGTGTTGGTGGGGCTCTTCTATTTATAGTCTTCCCCTAACAAATGGGGAAGACTTTACAGCAACGAAAACTCTAATCCGATGGAGTGTTCGAACTGTCCTCGATGGGCGAGGCAGTTGGGATATTCTCCGCAGGACTTGGTAAAAGCGGGTGACTATGTCCGAAGCGACGTGGGTTGTCTCAACGTGGCCAGGCCTCGTGGATTTGGGCTGGACTTCATCGGACTAACCGAAGCTTCGTAAACTTAAGCCTTGGCTCATCATTTGCCCCCCAATGCCCTGTGTCCAATGGAACTTGGAGAGGAGGGCACTTGTTTGAATCTTTGGCTGAGTTTGCAACTGCAAAAACTTCGGGAGGCAAAAACATCTATTTTTAAGGCTTTTTTGGACTTTTGACAGTATCAGTCATGGCCAAAGGCGGTGAGTCTTGTAGGGCTCGCCGAGAGCTTCAATTTGATATATAATAAGCCTCATTTGGAGTAACGGTCCAAAATCTACGATCAAAATAGCGAGCAAGCAACTTCGGGGCGAGCAGGGCGCCCGTGCTGGGCGTTTGAGAGGTGCTGGGCGCCCGTGGTCTGCTGTGCAGTGTGCATGGACAGGCAGCGCAGTGAGGATGCTGGAGGTCTGGGCGCCCCTGAGTCTGGACGTCCATGGGGCCTGGGCGCCCCTGAGTCTGGGCGCCTGGGCCTGGCGCGGCACTCGCAGGGGCTACGGGCGCTGGTGAGGCGGGCGCAGCAGCGGTGTCAGCGCCCGGTCATCCACATCATTATTTCCATCAATATCATTTCTCCTTTTCTTTTTTTGAATATAAAGAATAGTTTTAGAACATACATAGATAATGTAGAATTCTTCTTTTTGAACAAACACATGCCATCATTAGAATGTTTTTTATTTTTTTTTACTCCAAGTCCGAGTATTGAGGCTGGGTGCCCCTGGGAGGCTGGGTGCCCCCGGTCTGGGCGCCCAGAGGCGTGGGCTTCGCTGCTGAGGGGCTAGCCGCTGTCTGCATGGGCGAGCAGCTCGTGTGCTGTCCAGGAAGTTGATTTGGGCACAACTAGCTTGGGCGGCCAGGACGCTGGTCACGGTGATCTAATGTAGTCCCTCGGGTTGCCGACTACCTGAGTTTCAAGATCCTGCCTAGAGATATCGAAAACAATGTTATTCCAAACATTAAAATATTTCACCTGATTACCTGGAGAGAGAGGCTGTTTGCGCGAGAGAGCTACACCTTTTGAGATCGAGCTTTTGGCGACCCGCGAGAGTGCCGCTAAGCTGAAGATAGGCTGCCTGTTTGAGAACAGTGCAGAGGCCAAGCTTTTGGTGACCCGCGAGAGGGCCGCTAAGCTGGAGATAAGCTGCCTGTTTGAGAACAATGCAGAGGCCAAGCTTTTGGCGACCCGCGAGAGGGCCGCTAAGCTGGAGATAGGCTGCATGTTTGTGAACAGTGCAGAGGTAGGTCAACCTCTTGGCGATCCGTGAGATGATTCACCTCGCCTGGACCTAATGATTTCCTCAGCGTTCATATATTTTTGAGCTTTTGTCAATAGTTCTGGCATGCTCTGTGGTGGTCGCTTCATTACTGAAAAGAGGAAGCTTGATGACCGGAGGCCTCCTAGGAAGGCGGTCATGCTGACTTTATCATCGGGCTCCTCGACCTGAAGGACCTCCTCGTTAAAACGAGTGAGGTAGCTCCTCAGGCTCTCGTCTCGATCCTGTTTTACGTTGAGGAGATGGGTGGCAGGCTTTTGTTGGCGGCGTCTACCAATAAACTGTGCCACAAATGATCTGCTTAGTTCGACGAAGGAGCCTATGGAGGCCGGGGTGAGACTGGTAAACCATTGTCGTGCGGGACCCTTCAATGTAGTTGGGAATGCCATACACATAATTTCATCGGGGACGTTGTGCAGCTGTATCAAGGTTTTAAAGGTTTCGAGGTGGTCCAGTGGATCCTTCGTTCCATCAAAGGTCTCCATAGATGGCATTCTGAACTTCCGAGGAAGTGGGTAGTTCACCACGTCGGGCTTGAACGGTGTGTTCGTTCGCCTGACTAGGTAATCCACTGTTTCTGGTGCCTGCGCCTTCATGGCGTTGAAGACATTTCCTTGATCTTCTTGTCCAAGCGATTGGGGGCATCCCTAGACGGATCATGGAAATAACTCCCATCCTTTACACTTTGATTTTCACTCTCCCCCTCTTGGAAATGAGGATCCTCCCCATTAGAAGCAGAGGGAGAAGGTGGAAGTCCTCCATGATCAGCTCCCCCCGGAGGTGGGAGTCCTCCAAACTGGGCTCCACCCGGAGGAGGAGGTCCTTGTTGATGGGCACCACCCTGATGGGCGCCAGTATGAGGCCCATGGGCACCCAGGTGAACTCCTTGGGCGCCCTGGGGATGGGCGCCCAGGTGAACTCCTTGGGCGCACGGGGGAGGAGCTCTGCGGCGTGGAGCTCTTGGATGCCCCGGGCGCGGTGCTCCTTGCGGTACTCCCCCAAATTGTGCTCCTCCTTGCCCCCCTGCGAGCATGAGTTGTAAGATTTGCTGGTTTTGAGTCACCAGCTGCTGCATGGTCTCCAACATTTGTTGAAGAGTGGGAGCAGGAGCATTTGGGGCAGGATTCGTCGGTGGAGGATCACCTTCGCCTTCTCGCGAGGGACTATCCTCTTGTCGTCTCGTAGATCTTGTGGTGATCACCATAATTTTGAAAAAAGAAGGATTCTGAAGTGAGAACTTTTGTCGGTTCCCACAGACGGCGCCAAATTGATGATGCACAAAATGGATTGGCGCACCACCGGTCAAGTATGAGTAATAAATGCAGTAATTATGAAGAGAGAGAGATTATAGTGGTCCGGTCAGTGTGACTTACGTCCAATTTAGAATGGCTGAGGCCGGATATTTTATTATCTCAAATGTACAGGAAGAGCAGAGAGTACAAGCTTTGAGAGGGAGAGGAGAGTTGTGCTCAAGTGTTTTCTCATGCCCCCCAAGTGTTGGTGGGGTTCTTCTATTTATAGTCTTCCCCTAACAGATGAGAAAGACTTTACAGCAACGAAAACTCTAATCCGATGGAGCGTTCGAACTGTCCTCGATGAGCGAGGCAGTTGGGATATTCTCCGCAGGACTTGGTAAAAGCGGGTGACTATTTCCGAAGCGACGTGGGTTGTCTCGATGTGGCCAGGCCTCGTGGATTTGGGCTGGACTTCATCGGACTAACCGGATCTTCATAAACTTAAGCCTTGGCTCATCAAGTACCATTACATGATCTCTGCTTTTCATTTTATTGGGTTAAGATTTTATTATCATCAATTGATAGTGATAGTGAGACAGATGGTATATTTTAGAAAAAAAAAGAGTGATCATGGGCCGGGTTGGACCTTGCTAAGGCATATACAGGCCTGGACCAACTTTAAATGTACAAGCCCAATACATGCTGTAAATGCCAGGCCTGAGCTGGCCCATTTAGTCAAGATTGGGCCGGACCAAATATGGCTTTACAAGAGGGCTGGGCCGGACTTTGGAGTTTTATTACTTGTTACAAGCCGCTCCCAAATATTAAATGGGCTAAGAATTTAATCCAAGCCCGGCCCATGACCACCCCAATTTTATTGTCGTATGATTCCTTTTTTTAGTAAGCTAGAGTTTGTGGCTGTCGGATCTATAGAATTTAAAATCTGCGGTTGTTCCATCTGCATTCGAAACCTATCGTTTCTATCAACTGTGATTGTTGCATAGAAGTCCAGGGTGGGACCCGCATGACCCACTCATTGATTGCTTTTCTTTGTATAATAACTGAGAGATGTGAATGTGACACAGGCGTACGTTAGATAGTCCTAGCTACGCAAGTCATAGGATATCCATACTACCAAATGTGGGCCTCACCTAGTTCAATAGAGATGGGACCCACTTTATGGCAAGATGAGATGGATTTAAAGTGAAGTGAAGGATGATGGGTTTGGTCATTGGTGTGTTGATGTATGGGGTTAGGAGAGATGAGTGGTGAGTGGGGGTGATGATGTGTTTGGTTCTTTGATGGTGTGGGTCTCAGTTTGGGATGAGAGAGATGCCGTGAGGCCTCCGGAATGTTCAAACCCATCCAAATGAGCCTGGATGCAGACTTGACCCTGGGCAAAGCAAGGCCCTTATTGACCTTGGTCGGAAGTAACTTTGTGGAAGTCTAATTAGCATGAAAAAGTCTAAATGGACCGAATTCGGAACCGAATCACCACATGGCATTGATGTGAACAATGAGAGCATTTAACTTTTGGGGGAGTGGGAGAGAGAAAAGGCATGAATATACACTTCGGTTCCAAATTTGGGACCGAATTCGGTCCATGTAGAACGGTTGAATTAGCGTTGCTACGCAACGACCTAACCATCAATTGCTTAGTTTAGATGTGGACAACATGGCCCGGCCAAAGTGAGCAGTGGAGTGGATTTGAACCAATAGGCCCCTTTTCCAAGTCCAAAATAATATGATAGTCAGGATCGTCCCAATAAAATGACTCCAACGCATAGCATCAGGCAATTCCTAATGAGGCATAGAGAATCCAAATTGATGATAAGACCATCCACATTAAGGCAACACCATATCAGTCATCGTCGTCATCATCATCAAAGCCTAGGCAACACCATATTAGTATCATTGTAATTTCCGACTGGTTGACTTGATGGCCCAGCTGGTGGACCCACCACCCTCTCATGTCATTTTTTTACAGCGGTCAATTTATCAATAACATATGTTCGTTAAAAAAATACCGTCACTATGTCATAAGTCTGTCAGTTGCTGCTGCTGTTCTCTCTCCTGTTATCAGATTTGTGATTTGTATACTACTCTTTTTGAGAGGGCCCATCTATTAAAAATTTGATCCATGCAAAACAAACGTCATATAAATGAATCAGGTAGTGCAAAATCGTCTATCCCAATAAGAGTTGGGTGTTTCTGTTTATAGTAAACTCTAAATACATTATAAAATAATAAAATGGCATACCCATGATAATAAGTTATTATGAACTCTTGCATGAAAAATTGAGTTTCAGGTATGGGCTTTGTAGATTCAGATGTCTAATATACCTCTAGGCAAACATGGTCCCCATCTGTTATTACATGGGGCTTTATAGTTTGGCAAACACCGCAAAATAACTGAAAAGAAACAAAGCCACTCTTATGATTATCTTCACCTATTTTTTTTATAGTAAAATTGAAATTTTAGACTTTAGACAATATAATATCATTCCAAATTGTGCCAAGTATTTATAAATTTTATCTCAAACAATAAGATTCGAAGTTTTGATAGTATACCAAATGCCAACTCTTATTGGGATAGACTTTCGACCAGGGTTTAAAATCGCGGTTCGCGTCATCGCATCGCAGCTCGTGGTTCGCGGTTATCGCGGCCCATTGCGGAACGAATTTTTATTTGACTCCAAAAAAATCCGAAAAAAATATCCAAAAAATCCAGAATATTATAAAATGATAGAAAATAATGTTTTTTTTTTCCATTAGTGCACACTTTAAAGCAAAATAACGGTCCCCTCAAGTTATAATATCCTGTATCATTGCTGTATCGATTTATATACTAAAATAAGCTGAAATATCATAAAATTGACATAATGCAACCATAATTTCGGGCAAACTAATAGTGTTAAACATTTAAAGTCTACAAGCAAGCAATAAATACTAATATAAAGCCTTAAAACACTAGATCTAAGGAAAAATTAGTGAGTAACATCATATATAACTCAATATAAAGCCTTTGGTTCATGTATTACACAATCTTTAAAAAAAAAACCTATAATAATTCGGATTTAAATAATGAAAAAATAAAAAATACTACAAAAAGTGCTAATACACACACTTTTTTGTTCCAAAAGTGTAGATCTATTTTAAACTAACACATTATTAATACAGTTGAACACTAATTTGAAAAAATGCAAATGATATCAAGAAAAGCCCCAAAATTTTAAAATAAAAAAAAAATCTAGATCTACACCTTAAAACACTAGATATAAGGAAAAATTAGTGAGTAACATCATATCTAACTCAATATAAAGCCCTTGGTCCATGTATTACACAATCTTTAAAAAAAAAAAAAAAAACCTAAAATAATTCGGATTAACATAATGAAAAAATAAAAAATATTACAAAAAGTGTTAAAACTTGAATTTTTTTTCTCCAAAAGTTTTGATCTAACACATTTCAACCATCTCTAAGTTATTTTGATATTGAATCTTGAAAAGAACTCCAAAAAAAAAAAAAAAAAAAAAAAAACTTACCAAAGAGGTCCCTTAAGTTTGATTAGCTTTCTCCACATACAAATCCACTCAAAAGTAACTTAGATTTAAGCTTTTTCATGCCTTAGAAGTTGTAGCAGCCCTCAAGTAGCCTTAGAAAGCTCTCAGGAAGAAGAATAATGAAAGGGTGAAAGAAGAAGGCACTGATGAGTTTTTTTAAAAAAAAAACCTGTCAACGATATAACGGCCGTTATATTCAATATAACGGCCATTATAATCCGATATTTTGGCGATATTTTGGCTCGTTATGTATCGCATGCGTTATATTCAATTTAACGGCACGTTATTTTAAACCCTGCTTTCGACTACCACATTCATTTCAAAGACGTTTGTTTTAGGTGGATCAAATTTTTAATAGATGGGCCCTCTCAAAAGAGTAGTAAACAAATCACAAAACTGATAACAGGAGAGAGAAAAAACAACAGCAGCAACAGGGCAGACTTATAACATAATGAGGATATTTTTTTCGCAATGAAAAAAAAAATATATATATCTATTATTATAAAAGAGGCAATTTTGCATAGAATTTTCACTACACCATTGTGGGGCCCACCCCTAAATATTATAATATTTTTACTACACCATTGTGGGGCCCACCCAAAATATTATAATAAAATATAATAATATATTTTATTATTATATGTTGCATAGTGTTTTCACTACACCATTGTGGGGTCCACCCAAAATATTTCTCTATCTCTACTGTTATAAAAGAGGCAATGTTGCATAGTGTTTTCACTATACCATTGTAGGATCCACCGAAAATATTATAGTAAAAGATAATAATATATTATTATTATATTATAATAATAATAATATAATATCTATACCCTTATTATCTATCTATCTCATACAAACTTTTTCACTACACCATTGTGGGGCCCATCCCCAAATATTAAAATAAAATATAACAATATATATTTATTATTATATGTTGCATAGTGTTTTCACTACACCATTATGGGGTCCACCCAAAATATTATAATAAAAGATAATAATATATTATTATTATATTAATATAATATCTATACCCTTATTATCTATCTCATACAAACTTTTTCACTACACCATTATGGGGCCTACCCAAAATATTATAATAAAATATAATAAAAATATATTATTATTATATTATAATAAAATATAATAAAAAATATATTATTATTATATTATAATAAAATATAATAAAATATATATTATTATTATATTATAATAATATAATATCTATCTCCTTATTATCTATCTATCTCATACAAACTTTTTCACTACAACATTGTGGGGCCCACCCCCAAATATCTATTATCTACTGTCTACTACCTACTACTATTATAAAAGAGGGAAAGTTGCAAACTTTTTTCACTATACTATTGTGGGGCTCACCCCCAAATATATATACACTATTATAAAAGAGAAGAAATTGCATACTTTTTCACTACACCTTTGTGGGGCCCACCCCCAAATATTATAATAAAATATAATAACTATTATAAAAGATGATAAATTGCATACTTTTTCACTACACCTTTGTACGGGCCACCCCCAAATATTATAATATAATAATATATTATTATTATATTATAATAATACTTTATTATAAAAGAGAAGAGAAGTTGCATACATTTTCATTACACCTTTATGGGTCCCCCCCAAATATTATAATATAATATAATAAGATATTCTTATTATATTATAATAATAATCATATAATATCTATGCCCTTATTATAAAAGAGAAAAAAGTTTCATGCTTTTTCTCTACACATCTATGGGCCCCACTTAGTATTATGATATTATATATATAATAAAAGAGAACTACACATGTGAGCCACAATAAAAGAGAAGAACTTGTCATGCATTTTCTCTACATCTAGACATCTGTGGTCCCCACTTAGTATTATTATATTATATATATAATACAAGAGAACTACAAATCTGTGGGCCCCACTTCGTATTATTATATTATATATATGTATAAAATAAAAGAGAACTATACATCTGTGGTAGCTACTTTGTAGAAGAACTTGTCAAGTTTTTTCTCTATATCTACACATCTGTGGGCCCCACTTAGTATTATTATATTATGCCACTTAGTAAAAGAACTTGTCATGCCTTTTCTCTACACATCTGTGGGCCCCACTTATTATTATTCTATTAGATATATATAATAAAACGAGAACTACACATCTATGGGCCCCACTTAGTAGAAGAACTTGTCATGCTTGTACTTTACATCTATACATCTGTAGGCTCCACTTAGTATTATTTTATTATATATAATAAAAGAGAACTACACATTTGTGGGCCCCACTTAGTAGAAGAACTTGTTATGCTTTTTCTCTACACATGTATGAGCCCCACTTAGTATTATTATATTATATGATATATATATTAAATCAAAGAGAACTACACATCTGTGGGCCCCACTTAGTATTATTATATTTCGATGAAATGCCGAGCTCAAATGATTATGAAAAGGGTTATATTTGAAGAATTTGTTCATTCGATGCAAGAACTTAAATGAGAAATTTCAGTTGAGATTTTCATATGTAGAAAATTTCAACTTCAATCCCAATGCCTGTAAAGACACGATTTGCTTGTCAGAGGAAGAGATGAGAATGTCAAAGATTGCTTGGAATCCTTGTGATTTGTTGTTGATTTGTTTAAAGCTATGAGTTGGGTATCGTTTTGGTTGGTTAGTAGTTTGTTTCATTGAATTTGGTATGTATTTGACGCTAGGTTTTAGACAAATTTTAATAGGAAATAGGCCGGACTATCGATCTATATTGAAATTGGTGAGTGTTTTGCCTAATCTTGTATGGCCAGAAAAGGTTGGTTTTAAACTTTTTTTTTTTTTCAAATTAGTTTCCTTCCATATATCTTATCATTCCATCTTCTTCTTACTTTTTTCTATTCAAGCTTTTACTAAATTTCATAAGAACAATGAGTGATTGTAAATTACTTAATTTGTCAAAAAAAAAAAAAAAACGAGCTATATGTAAAATGGTCATTCTCCATTGGGATAGTTAATATTGAGTTTTTCAATGACTTTATTTTTTCAGATTATCATACTGAAAGAATATGTTCCTTGCACGTGCATTGCACGTGCAAGGCTCAACTAGTTTTTATTTAAAAGGCCAAAGTTGGTGAAGGTAGCAATGTCGATGATGATTTGCGAACGACGATCCAATTGGTAGCAATGCATCTGATAGAGAAGTGACTCGAAATTCGATTACCAAATAAATCTTCATTGTCATTTGTAGATCTAACCGGGGGATCCTTTGTTAGAATATGTACCACTCCCAAAGTTGCCAGTAGAAAATTAATCTTTTGCCGCTATCGTGTCACAACCCCAAAATGGCAGTAGGATTAAGGGGCCGTGGTTATGGGGATTACTGTAGCATAATCTTTCTTTTTCCCCAAGATCCGCATTTGTGAGAATTTCAAGGTCCATCACCGTTACTAAAAGAACCCCAAAGAGTCGCACTAGATCAAAAAGACTCTCAAAACTCCCCAAAGCTATTCTAATTCAAATTTAACCAAAATCCATTAATCCCACTTAGAACTAACACCCGACTTAATTAATGCTAATCGCGATCAATCGGGTCTGGGTCTTACATCCTCCACCCCTTATTAGGGCATTTGGTTCTCCAAATGGAAAATACAACTTACCTCAGGTAGTAGGTGATGATACTTCTTCTGGACTTGATCCCGTAGTTCCCACGTTGTTTCTTTGGGTCCATAGTTTTCCCAAAAGCACTTTCACCCAGTGAATTGTTCGTGTCCTCAGCTCTTGTTCCTTAGTATCAATGATCTGAACAGGCTTATCTACATATGTAGCATCCTCTCGGATTTCCAGGGGTTCATCTGCCTAAAGGGTTGGGAACCCTCTTATAGCCAAAAAAAAAAGTTTGTTTTATATGTTATTTATATATTTATTTTTAACGGACTTTTACTACAAAAATCCCCTTAAATAGGGTAACCACAGTTGAGGACTCTAAACTTTTATAATATCGGCCAACGACCTCCAGCCCAAATCATCCCTTTTTTTTTTCCGTTTTGCCCTTTTTTTTGTTGATGTCAACATAACCAGTTCCCTATTCTGTTATGAGTAATATTTGTTGACATCAACAAAACATTCGTCAACATCAACATAAAATTGTATTGACATAAAAAAAAAAAAAAAAAGCCAAGTTATTACAATCAGTCATGACCATGTGAATTTGTTGACGTCGATAGAAAATTCGTCAACATCAACATAAAATTATGTTAATGTCAACAAAAATGCCCAGTTAACAGCATGAGTGACCCTGTGAATTTGTTGACGTCGACAAAAGATTCGTCTACATCATGTTGACGTCAACAAAAAATTCTGTTGACGTCAACAAAAATGCCCAATTAGTGTCAACAAAAATTAAGTTTCCCGTTGTTTAGGGTTTTGTTGACATCAAGCAATATCTCTCTCACTCTGATTGAGAAAAAAGGGGTAGGGCGTTGATCTCCTTCTTGTGCTTCCACTCTTTCTTCTATTCTACTGTTGCTGTTGATTTGGGGGTGAAGAATTTTTTTTTTTTTTTAGGGTTATGTTGACATCAACTAATTAATCAAGGGCAAAGACGGAATGAAATATTGGATTTTGGGTTGGAGGTGCTTCGCTGTCATTATAAAAATTTAGGTTCCTCAGCTGTAATTACCCTATTTAAAGGGATTTTTGAAGTCAATATCCCAAAAAATTATATTTGTAACAGGGGAGTTAACTGTCAACTCAAGTTAAACACACTGATGAATCTAAAAGAGAAAACAACTATTGCATTTTAAGATTGTTTAAGAGACATGGAGTTATATGCTCAAACCCCGAGAGGATTAACGAAGGATTAGGAGATGTTTTCTTAGGATTAAGATTAGTGAGATAGATTTTAGGAGACAAAAGATTGGAGAGAGATTTTTTTTTATTTTTCTTTCAATGCATATGCGCCATGTGGCATATCAATCGCCCAAACAAATCAGTTTCCAAATTTAATACAAACTCTCTCTTCCAAATAAATAAGTTTCCAAGTCTAATACAAAAACTTTTTTGAAAAAAAAATCCAAATTATATATATATTTCCAGTGGCTGACCCACCTATTGGCACCTGGGGCGTCGAGGAAAAGGCCAAAGTCTTAAGTTCATTCAGCCCATTCACATTTCACCCCCTACATTTTAAAAACTTGCCGCCCCACCTCTTGCAATGAGAACTTAACTCCCTTCTACTATCTTTCTTCCCATCCGACAGCAGCCTCTCTCTCCGACATAGGTGTAGCATCTGGGTATTCCTCCCTCCATCCTTCTCTCTCTCTCTCTCTCTCTCTCTCTCTCTCTCTCTCTCTCACACACACACACACACACACATACAAAAACTAAATCCAGTGCTGGACTCCTAAATCCGAAAACCCTGATCCCTAATCCCAAAATCCTAACCACATTCCTCTCCCAAATCTTAATACCTAAATCCCATGGCAAACCTGAAACAAATGTAAAACATACAAGCCAAAAACATAGAGAAAAAGCCCATGCACTCATTAGAATTAAGCCTACCCCTGCTCTCTCAAACAACAAAACAATAACGAATTTAATATTATAGTCATTGTTCGCCCCACCCAAATGAAAATCCTGGATCCACCACTGTATATTTCCAATGCAAATCTTGTATGAACCAAACAAATTCATTTGATTGCCTCCCCTTCCTTCTGCCCATTTGTCGGCCAAAACCAATTTGTGGCAAAAGAAAAAAAAATCACATTTTGAACATTGTTTTAGGCAAGCGTCAAAATAAAAAGGACCGAGTCAAGTGACTATGATGACATTTTTTAGGTGCTTTCTCATCGGCTCTTATAAGTATTCCATAAAAATTCACCAGTAGCTTAATTAATGAGGCATCTCCCTTTCACAGTTGCAACCAAGGATCAATCCCTTGTTGTACCTATGAAAAAAAACATAAAAATTCTTTATTTCTATAATTTTTTTAAATAACTAACTTGTCTCAAATGTGCAACCTTTTTTCTAACGTTTCCTTGATATATTTGTGATGCTTGAGTAAAACTTTATTTCTATATATATCTTCTTTTTTCTAACGTTTCATTGATATATTTGTGATGCTTAAGTAGAAATTTAGGTTATGTTCAGTATGAGAGAATGGATTATCAAGAGGAAATTCAAGAGAGAAGCTCAGACTCCATTTTTTTTCATATACTATTTCATTGAAACACCAAATGAGTAATGCATACAGAAGTGATTACAAACTAATGGTTTTTGACTAATGATTACAAACTAATGGTTTTAGACTACGAGGGGAGTAGCATTCCAAAAGAAAGAAGTAGAACAACAAACTACCTCTAGTTTAATATAATTTGTATATATATAATGATTGAAGAGGCATTTATTGGATGTATGCCCTATATGGAAATTCAACCCTACCAAGGATATGAAATGGATGAAAAAAGAAAGATCCCCTCCATTGAAGAACCACAATCCAACTGATCTCTTAACCAAAATTCCGTTCCTTACTCTTTGCTGCATCTCCATTCATAGTAGGTCCACATGCGACCTAGCTGGATCACTAAAGATGTGCCCAAAGTATATGGTTCTGGTTCCAGTTTTGGAGCCAGCAAATCGGTTCCGAAACAGTTTCGGGTTTGGATCCGGTTCCACCTTCTCCTTAAGGGTTCTGGTTCCCCGTCCACCATGGACCTGGACCAAAACCGATCCATTTACAACCCTACCTAGGACATGGTAAGAAACTCATTTTTCTTTGCTATAGGTCCAACATAGGCCGGGCTCGGGCTTCATCATTTCCATGCGGCCTGCGTTCGGGCTAACAACTTCAAGTCTGACTCATGCTTGGGCCAAGGTTAGGCTTTTAGTTTGGACGTGGTTGTTGGACATTTCTCGGAATAGCCCTTCCTTGTCAATAAACACCCCTAGACTTATTTATCATTCACCCGCATGAGAGAGTGGCTTTTCAACCCTGTTTTTTAATGGAGGAGATGGTGTTTGAAACCTAATATTTTCTTTATTTGACCCTCTCTTTTTAATGTCTCTCACATTAACTGTTCAATTTTATGGTAATTGGTAATAGAAAGGCCTTGCGACTTCATTTGGACACTCACGCATGGGCTGTAGAGTCACACTTTCCACTTTTCCTCCTCTCTGAGAGGAGGAAATTCGGAAATCGCAGATATACCATGGATTAGTACGGCGGAAATCCTGAAATACGATTTTTTTAGCCTTTTTTCCCTTCTTTTACTTGTTGGGGGGTCACGGGTCGGGGCTTAGTTCACAAAATGATGGATGGACATCTGTGAATAACAATGGGATGAAATAATATCAAATCACGATAAACACACAGTAAATAAAAAATTTACTTTATCGGTGAAGTAAAGTAAATGGTCAATATGAGAGAGAACAAAATTAATGATGTAATAGAATCAAAAGGTGAGAGAGTAGCATTTTTATTTTTTTCTCTTAAAAATAAGAGTGTACTTTTTGTAAGGGAGCTAAATGGATTTGGCTTTGGGCATGGGGTTTAGTTATTAATTGATGGGGCCATGCTCAGTTTTTTTTTTTATTTATTTGCATTTAGTGCTTGAGAGCCAGAATCCCCGTCCGGTCCAAATATATATATATATATATATATATATATTTAAGAGGGAGGGAGGGAGCAGTAATGCGGGACTCAAACCCACGACCTCTCACCGCTGAGCTGGCCTAGGACTAGGGATGCTATAGGTCTAACATAGGACAGGCTCGGGCATCATCATTTCCATGTGGCTTGGGTTCGGGCCAACAACTTCAGGCCTGACTCATGCTTGGGCCAGGGTTAGGCTTTTAGTTTCGATGTGGCTATTGGACATTTCTCGGAATAGTTTTACTTTACCGGTGAAGTAAAGTTTTGATGTGGCTATTGGACATTTCTTGGAATAGTTTTACTTTACCGGTGAAGTAAAGTAAATGGTCAATATGAGAGAGAACAAAAGTAAGGATGTAGTAGAATCAAAAGGTGAGAGAATAACATTTTTATTTTTTCTCTTAAAAATAAGAATTTTTTTTTTTTTTTTTTTTTTTTTTTGTGTGTAAGGGAGCTTATAGGATTGGGCTTTGGGCATGGGGTTTAGTTATTAATTGATGGGGCCATGCTCAGGTTTTTTTTATTTATTTATTTGCATTTTGTGCTTGAGAGCTAGAATTCCCGTCCGGTCCAAATATATATATTTATGAGGGAGGGAGGGAGCGATAATGTGGGGACTCAAACCCTTGACCTCTCACTGTTGAGCTGGCCTAGTACTAGGGATGTAAATCGGTCCCCGATTCTCCGATTATCGGGAGGTTCGGACTCGTTAAGAACCGGGTTTCGGTCCTTATTCAGGCCCCAATGAATAAATGGGTCCGGGTTCGATTCCAGCTTGGTTCGGACCCGTGGATCCGATACCCAGCATATTACCTTAATTTTCTAAAATCTTTCTAAAACCATATTTTTTTAATATCATTCTCTACCTAGAACCGGACCAGAACTGACCCCTTTACAACCCTACCTAGGACATGGTAAGAAACTCATTTTTCTGTGCTATAGGTCTAACATAGGCCGGGCTCGGGCTTCTTCATTTCCATGCAACCAGGGTTCGGGCCAACAACTCAGGCCCGACTCACGCTTGGGCCAGGGTTAGGCTTTTAGTTCGGACGTGGCTGTTCGACATTTCTCGAAATAGCCTTGCCTTGTCAATGAACACCCCTAGTCTTTTTGTATCATTCATCCGCATGAGAGAGTGTCTTTTTAACCTTGCTTTTTTTGGAGGAGATGGCATTAGAAACCGAATTTTTTTATATTTGACCCTCTCTATTTAATGTCTCTCGTATTAGCCATTCAATTTTATGTTAATTGGTAATGGAAAGGTCTTGCGACTTCATTTGGACACTCACGCAGCCTTACCGCTTTTGGGATGGGTTGTAAAGTCGCATTTTCCAGTTTTCCTCCTCTCTAAGAGGAGGAAATCCGGAAATCACAAATATACAGCACATTCATACGGAGGAAATCCTGCAATCCCCTTTTTTAACCTTTTTTTCCCTTCTTTTACTTGTTGGTGGGTCACGGGTCGGGACTTGGTTCACAAAATGATGGATGGACATGTATGAATTACAATGTGTTGAAAGAATATCAAATCAAGATAAACACACGGTAAATCGTAAATTTACTTTACTGGTGAAGTGAAGTAAATGATCAATATGAGAGAGAACAAAAGTAAGGGTGTAGTAGAATCAAAAGGTGAGAGAGTAACATTTTTATTTTTTCTCTTAAAAATAAGAGTGTTTTTTTTTTTTTTTTTTTTTTTTTTTTTTTTTTTTTTTGTAAGGGAGCTCAATGGAATGGGCTTTGGGCATGGGTTTAGTTATTAATTGATGGGGCCGTGCTCAGGGTTTTCTTTTTTTTTTTTTATTTGCATTTAGTGCTTGAGAGCCAGAATCCCCTTCCGGCCCAAATATATATAGCATCAACACCCCAAATCTATACTTTTTCCCAAACTCTTAGTGCCAATCCCAAATCCCTAGGCATCAACACTCCAAATCCATATTTTTCCCCAAACCTCAAATCACCCCAAATCACCAAACCTTAAACCCAAATCGCTTCCCAGCAGAACCCAATCATCTCCATACCCTACCCAACAGAGAGAGAAAGAAGAAGAAGAATAGAATAATAGAGGAGAAATATATAAATCTTCAGCCATCCATCTTCAAATCGCAAGATCTTCTCCATCAGGACTCCGATCAACAATCCGTCTTCACATGTGCACTCCAATCAGTGAGACATACACATCTGGTCAGTTTGATTTTAATTTTAAATAGCATTAAAATTTCCAGTCATTGCATCAAGTTCATATGGAATTGTCAGACAAGAGGGAATTGCAACTTCTTGAAATAAATAGAAGGCTTATAGAAACCAACAACGAGCTTAAAGAAATCAACAAGAAGGCTACAAGGATGACATATGCAATCAAATATGGGAAAAGATATTATGCAAATAAAGATTGCTTTGAGCAGTATATTACTTTGACACAAGAAAAATTGTCTGTCGAGGAATATGCTTATGAATTTGAAAGGTTACATTATTTATGTGAATTGGGAGAAACACTTAATTTCAGTCCATTTCTCAAAGGTTTGAGACCAAGTATATTGAAGAATGTAGAGAAATAATGCAATGATATGTATGAAGCATTTTGGGAAGCAATCCGTGTTGAGTGCTTGATGAAGCGTTATCGCCTCCGAAAAGTTAAAATGCAAGAAGATAAGTCTTTGCCAATCATAGAAGTCCCAGTAATGGAACCACTCATGGAGAATGCCTCACGTGAATCTGAAGAAAAGGAACCTGAGTCTCATCATTTACAGGTGGAACAAGAAAAAATGGACAATGAAGATAACATTAAAGAATCTAATCATCTAATGGATCCTATGGAAAGCCCGCTTCCAAAAAATCAAATCAATCTATCTGGTGAAAAGACCATTAATCAGGAGATTGTCAAAGAAGTTTGCATCATTAACGTTCCTCATATTGACTTTGTCCTTGGAGATTGGCCAATTATAATTGGAGAACGTGTGCAACTGGCCAATATTCAAGAATTAAATCATAATTTCATTCGACCTCGCATTAATGCAAAATCTAGTCACCAAAACAAGCTATGCCAAGAAGTTATAGATCGACCAACAAATTGGAAGTTCGTCAAATTGATTTTTGATTCAGGTGGACATTTTCCGAACTCGAGGTTGAGTTCTTTTTCTTGGCCCCGTAGCTCACAGGTAGCCTGGAAGACCGAAAAAAATCAGATACGAACATTAGACAGAATGAGGTAACAAGTAACATGCTCTCATTGCAAGAATTGTGGTCATAATAGACAAGACATGTAGAGATCCACCTCCAAGAGGATGAATCATCATTTTCCTCTTCTTTTTTTTTTACACAAGATATAACTTCAACTTGGCCACATCGTTGTTTAGATTTGAATGTTGAAAATACTTACCACAGGAGGGGAATATATTTTGATATATATTTTGGATGTATCCTCAATAATTAGAGGAGAACATAATTTGTATATTTTGATGTATCCTCAATAACTAGAAAATAACTTATTTTGCATATGGTTTGGGTTATTCTGCTTTAATGTACAGGGGAGCTCCCTTTACAGTAGATTCTCTTTTAAGGCCTTAACGTTTATGATTAGTGCTTGAAAGTTTGAAAACTCCAATGTGTTGTTTAAGGGTCCCAAATCAGATCAACAATATGACATCCAACTAACACAATCAACAATTACAATTTTAGAGCCTTTCTTTCATTTTTGTTGTCCAGCAACAAGATTGGCCCTAACTATAAATTGAGATATATAAACAATGAAAAAGGATCACGAATTTCACCCAGATTAGTGATTTCTAAATTTTTTTATAACGATATCGTTGCGATCCTTTAGATTTTTCAACGAGATTGGCCTTGACTATATATTGATATACATTAACAATGAAAAAGGCTCATGAATTTCACCCAGATTAGTGATTTCTAAATTTTTTGATAACGATATCGTTACGATCCTTTAGAGTTTTCAACAAAATTGGCCCTAACTATATATTGAAATACATAAACAATGAAAAAGGCTCATGAAGGTTACCAAGAATACCAAATTGCAAATATTCCAACAACGAAATCGTTACCGTCCTTTAAAGTTTTCAATCTCAAATTTGTTATCCAGCAAGTTGATGGCCTCGATTTTAAAATGTGATATTTAAAAAATGGGAAAGACTCATGGATGCTGCTTAGATTGATATGTCAGTATATTCATGTAAAGTAAGAAAATGACAACAGTGGTGGCCTTCCATCTTATAACTTGACTATACATAAATGAACTAGGTTTTATGGCAAAGTTTAAACGTTCATCCTAAGAAAGAGGGGCATTTTATCGAGCATCTAAGTGTTTTATTTTCAATGAGTTTCTTGGGTCATAAGGCTAGATGTTCAAATTCACCTTGGGCGAGTACGAACCTTTAGGCTGTCTGGAAATTAGCCCAGCGAGTGTAGGCCTTGAAGGTTCAAAATATCAACATGAGAGTTTGAACTCTTGGGTTGCCTAGAAAATGGCTCAGCGCGTGCACTTACGTAAGGTTCGAACTCTTCTTTTGAGAGTTCGAACCTTTGGACTCCTTGGAAAATGGCTCGGCGGGTGCACTTACAGGAAGGTTCGAACTCTCATCTTGAGAGTTTGAACCTTTGGGTTCCCTGGAAAATGGCTCAGCGCGTGCATCCACAGGAAGGTTTGAAGTCTCTTCTTGAGAGTTCAAACCTTTGGGTTTTCTAAAAAATGGCTCAGCACGTGCACTTATAGGAAGGTTCGAACTCTCCTTTTGAGAGTTTGAACATTTGGGCTCTATGGAAAATGGCCTGAATGTTGAATGAGATACAAAAAGAACAGGTGTATGAGGTTTTTTTTATAACGATTTGGCAATTCCTAACTATCAGGATCCATTAACTACACACCTTCCATGTATATCCTATACAGCTATAGTTCCAGCCTTATATAGATGCCCTCGTCTTTCGTAATCCTTGCAGTTCTTGACAACACAATGCTCACTAAGTTGTTGATGGCTGTTTTTTCGAAGTGTGGCAATTTCCAGTAGAATAAGAACATGTTTTAGACATGGTCAACTCGGCACCCTTTGTTTTATTCTTCTCAGACTAATTGATTTTAAACGTAGGCATATGTTTCACTGCATTATAGATACAAAGATTACCTAAATTGTTAAACATCGAGTCAGACTTAGACGTAAAAGCCATTAAAAGAAGCATTTCAAAGGTGAATGAAACAGAAACACAAATTTATAAATTATCAAAAATAAATAAATAAATAAATTTATATATCATCGAGAACTTTCTTACTTACATTTATTTTAACTATAATGAACTTCGGTACCTTACCAATAATAAAGTGGCCATGCCTTGAGCATGTGTATGGTTTAGAACATATCACTTATTCTTAGGCCTATCCCCATCCCAAAGGCTAGAAATTAAGGCATCTAAATAAGAAAGAGTCATAAATAAACCGTGACACAAGCTAAGGGTAAAAAATAATAGAACTTAAGGCATCTAAACTGTAAATCATTGCGAGTACTTCTTGTCAATCCCATCTAATTTATGCTACAAGTACTTGCCAGAATCTGGTAATGCACCCTTCTTCTTACCACTGCGGAGGTTGAATTCTTGACTAGTGTTGAAAGTAGTTATCACCTCTATTTCACACGCAGTTTTATCAAAAATTTGCAGAGTAAATTGCCCATCACCATCATATGTAGTAAGCCTTCAAGGAGTGATCTTGTACAAATTTCTTCCAGCCATCATGCAGATATGTATCTTTACCCCTTATATTTAATTGAACATACCAAATCTGGCCATCAGGACCCTTATAGTTGGGCTCCTTGGGATGGATCGATTACATTGTGCTTCACAAAGGCTAGTGGTAATCGCTGCTGTAAGTACACAAAAATTCACAGACCCGGGGGTGGATAGCCATCTCTCAAACTCCATCTCCTACCTCTGCTTAGTCCTGCAACTGCAACTAACAAAGGCATCGGAGAGCCTTGCGCTGCCCAAGCCAGGGTCCTCTGACCTTCTTCTTTTTCCCCTTTTAGGCTCAAGGCTCAAGGCAGTGGTTCTTCTATCATCATCAAGGAGCTGCAATCTCCGTCCTCCTCTAGTGAGTCTCAAAATCACGCGCCCCCGGGTCTGTGAATTTTTGTGCACTTACAGCTGCAATACATAGAAATCACATAAGCTGAATCATAGAACCAAGTACAAGACAGAAAGGGCAGTGAGCTTAATCTTTGAAGAACAATGATAAAATAGAACTAGAAAACTGGAATCAGTGTGAACAGAGCTTCACCAAGTGCTATTAATTTTCATTATATAACAAACTATCCCTTCCTTTCATTATCAGCAAAATAAAATGCTAAAAGTAAAATTACCCAAAGGGAGTTTGAAATGCAGAGAAACATATCGAAGTTTCCCCAAAATCTATCGAAATATCGGCCAAAATCGTACACAAATCTTCATGGGTTTTTCCGTCCAATGATTATAGAAATGAATTCGAGCAAGAACAAATAAAGACCAACGTAATTGAGGTGGGGGATCCATCGAAAAGAAAGGGGCTAATGGAGAAGAAATTCTACCTTTCTCTGTAAAATGTGAGGTGGTTCGAAAATTTCAGTCATTCCAATTGTACCCACATCTTCTCGGTAAGAATGCTTCTCTGCATAACCTGGAGACATGGCTTTTTCTTCTGCAAAATCCTCCAACGACCACGCTTCTCTTCTTCCAAGAGGGAGAGGGAGAGGGAGAGAGGGAGCGCATGTAGAGGGAGATAACAGGGAGAGGGAGAAAGAGAGAAAAAAGGAGGTAGAGGAAAAATGGGGAAGAAAGAAGCATTGTTCCGCCCGGATATGGATTTGGGGGTGAGTTTTGTAACGATGTCATTCGGCAGCTTCCGGGGTAAAATGGTCCAAAATCCGTATACGAACACCAAAATCAGGCTAATACATATTTAGCAACAGTTATTTGGTAAAATTTTCTTTTTTAAATAGGTTTGTTTTGTTATTTAGATTAGCCCCTTAATCCTATATTTAGGTGGGCCCTACTGTTACATCTAATTGGCGTGCCACAATTATTTAGATAGGTTTATTTTGTTATTTAGATGAGCCTGCAGTTAATCCTATATTTAGGTGGGTACTACTGTTACATCTAATTGGGGTGCCTTGTGGTTATTTAGATATGTTTGTTTTGCTATTTAGATGAGCCTGGCTTAATCCTATACTTAGGTGGGCCCTACTGTTACATCACTTAGTGGGACACTTGTTACACCCTGAACCACTTAATCTTGTTTAGTCCTAATTACTGGTGTGTTATCTAAATTAAATATACTTAGATACTAATTAAGTTAGTTAGCATAACTGAAGTTTATATTAGTCTTTGGGTTAGACCTTGAGTCTTGGGTAGGTAGTTTAGAACTGATCCAACCCATTTAGGCAAAGCCGGGGACTTTTTCATAATTTTGGATTTTCTTAAATTACATCGTATGCACTTCATCTTGGCGTCATCGCGTGTATCTCATTGAGCATGTCATTTTTCATATTGATCACTTTCTCATTAGACCTCAAATTAATCAAGTAGGCATTCATTTGACTCAAAATAAAAATATGACAATGGAGGAGGACTTTCTTATAAACTATGAAGTAATATAACTCAACCAGCAAACCCACTTCTTTCGTTCTGTGCATGCTCCAATTCAGGTGGGCTGAAAAGGAAAACTCTGTTTTCCTACTCCTTTCTTCATTTTCTCCTTCTCTCTTCAAAATCATTCAAGGAAAGACGTTGCATGGGTGTGTAGAGATTAACTTTGACTTCACTTTCTTCATCCCTACACTTTTATATCTGTATTGTGCTAAGCTTGGTCTTCTCCAACCTCTGATCAGTCACTTTGGTAAGAACTTCACTTCTCTTCTTAGAAATTTGTGGTGATTGAACTACTAGAATTCTTGTCTATCACATGCATGCATTTTAATAGACATTGGTACTACCTTCTTAATAGGGTTTGTGACATTTGGGGGTTTCACTTGTGTTGACTCAAGAGGAAGAGTGCGTGTGTACACGTTTGGTGAAGGCAAGTATAAGCAATGTTCTCAATGCATGTGGTGTTTTATTTTATTATTGATTCTTGATTTGATTCATGAGTTGAATATCAGTATCCTTATGGGTATTAGCCTCTGTTTTGTTTTTGTTACTGGTAATGAAATTGGATTTAAGTTACTTACTTTTGTTCTTTATAGAAGGCCATTATATGGATGCATGTTGTGAGGATTGCAACAAGTAAGCTCTCTTGAACAGATATATGAAAAAGAGAAATGACATAGATGCATGTTGTGAGGCTTGTAACACAAATACTGTCTGCATTTGTGTAGAATTTCTGCAGGATTTTTAAGGTACAAATGGGTTCAGATTTCTGTGACAAATGAGTTCAGGTTTCTATTGAGTTTTGTAATTTTAATGTCAAGCACCATGCTGAAATGGTTTGGAAAATCTGAATGTAAGTGTTGGTGATGGTTGATGGAAATTCTTAAGTTCCAGAAAGACTTGAAATGAATGGGAGGAATCTAGAGATGGAAGAGGAATAAAGGAAGGAAAGAAATATAGAAGAAGGAAGATCATCAGGTGCTGGAACGGACCAGGCGCTGTCTAAGGGCTTGACTGTTTCTGGCCCAATTAAATTATGTTTTCAGGCCCAACTAAATTCTGTTTTCAGGCCCATTTTTCAGTCATTTTGAGGCCCAGTTCAGATGAGGCCTATGAAAATAGGAGTAGAGAGTCCTTGTAGGGTTTACCCTTTTTGGTTCCTTTTAATTACATTGACCATTGGAAAACCTATTATGTGTGAAAACCTTCTTGAGGCGAGAATGTTTACTTGTTTAGCAATTCAATGTATAATTAATATACAATGTGACACCAATTAGCGAATAACGATACATTGATTCCTATAATTTTATACTGAGCTGGTTGGTTAGTAGTGAAAGACGGATATTTAGAATAGTTTGCTAGTAACAATTCTTGATTCCTAAACCTTAATGCACAAACATCTTGTTTTATATGTCATGCCTTTATACACTTATCTAGTGTTCATATATATATATATATCTATATATATATATATATATATATATATATATATATATATATATATATCTTTTCCACTCTTCATCTATTTGTTATTCTATTGTTATCCGTTTTGCTATGTTGAGAAACTTGAGTAGAATTACGAATGAACATGAACGAATTGAATTGTATCGTATGGAAAGACTAGTGTGGTCTACTCAAATTCAATTTGTTTTCTTGATTTGTATGAGTCGGTACTACTTAGCTTCGACCGGAAGATACCCGACGGGGTTGACTCTTAGTTTAGTTTGTGTACGTCACTGCAGTAGACAGCCTGGAGCACCGTAACTCCAGAAACCGGGTAGCCAGTTGAACCTTTGGCCGGGTCACTGGTGACATCCCAAATTTCGTGCCCTCTTTGAGGGGATTTAGCTAATGTGGTTACCAACTAGTGTGTATGTTTCCATCATTATTGATTCTTTAAGCATGATTTAACTTGAAATGTACAACTGCTTAGTCTTACTTTATATGACCTCTTTTAATCTTCCGTCATAACTTCTGAGATTGATACAGCATGTGCAAATGGATTATTGCTTATACTCAGCTGAATCATTGTATTCATGAGTTATTCTTGGTGTTACAGACGCAGGTCCCAATCCCTGTCTTGAGGAGACCGAGGAGGGAAAGGAGGAGGCCGTCGAGGTACCTCCAGGCTTAGAAGAGTGGATGGCTGAGGGAGCTGTCTAGCTTTTGTCTTCGGAGAGAGTCATATCACCACTTGTTGATAGTATACTTTTGTTTACGTGAACCTAGTCAACATGATACTTGAATTAGATCATATTTTTGGTATTGCTGTTTATAGATACTTTTGTATTCTTGAGGTAGAGTAAGTTTTAAATCTCTACGTCTTAAGAGTAATGAACTCATTTTTGTTATGGAACTTGAATGTTTGGACAACTCATGAGATGATACCTTTATATGTTTTGATTTAATGCTTCCGCTGCGAAATGTAATAAGACAGGTGTCTGTGAGCATGTTTCACACGTGCAAGTGGAATTTTCTCCTTCGTGACTCATACTTGACCCGAAACAGGTGTGATGAACACGGGAGTACGCGTGGCACACCTCAGGAATTACCTTTGGCCAGGTAATTTCGGGACCGGGATGTGACAACACTCACATCTCACTCTTTGAAGAGAAGCTAAAAGGGGAGAGAAATAACGGACATAAGAGTGCAAGGAAAACTTGGAATGAAATTAAAAAAAAAAATGTGCTCGTTGGGCTTGAGAGTGTATCTATTCGCATCTTCATTGTTGGCAGTGCACGTGCTGGATTCTCGGTGAGCCGCACCGTATTAAGATCAGAACTGCAAACTGAACGGTTTCGGTAGAAACCATAATGGACCCGGGTCTATTTATACATAATAGATTTGAGTCCGGTTTTGACTCGAACTTGTTTTGTTGGTTTCAAAATCGGGTCCTCCTAGATGACTAAACTCTAATTCTAAAATCAATTCTAAGTCCTCTTTGGTTTTTTTTTTCCCTTAAAATAAATATATCATTCAACCTATAACGGTGGATCAAGTCTATCACCTCCATGATTTGCAATATCAGATACTCATATGTCTAGTCCCGGTTCACGGGTCAGAAACCATATGGACCCAAAACCGGTCCTATGTATCAATCAGAACCTAAATTGGGTTTCGGAATCGGACCCTTTTACAAATCAAAATGTAAAATAGGTTCCATACCCGCTTTTAAATGGGTCAAAACTTCTGGATAATAAAATAATTGATTACCCATTTGCAACCCTAATTAATATGTAGCGCATTTGTACATTAGTCCAACATCGAGCTGGGTTACAACGCAGCGCCCCATCTTCAATGCATGGAGGGGTCCTCCAACTTTTTTTAAAAATCTAAACCAATTATTAGCCCTACGACCCTTTGTATTGATTAACGTAAAAATCATTATTTAAATACGTACCATCTGATTTGAATTTATTTGAAACACATGATGAACTTGCCTAACTTTTTTCTTTCGAGGAGATAAAGATAGAATAAAGTAAGTCACTTGTATAAGTGTGATCAATTTAATGGTTGTCACACTGATTTTTTCATTGAAAACTTAAATACAAAGAATATTATGAGTCATATGGCTTATGACCGGCTCAGATTTTAAAAAGACAGGCCCCACCATACCTGGACGATAGCTCAACCCTTTTTCCTTTTTTACCCAGCGCCAGGCCCTATAGGAGGCTGGGACCAAGAGGGTAGAAAAAGACACCCCCTATCCCTATTGCTACAATAGATGTCTTATCTTATTAGGATTCCAAACATGAACAAGATTTAAGCCCCTAATCCTATACGATGATGAGAATCCTGGGGCTACAATAGATGTCTTATCTTATTAGGATTCCAAACATGAACAAGATTTAAGCCCCTAATCCTATACGATGATGAGAATCCTGGGGCTATTAAGACAAGGTAGACCTGACCCTTGTCACAAACAGAGTCACGAGGCCACGACCTATTTTTTTATTACCTATCCGAGGCTGGAATAAGAGAAAGGACGAGAGGAACAAAGAGGGAATGAAAGAGGAGGAGAAGCGGCTTGGGCTTTTATGTTGTCGTCGTCCCTCTCATTATCATTTATCTCGACGCAAAGCCCCCTGATCCTAATCAAGCAGCAAGGTATATGACGATCTTTTTCCATGCACCAACTTAACTATACATTGATGGAAAAAAGACCATACTGTGTTTATGAATGTAGAAGATTTTAACTATGCCTTTCCTCATGCCATCCCTGGGGATTAATCATGTTTGCAGGTCATTTATTGTTTTCTTGTTTTCTACAGACATTATCTTGGCCAGGGTTTTTAATCATTTCCATGCATCTCATGCAACTCAAGCAATATGTTGGCTACTTGAACTCTGTTTGCATACCAGTGAGTAATATGGTCTACATGATTGTTAGATCCCTGGATTGCCCTGTTTTTTAAGGTTCGGCCATGACATATGGTTGCGTACATGTCGCAAAGAATATATGTATGGAAATTCGGAACTGCTGGACATGATTGGATTAAGGACGACCTACACGGCTACACTATCCAAAGAGCGACAAGTTATATGAATGGCCGACCCTTAAAACAGGTCTGTTTAGGGATTGTTTATGAATACGGAACTCACAAGGGGGTTCTCGCCTTCCCGTGGGACTAAGAAGGAAAAAGCGTGTTTGGATTTGTTCATCTGTTGTTCCAAGTCATTATTTCATGGAATGATTAGCGAAAACACGTGGCCCGCTGGATCAAGATTTTGGGAACAATAAGGTGGAACCGTGTGATGGGACTTGGGACTCCTATTGAAATGTCTCAGTATATTCCTCGTTTCTCTCCCTCTCTGTACCCACCTCTGAGAATCCCTTTCTCTATATCCCTCCCCTCCCTCCCTTTCTCCCTACATATTTTATCAAGGACACTGGGATATGGGTTCTTATAATCTGATGGAAAAAAATTTGTCTGCTCATTTGATGTTTGAAAGCCCTAATTCTCAACCAAACCATGTCAGGGTTCATTAGAACCCATCTAAAGCCTTCATGGATCTATGCAGGTCATTTATGAATGTAGTAGATGACAATGCTTGATTGCCAGTTGAATGAAATCCCACGATTATGGATTTGACCTACAGTGATTATGAACGTTAGCCCTGAAACTCAGGGCATCGAGGTTTTGGCGCATTACAACACATCCATTGGATCATCCATGCAACCTTAAGCTTAACGGTTTCAGAGTGCATTTTTTAATAATACATCAATCCAATGGTCAAATCCCTTTCAGATTGTTGCTTCATCTGAATAGGGACCCCATTGAATTACGCCAGACCCATGTGGTTTACAGCCATCCAAATGGACTGGGCCCCTAATTTTCACACGATAATGATTATTGTTGTAGTGTGGTTGCTAATTGATGTACTAATTTCTTGAGCCTAATTTGATTTTAATACCATGTATTTAAAAAAAAAAAAAGAAAGTCGATTTCTTTAGGTATTTTTAATGCAAGACATTTTCTCTTTTGCTATTGTTCATGTGAAGAAAATACAGCAAAATAATTTTTGATATTTTCAATTGACCATCATCTGCCCCACTCAAATGAAAATCCCGGGTCCACCGTTGGGATTGCCGACCCTAGTTAGCTTGACCCATTTTGATTCGACTCGATCAATTTACCCCTTGATTTTAGTATTATTATTTTTTCTTTTTAATTATATTCTTAAAAAAAAGCGTCAACTGCAGCTTCTTTTGATTTGTTGGTTAGTGTTTAGCTTCTTTAGCTTACTCTTATATACTGTAACTCCATTTTACTTTTGTCTTTGGATTGTTCAAAAACAATTTTAATGGCATCAATCTTGATGCAATCATGCAATGCTTGAAGATGAAGACCTATTGTGAACAATTTGGAAAATTATATATTGGAATTGAGAAATCACTTTTTATTGATAATTCTCTTTTATAAGTGATTGATGTAGAGAATTTACATGCATACAGCTTGTTATGTTGATTAGTATTTTTAATTGTGTTAATGAAAGTCAGTTGATAGCTTTCATAAAAAAAAAAAAAATCCTTGATCATTGTTAATAGGAAAATAAATGTGGCAATGCAGTTACTGACGTTATCGATCGATCATCACTTGCCCCCACTCTGGGGAAATCTTGGCACTACCGTTGTAGCTGCGTGTGCTGTTTGGCATGGAAGGAACTATTTGTTGGTCAGATCTTCCCCAATGTCTACTTGAATTGATCTTGCAGCGCCTAAGTATGCCTGATCGTCTGCTTTTTGGCTCCGTTTGCCGCTCATGGTGTATAGCCGAGAGACAATGTCTTGTACTCCCCTTCATTGTCTTTTACAGACTCATTACTGGAATAGAGACTGTCGAAATCTTCAGTCTTCCCGACAAGCGAATATATAAAACGCTAGTGCATGAACTCGATGCTCGGGCTTTCTGCATTTCAACTTCCCATGGTTTGATGCTTTTCCAACCCCATAATACGTATTTTAAATCCCTACTTGTGAGGAATGAGGAACGTATTGTCCTCCCACGGTTAGAATTTGACGTTTGCTATCTTGATTGCCTTTTCTTTTCAACCCCACTTGATCCTGATGGAGTTATCTTCGTCAGGAAATCAAACAATACATTCCTACTATATCGATGTTGTGAGCGACAATTTTATGAACACCAATGGAGGGAAACTGTGGTGTCAAATACCATCTTCTTTGAAGGAAAGTTGTATACATTATCAATTAATAAAGGAAAAAAACGAAAGTTGCATTTGCTAAGTGATGAGGATTGGAATCTTGCCGTCATCGACCCTCTCTTTCCAGATGATTCTGCTACTGTGAAGATGAAATTGAAACTAGGGAATAATACTCAATTACTACCGACTCGAAAGAATCGTGTATATGTTTTGGTGGAATCTTGTGGAGAGATATTGATTGTGAGAATGATGGGGAATGGTGGCCGCAATGTCAATTGTGATGTCTTTCGAGCCGACTTGACTGAGATGGAGTGGATGAAGGTGGAAAACTTGGGTGATCGTGTGCTGTTCTTGAGTCATGGTTGTTCAATTTCTGTTAGTGCGAGGGAAATGAGCTGTAAAGGAAATCGCATATATTATATTCCCACTCTCTCCCATAGGAAACCTGTGTATAATGCATTCGGAAGGGCAAATATTCCATTTGTAGAATTTGAATTGGGTGGGGATCGGATGATCATTCACCCGCTTCCAGATTACCAGTATTGTGTAGTTGGTTGTGCCTGGCTGACACCAGGACCCAGTCTCAACTCTTTATGTTCTATTTATGTTCTCTCTTTGGGATCCATGACAATAATTGCTCTCTCTGTTATAAGTCTTTTGACAGAAGATGACATTTTTAATATCTATTTTCCTTTGCAATTGTAGTTAAATTGGAATATCCATATCGTAATTTATGGAAACCTTGTTATAATGTCGTGGTACAACTCTATCGTTTCTGAGATGAAGAATGATTTGCCGGTTTCTCTTTTCTAACAAATGATTTTAATGTTAAAGAGGCTTTTCTCATCTTATAAAGCTCTTTATGGCGTATAAGGGCCTACTCGGACTCTCAATGAGAGTCTTGAGGCTTGTGTCTTTATGCCATTGCATGAACTTGGGAATAAAGGTATCACTGGACTCTTAATGATCTTATCTTATTTCTTATGGTGAACTTTTGTAGGATTTGTTTGTGACGTTTCTCTTGTTGTAAAGGTTTTTTTATTTTTTATTTTTATTTTTGTAAATCTGTTTGGTTGTTTCATATTTTGACATCAACAACTTTGTTTTTTCGATTAGTAAATACCATGAATAGAACATGTCGGATTTGATTTCCTTCCATTTTTATATTTCCATTTGTTGGCCTTGTATCAAACCAGGTGTCTTCACTTATTTTAAAGACCAAATGAATTATATTGAACTAATGCAGTGTGTTGTCTGCGGAGCCAAATGAACCTTGTATAAAGTATGATCCCACCTCTGCTCTTTTACCTGTTTTGAGTAACAAATAATGTAATTCAAGTAAATTACTATTTTGAAGAAGAGATCGTCTACTAGAGAACATAATCCTTTTTTTTTTTTTTGTTTTTGTTTTGGTAAAGAGAGAACATAATCCTTGATAATCTAATAAACTAGCAACTAGCATGCATGTTCAAAATCTACTTTTAGTCAAGGCAACAACAATTAGACATTAGATTTTCATTTGTTTGGAATTCTCGCCATGAAATGATGGTTGGTTTAACGCGAAATTATGACCTGCATTCTTTGGTTGAGAGGATAGTTGCACATGATTGTTTTGGGGTGTGGCTTTGGGATATATGTAAATGTCTAGGATGGATTTTCTCCGAGTGTTTTTTATGATGTTTATGATGGAGGATAATGCTCTATGATAATGAGTTATGTAAATTTTTGTGGCATCTATGTTCTAATGAGTTGTGTAAATTCAATTAGGATGATTTAAAATGAAAAAAATCGATGACTGTGAATGTGATTTACGAGAGTTGATGGCTTCTATTTTAGAATGTATTTTCTATGTTGAATGGCCTTTTATGTTAAAGACGTTTAAATTTTAGGTTTGTTGGCATGGCCCATTTGTCCCTTGTGGATGAGATGCTCTTTGTAATGTTATATGAGATAATTCTGCAGCAAACATTTTGTCGATGATCAGATGTGTACCTACATGACAAAGCTCCACATACAACTGGTACAATATGAATTTGATTGAACAAGATCCACATGTTTGGTACAAATGAAGACGGTTTTTGACACAAATGGTGGTTTTAGTCCGGCTGGATTGGGTCTTATACGTTGGCCACATGGTTTAATGAGAGAACTAGACAGGGTGCACAACACTCTGAATTTTCACTCTTCCTTTGGTAAATCTACATGGTCTGGCTATCTTTCATTTATTAATCATCGGTGTTTGAATGGAGTTATGAGGTAGCCAAATGCCGAGTGAGTGGATGAATTTAATCTATTAAGTAGATGGCAATTTAACCATTGATGTGATGAGTTTCTAAAAAAAGAGATGGCCCTGTGAACACACAAGTTCATGTGTATGGGAATTACCAATAGGCTATCCAAATCAGGTTTTCAATTGTTACTTGGGACTGAGTATGGCCCCAAAATCCCGCTCATCATATGTCATTGTGCCATCACTCCTTGGTTGATCAGTTTGCATGGCTTCTATGCAGTAGTTCGTTATTTTAATGCTTCACATCTCAGCAACATTGAATACTGAACCAACACAACATTAAACATTGAAAACTACTCAAGCCTTTGAAAATTATAGAGTCAAAGTACAATATATATGCACTGAAAAAACTTACTTTTGTGACTGACCCAATTCTTTTCAGTACTGCAAGTATATACCAGTTACAATTAATTTCAACTATTCACTTTTCAACTTATGCAAATAATCACACTATTTTCAAGTACAACTCTGATCTTGGACAAACAAAATTAGGCAGCTTGCTACAATCCAAAGATGTGCCACTTCAACATTGTTGCTAACCGAGCTCTTCCAAAATTGAACCCATTGCAAATTGAACACTAGAGTATTAGAATTGTGATCGAACCTTTTGCGGACAGACCGACCGTATGTCAACCTTTAACAACAATACGAGTTAAGGTTCACACTGGATTCCTTTCGTCTGTACCATTTCAAATGTCTAGCCATGGTTAACCACAAGTTCATGAAACACATTGTCCAACCACACGGTTTACAAACCCATCAAAATACACATTAACAAGCCCGTTAATTCATCCACTTATCCTTTTAACTACTTTATGAGTTATATAAACATCTATTAATCTGAACTTTTGCATATAATCATGAAAATCATTTAGAAATAAACACCAGTGATTGTTTTGCAATAAATGACAATTGGTGTCAATTGATAATCTTACATAGGCCTGTCAACTGGTCCTAAAAAGTCTACATGGATTAGTAGATGTGCCCCCATATGGACTTGCTCTAATTAGCTCTAATGACTGTAAAGATCAAATTAATGCCCCATGTAAACTTTGGCCGTTCTAGGGGTATTCATGGATCAGGCCAGCCTGAGCCTGAGCTAGGCCCTGCCCAGTTTAAAATTTGTTGAAAAGCTTTTCTTTTTTCTTTTTTTATTTTATAACATAATTCTGGCGGGCTCAGGCTTACTGATCTTTAGGTGGGCTGGGCTCAGGCCAGCTAGTTCTGGCCTGAGTCGGGCTTGGAGCTATAGTTTTTAAGCCAGGCCGGCCCCGGATATTTCTTGACCCTGCCGAGCCCAGCCCATGAACAACCCTAGGCCAACCAGCCGATAACAATCATCAGATGGTGCCAATATGCAATCCATTTATTACATGAAAAGACCCACAATTACCCTTTTTCCAGTTATTAGCATGTGTACGGATGGGCTTCCCCTAATGGTACGGGCCAAGTTTAGAACTCGAAGCTATCGCATGCTTCCGTATAATGAGTCCCCATAACTCAATCATGGAGTGTACATAATGATAATCCGAACCATCTAAAATAAATGTCATCCACTGAGTAATATATTCCCAAAAACAAACATAATCAGAGTAGATCCCACCATTCAATTGAGCACGTGTGTGAGACACGATTAAAGTGGGCACATTAGCATCCGAACCACGTGTTCAACTTTATGGTCGAGCCCACTCCTATTGAACTGAAATTTGAGGATATATTACAAACCTATAGAATTTGTCGTTGCTGAATTAGGGTCCATTATCATGGTATAGGCGTTTAGGTACACCAAAGCGATAGATAATATGGCTCTTGACAAAGTTGATTACAGTATCAACTTTCACTTCAGCCAATCGAACCGCCTCGGACCACTTAGAGAAATAATCCGTGGCTGCCAGATTGAAATGGTGACCTTTGTTTGATGGACGATAGATTTTCCCAATGATGTCCATACCCCAAGCTTCAAAAGGCCAAGTCACGGTTGTAGGATGCATATAAGTTGGCATTTGATGTATATAATCACCATGAATTTGGCATTCTCTGCAATTTTTTGGCAAACTGCACGGAATCTGCAATAATTGTAGGCCAATAGCATCCCAGCCTCCATATTTTCCTCTCTGCGAGACTGTAAATACTGTAAAAATGGAAGGCATCCTTCCTCTTATCGCGGGGTATAATAGTAATGAATAACAAGGGAAGTTGTGTTTGAGCTATGCACCGTGAGTGGCAAACAGAGCCGAAGCGAAGACGATCAGGTACTTTGAGGGACTTCAAGATCAACTCAAGTATGTATTGGGGGAGATCTGACCAGTTGCTACTTGTTTCTGCCCTCTTCATCATCATAGAATTTTAACGAAGTCCCTACTGCACCAACAACAAACCAAAAATATCAAATCTTCTTCCTAAAAAAGACTTTCCCTTAAGCGGAATAAGGTGCTGGAAGGACGCATCACATTGATTATTAGGTGGGCCTTCCCATGCCTTCCAGACTGCATTTCGAGATGTCAATGTATTTTTTCCCCTTTTCTCTTTTTAAGCTGTCCACTCCTGCCACCAATCCAGTTATGGGGACCATATAATTGCCGAGACATTAGGATGGCCTATTCGGTTCCTATGGCCCCCTGCCCGGCCCAGCCCTCTAGTTTGTACAATTTCAACTCAGGGGGCAAGGCCCCATCAATGTTATAATAGGAGCCTTCAGCCTTGGCAGAGCTATAATTTTTTTAAAAAATTGAAAAGAGGGAGAACCCTGTGGGCTAGCCCGTCCCGTACTTGACTGGCCCAGCATCGCCCGACTTGGGGTCATGCCTCAGGGCCATGCTGGGCTGACCCTCAGCCAACCTAGGGCTGGCCCGGCATGGCCCATGAAACTTCACAGGCCGGCATGGGTAGGCCTGAAACCGGCACAGCCACGTTTTCATCTCTAAGCCCAAGGAACTTTGCAGGCATTCAATTGTAATACTGTGCAATTGATGCAAGAGTCAAGACAATAGAGCTTTTCCAGTTCATCTGGGCCGACTTGTCAGAGTAGCCCCTGTAAGGCTGTCATTTAATCCCAGTGAAAATTGAGGTTTCAGTTCACAGAGAAAAAACCATCATTTTTCAAGTGCCCAGTTACTAATTAACATTTTTAACAACACAACTAGCATACTAGTGGTGTTCATGGACAGGCCGGTCCGGACCCAGTTTCTTTGGGCCTGGCTTGGATTAAAATCTGGGCCATGTAATATTTCGGCCGACCCTGGATGAAGTGATAGAAAGGCCAGAACTTGGCCCAAATCAAGCATGCTAACAATTTAGTAATTAATTTGTCCAAACAATTGCTAGATAGCCAGAACAATTGATAAAAAGCCCTATTCTATGTGGCCCGATTGACTAAATGGGTGGGCTCAAGCCTAACATTCACTGCCCATGTTGGCTTTAGGCCGAACACGGCTCTGTGTTTCTAAAGTTGGGCCAGACCCGAATATGCCTCAGCCTGGCCTGGCCTGGCCTATGAATACCCCTAATAAGCAGTCTAATTAGGCGTCTCCAGACCTGAAAAGCAGGCCTTGGCCTGAAGTTTCGGATGGCTAAGGTTTTGGTTTTTTTCTTTTTTACCTATTCCCATATCACTCATCTACATTCACACAAACAAAATCCAGGCACAAAAAGGTTTTCAAGCACCTGACCAGACATCTTTGATTTCCTAATATCCCAACCATTCATCTCATCAACACATACTAGATAACCACTTGGCCCTTTATCTGCAACCACCTAATGTTGATAAATCACTAACTGAACCCAAAATGGGAAAAAGGAACAAATTTAGGACCATGATACTCAAATTTAGGATACATTTGGGGTCAGTCCATAACCTACAAAACATTGCAAGTGACTGAAGACTAACCACGGCTATAACGATAAGAGGAAAGAAAAAAAAAAAAAACCAACAGAACTAAACTAGAACTGTTCTGTGCATTGGAATCTATGCAAGTATAGTTGTGGTTCTTCAAGGTAGTACATAAATTCATCTCTAAAGGCAGAGATGCATTATTTTAACTCTCAGTAGTATAAATCATAATAAATACAATGGTGCAGTCAGAATCAAAATACTACATTCCTCCAGAAACCACATGCACCGAAGATCTCTATTGCATGCATATGAATATATCAAACATGCTGCTTCAATATTACTACCTGTAAAGGAACAAATACATCAGGGTTCTGATAATTCAAAATAAAGAAAAACATAGAAAATAAATAAAATAAGAGAAAAATATCTTCCTCCCATATTCAATCCATAATTTGACCGCCCTTTTTTCCCAACTTCGTGTTTATATGCTTCTTTTTTTTGTTCGTTTAAATCAAAGCAATAGAACTTAACTTGATGTCCACAAGGTAATTAAAATTTTGAGGTCCACTATACTATCAATTCCACCTCATTTCTGCTGTTTTCAGCAGTAGTTCAATCTGATCCATTCCATAGTACTAGTATCACACGCATAGTCATGTTGTTCTCAAAAATACCTCCAGTAAGATGCATCTTTCCAAAAATTTGGATTAGTGCAAATTATACGAATATACAAATAATACACATTATTTGGCTATATTTTATGGTTTTTTTGGACAATTTGAAGGAAAGATTCATATAAAATATATTTAATATTGATAATATAAAAAATTGTCTGTAAAAAAATACTATTAAGACTTTTCACAAGATAAACTTTGAAAAAACACATCCTCCTCGCATTTAAAATCATATTAAATATTCTAAACCTAAAGAATTATATTAAAAAATATATAAAATACTAATCAAGAAAAGAATTAAGGCACACATGCACCCATTCAAGAAACATTCACCTAAATCACAGATGCTGAGTTTTTGGTGCTGAACTTTATTCCAAAAATATAAATAACCAATGGCCTACTTCAAGGTAAAAAGATTACAGAATCTCTGGTAGTTTATAAAAAGCTAACTAGGAAATGTGAGATGCAGGATTGGAGTAGAAAGTTTGTTCCTATTTGAAAATAAAAGGGTTCATTTGGGCATTTGCAACACATAACAGCAAGGCCTATGATTCATGAAAGTAACCAGGTAAAAAAAAAAATTGAGTAGGAGAAAACACCCTGATCAATCACATCGCAGACTCAAATGGATTAGGTGTACTATGGAAGTAATAAAGAGATTAACAGACCCCATAACCTTACAACCAGATGGATCCGAGCCTACCATTAAAAAAAATTGCCTCCAGTTGAATTCAGATAATACTCAAGGTGCAAATGCGGGCCTCAAGGCTTAGAGGAGGTCCAATGGTGATGACTTTAAGTCAGGCATCGGTAGCGGATGTGTGAAGACTCCATCTATCATTTGATGCCTGTCATATTTGGTATCAGAAGAAGTAAGGTCGTCTTGTTTTTTTATTTCCCTATCTCAGATTAGGATTCCTGTGTGTTTCATTCACTTCCCTAAAATTAAGTTAGGTTTCTGTTTCTTCAATTTCCATGCTACTTTCAATTGCATTCCAGTTCTTGTTGCTGTTTCAGTTCTTTTGATGAACTGCTGCTATGCTGTTATTGTGGCCCTAACCATTTATCAGGATTTAACCCACACACAACACTCACCAGCCACCCAAAACTCACTGTCCTACTGACCCAAAGCCAGCTCACTGCATTGTGCAATTTTTATCCAACAGGGACAGCAATTTGTTATTCCAAGGCAGACCAAAAAAAAACCCCAAAAGTCTCACTCCTAGCTCAAATCAATCCATCCATACTGCACCTGAGCACATTTACCCAAATTAATGTCATCCCAGTCGATGTAGCAGTTGTTTAAACCCCAACTGCAACATTTTAGTTGTTGTCAATAGCAAAACAGTACCAAAACTATCCCCTTTCAATTCTAAACCTTTCTTGTCTTAAACCCAACCCAACTGTGTTTATACCAGAACCAACAGACACTTAATCAGCATCTTATTGAACCTCAGAGTCCCAAGACCGATCCCAAATCTGTACCTATCAGTACATCAGCAGGGCTGTTACAGCAACAATTAAAACTTTTCTCAATTTTTGTCCCGTTCTATTTGAATCCATTCCATCAAGTTAATGTTGTTAATCACCATGACGACTCAAAGTGAGAGTCATTACAGCGAAGGGCTTAATGAGCGTGAGGGATCAAGTTCGTCTTTAGTTATATATGAAGGTTGCCATGCTTGTATTTGGCAATGGAGTTTGAAAGAAAGAATGGAGCGGACTCATTGTCTCATTCGCACTTGGGATAACATGAAGTACCTCTTACCTTATTACGAAACCACCATTCTTTACCCTCTCTTGTTGCCTTGCACCAATGAACTGTATGTATTGAAGAATACATGGAGTTCAATGATTTGACAATCAGGAGTTCAATGATTTGACAGTCAGGTGTCCAGTTAATGAGGATGGTTGAAGATTCTCTCCCAATTCAAAGATGGGCTTCATGTTGGAATTTGACAAAAGATGACATTGTTGAAGGCAAATCATTTGGAACTAAGTTCCAGATCTAGATCCGAATCCAACGAACTATAGGATCTAAAATTGGGTTCCAAACCAGTATTCTTTCTTTCTTTCTCTTTGTGGGGTGAGTCGAATAGGCCATGGAATAGGAGAATTGGAGACCCATTTGCTACCCTACCCATGTATCATCAATCCAGCCCCTCACTCATTAACGCCCATGAAATGGCAATCCATCCAGTTTGAAGTTGTCTGAATTATACTCGCTATTGGATTTAATTGCATAAAAATTGCAACTTAAGAAACCCGAAATTTGTGGTTCATGCATTGATGGTTGTGATGATCTCTTTAAAATATATTTTTGCTAAAAAAATGGAAATCCAAAACAAGATGTACTATCCTCCATGATTGACATGCATCCAAGTGGGGCTCACAAGAGACTTACATTTTCACCTTCCCGAGAGGGTCAAAATTAGCCTATTTAATATGTGCAGGTGCACTACAGAATATTATATGTGCATATAGGGGAGAGGTTTTAAAATACAATCAATCGGACTTGTGACCCGAACATTATCCTATTACTACATGCACATACAGAGCCAAGTGCTAACTTATCTTCCATTTGTTTCAGGCTTATATTCCCAAAGAACGTCAAAGTATGGAAATGTCATATATATATATATATATATATTTTTTTTTTTTTTTTCTTTCTAGATTGGGTACATGACAACCTTCACGACCACATAGGCTTGTGAGATGAGAAACCCTTACCACTAGGTGTCTCGTGTTTCTTTAATTAATCAGTATTTTACTTGTTTAATAATTGTTGTCGGTTCCTTCATCTCTCTAATATTATACTGTTTTGTTGTTATAGACAGGTAAGTGTACAAGGGTACTTGGAAGTTCGAAAAAAAATATTAATTTCCCGGGTGTTGATAATGATTTGGTTATGGGTGTGCTAATATATACATATCCTCACTGGACCAAGATTGCCCATATACATTTAAGGGTACGATACATAGAATTTATTGTTTTTATTATTTTGTTGACAGTTTATTAATGCACTTAAACTTAAAAATTTTATCCAAAGTTACGCTTAAAAGATATTAAAGATGCAAAATTTTGTTCTACGAAGAACAAAATTGTCAAACTTCTTAAAGAGAATGAAATCGCAGTGGAAGAAAAGAAGATTACACCGATGCATTTGTTGGTGAGTGTTACAACTTTTTATTTTTTATCATATTTTGCAATCATTATATTTTAATAATATTTTTATTTACATTTTACAACACTAATTTGACCTCACTAATGGTTCAAGCTCAGCATATCTTCGTTGTAAAATGTAAATAAAAATATTATTAAAATATAATGATTGCAAAATATGATAAAAAATAAAAAGTTGTAACACTCACCAACAAATGCATCGGTGTAATCTTCTTTTCTTCTACTGCGATTCCATTCTCTTTAAGAAGTTTGACAATTTTTTTCTTCGTAGCACGAAATTTCGCATCTTTGATATCTTTCAAGCGTAATTTTGAATAAAAATTTTAATTTCAAGTGCAATAATTAAACTATAAAAAAATAAAAAAAACAATAAATTCTATGTATTGTACCCTTAAATGTATATGGGTAATCTTGGTCTAGTGAGTATATATATATTAGCACACCCATAACCAAATCATTATCAACACCCGGGAAATTAATGTTTCTTCGAACTTCCTAGTACCCTTGTACATTCACCTATCCATAACAACAAAACAATAAAATATTAGAGAGATGAAGGAACCGACAACAATTATTAAACAAGTAAAATACTGACTAATTAAAGAAACACCACACCTAGTGGTAAGGGTTTCTTATCTCACAAGCCCCTGTGGTCGTGTAGGTTGTCATATACCCAATCGAGAAAGAATATATATATATATATATATAACATTCTCATACCTTGACATTCTCTGGGAATATAAGCCTAAAACAAATGGAAGATAAGTTTAGCACTTGGCTCTCCACTAGTGAGGTCAAAGTGGCCAAAATATCTTCTCTGTAAAATGTAAATAAAAATATTATTAAAATATAATGATTGCAAAATATGATAAAAATAAAAAGTTGTAACACTCACCAACAAAAGCATCGGTTTAATCTTCTTTTCTTGTATTGCAATTCCATTCTCTTTAAGAATCTTTACAATTTTGTTCTTCATAGAATAGAATTTTGCATCTTTGACATCTTTTAAGCGAAATTCTGGATAAAAATTTTAAATTCAAGTGCATTAATTAAACTGTCAACAAAATAATAAAAATAATAAATTCTATGTATCGTACCCTTGAATGTATAAGGGCAATCTTGGTCCAGTGAGGATATGTATATCAGCACACCCATGACCAAATCATTATCACCCGGGAAATTAAGGTTTTTTAGAATGTCCAAGTACTCTCGTATAGGCGTCTGTCCATAACAACAAAACAATAAAATATTAGAGAGATGAAGGAACCGACAATTATTAAACAAGTAAAATACTGATTAATTAAAGAAACACAAGAAACCTAGTGGTAAGGGTTTCTCATCTCACAAGCCTCTGTGGTCGTGTATGTTGTCATATACCCAATCTAGAAAAGAAAAAAAAAGAAAATATATATATATATATATATATATAACATTCCCATAAATTGACGTTGTCTAAGAATCTAAGCCTAAAACAAATGGAAGATAAGTTAGCACTTGGCTGTGTCAGTGCATGCAATAATAGGATAATGTTCGGGTCACAAGTCTGATTGATTGTATTTTAAAACCTCTCCCCTATATACACATATAATATTATGTAGTGCAGGCTTGTGAGCCCCACTTGGATGCATGTCAATCATGGAAGATAGTCTGATGCAGACATCTTGTTTTGGATTTCCATTTTTTTAGCAAAAATATATTTTAAAGAGATCATCACAACCATCAATGCATGAACCATAAAGTTCGGGTTTCTTAAGTTGCAATTTTTATGCAATTAAATCCAATAGCGAGTATAATTCAGACAACTTCCAAACTGGATGGATTGCCATTTCATGGGCGTTAATGAGTGAGGGGCTGGATTGATGATACATGGGTAGGGTAGCAAATGGGTCTCCAATTCTCCTATTCCATGGCCTATTCAACCCAACCCACCCCCACAAAGAGAAAGAAAGAAAGAAAACTGGTTTGGAACCCAATTTTAGTTCTTATAGTTAGTCGGATTCGAATCCAGATCTAGAACTTAGTTTAGGATCTGAGATGTAATTGGGTTTGGGTATGTATCCATATATATTCTGCCCCGAGGACCTGGATATGGACACATTTAAAACAAAAGGGTAGTTCTATCATTTACAAATGAGGGGGTTTAGAAAACCCTAGGCATTCATTCGCCCCTTCCCCACTTTTAGTTGCCATTCCCAATATTGAAACTAGACACTTGAAGTGAAGTAGAACCTGGATCCGTACCCCCCATATCTTAAGTGATGCTGTACTCGTATCCGTGTCCTAAATTTTTTACACTGCCACGTCGAATCTCCGTTCCCTGTGTTTGTATCCATATCCATGTCTGTAACAAGGCATCATAGGTCTACAACAATGAGACTCCTCAGGTTGAGAGCCAAGTGGTCTCTCTAATGGCTACTTCTATGCTCAGATCAACCTCTAAAGCTAGTGGGTAAGTGCTTTCCAAATGATCTGCCTTCAACAACATCATCTTTTGTCAAATTCCAACATGAAGCCCATCTTTGAATTAGGAGAGAATCTTCAACCATCCTCATTAACTGGACACCTCATTGTCAAATCATTGAACTCCATGTATTCTTCAATACATACAGTTCATTGGTGCAAGGCAACAAGAGGGTAAACAATGGTGGTTTCGTAATAAGGTAAGAGGTACTTCTTGTCTTCATGTTATCCAAGTGCAAATGAGACAATGAGTCCGCTCCATTCTTTCTTTCAAACTCTGTTGCCAAATACAAGCATGGCAACCTTCATATATAACTAAAGACGAACTTGATCCCTCATGCTCATTAAGCCCTTCGCTATAATGACTCCCACTTTGAGTCGTCATGGTGATTAACATTAACTTGATGGAATGGATTCAAATAGAACGGGACAAAAATTGAGAAAAGTTTTAATTGTTGCTGTAACAGCCCTGACAAACTCCTCTAAATGCTTGATGTACTGATAGGTACAGATTTGGGATCGGTCTTGGGACTCTGAGGTTCAATTAGATGCTGATTAAGTGTATGTTGGTTCTGGTATAAACACAGTTGGGTTGGGTTTAAGACAAGAAAGGTTTAGAATTGAAAGGGGATAGTTTTGGGACTGTTTTGCTATTGACAACAACTAAAATGTTGCAGTTGGGGTTTAAACAACTGCTACATCGACTTCATCAAAAGAACTGAAACAGCAACAAGAACTGGAATGCAATTGAAAATAGCATGGAAATTCAATGAAACAGAAACCTAACTTAATTTTAGGGAAGTGAATGAAGCACAGAGGAATCCTAATCTGAGATAGGGAAATAAAAAAACAAGACGACCTTACTTCTTCTGATACCAAATAAGACAGGCACCAAATGATAGATGGAGTCTTCACACATCCACCACCGATGCCCGACCTAGAGTCATCACCATTGGACCTCATCTAAGCCTTGAGGCCCACGTTTGCACCATGTCTTTGATACAAAGATTTATGTGTCGGTTATTTATTTATTTGTTTTGTGGGTGGGGGGATTTTTTTGACAGCATGGGGCTTCTCTTGACCGCCATGCATCCATGTAGCCCCGTTGAGAGGATATTGTTTTAAAGAAGAATGTCTGACATATTATAGTTAAAAATTAAACATACAAGGAAAAAAAAAAAGATGACATACCTTGTATATTGTGTGCTTATAAACTATTAGAAAATGGTACGATCAGTATCTGGAAGATCATCCTATTCAGATATCTCTACGGTTCAGGTATTTCCTTGTCTTCCTATTTGGAATTATTTTTTAGGATCATTTTTTTAATTTTTTGAAATTAGATTTAGAGAAATGCGTTTAGACACAGATTTAGATAAGAGTATACACTTCATGAAACATGGTTTGTGGGAATGAAATTGTAGAAAGGATAGTACATCCATAACATCTCTCTTCTTACAAAAGTTTCCACTCATTGAAGCCTAGCAAATGCACTAAAATATAAATACAAACATATAAATGTTGGATGTACTTGTCAAGGTATTGAGTTTAATTCTATTTTATTTCATTTTAGTTGTCTTTCTTATATTTTTTTTTCTAATGCTCTTAGTTTTATTACTTTTTGTAAGTGTATGTCAAACTGTTTAGGTTTTCCAACTCTCTTTGTTTTTCTTTTTTAAGTGAAAGTCGAACTGCTTAGGTTTTATTACTAACTTTATGATATTAACTCTTTGCCTTTATTAGCGAACCAAATCAAACACAATTTCAATCATTTCCATTTCTTAGTTGTTCCTTTTCCTATCTTTTTTATTGTTTTTTTTTTTTTTTCTATCTATAATTTGCAATGTAGTTTCTTTTTCATTAGTAATGATATTTGTTGTTTTTTGGTTGATGAATTGTTTTTCTTTGACAAAAAAGGAATTGTTGTTCTTTAACTAATAGAATTTTAATCTTTTTATAGGTAAAGATAATTATATCATTATTCAATTTCTTTTAAGTATAAAATAGAAGAGTTTAGGGGGTGTTTGGAAACAAGATATTTTTATATATTATCTACTAGTTTAGAATATAATCTATGCACCAAAAAATGAGGTGTTTGGATAACTTAGAAAATATCTTACAATATCCCACTTTCATCCAAAAACCTTCATATTAGATTATTCAATGATATGTTGTATAAAATAATCTTTTGTTAAAAAATCTTTTGCAAATACAAATGAGTTCATGGGCAACCATTAATTATAGTGGCCCGCCATAAGTTTTAACATCAATGATTCTCATAGGAGTGCAACTATGACTCCCAATATTAGATAGGCCCCACAATGCTTACAAATTTAATGTGGGGACCTATAACCATATCACAATTACATAGCCCTTATTACCAAAATTAATTGTGTGATTGCAAAGTTGCAATTATCAATTTTCTATCATTAAATAGGTATCAATATTTGATAGCTCCCCCAATGTTAATGACTACCAACATCAAATGGGTCTCACTATTTGATAGCTCCCCCTAAGTTAATATGACTACCAACATCAAGTGGGTCCCACTATTTTGTAGCTCCCCCTGTGTTAATATGACTAGCAACATCAAATGGGCCCCAAAATGATTTCTCATAGATGGATTCATCAATGATGGCTGACATTAGGTAAGATTTTACCAAAAAAAAAAAACTAGATAGGGCCATTTGTGATAATCACCATTAGATGTATTACACTATGGTTATCAACATTTGGTAGACCTTAAACAACATTGCTTGGGTCTCAATGTTTTAACGTTTAATCCTGTATTTTTTTAACAAAGCATGATTATTATTAACACATGTGATTACTAATTAGTGGGTCTTGCATTGGGTTGATCTATAGATTACTTGCATTCTATTTCTTATTCGGTATATCATCTTGTGAGTATTTTATAAATTGCCAAATACTTCAAAGGTATATTGAAATTTGTAGAAATTGTCAAACACCATAATTGACACAGTATAACAATATGATGCTATTTTGTTATATGATAATGAAATCTTGCAATATTTATACTTGTTGATATTATATTATGCATTTATCCAAACACCCCCTCAAAGCAATTCAAAATAATTCTCAAGTATAATGATGGTTGGGTTTTTCTTATTAGTTAAGCTTAATTCTAGCTTCTTAATTTTGAACCTTATTACTAATTAAAATGAGGTTTAAGTCTAGATCTTTATACGAGCAAAAAAAACCAATGCTAAACACGACCTATAAGTTGTTGGGAGAATGTATCACGAAACGCACCTCTTATTTTCTTCCTATAGCACCCAATCTCGTAATAATTTTATACCTGCAATTTAAAAAAAAAAAAAACAAATACATAATTTCATAATTATCTTGAAAAAGATACACTCATCATAGTCATGGAGCATACTTTAAGCTGAAAGGTAAAAATTCAAAACGGTGTCAATATAAATCAAATAGTAAAACAAAACAAAAAGGTGAACAAACATATAATCAAAGCATGAAAACCCCTGCGATGCAGCGTTAAAAATCATCCAAATAACAATGTGCATGTATTAGTAACCCTAGGAGAAATTAGAATTTTATATTGGTAAAAAGTTTAGTGAAAATAAAATACAACCAAAAAAACTCTCAATTTCTTCTAATGCAATCACTTGACTGTAAATTATATAAATATGGCCTAAAATATCATTATTCATGTTAGATGGTGAAAATCTCAAAATAAAATACAATCAACAGAAAACCCCCAATTTCTGTACTTAAATTAATTGGGACCAAAAAGGATCTTATTTAGCATAAGTACATAGCACCCTGGTAGATGATAAGGATTTTCAACATGTGATCCACGTAGGACTCAGCCAAGAGAACAGAGAAGGAAGACTTCAGTGGTGGACTAAGCAATGGACATCAAAAGCCCTTGGCCCTACAAGAACAGTCAGGCTAACTAGGTATAGCCTATATTGAGAGATTAGAAACCTCCCGTATTCCAACGTTATGAAGATCAACTTTACCAAAATCGTAATATCAGTTAATATCAATCTCCATCTCTGAACCTTATATTCTGGTTTATATCAGGACCTTTCTTTTCTGTAGAAAAATTAATTTGAAGGGACAGGGAGATGTTAAAAAGAGTTTCCAATGGAAGTTGAAAGAGCAACGTCATTTCCCTTAGAATGGACGTTTCTTATGAGAGGAATTGGAAGATGAAAGTGTCCATTGGCTTGTAAATGAGGGCTTTAAGGAATAAGAATTTGTGCCGTCTTTAAATACAAGATACATGGACTCATGAGTAACCACTACTCTAAGAACAGCATCGAGCTCTACAAGATCGGAAACAGATAAGACAATCATAAACAGCTATTCATACCCGAAAACTGCTCCCTCTTTTTTGTTGTCTCGAAGATGAGCGGTTTTGAGAGAAAAAAAAAAAACACCACACTAAAATCAAGTGATCAATATCAGCCTAGACCGAGACGATACCTTGTTGAGATACAGGTCTTGGTACCGTAATAAAGTGGCGGACCCAGAATTTTTGTTCATGTGGGGCGGACAATGGTCCCCATCTGAGGACCCCAAAAAATCTAATCCTTCGTCAGTTTCTTATAAGAAATATGGAAATCTTCCTTAAACTTATCCTCATCTTACTCTCTTTTCCAACCTTCCTCACCCAAAGAGGATCAATAATCATGCTGATATTGCTTTGTGTTTATTATGAAAAGTTCATCACCAACTCACTTAAATGACTTTCCATAAATTTTCAATATTTATGGATTCGTTGCTATATAAGATAGGATCAATGTATAGTGCTATTGTATGATTAATAGTAGATCAAGCCAATTATAGACAAGTATTTTAGAATTAATAAATGCAAATGAAAAGAATGATTATGAGAGGCTTGTTAGATGAAACATTACATACTAAAAAAATACCAATGCAAGCAAGAGATTTGGTTTAAAACACATCATTTGCAAATTTGTGCTATTCTGAAATCTAATACCCTATTGAGTCTATGCCTGTTATTTCTTTAATTTTTAATTAACTTTAACTCAGATCTTGGCAAACTAACTAAAGCCAAAGAACTTATCATGATAACACCAACAGTGACTTGTAGTGATTGTTATAGAAGATTGAAATTAAGGAAGAACAAAATGAGATACTTATCATGTTAGATATTATACTATTACAGAGTAATCAATAGGATTTGAAAGTTGTTTTAGTGGGATGTAATAACTACAGGCTAAGCAAAAATTATGGATGAGATGAAGAATTAAGAAGACAGAGGAAGAATCAAGAGTTTTGCCCTCCAGTGGGCCCACACGAGTGAGGAAGGGTGCTTTTATGTTATGATATGATATAAGAGGCGACAAAAAACTGCCGCTTTTATATTATGGTATAGATTCCTAATTCTTTGGATAAGGGTGACAGTGAAATTTCACTATTCCCTCCCACTTTGTGATTTTTCTTTTGTTTTGATAAGCGTTATGATACTCTTATACCTGTGTACTCCAATCCTGCCGATTGGAATTTTTTTCTTGTTGTATACTTTCCGGTTTAGCATGTCACTAATTGATAAAAGAATATTAGAGAGCGAGTAAAGATGATCCAAACCAATTTAACAAGAAGATAGAGTTAATGTGATATAGGCGTGTCTCACCTTTCACTCCATGAGGAAAAAAATTAGTGGCCTCATATATGGTGCTCCATCATAATAATAAAAAAAAAAAAAAGATCTCGAAAAATTTAAGTACATACCCTTGAGTGGCAGAGCAAACATAAAGAGAGTGGGCAACTCACGAGATTAATGGTTTATATACATATCAATGAACCATATGCAAGTATAACATCAAATTTTAAACAAAAACACATTGATTGGGTATTGGATTGAAACAATTATTCCCATCTTTTATCCAAAATAACTAAGTATATGAAGCAATCAATACACACATTCTTTTTTGTTTTCTAGGTAGCCATACACCTGTTATTTTTACTGATAAAATTATTATTATTTGGATTATATTTTAATTCAGGTATATATCTATTACTACTGATGACAACAAAGGTGTTAAAGGCAAAGGAATAGGAAGGAAAGTTATGGATAAGCTCTACCAAACTTACAATGCTGAGCTTCAGGGTAAGCATTTTGCTTATAATGGAGAGAAAATCTTGTTCACGAGTATTTGATTGAAACAATTATTCCCAACTTATATACAAAATAACTAAGTACATAAAGCAATCAAGATATAGAAATTCAATCTACACCATCGAATTCAAACATTCTCAGTACATAATCAATCCAGTAATAGAGCAACTGTAGAGATTTATGATGCAATAACAATATTTAATCATAGTTTACAATTAATACTAAAGAAGTAACCATTCAAAAACACTGAAATATTTATGAAATGTGTTTTCGCCATCTTCCATGAAACTCCAAAAGTATCATGTAAAAAAAAAAAAAAAAAAAGTTAGTGATAGCTCTATCCAAGAAGAGCAGAATAATATATAGGCTCGCAAGCCTCTGTTTCTAATAGATAAGAAACATTGAATTAGTTTCCTCTAACCAATAAACATAAAGAAGAAAAAAAATAAAAGCAAAGGCATAAGGCGTGATATTGCTTCCCAAATATTAAACCAACATACTAAAAAAGAAGAAGAAGAACTGGAAAATGAAAGAAAACCCATTATACAGAGCATACCGAAACACATTCAGACCGTAGAAAATCCAGTAAAACCAATTAGGCTACTTAGGCAAATAACTTTGAGAGTGGAATTTCCATCTTTCAGAGTAGATGTGACTATATAAACATCAGAAAAGAAAAAAAAAAAAAACAAATTACAATTGATTACCTCCCCACGTCTTACAAAGATGGAACAAGAAGAATACTTGCAGGGCTTTGAGTGTGATGTTATTCGAAGAGATGAAATGAAGCAGCCATTTTTTTGGTGTTGATGAATAAGAAAGGTTTGGGATGTGTATCGATTCTTTTGCATGTATGTGGGTTCAGAACAAAAGGGGTAAATGAACACACATCATCTATGGGCCCCACAACCTACCGATTACATCCATGTGGATTCCATAAACAGCAACAAGCAGGAGGTGGATTCGACGAGCAAGCAGGAGGAGAAACTGCTGCTTTTATATTATGAACTGCGCTGGATGAAGTCTTTGACGATCCTCTTCGAAGCCATGGCAAAATTATAATTCTCCAAACCAGTTGCGGACCCAGGATTTTCATTTAGGTAGGGCTAAACTTTTGCTAGGATTGTTTTTTCACATTAACATCTGTTGTCTCCCATGAAGTAGCACCAGCCTAATTCAAACCCATTTAGAATGTATGATGTATATAATGTTAAAGCAAAATAAAATTGTATAATTAACTACCACATTCTTTGATGCCAATAAATTATTTTTTATAATCAGTAGATGATCATAATTTATTGCCCAACCCTTATCCATGATTGACAAATCTCACTCATTCGAAGATAAAACAAGAACACACAAGATTCAAAAAAAAAAAAAAAAAACCAAAATCAAGTAATGTAATAAAGAGAATGGCTGTTGAGTTTTATTTTTTAGTACTGCGTGTTTAAAACCTAAAGACTTTAGGCCATTTTTATTGCTATTCTATGTAAGAAAAATTAATAGGCCATGATCAAGAAGGAATTAGGAAGGGTGAAATTGTAATTTTCTACTTTGTATTTAATGTTGTTATGTTGGATTAACCATCTGCTTATTATTTTTTATGAAAAATATTAAATACTCACGGTCAGTTAATATCAAAGCAGTTTGCTTTGAGAATAGATTAACCAATTACAAAAGCCATTTCATGCGAGGAGACTTATCTGGTTTTGTGTGCACTTGAACATTTCTAAGTCTATTGCCCAGAAATTATATATAATTCAAATTTTATGCAATTCTTCTAAAAGTGAAAGTGCAGATGCATGTGCCCAAGTCCGCAGTGAAGCAAGGCAAAAGACATGATATACATCTAGTGGAGTAAGCAGAAGACATACCAAATCTTATAACTGTCAGAAATACTTAAAGATAAGTCAAAAACAAAATCAAATTGGAATAATACGGACTAACAATCAATCTAACATGCTAAGCCCTAAACCAACATAACCCTAACCCTAACCATCAAACATAAATTAAAAAAAAAAAAAAAAAACAGAACCCTAACTTCTCTGTCACAAATCACACTCATTCATAGATTAAACAAGAACTCAAGATAAAAAAAAAAATCAGGTAATGTAATAAAGAGAACCATAAATAAAAAGCCTTAAAACAACATAACCCTAACCCTAACCATCAAAAATAAATTAAAAAAAAAAAAAAACAGAACCCTAACTTTTCTATGCAATGCCTAAAATAATGAATGGAATCATTATTCATGGAAGATAGGGAGAGAAGGGAGAGAGAGAGAGGCGACAATGACATAGAAGTAGCATTAAAAAGACTAAAAGAGAGAGAGACGGAGAGTCGACAGAAAAACGCAGAGGGAGAGTGAGGGAGAGAGAAGGCGACAGATTTACCTGAAGCGGAAGAACGATTGTCACAGCCTCTCACAAGCATCCGGCGATTCGTGCACTTGAAGGAAGAAGCCGAGAAGGGGCTAGCTGAGATCGAAAGGAAGAACAAAAGAAGAAGAAGTAGTAGGGATTTTTATAGATGGGGCGATGGATGATACAAGTCACATGTGGGGCGTGGGCCTTTATTCATGTGGGGCGGGGACCAGTGGCCCAATACAACTTTAAGGGACATTCCGAATTTGATATGGCCCATATGGGGCGACCGCCCCCATATGCCATCAACATGGGTCCCCCTCTGCTGAGTCCAAACCCTAGATCGTAAGATAAATGAAACAACAGACAGAGAAATGAGAGAGATTGGAAAAAGAAGAAGTATCTTGAGAGAGATTGGAAGAGTAATAAGAGGAAGGGGTGATGTTTTCTTTTTGTTGGACATTCCACCAAGAGAGCCAGAAAGGAAGAGGAGAAGAGGTGAGCAGGTTCTCCATTTCTTGCTTGGCAGGTGCTATGGATGAGATGAAGAATCAAGAAAACAGAGGACGAATCAAGAGTTTTGCCCTCCAGTGGGCCCACACGAGTGAGGAAGGGCGCTTTTATATTATGATCTGCTATAAGAATCGACGAAAAACTACCGCTTGCATATTACGGTATAGTTATAGATATAGAAAACCCAAATTAGCAACAAATGCCCGTGCTAAGGGCTTCTTTGGCATCTCTATTCCTTTTTTTTATAGATCCATCTAAAATAGAGTCATTAAAAAAAGAACCATAAAAAAAGAGGCTATAATAAAAAAAAGAAAGTTTGGTAACACACAAATCTATTTTAAATACATCGCCTCTATATTTTAAGACCCAGAAACTCTATTTCTCATCTGCCCATTTTTGTAGCATTTGAATTTTAGAGGATTTGCCTCTAAATGTTTAAAGCGGACAGAGTCTAGAATCTTGTGCCAAACGCCCATGCATATCAATAAAAATAAATACATATTCACTTGCCATTGGGTGAGGAAATCAAAAATGCCCGAATCCACAACTTAGCTTGGAATGCCCAAAACCTATGAATTAGAAACAAACCCACATAAATAACTCTACAAATCACAATCTAACATGCTAACTAACTCATCTAACACTAATTAGTGGAAAAACCCAATTACCCCAACTTAATCAAAACAAAAAAGCTTACCTAAGAGAGAAATCAAAATGAGGTTGTGGGGTCCACTTGATCGATGATGGAGGTCTCGGTGGTCCATTGGCAAGGATAAAGAAATTAAGAAACAGAATGAAAGAAAGAAAGGAAAACAGAAAGAGAGAGGGACAGTGAGATGATGAAATGGGTTGGGGAATACCTCATGTTGGCAGTGAGTGGAGTGAGACAGGGAATGAGAGAAAGCAGAGGGAAAGAGAAACGGTGAGATGGGTGGGGCTGATTCAAGTTGGCAGCAAGGAGGGGGAGAATAGGGAAAATAAAGAGAGAAGAGATGGAGCGAGCTGGGGTTCTAGTGGTGGCCGATGGTGGCTCAGCGATGACGGAATGGTGAAGCTCAAGGTCTTGTGATCATGATGAAGGAAATGGATGATGAAACTGATGGATGGACTGTCCATGTAGGCAAGAGGTAAAATCGAAAAGGGAAAAGAAAGAAAGAAGAGAGAGAGAGAGAGAGAGAGAGAGAGAGATAAGAATGAAACATAATGAAAGAAAGGAAATAGAGAGGAGAGTGGAAGAATCGAGAGTTTGCCCTCCAGTGGGCCCCACAAGAGTCGACGAAAAGCAGGTAAAATTGCTGCTTTTATATTATGGTATAAATATATAGATATAGATATAGATATAGATTTTTAGGGACTCAGCCCTCTACCATTATTTCAAAGTTACAATTCCATAAATAAAACAAAATAAATAAAAAAACACATGCATATCCATAAAAATAAATACATATTCACTTACCTTTGGGCGAGGAAATCCAAAATGCCCAAATCCACAACTTAGCTCAAAATGCCCAAAACCTATGAATTAGAAACAAACCCACATAAATAACTCTACAAATCACAATCTAACATGCTAACAAACTCATCTAACACTGATTAGTGGAAAAACTCAATTAATCAAACTTAATCAAAACAAAAAAGCTTACCTAAGAGAGAAATCAAAATGAGGTTGTGGGGTCCACTTGATCGATGATGGAGGTCTCGGTGGTCCATTGGCGAGGATAAAGAAAGAAACAGAATGAAATAAAGAAAGGAAAACAGAAAGAGAGAGGGACAGTGAAATGGTGAGATGATGAAATGGGTTGGGGAATACCTCACGTTGCCAGTGAGTGGAGTGAGACAGAGAATGAGAGAAAGCAGAGGGAGAGAGAAACGGTGAGATGGGTGGGGCTGATTCAAGTTGGCAGCAAGGAGGGGGAAAATAGGGAAAATAAAGAGAGAAGAGATGGAGTGAGCTGGGGTTTCAGTGGTGGCTGGTGGTGGCTCAGCGATGACGGAATGGTGATGAAGCCCAAGGCCGAAATGGATGATGAAATTGATGGATGGATTCTCTATATAGGCAAGAGGTAAAATGGAAAAGGGAAAAGAGAGAGAGAGAGAGAGAGAGAGAGAGAGAGAGAGAAGAATGAAACAGAATGAAAGAAAGGAAATAGAGAGGAGAGTGGAAGAATCGAGAGTTTGCCCTCCAGTGGGCCCCACAAGAGTCGACGAAAAGCATGTAAAATTGCTGCTTTTATATTATGGAATAGATATAGATATAGAAAAAAAAACTCATATTAGCGGAATCTCATATCAATTAGCCTTTTATATGAACCTACTCTTCTCCTGAAAGACATCACATCTGTCTACACCGAGTGGCCTATAAAATCCCCTACCAAATTCATGGCACAAAATAGGGAGAAATCCAAACCTAGCTTCTTGATCCTAACCAAATTCATGGCTTAAAATAGGGAAACAAATTCCTTATTTAAAGAAAATAAATAATGAATTAAATATGACATTATTGAACTTAATTTAATTGAATTTGGCCTGCATGGTGATTAGAGGCTAACGCAGGCCTAAATCCAAATATACATGTTGGGTAAAATTAGTATAGCGAAGCCCATCAGTATCTTTTGATACAGATCCCACAAGTCTCTAACTAGATCAATTAAAATATAATTCTTTTTTTTTTTTTTTACTCTAGCCAAGCGAGCTGGAACCAAAAGAGATCCCGTATGCACACGGGAAGGTAGCAAACTCAAATGGAAATGAGGCCCGTATAAATGGGAAGAAAGCTCACACAAATTGGACATGAGATATGAATGTATAAATAATGAACCGAAAAATGATTTCACACCGTCAGATAGAATTGAGGGTGGACAATACAAGTTCTGGCCCAGTAGTGGAAGTTTCCCATTTCTGCTGATGCATTTTAGTACCTAAAATCTGGCTGCCTCTGTATGATAGGATAAATGGGACCTTGGGATTTCATGGCCCATTGCTGATACTCTCTAAATAATCATCATCATGACCCTAGGGCATGTCTGTAGATGCCGTGGATCGATTTTACAGAAATTTTCCTCTTTGTGGAATATTTTTTTTTCAAACAGCCCTCCGTATAAAATCATTGTCCTATGAACAGCAAAAAATCTTACTCATTTTCATCACTTTTTTGCAAGGAAAAACAGTTGCCCCAAACCTGAGTTTTCCTATAACGCAAAAAACATTTATGTAATCCTCACTTTTTTCCCAAAAAAAAAAAGAAAAAAAAAACTAACTAGAGAAACATGCCCTAAACATGTCCCATGTACAATTAATAGGGGTGTTCCAACTTTAGAAACATTGGCCCATGTCCTGCCCAAGCTCGACACGAGCCATAAAAATTAGGCTCGAGCCCGCCCATTTAATCAATCAAGCTGGGCTAAACCGGGCTTTTCATCACTTTTGTGGGCATTAGACCACCAATTAAATTAAATTACATACATCTCTTACACAAGCCGAGCCGGGCCGGACTATGGGCTTTCCATCATTTAATCCAATCACTGCCCAATTATTAATCGGGCCAAGACGGGCCCAAAGCAGACTGGCCGCCCCATGAGCACCCTTGTGTACCAACCAATAAATAGGTACAAAATGATCTTGGTTGGGCAACAAGCTCTCGTGTGGCCGCCTGCATGAATGTTTCGAGTTTTCAACGTCCATCCCTAAAATATTGTCCCAAATTTAGATCCATGGAAACTGAGTGTAAAGTACTCATAACTAAAATATGTCCAATTTAGTGCAATTTAGTGTAGACCAAAGCAGTTAACAACTTCACAAGAACGTGGCCAAATCTCCCTGGCATACATGCTGGGACCTAAAAATCGAAGATCACGAACACAAGGCACGATGATGGAAAAAAAATATATGAAACTTTAGCTCACATCAGTTTTACATCAATTATAATATATTAAAGTAAAGTACTTTTGTTTTAATTTTGACCATCGGTTATAATTTTGAATAGAAGTCATACAACTTCATTTTAAAATTTTTATGTTCTATTACACTCACCAACTTTTTAATTCTTACTTTATGCAACAACTCACTTTTATATAACTGCCATTTCATATTATCATTCACCATTCACCACTCATGTAACTGCTTCCCATTTGAAAGGCTTCTATATTTGTCATTATCAACAAAGTTGAAAATATTTGAATTCCTAACTTTCTCGTTTCTCATTCAGAGGTTGAAACTAAATGGTAGATTTTCCCCATATAATTTAATTTTCTAGGCTGTAGTTTCTGTAATTAAATTTTAAATTTTTTTATTTACAAGATTTTATGGCAAATATATTCATGTCATATCTTTAAATATTTTTTTTAAATTACCAACTTTTGTCATAAATTTATATTAATTAATTATATTTATCATAACCTTTACATTTGTAAGTAGGGTTGTAAATAGGTCGGTTTCGGTCAGGGTTGATGGTGGACTCGAAACCGGAACCATTAGAAGGTTGAATCAGATCTGGAGCCGTTTTGGAACCGGCATCTTAGCTCTGAAACCGAAACTAGAACCATATATAGGACGGGTCTAGATCCGGGTCTGTATTTAGGTAGGAAATTATATTAAAAAAATAATTTTTAAGAGAAACTTTTGGAAATTGAGGTAATATATCATGTCTCGGATCCACAAGTCCAAACTAAAGTGGACCCGGACTTGGACCCATTTAATTATCGGGACCGAAATAAGGACCCTTTTTTTGAATGGGTCGGAACCTTTATGTAATCGGTGAATCAGATACTCATGTACATCTCTATTTGTAAGGCATGAGCATATTTTGCTAGTTAATTATTTACTCTGGAGTCTGGCGGGCCAGGCTCGAGAGGATCCGGATTCATGGGAACTTGGAGCCAAATCAGACACTAGATAAGCGAAAAAACAGAAGAAGCGCGCAAGAACTTTCACGCAACGGCACGCAGTAGCAATCTTCTTGTGCTTATAAGAGCGGCATCTTTCTTTATGAGGATACAGACATAAGCCTTTATACAGAACGAGACGTCGTCTCCTTCTTCGTCTCTCTCGGCTCCTAGTCGACTCAGCTGGCCCTTGAATGAAGGTCTGTCAATAGATCATGTCGAGATTTTTCTAGGGTTTCTTTTCATTCCTGAACTCGAGTGTAGTTTCTCCAATCTCAGACTAGCATCGACCGATTTCATTGATTTTTCATTCACTCATGTGCAATTTCTATCATCTCCTGCAATTATCTTCCCCCTCTGTTGAAACATAGTTTACAGCTCTTTAATTTTGAATGATTATATCAAACCCTAGTTCGATGTGCTTGAAATCCGATGGAATTTTGCTGGAAACACACTTTTCAGTTCTTTTATTTGGACAATGATATGAAACCCTAATTCATTGTGCTTGAGATCGATGGAATCTGATCGGATCCATTTGAAGAATATCTATGTTTTTTAAAGGACGCCAAAGGGTTTTGGTGAATTGTGATTCTTAGTTTTCCTTATTAGGATTTGAATGATGAAAATTGAGGTTTTGATTTGGAGAACATATTGAGTTACCAGTTGGTGACTTAACCCTTGATTGAGTGTGTTCTACCTCTGAGCGCTAGTAGCATAATTCATGATTGGTTAAAAATGTTTAATGTATTATTTTTGCAGTGATGGCTTCCTCCTCTGATTCATGGTTGAGGGAATTCAATGAAGCTTCCAAGCTTGCTGATGATATCAATGCCATGATTTCTGAAAGGGGTTCATTGCCCTCATCAGGCCCAGATACACAGCGTCATTCTTCAGCAACTCGGAGGAAAATAACAATCCTCGGCACTCGGCTTGATAGCTTGGAATCCCTTCTTTCAAAGCTGCCTACGAAGCAGCATATGTATGTGGCCACACTCAAGTTTATTATTGATCAATACTATATTATCTCTTTTCTATACCTGAGTATTTTTTTTTATTTTTATTTTTTATGACTGTCCTGTTCATGTTAACCAATGTAAATTGTAATGTCATAAGACAATAAAACTAGAACGTGTTAGGAGATTAATTCTGTAACATTTAAGCTCAGATCTTTCCATGGATGTACTTCAAGTACATGCTTATTTCTATATCTGAATAATCTGGGTTTTTTTTTTTACGACTATCCTGTTCATGATAACCAATGTAAAACTAATGTTATAAGATGATAAAAATAGAACATGCTAAGAGATTAATTTCGTAACATCTAAGCTCAGATGTTTCCATGGATGCACTTCAAGTGCATGCTTATTTACTGGTGCTTTTAATTTTATTTAAATTTTTTTTTTAATGGTGCTTTTAATGTTAGCATACAAGTGTGTACTGATAGCCCTTCCATACAAATTATACCGGCTTTATATAATCTTCTACTGAGGATTCTTGCTCATATATTTCCATTGTTTTAACAAACAGATGTAACAACTTCAATACTTCATAATAGGTTTACTTTAATCTTCTGGGAATGTGCCCAAACCATTGCAAGTGTTTTCCTCCCTCTTTAATGGGAGACACCTAGAGGCTTCTTCTTGTGTGTTGCTTTCTCCTTTTCATTACAACTCTAGATATCCATCTTGGCATACCCATCTCAAGAAATATCTGCCATGATGTTGGAATAGTTTTATTAGGAGCATGTAACAATTCTTCCAAACTTAGAAGGAAAGGGATTTTGTAACAACCGAAAAGAAAACTTGTTGAAATTGGAGGTTGTTTGCCAACCGAGAGTCCATTATTGTCATATGTCCCTTAAAAATCCTGAAGGACGCTTTTTTGGACAAGTTGCTACGGAGATTACATGCAAGTTAGTGCCTTTAAAAAGAAAGTCTTGTCTTCCAAATATAAGATCAAAGCTGATGGGTGGAAAATCTCATGTTCTCTCACATCCAACTTGGCAATTTGATTGCATTATCCAATACTTATACATGGAAAGAGGAAGTTCCACTATCCAAAGGAATTTTGCAGTACTCTATGATCCCTTTCTATCTAGGCTTGTTTTATTTTTTAGGCCTTTTGTCTTAAGCTTTGGTCTGCCCTTCACAGTATCTATTTTAGCCTTCCTTCTCTTTTTAATATCATAAGTCAATGGGTTGAATTGAAACAAATCAAATCGTGAATGTGAATCAAATGATTTTTTTAATATTTTTTGTAAAAAAAAAAAGAAAATAAAGATAAGAAAAGTTGTAGCTATCAGCACGGATGAAAATAGTGGTAGCGACAGGCGTAGCGGCCCGCTGCCAAAATGCTACGTAGTGTAGCGGCATAGCAGTGCGATTTGGAAAAATCGTAAAAAAAATATAAAAAATCTAGAATATTGAAAAATGAGAGAAAATGTATTTTTTTTTGCAAAAGTAACTAAGATAAGGGAGTGTAGCGGTCCCCTCATTGTATGAGGTCCTGTATTGTTGTACAATATAAATAGAAAATAATAGTAATGATCTTTTTTTCACATATGTTCATGTTGCTTAGTTATGCTAACTTCGAAACTAATAAAAGGCTCATAAAAGAAAAAACTATGTCATGAAGTCAAGACCTAAAGAGTACCTAGAGAAAAAAAAATACATCTACCAAATAGGGTGTCTAATAGGATGTACTTAGAGAAGAACCCTTGAGAAGAACTCTCTGTATCGACTGCAATTCGGCAAGATCATGTGTTTTTTGGTGTTCTTTTAAATGTAAAAGGGTAGAAAAGTTGTGTAGAAATGTTATTTGGAGAGAAGAATAAAAGAAATAAGTTTTATTATGCATTTAAAAAAAAAAAAATGGAAAGCAGGAATTTTTCTCACCCTGTAGCGACCTCGTAGCGGCTCCATAGCGGACGTAGCAGCCGCTACGGGTGCAACGGCCGATTTGCTACGTCCGCTACGAAGCCGACCGATAAATCGGCCGTAGCGTGGCGGTGGCCACCGCTACAGCCGATATTTTCATCCATGGCTATCAGTAATTCATATTTTCATCTCTAGCGACATCATCACTGTGACAAGTATGACTATGATCCAATACGAAGAATATTATCAGTGATATATAGAATATCATCGATGTATCAATATATAATTTATGAGAGATGTGTGAATAATTGAATGTGTTTAAAATATTTATTGTATATTCTTCTCCTTACCTGTTAGAAGGAAAATATATGATTTTTTAAAGGAAAATTGATAAAAAGATACAGAATAAATATAATGTCAACACTTAAATCCATATGACCTACTGATTAATCTCTGGGTATATTTCTTTTAAGTTGGCAATATGTGCCAACTAACTTATTGTTAATGCTTCCCTTTTTTGAGTAAAGATTGTACAGTTGTAAAGAAAGAAATCATTAGGTAATTGAAACACCCTAACTACCATTAAATTCTACCATTGCTATTATCTTATCTAATTCTTATTTGAAAATATGATTTTGGGCTCTTTGAAAGGTAGCGAAATAACGTGCCCAGCTTGAACTATTTAATAATGTCGAATATCAGAAATGGGATCGATGTCTTATAATTGTGTGAACATGCATTCTTTCTGAGTAATGTTAGGAGTATCTTTGTAGAACCATTCAGTATGTCACCATCATCTTCTACTCTCCCCTTTTTAACCATCTGGGTCCTTGTTCCCATCTGAAGATGAATTGGATGCAATGGGAAACTATCTTGATTGTGGCATTTACTGCAGGAATCCCAAAATGAATATTTTTAATGGATTCAAGAAACTTTTAGTGTCATCTTAAGATAATCAGTAGAGTCCCAGTTTGGACGTTGTAATGGTTGATGAGCTATTCACATGGCTGCTAATCTGATGGTTTGTGAAAGGAGAAAGCACAATAAAACTAGTGTCAATGTGTCATACACAACAAGGGTGGGGAAAGTAGCCATAAAGCATCTGCAATTAAAAATCTGTTTACTGGACTGGAGCATTTTTTAAGGCCTGATGAGATGACCTGATTCATTTACGTGGTTGACTGTGAATCTAATTTCTAGTTTCTACTATTTCTCAACCTTGGGAAGAAATTCCACAATTAAGCAATTCCATCATCCATGTTGTAGTTATTTTTATTTTACTTATTCTTGAATGTTCCTAATTTTGATGGAATGATGAATAGGTAGATTTAATTTCTTCATTTTCAGTTTTCTTTCATGCATTTGAGACCTATGGGTTGTTTGCTTGCTCAGAAAGGGTAACCTTGGATTCCCACCTTCCATGGGCATACTTTTAGAGATCTGTTGAATCCCTGGACGTAGAATGGGACCCTGGAAAATAGTCATTCCTATGTAGATGCTTTTAAACCTCATGATGGTAGATGTTGACATATGTATCTTTTCATTTTATAGTGTTAATATTTTTTATGAGGAATATTAGTATAGTCGTTTAAGACAGTCATCTCAACTAGCATTTGATTTATGCAGAACAGATAAAGAGATGCATCGGCGCCAAGACATGCTCGCAAACTTGAGGTCTAGAGCCAACCAGATGGGCTCTATGTTAAACATGTCAAATTTTGCTAACAGGTGAGGTTCTTCATGTGGAGATCTTCCAGTTTGTTCATGCTATCATGCCTCATTTGACTAGTTTTATCTCTATTTGTGGGTGGTGGGAGTTTGTATGACATTGTTCTGCTGCTGTCCACTTCATTGAGGCTCACATGCCTTTTATATTATGTGCCGGTTAATTTAATTCAGGAATTTGGACGCTTTTGCAACCAGCAGTGTCCATAAGCGGGATTCTGGCTGGTTAAGGGGTCAAGTGTAAGCCAGCCTGATGTAACCATATACTATGGATTTGGAGTTGGGTTGGTTGGGTCCTAAACAAAAAATTCTGTAGAACTTAGGCCCAGGCTTGACACTTTGATATTTGGTCCTGAAAACCAGTCCTTTGGCCTGTGGGACTAAAAAAAGTAGCAAAACCTTATCCATGGAAAGTCTGGGCTCATCTGATGGGCCAGCCTGATCCATTCTCAGCCATATTCACAGCACATAAAGTATATGGGCCTCATTTGATTGCAGTTCAGAGTAAAGGAAATACCAGCTTTCTCAGGTCTTTCCAGAGCAAAACCCTGAAGCTATTTCCATGAATGGATGTTTCCTTGTGCTGAAGAACTCTTTGGGTTTCTGGAGAATCATACCTGATTGTTGCATTTGGTTGTAATTCTTGGAACTGACTAGTTCTTTAACTTTTAAAAGACTTCTCAACTAGAGTTTCACTAGTAAGCTGGTCAACTTTTCCATGTTAATTAAACAGTGCAAAACCAGTGCCTCAGTGATGATCTAGAGTTTAACTCCTATTTCCAATAAAAATCCTGTGGTTTAGTATTTGCTGTGGGAATGCATTTAAATGTAGGTTGGGAAAGTGGCGAGCTATGTTGTGAATGTGTTGGTGGGGACTGGGGATTGCCCACTGAATTCTTCTTATCCTAGGTTGCATTGGTTGGCTGTCCATTCTAATAGTGCAATAAGTCATCATTTGAAGTTTTTAGAGGGTTAACTTGCCTTGAGTTTGGTCTTTCAAAGGAATCTTTATGAGAGGTTATAGAGTATGTTGGTCCAATTAGAAATGAGGCTTTTTAGCTGTAGGGATGATATGGATAAAAGAATTTCATTTTTTTTTTTTGATTCAGCTCTTGCATGAATGGCCCTATCCTCCTGGATTTTGATGCTTTTGGTTGGTTGTCTATTTCAAGTAGTGTGCTTATGAAGGAGAACTTACAGCACAGAAGAACATTTCTATCCAACTTCCATCTTATATCCTTTGTCCAATGAGATGGATGAGTTTAGTGATAACTCATTTGGACATTGTGTTTACTCCTTGTGCAACCTGGTGCAGTTGCCTCAAGTTGTTTCAAATGGTTTTGGAGTTTGCCATGACCTTGGACGTGATCATCCATAATTTTCTCTCTGGCCCTTTATGGAAAGGGGACATTTGGTGTGGAAATCAGTGCCTGTGCAGTACTTTGGCTGCGATGGAATGGTAGGGTCTTCATAAAGATACACTGTTAGGTGCTTCATTTTCCCATTGAGACCAAACCTAAGCTTGTGCCTCAGTGTTTGGTTCTCGGAAAGAGAGAGTCAATGGTGTCCTTGGGATCTCTAGGATTGCACAAATGGATAGAAAGTTGCTGAGCTTTTGAATTATTATGAGTTGTTGAAGTTCCTCAGTTCTTTTAGGGCCCGTTTGGTAATTTTATTTATAAAGTCAAGTAAAGTTAAATCAATTTAAACATCCCATCAAAAGCACCTTTTACCAAAATTCCCTCCATCTTTTCCCAAAAAAGTCAAAAAGCAACTACCTTTACTCACTAAAAGACAAAAATACTCCACTTTTCCATACAACAAGTCAAAAAGATTCCACAACAAACAACTAAAAACAAAATACCATCATAACCCACTTATATTTTATTCTTTCTTCAAAATCAAGTTTACTTCACTTGACTCAATTAGTAGAGTTACCAAATAAGAACTGATGTCAATTTTGGTGGAGTTTCTTTTCATTCTGGTTGGATTTGTGCATACAAACTGCACTAATATATTGATAAGCATTTGGGTATTTATTTTCCAAATTCCAGGGAAGATTTACTTGGACAGAATCAGAAGCCTGTTAGCGAGATAAACAAAACTACTGGATTAGACAACTATGGTCTTGTAGGTCTGCAGCGGCAGATCATGAAAGGCATGTTATCCATGCATTTTAGATTAAAAATGAATATTATGTGCTCGAGAACAAACATTTACTAGATATTCAATTTAAGATCTTAAATTTCTTGTGTTAGTTTCTGTGTAATTGGTTTGCTTTTTATAATGTAGAGCAAGATGAGGGCCTTGAGAAGCTGGAGGAGACGGTATTGAGCACAAAGCATATTGCATTGGCTGTTAATGAGGAATTAGACCTTCACACAAGGCTCATTGTGTGTTTCTGAACTTCCCGTTGACTTTCCCAATGAATTCTCTGTTCGAATGCTTCCCTGTCAGCATCTATCTCACGGTCTTTCTTATGATCTATATTGCAGGATAACTTGGACCAGCATGTGGATTCGACGGACTCGCGGCTACAGGTTTGATTTGCTTTTGATCTGCATTTGCTTTTGCGATACGTAAAAATAAGGTCTATGCATTTGGCATTTTATTGCAAGAACTGGCATTGTCATCCACAAGCATGCATGCTAGTGAATGCCTGTTGTTAATGACCAGGTTTTTCACGATGTGAATCTTGGGGGAATATATTATTTTTTGAGCATCGTTACAAGTAGGCAGGGATTTGAACCTTTTCATCTAGCAGCAGCCACCCTGGGTGTGCAATGGAATAAAACTTTTTTGATTTAACAATTCCAGTCAACTGAGTAGTAGATCTTCTGCAGTTATATATGGGCAATTGCCTGTCTTTTCTTTAATTGTCTAGCCATTCATCCGATTGCTGCTATTGCCTGTTTTCGGGTTCCGGGAGGCTTGCGTCGCTCATCCACAATGGGTTTAACTAGATAAAATGAATAGTTTGCTAAAAGTTGGGCTCAGAGTCAGGCTCCATCTGTGAAAAATGCTTGGTCCAAATGTATTGTATTTATGTCGGGCTGAGCAGTATACTTGTCTGGGTGATGCCTCTTTTTAGATTTTGGAGCTGAGCCCGGAAATATGTCAAAAGAAATGGAAGCATTAAAGTGAGATTTCTGTGCACATTCAGAATATAAGGTGTTTTCTGTTTTGCTCATGAGCTAGCATTTCTAGTTCAGATTGTGTTATTCAAGTAACAATTTCAGATCGAGTGGATCACTGAAAGGCTTGACAAAGCAACTTTTATTATTTTGTTCATATGTAGATTCCACAATTTACAGAATCTTTCTGTTTTAGCTGCTAATTATTTTCATGATCAATTCAGCGAGTGCAAAAGAGACTGGCAATTCTTAACAAGCGTACCAAGGGAGGTTGCTCTTGCATGTGCCTGCTGTTAGCAGTGATTGGTATTGTGATTCTTGCTGTCATTATATGGGCACTTATCAAGTACTTGTGAAGGCCAGAGAGGAGACAAAACGTGTGGCTGCCAATCAATCAATATGCTTTTTCTTTCAGGTTTGCTTATGTGTGCAGCATATCTCCTAGTAGGGCATTATCCCATGTGTATTTGAATGTGTGTGATGTGTGGACATTGCATGTCACTGGCATTTTCTTGCAGATAAACAGTTCTCTTAATTAATTCCATTTGTCGTTTGTCAAGGTTCCCGGCCATTGCATTTTAACTAGGGTTTGCTTAAATTTACCTGCCCTGCATCCAACTGCAAATTTGTATCACCTCCAATTTCACTTTTTTAAAAAATTTCTTTGCTGAATGTGGAGTGCCATACTTTCTATCTTCTGATTAACTTGCAGGTCATTGTGTGGACCGTAACGAAGGACAAGAAGAGGAATAAAAAGAGAAGAAAAGAAGAAAACTTGTGTGTGACTGATTGGAGAAAATTGATTGCTCCACAGTGGGGTTTGGGTATAGTGTGTTTTGTGGATCTATGGGTTAAGAGATGCTGTTGATGCAGCAGGTCGGGACACTGATTTTAACCATGTGGACCAGCTTTTTATTGATCAAAGCTGCTTATATCAAACACCATCTTCTGTTTAGGCAATGTCCTAAAGTCCACACATGATTAATCCAACGTTTCGCATCATTCAAAATTGAACAGAAATTGGGACATTTCCTAAAGATAAGGCAGCGTGTTGCATGTGTGAATTGGATCTCAAAAGGCAGACCAGGCCAGGCCCTACACTGATTAAATGTTCCCAAGATCGTTTCTCCTGAAATGAAGGGTTGGGAGAGTATGGACTCATGATCGGGGGCGGACCCATGTTTAAGGAAGCCCCCTCCCACCTTGAAGGAGGCCCATAAGGGCAATATGGGGTGTCTGGCCCAGCTCCCCACTTACAAAGTCCATCAAGTCCCCTCTCCTTCCCCAACTCACGTAGAAATCGACATAAATCCCAAATCCTAAATGGGTTTTACTTGGTCTCTCTGTCTCCCTTTCTCAAAACGTCCCCAAATAGGAAGAAACCCTCAATTTGGTCCTCGTCTCCAACATTGGCATTGATGCACCGTTGCCGTCCTTTGGGGTAGGTATATATGAGCAGATGACCCCAATTAACATGTATACACGATTTTTCCTCATTTATGTGACCCTTTGCTCCCTCATTGAATGTCTTTTGCAGAATCCAATTAGAGGAAAGCAAATTCAATTAGAGGAAAGCTACTCACAGCCAAAACCCATATGAAATGAAAAGAAATAGACCAAAAAAGTGGATTTTGATGAGCTGGTTGCAATGGCTGACCATGTGGGAGCCCAATTTCTAATTCTATTGAAGTTGTGATTTGAGACCCCTTTTGCACCTATTCATGCTAGTACTTAATTATCAATTGTATAAACTTTTGCTTATTGAATGCATTTGATGGCATTTTTAACCTCAATTGTGTTAGTAAACGCCTGTTAACTGTAGCAGTTTTGTTTCTATACTGCTGAATGTATGCTTTTAATGTTGATTTAGGTTCTGTATTGGGTTGATGGCTGTTTATTCATGGTAATAGAAAATTAATTCAGGAACCGTGCGGTGATTCTCATGTTGAAAGGTGTTTAAACATGATATGAATCAAGGATTTGATGTGCTAATCATACTTTGGGTTTTATGGGCTTTGTGGATCAATATTTGACCTTTTCAATTGACCATCATCAGCCCCCCTCAAACGAAAGCCCTGGGTCTTCCACTGGAAGGGCAGCGCGTAATATGTGCTGTGGTTTCTTATTTTATTTTATTTTTGGGGCCACATGAGCGTTTGGGTAAAGTTTAGAGTTGAGATGAAGATTATATAATAGTTTTTTTATTTATTTCCCGGGCCTAGTGCGACAATGGACTTTAGAGGCCCTGCCTCTATTAGGCCAGGTGGATAATGGGAAGGAAATCATCTTTACTTTCAAGAGTGTAAATGGCTTAAATCCGTTTCTACGGTATGCTATGGAAGACTTTGGATGTCTGTTATCTGCTGCGCGTGACTGGCGGATCTATGGTAGTATACAAAAACAGGGCAGATTGAGGTATGCAAGAAATAGGTGTTTGGATTGGGACATGTGATAGAGGAAAGGATTTCAACCATCGTAGTTTCATGCTTGTGGAGTGGAAAAATGAGTTACATTTTCCACCCCCTTCCCCTATCGAGAAAACTGATTGGTTCTTGTGCCTGGTAGGGGAGATTCCTTGATGGACCAGTAAACTTTTTTTTTTTTATAAGCCTCTTGCTATAGTTGAAAATTTCCCAAAATCTCTTGATTCACCCTCCTTTCCCCTTGTTGAACTGATCAGAAAATCCCCTTTTAACATAGCAGTCTTATCCAGGTACTTTTTTCCCCACTGCCACTGGAAGATCGAATCCCTTTGTGAAAAAGGCACTTTACTATTTTTTTTTTTAAGAGACTTTAAAATTTTAAAATGGATGTATCATGTCAAGTGGTTCATCCAAATGATTATACCACCACCAAAATTATGACTGAAACACTCTCTATTTGTAATGGTTGGATACTGGCTGATAGATCATACTGGCCGATAGATTTTGGTTTATTTTGGCTGGCCATTCAGTCATATATATTGGCGATGGGGCTGATATTTATCAGTTGGATTGATTTGTACCATTGTTTAAGGGATATAAAATGTGCAAAGATATGACCGACATATGTATTTGTTAAGAGCAATGCTAGGGACAGACAGCCCGGGATAAGCGGCGGACAGACGTTAGAGGGATGCACGTTTCTCAAGACACACGCATGCTTCTCAAGGCACCAAAATCACAGTGACTGTCCGCCGCTTGTCCCGGGGCGTCTGTCCCTGGGATTTCTCATTTGTTAATCCTAGCGCTTATAGCTTACAAAACGGAAAAGTAAAAGAAAAAAAAAAAAGTTTCATTGGCTTAAACATAGGAACATGATCTGAGCTCCCAACATGCACGGATCTGGATTAGCTATTTAGCTTAAACACAGGAACATGAATTCCTTATCCTTTACTAGAATTCAAACCCTGTATCTACTAGAAATTACTTGGGATATCGTTGAGGATGATACATTGTCATCTTATAGTATATGGTACCAAACATAGGTATGATCGGTCCGCTAACATCTGAAAAACACATATTCTAAACACTTGGATATTTCTCAACTGCAAAGCTGTTCAGATTCTTTAACCCGGGGGGGGGGGGGGGGGTGGTGATCATACTCTCAATAATGGATGCTTTACATACTCTCAATAATGGATGCTTTACATAGGGAGGGGAGGGGTGATCATACTCACAATAATATAGGAGTGGCCGACAGGCCTGGTAATGATGCCAAACAACTCACTTGAAAAAGATTGCATCTGTTTGAATGCGACAATGGATGTTGGGGCGGGATCAAGAGCAACTCTTTTTCATCTTATGCTTTTAGTGTAATAATAACGCACTCTATTCAAAAGGAGGTTCCTAGGTGGGGCACTCCAGCAAACAACACAGAACACATTGGTGGTGTTACTGTTGAACCATGGGAATCCAGCACAGGATCATCTGAATGATTGAGCATATTCCTTGCGTAAAGTCTCATGTGTCTTGATGAAAGTTAAATGCCATCATCTTTGTTCTTTTTCAACTAATGCCTTTTATATAAATTTGGTGTTTCTTGATTAGTTATATACTGCAATTGGGCTCAGTTTGTCATTACTAGTCATATACTTGATCTTAGACAATGAAACAAATGGTAGAAAGTAGATACTTATGATGATTACCTTGATTAGACTGCTAGTAATGTTCATTAGATCTTATTTTTTAGGAGTGCTAAAACATAAACCCCATTACATGTTCCTAATACTTTTCTAAATCCGAATCCAGATACGATATATGTTTCTAATATTTTTCTAAATCCAAATCCAGATCCATACATGTCCAGACTCCAGACCAAAGGATCCAGTTGTGGAGATTTTAGCCATGAAGACCTCTTTAGCTTAGGATTTCTGCCTTCTGTCGAATTTGGGATATAATCTTCTCTTTCTTTTATGACCGACCCAGATCTAAAACATAGGATCCATGTTGGATTTAGATCTGTATCCACTATCCTCCCCTCAAAATCTATAAGCATCCAATATCCCAGACACATGATGTATCCAAATTTCCAAAATAAACGCGAGCAGTCTACAACACAGATCTACTAGCAATTTTGTTTAGTGTACTTTTGAAATTGAATGTATAGTAATTTTCACACATGGAGAGCCAAGTGAGACAGTCAGTTGGATTGTATAGCTACCTCTGGTAGAGGATCATGTTTAACAGGTTCTTAAAGCGTTTCTTTATGATTTCCAGAGAAAAAGGGTCACCAGCATTTGAGTTGCAGAGGCCACTAACTGAACTACGTACCATTGTGAATGGCATTTAATTGCCAGCAAGATGGCGGCTGAGAGTAATGTAATAAAGCAGTCTCTCTTCCCTACCACATCTGGATGGAGGAGATTCATGCAATGCAATCTCCCTTCATTAATCTTCACCTTCCGACCCTCCCAATCACTTCTAATGCATACCACACCCACATTAAAATCTATATTTACCTTATTTTTTGTTGCAATTAAGGCTAACTCACCAAGATGGGCCTATGTAGCTTCATGATCAGATCATCACCATGTCCATCTGATGGGCTATACCATGAATGGTGGCCATGCAAGAAATAGACCATTAACTGCACATTTGAAGTCCCATGATAGCTGGAGAAGGTTGCCTACCTTTGTACTATACCATTCGGATTATTCATTCATGCAGTTGCTCATGGGTGGGCCATGCCAACTAGTGGACCTCTTTTGATGTAATAAATGCAAAATAAATATATAATGGGTCTGTAAGCAGTTGTTATGTGTGAGTGGTTGCATGCAATCTCTCTCTCTCTCTCTCTCAACACGCGTGATTCTCAACATGCTACAATCACTGCAGCAGTCCGCATGACCTCATGGCTGCAAGTACTGCTTACGTGTTAGAATCATGAGTAATAAGTAGATATAAAAACAGATGTGAGCTACGGGAAGGAGAGAACATTACAATTACATATTAGCAAATTGTCATCCAAAGATGATAGAGGCAATGATGGGCAATGGAATTCAAGCTCCTGCAGCCAAAGGGGAAAAATCACATGTGGTACTAGAAGTAGAAGTTGAGCAAGATCTGGAGGAATCCATCAGCAGTAAGCTCAAGAGAATTGAGCGTCTCTCCGGCGAGCATCTCTCTGGCGAAGAAGGTCAAGACCAAATCATTTCCATCCCCAAAGTCCCTGAAAGACTTCGTAACATAGATCATGAGAATGATGCTTATGAGCCCCGGATCATCTCTATTGGGCCTTACCACTGGGGTGAGTCGAAACTCCAGGACATGGAGAAGCATAAATGGCGCTATGTCCAAGCAATCCTCTCTCGGAATGAGAAATATTGCTTGAAGGACTACGTCGATAAAATTAAGGCATTGGAGAAGCGGGCTAGATGCTGCTATTCGGAAAATAGTGTCAGACTTGACCACAAACAGTTTGTGGAGATGCTGCTTCTTGATGGCTGCTTCATAGTGGAGTTCCTCCTCCGACTCGAGGAGAAAAAGGACGAGCTGCACACTATGATTTGGATGGTTCCACAAATACAGTATGATATCCTCTTACTAGAAAACCAGCTCCCTTTCTTCATTCTTGAGCTTATATTCGACCTTGTCACTGCCAAAGAGGGCCATTCATATCCTTCCCTCATGCATCTTGCTCTAAATGCTTGCAAGATGTTCAGTGTCTGCAAAGAAAAGGCAGCAAGTCCGCCTAAATCTGTCCATCATTTGCTTCATCTTTATTACTCATTTCTCCTTCCCGATTTATCCCGTAAACTATCGACTGACTCATCTAGTAGAGGATTTGAAGTCTTTCACACAAAAGAAGAAGCAGCAGCAACAACAATAACAATAGAAGATGAAGAAATCGTATCCCTGATTCCTAGTGCGACAATGCTCGTAGAGGCAGGAATTAAGTTCGAGAAGAAAGAGGGTAACATCATGGATGTTGAGTTCCACAATGGGGTGATGAAAATTCCTCCTTTGCTCATAGATTCCTTTACCATGTATCAGTTTCGAAATCTCATCACCTTCGAACAGCTTTGCCCGAATATGAGACCTCTCTTCACCACATATGTGTTGTTCCTTGATTACCTCGTCAACACCTCTAGGGATGTTGCATTGCTGCATGGTGAAGATATTATTGAACATATGTTGGGCAGCAATGAAGAAGTGGCTCTTCTCTTCAACAAGCTTACCAGAGCAACTTTTAGGCCTTCCCGTCATTACCTTTGCCGCATGTATAGCGAAGTGAACTCATATTGCAAAACAAAGAGGCATCGGTGGCGGGCGGCTTTGGTGCACAACTACTTCAACACTCCATGGGCAGTTCTTTCTGTGGTAGCTGCAATCATTCTCCTTGGTCTCACCCTTGTTCAAACCTTCTTCTCTGTATATGGTTATTTGCGTCCTCCCGTTTAGTTCTTTGAAATTAACTAGCCTTGAAAATGGTATTGTAGTTATGATTGTGTGTTTTGCTTGGGGCCAAGCTCTCACCCTTGTTCAAACCACCTCTGCCTGTTCTTATACTCATCCTTCCACTGTTTATTTGAGGTTTTTAGTCTTGAAAATGGTATTTTAGATTTGTCAAAATGCATCTCTCGTGCAAGTTAATGGTCAGTCATGGACAAAAGAAAAAACACCATGTAGATGCACTGATTGATGTATTTACTTTGTAGCTTATTTACAATTTGTTGTGAGTTGAGTGTGTTGAGTGTGTTTGTAGCTTAATATAGCATTTGCTCCCCAGAGTGATTCTTGTTCTTGCTATCCATTGCACCCTCTACAGTTTCTACGAGCCAACCACTGGTCAAATTAAGTTTGGTAGTCTACACTATAACAAATTCTCCATTTTGTACAGCCTCAAATTAAGTTTGGTACTATAGGCTAGAACAAATTCTCCGTTTTGTACAACCTCCCTTATAGTACTTACAATGGCCATACTACTCCATTGAAATACTCATAATAAACTCCCTCCCCAATCTTCTTGAAAGTCACAAAAATTAAGAGAGGTTCTTAGATAGTTTGGACATATCAAACCAAGCCAACAATGCCGCCAATGAGGAAAATTCTTTCTATCCAGGCTGATGGTCCCTTCGAGGAAAATGGGTAGGTCAAAGAGGATATGGATGATGGTAGTAAAGTTAGATTTGAAGAGGTGCAACTTATCCTGGATTTGGCCTAGGACATGGGATTGAGAAGTAAAATTTAAGTGGCGAGAAATAGTTGATGATGATGATGGATGATGTGGAAAAACCCATCTTGGATGCAAATATTCACGAGCCTGATAGGATGTGTGACCCAAGCTAACCAGTCCCCTTCTATATATGATCAATCTAATCCCTTCACAGTCATTAAAGCCCTAAGAATTAGCGCAATCGCTAACTATTGAGTCATCTAAGTTGTGCGGCTTAAACTGATTATTCTGATTTTGGTATCTAACCCAATTTATTTAACTGTTAGGATCTGGACAACTTTGGGTAAATGAGGAGTGGACTAAAATGAGGTGGATTTCACATGTGGAGTGGAGTGAAGAGAAGTAGGTTGAAGTTAAAATAGAGTACTTCACTTCACTCCATTTGGATGCTTATTTTGAAGTTAAGGCTTGAGGTAGAATCCACTTTTACTCAAGGAAATGGAAGTATTTAGAGTTGAAGTGAAATAGAGTACATGTGGCTTACAACATTACTTCATCTATTGGGTCAGACTCATCCAAACGGGGTAGAGTTGAAATTTTAGACTGTTAGGGCCCATTTAACTTCACTCAACTCCATTTTTGGCCTATCCAAACAGGCCCTTATGGGAGAATCATAAGAGCAGAAAGTATAGTTTTCGTTTTATAAAGATTTTCCTCATCTCCCAGGCAAAGATCTTGTAAACAGAGGCAAGTACTGTGGCTTTCAATTCCTTTTTTTTTTTTTTTATGACCTTCCAAATTAAGTGGTGATTATCACTAAAGCTTGGACCCATATGGGTAAACAAGGATGAATGCATCTTTTGGATAGTCTAGATCGTTTGAAGGTGCGCCTATAAATGTGTAGGACTTGAGCTCATTTGATTTTTATCTATAAAGTTCACCTAATCTTATCACTCTCAATAATATAATAACAACAATAACAACAATTTGAAATTTGACATGTAATGGTTAGACAATGGTACAGAAAAAGGCCGACACAGATCATATTGGCTGATATATATCGGCTTTTTGGCTGGCCATATGATCATATGTATCCTCGATGGGGCTGATATGTGTTGGTTGCATAGTTGTCAATTCCGGTTCATTTAGGTTGGAATGACCAAAACTTTTCATTTCAGTCCTCTAGCCGAAACGGAATGGGGCTTAAAAATTTTCGGTTTGAATTCCGGTCCATTTCGGCCCATTTTGGTTGTCTATTCCAGTTTATCTCGGTTTGTAGTATTGTATTCTTTACAGTCTTGTAGTTTGCAAACAAAATTTCCACCAGCTTTTTAATTATTGTTTTCAATATCTATATCAAGAAACATGCATATATACTTTATATTATATTTTTATTTTTCTATTTTTTAATTTTATTATTCCTAAAAGTCATTCTAGAAAGTTTCATCGAAATTCCGAAACATCAAAATATTTCATCTTGGAGGCGAGACTGAAATGGCGACCAAAACGGACTGACAACTATGGTTGGTTGTATTGGCTTGTATCATCGTTTAAGGCCGATATGTATGGGTTGATATCAGTACCTTAAGGCTTATAAGACGGAAAAGTAAAAAATATCAATTTACATTGTTGGCATTGTACTCCCCTGAAAAAAAAAAAACACAATTCCTTGTGTATCTTCTACTAGAATTCGAACTCTGCATGTACTAGAAATTACTTGGAAGTCGATTCAGGATGATGCATTGTCTGGTATATGGTACCAAACATAGACATGATAGTTCCACGGACATCGGAAAATCGCGAAAATTCTAAGGACTTGGGTATTTCTTAAGTGAAAAGCTGTCCAGATTCTTTCACAGTTTCACCCCCAAAAAGGAAAATATACCATGAATCATGAATGCTTTACATATGATGAGAGCAGATAATGACAGTAACAAAGACAGTACTTAGAATGGTCTATCCCATCAAGGTACATATAGGAATGGCCGACAGGGCCTGTGAATGATACCAAACACTTCACTTAGAAAAGATTGCAATCTGTTTTACTTTGCATTAGACATCCTCTTTAGAAAATGCGACAATGGATGTGGGGACTGGATAAGAGAGGATAAGAGAGCATCTCCTTTTATGTTGTACTTTTTAATAATAGCGCACTTAGGTCAAAAGGAGGTTCTGGGTGGGGCATTCTAGGGAATTAACCACACACAACACTTGGGTGCTGTGGCATGGGAATCCAGCACAGGGTCATCCGAATGATTGAGTATAAAATACTCCTTGTTATTCATTGTGTAAAGCCTCATATTTCTTGGGGACAGTTAATTGCATCTGTGTCCTCTTCAGCTAATGCCTTCTATGTAAATACAGTGTTTCTAGAACAGTTATATACTAAAATTGAGCTCAGTTCGACATTAGTAGTCATGTATTTGATTTGAGGCAATGTGAGGGGCAGTAGAAAGTGTGCTCAGATGGCCAATAATGTCCAATAAATTTTATTTTGAAATAGCACTAAAACCTAAACTCAACTATATTAGAACTCTCTCTCTCCACACACGATTCTCGATATTCTTTGCATCGTTGCAGCAGCCGCATGACCTCCTCGCAGAGATTTATGCTTACATTTTAGAATGATGGGTAATAAATAGGTATAAAAGCACATGAGAGCTAGGGGGGGAGAGAACATTGCAATTACATAATAGCAAATTATCATCCAAAGAAGATGGAGGCAATGATTGACAATGGAATTCTAGCTCCTACTGCCGAAGAGAAAGACACACATGTAGTATTAGACATAGAAGTAGAGGAAGAAATGCAGTTATCCATCCTTGAAAAGCTCTGTAGAATTGACTATTGAAGTATGATCTCTTTGGCGAAGAAGAGCAATACAAAATCACTTCCAACCCCGAAGTCCCAGAGACACTTCTTCAAATAGCTGAGGTCAATGCTTTTTGAGCCCTTGATAATCTCCATTGGGCATTACCACTGGGGTAAAACAAAGCTCCGGGACATGGAGAAGCATAAATGGTGATATGTCCAAGCAATCCTCTATGGGAACGAGAACTATCATTTGAAGGACTACATTGATAGAATTAAGGTGTTGGAGAGGATGGCCAGAAGCTTCTATTCTGAAAATAGCATCAGACTTGGACGCAAACAGTTTGTGGAGATGCTACGTTTTTATTGGGTGCTTCATAGTGGCGTTCCTTCTCTGACTCAAGGAGAAAAAAGAGGACCAGTACCCGCTATGGTTTGGCTGGTTCCGCAAATACAGTATGATATCCTCTTACTGTTAAACCAGCTTTCTTTCTTCATTCTTGAGCTCGTATTTTACATTGCAACTGAGGGCCAATCATACCCAATTTCTTTCTTACATCTTGCTCTAAATGCTTGCAAGATGTATAGTGTCTACAATGAAAAGGCCGCAACGTCTTCCTCCTACACCCATCCATCATTTGCTTCATCTTTATTACTTATTTCTCTTTCCTGAGGTCACACAATCGTCCAACTCATCTCGAAGAAGATTCGGGGAAGAAATGGGATACATGATCCCTTGTGCGATAGTGCTCATGGAGGCAGGGATTAAGTTCAAGAAGAAAGAGGGTAGCCTCTTGGATGTTGAATTCAACAATGGGGGTGATAAAACCCACCTTTGGTCATAGACTTTGAAGGATCTTGTATGAGATCTCTAGATTGGTCTACTCAATAAAACAACCCAATTGTGTGCAAAAAACAATAAAGTATGCAGTAGAAAATAAACTCAAAAAGCACACACCACAAAGACACTAAATATAACGTGGAAAACCCTAACCGGGTGAAAAACCATGGATCCGAAATGGATCAACAATAAAGCACTATGCATCTCGCAATTACAAGAAACTCAAATTCCCCCCAGATATCCCCTACCTAAGGACTACAGTTACCTTGTGTCGCTTCACACTGTTGATTACAACAAACTCAAGCCAATGCTTGACTAATCAAATCTTCTACGCAAGAAGATGATCTTCTACAAGGGATATAGAAGAAACTTGCTCTCTAGAGAACTTGGCAGCACGACTCTTAAAAAAATCGTTAGAGAAGACTTCACTCAATTAGATCTCTAATTTAGAACTTGAGAGACAATCTGTCTTTTTGGGTTGTAAGAAGCACCCGATATTTAGCCCCAAATCCGTGCATAAGACTCCTAAGAATAATACAATCAGGAAAGAAGTCCTTTTTCAAACTCTAAGACAGAGTTCGGATCCAACCGGGCTTCCGTCCGTCTGCCATGCTTGCTATAGTGAGCCATGGTTCTGCCTTTTGGATCTGACACCCCTTCACCTTTACAGACTCCTTTACAATGTGTCAGTTTCGAAATCTCATCTTCTTCGAACAACTTTGCCCAAATATGAAACCTCTCTTTACTACATGTTCCTGTTCCTTGATTACCTCATCAACTCCTCGCATTGCTCCACAGTGAAAACATTATTGAACATATGTTGGGCAAGATGTGTCTCTTCTCTTCAACAAGCTAACCAGGGCAGCCTTCAACCATACCCGCCTTTTTCTCTTGGACCATTACCTTTGTGGCATGTACACAGGAGTGAACTTGTATTGCAAAACCAAGAGGCATTGGTGGGGTTGGCAGCTTTGGCACACAACTACTTCAACACTCCATGGGCAGTTCTTTCTGTGGTAGCTGCAGTCATTCTCCTTGGTCTCACCCTCATTCAAACCTTCTTCTCTGTCTTTGTTTATTTTCATCTCCTCTTTAGTTCTTTGAAATGAATTGTTCTTGAAAATGGTGCTGTAGTTATTTCTTTGCCCATGCTTGCCTCAGAATACATCTCTTGTGCAAATGAATGGTCAATCATGGAGAAAAAGAACCATGTAGGTGTGTACTGGTCGATGTGTTCACTTTGTAACTTCTTTAAAATTTGTTAGAATTGAGTGTGTTGTGTAGTTCTTGGACATTTTACATCAAGGTGATATATCTTGACCTCCCTAGAGTGATTCCTGTTCTTGCTATGCATTGCACCCTCTAGAGTTTCCATGAACCAACCACTGATCAAATTAAGTTTGGTTGTATAGGTAAACAAATTCTCCATTTTGTACCTCTCCTCGTACTTACTGCAACCATACTACACCCACTGGAATAATAAACTCCCTCCACAATCTTTGAAGTCACAAGACCTCAGGCATTGGCGATTTCATCATTATAGAAGCAAATTCTCCTTGAATTTTTTGAAGTTATTAATAAGGTGGTAAAACCAATCTTGCAGGCAAATTTATAGAGGCTCAATTTGGATAGTGCCAGCAAGGAATTTTTTTGTATATGTAGGCTTACCGTCCCTCAAGGAAAGGAGCAGGTCAAACAAGACTAGTATGAAAGTAGAATAGATAGATCTGGAAAAGTGCAACTTATCTGAAGATTTAAAGCAGAAATCATATAGCTTATCTTAAAATAGTTGGGACCAGGTCTTCCAGTCCCCTCCTTTGAGTGAGTTCCGCACATACGTGCACCTCACATAGGTGAAATCAGATGTCAGCTGACATCAACACCTTACAAACACTTACAAAGGATTTATCTCTTTCGGCAACGGTTAAAAAAAAAGGAAAAGAAAAAAAACCACCTAAGCTGAGTCTCACTGCAAAAGCTGTGAGCAGTAAGCTACCAACTTCTGAAAACTTAGAATGGGACAAAGCTTGTGGGGTACTTTCAACACCAGATACAAGAGCACTTTGTAGAAGGATCATGTCCACAGGACATGTCAAAGCTATGAAATGAACAGTTTGATAGGGGGGGAGTTTCATTTGATAGAGAGATGATAGGAATCCGCCGAAGAGAACTTTGTAGTTGCCAACATTGAGAGGATAGTAGAGTGACATGGGTTCCTCTTGGACATGGCATCAAAAGACTTTATTGGTCTTCTATTAGACTTGGGATGTGCGTCTTCCAAAAGGATAATATCCAACTTCAATGCAAGGAGTTTTTTTTATATATAAAATCATTCATATGATAGCAGAATTTGAAATTAAAAGTTGGATCTTTTTAGAATTCTGATACACTCCCTACAAAAAGTTGTAAGAGATTACAACCAATAACCATCCCTTGCATCATTGGCTAAGAGTACAATCACAAAGGCGATAAGTTGGAATTGCCAACAGATGATTGGCCCTGGGCACAACAAGGCTGAACTTCTCGCTCATGTCCAGATCGCTGGGGTGCAAGCCATCTGGGAGCTCCCAATCAAAACAATGCACCAATTGTGCCAACACCAACCGAACCACGGTGAGACCCAACTGCATACCAGGGCAACCTCTGCGTCCTGACCCAAAAGGAAGAAGTTGGAAATCGTGGCCCCTAACGTCTATATTGGTACCTGCAAATCTCTCAGGGATGAATTCTTGGGGATTAGGCCACACTTCAGGGTCCTGCCCGATTGCCCAAACATTTATAATGACGCGTGATTTTTTAGGTATGTGGAAGCCATTAACTGTGCAGTCCTCCATGGCCGCATGGGGGATGAGCAATGGGGCTACAGGGTGAAGCCTCATGCTTTCCTTCACCACTATGTCAAAGTAGTCTAAGTTGGCCAGGTCTGATTCCTCCACCAGCCTCTCTAGGCCCACCACCCTCTCCAACTCTTCCTGGACCTTCTTCAAGACTTGTGGGTGCTTCAACATGTCTGAGAGGGCCCATTCAATTGCGGCCGACGATGTGTCCATGCCCGCTGCAAGCATATCCTACAAAATGAAAAAAAAAAAAAAAAAAAAAGGACAATTGATAGTTAAGTGTGTCAAACAAATCCCAATATCTTTAATTTAGATTATGAATGAAGTGTTAGTATTTTGTTTTCCCCTACCAAGATGATGGCTTTGATATTGGCTCGGTCGATCTGTAAATCGGTATCATTGGACTCCTTGAGGCCCAACAAGACGTCCACGAAGTCCCTCTGATGCCCCCTCTCCCTGGTTTTCTCATGTTCGCTGATGATGTTTTCGAAGAAAGCATCAAACACCTTACTGAAGGCCTTCATGCGGCGATTTAGCCCTTGAAGGTCAAGTGGCCCAATCAAAGGGATGTAATCCGCTACATTGAAGGTCGCGCCTAGGATCATCCCCTCCTCCATGACTCCTTTGAACCCTCTTTCATCAAGGTCCTCATCCATGTACTTCCTGCCAAATACCATTAGGCATGTCATGTTTGCAGTGAGAGAAGCCACCTTTGCACTGAGGTCCACGGCAACACGGGCCTTGGCCATATCTTTTATTGACCCAATAATGAGGCCTAGTTCTTTTCTCCTCATGGGCTTGAATTGATCAATCTTTAGGTTGCTAAGCAACTGTAACGTGCACAACTTGCGAACGCTGCGCCAGTAAGGCCCATACTCACCGAAGGCCAAGCACTTGTGCTCGTAGGACATGTACTTTGCGGCCTCCGTGACGGGCCTGGTGGCGAAGATGAGATCATGGGTCTTCAAGAACTGTTGGGCTGCTTGGGGGGAAGATACAACGATGGTGGGGACGAAGCCGAGGCGCAAGTACATTATGGGTCCATACTCCTTGGCTAGCCTGTAGAGGTCATGGTGAGGGAGCTCACCCAACATGTGAAGGTTCCCTAGAATGGGAAGTCCTGGGGGCCCAGGAGGCAACATGGACTTGCCTTTTATGACCCATTTGCCTCTCACTGCACGCAGGAGATATGCAAAGAAAAAGACACCTAATGACAGCACCCAGAGAAGGGTAGTCCAAGACATAGTGGAATTTCGACTGGGAAAGCTCAACGCCACTTTGGCATTTAAACATGAACTACACTTCTGTTATCTTAACCTTAGTTTATGCACTTTCCATGCTTACATATATCTACTGCTTATTGCTTAACTTGTGAGAGAGAGGAGAGGAGAGGAGAGGAGAAAGGGAGGCTGTCAGGGAATCTCTTCTAGTGTTCGGTATTAACGACTTGATGATATGGTTTTTGGAGCTTAGTGTATTGTTCCTTCTTGTTAGCCGGAGGGGAGTTTTTCTTTCTTCTTGTAGGTAGAGAAGATATGATGCGGCAGCCTCTTAATTGTCATTTGTGGATTGACAGTGATGGGCCCTGGCTTCAGAGAATCTAAAATCCTAACAGTTGCGGCCGGACCCAGGATTTTCATTTGGATGGTGCGGGAAATGGTTTAGTTAAAAAGTAAAAAAGTAAAAAAAAAATTTTAAGTATTATTTTAAAATTTTCTCGAACCACACAGGAGCGATTGCACTCACGTCATAACACCTAGGCCTGCCCCCCACGCCCCTAGTGGGGGCTAAAAAATAGTTATTTTCAGAAGTCACATATTAAAATTTTCTAGTACTAAAATAGGTGGAAACTCTTAGACATGAGAGGAGCTGGAAATGGCACTTTTAGCTGCGGAAAATAACTTCCACCGCCAAAACAGCTGCTATAGGCATTTTTTCTGCCGCTAAAAGTCAATCTTTTTTTTTTTTTTTTCAGTATAGCCCATTTTCTAGAGAGGATTTTCTCTTAACCTGAGAATATGTTGGCATGGAAAATTTTTAAGGAAAATAAAATTAGTTTTAGAGGGTGCATTTGTGTGACGGGAGAATTTTATGATAGAGAGGAAATTGGTTTGACTTTTTGAACTGAATTCATAAAGCTCACTGTTTTATTATTTGGTGTGACACATTTATTTTTCAAAACTAGAAAAAAAAAAACTTATTTTCTTCAATAGAGAGAGGATTTGATTTCCAATGTGAGTATGGGAATGCAAAATTCCTCTCATCTATGATTACAAGATTCCACTGTGCGTGGAATCCTCTCTTTGCACAAACAAATCTTAAAGAGAGAGTGATTTTTTTTTTTTTGTTATTTCATATTTCCATTATATGCACTTTTTTTTTGCTTAAGGTGAAATTATTCTCTGCAATCCTTGGCAAAATCCAAACTTTGGAATCCGGAGGTAGGATTTCACAAAAGAACAGATTTATGGAAAATATTTCATGACAACAAATAATTGAGAAAAAAGTGTAGAAAATCAGTTTTAATCTCAGGATAAAATGAAATCACCGTGAAAAAGATTGGCACTAAAAGTTGGTGCACAAAAACATGCCCATGGCTATCAATAGTGGGGTTGTACCTTAGCTGGGCCAACCTGGGCCTGGCCAAAGCCAACCTTGCTTTGGGCTAAACATCACTCTCCTAACTAGATGTCCAGGGTCTAGGCTTGCTTCAGCCAATACAAGTGCAATCCTAATCAATGGACAGAGCCTAGGATTAGGATTCAATTAGGCTCAGCATGATTACTTAATTGAAAATCCATCCCTGATCAAGCCAATTTTGACAGCTCTTTCTTCTGTTGGTTATTGGCTACTAGATGTGCTGTGTTGGTAAATTGGGTCTTTTTAATTTCTCACATACTTATTGGGCCGGGCAACACTCATGATTTGCAAGGGTAAGTATCTGGTAAAAATGTCTATTATTCTTTAACTTTCAAGATCAAAGTTTCCAAATTAATCAGGGCATGGTAGACCTGACAATCCAACCCGAATGCATTCCAGCAACCTTTGGGTTAACCCTTTTATTTTGGGTTGGGTTTACGCTAATATTTTTTGACCTGCCGACTTGATCCAGTTTGACTAATTGCACTATGACCCACAAAAAATAAAACCCTGTAAATTAACTTTTGAGTAAGTTTGTGTAGAAATTTCCAACAACCCAACTAAGAAAGGATCAAGTTCGAATTAAACCTATAGATATTGCCCATAGTTCTTGTCAAAAGTCAATCCGACCAGATCCATTGCTACCCTCACGGGACGGCCAATATATCACTTCAATTAGATAATGGATCAGTTGGGTTTAGGATAGTGGATAAATATGTATAGGCTCAATTTGAATTTCATTTATCAATCAAGTTAATTTTCTTAATACAAATCCAAACTGAAAGTTAAGGGGTCAACAAAAACCATGAAATAGTGAAATCAATTTCAGGCTAGTTTGGTCATCACATTGCCATTGTTTGAGTCAGCCCGCGCCGGCATAGTGAATAGTAAGAATGGACTCAACCTGAATCCAACATTTTGTAAATTAAGTAAAAAAATGTCAACTTAAACCCAACCCAAAAATGGGCACCTAAACCTAGAATTGGTGGGTTCAGTTTAGGTTGCTTTGGCAGGCTGGGTCAGGTAAAAAATACCACTCCTAGTGAACCCACCCATCCCACTATCTTAATAAGCCAAAGAATATCAAAAACATAATTTCTCATCAAAGAGGGCCATGTTTGTCAGTTGTTGAATATATTTTGACAAAAAAATGAGTATGCTAAAACAAATTCTAAAACCAAGTGACTAGCGAATAATTCTCATGAAATTTTGGTGATTATGCCCAAAGGTAGGGTTACAAAATAGGCTTCTTTCTTTCTTTTTTGGTAGAAGGAAATTAATAAAATGTATAATGATAGTTGTATAAAGGAAGCAAAAGTGAAAAAAAGAAGAAGTTTTTATTCATGTATTATACTACCTATTAGTTAAGCAATAACCAATATCACAACTAATAGCTAATCACGGACAAGATGATTTCATTATAACAGAGGGCTCATATGTTTGCATAGAATACATAAAATTAAATACGAAGGAAGTCAGGGTCAAATGAGCTTGACCGAAAAATTATTAAAAGTGTAAGGTATGTAGGATATAAGGTGATGGGAGGTAGAGATGTAGACGAGAGGATTGACTTTTATAAGATTTGAATTACTAAGGTGATGACTGGATATTTATTTCCAACCCCAATTCAATTTCTACGAAAGAAGAGAGCCATTTATGGTTACTCACCTTTTTGTTCATCATTTTTAACCAGTATAGAAATGTATCGTAGTAGAACATATCAGCTTTTTAAAATATATCTTCAACCTTGCAAGAAAAGAAATGCTCTTACGCTAACCACTAGAAGATAAAGGATAAGTGTCTTGTTGGCAGCGGCGGATCCAGGATTTTTGTTTGACTGGGGCGGACAATAGTCAAAGATAAAGTAAATTAAAATGACTACCAACCAATTTATATCTAAGCTTTAGAAGGGTGGATGAGGAAAATAATTATATAAAAATTGATCGCACTCAAAACACACAATAATATATACTCCATCCACACAACAACGTATATTCATGGCACTAAGGTTTCCAAGAGTAAGTCTTTTTGTTATACAGCCCCAAAAATTCATAGAGTCAAGTATTCAAACCTCTAAAATCAACCATACATGTTTTACAACAAAAAGAAAGTCATGTATTTTAAATATTAACAGTGCTTCCATATCATAAAAACTCTCCCCACGATTAAAGCAACAAGAACCTTGTGCTCTTTTCAATCCATGGATTGTGGAATTGAAGGAAACTATATTCTAATTTATTCCAAATGCTCGCCCAATCTCACCAAACCAAGGAATCCCAAATCTCACACATTTCTCAATTGCTATTAGCAATCCTGGGCCCAACGAGGAGATGCTTATAGCAGCGAAGAAGGATGGGGCGATCATTATTCAGGATTCATTTTCTTCAACAAAGTAGGGTTGGGGCAAGTGTTATGAAATAAGTGGGGCAAGTTCCAAGGGCTCATTACCACTCTTTGGGGAGATTTGAATCTAACCTGGGGCGGTCGCCCCACATGGTCTGAAACATGGGTCTGCCCATGCTTGTTGGCACTCCAGAAGCTCGGTTTTATCAGCATCTACATGGCTATCATCGTAAGCTTGGGCAATGGAAAATGACATATTAATATTAACTCCACCTAGGGTAAGATTGAGATTGAGATTGAGATTGAACAACTCCACATCTCTATATATTTAATAATACAAACCACTTGAACTTGAAGGTGATGTTTTCCTCACACATCATTACAAACATGTCGTTTTATGACATTGCTTTTGGTAGCAAAAATCAAAGGATACTTGGACAAATGATCTCATTGCAATCTTGGGGGTGAAAGATAAGGAAAGGGTTATGAGAAGACAAATGGCAGTTGTTTAGGAGTAAAACCATACAAAACTTATTAAAAAAAGGGGCCTGTGTCTCATATGCAGTTGGATACATCCCAATTAAAGTTGGACTGTGAGACCCACTAATTGATGGTGTGGATGCCTGAATCATGATTCATGAGCCCTACATGTAAAAGCTCATATAGCTTGAGAATAGAGTGGATGGCAAAGCTTTGAGATGAATTAAAATGATTCCCCCATTAAAAAATTGTGGGCCTTTTTATTTAATCGGTTAATGCCTTTCTATCAAATGGCTGAAAATTGAAGAATTAAAGACGAAGATTCACATGGGCCGTCAAATAATATGATCTTGTTCTATAGAAAATGATAACACACTCACCATCCTAATAAACTAAATGCTAGCAAGTGATGGTTCTAATTAAAATACCACCTTAGATACTTTTCTCGTCTCTTTAATTCTCTTCGATGTAAGCCCCTCGCACTGTGAATTCTGCAAATCCGATACTGGGCCGGCTTGTGTGCATGGGAATTGAATAAATAAAAATTTATGGCCCAACGGGCTCCAACAATGATTATTGAGGTAAAAGATGATATAAAATTAATACAGACGTAAATGCAACTCTCACTTTCGTGTCATTTGAATTATTGGGGTACTAACTTTGTATTTATTTCCCGTCTCCCCTTAATTCATTTTCCACTAAAAAAAAGATAATTTGATAGTCATCTTTTAAAATTGAGTTTTATTTCTTGAAGTATAACCACATCTAGAAATAGACATCTTACCATTTCTCTGTGTTTAATTACACAAAACAAACAAGCCCTAGTATACAACCATTACCAGGACACTTCAAGTGACAGAAAAAAGAAAAGTCACCATTTATATGCACATGTGAATGCCACATTAAACCTGACTGGGGTATGTTTAGCAAACATGGCATGTGGTCAATAATTGATATAAACACTTTGCTAGAAATTTGTAAACCGAATTTGCTTTAGTCTATAAATGGATTTCATCAAGTGTTAACTTGCACTTCATTTGCATGTACTTTCTATCATAAAGATCACAATGGAGAAATCAAGACTTTATGGCATCTAACTCTAGAAGTGGCTTTTACCGAGAACAAAAAAGTAAAATAAAAAGAACTTGGTGGCAAAGATGACTGGTGACAATTGAAAGAAAGCCTAAAAAGTGAATCTCTTTCTTAGGGGGTTTAAAGTTCTCATGGAATTATTATGACTTCATAAAGCAGCATGGATAATGGGTCATTGCCAAAAGAAAAGATGACTAGTTCAAGAAAGGGTCTTGTGAAATGGACAATTGGATAAGGATAAATGAAGAATACATTTACCTTTTGGAGAATCAATGTGAAGAGAAAGATTGCTGAAATGAAGTGATTTTGGTGGAGAAATAATCAGAATTTATCAACGGGTGGATAACTTTCCATGTAGTTATCGATCAATCGTAATCGTCAATAATTGATGAGTGTCCAATGATATAGGAAGTGGCACAGTCGAAAGTTAGACTGCATGTGGGCTAGGCAGCCCAGCCCAACAAATTGAACATGAGGGCTAGCTGGGCCGGCGGTGGACATAAACTTGTGGCTGTCTAATGACCTGACAGGATGGCGTGCCCCACCCATCATATTCGACACTGTTGGACCTAATAATTCGCTATTGGGTCGGGCCCTGTCTTGACTCTTAGTCCCATCACATTAATGATGTCTGAATATTAAGGTTCACAAGGTTTTTTTTTTTTTTTTTTTTTTTTGATAATGCAGGGTTTCCAGTCTTTTGGGCCAGAATAATCCCTACGGGCCCAGGAGAGAAAGCCGGGTAAAATTCCCCTGTAGCCCCAGTGTGGTAGTGTAGTTTCGAACCCACAACCTCCAAGTGCAAACTGTGGAACAGGCTTTAGAACAGGTTGATTGTAGCCCAGTCACCACTTGGATATGGCAACATAGATTGAAAGGCAGTTTGACTGGCAACTGCATTTGCTTATGCATTGTGGATTCCTAATCCTGTCTCCACGGATTCAATATGAGATCGAGATCTCTTTTGCTAGAAATATTAGTTTGATTTCTTTTTCCATGAGAAAAGATATGTCGTATTAGACAATGGAACAACAAGCTACCTGAAAAATCCAATCACTATTTTCCACATATATAGTACAGATGTACCAAGGCGAGTAAACTTTCTGTCTATTTGAGTAAAAAACTGATTTAAACAGACGTTAGGAGTACTGTAGACTGTTTGCCATATCCAGGTGGGTGGAAGCAGTAGTTCTCACTTATACTACTTGTTTACCTCAGTATGACAAACTTGTTTTTCGAACATGCATGGGTTTTACTCCTGCATTAGCTTACATCTCTCATTTTCTCATTAGAAAAAAAAGGTCTCTCCTATCTCTCAACATGTTCTAGGGTTTTATACTCCTGATCGGTCGAGTTTGTTAAAGGGCCGAACGCCCGAACCACCTTGGCTGGTGCAATTAAGAAAAAAAACTTTCGACAATCACCTAGTCATCTTCTTCTTTGTTTTTTTTTTTTCCTCCTATCAAGGGTTCTCAATCATTTGGGTTGGACTAATCCCGCCGAGTCCATATAGAGGGAAACCCGATAAACACCCATGTAGCTCTAAAGTGGTAACACTAGTGGACTCAACCTTCGATTCCTGAAAAAGGGGGAATCAATAGAGGGTCGATATCAAAACCTCTAACTCCAGAAGAGAGAGGAACCGTAATACTGACAAGTCGTCCAATCCCTTGGGGTTAATCACCTAGTCATTATATGTCACTTTTCTCGTTTTTTCCACTACCGAAGAGAAAAATCAAGTCTTAGCCTGAACAAGAGCCCTTTTTTTTTTTTTTAAGTCCCCAGTCGTTCAGGTCTGCCAAATGCCCCCAATGAACTTGGCCCGTACAAAAGAAAAAATTTAAGTCTTTGCCCCATCCCACATGAATACGTTGCGTCTCTCATTTTTCTCATGACTTTTGGTATGCTTGGAGTTGGTCAACCTGACAAGTCTTCTAACGGTCTTTTTTAGGACCGTTTTATTTGACAGAAACCAAAGGCCGAAGTCGAACGCCCTTTGTTTGATCATTTTAGTTTTATTATTGATCATTACTTTTAGCTGCTTTGATTCAACCCAATAAGTGATCCAGACCCCAAAACTAGCCCGACCCAGCTTGACTCCGAATCTTGTCAATTATAATAGTTGGGCTCAAACTGATTTGAGTTGGATCGGAGCCCATTAAGAGCCCAATCTGCTGTAAACCCATGTAGACTCAAAACTAGGGGTTTGATGTGTTCATGGCCCAAGTCAGGACATGCAAGGGCATATCCGAGCCCCGCCTCACTTTAGAAACATAGGCGCATACCTGGGCCAAAACATGGACAATAAATGTCAGCTCCAAGCCTACCCATATAATTGGACCGCGTCTAGCTGAGTATTTTTAATTTGAGCGTTCTAGCAATTGTGTGGACAAAGTATTATTAAATTGCAAACACTTAGAGCATGTTTGGTAACAAGCAAGGAATCTATAGATTTGATGATTCTTCACTACCACTAAAAGAAGAATTCCTCGCTGGGGATTTATATAGCTGAGGATTTCACATTGATATTGGTTTGTATCAATGCATACAGCTAAGAAAAATAGAGTTCGGTGTGCAAGTCCCAGGGATTTTCAAATCTTATGGGGGTGGTTGAATCAATGATCATTAAATTGTAAAAAACTTAGAGCATGTTAGGTAATAAGCAATTGTGTGGACAAAGCATCATTAAATTGTAAACACTTAGTGCATGTTTGGTAACAAGTAAGGAATCCATAGATTTGATGATTCCTCACTATTACTGGAACAAGGATTCCTCGCTGGAGATTTATATAGCTGAGGATTTCACATTGATACTGGTGTGTATCATGCATACAGCTAAGAAAAATAGAGTTCAGTGTACAAATCCTGAAGATTTTTAATTCTTATGGGGTGGTTGGATCTGAAAATCTTAACAAACTAAGATTTTCATTCATCCAAGTCATTAGAAATTTACAATTGCCAAATATGGATTTACTACAACTTTAAGGGAATAAAAAATCTTTGATTCAAGCTTTGGTCTTTCTATAAATTAATCCAAAACCAACCCATATTACATATCCCGTTTTGGCCCCGGCCACGAACAACCCTACTCCAAAAACAATGGGCATTATAAGATACGGGTTGGTAAAGATGGGTAATCAAATCAAGAAGAATCATGTAATTTCAATTACTTTTATGGCAGGTTGGTCCAACGTCCCGAATTTCAAACGCGGTTTCGCATGTGCTGTGTCCCGACCCTACCATAACGGCTTGATTATCGCCGTAAATTGCCTTTCCACGTTCGTCTTCTTCCCACAATACAATTTACAATTGCATCATGTGAACAAGGGAAAAACAAGTACTTCCACTCCTACTTTTTATATGTAAAGACGACGTGACGTTCTCCCATTAAAAATATGTAATCTAACTCGTGGAGCCTACTTAAAAATGGTGTCTTAACCGTCAATATTTTTTTAATATTAAATTTGATGAGCGAATATTCCTATTGTTAGATCATGGGATGATAGAGCATCAAAGAGACTACACCGTTCAAAGATGGGCCCAATTGTCCCCCATCGAGCCGGATTAGACATGCATTCTGTTGGCAACTCCCTCTTTCTAATTCAACCATAATAAAAATAGATTACATACCAGTTTTGGATGTTGGATGCTAAAATCATGAATCACATTGCCATACTGAAAGAAATCATTAATCGATAATCCTAAGAGAACGGATGAGTGGTCAGGACCACAATTCCTCTCCCTTTCGGAGCTAAAAGTTTTGATATCGATCCCCATTTTCTCTTCTTCATAAAAGAATGTTGAATCCACTAGTGCTACCACTTGGAAGCAAAAAAATAAAAATAAAATATCATTAATTGGTAAAAAAAATTAAGAGACTTTTTTTTTCTCTGCCATGATAAACGGATGGCCCATGACTTAGAGGTTTTGGAGGTTTCCCACCAAACGTTCGTGCGTGCATGCTTTTGTGGGTATGAAACTATGAATAGGAATCCCATACTACATCAGTGAATTCCTTAAAATCCGGCAAGTGTGACGGCTGGATTTAAGTTTACCCTCTTATTCGTTTCCACAGACTTCCACACTTTATACGACGATGGGCTGTCCCAAACTTTCATTTCTCTTTTGCTTGACTAGAATCAGGTGTTTTCTAATTTCTACAGCCTTGTGGCAGAGTCCCAATCTCCTCTTTTCCATAAATAGGGAGATGTTGTTTCTCCCTGTGAAATCATGCCAAACTCCATAAAATCTCATATCAGCTAATGCACCCTCCCTGTGATGAAAAAAATTTTAAAAAAATTTAGGGCTTTTGGCGGTAGGTCCCTCATCATTTACTTTTATAGACTAAGGTCCACAATATTTTATCGTACTAACGGCAGTCCTCTCATGAAAAAGACAAAAAGGCCCCAGCACACGTCAGCAAAAAGGCTCCGCTTGAAATAAAAAAACAGATTAATCTAAATCACAGAAGCAAAAAGTGAAGATGAAAGAAATTGCAAAACCTATAAGCAAACTCAACTGATCGAATACCTCCATCATCTGAATCATCTTCAGTTTAAGGTTAGAAAAAGTACTTCTTCCATTCCTAAAAAGAAGATGTATAATATAATTTATTTCGAAAAAAACTAAAAACCTAATTTGATTTCGTTCTTCTCTAATCTTATCTATTCTTTATGCTCAACTCTAAGTAGACAATGGCTAGAACAAAGTCCCTCATTACCTCAAGTCAAGAGAAAAAGCAAGCGAAAGTGCAACCAAAGCAAGAGCAATGTTAATAAAAAAACAGAATGGGTTTTCTCAGTTTTAAAATCATTTTATCTGACTTTGAAATGTATTTAACTGAGTTATCTTAGTTTGATATCAAATAAAAAAGACTTTAAATGAGTTTATTTTTTTCAAACTCGGATAAATTTGTTTTGGTCTAAACTCAGATAAATTTGTTCGAAACTCAGAAAAGTTGTTCAAAATTCAGATAAATTTATTTGAGTTTTACCAGAAGTTCAGATAAATTTGCCGAAAACTCAGATAAATTTATCTGAGTTTTGCTAGAAGTTCAGATAAGTTTGCCAAAAATTCAGATAAATTTATCTGAGTTTTAGCAGGTTTATCTAAGTTTTTGTCCGGTTTATCAGAGTTTCTGGGAAATTTATTTGAGCTTGGCGACACCAAAAGTCAGAATACAAAAAATTAGTATCCAATAAGAACCAAAATCCAGAACAAGAGCGCTTGATGACTATGATCCAATCGAGAAAAGAGATAGAGAAAACGAGCAAAAGAGCAAAATGCTCTCTTTCAAATCAGTTGTAGAGAGAGATTTGGAAGTGACTTCAGATGGAAGAGTAAGAGAAAGTAAAACCGTATCTATCTTTGAAGAAATGAAAGAGAGAGAATCGAAAGTCATGGTGGGGACGGAAGGTGCTCTGTAACGATACTTCATAACCATGGAAAGGAATGGAAAATGAAAAATGAAAGAGAAGAAGACGGAAAGAGTTCTCCTGGACAACAGAGAATAAGAGAGAACTTGGCCTAGGAATGAGGGTTGAAAGTGACAAATTAATCATGAAAATATATGACGTGGCGTATTAGGAACCTCTCACCAAAATATCTCCAGCTGTCTAGACTGTAGACATTAGAAAAAAAGTTGTTACACTGGATGCCTTAGAAGACCGTGCTCAGGGACTGTTGGCTAATTTACCCAATTTTTTTTTATATAGTTGACATGATTTGATAGGGCAAAACAGGTACTAAGGTGCTATTTCTTGCTAATTGGGCTACACTTCAGATGGAATGAGTTTGGATCACTAGGCTTCTCCCATGTACTCTCTATGAGTTTATCGAGTTGAACTCAACAATGAGGCCTACCTATTTAAAATTTGAGTAATTTAAAATAAAGACCCGTCCAATGTATTTTATTAGTCTTCAAATTTTATCTCAACAGGAGTTGGTTCCAGCACAAGATTGTGTTTGTGATTAAAAATGTGATTAATGCATATGATTAGTAATACGAAAGATTATATCATATACACAATCTTGTGTTTTGTGTTCTTTGAATGACTTTATTTATTTTTTTTTTTTGTTATTGTTCAAAATTTTCTTTTTTTTTTTGCAGATATCTAAAAAATGGCAAGGAAGTTTTTTTGAAACCGCTTGGATTTTCAAAAGGTGGGTTTCAAGAGTTCTTCTCCTTTCATTTGTGGGATCTGGACTCGAATGCAATGGCCAATACCACTCTCAACCATGGAGATATTGGGAATATCACTAATTAGCATAGGTGAAGGTCTAATTTAAAAACCACTTGACTCCCCTTGATCTCCCAGCATTCACTTCTATCCGGATTTATTATTATGTTTAAAATATTAACATGAACTCATTGCTTCAACTCAATTGGTTAGGGACATCAGTGTACTAATCCTTTTTCGTCCGGAAAAAACAAAAAAAAAAAAACATGTTGGAAACTTTTCTACTAAATCCTAAACAGCAGGTTGTCACTATAATTAGGTGGGTTAATGAGTGGAGCATCAAGATCGGACTTCGCTTAGAACTTAATTTATCTATCCATCATGTCAAAGGTGTGCCAAGCCTAATTTTTATTTTAAAATCGTTGAGTCATATTAAAGTGAAACCAGTAGAAGTAGTGGTGCACATTAAATCCATCCAATCTATTGGAGCATACCTAAGACTAGAGCTTCTAAAAAACAAGAAGATCCAAACAAATCACCGATTGATTAGACATTGAAAAAATCAGAAACCACCCAAAAGGAATCCATCCCCAAAAGGTAGGTTGGCCTGGCCACCAACATGTCTTGCTGGATGTCCACAAACGGCCTCATGAGATAAGTTCAAAATGAATAACGTTCCTTTTTCAACATTTATTGCTTAGAGCTGAATGTTTTTTTGGAAAAAGAAAAAAAATTTCAATTCCGACCTTAGGAGAAGCCACATCTGCCTTTTGGAGCCCATTTGTGAATGTATTATATTATAAATACATAATATTTGCCTTTTCAATAAATGTGTCTCTTAGGCCACATATGTGCCTTTTTAATAAAATGTGTCTCTTGGGCCCATCTGTATCGATGTGACCTAATTTAAGGGGATGCCTTCCAACTTTATAAATTAAGGTTATTTTCAAAGTTTTTGATATAGTATTCAAAATGAGCACAAATGCATACGAATTTTTTATTATTAAAATAAAACATGTATGCTGATGTCTCTTGGACTACATATGTGCCTTTTCAATACAATGTGTCTCTTGGGCCCATTTGTATGGATGTGACTCAATTCAAATGGAACATGCCTTCCAACTCTATAAATTAAGGTGATTTTCAAGTTTTGATATAGTATTCAAAATGAGCAGAAACGCATACTAATTCTTTGAATTCTTTATTCTTTAGATGAAATATGTATGCTGATGTGGATTAAAGGAAGAAAGATTTGGCTTCCATATTTTTTTGGCTGATTTGAATTTTTTAATTATTTTTTTCAGATTTACATGAAAGGGATATTAGTTTAATATATTATTAAGGTCGCAAGAGACTTAACATGTGCATGCACGGGGGCTTCTTGCTAGTTTGTCCTTATCTCTCCTTTCCTTGTCAATTAATACATTATTATAGTGAAAATACAAAAAGTTTTAAATAAGGCCTTAAGTTTTTATCTTATGTAAAATAAGAAAATAAATTTCAAAACTTTTCAAATTAATCTCTAAGTTTTCGTGGGATTTTCAATTAAAAATATTAATCCATTTAAAGCTATTTTCTGACAATTAATTTCTTCAAAAATTTTAAATTACTTAAACCACCTTTCTTTGAAATAAAAATCATCCTTCACTTTCGCTGGATTTTCTTCTTTTTCTTCACTGGCATCCTCTTAATGATTGATGATAGTTAGCATCTCTACGATGATCGGTTGAATGTAATGGCTGTTAAAACCATGTCATAGCTTTAAATAAATGATATTTTGGGTATTTAAAAAAGAAAAGAGAAAAATCATAAAATATCATCACTAAATGGCTGGATGTCCTTCATTGAAAACTTCCAAAATTTTTTTTTATGTCCTAAGTTAAAAAGTTTTTGAAAAAAGACCAAAAAAACAAACCATAGCCTTGTTTGGAAAATCTATCTCCGCATTTCCTCCACTGTCACTCTCCCTGTTTTTGGGTTGTTCTTCCCAGATGCTCTTGGTCCAACACTGCCATATATCGCTCTCGTCTGCTATAAAGACCCTTCCTTCGTTACTGCCAGTGTTAGATTAATTTCGAGAGAGAAAGAGAAAGAGAAAGATGGGTGGAGGAGAGAAATTGAAGGAAATGCCACTAGAATACACACCCACATGGATAGTGGCTTCTGTATGCTCTGTCATCGTCGTCATTTCTCTCGCACTTGAACGACTCCTTCATATTCTTGGAAAGGTATTTATGCCCAATTCACAAAGCATTCTCACTCCAATCTCACTCCAATTTCAGATCTCAAGCATTTGAATCTATTTCTTTTTTCTATGCAGTATCTGAAGAAGAAGAACAAAAAGCCTCTGTACGAAGCCCTACAGAAAGTGAAAGAAGGTATCTCTCTCTCTCTCTCTCTCAATAGTTTGGATTCTTGAGTTTATTGTGATGGATCTGTGACTAGAGATTTCTGCTTGTAGAACTGATGCTTCTGGGGTTTATATCCCTTTTGCTCACCGTATTCCAAGGCGCAATCTCCCGCATTTGCATTATAGAGTCGCTGATGCTCCACATGCTTCCCTGTAAGGTGGAATCGCAGCACGTGAAGGCCACTGAGCATTTTGCAAGCTTCTTCTTCTCTGGTATTTCAGGCAGCGGCCGTCGTCTGCTAAGTGGAGGATCCAGTGATGTTACATGCCCAGCGGTACTTTTTGCTCTGTATAACTGCATCTTGATCTGTTATAAGATTTTTGTAGTTTACATTACATTTGATGCTTGGGTTCAATTAGTCTTTTGTTGTTTTGAATTTTTCGCGTGAAAAGGCCTAGTGAAGATTATAGTGGTAGCAGCTAACATGGATAGGAAGCATAGAAAGAAATATGGATTTGATGTTTGAGATTAAAGGTTTGGGACATCTTCATTGGAATTTAGGAGATTCACATTCATCTTTAATGGCATTGGATCCCACATAATACAAGTGGCTAACAGGATAGCGGTCGCTTTATCAGAAAAAGTATTGATAGGTTAATACACTGGTTGCTTAGTGGTGTTGGTTCCTAGGTTGTAGTCTCTAGTAAAACTAATTGACAGATAGAATTTTGTATTTGGAGCTCCTTTCACATAGCTCTCAGGCGTTGTACATCATACAGCTTCTAATCTTATGGATAGAATATTTACTATTAACAGTAAAAAAGAAATGGAAATGATATGGACAATTTTTTACTGCCTAATTGCACTAAATCATTTGTTTATTAGTAATCTTTCAAATAATTATCGGCATGAATGCTAACACTTGTTTGGAGCAGTCCATCCGGCCAAAATATTGGAAGTTGAAACAACCATTTCCCAAAATCATTATATCTGTATGTTCAACTGTATGCATGTTGAGCAGCACATATTTCAGAAATCATTATGCAGGATGTGGTTTGAAATGGATATATCATATAACCCGAAGCAACCATTTTGGTTTTTTCATTTGATTCATTTGAGTTATTGAAATCAAGCCGTGAATTTCTTCAATTGAACTAGTTTGCAGTTTGAGTATAGGCATGACAAACAACTTAACCGTCCTCATGTCTGATCTGTTTCTATAGGCATCCTAAAAAACCCTTGTATTGCTTGCCTATTTGAGAACTTTTTATTCATTTATTTTCTTGCTTTTCAGGGGAAGGTCCCAATGTTTTCGCTAGAAGCGTTACATCAACTACACATCTTCATCTTTGTACTGGCAATAGCCCATGTAGTTTTCTGCGTCCTCACTATGATTTTAGGAGGGGCAAGGGTAAATGATCTAAACTGCCTTGTATATTGTCAGTTTTCTTCATTAATAATATATTGTGATTTATGGGTGGTGACCATATTAATATTTGAAGCATTCCTGTCTCTTTTCATGATTCAGATACAACAATGGAAGCATTGGGAGGATGCTATTGCAAAGGAAAACTATGACACAGACAAGGGTAATGTTCTTCATTGCTTAACATTGCAACATAATGTTTCCTTTGTGAATTGTTGGGTGTTAGATCATTAGTGGCTAAGAAGCTTTAGGAAACCATCTGCCATATCTTTTTGTGTGATTTCCCTAACTTGAGAATGATCTCTCTGCAGTTTTGAGTTTAAAGTTCACCCATGTACGGCAGCATACATTTATCAAGGAACATTTTTCGGGTACTGGGGAAGGTTCAGCTATACTAAGTTGGTTGGTAAGCTATTGTTATATAATCCTTTATGGTTCAAAACTGATATCTGTTCAGTTCAAAAAGTGGAATTACAGAGCATGTGACGTACTTTTTTTAATTATTGGATTGATTTTCATTCATGGATATGGATTTAAGAAATTGATATTGAATCAAAGGCTTTTGTGAATATTTATGTTACTATTTAAGATATCTGTGTAGCTTTTTTGTGTATGCAGCTCCATAAGCTGGTAGATTTTACCTTTTATACTTGATGTATATTGTTTGGCTTGTTGCAATAGTTTAAGTTGTTTTCATTAAATTCTTATGTGATGTAGCTTGGTATTGGAGTCATATGTTTTGTCATGGATGGATGATCAAACTGCTCCTCTACCCTTCTGTGAGCTGCCTTGATCATACGCTCGAGCGACTTGCTGATCATGTCTGATCTATTTGCTCCTGCCTGTTTCTCTGTCACTAACACACTCAACTGTTGTTGCTGATCAAATGGAAACTTGCCATTTTTCAAATATGTTGTCTCCTCCTTTGTTCTGTAGAACCAGTGTTCCTCAAACACTTGTTGCAATCACATTCTCCACCTGTCTCATCCCAATACATGTTGGTGCATCTCTAACTTCAGAGTCACTCAGCACCCAATCTTTTCCATCTTGTTGCTGCTTTGTCCTGCTCCCTCCACCTGGATGCACTCTCTGCCTCTTGTAGCCTCACCATCATCGAGCGGCTCAAACCCAACCACTCTAGTAGCCACCAACCGAAGCTGCTTAAGTACATGGTACACTACCATGTCCAACAGTGGTAAACCTTAAAAATGGGTTGTGGTTTCCCCAAGATATTAAAATTCATTTAAGATAGCTTACATGTCTTAGTTTATACAAATTCCAAGTGGAATGCTCTTTTATCTCCAACATGACTACTCTTTTATCTCCAACATGACTACTTGCCCATCTATTTGACGGGTGTGAGGCCCACCTCTACTTGAGCAAACCCATTCGCCTCATCCAACCTGACCATAGACATTGACCTGCAATTTACTCCTAGTGGAGTGTTCTACATCATTGGATTAATCATGTTTAAAATATAGTGCCATCTTTCTAACAAGTGACTTACCCAATGGTGATATCACTCCACTTGGAGTAAGATTTGGGCCATGCACCTATGCCTATATAGCTGTATGTGATGTGAATGAGTTTGGATCAAGGTGGATTGCACTTGTCAAATGGGTTAGCATGAAATGATCATTTGTATTTGTATTTGTAATACTTCCAAAGAAGAAAAGACATAATATAGTTTTCCACCGACAAAACAATGTTAAATCTATTATTAGAGGAATTCTGTATGTTGTTATGAAAAATCTGACATGACAATCCATGGCAATACACAGTATGCAACTCATTTAAAGAATCCTTATCAGATATGCCGTCTAATGGAAGACTGAATGTGAGACCCATGAATGTGTGGTTTTTTCAATGATTAATCTATTTGGTTGTGAATGGATTCCGAAAATTAATTTAATGTTTAGGATTTGCTTAATTAAATTGATTATTAACAGGGAAGGATAATATAAACAGACATGGTGAAGATGAACATTTGTATCTCCGATCCTAAATCCTCATAATTAATCTAGACAGCCCATTTGGCTAGTCATTAATCTAATTATTAGAATTATATAATCGAATTGACTATTACACAATTTGGGCAGTCTGGGGTCCAATAAAATGGACTGTCCCAGCTGATAATCTGACATTTTTGGTAATGTTGATGTGAACTCTTTGTTTTGCTTGAATTATATTGGGTGGTCAAAGTAACCAAGATTTTTTTTTAATTATTATTAACTCTCCCAGATAAACGGTTGATCATGGATTATTGAATGTTTTCAACATTAAATAAATGTACAACACATGTAATGGAGCACAAATGTGATGTTAGATAAGCTAACGAAACAGTCTAATTAGTCTACACTAAAAAATGCTTTCCCTAGGTAAAACTTCCAAATGAAACAAATATAACTTTGTTTCATGCCTCCATCACAAGGCCAAACTTTGTGACTTGTAAAACCTCCAACTTCATAGTGAAGTTTTGTCCAAGACGTATGCCCTTTCATATATGACTCAGTGTTTAGGGAAAATCTTCACCTACAAGCAGATTGCATATTGTGCGTCTTGCTCCTGGGGCCCACTTGAATGCTTTCTTATCATTGGGGGTAGGATGGACAGAAATGTCTCTTTACTGATGAGGGTCATGCAAAATATCAGCCCCATCAGATTATTTTAGCCCTTGATTTAACAGCTTATAAGTTTCATGGTCCTTTGACCATGGATTTTTTTTTTATTCAGGGCTTCAAGCCATTAGCGAGTAAAGGTTTGATGAGCATTAATATGGACATGGTGTTAGATCATGGGCGAATAAGAATGTGAAAGTACCTGCACTGGTCAAAGATGGTCCTGAGGGAGCCCTATAGAGCTGGAGTCTATCCCTATAGAGCTGGAGTCTATATGCAGTCCACTTAAAGGAGAAGATTCTCCTAGTGTTTAGATAAACAACGGTCATGAAACTTGAAAAACTGCAGCCCAACATAATTACAGGAAGAGTCAGGGTTACTCTTATTATTATTTTTGTAAGTGTTTTCGGTTATTACAATTTATCAATGTTAAACGAAACAGCCGGAACGATAGAAATAGGCAAGTTCCAGCCAACCCCATCAAGAAGGGGGATAAAGGAGGAGAGGAGCAAGCATCTCCACTTCTTCTTCTCCTCATTTCTTCTTCTTATACAAACACAACACCCCCCCACCCCCCCCCCCCCCCCCCCCCCCTCCTCCTCTTTGTCTTCCTTTTTACTCTCTTTACGTTTGCTCCGGGCAATGAAAAGGGCATTCACCCTTTGAATGCTTTTTTTTCCTTCTTTACTTTTGTATACGGCCTAGATATGTGAAGCGGTTCCCATCTATTAAGATCTAAACCTTATAAAACAAATGTCTCACTCATGAAACTTATTCTAATCGGACCTTATCCAAATTTAACTCTATTAGGAAATAGGACTCTAACCAAATTTTACTCTAATAGGCAATGGGCCCTGGCCAAATTTTACTCTAATAGCAAATAAGGCCCCAAACAATTTCACTCTAATAGGAAACAAGCCCTAGCCAAATTCGCTCTAATTAAAAACAGGTCAATACCTAATTTTTGCTTTTTTTCAAATTTAGGTATTCTTTTTTTATTTTTGATTCTCTTTTTAATCATGTATTTTCTGAAACAGAACACCGAAATTGACCAAGATAAACTGGAATGGAATTGACAATATGGATTTTCTCCATTGTGTTTCTTATTTTGATAGTTTTCCTTCGTCCTCCAGCTGTTGAATATGTAAAATAGGAATTGACACTGTCAGGATTTTCTTTTCTTTGCTAGAGACTGCAGCTCCACATTGCTGCTCTATCTCAGACTGTAGCCATAGGCATGAGATATATATATATATATATTTTAATCTCTCGTAACTGTTCAGTTTTTATGAGAACATATGATCAAGTGTTTTCCTTTGTTACTTCCGATAGATGTAATGAAAGACATCTGACTGGTGTTGTGTTGCCATGGTTTTTTTGTTCAGCATTCTTTCGTCAAACAATTCTATGGATCTGTGACAAAATCAGATTACATTACGCTGCGACTTGGTTTCATTAATGTAAGATATTTATATTGATTCTCAATAAACCAGTGTACTGCATTTTATTAATGGTTCTTTGTTATTCTTAGTTTTGTTGCCTGCCTTTAGCACTTTCTATTCTTTCTATTTTGGCTAAACTTATTTCTACTGTAGACACATTGCAAGGGAAACCCAAAATTTAATTTTCATAGATACATGGTACGAGCCCTTGAAGCTGATTTTAAGAAAGTTGTTGGTATAAGGTAAGATGTGGTCTTGTTAATTTGTTCTCTTTACCGGCAACATTTGAAACTTGGAGTGCTGGAGAAATCCAAAGTTCTTTGTGGTTCTTAGTTTCTGTTTCTCTTCCATTGCAGTTGGTACCTTTGGATATTTGTGGTCATTTTCTTGTTGCTGAATGTTGGTGGTAAGCTCAATCCTAACCTACTCCACCGATAAATTTCATAGATGGTGACTTTGTTATATGTCATTCATGAAGTTGTATATGGACACTAACTGATCGGCGAATACAGAAGTAATTGATGGCCATTCATGTAAATGGCGCTAAAATTTCTAAAATCATGACTTTTCCCCCTGGGTTTCCGTTCTACTGTTTTTGCTCCTAGCACTTTCACTCTTATTTCCTTGTGCAGGTTGGCATACCTATTTTTGGATAGCATTCATTCCATTAGTTGTAAGTATACCTAACTTCTGAATAACCCTCTCTATCTAGATTTCCATACCTGGTGTACTTGGTGTCTCTGCTTGTGTGCGCTTGCACTTTAAATACAAGTACAGAAATTTGAATCAACCAGCAGAAGTTTGATGTGCGATTTGATATTTAATAGTATCGACGTAGATTTGTTCATCAAAATCTCACAACAAGTATTTGTTAGGTTTGCTTATTAAAGGCACGTTTCTGAAATACACCTGTTTGTTGTTGACAACCATCTCATCCAATAAACCACCTCATGCATGGCAGAAACAATTTAATCTATGCATTCAGCGTGCGTGCATATCTGCAAGCGCTATGATGTTTTGATTTTGCATGCTTTCACTTTTTTAGAGACCAAACTTTGACTTCTCTAAGGCATTTTGCAGCTTCTACTTGCCGTGGGCACTAAGCTAGAACATGTAATTTCTCAGTTGGCCCATGATGTTGCTGAGAAACATTCAGCGATACAAGGGGACTTGGTAGTTCAGCCCTCAGATGATCACTTTTGGTTTCAGCGCCCTCGAATTATACTCTATTTGATCCATTTCATCCTCTTCCAGAATGCTTTTGAGATAGCATTTTTCTTTTGGATATTGGTAAGTGGTTCTTTACAATTCACTAGGGTGTTTATTCTTAACCAGATGTCCTCAAATCCTGGGTCAGGCACATGCTAGGTGAGACCACTTGACTCAATTGGCGCTGTACAAGTGGGTTTCTCATTTCAGTGGTCCCGATCATTCATCAGGTTGGAACCACTGTGGTTATTGAATGTGGGTTCCATCTGTACAGAATTTATAATGGAATGCACATAGTTAAAAAAATAAAAACACACACACAGGTCCATATTTGCCTTTTCCCAAATAATGGAACCATTATTTGGTAATATTTCTTTCTACTAAACCATTCGAAGAAAAAAAGATCTTTGTGCTTTGAAAAATAATGACCTCCAGCAGTACAGAGTTTTGCTGAATGAACCATTGATTCTCTCTGCTATTGGAAACTTCCTTGGGCTTTCCTACATCTGCTGTTTGAGTAGCTTCCTCCCTTAACAGTCTGTTTTGTCACTATAATGTATTTAATTAATATAAAGGCATAATTTAGCCAGTCAACATGTTGCACACTTGTGATCCCTTAAACTCTTCCCCTGGGAATCATTCTAAGGTGCTAATTTAATCTATTATTTGCAGACTACATATGGGTTTGACACCTGCATCATGGGACAAGTCCGGTATATTGTCCCCAGACTTATAATTGGGTAACTCTCCTTCTAACTCTTACAGCCACCGGGGCAATAAACTTTCCTCATCCTCTGCAACATTTGTTACACGCGCGCGCGCACACACATCCTTAGTTATGCATCCTTAGTTATGCTTTATATATATATATATATATATATATATATATATATATATATATTTTGTTTGGTGGCATGTAGGGTAATTATTCAGATACTTTGCAGCTACAGCACCCTACCACTTTATGCCATTGTTACTCAGGTGAGTTGCAGATTAACTCAAATCTTTTATCAGTTTGTTACTTCTAAGGATAAAGAGAGCATTATAGGGATAGGAGGCATCAGTGCATGATGTATAGGGATAGGAGGCATCAGTGCGCTATCCTGATGTTCACATTCTGTACAAGTGGGGGACCTTGCTATGGTGATTGATGCTATCTGATCAACTTTGTAGATGTCCTGTCCTGGTCATCCTTGGCCTATCTTCCACTCCATTACTTGTTATCCATCTTTGGGCCATTTAGTGTGATGTGCAAATTTTTTCTGCATGCCTCACTCTTCAACCTGTAAGCAAGATCACCATATCATGGCTCTACTTTGTGCAAAATACTTGCATTGGAACATACGTGTCTATTGCGTCGTGACCTTGTAAACTACTTGAGAATCAGTGGCACCCTATAGTCCTACTGACAGCCCCTATTGTGGTTTTGATGAAGATGGGGACTTTTTTCAACAAGGCCATATTCGATGAGCATGTGCATGAGGGCCTTGTTGGTTGGGCACAGAAGGTGAAACAGAAGAAAGCACTGAGAGCTCCTAACAGTCAGGGGGGTTCTAGTCAGGCAGTGAAATCAGATGGGTCTTCTACAGTAATCCAATTGCAAAAGATGGGGCAGAGAGATTCCTTGATGGAAGAGGGAGATGCAAAGCCCCTGAATCAATAGACTGCCTGTACATAATAAATTCATGCATAAATAAAGAAATGCACCGAAGTTCATTGGATACAAATTTCCCTCCATTTAATGGGAGGTTTTACATTCAATTTTGTGGGTACATCATACTCCCGATCGTGAGAACTCATTGATAGTTAATTACATCCTCAATGGAATACCTTTGATTATCAAGACATTGACTTAATAAAATTTACAAAAAAATACAGAAATTAAACAAATAAATAAAATAAAAATTGACAAGTTTCCGCTCTTTGCCTTTGTTGTCAGAAGTAGTTCTTTTGATTCACCTAGATCTTCACAATCATTTCTCGATTGGGTTCATAAATTGATGAATTTGATGTTGGTTTTTTTTATATAGAAGTGGGCCACTCCTTGTATTTTTATGGGCTAATTACAGACTCCTTTTACCCAATTTCAGCCTCCAAACTATATTTTAGCTCAATTTCAGAAAATATTTAGGTTCAATCTCGCTAAATTTCAGTCTTTATTTGTGCTGATTTTGTTCTATAATTTTGGTCCAGTTTTGACCCTTAAGTCTAGTCTGGTCTCTTAGAATTATAAGTATGGACTGATTTTGGCCTGACTTGAAAATGTAATTCTGGCTTGATTTGGACTACCATTCTGGCTTGAGTTAGATCAAGAATTCTGACATGATTTTTTTACCCAAAACTAGCTTGAATTAAACCCAATATTTTGTCTTGAATTAGACCCAAAATCTGGCCTTATTTAGGCCCAAAATCTGGCCTGAATCAGACCCAATATCTTTGTCATTAATGAGCTGAGACTCCGGCCAATTTTAGTCCCTTTTAGGCCAATAATGAGGGAGTTTACTAAGGGAAATCTGAACAACTTGTAACCCAATAATGACACAGTTTGCAATTTCAGTTTGAGCTGAAACCCATTTAGAGAATCCAGTTTGGGTCAAGCCTTAGCCCATTTAGAGAAACCAATTTGGGTGAAGTTGTAAACCATTTGTAATCTTACCATAGGGCATATACCAATGTAGACAATCAAGCTAGAATCTAATTCATTCTTTGCTTGGATAAATTCAACACATTTGTTGAAAACCCAATATATTTAATGTTTTCTGATTGAATCGAGGTTATGGGTTCAGAGTATATGTTTAGTGAAGCCCAACCTGTATGTCTGATGTAACCCGATTTATTTTCAACCCTTATTCAAGCTAGGTCTGAAACCGTTTATAGTCACCATTTGAGACCATATTTAACCTTTGTAGAGCCACTTTTGGTTATATATTGTTGTGTTTTACAGACACACTTAGGGCCATGATGTAGATTTATAGCTCTCATTTATTGGCCCATTTAAAGTCATACTTGGGCTAATTTTAACCCCTTTCTAAGGACAAACTAGGGTTGAATCTTAAACCATTTTTATTTGGCCATTTTTTAGCCGCTTAGTCAAGGGTTTAGGCTTGTATTCATTAAAAACCTTTTTTTTAGCCAATCCACTGTAACTAAATCCTATTTGTAGCCAAACTCTGAAGTAATTTTAAGGCTATTCACAGAACTGATTTTTAGCTTTTTCATAGGAGTTCATTGAGCCAGTTTTCAGTCCATTTAGGAATTCTCTTTTAGGGTGTGTTTCAGCCCACCACATCTATCTATTTGGGGTGGTTTTTTACCCAATTAGAGCTCTAGACTTGACTAAACTCTCAACCCATTAGTCAAGTTTCGGTCATTATTTGGGCAGATTTTAAGTTATTTCAGTTTTACAGCTGTTCAGCTTGTTTGGATATGAGGACCCACGTTGTTTGTTTAGGGGTATTTGAATTTATTTGGGTGTTTGGTTCTGATTATTTCAGAGTGTTTGGTTGGGAGAATTCGGTTTATGGGTTGTTTGTTTGGAGGGATTCAAGATTCTGTGGAGGGCAGAAACCTTTAAATAAAGATATGAATCTCCATTTTTAATATTGGAGGGCAGAAACCTTTAAATAAGGATCTGAATCTCCATTGTCAATGTTGGTCAAGTCATTGTGTATATGAGATTTTAGCAGAGGGCAGATACCTTTTAAGTCTTCAAATCTCTATATTTTTCAGTCTTATTATGAGAGGGCAAATTTCTAGAAAAGAAACCTAAATGTCCATTTGAGAAAGAAAACAAAATGGGGAATGATGAAATCAAAATAATGATTTGGTAGTTGGAGGGCAGATCTTTAGTAAATAAAGATCCGAATCTGCAATGGGAAGTGAAATGGAGATGTTACATAAAATGAAATGGAGAAGATGGAGTGAAGGGGAAGATGATGTAGAAATCTCACCCTTTTTTTTCTCTCTTTCTTTTCTCTTCTCCTTCTTTTCTTTAATTTTATTTCTCTTCTTTGTTAGAAAACAGTCAAATCTCCTTTGTTCATTCCTCTCTTCCCCTTTTTTAATTCCCTTTCTTTTAAGTGGTTATGATAACTACCATATCGTGGAGTGAGCAGAGGAGTCGGTGATGGTAACTATCAAACCTAGACCTCTGAGATGATGTGCATTGGCTTCCACCACTTTACCAACAATTACTCATGTAGTTTAAATTAATCAAAATATTAGTTTACTAAAAAATATGTTTTAAAGTTCTGATGACTCGAGTCATTGAATCATGCTAATTTAATGGGCTTAGGTCAATTTCCATGAACATCTTTTGTTTGGCAAAATTTTGACATCAACACTGCCTGAGTTGCCTGTCAAGCAAGAGCTCTCGAGTTCCATAGACTGCCTCAGTTGCTTGACACTTAAAATTATCGAAGCCATAACAGTCAGATCCCTCATCAGCTGTGGGTTGAGGCCCATAGATTTTGTTGCAGTATAGGTAAGAGCGAGTGTTGTACGAGTGAAAATGCATGGTGAAAACATCAGTGTGTAATTTCAATGCTTGTTGTCATGCTTCATGTAGGAAATATTTTTTGTACCGTCCTAGGAATATTATACCACCTATACAAAAGTATAAGAATATCGGCTATACCTTTGCTTCCAACCATAGTTTTGTACATTATCTTTTTGGTAACGATAATGGTTGGTTTCTTATTGGATTGGGCTCATCATTTATTTCTGATAGCTTGGTATTGTGGTATGTACTTGCCATGTCGTTTTGTATGAAAAATTGTTGTGTTTTGCCAAAAGTTTCCTTGTGAGGCTCGCTCGTGCTGTTCAAGGCGTTCTTCTGACTACCTTGCAATTAGTATCCCCGCCGTCAGATATCTCATTGAATGCTACCCTATACAGAACTTCTTGATTTACCTTCAAACTTCAAAGTGAAAACCCACTCAAGTCTTATGCTATGGTTGAGAGCCGGGGGGGGGGGGGGGGGGGGGGGAATGAAGGGGGAGGGGAGGGATCTTTTTTTTTTTAAGTTAAAAAGTAGGGGGAAGAAAAGGAAAAATTTGAGGGGGAAGGAAAATGAAGGGTGAGGGGAGGGAAAATTAATTTTACTTCCTCTTTTTTTTGGGAAGTTAAAAAGTAGGGGAAGAAAAGTGAAAAAAGTAGGATTTTGTTTGTTTGTAAGGTAGAGAGAAAATTACCAATTTATCCTTACTTTGCGAAAAAGTGAAAAGGGCATTTTAGTAAAATGACATCTTTTCCCCCTCTTTCACTCATACTTTCCCCCCATTTTTGAGGGGAAAGTTTTAAGGTGGGCCCTACACAAATTTTCCCCCCCCACAATCCCCCCCTTCCCAAACACCCTCCATTGTCATTTTCCCTCCACTTCTCCCATTTTTTGCTCCCCCCCCATTTTACCCCCTTCCCAAACGGTACCTTAACGGGCCCTAAGGGTGGCTCACTTTATGTTGGGTCATCAGTGGATGAGATTAATCCAACCCCGTTACTCATTGCATGCACTCTTTACTCCCACAACCACAAAGAAAATACACTTCACACATTCCTTGCATTTTGTCGCGCCACTTCTAGCCTACTTTAACAGCTCATTAATCCTCTTCCAACCGTTACCTACTTAAGCCTATTTTAATTATCCACTAATCAGAACACTCTAACCTACTTAAACCTTTTTTGACTCTTAAACATTCACGCAAACCATTTATCATATCATGCCTACTTAATCCTTTTTACCCAATCAAGTTCTACCTTATATAAGAACGGCCTCTTATCATAGTAGTGAGAGGCATCAATTTGAACCTAAGCAATCACCTTCCCTCACTTGAGGACTGTTCTACCCAGGGTTTAAAATAACGGCCGTTACCGTTACATAACGGCCATTAACGCGCCGATATTTGGTATATAACGGCCCCGATACGATATCAGGGAATATATCGCCAAAATATCGGCCTGTAACGGCCGTTATATTGAATATAACGGCCGTAATGTTATAACGGCCGTTATATCGCTGATGCTGTTTTTTTTTTTTAAAAGCACGTTCTGTTGTGTTTTTTCTTCACTGTGCTGAGTGTGGTTTCCTTCTTCTTTCTTCCTTTTCATTCTTCTTCTTCATGAGAGCTTCCTAAGCATACTTGAGGGCTTTTACAACTTCTAATACATGGAATAGCTTAAATCTTAGCTACTTTTGAGTGGATTTATATGTGGGGAAAGCTAATCAAACTCAAGGGACCTCTTTGGTAAGCATATTTTTTTATTTTTTGGAGTTCTTTTCAAGATTCAACATCAAAATAACTTAGAGATGGTTGAAATGTGTTAGATCTATACTTTTAGAGCAAAAAAATTCAAGTTTTAACACTTTTTGTAATATTTATTATTTTAATCCGAATTATTTTAGGTTTTTTTTTTTTTAAAAGATTGTGTAATACACTAATACATGGACCAAAGGCTTTATATTGAGTTAGATATGATGTTATTCACTAATTTTTCCTTAGATCTAGTGTTTTAAGGTGTAGATTTAGATTTTTTTTATTTCAAAAATTTGGGGCTTTTCTTGATATCATTTATATTTTTTCAAATTAGTGTTCAAATGCATTAATAATGTGTTAGTTTAAAATAGTCTACACTTTTGGAATAAAAAAGTGTGAGTATTAGCACTTTTTGTAGTATTTTTTATTTTTTCATTATTTAAATCCGAATTATTATAGGTTTTTTTTTAAAAAAAAGATTGTGTAATACACTAATACATGAACCAAACTACCAAAGGCTTTATATTGAGTTAGATACTTAGATATGATGTTACTCACTAGTTTTTCCCTAGATCTAGTGTTTTAAGGTGATAATATCGAGCCAGGCCGCCACTCGTTCTGGCATTACCGCATTAGGCACATGTACTAACTCTATTAGTATTTATTGCTTGCTTGTAGACTTTAAATGTTTAATACTATTAGTTTGTCCAAAATAATTGTTGCATTATGTCAATTTTATGATATTTCAGCTTATTTTAATATATAAATCGATACAGCAATGATACAGGATATTATAACTTGAGGGGAACGTTATTTTGTTTTAAAGTGTGCACTAATGGAAAAAAACATTATTTTCTATCATTTTATAATATTCTGGATTTTTTGGATATTTTTTCGGATTTTTTTGGGATCAAATAAAAATTCGCTCCGCAATGGGCCGCGATGACCGCGAACCGCGATAACAGCGAGCCGCGACGCGGTGACCGCGAACCGCGATTTTAAACCCTGGTTCTACCTCATTAAGACAAGACATCTTGTATTTATAACCATCCTAATTTTGCCTGTGGTTTGTGTGGGTTTCGCAGGCCCTGCGGTGAGATTAGTTTTATTGGGTCAAAGGTCTCAAGAATACCCACATCATGAAATAAATGTATTCGGCCTTTAAGAGATGGTGTCCATGTGGGACCCATTCACTAAACTGGAGAAGAATATTCCAATCGCACTCTTCAAACTCTGCTTGGCATGAAATGAGGCGGGCCAATCATTTCGGCATCTTTGAGAGCTGCAACCGGTTAGAAGAGGAATATTCCTCTTGAAAGTGAAAATACTTGTGACACCTAGAGAAATAACGACCGCATCCTGTACTTAATAGTATTTAGAGCTTATTTAACTCGTGTGTGCCCATCTTAAGTGGATCAAACCCACTCACATAAGACTACAACACTACGGTAAAAGGGATAATTTTGGAAAGACTCGAACCGTTCATTTTTTTTCTTTTTTTCTTAACTATGGGACTACCAAACCACCATCCAAACCTTTGAATTGTTGTATGAGTGTAAAAACAAATATCGCACTAAATTTGAACCGTTGATCTATCACGGTTATCGAGAAATTTGTAAAAAAAGTCATATTTTGCAAATTATAAGAACAAATTATAAGCTGTGGTTTTTTTATAAATTTCTCGATAACCGTGATAGATCAATGGTTCAAATTTGATATGATATTAGTTCTTACACATACAGATATCCAACGGATTGAATGGTGGTTTAGTAGTCCCACAGTCAACGAAAAAAAATAAAAAGACAGATTGTTCAAGTGATTGTGGGATACCTATATCCCTAAGATCTTAGAGATCGAATAGTTCTGTGGTAAATATATATTTTTAGACTATTCTAGAGCTATTGTCAACGTTAACAACTTCCGTACGGTAATTGTCCCCTTGAAAACTTCCATTGGATTGGAGGCACAAGAATGAAGCATCAATCGTGTATAAGTTATAGTAATCCAACGGTTAATGGAATTTGTGCAGTTCTTCCGGTGCCATGTTTGACATCAGGACCCTCTCCATCTCACTATATAGATGCTTTAAAATGGATAAGAACCACCCATTTCATGCCACGTGTCACTGTATCCTTCACAAATCACAACTCATTCCACCCCACCTCAAACTTCCCCGTCCAATCATCCGTCTAAATGTGCCCGGCCTCACTCTCTCAAAGTGGGCCCTTGCCGAATACGTGTCACCATTTGGACCTTACACGGGTACATGAAAAATCATCCAATCCTAAAAAAAACACGAGCATATTCGTAAAAAGGAAAAATGGCATCTTCCTTCACTTCCGCCTCCGATTCTCAGCATATTCTCTTTCCCTCTTCCTCTATAAAAACACGAACGGCTCAGATCTCTCCCTCTCACTCCTTTTTTTTATTCTCACAGTTACTAGTAGTAGCAGCAGTCGCAGTAGCAGCCATGGATGTCTTGGAATCTGCGCTTTTCCTCAACGACTGCTATCTAACGGCCGCAACAAGCTTCTGGACCTGCGTTGCCGTTATAACGGCAGCACTTAGCTTCTGGCGAATCACAGCCGTCGGATCCAGACCCCACCACAAATCCAGTGCTTCTCTCGTACATCAGACTCCAGCTCTTCAACCGACTCACGCTCCTCCTCCTATTCAATCGACGCCTGCCGTTATCTCCTGCTGTCGTTCTGATGACGACGGCGGGTTAACAAAGACAAAGTTCACCATATATTACGATGATGACTGTGTTGAAGATGAAGAAAGCGTTGATGGCAATATCTTCATTTCGGAAACGTGTAATTATAGGATTAACTTGCCGGTTGTAAAGACGGTTGATTTGGGTTGGTACCAGTGCCAGGATTTGACGGTGCTAAACGGCAGCGTTGTTAGGTTGTGGGAGTGCGAGGGACGGATAAGTTCGCCGTTAAAACGGGTTTTGCCGACGGTATAATAAGGAATCTGTATGATGATTGTCTGAAGTGTAAATATGGTTGCAGATTTGTGTCTCTAAATTCTCTCTCTAGTCAGTAGTCTATTCCTCCTCTAATAGTAAGCTTGAGAGAGAGAGAGAGAGAGAGAGCGCTTAGTTGTTAATGTTGGTTGGTAAGCGTTAGCATAAGCATTATTGGTGAGTTCTATTGTTATTTTTTTGGTACGGTAAAGTGAACATGAGAATTTTTTTACTCAATGATCAATGTACTGTCGCAGCCCTTTTCCAAATTTGATACTCATTTAACTCTTACATTGGATCTCATAATATTCTATAGTTATATGATCATGAAATATATAATCATGCTTGGGTGTTTTTTTGTTTTTTTTTTTCCCTTCTTTAACACGGAAACTCGAGCTCACCCACTCTCAACTCACACACTCACATCTATCAGCTTGACCCGATCTATAATGAGATCTTTCAATCCTTCTGCCCCTCAAACCATGGTAGCTCAGTGGTGAAGAGCCTCCCTTCTACTAAAGCTACCAAGGATAAATTTCTAGCTGATGATGAGCGACTCGGGTGAAACTAAAAATAGAGATTAATATAAGAAGAAAAAATATAAAATAGGTCATAAAAGAACAACAATTGAATCTCACTATGTATGACTATTTTTGAAAGTCCAAGATTTTTACGATGGGATACATTTCACCTGTTATTGCCCAGTGATTCCATGGGGAGCATCTTCTGATATCCCTATGTAAACATGCCGAATAGATACCATATGCAGAAAACAAACAAAGGCATCGTCTGTGCAGCTTGATCCTTTCAAAGACTTAAAACTAATTAGTTACGATCTTTCGGTACCAATTTGTGTTTTTTTGGGAGATATATTCAACATCCCAATCAATGCAATACATCAACAGAAGGTTTTTTATGCACAATTTCTACACAAACAGGTATTGGTAAAAGGCCATTGCCTAACGGAGAATGCTCCTAGTGGAGCTCAATATATGGAAAAGTCTCTTTATGAACAAGACGGAGCCAAGAAATACTCCCAATAGATGATCTTATTCCTTGAATTAAAGTTGGTGTCGGGTTTGAAGATAAATATCTCTAAAAGTTTGTTGGTGGGAGTAGGGTGCTCGGAGGAAACTACTCGAGGTTTGGCAAATATCGTCAATTGTAGGTCAGGGAGGCTTCCTATTATTTATCTCGAGCTTCCCATTGGAGCTAAACTAAGATCATAGGCATTATGGAATCTAGTGATTGACAAATTCAAAAGGAGCTTGTCTTCATGGAACAAGCGTTATTTGTCTTTAGGCAAGAGAATTACTCTTATCAAAGCTTGCCTATCCAATCTTCTGGTTTACTATATGTCTCTTTTCAAGATGCCTAAGGTGGTGATTAAGAAGAGACTTTTTATGGGAAGGCCATGGGGATAAGAAGAAATTACATTTAATGAAGTAGAGTAGGGTGATTAAACCTAAATTCGCTGGAGGTATTGGTCTAGGTAGTTTGGAAAACAAGAACTCGGCGTTGTTGGCTAAATGGTGGTGGAGGTTTGGGGTGGAAAAAGAGACTCTTTGGTGGAGGCTGATTGCCATCAAATATGGTGAGGACATATGGGGGTGGTGGCCTAAGATGGGACCTAGCTATTGTAGATCGGGTGTATAGAGGACTATTGCTTCAGTTAGAGATGAATCCAATATGAGGGGGGAAACCTTACACAAAGGGGTGGGTTTTGTGATGGGGGAGGGTAGAGAAGTCAGGTTAAGTTGGATGATTGGTTGGGGGTGGAACCTTTGTATAGTTTATTTCCCATGCCGTTTAGATTAGCGATTAAGAATGATTCTTCTATCAGTGATTGTTTTGAGGTAAGGAGTGGCTGTATTATATGGGATGTCAATTTTAAGAGGAGTCTACGGCAGTTGGAGGGGAGGCAATATGAGGAGTTATTGAGTGTTCTTACTAACACAGTTTTTTGTAGGGAATCTAAGGACTCTCGGATTTGGAGACATTCCATCTTCGGGGAGTTCCCAGCTAAATCTTTCTACTTGAACTTAGAGGGAACTCTCTCTCATAAAGCTCATTCTTCCTTTGTGTGGTTGGGGCTAGGGGTGTACATGGATCGGATAGGTGCGGATTAAGCTAAATCTGTCACTAATCCGTTACCTACGGATTGACAGATTTGAAATCCGTCACCAATCCGTGGCTATAAAAATCCGATCCGATCCGATCAGTGGATGACCGGATCGGATTGGATTAATCCGTTCAATCCGTCCCTATACATGACATGGAAAAAAAAAAACCCATGAACTACTCTCTCAGCAGCAACACATCTTGTCAAAGAAAACCTCATCAGACATGCAGCAAATGAAGACAAATAACTTACTAAATGTAAAAGAAAAAAAAAACATATTTCAACAAGAATATGCAACCCAAATATACAAGCAACAACACAGAACCAGATATATGGTAAGGCAATGATGATGCAAGAGTGACAAATACAAGAAAAGCCCATAAAAGAGATCCATGGAACCTTCAAACTACACTTTAATCTACAACTTTATATGACCATGTACAAATCAAACTCCATTACAAGAAAGACAAAGATAAGCTTCAAAGCTTCAAAAAGCCAATTTAAATAAATGACGTTGCTCAGAGAAACCATAGACAAAAGCCCAACAAAACTAACAACAAAAAGGAAACTAGTCATCCAACCAATCTCAGGCTCCTTATAGCTTCATGGTGTATTGAGAGAGATAGAGAGATGCCTGCAGCAAAGAAGAAGCCTGGGGACGAGTTTTGGAGATGGGAGATGAAGGTCTGTGGTCTGCCGCTGGGAGCCTGGGACGACTTTTGGAGATGAAGTTAGGGTTTTGGCCTTTTGGGGATAAAGGTTTGAAAGGAATAATTTTGACCCTTATATATATATATATATAGGGGGGTCTTCATGTGCATCTATCCCTCACTATTTTCAGTGAGAGACACCCATTTTGGGGGTGTTTCAAGTACAAGAGAAGTACAAGAGGGGTACTTTGTACCTCCCTCTTGTACTTGAAACACCCCCAAAAGGGGTGTCCCTCACCAAAAATGGTGAGGGATAGATGCATATGAATGTTTCCCATATATATATATATATATATATTTAATGACAACGGATTGGATCGATTGAATCCGCGGATTAAGGGTCAAATTCGCCACCGATCCGTTGATAACGGATTACACAATTTCCAATCCGCCATCGATTCGTTGGCCTTCGGATCGGATTAAAATCTGCGGATTGGATCAGATTGGATCAAATTGACGGATCAATGGATTTTTTGTGCACCCCTAGTTGGGGCTAATTCCTCTTAGAGTTAAGGCTTTTTATTGGTTAGTAGTTGCAAGGAAAATTGCAACGGTGGATAATCTAAGGAGGAAAGGGTTGTCTTTTATCAATTTTCAGATGTTTGCGTGATTTGTGGAAAGGAAGAGGAGTCGGTCAATCATCTTTTTCTTCACTGTGAGGTAGCATCTTATGTTTGGAGCAATTTTATCGGGAGATGCGGTCTTGCTTGGTGTTGCCCGAAGAATATTACAGAGGTGGTCCAATCCTCATTGGGAGGGTGCTTCGTGGGGTGCGATAGGATGTTGTAGAGGATAATCCCATTTGCCATCTTATGGTCTATTTGGAAGGAAATGAACGAAAGGATATTCCGGAACTCTTCTTCCTCATTAGAAGTTTTGATTTCTAAAATCGCTTTCAGAATTGTGAAATGGGCTTTGATTATAAAGGAGTTCTTCGAGTTTTCTTTTGATGATATTCTCTCTAATTGGAGAACTTGGATGGGATGTTACCCGCGTAAGGAGAGGAGATCTATTTCTTGGAGTCCCCCTCCTTATGGAGTTTTAAAGTTTAATGTGGATGGTGCTTCAAGGGGTAAGCCATGCCCGACGGGGATTGGAGGAGTGCTTTGCAATAGTAAGGGTGATGTCGTTCTTATGTTCTCCAAGTATGTTGGTGTGTGCAACTCTAATGAAGTGGAGGTGCTAGCAATTTTGGAAGGTCTTAGATTGTTCTCAACAAGGTATAGTGGTGCCCTTGTGCTAGAAAGTAATTCTTCAAATGCGATTGTGTGGGTATCTAACCGAAAGTCTAACCCATGAAAATTTCAATTCCTCCTTAATGAAATTAGGGAGATTTCAATATCTCCTTCTGTCATGAGATTAGGTCCGCCAACTCAATGGTGGATGTGCTAGTAAAGCAAGGGGTGGATAGACAAATTCCTTGGGTGGGTATCATCTTGTAATTGGAGTTGTTGCCGGTTCTTCTCTCTTGCACCTTCCAACTCCTTTTTTCTTTAAGTTTTGATGTATTCTTTTCTTCCTTCTTTTAATGAAATCTTTGTGACCATTTTAAAAAAATAAGCTTAAAGTATGATCGTGTTTTAACGATATTCCTTCGAACAGGGGGTGAAGTTTCAATGAGTGTGAAATTAAGCCTTGTAACATATCATGGGACGACAAGATGATCAAAGGGATTGAACTGATCAAATGGGCCCCATAGAGCCTAGAAGCAAAACATTTTCCATTTTCTCACTGTCACGCGGATGGAGCATTTACAGGAGCATGTTCTGTAATGCAACGCTGCACTTGGAAGGTGCTCAATTTTTATCAGGATTAGGTTAATTTAAGATCTCAACACAATTACATACAAGTACAACCCTCTTATCTCTTTTTTTTTTTTTACCCAAAAAAAAAAGGAGTCTGTTCAAGATGCTCATGGTATAGTATGCCACATGAGAAAATCTGAATAAATCTGTTACTTTAATTTCTGGTGGGCCCATCTACAGAGAATCCAAAAGGTCGGACAAGAACCTGCTCAAGGAATAGAAAATAGCCAATTTGGAAACAGTAGGTGCCTGCCTGTATCTCAACCTTCAGTTTAACATTAAAACAAACAAAAGGCCTTCTTTTAGATCAAAGCATTAAAAATGAGTCTGGGTACCACTCAAATGGATCGATTGAGTCCATTTTTAATCCTACCAACCTCCACCATCAAAAGAAAAAAGGGGACAAGAGATGGACCCAAAACATCAAAATGGTATCTGGCTCCTCTATGTGATGTGAAATGGAACCCGCTGAACCATTGATGGCTCAGTAGGTTTCGGTCCATGCGTGGCATTCTACGTTAGATCCATAGTAAAATATACATACATACATACATACATGTCCTTGGAGCCCACATCTGAAAAGTTGAATCCCAACTAATTAAATTATCAATTTCTGATTGTTTCTGTACCGGTTAAAAGCATCGGTTTCTACCCAATGGGACTAGTTGCCACAATTTATATCATCTAACTAGAGAACTCAGCCCATTGATCAAGTGGGCCTGCATGTACCTAGAATTATGTAGAGATGTATATATTACAGCAACAAATCAGATACGTTATATTAGTAATGCAATGGGTGACCGATCATTTGAATGAATCATTTGCCAAGAGCAAGCAAAGATTCTGCATGCAATTGAGCTCTTCGAATAGCGTAAGGCGGGAAAAGGAAAAGGAAGAAGAAGAAATAAACAAATTCGGTCAAGTGACTAAAAAAGACTAATGTACTGATCTCATATAGCTACAATAATACAAGCTCCAGTGCTTCTCTCTTTTTTTCTTTCTAACAATAACGGAAAAAAGCACTCTACTAATCTGCTCATCAAACAATAAATGTTGCAGGAATAATCAAGGTGGTCTCTAAATTTTTTTCCCCTAGTATAAATGACATGATATTAACTAATAGGATTACAATTCTCATTAACAAGAAGGGGTGGAAGGAAAACAAGTTTGGTATGCGAACGACCAAAAGAAGGATAATCTGGTGTGCAGGAATGATGGAACAATGTTTCAACATGCACCTTGATGATGGTTCACAGGTTGTGGGGCTCATTTGACATACAGACCCCAGGTAGGGTTACTGGTTCACCCTTTACCTGCTTGGTTTGGGTGATCAAAGCTGCTTGTTGGCACCCTACTGTGAGATCTCACAGAAGGGTACATGACATTAGCAGGTCCAATGATACATCCATGGATGCTTCCACCAGACATTTGGAGGAAGTAATGTGTGATCAGACACTACAAGCAAGCAAACAAACAGCAATACTGGCATCTAGACTGCATTATCAATTCAGTCGAAAGTTACTGTATGAATCTCGCATGTCCAAGTGCTAATGCATACAGAGAAACGGTTGCGATTTCTGGTACCAACCAAAATACAGATGAAGCTTTAAAGGGATTACTCAATGTTTCTATTGTATCTTAAAGCTTGAGTCCAGTGGAGGTGCCTATGAGGAGATGTAAGACACATATATACTCTATGCAAACAGCATGTGGTGTAATGCATAACATGATGCAAATAACAAATACTTAGTATGCTTAAAGTATACTTGAAGATGCTCCATATAGAATCATATTCAACTTTTCCGTTTGTGGCAAATTGTAAAACCTGTGTGCATGGATGAACAGTATCTTTGAACTTTGCTCCTAAGATGCTCAAAATGGCATATACTAAGATAGCCTGTGTCCAGGATGGACTGAGATCGGAAACGACAACGGCTGAGCCGCGCCGCGCAGCCACTGCATTTTTCTTTCACCTTTGCCTCCATAAACCGAAAAAAGAAAATCATTGGTAATTATTAAAACAGAAAAGGCACTTAAAAAGTAGCCCATATCTCCATTTCCAGATCCCCTCAAATGCTCAGCTGGACAGACAACCATTCTTTCTAAAGTATTGTGGCTGCTCCATCACTTTAATATTCTAATAAAAAAAATTGGAAGGACTGAAAACTTTATGACATCTCTAATTGCACTATTAAATTCTTTGCTACTCAACTGCTTTCCATTCAATTTCTCAATCTCTGTTTCTTCCATTTATCATATTTAACACAGTTTCTTCCTTTTTTTTCCCCTACTTGTATCATTACAGCAATAGCCGTAGTGAGTGCCGTACAATTTGCAATAATGCTAACAAGATTTACAATCATTTTGAGATAATCAGTATTTCTCTTGATAATCTTGGTCTAATTATAAGTTATATGCAATCCTAAATCTCTCCACAAGGGGAACCAATGTGCCTTAAAGAGGGAGTAAAAAGGGAAGCCTCCAGAATGTTGGACATGATTTGTTAGCTGTCTCAAAGATTGGTTGGTAAGAGGTCTCCAACATCCTTGTTCCATTGGATTTGTCGTAACTTCATTTGTTTAGATCAAAGAAAACTCCACGTAGACTTCCCACATCACCATGCTGCTCAGGACCCACCCTAACGGTGTCATTATTAAAACTTTGAACCTATTATGCAAGTGGCTACGTAAGGGGCTTTGGGACGATTTCAGAGTCGATTGTAGAGGGGAACCCACATGGTTTCTCTCTTAAGACTCTGCATCTAGTCTATATTTTATGGTTGTGTCAGTGCAAATCTAAGAGTGAAAACACATCTTCAAATGGGGCACTGCTCAACATGAAGGTGATCAGTATAATCAGCAGATAGGACTTATTTTATGGATAGAATTTAACCCTGCTCATCTTGCCTACCTATGTGGATTGCATTCTTAAGAGAAATTTCAACCTTTGATGAAAAGATTCAACTGAAGCAAAAGCAATAGACTTGTTGAATAAGGCTAAAACCTACCATGAAATGGTACCAAGATACAACAGGTATAGAGCAAGGAATGGCCTGGATATAGCGTGAGCATGAACGTTGGACTTTTCTTATCAGAAGCAAAAATCCACGAACATAGAAAAACTGCAACAGTAAACAGTACAAGACACATATAGTGTTTGTAGTATTACATGTACATGAAACCCAAAAAGGAAAAGCAATGATGAATGTGGTAAAAATGAAACCATGAAAATTTTTTCTCCATCGACCTCTGAACTTCGCCAAAGAACCACCTGCTCTATTTTAAATATTTGTTATTACATTGTGACTTAGTAGGTTGAGGTAAGACCAAAACCAGTTAAGGTTTTCAAGAACTCAGCACGACAACTTGTCCCCCTAGTGGGACAATATGTTTAACATCTACTCATGTGGATGGCAGTCTTATGATCAGTTCATCTAAAATTCCTCAGCATGTACAAAAGTAACTTTCATCAGGGAATTTAACTTGTTAACCTCCCCCCAATTACTGCAGTTCCTTCCCACTGCACCTTACCCACCTAGTGCAGTTGTGGAACCACCTTAACAAACCTCTAGCTTTGACTCTTAAGGCCTTAGGATCTGCATGATAAGAAATCCAAACAGGCTGACTTTTGGTGTATTCCTATCCATTGTTAAACCTTCCCATCCTCCTCATCCCACTGATTAGTTGTGGACAAGGGTGATCCTCACAAGGTGTCACTGGTGTCAATCAACGAAATGTCACATAGGAGATCATTTCTGTAAAATGGCACCTCAATTTGGAACTCATTTAACGTGTATTCACTGTTGAATTGAGGCACCCTCATTTTGACACTTCCTCTACTGTTGGTACTGTGCCAAGTGACACTTGTGTGTGTGGATGAATATAGATAGATAGATAGATAGTGATGTCGTCGTCATCATTGAAGCCTTGTCCCAACTGTTTGATTTAGTTGTATGGTTCCTATTTCGCCATTTCAGTTTATCTAGGGCCAAATCCTCAAATAGGTTGAACTTCTTCAAATCTATCCATCACTTGCATCCCTGTCCTCTTCGGCTTACCCATTTTCCTTGAGGAGCCATCAAACCTGTAATAAAAAACTTTTCCTTGCCAGCACCATTGTTGCTTGCGTTGGACATGTCTAAATCATCTCAAATGAGTCTCTCTTAATTTATCACCTATTCGATGCTACCTCTAAATGCTCTTGAATCCGCTCATTTTTTATTTTATCTTTTTTGGTTTTACCACACATCCATCTTAACATTCTCATCTCTACTACACTCATTTTTTACTTGTATTGTTTCTCGATTGGCCAATATTCTACTCCATAGATCATAGTTGGTGTAATCATTGTCTTGTAAAATTCTTCCCCCAATCTCCTTGGTATACGCGAATCACAAAGCACTCAAGAAGCAAGTCTCTATTTCAATAATTCAGATCTTATCCTATGCCCATTAAAGTAGATAGATAGATATATAGAGACCGAGAATGAGAGAGATTGTCAACTTGAAAGAGATGGAATGACATAACCATGATTCATTAAAGTAGCAGCATTAGAAAAATAATTCTAACTAAGAAACACTAGGAATCAAGAAAACTTATAAATGATAAATAAAATAGGTCAAGTGCTTCTCAAGTTCATGTATTGCAACCAAACTGCAGGCTAAGAAGCCAAAATCAGATGAACTTGTGTTCGATTTCTAACAAGGTGGATGTTTAAAGCCAAAAGCCTCTTAGTTTTCTTACTACGTGAGTTTTTCTATTTTCTATTTTTATTTTTATTGAAATGGTGACTTTGGGTTTTCTCAAAAAGCTGTACAAAAATTGAAAAGTTGAGAACTACTTAAATGGATATTTTTAGTAATTGATATTTGTTAAAAGTCCAGTAGAAAATAAAATAAAATAAAATAAAATTCAATGTAGTGTTATGGAATATGGATCTTGAGCAGGTGAAACAAACTATTATTCCCTAGGATTAGCACAGGCATTAAGCATGAAGAAAAGGAGTTGATGATGGTCCAAGATTTTTGAAGGCTACCTGCAAACAGTGAAATGGATCATAAAAATTGACTTGTGGAAGTACTGCCAATATGATTGAAGTTATTCAGAAAAGAAGGTGAAACATGCAGAAATTATAATGGGAACAAGATGCTGTTTCTTGATTCCGAGGCAGGCCATCTAAATAAGCAAAAGCTTAGCATAAAGCTTAATTTTGTTACAGTGCTTCCTCGTTTTATTCATAAGAACATGACCATCTCTTTAAAGAACACAGGAGCACACGCACAGACAGAGAGAAAGAAGAAGGGAGAGGGAAGGTGGGGGATGGGGTGATGTTGAAGGGTATCCAGTCATTCAAAGTTCAAACAGATCTTTCACATGGATATGATCAAGAAAAAAAAAAACATATATAGATCATAATCAATGTATTGTGATCTTTCAAAGTAGAAGCAAAACAAAAAATTCATACATGTTGAGGAAAAAGGAGGCAATATTGCTCCCCTCTCATGCATACGACGATGCAATATCTCGGACATCTGAGGGCATTAAAGCCAATATCAAAAGCACAAGAAGGATGCCAATAGGAACCAGCAGCAACATGAAGGGCGGGGGAGGCAATGGTGGCAGTATAAGGGGAAGAAGCAGCAATGAAGCCGTGAGACAGAGAAGTACCAGCAAAGATTCTAAACTGAAATAGCTCAAAGGGAAGGATTTCCGGCTATTTGCTCGCGCAAGAGGTCTGTAATCTCTGTTCTTGCCATCAACTGTATAAGTCTTCCTAACTCCACCTTCCATTACACCAACCCAACGACCCCTTGGATCAATTAGATCTTGTGATGATCTCAACTTCAAGTCCAAGAATCCAAAATTCATTTAAACCTCCCTCTAGGCAATGTTGAGTCTTTATCTCTGTGATGAATTTGCAATTCAAATGCACAATATGGTTCAAATGAAGACCCTATTCAATTCAATGAGTTGTGTTTCCAAAAGGCCCACACTGCAAGTAGTGCTCATTTTCTTCATCTTCTCCTCCTTGGAAAAGGCCCACAAACTCAAATGCCTCCCCTTCTCTTAAGAGATGAAAGATTTTAAAACCGTGTCAAAATCAACAAAGGAAGAGTGTCCCAACAAAATCTCTGACCCACAAGCTTAAATTTCTTCTTCTTGCTGATTAGTAGAGCATAACACAGGTTGCATTGTTTCCTTAAAATTTTTGGCAGACTACATAAGCTGAACAAACATGTCAAAATCTGTAGATCTCACAAATTACAATGGGGCATATGCTTCAGCTGCTAGAAATAGGCATCAGATCCACGCATTATAGCGAAAGAAAAGCTTTTATGGACACACTCCATCCAAGGTCTTTAGTTCCACAATATGATCGATTGGGTAAGTAAAACCAAGGTCTCTGTGATAGATAGCTTCCGAAATTCAGTCCAAGTTCAACCTCTGCAAAACACAATCAACCAAAATAATTCTTACACTAAAATCTTCAAAACACAACAGGGAATATAAGCTTCATATTGAAACAATTGCAAAACAAGAGAACAAGTTTTTACGGATAGCTTCAACTTTTGACTCGAACAACAAACCCAGGTAAAAAAATCAGCATCCTTGCAAAAATGATCAACGAAATTTCAATTTCTTATGTTCATGAATGATGACCATCTGATTAATATATATAGATAGATAGAGAGAAGGAGATTGAAAAATTGCAAATCAATAAATTGAAATAAAGGTTCTCATCAAAAACTCTTTGCACCCAAAACCTCTAACAAGCAACTAGAAGGGGGAAAAATGAGAAATGCAAACGAAGAAACCAGAAATCAAGGATTCCATGACAAACCCTTTGCATTACAGCCTTCTTGAACCTTTGTTGAGAAACCCAAATCACAAAACAACATATAAAGCAAAGCAAAATCAGAAGAACCCAAATCCTCACATCACGTTAAAAAAAAAAAAGAGGTGGCAGTGGTTGTGTTGTTGGTGATGATGAAAATGATTATGATGATGGAGAGAGGGCCAACAGATGAAAGGGAAATACATGTGACGTTGATATTGATGTGTCTGTTGCTCTTATGTGAAGGAGATAAAACAGACAAACAGAACCCCATCAAAAACCATTCCTTCTAAATAAAACCCAACAACAAATTACAAAGAACCAATTTTTCCAGATAAACCCACCAGCTTTGTTTGATAATTCTCATGTGTATTCAATTGAAACCCAAATCACATACAAAGATTGAAAGATATGAAAATGAGAAAGGAAAGAAGAAAAAGGAGAGGATGAGGAAAGAATTACCTGTGATGTGATTAGGTCAGGTGTGGTGAAGTGTTGGGTGTTTTTTCTGGTGATGGGTGCATGATGCAGAGAGAGTTTTAAAAAAGAGTGGTGGTGGAAACAGTTGAACAGATTCACTGTACTTAAATCCAAGTGGGGTTTCTTACATGCAACAGGTCGGTTTGGGAAAAGAGACGGGGGTGTGCATGTTAAGGTTCTTCTCCCCTGGCCTTGTTCTTGTCACCCCCATGTCATTTTCTCCCCAAACACATCATCAATCTTCCTAGGGACTTTGACAAATAAGTCCTTTGTCTCCCCCAGAAAGGACACTTGAGGACATACCTATTGCTAGACTCTGGTAGAGGGAATGATTTGGGTTGCTCTTAGCTTGATCTCCTTACATCCTAATCCTTTCATGTTGCCTGATTGGCCATGTGGTCTGATTATTGTTAGGGTTTGAAAACTAGCATCAATAGCTGTTGAAGATAGGACTCTAGGGTTGAATTTTTTATTTGACATCAATGGGTGTAAGGTTTCAATTATCATGAGAATTTTCATTTTATTAGATTTGTATTTCAGGTATTATGAACACATGTTTAGAGAATAATAAGATTTGAGTTATTCCAATTAATTTCGTGGGGTAATTCAGTTAGCTTAGGACACAGTTCGCTTATGAAGATTGATAGATTAAAACTCCACTACTACACTAGGGTTATATAGGAATCACCCGGCTCCCTCTTCTCCCATAGAGATTTGTCCGGCTCAAAGGATTGGGACACCCTCCGTTATAACAATAAATAAATAATAAGTTATTCCAAACGATTATAAATTGTAAAAATGAGATAAATCATTTCTACAATTTTGGAAGGAGTTTAGAAAAAACATAAAGTGACAGAAAATTCATGGAATCTCATTTCAGGATATCCAGGTACTCAGAGATAGACTCAACATATGTTGGATATGTAAAGGGAATTCACTTTGTCTTATAATTCCTCATTTTCATTAGACCTTGTTGCTTGCCTTGTTTATAGAGAATTTCCAGCAGTAGAGTTTGTGACAAGAATTGAGTAGTTTTTGCAACTTTGTAAACATAAGAACATATGGGCAAGAAAACTCTTTTACTACTTTCTCTTATGCACTCTTCTGCCAAACAAACTCTAAATGTAAATGAACGATTTGGCTATTTATTGGATGAAGTCGAGATAGCCAACACCAACATAATTCGGACAATGCTTTGATGATGATTTGATGAAAATCAAGAAACAAGAATAACTTAGGATTTAATGTGAATGGCCATAGTTTCAAGTTCGCCCAATTATTAAAAAGATTTTTAAAAAAAATGTGAAGTACCTCCTTAAATTTGATCTAAACCTTATTTACTTGTCCCTGGACTTCATCCACTGAGTTAATGGACGGAGCTCTAGGTGTTTTGGGTCGAACCAATTCTATCTTCATGTAATAGCCATCGCCAGCCTTGTTTAGTAATCATGTGGGCAAATTTTTGACTGCAGGAGATCCTTCATAATAATTTTGACAAATATAGGAGTTATCTTTTTTCCCTTGTCTCTTGTCAGGCCATTGAGATTTTGTAAGAAATCCATAGCCACAGGCAGATAGGGAGTGGGGGACCGTTTCAACAAGTTCCAATGTTGATAGAGATTCGTTTTTAATCTCCCAAAACTGAAATTCAGCAACACGTTGATTGGAAGCCTACGGAAGAGAAACACTTTGATGGAAGAAGAAAAAAAACACATAAAAATGAGCACATCTGATCCTCAAATTTAGATATTTATGCACATCTTGTCTCAAGGAAAAAAAAAGGTGCTTGTTTCAACCTTTGAATCATTGAAATATGGACCTCACATGTATAGAATACAAGGTTTAAGTGTAGGTTCAAAACCCAATAATTTCTCCATAGGAAATACTCTCTCTCCCCTCCAAAGCCCTATAATTTCTCCATTGAAAATATTTATCTCTCTCTCTCTCTCCAAGCCATTTATATTGAAGACAATTGGCTCTCTCTAGAAAAGCACCTTTAAGCAATGAACATTCTTATAAAAACACATTCAAATCTAAATCTCAATCTCTCTTCTTCCTAAGCACCTTAATCTTTGACAATTGACTCTCTCTCTCTCTCTATTATATGTAAAGACCACCTTAAGCAAAGAGCTCTCTCCCCCAAAGCATCTTGAATTCTCCACTAAAGTGCTTTCTTTCTATAAATGCAAGTTGATCCAAAAACAAATCTCTGACCATAATCAAGTGGTAGGAGACTGCACCACTAGACATTTTTTTTTTAAAAAAAAAAATTTATGACTACTTTCATACACCTTTGGGCTTTTGGCTCACATGTATGAGATTCAAACATTACAACCTGTGGGTCCTATTCTAGGTGGGTCATATCTAATAAGTTTCAACCACAAGGCAATCTTACCATTTCATTTAACTTGAGCAGTTTATATCGTCATCATCAAAGCTTTATCATATCAATGGGCGGCCCAAAGTTTTTGGGTTGCCATTTGCAGGAGAACCCATGTGCCAGGTGTAATAAAAGAAACTCATTGTATCTCTCTGTAGGAAAAAGTTCCAGTGCCAACACATGGCCATGCAAGTTGCGATCCTGGGATTCGTAATCTAAGGCCATACCATAGAAGAAATGTCAGATATCTGGGGTTCCTTACCTGATTCAACATATTTGATTAGTTTCTTTAACTCTTATAGTCTACTGTATCTTATTGTATCTCTTTTATTAGTATTAATGTTCTCTGTCAACCCCACCACACGCTCTCTATGAGCGCATACAATCTACTTGCTAATATATATATTTCTATGACAGCAACCATTGCCTACTACATACCCTAATTTCTTCAGAAGATGGAAAGGACCCTCTTTTGTGTATAGTTTACCCTTTAATATTGTCCTGTTGCTGTTGGTCTTCTGCATGGTTAGGAAATTTTCCAGATTTTAACCATCTTCTGCTTTCAAACCAATTCAATGCCTCTATGAAGAACATGTTCTTCCTTTTGTTTTTTTTTTTTTTTTTTTTTTCTAGTAGGTAAGGGTAGGACATGGCTGTGTATGGGCCCAATCTATTGTCCAAAGGAATAAAGGGTCCGACCCAAAAACAATTACATTAGGACCATCGTTTATCTAACCATCATGAATCTGATATTCTGAACTCAGCTGGCTTATATCTGATTCGGTGGCAATAAGCCCACTTTATCCAATTGGTAATCCTCCCAAAAGAAGGATATGAACTAGAAGTGCTAATTTTTTTCCACTCAACCCACCAACCCAAATGAAGCCTGTCCCAGTATGATTTGACCCATTTGATTGAGCTTAGGTTGATATTTTCATTGCAATCAATAAATAAGTCAGCTTTGGATTGGTCCTAATCCCACCCACACTCATGATTCAACTTATTGAACATCAACCCTCCAACCTAACCCTCTGACATGCAAATTTAAGATTTCAGTAAGCACCTTATTTTTAACCCGATTGATTCATTTACTAAGCAAAGATAGGGTTTAATCGATTATCGCCGCACAAATCACAACATGATCGTTTCCAGCCTAAATCCAACCCATTTGATTAGCCTAGTATCATCCATCCAAGGGCAGAGGCACATTTTTTTCTTTTTTTTTCCCCATGAGGGAGGCCACCTTATTAGATGGCTTGACACTCCCTTATTTGACAAAATATACAGGCCATTTCTTCAATTGCTTGAAAGATGGCATGTATTGGCAATTTAGAGGTGGTTCATCTGGTGAAGTTAATTAAAGTGGTTGTTCGTAGGTATAAAATGAATGCAGTGGCCTTTTGAATTTGCAAAAATGAAGACTTTCAACTATAAAACTCACTACAAAAATAATAATAATAATAATAATTGATTTTCATTCAGCTCTACAAATGAGCAAGTCATTTTATAAAGGAGAGGCAGACCAATGAGCGACTATCATGGTGTAGCTAGCCCATCTGTTGAACACTTCCAATTAGGGTTGGGCATTGCTGAGCTTGCCCGGGTTGAAGTCCGCTACAAAATTAAGCTAAAGTGAATTAATTATTTACCAAAAATAACTACATTAAATATTATTCATTATTTAGTTTAAAATAATGAAATAAAACAACCCCATGAGCTCCTTGCGGAAAAAAAAAAAAGACAAAAAAGTAACCGATGCAACATTAATAATTTCTAGATCATAAAAAATGAGAGAAAAAAGATTGCAGACATCAACCTAACATAAATCGTTTTTTTTTTTCAAGACATAGTAGCCCTCTTAAAGGAAAAATTTGTGCCCCGCCATGAGCTCCTTGAGGAAAAAAAAATAAAACGACCCCATGAGCTCCTTGCAGAAAAATAAAAATAGACATAAACGTAACCGATGCAACATTAATAATTTCTAAATCATAAAAAATGAGAGAAAAAAAGATTGTAGACATCAACCTAACATAAACCTTTTTTTTTTTTTTTTCAAGATATAGTGGCCCTCTCAAAGGAAAAATTTTTGCACCGCCATTGGGCATCAACCAATCAATCTTACCCAACAGATTATATCATTAACCGTATCTAAATCATTTGAAAAATATTTAAAAGAAATAGAAATTGGGTTTTTGAGACATGGATATTTTTGGATGATTCTAGAGATCTCTCTCTGACCTCCTCAATACATGTTCCTTGTATTGAATGATTGAGATAAAAAGGCTTGAATGTGAAGGTCAGGCAAGGAATAATATCTATATGTATAGCAAATAATGAAAGGGTTAGGTGGGGCTCCTTTTTCAGGTCATAATCTAAAAGGTGAAAGGTGCAGATATGGTTCCATGAACCTTGACTAGCAACATCCCCCCTCCCTTCCGGTCAATGTTTTGCTTCCTCTCTTGTATTTATTTATCATTATTATATCTCTCACGAGGCCACATGATTCTACGCTATCAAACCGGAGCATCAAACGTCAGAACAAACGCTAGCTTTTTGGGATGTGGGCCCACCTTTTGTCGGGTACACCTATATGGGGGCTAGGGGCCAGCCTATCATAGTCCAGGCCAGAGTAGGACCTTCTGTCCTGGCCTGGGAGGCTGGGACCATCTCTCCTGGCTTGGATTTCGGCCTCAGGGCTGGGCTTGGCTTTTTTTCTGACCAAACAGGTCAGTGGGCCCACTTTGTCGAGTACACGTATCGACTAGGGCCCATCCCAGGTCAGATTCGTACTGTCCTGGGACCCATCTTGAATGGATTGGATTTAGGCCTCCGAGTTGTAATGGGCCCGTTTCTTCTGACCCAATAGGTTGGTTAGTTCATAGTCTCTATATCCTTAAATCCAATCCTATTTCAATTTATAATAAGGATTTAAAGTAGATTGCACCATATTTAGGAAGGAAAGTTATCAAGTAAGGCCCTAAGTTTCTACCTTATTTTAAAAAAGGATATAAGTTTCAAAAGTTCTCAAATTAGCCCCTAGGTTTTCCAATAAGTTCTCAATTAAGGATATCCGTCCATTTAAAGTTGTTTTCTAATAACTTTTTTTCTCGGTTTTTTAAAAATACTCATTTTACCCTTTATTATTGAAATAAAATCCTCCTTCGCTTACTTTATATTCTCCTCATTTACTTCACTGGCCTTCTCATTGTGATCAAAGATAACCAGATCCCCATAATGTTCGGATGTATATAACATGGCTTTAACTACAGGGTAATTTGGGTGTTTTTGTAAAAAAATTGGGGAAAGTAGTCGCCCTAAAATACTTTTAAATTGACGGATATCCTTAATTGAAAACTTATTGAAAAACTTGGGAACTAATTTGAAAAGATTTAAAACTTATGTCATTTTTTGAAATAAAAATATAAACTTAAGGCCTTATTTGAAATCTCCCCTATTTAGGAAAGATGTATTAATACTATATCAAGCTAGACGAATTTACAATTTGATTAGGCTTCTTGGCTGTTTGGAGAAGTAAATAAAAAAAAAGGCAATGTACCCACATTTCTACAGCCATAGATATATTGATTGTAAAGAGTCCCCACACACAACATATGAATACACACCAACTTATTTGTGTAAAATAAACCATAGAAACTTGAATAAAACGCTGGGCTTGATCCTGCAAAAAGATCAAGAAGGGGTCAGAGGTGAACCACTCAGTTGAAGATTTTAATCCATATCAGGCGTAATGTCAAGGCTTAGATCCAGCCCATGAGTCTAAAATTCATACCTAAGCCTATAGTATCAGTGAAATATTTATCACATTTCTGTTGTGCAATCAAACAGATATAGATCCAGCCCAAGCCGTTTATCTATTGGGCCAACATCTCAGGTGGGCCTAAAATGTCGATCCATCTCGGGAACAAAGATGGGCCGGAAATGTTAACCTCATGAGCTGTTTCTGAGCTGCTTGTCAAGGTCGTTTAAATCTAAGTTATGCTAAAACTCAAGGCAATTGAATTTTCATGAACAACTCAGTTTTGTGACTGTTCTTAGTAAACTCAACTTAGTCTGACCTTTTCACCATAAAAAATCCAACCATCATTGCGTGGTGACATTATTACTTCTGCATCGGTTGGATTTGTGGAATCCCACCCTGGAATAGTGGTAGAATAGGTCTGGTTGGGTTTAGTAATGGCCAATGGGGACCACACATGTAGAGTTGACCTGGATCTGACCCGTTTATAATCAGGTTGAAAATGTCAACCTGATCCAAATCCAGAAGTTTAATGGGTCAACCCGAACCTGCAGTTGGATAAGATGGGCTTAAATATGACCAATCTAATGGTAGACCCAACTCCAGTTAAGTAAGCTAACCTTTCCTGGACTTTGTAACTGGAGTTCCCCTGCAGATTAAGTTCAACTCCAGCTGGACTTCCCCGGCAGATTGATCACATGTAAAACAGTTTAGCTTACTTAACCATGAGCTTAAAATTGACCAATCTAATGGCAGACCCCAGCTGCAGTTGGAGTTTGATTGAGACCAGGGCCAACACATTTTGCAGGGGACAGTAATTTTGAGCAGTTTTGGATTTCAGAGATGGATCTTCTCTAAAAACAGATAAAAGACACGCGTGAGCGATCAATAGGGCTAAAAGCTTAAACCCATATCAGGCCAACTAGGTCCATTTGCTGCTGGGCCTACTGCAACATGGCTCAATGAAATACTCATAAATAGACTTGTTTATAATATAAAGAACATAACAAATGAAACCAGGTTACCTGATCAGTGGTTTTCATCAGGTACTCTTAAGAAGGGAAGCAGAGCCCTCTTGACTGAAGGGAAGATTCATGGTCCCAAAGGTAGTGTCTACAGTTACACTTCCTTTCAAGCTATAAGTGACTGTTGTTTTCCCCAACAATTCCCACAGAGCAGTACCAAAATCCTTAGGCTTAAATGAGAGTGAAATATTAATTAAACTAACTCCACTTTTATCAATCTTCGCCGATTGAGCCAACTCTGCGCTTCCAATCTTTATCCCAGATAGCGCGATTTCATATTCCAGTGCTGTGAGGCCCATTTCAAACTCATTCTTGTTTATCATTTTTAGGTGAAGCACTGTAACACACTCATCCAGCCCAAACTTCTCAAATTGCATCTTCTTGAGTGTAATTATTGGCACAGTTGGAATTGGAATCTCACCAGTCTTGCCCAGTGAAATAGTGGCTTTGCCAAAAATTGGTATTTTAACCATGAACTTAACCCCCAGTTCATAAGGGATTATGCTTCCAGGCTTGATATCTGCGAAGGTGCTTAAAATATCTTCATACACAAATGTTACAGGCATCTTGACCGTTGTTGAAGCTTTTGGCTCGAGTGTTCCTGCATCAGTGATGGATCCAGACACTAATTTCCTCCCACTGCTTTCGACTGAGTAGCTAATGTCCGCTAAAGGGAAGGATATGCGGCTGGGATTATTGACAAGCACATCAAAAACCAGATCAGCCTTCTTAACATCGATCGAAGAGACGCGAACAGCGCTCACATAGGCAGTTGGTGTCCCTAATTCTAGTATTTTCTTCAACACCTCCACGATTTTATCGAACCAAGACTTAATCTTGCTGAGGAATCCTTGATTTGATGATGATGATGATGCCATTCCTTGAGAACATCCAATCCATTAGTTAAAATTTTATCACATTAATATTGGCTTCATGATTTAATGAGACTTATCACCAAAGAAACAATATATGAGAATTTTTTTTCCTGTACAGCAAGTGGTTTGCAATGTTTTGAACTCTGTCATGTTTCACTTTGGATGTTGGTAATGAAATCTTATTTGTATTTATTGATCAGAATACTTAAAAAAACAGGTCTAAATCATTGCTGATTTAAAACATAAAAGAAACAGTTTGGGGGTATAAGGATGCACTAGAAGGGCCTCTTTGTGAGATATTTAAGAATTCTTACTGGGGGATATTTGAAATCATCAAATAATGTCTTCCAGCTGAATTCACGAATGCTCACACACAACCCAATTTTTGGAAAAATGAAATTCGGAGAATTTCACAAGCCAAAAAGTGAATGAGGAGGCCGAATGTTTGGGATCTCTCTAATCAATTTGGAAATTTCAAATTGTATCTCCAAGTGATCTTTAATGGAACCCCACCTAGTGCAGTTCAAACCATTAGATGAGCAAATACAACTTTTGATTGAAGTGATCTTCGCTTTTTGATTGAAATATTCAGATGACAATGATAAAATCATATCATCATCTCCTTAGCCTTATCCCAATGATCTGGGCCGGCAAATGTAAATGATTTCAATCCAACGGTCAATCACTGGCGAAGTGTTTGATTCATCATTTTGAATTGAGAGAAGTGGGCTCCACACTAGAGACCTCCTGGGATTACACAATAAATCTTATGAAATTTTCGACCGTCGATGAGGCGGATCGTCCTGTGAATGGCCCACCAGATGGAACGTTCAGATCAGCCACCCATCGCACATGATCGATCACTCATGATCAGATTGGCAAGAGAGATTTACCTGAAATGGAAAAGAAAAGGCCTAGAACGGACCGTGTAACTCTGCAGGTGCAAGTGCAGAACTCAAGAATCTCTTGGGAGAATTCTCAGTGGTTCAAACAAGATGGATACTTATAGTGAATCAATTCCATTCGTCCAATTCACGAGTTAGGGACAATTAATTTTAAAATTTGCAATCTTGATCAGTCCAGTCCTACTTGGAAAAGAAAAGCTATTAATCCATTTCCTTTGGTGGGCAATGCTGAAAAGCTCATCCATGAGATACTCGTGGTTGTGGGACAGAACAGCATGATCTTGAACCGTACATCTTATGGGCCTTCTCATCAACCACATGATGACATTCTCAAAGGATCAAAGGATCAAGTCATACAAGTGGGGGCCAATTTCTACAAAATTGAGGGTTCAGATTCATCTGAGTCTCTAACTCGGAGAATTAGTGATTTGATGGAGCGCACTCCGAAGTGGGGGCATCTTTAGAAAACTCAAACCATTCAAAATGAATGCCTCACTATATATGAGATTTCTCCATTTATAATAATCACATTTTTCTTCATATGGTGAAATCCTATTGGAATAAAGTCTGGTGAAATTGTGAAATTCCATACGTTTGTGAGGGCTTTTATTTGAGCGGCTCTGAATTTTAGTAAGTAGACCTCAACATGGAGTTTTACTCCTTCCACTCAAGAATTCTGTCCAACTCAGGGGCTTGAAGGATCCTGACTACAAAGTTTTGGGACAGCAATTGATAATCTAACTGAAAAGTGCTTGGTCAGAACAGGGTTTGCTGATCAATCCCAATACACTCATACCAAAGTGGTGTTGACACCCCCAATGATCGATTTCTAAGACTTCGGATTGGTAGTGTCATTCCTGGCCAGTAGACCAATCTAGTCAGATTTTGAAAAAAAAAAAAAAGAAGACTTCATCAATCCCAACTCATTTTTAACCCTTTTCTTTTGGCTTCATATAGACTCAAACTCACATACACACCGTACCGGTGTCACCAGTCCGACTCATTTATTAATCGGGTTAAAAATGTTAACACTAAAGGTCAACCACCATCCTCCAAAATTACTCGGTGAGAGTTTTGACTTGGGTCGGAGGTCAGGCCTCACTTTCCTGCTCCAAATAAAAGGAGTTCTTTTAAATCCATACATTATTTAAAAATAAGCGTCCTTAGACACCATTAGCAATCATAAATACCTGTTGAGTCTGATTATCCGTAGATACCTGATATAATTCTTAATCTTATGATCGGGCTATTGCATATGCTTAGAATTGTAATAGCAAAAAATGTCATACATCAATCGATTGCACCTTGGGCCCGACGGTTGAACATCTCAACAACTGGTTGCTAAGACCACCACCATTAAAAACTCGTTGGCTTCTGAATGCTGCACTTACAATTAGTTTTTAATGATAGGGTCTTCATTAAGCTATCATTTTCTCATCACTAGATTGTGCTATGACAATAAGAATCAAAGGCAAGGAAGCTAATGATAAATACCATCACTTACCTTGATCAATCTTTAGAATTTTCATGCTTCACATTGATTCTAGCAAAATCACAACTTATATATTATATTGCCATGGTATCAGGATACAATGCCAACAGTTTAACATATCAGAAATTTTCATTCCATAATATCTGTTAAGTCGTGACGTGTGGACAAATTACTTCATTAAAAATCACACATATTCCCCTTGTTAAGTTGAATTAGTCTTTCTAACTTTTTTTCTAATTTGGGTAAAAAAAAACTAGTCTTTCCGTTGGTGTAGCCTAAAAAGTCTCTTGTAGGGTTGTAAATGGGTTGGTTCCATTAAGAAAAATGTGGAACCGGACCCGGAACTAGAAACATATATAGGACGAGTCTGGATCTAGGTAGATAATGAAATTAAAAAACTATGATTTTTAGGAGATATTTTAAAAATTTTAAATAATATGTCAGGTCTCAAGTCCATAGTTCCGAACCAAAGTGGAACCGGACCCGGACCCATTTACTTCTCGGAGCCTAATTAAGGACCCAAACCCGGTGTGTAACAGGTCAGAACCTCCAAGTAATTGAAAAATCAGGGACCCATTTACATCCCTATTCTCCTGGAAACTCTAGTCTAATCTAATAAGAGCTAAGAGCTCTAGTCTTTAAGCTCTAATTTACAATTATTGTGAGTGTTTGGCAAAATAAATGAAGATATATCCATTCCAACTTTTTTCATTGATCTCAGCCTTTTCTCATTTTTCATTTAAGAACCAAAAAAGAGGTCAAATCTTGGGCAACCTAACATGCTTAGTTGCCAGCAGACTTTAATCTAGATTCTGGCCAATGGGTCTAAAAACGAGGCCCAGGCTAGCCCATTTGCATTATTCTATCTGCCCTTCTGTTTTCAGGCTGGACTGGTCTTTGTTGGGCCCTTAAAAACATGCATATGGGCCTGATTACTCTAGGACTAGAAAGATAAGCCTGCGCATCTTGTAGTTGGGCAGGTAGAGAGTAGCTGCAGGGCACATTGAATTTTCCATTTTATAACAAATCCACGTATCTCACATGGTCATTGCTATACCAAGATGCAGCCCATCAACGAGACCCTCGTGGGAATGGTTAAAAATTATTGAGTAACGTTGATATAAAGGTCCCAAACATTACAAGTTATATTCCATTTTATAGCGTAAAAGATGTTATTGAAATGTAAAACAGCCTAGAAGGCATCAAGAATTTTATAAAATCATTTCCAAAGTTTAGAGCCTTTTACATCCATCATGACAATAATGGTTGGCCCTGAACCTTTGCAAGGGGTGTTGCAAATATTGCTGATATTTGAAATTTATCATATTAATATCATGACAAATTCATATTATTGTTAGATATTGTTTTTGTTCGGCTATTATAGACTGATGAAGGAGATTCTTAATTCCAACAAAACAGGACTTGAAAGGAAGATAAAACTGTAATTTAACTTTTGATGTAATGATCTTACCTTAAATAATATATGATAACAATTAAAATAACCCAACTTAGCATTAAGCAGAGGATGAATCACCGTCATCATCATCCAAAGGTTTCATTTTAGTTTATATATTATTACTTTTACACAGCCAACCCCCACGTAGTGGGGATAAGGCTTTGATGATGGTGATTTTTAAACCTTCTTATAAGTTTTTAGTATTTTATTATATATAAATAAAAAAATAAAATGAGTCCCTGTGATACCAACTTTAAGTCCACACTTTGGCTTGCTGAGTCAAGCCCTAATCACTAGTTGATAAGGTATGGAAAAAACACCCTACTTGATACGTTTGCTGATTGAGCAAATAAATTATCCAATGAAGGATTTTTAGGCCACAAAATCCTTTAAATAGGGGAATCTACTGATGAAAGGTTACTATCATGCTAAAGACTGGCATGATTAACTCATCACATGCTTCACGTTGGCAAGTGTTTCATTATGCCACTCGATGGTTTATTATCAATGGGTCTGGTTCAGGCAGGGTCACCAACGCAACCCAACCCACTCGCATTAGTTATATGGGTCTATAATTAGACCCAAACACATTCCTGGGTATTCGACTATTCGTGGGCCAAGTGGAGCCAAGCCATGCAGAAACTTGTCCAAGACCAGCCTTTGAGTACAATAATCAAGTCCTGATCCAGCCCATGGCCTTTAAGCATGCAAAGACCTGAGCCTATCCCATTTAACTACTGGGTCATAAAATGAGGCCCAGGCTCAATTTATAGGGATAAAAACTCATCCCAAATCCAGTCCAACAAGTCTCTACTGCATAAATTGCTCCCTTTGGAGAAGTGCATTGAGTTATGACTGAACAGAGAATGCCATCAGAAGTTAATGCCGAAGTCAAACCTGGTGAGCTTAGATCTTCCATTGTTATAATATTTTTGTTCACTTCCTCTGCTGTAATTCTGTTGTCTTCTGCTCTTTCATAGAATATCTTATCAATCAATAATAAAAGTTTCACACTTTGGGTCAAGTTCAACCTGAGCATCAAAATATGAGCTATTAGTGTTAAGTAGCTTTGGAAACCCCACATTTCGGGTTATAAAACTCACTCCAAAGAAAAGAACACACAGCTCATGTTTTCTTGAGAAAATGAAAGACTAACTTATCTTTAAGAAAAAATGCTTTGGAAACCCTACCGTACAAAAATTATCAGCTTATTCGATTTTAAGCCAATAAAATTGGCCACTCAAAATACCAAGGAAAACCTTAAATATTGCAAATATAAGTATATAATAAATCCAGTAACTTGGGAGCCGCTGAGATCCTTGAACACAAACTCAATTGAGAGAGCCAGCAGAAAGAGGAATCGTACCCGGTAAAAGTGTTGGCGTAAAAACTCAATGCTTTGAAGCCTTATTCCTTCTTGTTCTTGTGGGATTCATTGGTTCCTGCTGCTTAAAAGACTGAATCATATTGTAAACCTGCGTAGAAGAATTTTTTTTTTTTTTATTAAATGGAAGTCAATGAGAGAAACAAAAACAGAACAGAAGCTTAAGGAGAATAAACACTGTTGCAAATCAAGCACAAAAGAGAGGAACATAATGGAAAGAAAAAAAAAATACTAAGAGGAAATCAAATAAAAATATAAAAATAAAGCAAGTAACACGAGATTCAGAAACAAGCAACTCCAGATGCCAACATATGCTGAACTGCTCATGTGAACTGAACTCACAGTATATTTGTCCTGATTGGTGATTAGTAACAAGAGAGAGAAGAAAAAAAAAGGGAAAAAGAAAAAGAAAAATAGGTATGCCTCGTAGATATCCTTTTGAAAGTTATGAAATTGGAATGCAATTTTCTAAAAATCAGCGTTTAGCATAGCATTTTATCATATGGTATTGACCCCCACCTGCTAACATTTTAACAAGAAAAATTGCGTGAAAAACAGGGAAAAAAAAGAGTAAACAAGAAATACATTCTAATACAATTTTGTTTGGATCACCCAGAGAATTAATCATGATACAGAGGCAACGTGTAACCATAACTATCAATATTCAATAGTTCTGAATATCAAACTAGCGGTAAATGCAATTATATGGCTGTCAACACATATGATTTAGTTTCCTTCTGCCAAACTGTACATGCAGGGCCTATGTCTGATTATTCAACCTGTCAATTTGATGGGTTCCACCTCAGACGGGCCATCTTACAAATGGTAACAAAGTGACCTCACAAATAGGCAGTAAAAAAGGTAATGTAGCAGGAACAGGAGGGATTCGAGTGCAGAGCAGCATAGAGGCAGTTCATAAATGTGAGTGTAAAATGCAGGGAAGCAGAGGCACAATTGTGCAACATATATGAAATTCTAAGTGAATGGCAACTGTGAGACAATGTTCTTGCAATCAAGAAATGAAACAAAATAGTGGTTAATTAAATACAACAAGCAATGTCCCAATGAAAGAAGGGCCAGATATTCGGTGGCAAGGATCTTCAAATCTGCTATTTTTGAGGCATGATTTATCCACAGTGGGCCATCATAATGACTGAGGATTTCCAAACCAGGTTCCTTCCTCCTGAACAGTCATGTCCCCAAGATATAGTGCATATCCTCACATCCAGATCGTATAATTCCTTCTGAATGAAATTTGCTTGACTCATTCATGAGAGTTACCTTATAATTCTTATAAGATTAATAAAATAATAAAACATCATGATGAGTACAAAAATAAGGCAATGACCAGATGAACAATATTCCAACACACAATGCTATCTCTATTATTAATGAACACAGCACAGCTCAACAGAACGGACAGAGGAAAGAACAAAATGTTATTTTAATCCCCAAAAGATTTAACCCTCTACAATTGATGAGATAAGAAAAAATAAAAGTCAAAACATGAAACTGAGTGATTTGTCTATGTGCACATTGCTAATGTACCTTTCGAACACCAGATGTCAATCCTGTGCCTTGGATGGACTTTCTGTCTATGTGTTTCCATGCTATCGAGTTCTCGTTCTCTTTATCATACAAGGACTTCACCCCTCCTTCATGTCAATGGTCAGCAGCATCGAAAGTGATCAATTTAATGTAATAGGGAATCTGAGAATAACAAGAAGACATAAACAAATAGGAACACCAGATAGTTATTCCAATTGTTTTCATACCTTTCAGATATAAAACCAATAACTCAACATACATCCGTAACTTGATGTGAGTGAAAATGTGAACATACTCGCCAACATCTTCTCTCAATATTAAACTCCCTTTCTTTCTTATGTCAATTTTAAACAGCTTCTTTAGGTACTGGTCCATTGCTTTTCTCCTCGTAGTCGCATCAACTCTCTCTCCATCCAATTCTACAGATGGGAACTCCCACAAACCAGCAAGCAATCCTTCATCTGGCCGTTTTACAAGAAGGAATGCACTGTTTTCACCATGTGCCTTCCAAAATTCTGGATCTTTGCAGTCTGTTATCTCAATGACACAAACTGCTGCAAAATCGTGTCTTTGTTTTGCCTTTGCAACCTTCATTGGAAAATCTGTAACTTGGACAGTTTGACAGTTTCTGGATACAGACATTGCATGACATTGGTCTGAAATGGGGCATGTGGAACAACTTGGGCTTAATGGAGTGCAGACAGTTGCCCCAAGTTCCATGAGAGCCTGGTTGAAATCTCCGGGCCTGGAAGGGTCAACAAGTTGCCCTGCCAATTTCCTACAAGAAAATTAGAACACAGGCATGAAGCCAAAGGGAAAAGAGGGGAGAAAAAAGTACATAATAGGTGGGACACATCTTCCATATCTTTCAGCGGGTGAGAGCCAACATTGATAGATACTAGAGCAACTCTGCCAGAACAATCCCAAATTCCCAATCATCCGGTTGGGATGCTCACTCTGTGCATTTTTCATCCACAGTGGCTCAAACAGCTGAGTGTCTGTACTCTGTACCACTTAAATATGAACCCCAGCTCTACAAACTGCTTGTCATGAAGGGAAAAAGCATAATATAATGGGCCAACGATTGTGTGAAATTAAGGAATAGACTAAAATGCCTGGTAAATTCAAAACTCACCAGAAGCTCTTGACAGTTGTGGACTCTTTTGGATTGGCAGAAATGGCCTTCAGTCTGGAAATCACTCTTATTACATTTCCATCCACCACAGGAACTACCTGAAATCACGAACATTGAAATGTGAATAACCTAACAGATTACCCTAGAGTGTAGTAGTAGATAGTAGCAAAGCCACACCTCCTTGAAAGCTATAGAGGCAATAGCCCCTGCTGTGTAATCCCCAATTCCCCTGACCTTGCGAAGTGTAGAAACAGTAGTAGGAAACTCACCTCCTTCAGCTATTGATTTTGCTCCCTAATCAGCACAACAAAAAATACAGAATGATTTTCATTGAAAAATGAAATTACATTTATTTGTTCAATACACTCTTGCTGGATCAAAAAGGATGCATGAAGCATATCAAGTGGTAAGGTTTTTCATCATTCAGTAAATTGCATTCACAGTTTGCTTACCTATACTTGTAGATGCATGGAAAACATATTTCTAGAGTTCGTAGGGCAAAAATAGATAAGCTCATTGAAATTTGAAAACAAGTTTTGCATCACAGTACCAGAAGGTGGCAAAAGGAACAATGCAAGAAACGGAGAAGAAAATAATGGCATCAATCGTACCTCTAACAGAAAGCGAGCACGCCTGTAGTATCCCAAACCAGCCCACATCTCGTTAACTTCCTGCAGAGAACACCTCCTGTTTTAGAATCCAGAAATGACAATAGCAACCCTTCTCATTTTTGGCATCTCTCATGTAATCTTGTCGCTTTTGAATTTTGATTCCTTTCCAAAGAAACATTATACATTCTTCCTTTTAGGTTCATGCATGTTTGGGATGAAGAGTTGTTGAAAATAATGATAATGTTATTTTAGTGCTCATGCATGAAGGGCAATGGTGAGGACATTGTTCTCGCATTTCACCAATGATCAGAAATTATGGCTTACAAGCAAAGCATTGAAGATTTACAAGAGATATTTTGAAAGAAATCTCATCATAGAAGGAGATTCTTTAAATGGAATCAAGTGGACTTCCTATATAAATAAAATGGCTGCCAATTCACTGGTAGCTCAGTGGTGCGGGACCTTTGCAGAAATAGTCAGGTTTCAATCCTTGGTTGTAGAGCGGATGGTGGGGAACTTGGGTAGGATGTGTGAGTATTTACTAGAGCAAAAAAAAAGTAGAATATAGATAATGGCCATGTTTAGTGATCTATCTCCTGAAAATAACTCAAGGAAACATAATAATTACATAATTACAACAGAACTTAGATGTGTATTACTATATCTCCATTGAGTAAACAAATATTCAGTTAAAAACCTGACTTGATCAGTACCCAATCAGCAATCAAGCCTGAACCATGGACCAAAATTCACACCAAATCAATTGGGCTCATAACACGAGTCCACACTCTGTAGAGGAATTCTTCAGTTCAGGGTCTTTTCAAGTGATCAGGTGTCCATTGACAGCCATAGGTCTAAAAGGAACTCCTGTAATATTGGAACTACTGATTCATATAGTTTGACCTGCCATTTTCTCTTTTTCCTCATTTTTCTATAAGCCATAAGGGATCATAAATCTTCTAATCTGACTATATTGTAAACTTTCATAATACAATTTTGCTGATGATCAAAAAAAAATTCTAGGATCTCTCTAATAGATCAAAAGGTGGAATTTCGCTCATTCTAAGTAGGATTATGTAATTAATTGTGTAGCCCACCTGCCACAGGACCCATGTCAGATCAAGCAAGTGGTTGGTCTTCCGATTAAGTCTTAATATATGACCCTAGGAGAGAACAGAGCATTCACAGCGACTTCGCAGCATCTACCGCACGCTAGAACACACAGCAATATTGGAATAGATCCATATCTAAACCATTTGAGGCTAGCAGATTCTAGGGTTTAGGGGGCGCTGAAATACCTCTTGAGAAGCCTCGGCGAGATGGCGGACGGTGGGCCATTTCTCCATCCAGCGGTTGTAGTAGTCGATGACGGTCAAAACCCTAGTCTGCTGCAGCATCACTTCAGAGACCCAGACGCCATAAGCGCGAGCTTCTCTTCCGTCTTCTCCTCCTTCCTCCTTCTCTTCATCTTGGTTGATTCTCCAAGGCAAGACCCTCTGGTTTTCATAGTACCAGCGCAGCAGAGAAGCCCTAATTTTCACCACTTCTTGTGGGGAGAAGTCTTCTATGTCTTCAACAGTGCTCTTGCAGCCCACCCCTTTAGTGCTTCTCGCTCTCTTCTTCTCCATGGGCGAAGGGAAAAGCGCGGGAAAATTCAAATTCAAGTTAGGGCTTTTTCCCGCCAAAAAGTTGAGATTGAAAGAGGAAGCCGGGAGCAGAAGAAGCATATGCGCTTTTCTGCTTCTTGCCTCAGCATGTAGAAGACAGTTTTTGTTTTTTGCAGCGAGTCTAATGACGAAAATACCCCTTCTTCTAAGCAGATTAACGTCGATCACCTGTTGTGCTTAGTTGTAGATTCTTTCATTTCGGGGGTATTTCTGTCTGGAAATGTTCTCTTTCTTTACATAAACTGATGTAAGCATCCTCAGAGGCCAGAGCTTAGAACAGCTAGTGGACTCCAAGATTTTACTTTTTTAGGTTTTGACATTGCAGTCACCCCTACAACACTCATCACCTGGTCAAATGTCAAGATTTTTCCTAGCAATAAAAATACTAAAATTCCCAAATTATTGGTTTATCGCAAAATTTTTCAAGATTTTACAGTATTGCAATAGTTTGAACATTTTAGTCATTTTGACATTGTGCATTGAGATTGAGAGCATGGATAGAGACAGAGTAAATCCGAGGGTAGTGCACTTGGCTAGGACCATGGTTTAGGATCGCGAGGATGCGGCTTCAAGCCATGTGTCTGGAGAATAATCAGTTCTCAAAGGAAGAGAGTATCAATGGAGTAATGTTAGGGAAAATTTTGATGTTGAGAGAGTATGGATAGAGTAATTTTAGGGGGAATTTTGGGAAAATTCTATATGCACGGATGGAGGGGGAAGGTGAAGATCAAGGAGGCCTGGGAAGGACGTCATCGAGTCTCCGGGAAGAGGTAAGGATATTTTGGTGGAAAATGAAGGGTTGCTAAAGGAATCGTTCAAGGGCAGGGAGGAAGAACGGAAAAAGCCGGCTACGGCTGAAAGAATCATATTGGCTATTTTGTCGAGCCCACCCACATTCCTAAAAATACCCAAAATACCCTCCTCTCCTCTCCCTTCGCTCTCTCTTCCTCTCCCTCTCACCCACCGTCGGCCCTTGCTCTCCGCCCACCGCAATAGCCCCCGCCCGCCCGCCCGCCCGCCCTCTCCCTCTTTCTCCCTTTCCCCCTCTCCCTCCCTTTCCCCACCCGCCCTCCGCCCTCTCCCTCTCCCTCTCCCCATCTCTGTCTCTTGCCCACCGCCCGTCGTTGTAACCCCCGCCCGCCCTCTCCCTTTTTCTCCCTCTCCCCGCCCACTCCAGTCTCCCTCTTTCCCTCCCGCTCTCTATCTCTCGCCCGCCGCCTGACGTTGCAGCCCCAACCCGCCCTCTCCCCTCTCTCTCCCCTACTCCCTCTCCCTGCCCCACCCCCTCCACCCTCTCCATCTCCCTCTCCCTCTCCCCCTCCCCACTCTCTCTCCTTCCCCCCCTTTCTCTCTGTCACTCCCTCCCCTTCAGCAGCACTGAGGGGATGGCGGCCAGAGGTCATCGAAGCAGGGAGAGGGAGAGAGGAAGGAAGGAGAGGGAGAGGGGTATTTTCATCATGTGTAAATTAAAAAAAAAAAAAGGTGGGTGTGTTCAATTGGCATTTTAGACTGCATGGTCAAAACCACTCATATATTTCGGCCTATACAAGAAAGCCCTATCTTTTATACTGATCATCTGGTGGGGGCCACTATGAGTAGACAGGTTGCAACAATATGAACAATCACAGTCGTTGGATGGATTGTTTTCTTGGAGTTGACGGTGGGCCACCCGCTTTGTTATCATTCTAACCATCCATATCAATCAGAAGGGGTACTTCTTGGATACATGACTCATTAACATTGCTTCCAACCAGATGAATGGTCTGGATCGTTCGTTGCTCCCCACTTGTTCAAAATGCATGAAATCAGATCCCAAGGGGTTGGTCGAGTGGCCAGAACCATGGTTATTCTCTCTTCTGGAGCTAAAGGTCCTAGTATCGATCCACATTCTCTCATTTTCAGGAATTGAAGGTTGAGTCCACTAGTGTTACCACCTGGGGGCCACAGGAGTTTTATCCAGCTTCTCTATGGGCCGAGAGAGATTAGTCCAGCCCAAAGAGTTGGGAATCCTCCACTAGTAAAAAAAAAAAAAAAAAATCAGTAGGTTTCACACTGCGCCATCATATAAATATATTCATCACTAGGACTTCAATCATCTGTGGCAACAAACTAGTCAGATGGGCTCCATTGTTCTGCTGCCTACTCAATGGATGACTTAATCCATATACATGATCAAAAGTAAAACGAAGAGGGTCCCACGGATATCTCCAAGGATGTGTAATGTATTGTTATCAAAACTAAAGAAAAACTTTCTAAAATTTAGGCATGATTGAGGAAACATTTCTCTTCTTAAAAGAATATTGCTTGCTTCAATGAATAACTAATAATATCATTGAGAATCATCAATGAAAAATATATATATCAAAAGATTACAATCAACCAATGAATGGGTGTGACTTCATAACTGCAGAAGGATTTTTTGGAAGAATTTTATTTGAATCTTCTATCTGTTTTCCTGTTCTTTCCATTATCCTCTGAATCAATTCACTTCTATCTGTCTGTACAGGGTATTGCATTCATAGGATGCTTCCATCTGGGATCACTGCATTCCTGAGGACAATGACTATGCCCCCACTGATGGTGTACCCATAATCTTCTCTGCTCCCTTCTTTTACACAGTCTGCATTCATAATCTACAATAACAAAATACAGTTAGAGATCTTGGAGTAGATTAAACAGCGCTGATATGCGAGGGGGAAGGTCTACACATGATTAGCATGCAGATAACTTCCTATTAACTTACATGGGGTACATTTGTTTTAAATTCCCTGCAGACATCACACGCCTCTCATTGAATGGCTCACAATCCAAATCTTATTTCCATCAGGGTAGTACACGGTTTGATTCGTCAATGCATGGAAAAATAAAACTGAATATAAAGTTAGCTTCTGGTTTAGACACCTTGATCAATCCAACAGTGTACATCAAGTCAGCTGTAGTGAAATCTCGGCCACTACATAGGGATGTGATGTGAATGGCTTAGATCGATCATAAGTGGGGGGCCATATAAGTTAAATGGAGGCAGGAAATAGTGGCATTCTCTGAATTGTATAGTTGGACATTTGCCACTGTTCTAAACCATTTGAGCAAGTTATCTTCACTTATAAAATCAGTGGCTATTGGGTTTTCAGAAGTGTGGTAAGAGCATCTCGAATCATTAAAAAAATGTGCATGATTGAAATAATTTAAAAGGTTTTGCATTAGTCAGTACCCTAACATTTTTGCCAATCCTTGCATTCTTATCTATTATGGCCTTTCTAATATATGATTGTTCCCCAATGCCAATAGGGATGTCATTGCCATGCTCAGCCATCCTACTTTGAACATCATCTACCTGTTGAACACACAAGCAAGCTTGAAATAAGTACAGTGCTTAGAGAAGAAAACAAATAAATGCATCCACAGCATCATACTTGGTAAATGTCAGAACCCATGACCACAGATCCCTCTACCACTGCCCCATCACAGATTCGTGTACGCATACCAATGACGGAGCCATCAATCCTGCACCTCTACTCTTAATCAAGTTGAAGTTTAAAAAAAAAAAAAAAAGACAATCAGCAAGGAAATTAAAAAAATATAATCCAATTAAAAAGCTTCCATGTGAAGAACTGTCTCTTCCTTTGTGGGCTTGTTTGTATTGGTATATGCATTTGTGCACATCCAGGGATAAGCAAGAACATGCATATTTTCATGCAGGCACATTTACTGCTTATAATTGCCTTCTACACGTCTGTGTATGAGAAGCTACTCTCTTTCTCAGCATTCATGTGCTTTTGTTTATTTAATCATCTATGCATGTATCCATATTGTAAAGACAGGAGTAACCCACATGGGTCAACTCAGCCTATTGGGTCAGCCCAAACCCAAAACAGCAGGCCCAAATGACTTAGACATTGGACAGCTTATGTACAGCTATCTTCATTGTAATCTTTAGATTAGTTTCCTTAATATCTGTGGATTAGTTTCCTGAATATCACCCTGATCAAGGGATATACTAACTGTACACAGCAATATAAATAAGAACAGTCGATGCTATCATAGTATCATTTCATCAATACTGTTATCTTCCTGTAGCTTTTGTAAGACATATATGGTGTATTCATGCATTGTAAATCTAATGAATACTACAACATATAAAAGATTCAGATGAAAGTAGCACTGAAACACCTACATCAAAGACGCAACCATCGCCGATAACACTCTCTGAAATGACTGCATCTGATACCATAGTTGGTGGCAGATACCGTGGTAACGTGTAGAGCGGAGTATGTCTATCATAGAAACTGCTAACAAAGCAAGCAACATGTTAGTTGGAGCATGGAAAGGAGAATATTGCCAATCTTTCCTTTTAGCTTACTGACTTGATAGCGGAAGACTTTCTCCTCGTGCTTTCAATATTTGCTTGGTAGAAGGCTTCAATGCTTCCCATGTCCTCCCAATAACCATCATAGGTGTAAGATTGAACCTGATTCATTCCCAAGTGGAGAATATAAATTATCTGTTCCTTTCATCTATTCCACTTCAAACTAAGCAATAAAAAAAGGATAATTTTATTTGAAAACATCCAGTGGACAGTCTCAAAATTCCTGCTAAATTTATAGGAATTCCAAGGAGAAGAGCTTCTGTATTCAAGGGGGTGAGACTGAAGGGTCAAGAGTGGAGATTGACAAGGGACAATCAAATATGTAAGATTCATTTTTACAGGATGAACGGTTTGTGGTCCTTTCCTCTCGGGCGTGTGAGGGTTTTTTTTTTTAATTGTTTGTTACTTTACTCTTTGATAAGAGCCCGCCAAATGTACCCCAAATCAAACCAATAAGATAAGTGCATTACATGCATAAACATATTCATACATGCGAAAACATCTATTTGCATCACATCAAGCCTTTTCATTTGTTGCACTTGGACAGTGGCAAAAATCAGTGGACAGATCAAAGTGCTGTTACCCAAAAAACTAATGCTTTAAAATGCAGGGATAAAGAGAAACCATACATAAGCTGGGTATATGTATTCAGTTTGGTTATACCAGATGGCCACAGTTCCGAACAATTCTGGAAATAGCTATTCTTTAAGATTAAGTATTCATGCACATGAAGACAAGAACAAAATATCTCCATAATTGCATATGTAGCTATTCTTTAAGATTAAGTATTCATGCACTGTATTAGTGCATGAAGACAAGAACAAAATATCTCCATAATTGCATATGATATTGAAACAAAAAAAAAAAAAAAAAAAAAATTCAGAATGAAACAGAAATATTTTTCTCAATGTTCAAAATTGAACAAAATAGCTGACCTTCATTCCCATAGAAATTGCACCTGCTATTACTTCGCTAAGAAAATCATTGGCCTTGGGGAAGTACACGGTTAAAAGCTTCATCATGACATCTCTCTTGATGACATAGATCCCCATGCTCCCCAAATAATGAACATCTTGCTTCAGTTTACTTGAGCTTTTCCCCTGCATTTTCCAAAGCAAAGTGCTAAATATATGATTATATAACTGAATAAGCTGTAAGCATCTCCCCAATCAACTTCTATATTATGATCTTGCTTCCATAAGCACTGTGAATTGATTTTGCAGCAGAGATTTAATCCTACTTTCTTACTTTCTCTGTTAGAAAGAAAAAGAGTCAAAGTTTTGATATTTTTGTTGTCCCTTCATCTTAGAGAACAGGGCGAGAAACTTACTTTCATGGGTTTCTGTTCCATCGCCTCCAGCTTCTCTTTTAACTCAAGAACCTGATTTTGACTGTCAACTTCAGCAAATCCAAAACTTGCATTTTGATTCCTTGTAGCACATGAAACAGCAATTGTAATATCGGCATTGTTATTCCGGTGAGCCTGTATAAGTTTCTGGTAGTCCATTTTATAGAGATGGTGACCAGGAAGTACCAAAAACTCCATTACTGGATGCTCTTCCAGTATATACAAGAATCTCCTAATAGCATCAGCACTGCCCTAAAAACCAAAATAAGTGAAAGACAGAACCCTTGAGAGTTGAGATCAATGACCTTGGTTATTACTCTAAGCACCATGAAGAATTAGTGATGTTTAGAAAACAAATCAATTATTGCCACTGCATTTGGGCATCTATTTGGTTGCTGCCATGTTCTTATTTAAACCATTGAACCTCATTATGAGCATAACATAGCTAACAGAGAATGGGTTATGTCAATTATTACCTTTTCAGTTCGAAGTTACACAACTTAGGTTATGGCATTTGTATCAGACACACCAACCCCAGCAAACTAGACTAGTGATATGTCCCAAGTCACATGATAGTACTAAGAATCTAGTAGCTGTATGACACATAAAAGTTACTGATCTGACAGACCTTCATTGAAGGAACACAAATATTAGGCACATGAATATAAATGAAAAAAAATAAAATAAAATTCATTGAGTTCTATATGATTCTCAAACTGAAAAAATGCATACTATAGAGGGCCTTGATTTTGTATAGATGCACAAAGAGATCGGTGATCTGTACTGATGATTTTTTGCAGCATTGAGGGTTATTATGTCTCCCTCAATGCTGAAAATTGCACCTATCCAACCTATCCATTATTTTTACTCGTCTCATGTTGAATATGAACTGCTGCTGCAGTTGTTTGTTTGCTGTACATAATTCTCAACTTCTGTTCATGGGGGAGATTTTTGGAACGTTAGTCTTACTGTGGTGGTCCATCGATCAAAACCATGGCTAACTGAACCATGGACCCTACTTGCACATAATCAAGAACTAAACATAGAATGAAAATAATGTCATTATTCTCATCTAAACAATCAAGTTGGACTAATGCATTGCAACATGTACACGGGTGCAAACCTGAAACCAATCTTGGTCTTCATAGCTCTGGTCTGCGGCTAAAACCTCCACAAACCCATCTTTCCCAAGCCCATTGCTAGAATAAGCTCTGGCCAGATGAGAATTAAGAGAGGTGGAATTGAGCTGAGTCAGAGCATAAATCTTGGTGATGTTGCTGTTAATGCAGTTGCTCACAACAATGTCAATGAGTCTGTAATTGGCTCCTATAGGAATAGCCCCTTCAGATCTTCTCTTCGTCAATGGATACAGCCCTGATTCTGACCCATCTCCAAATACAACTGCCGCCACGCTCTGTGATAAATTGTGTTTAACTATTCAGCGGTATTCTTATTTAGTTGGAGATTTGGGAGTGAGAGTAATATAACAAATTGAAAGGAAGAAGTGAGAAAATTGTTGAGAAGGGAACTGAAGTAAATTGAAGTTATCACCTAATGCAAGTGATTATTCAAAGCATCCACACTTTTTGAACATTTTGGTGGTATGGATGATTGCCCACCTGTGAGTGAGGCTATGCAAAACTACAAACCTCATTAATTGGAATGCTGAGAAGTGACAAACTCCCCAACAAAAGAGAAAAGGAAAGAAAGTTAACATCAATGATAGTGATACTGTGATATCATCATAGGAAGTTCGGTTCCCAATTTCCACATCAATTGACCTGCATAGAGGAGTGGGTTACTGCCCATTCTGCCTACATTGCTAATTTTATGGAGGTAGAATGGAATGGGCTTCTATGAGGGCTACTCTAAAGGAGGAATGATGGCAATGGGGTGCTAAATATAGAAAATCTAAGGCCCATTTCAATATCAAGCAAGAGAATACCAAAGAACATTGTAATCCTGGGACTAGGATTATAGTAAGAGTCCAATTAAATCAATTCAGTAATACAGTGCACTCTAGGATCTGCAGTTCCAATACAGGCAATGCATGAAATTCTACTCAAAGACTCATAAAAGTGCAAAATGGCCACCCAATGCTCTATTTCCAATGCCTAACAACAGAAATAAATAGAAATTCACATAACCCATTTCAAGTTTGAATGAAAAGAAATGCAGAGAAGGAAAGAAACCTTATCTAATGGTGGGTACAGTGGCATTTGAGAGTCAGATTTCCCTGCATTGGACATGCATAAGCCAGTAGAACTGAAGGGCTTTTTCAGCATCTGTCCACGGCTTCTACAGGCCAATCTACGAATGGGAAGCTCAGTTTTGAGAACTGCAGGGATGGGCTGTGAAAGCTGCAATGGAACCATGACAAGTGAAGAAGAAGTGTGGGTTATGGTCCTAAGGATATGTTTGATTGATTTCTTCTATTTCTATGTGATAATCTACTTCTATCTGATAGGTGGTCCAAAGCTTAAAACAATAGAGATGAAACAAGGAGAATATGTATCTTTCTTCTCCTTCATGTGTACTAAAAAGCCATTCCTTGCATCGCTTGCATCGGCTTCAACCATCAGCTAAATGCATCATGTGGATGAGGCATGCAAAAAAATAAAATATTCTTCGTCCGCAGTATGTGTATATAATTGCCTATCATTTGGAAGGGAAGGAGATAAATTGTTCTACTTCGAGTTGAAATTAACCAATACTAAGACAGAGGATTTTTTCTTTCTCCTTTTTACCATTAGTTGCATAGGACTTGCATTTCGGTGATTGGGTTGGATTCTGGGATGCTGGCCCATCACATGAAGTGAAAGTGCTACAGGAAATTTTTCATAGCACATGATCAGAAGATTCTAATCCCAGATGGGGTCAATATCGACTCTACTCTTGAGTGTCCTTGAGAGTTTTGATGGTGATAATCCATGGGAACAACCTGCAAATGCTAGATTAGTAATTCCGATGAATTACACTTGAGATAGTAAGACTAAACAGATTAATAATACTTTCAATGGGAGATAATTCTTGGTTTTCAACCAACTTCTCAAACCAACGCGTGCTCTGTGGCAAGTGGGCCACACGATTTCTAAAATATTATCTATGATCATGATTTGTATGGTAAAAGTTATCATCGCATAGTTCATTATAGGATACCATTTATCTCAAGATCCAGCCAACATTGTGTGGCCCAAATAGGCATGCTTATGTGACAAGTAAAGTGTGTGCCGTAGTCCTTTGTCATACACCAAAACTATGGTATGGGACACATTCTTCTTCTTTTTTCCATTTGCTTGGCATGTGGGACACATTCAGAGATGACTTGGATTTGATGACTCGATAATAAAGTTAAAACTTAAATCAAAAGTATGTGTATAAATGCGTTTTTTCCCCGAAAAATTATGCATGTATATGTGCAACTACAACATTTGGGCAAATAGTATTTTATGTTTTTCTTAAATTCAATATTCATATTTAACAAGTTAAATAAAATTTTACATGAAGCCTTCTTATTATACTCAAGAAAATGCTCTAAACACAGTCTATTATACACTAATTATTCATACAGTCTATTATACACTAATTATTCATCTAAGGTATGGTATCTTTTGAAACATGCTATTCAACAACCAATTTCTCATTTTGGGTGTTAATATGATACAAGTTGCAGGAACTTTTGGGTTGTGTTTCTATAGTAGGAGACTGCTCTTGAAAAGCCTTCGGTTATTGTTGCTGTTTTTCCTTGGAAAGAGAAGGGAATACCTTCTGCAACTAACAGAAGGGCATTACAGTCAATTAAAGCCAACATGATGCATCTTTACATGAGAAAACTTGCTTTATTTTTGAAGACATTTTGGAATGGAGTCGTTTAGAAGGTAGGTATGTCTTACCATTCACATAACTAGTAGCTGTTGTCCCCATTAAGAGACCCCAACAAAGGAAAAAGAAATCATTAAAATCCACTAAGAGGCCCAATCGATAGTATGTTACAAACAGACAACTACATTGAAAAGGTGGACAGCATGCCTCTATTAGAGAGGAAGAGGAATAAAATCATTGGTGTAGCAGGAAATGTTTTAGCTTCACTTTGAAAATTATCATTTTTTAAAGGGGAGGGGTCAAGATGAGGATTCTTCATCGTCCCCACAAACACTTGATTTGGAACATCTAGAATCCATATTAGGTGTGCCAAAATGAAACCCAAGGTTGTTGGGGAATCAGAATCTATCATCTAGGTCCCTGTCATTCACTTATACTAAGGCATCAAGAACAATATTTACCGAAAGGGGCGAAGTGACTTAAAGTTAAGGACATGATTACCACGCTAAATCTGCTGGAGTCTTTTTTTTTTTTTTTTTTTCACACTCGAATAGCATTGGTATACCTGAATTTGCAGGTTTACAGCCTCTACATACAGCGATAATATTGTATATATATGAGTTACACTACAAAATTCCTCAGGCGTTTTTTTTAGCCAATGAAAGCGTGACATGTGTCATCGATGGTACACTTATTCATTCTCTCTCCTAAATAATTTCTAAAACTGTGGATCTTTTATAGATTCTCTTAAATCATTGGCTAATGAATAAGAGTATGTATATGAGTTATGCTACAAAACTCGCTGGGCGTTTTTTTTTTTTTAGCCAATGTAAGTGTGACATTCTCTCTCCTAAATATTCTCCTAAAATTGTGGATCTTTTATATATTATCTTAAATCATTGGCTAATAGATAGGGGCAGAAACTCCTCTTTTGAGATATGGGAGTGTTTGAAAATTAGTTTTTGAGAATATTTCCATATATATATATGAGATATCTCTCACCTTATATGAGATATAGTAGTGGGGCCCCTCAGATTTAAGTTGTTGGGATTGGATATGGATGCGAGAGCCCCCACCTAATCTCTCGTAATAAGGTAAGAGATGCTCTCATAGGATGATAGGAGCATCATTGGGTCTTGATCATGGGTTCAGCTACCTGAGGGATAACATTAGCATCATTGGGTCTTGACCATGGGTTCAGCTACCTGCATGTCGGCTCTGGCTAGTCTAAGTTTTGTAACTATGAGGTCCTGCAATTCTGCCGGGCCAAGATTATTGGGTTGTGCTTATAAGTTCTCCAACTTCATTTAAACACAAGCTCAGATGTCTTGCTCAGCAATCCGTTGTCAAAGACCAAAGAACCCTGCAAGTAGCACCCCATGGGCTCAGCAACCTACTTGCCTTTGCGAGTTGGCTGAGGCTAGTCTAAGTTTTGTTATTTTGAGGTCCTGCAATCAAGCTGGGCCAGGATTATTGGGATGTGACTAAAGTTTTCAAAACAACCCCAACTAGGATCAACTCATTTTGACCCAATTCAACTCAACTCATCTAACTCTGGTTAAAAAAAAAAAAAGAAAAAGAAAAAAAGTTAGGGCTAGGTTTAGATCCTATTCAACCATGACTCTTCTATGAATCCATTAATGGGACAGATTGCTCCTTTTGAGTATTGGCACTGACCTGATAAAAAATTTCCCTCTTAGTTAGAGTTGATCCCACTATCAAATTTGATCACACAAAATCATATATAAGGAATCCAACCATCACTCAACTTCGATTGAAGTGAAATTTGGCCAACCCTAATGGAGGGCCATGATTTTGTGCTGGTTAGATATTTGAGGTGGGCCATACTTATGGCAAAAAAAAAGTTAGAAGCATCATAGGATCCGGCCCATACAATGAATCATCTACAGACTACAGTAAAAGGAAAAGAAGGGCACGTGGGAATGAGAAGGCCAGAGATTTTCGTCTCAGAGAGAAAGGACAGAAATCATTCACGATGGCGGGAAACACTGGTGCGTGATTTGGGTTCGCTTGATTTCAACTATTTCAACCCTTTTGTTTCTAATTTGTTTACATTTCATCATGTCCATTGATTTTATTGCCTTGGAAGAGAAGATAGTGTAAATGAAAAACCCAATTTTTATGTTTTAACAATCTGAAATCATGAAATCCAGAGCTATTTGAAGCGAAATCGATGGAGGACCATCGACCCAGAAGACAATCGCTCAAAACTCAACGACCCAAATGGAAAGAGAAGGTATTGATCATCTCCATGTGCTTGTTCTGTGTAATCAACTCCCTTCATATATTGTTTTTAATTCTTGTCTGGGTGAGTTGAATTTTGGGTTTTTCTTAGATTTTCATTTCTGTAGTCTGTAATCTCCTCTACTTGACCATCTATCTAAGCAGTCTTTATTTGATCATTCCTGTTTTCAGCAAATAACTTCATCTACCATTTTTTTTGGCTTTGTTCTCATCACTTTTAGACTTTTATCTCCAGATGATGGGGGGTTTATAGGCTTATAATGATCTGTAATTGTTATTATTCCATTCTTGTAAAAAAAAAAAAAATTAATTTTTTGGGTCTTGAATGCAGCTCTGGAGTAATTGTTTGAAAAGGGTCCGGGCAGATCGAGCCCGCTTGCTTTGGAAAATCAGATCAGCTGGGAAACCAGATCTCAATCAAAAGGTTATTACTCAGTCTCCATTTTTTTTTTTCCCATTTCTGTTAGTGTTTTATGTCTAGTTTGCTCTTTTCTTGTTCCAATGGTTTTGCATTTGAAGCTTTTCATGGGCTGTCACTGTCAGAGTTGTCTTCCATTTCTTTCTTTTAATTGTGTGCAGTCTGTGAATGCCTTCCTCTTAGGCTTTACCACTTCCTTTCCATTTGATAAGACGATTTTTTCACTTTTCCTTGTCACTTTGCCATTGGATTGGGGATGGGTGAAATTTAACACACTCACTCTATTATGGCATTATGAGTATGATTTTAGTCCACTGGTTATATTATAGCTAACTTATGCACTGTTTTTGTTTTTCAATTAAATAGGAAATTGTGGAATCTGCTTTTCGGGACATAGTTTGTGATGAATTGAAAAGGATTAAACAATCTTCTTTGAGTGATTGCTTAGAAATTTCAACGTCGGACGCTGATGATTCTTTGTGGAATTATGATGGTCCACACATTGCCTCTGAATCAACTTTAAGTGAAGGCGAGGAGCTAATGATAGAAATGGAAAAGGCCCTTTACGAAGATCTAAAAGCAGAAGCCATTAGAAGAGGTGAATTTATGAAGTCTTTTCATGTTAGTTTGTCTTGCTTTTAACTAGGATGCGATAAAATTCATTTAAAGATTTGTTGTATTGTCTTCCATGATAAGTATCAGCGGTTCATGTTTGAAAATGTAAGGAATTGACAAATAATGAAACGCATATGACACAGTGAAAGATTTTTTTTTTTTTTTTTATGCTTATTCTTGAGAGCAAAAGGACATGAGACTGATTGTGATGATTGGACGATCATGTTGATGCAGAAGGCGGCCTCGGAATCACAGTATGGTCTGCTTTTGAAGGACTAGACTCTTGACATCGCACCATGAGTGCATGGATGACTTCATACCATCTCAGAGGATGGAGGGAAAACCCATTTTATTGGAAAATTAACCGTATTCTCTTCATTATGGCATGCATTACAGATATATAGCCTTTTTCCATAGTCACATGACACAAAGGAGTTATCACTTATGACTCTCTTTACCAAACAAATACTGCAATATTTATTCTAGGACTCTTTTGACTCTTAAACAAGTAATACTTTGCCATGTAGGACTCTATAACTTAAACTCAACTTGGACCCTTGGCATGTAGGACATGAATTCATTCTCATTTTACAGCAAGACATGCTGACTGGTGGTACTAGGGAAACACAAGAAATTCTATCAGCACTCAAACCGATATGCCAACCAATACCACTTTTTAAACCACATCCTAGGGCCTCTTCCTTGGCTGGAGACTGCTTCAACCATAATGTCAGTTGTGTGGTTGCTTTTTCATAGCCCTTTGTGGTGCCTATTGCTTATCACAGTTGAATAATAATTGAGTTCTATTTATCTAGTTTACTTGCATTCTTTGGATTACCCAACTCTCATCATCTTCAACTCTTCCATTTACCCAGCAGAACTTGAGTATATTGACCGAACTGAGGAAGAAGAGGATGACTACCTAGCTCAAGCAGTTTTTGAACAAATGCAACTTAATGATGACCAGGTATGTATGAATGTCTTAATACAAATAAATAAAATACCATTACATGGTGAACCTCTTGTCAATGGATATGCAAAGTGTAAACCAATATATATATAATGCCTGTACTGACTGAAATAATGCAACAACTGCCGTAGTTAGTCTGTCTTTCTTGTCTGCATTGTTTATACTCATGTTCTTGTACTCTAGGTAATTCATTTTGTATGTATAATTTTCATTTTTGTACAAATTCCATTTTCTTATAGAGTTCTGATTTCAGTTTTTATTCCTTATGAGGTGACATACAATGCTACAGCTCTATTAAGTATGAACTACCTTTTGAATTAAAGATCTACAGTACTTAAAATGAAACAGCTCAATTTCCTATTTACTTAAGCTATTTCCAAGGAATGAGTTTATTAGTGAGAAGAAAATTAAATCTTCCTCTGGCCATTCAGCAAGTTAAATGTTTTTTTTTTATACGACTTCCATTGCATAGCAATTCCTTAACTAAACCTCCAGAGCACATTAAAGGAGTATTTTTCAATACTCCACTCATTATATCAGTACCTAAACTCCCCTTGTAAACTTGGCATATGTTGGTGTAAGCCATGTACTCGCTACTCGGCTCTAGAAAAAATGAAACCATTTGGACACTTTCAGCACTACTTAACTGGACTCATATGTTAGCACCATTTGATTGGCTTCATAAATTTTCTCTGATAGACATCTTTTAGTTAATGAATTTCTGAGTTGCAGATTTGACCATATTATGTTTTTTGATTAGGACTGTTTTATTTAATATGCTTTTAATTGTAGTAGCATGAATCTTACTCTGCTGAGGGTGCTTTTAACTAATGTTTCTATGAATCTTCCTCAAGCCCTTCAGCAAGAGAAATACTTTTTTATGCAACTTCCCTTGCACAACATATTCCTTAACTAAACCTCCAAAGCACATTAAGGGAGTTATTTTCAATACTCCTGTTATCATATGTTATGTACCTAAACAGCCCTTGTAAAATTGGACACATGTCAGGTGTAAGATGTGTGCATGGGTGTAAGAGTTGAGGGGCTATGCTAATCCTGACATGTCCATTATATATAATGACAAAAATGTAATCTTTTATAACTCTATAAATACATGTCGTTATCAAAATAAATAAATACATGTCTACCTTCCAGTTTAGATTGTTCTGGACCTTTGTTGTATGATAATTTATTATCGACAAAGGATTAAACATTTTGCATCTGAAGACAATAACTAACAGATATCTAAGATACCTTTCTCAAATCCCAAGGTCATATTAGGCAAAGACTAGATCATTTAATAATTGATGTTCTATTCCTCTTCTCATAATGGATGTGTTAAAAAAAACACCAGTTCTTCTCACTTATCAGAAGCAGTTGCACGACAACATTGGATTAGGATTTGAATGTAAAATATTCTAAGTCAGATTATTATTGGTGTCACTATGCAACTTTATTCAGTAAACAATTTGTAATATCACTAGTACTAATGGTTTTTTCCCCATTTTATTGATGTCACTTAATATTCAAAAGACTAAAACCTCAAAAAAAGATATGCAATTTTTGTCTACTTTACATATTTTTTTAAATGCAACTTATATTTTTTTATTTTGTGTTTAAACAACTTAAATCTCAAAATGCAATTTAAGTCCACGAAAATGGAAAAAAAAAAAAAAATCAAATGATAAAGGCAAATCAAGCTTCAAAGGAGAAACTGGATTTCTTGGACATTTTTATGTTGTTTCTAACTGCCACCAAATATTTCAAGATACATTAGTGTTCCTTGCTTTTTGTTGTAATTTTTATCTTCAATGTTCATATATGTGGTTCTGTATACTCAAGGTCTGATACTAAAAGGCTATGATCATGTTCTCGGCTCTAGAAAAAATGGAATCCAACTGGACACTTTCAGCACTCCTTATGTTACCTCATTCAATTGGCTTCATAAGTTTTCTTCAATTTTTAGTTAATGAATTTCTGACTTGCATGTTTGGCCATATTATGTTTATTGTTGGAACTGTTTTATTTGATAGCTTTCATTGTAGTAGCATGAATCTTGCCCTGCTGGGGGTGATTCTAACTGATGTTCTCATGGATGACATGGATAAGACTCCTCTCACACTGATACAGGTTGGCAAGGATGACAGAATTTGGTGCCCCATCTGCAAGCAAGGGGAATTAAGAGAAAACGTGTATCTTATTTACTGCACTTCTTGTGGGCTTCAACTCGACATTCAAAGTGATAAGGTTCTATATAAGATAGTTGTTTGTATCAGTTTCAGCATTTGGTGGATTTGCTTGTTGATTTTCACCTTCATTATCATATTAAGAGCTAGATGTCCATACCCCATCAATCTAGCATCTTCCATAAATTAAGAAAATAAAAGATTGTATTGATTTTGGTGGTCCTTTCCACCATTTGTTAAAAGAAAATATGGCGTAGTCTGCAATTTAAGGGTTCAGTTGGATGTATCTGAATTGCAAAATAGAGTAAATATTTTGACTAGGTGGATATTGTCCCTTCCTAGTGTGTTTAGGGCAGCGAAAATTGGGAACCACAGAACATGGGGTACATTTTTTTAACCCTTTTATGGTCCTACCTGAATGTAACGGGTGATACTTTGCGTTGAAAACTATTATGCTTGGACAATGTTGTAGGGTCTTCCAAATGGAACTGGTCCTTATGTGATTTTTATTGTAAGGATCTAGTTTCCTGTCCATTGCATGAGGCACTTAAGGCATGCTTGGTGATGATGTCAAACTCTGGTTCGGACACCACCGGTCAAGTAATAATGATAATAAATGCAAATTAAGATGAGAGAGGGATTTATAGTGGTTCGGTCAGTGTGACCTACGTCCACTCTCGGAAAGGCTGACGTTGCCGGATGTATTGATATTCAAGGGTTACAACTTAAGAGAGAGAGAGCTTTGCTAGTAAGTAATAATTGCCTTTTTTCTCAAGTACCGAGGGGCTCTCGTTTTTATAAGCGTCCCCTAACAGATGGGGAGACTTCTCAGCACGGTTCACGAGGAGCGTTCGAGGTGTCCGCCAAATTGATGTGGCAGGTGTCTTCGATTGGCGAGGCAGTTATCCGAACGACCGGGTAAATCTGGGACGTGGACTGACTCTTTCCGAAGAGACCCGGACTGCTGCCACTTGGCCAGGCTTCGTGGACATGGGCTCGGACTCCATTGGATTAAACGGATTTCCATTAACCCAGGCTTGGCTCATGACGGAATGGGCCACTTGGTCGGGCCTGACTCATCATTTGCCCCTCAATGCCCCGTGCCCAAAGAAGCTTTGAAAGGGGGGCATTTTTAATATCCGGGCTTCTTTTATTCTTTTGGGAGAGTTCCTGCAGTGTGGGACTTCTTTTATTCTTAGTTTGGGGTTTTTGAAATCCTAGGCATTGTGGGATCCTAGCATATAAAATCCCTTGCTTGGAGAGAGAGGAGACCCAACTATTCCCATTCCCAAGAGAAAGGTTTTGTTTTTCACCCATCTTCTTCATCCATTGAGTCTTCATTCCCAGAAAAGGGGAAGTGGTTCACTCTTCAAGGCCATGGAGCATTCCATTGCAGACAAAGCTGAGATGGCGAAGGTCCAGCAGACGAGAGTGATGGCTGCCACGACGGCGGTCGTCGCGACGGCGGCACCGAACGTTGGTGCAGCGCCGGTCGGCCATGGCGAGGGGCAGGTGGCGGCGACGGTCCCGGGCGCTGCGCAGCGGACGCCAGGTTCACTCGTGGCGGGCGTGACCGCAGTGCCCTGCGGGGGCGCCGCGGGCGGCGACGGTCCCGCCTTGGGCGGCGTTGCAGTGGACAGTGATGCCCTGGGCGGCGCTGCTGTGGGCGGCACTGCTGTGGGCGGTGCTGCCTTGGGCGGCGATGCCTCGGACGATGTTGCAGCGGGCGGCGTCCACTTGGGCGGTGGTGCGGCCGTTGGCACGGGCGACGAGGGCAGCACGGTGGTGGCGACGCCAGGGGCGGGCGCCCAAGCCGCGCTGGCAGCGCCTGGGGCGGGCGCCCGGGCCGTGATGGCAGCGCCCGGCGTGGCGGCTGTGGCGACGGTGGGGGCAACGCCAGGGGCGGGCGCCCAAGCCGCGCTGGCAGCGCCTGGGGCGGGCGCCCGGGCCGTGATGGCAGCGCCCGGCGTGGCGGCTGTGGCGACGGTGGGGGCAACGCCCGGTGTGGCGGCAGCGTCAAGGACGGCGGCGGCGAGGGCAGCGCTTGGTACGGGCGCCCAGGCAACGGCGGCCCCCGGTGCGGGAACATCGGGTATCTCTACGCGGGTGACCGCGGCAGCCTCATCAGCCCCCTTAGGCGCAGGCTTGAAGTCGAAGTGTTCGGTAGTGGCGGCGTGCCAGCGGGGCCCTGCGGGCGAGGGCGCAAGTCCTAGTAATGTATCTACCAGAATTTTGCGTCGTCGCACGAAGTATCAAGGAAAAGTGATTGCTGAGGATGCCGGATCCAAAGTAAGCAGTATTTTCAGTGTACTCAAAACAGACAATGATATTTTGAGAGTTGCTGTATGTATCCCACCCACCGTATTGTGTCGCCGGGCCGAACCAGACGAGCCAGCATGCGACGATTCTTCTGGTGACGTTGTCATTTACGAGGAGATGATCGAGGCGGGGTTAAGGTTTCCAATATCCTCTCCTATTTGCCGTATTCTTCACTATTTTTCCTTAACTCCGGGGCGATTAGCACCGAACGGATGGAGAGTTTTGATCGGATTCCTTGCACTGTGGAGGATAGTACATCAGCAGGACGCTTCTCCTCCCGAGTTTCATGCTGCCTACAGTTTGATCGAGTCCCCAGCCCCAAACAGGGGATGGTACTATTTTACCCCTCGAGGCGGCAAGTTACTCACGGGATTGCGTTCCAACTGCCACGATTGGAAATGTCGCTTCTTCTTCATTGGTGGAGAGTGGGTTGCTGAGTCAGATCGACCCTTGGTACCCACAGGGTGGATTGACGCCAAGAGACTCGGTATGTTCTCTACTGTCCTTTTTCTCCGTACCTTTATATATATATATATATTTTTTTTTTTTTTACTGTCTTTTTGTAGATCCTCCTATACTTTCCAAAGACCAAGAGTCGAAGCTGCAAGCGGTGAGGGATCACCCTGAGAAAGACTTGGGAGTTCTTATCCCTAAAGAAAGTGGTAAGGTCAGTGGACCTCCTCCGGGCTCTTCTTCGGATAGGACAAGCGGGTCCCCGTCTGGACCCTCATCCAAAAGAAAAAGTAAGCTACTTCTGCTTTTGCAATAATTTTAAACTTTACCTGATATGTTGTATCCATGTACCATTCGCTAACCCTTCTCTTTAATAGGCATAGAGATAAGCAGAGAGATGATTGGAGCCCGCTTTTCGACCCGCTTCTCGGATAGGGGTACCCATTCCCCTAAGGCGGCGAGGACGAAGGACGCCTTTCTAAGAACCTCTCCGCAAGCGACTCGCGTCGAGTCCCGGGTGCCTCCTCCTCGAGTGGCTTCACCCATAGTGTCTCCTCAGGCAGGGACCTCTTCCGCTAAGACTGCTTTCCCGCAGTCTTCCTCTTCAGCTACCCTTCCTGCTCCTCAACTGTGTCCTCCACAACCGGGCATTTCTACAGGGGTATCGGCTAGGACTGGCTCTCACTCGTGGGAGATGCGGGAAAGGCTAGGGAGATATGTGCTGCCGCATGAGGCTTCTCGGGTTAATGCCCTGGGCACCGAGGGGGTTATTGACTCATTTGTAGAGGGCCTGGCTCAGGTAAAGATTCACCATTCTTTATTCCTTTTTCTCCAGGCCGTTACCCCTTGATTTCTTTTTAACGTCTTATTCCTCGTCCCTTATCTCTTCAGGTCTCTACTGCATCCATCTGCTTGCTGTCGAGAGCCCAATCTTATGGTCAGATGAGACGGGAGAAGGAGGCTGTGCGGCTAGAGCTCTGCACTGCTCAAGAGAAGATTACTGCTTTGGAAGCCGCTGGTAGGGCTTCGGGGATTGATCTTGCTGTGGCCCGTGAGAGGGTGAGCGAGCTTGAGATCGGACTTTCAGCAGCCACTAAGAGGGCGGCCGAGGCAGAAGTTGAACTTTCGAAGTCCTGTGAGAAGGCTTCGCTCAATGAGGCTGAGCTTACGAAGGCCCGTGAGAGGGCTTCGCTCAGTGAGGCTGAGCTTATGAAGGCCCGTGAGAGGGCTTCGCTCAGTGAGGCTGAGCTTGCTCGGACCCTTGAGAAGGCGAGGCTCAGAGAAGTTGCTATGGAGGCAGAGATGAAGGCAGCGAACGAGAGAGCTTCTCAAGCTGAGAGGGACCTACAGATTGGCCTTGCAGATGCCTTCATTGATGGCTACGAGGAGCTTCGAGAGAAGATTTCGGCTGCCTTTCCAGATATTGACATATCAGGCTTTGTGCCGATGGAGGCGCCTGATGATGGTGGCTGCAGCTCTGATGATGCTGAGGACTATGCAGAAGAGGAAGATGAGGAGGGGGATGAGAGTGATTAGAGCATAGGGACTTTTGCTTCTGCTTATGCAACCTTTTTGTAATGAAAGTAACATAATTTTATTTATCTATCCATTGCTTTATTTTTGAACAATGCTTTGAACAATAAAAAGTGCAACATCAAGTACCTAAACAAAAAACCCTAATCCAACCCGTTCAAAATCTTCACTGGTAGTACCTCTTCAAGTGCTCTGCATTCCATGGATGAGGTAAGACCTTTCCATCAGAGTTCTGGATTCTGTAGGTGCCCGGTCTCACCACTTCTATTATGAGATAGGGACCTTCCCAATTTGGTTTCACTGGTAGTACCTCTTCAAGTGCTCTGCATTCCATGGATGAGGTAAGACCTTTCCATCAGAGTTCTGGATTCTGTAGGTGCCCGGTCTCACCACTTCTATTATGAGATAGGGACCTTCCCAATTTGGTCCCAACTTTCCTTCCCGAGAGTCCTTTGTGGCGAGGATCACCTTTTTGAGGACCAGGTCTCCTGGTTGGAAGGAACGAGGTTTCACCCTCGAATTGTAGTACTTGGCCATGCGTCGCTTGTACTCCGCATTACGGACCACAGACATTTCTCTTGCCTCCTCTAGCAAATCGAGGTTGAGGCGGAGTCCTTCCTCATTGGTGGTAGGGTCGTAGTGGTGGACCCTTAGGGAATGTACCCCTATTTCGACAGGAATAACCGCCTCAGTCCCAAAAGCAAGAGAGAAAGGGGTTTCCCCGGTAGGCGTACGTGGCGTAGTGCGATAGGCCCATAATACCCCCGGAAGCTCGTCGACCCACAGACCTTTTGCTCTTTCGAGCCTTGTTTTGAGGTTGCGCAGGACTGTTCTCACCATCACCTCTGCCTGCCCATTTGCCTGGGGGTGTGCTGGGCTAGAGTGAGGCTGCTTTATTTGAAGTTCGGCGCAGAAGGAATTGAGTAGCCTGTTGTCGAACTGTTTGCCATTGTCACTGACAATGGCGTGGGGTATCCCAAAGCGACAGACCAGGTTTTTCCAGATGAAATCCTTCACCTTCGAGTCTGTTATCTTTGCTAGGGGTTCTGCCTCCGCCCATTTTGTGAAATAGTCTATGGCGACGACTATGAATTTGCACTGGCCTCTACTCAAAGGCAGGGGGCCCAAGATGTCAATGCCCCACTTGGAGAAAGGCCATGGGCTGAGGATGGTAGTCAGCTCCTCTGGTGGCTGCCTTGACACAGTGGCGAAGCGTTGGCACTTGTCACATTTCTTGGTGAATTCTTTGGCGTCTTTTACCATGCTTGGCCAAAAGTACCCTTGCCTAAGCGCTTTATGGGCGAGGCAGCGTCCTCCAGAGTGATTTCCACAAATCCCTTCGTGAATCTCTCTTAGGGCGTATTCAGCTTCTTCTGGGGAAAGGCAGCGCAGCAACGGCAGGTTGTAACCCTTTTTGTAGAGTACCTCTTGTAGGATGGTGAACTTAGAAGCTCTCATCCTGAGTTTTTTGGCTTCCAGGGGATCACCTGGGACTGTTTCTTCTTGGAGGTACGCCTTGATGGGGGTCATCCAGTTCGATTCGGCCGTGGTGTAGTTGACGCTAGTGGTGTCTGTATCCAACTTACTTGGCTCGAACTGGTGTCCCATGAAAGCTGGTTCCGCATGTGAGGCCTCTAAGGATGAGGCGAGCCTGGCGAGTGTATCGGCTGCCATGTTGTCCCCTCTTGGGATGTGACAAATCTTAAAGTGCTTGAACTGCTGGATTAGTCTCTTTGCCATGGCAAGATACTCCTGCATCCTTGCCTCCTTTGCTTCGAACTGCCCATTTACCTGATTTACTATCAATTGTGAATCACTGTGGGCGACGAGGTACTGGGCGTCCATCTCAATCGCCAACCTCAAGCCAGAGAGGAGGGCCTCATATTCGGCTTCATTGTTCGAGGTATTGAAGTGGAGTTTTACCGCATACTTGATGGGTGTACCATCTGGGCTGCTCAGAAGGAGTCCTGCGCCACCTCCTTCACTTGTTGCGGAGCCATCAACATACAGCTCCCAATGAGGCACAGAAGAAAAGTCTGATGTCTTGGTAAGCATCTGGTCCCCAGGCGAAGAATCAGAGGTTCCCGGGGCGTCGGGAGCAGAATTCCCCACATGTGTCGGGGCGTCGAGAGAGGATTGGGCGCCTGAAGAAGTCTGGGCGCCGAGAGAGGAGCTCTGGGCGCCCACTTCAGTTTGGGCGCCTACTTCAGTTTGGGCGCCCAGAGGTGTCTGGGCGCCCACTTCAGCTTGGGCGCCCAGAGGTGTCTGGGCGCCCACTTCGGAGTCCTGGGCGCCCAGTGATGCTTGGGCGCCCGGGGGAGAGGTTGGGTCCGCCGGCAGCAACATGGTGGGGTCCTCTACATATGTAAAGTCAGCTACAAAATCAGCCAGCGCTTGTGCCTTGATGGCGACCCTTGGTTGGTACTGAATATCAAATTCACCCAATTCTACTGCCCACTTGAGGAGTCTCCCTGATACGTCAGGTTTTGCCAAAACTCTCTTCAGAGGTTGATCAGTGACGACGATGATTTTGTGGCCCTGGAAGTAATGACGTAGACGCCTTGCAGTAGAAATGAGGGCGAGCGCCAACTTTTCCAACTCTGAATATCTGACCTCTGCCCCTCGGTATGCTCTGCTCACATAATAGATAGGTTTTTGCACTCCACTATGGTTCGTAATGAGAACAGAGCTCACCGCCGAGGGAGAGGCAGAGAGGTATAAATACAGCACTTCCTCAGGCGAAGCATGTGAAAGGAGAGGAGGTGTGGCCAGGTAGGCCTTGAGCTTCTGGAAGGCATCCTCAGCCTCAGATCCCCAGTCAAAAGCTTTTCTAAGAATTCTGAAGAAAGGCAAACACTTATCTGCAGATTTTGAGACGAATCTGTTTAGTGCTGCAATTCTTCCATTGAGGCGCTGCAGCTCCTTAGTCGATGATGGCGACCTCATGTCCAGTATAGCCTTGATTTTATCGGGGTTTGCCTCAATCCCCCTCTGATTGACCATGAAGCCCAAGAACTTCCCTGATCCCACGCCGAAGGCGCACTTCTCGGGGTTCAGCTTCATGTTATAGGTTCTAATAACACCAAAGGTCTCTTGAAGATGACCGATGTGATCTGCTGCAGCCAAGCTTTTCACCAGCATGTCGTCCACATACACCTCCATCGTTCGCCCGATCTGGGAGTGGAACATTCTGTTCACCAGGCGTTGGTAGGTTGCTCCAGCGTTCTTTAGTCCGAAGGGCATAACCCTGTAGCAGTAGGTGCCCTTCGGAGTGATGAAGGATGTTTTTTCCTGGTCTTGAGGGTGCATGCTAATCTGGTTATATCCAGAATAAGCATCCAGGAAGGAGAGAAGCTCGTGTCCCGCTGTGGCGTCGATGAGGAGGTCAATCCTGGGCAGCGGGTAGCTGTCTTTTGGGCATGCCTTGTTGAGTTCGCTGAAGTCTACGCAAAGGCGCCACTTCCCGTTCGCCTTGGCCACCATCACCACATTGGAGAGCCATTCAGGATACGCCACTTCCCTGACCGCCCCGTTATCAATCAGCTTTCCGACCTCCTTGTCTATTGCCTGGGCCCTTTCAGTGGAGGCGCCCCTTAGCTTTTGCCGAACAGGTTTGTGGAGAGGGTTAACATTGAGGCGATGGGTGGCGACCGCTGGGTCGATTCCTTCAAGATCCGCATGTGACCATGCGAATATGCCCATGTTATCCCTCAAAAAATCTGTCAATTGGCCAACCAGATCCTCCGGGAGTGAAGAGCCAACATATACTTTCCTCTCTGGATGCTCTTCATTCAAGATTATAGGGGTAAGTTTTTCAACAGGTTCCCCTCTTTCTGTGGTGGCATCATCTCTTGGGTCCAAGACTTCAACCTGCATCGCCTCCTGTGTTATCTTGGCCTTCATCGAGGTGACGTAGCATTCTCTTGCTGCTACTTGGTCTCCTCTAACCTCCCCCACTCCATTCGGGGTTGGGAAGCGGAGGATAAGATGATAGGTGGAAGGGACTGCTCTTAAGGAGTTAAGAGTAGGTCGCCCCAGAATGATGTTGTAAGCTGATGGACAATCTATCACCAGGAAATTGACCATTGTGGTGGAGGTTCGGGGGGCTGTCCCGGCTGTAACCGGCAATGTGATTGCCCCCAAGGGATACACCTTCTCCCCCGAAAAACCAATGAGAGGAAATTTGACAGGCTGTAACCTCTCTCGGCCCAGCCTCAACTTGTCATAAGCCTCTACAAACAAGATATCTGCAGAGCTTCCACTATCCACCAAGATCCTATGTACCTGGAAATTGGCGATGGTCATCGAGAGCACCAGAGGGTCGTCATGAGGGTGCTGGATGCCTTCTAGATCTTTATCCGAGAAGGATATAGTTTCGTCGGCGCTGTGCCTCGGTGCTTTTGACGGGCGTGGCTCCTCAGGATGCCTCGCCTTCCTGGCATAGGCTTTCATGGCGGAGAAAGACTCCGCTAACCCTCCAGAGATGGTTCGGATTTCTCCAATAGGGTGCTGGTTTTCGGCATTGTGAGGTGGCGGTGGCGCCTGCCCCCTACCAGCAACATATTGGCGCAGGTGTCCACGCTGGATGAGATCCTCAATCTGCCTTTTGAGGTCGAAACAATCATCAGTGTCATGACCGTGGTCACGATGGAAGCGACAATATTTGGTCATGTTCCTGCGGTTTGGTGGAGATTTCATTTTCCCCGGCCATTTTACTGCAGGATCATCTTGTATTTCCAGCAGAATGTGCCCAACGGCAGCATTGAGAGCCGTAAAAGTTTGTTGGGTTCTTGGCGGAACAGGGCCGAGTCGGTCTCTCTGGGGAGCAGGACCGAGTCGGTCTCTGACTGGTATCCTCTCGGTTCTGCTCCGCTTATTGCTTGGCTCCCTCTTGTCGTCTCTATCGTGCTTTCCTTTGTCCGCCGCTCTGGAGGACTCGCCCCGCCTGGCCCTAGTAGCGTCCTCAGCATTCATATATTTCTGTGCCTTCGCCAGTAGCTCCGTCATGCTCTTTGGCGGGCGTTTCATCACTGAGAAGTAGAAACTGGAAGGACGGAGGCCTCCTAAGAAGGCTGTCATGGTTACCTTGTCATCGGCTTCCTCAATCTGAAGTACCTCCTCGTTAAAACGAGTGAGGTATGCCCGGAGACTCTCATTACTATCCTGCTTTACACTCAGCAGGTGTGTGGCTGGCTTTTGGTGGCGGCGTCCTCCAATGAAATGTGATACGAATGACCTGCTTAGCTCCTCGAACGTGGAGATGGAAGCTGGGGCGAGATTGGAAAACCACTGTCGGGCGGAACCCTTCAACGTGGTTGGAAACGCCCTGCACATAATCTCCTCCGGGATACTGTGCAGCTGCATTATTGTTTTGTAAGTTTCTAGGTGATCCAGAGGATCCTTTGCTCCATCAAAGGTTTCCATGGATGGCATCTTGAACTTACAAGGGAGTGGATAGTTCACCACGTCAGGCTTGAACGGTGTGTCCGTTCGCCTGACTAGGTAATCCACGGTCTCTGGTGCGCGTGCTTTCATGGCGTTGAAAACATCGCCTAGTTGATCTTGCATCTCTCTGAGCTTCTCGTCCCATCGGTTGGGGGCTGCTCTGCTTGAATCGTAGAAGTAGCTCGCGCCTTCCAGCTCCTGATTCTCACTTTCCCCTTCCTGAGAATGAGGATCCTCCCCATCAGAAGCGGAGGGAGGATGTGAAAATTCTCCGTGATTTGACCCTTCCGGAGGTGGGGGTCCTCCTGGAGGTGGGGGTCCTCCCAACTGGGCCCCACGGCGGGCGCCCTGGGGATGGGCGCCAGGGTGTACACCATGGGCGCCGCCAGGGTGTACACCATGGGCGCCCTGTGCATGGGCGCCCGGGGCCTGGGCGCCAGGAGCACGGGCGCCCGGGGCCTGGGCGCCTAGGTGGGGAGCTCCTCGCCGTCGTGGAGCTCTTTGATGCCCCGGGCGTGTGCCTCCTTGCGGTACTCCTCCGACCCCTCCTTGCCCCGCGAGCATGAGTTGTAGTATTTGATGGTTTTGGGCTACCATCTGTTGCATAGTCTCCAACATTAGTTGAGGAGTGGGAACAGGAGCATTCGGGCCAGGATTAGTCAGTGGAGGACCATCCTCGCCCTCTTCGCGTCTCGTCGATCTGGTGGTCACCATAATTGGAATGAGAGTGAAAACTTTTCGTACGTTTCCCACAGACGGCGCCAAACTGATGATGTCAAACTCTGGTTCGGACACCACCGGTCAAGTAATAATGATAATAAATGCAAATTAAGATGAGAGAGGGATTTATAGTGGTTCGGTCAGTGTGACCTACGTCCACTCTCGGAAAGGCTGACGTTGCCGGATGTATTGATATTCAAGGGTTACAACTTAAGAGAGAGAGAGCTTTGCTAGTAAGTAATAATTGCCTTTTTTCTCAAGTACCGAGGGGCTCTCGTTTTTATAAGCGTCCCCTAACAGATGGGGAGACTTCTCAGCACGGTTCACGAGGAGCGTTCGAGGTGTCCGCCAAATTGATGTGGCAGGTGTCTTCGATTGGCGAGGCAGTTATCCGAACGACCGGGTAAATCTGGGACGTGGACTGACTCTTTCCGAAGAGACCCGGACTGCTGCCACTTGGCCAGGCTTCGTGGACATGGGCTCGGACTCCATTGGATTAAACGGATTTCCATTAACCCAGGCTTGGCTCATGACGGAATGGGCCACTTGGTCGGGCCTGACTCATCACTTGGTATTACTAGTATGCTTATTACTGAGGCGTTTTTTTTTTATTTTTTATTTTTTAAGAAAATGAGTTTAGCATAAAATGGCTCATGTGCCTCTTTCTTTACATTGAAAATGGTTTGAATGGTGGAAAAAGGTAATCGAATTATTATTATTTTCTTTTTATTAATACTAGTAGTACATATTAGCAATCAAGCTGAGGTGCTGAGGCACAAGTAGCTGAAATGGTCCACCGGTTTACTATAACCATCTTGTTCAACTGTTCACCTCTGATACACTGAAACTGCTTGCTTCATGCTTTAGGTAGAACTATGAATTTCTTCATCTCTTTAAAATTTTATTAACTCCTATTGATCATAGATGAATAAAATAATAATGAAGTACTATTTGTTTCTCTCATCCCTATATCAATAAGTGATTTTTTTTTTCATTAAGAGCAGAGATAATGAAGAGACAAAAAGTGTCTCTAGAGTCTATTCTTGCACTGGTGCATTTGGATGTTCCCCAAACAATGCGGTTGACTCAGATATTTGGTAGGGGGGATGGTTGTCCACTGCTGAAATCAGGAACCAGATTAAGTGGAATGCCCTCCCTTTTTTTTTCTAGCTTTTCTGTCTAAAATCATTATCAGCATTGAGCAATAGCATTAACTGGGCCAAGGTTCTCAGAAGACAAATTCCCTCTTATTGTGAACGTTAATTTTCTTGTCAACCCAGACATATATGAGAATGAATGACCATCTATTTTCCAAAGTATTCAAGCCTTGCCAAAAAGCAAGTATTCAAGCCCTAGTGATTTGGGTACAAGCAAACCCAACTGTTTGCCTCCAAGAACTCTCAATTCTTGCTGGGGGGTTTTATGAATTCCCCAAATGCTCTAGAATAAATGTAGCATTTTGGAAAATGGAGTTGAGAGTTCTACTGGCCAAAAGTGAAATATCATGGGCTGGTAACAGGGAATTCAGAAGGGAACAGCAGCTGTTATTGCTGTCAGGTATTTCCAGACACAGGGAATTTCCTATTAGAAATACCTCCAAACAAGCAGGTCAATGGACTAAATTCAGTCACCTATATTGGGAAACTTCTTCCAAGAAATATCCATCCAGGATAAGGGAAACCTCTGTGTTGCCTATCTGATCATTGACTTTGTTGTGGCAGGTGACTTTGGATTTTCTGCGGGTTCGATTGGCCGAAGTCCATGTGGAACATCTTGACAAGGGATGCAAAGCCAAGCCCAAGTTCTGTGTGGAGACAAAATTTAATATGACTGCATTGTATATTAGGTGTCACGCTTGTGGCACATTTGAGATTGTATTGTAACAGGCGTTTTTCTTTTGACATTCTTTTATAATTTCTCTTTTGTTTTTATTAATGGCATTAAAGATTTGAATTAATTTGCAGAGCACAAAGAATTGAGCATTTTGTTCTTTTTCATTTTTGTTTCTTGTGCATTTGACTTTTGACATTACAAGAAATTCATTTGTGAATATGTTGTGGTTTTGCTTCAATTTACATTGTAAGGTCTTGCTAATTAGCGCTTGCATCAATGTACTGAGCTAATAAGCAGTGGAAATCCTATCATCAAAACATAATACTACTATTTGGTGTGTGTGTGTGTGTGTGTGTTTTTTTTTTTTTTTTTCAGCAGTGATGGCATGTTGTTCATGCACCCTTGTGATGACGGCAGGCATTTTATGCATTTGGCCTGAAATGCGTCACTTCATGGCTGTTACCAAAACTACCATGCAACCATCCATTCTGCCGTTATAAGGGCATACTTGAAGATGATTCAAGGGAATCTCATGATTTATGTTCATGATCCTCCTTGAATAAAGAATGGGGGAAAAAAGAACAGGTGATATATGGGATGCATCTGCATGGAATTTCATTTCCTCGCTTTATGTTTTATTCCTTGATGGAAAACACTGAAAAGGCAGGAGAAACCAAGAGGTGGAGGGCACAAGGCATGGTTTAAAACTTGGTAAAACTCATTTTGACTCGGTTGAGTCAACCCAACTTGACTTAAAATTTGGAACACTCACCACTTGGTGGGAAAGATGTTATAGGGGCATTCAAGTGATGGATCAGGTAGGCACTGGAAGAGAATAAAGGGACAAGCCGGTGGCTGTGAGTCCTGCCCTCACCAAACTGCCCGGTGTTTGATGATTGGATCTTCTCCCCTGTATTTTTGTAAGCGGTCATTTCACCTATTCATGCTTTCACCTATATTGCATGAATAGGTGATCTTATTCCAATGTGTTTTAGGGTTCACTTCTGTTTTAGGCAGGTTTCTCAAGGGCCCAACCATCTTACTACTACTCTACTGATAAAGTTTACTCTAGTAAGACACACCCCACTTTCAGACTAATCAGATATAATTATGTGTTTTTATAATATTTTATTTAAGTATTATGTACCTAATTAATTTGACAATAAAATCTTTTTTTTTTATTATTATCATCAACACCTTGTTCCAACTGTTTGGACTATCTCAGTTCGCTTAAGATCACGGTTTGCTCTTGCTGATTGAGGATTCGAAAGTTTGCTACCACATTAGAGCTACAGGAGATTTACCTGGCTCACTATGTGTACCTGAAGGAATTAATCTAACTTAAAAAAAAAAAAAAAAAAAAAAAACTCTCTTTGCTCCTTTACATGAGTGCTATGTGCCTAAAACACCTAATGAGGCCCACTTGGTGATCCATCTAAGCATACCATAATAACATAGAGTGAAATATGAATAGAACCCATAAAATAGTGTGTTGGATTGATTTTGTACCAATTTTGGTTGAGAAATATTTATCAGCCATTGATCAAGTGGTTGTGATGATGATTGGAGCCTCCCTCACCATAACTCCCGGGTCCCATTCTAAGTGGACCCACAAGAAAAGGTTCTCCCCTCCGGTGAGGGGGGGCCCTTTTTATGTCCAGAGTGAATAAGAAGAGGAGACCAAGGAGAGGGAAGAGGAAGAAGACGACGACGCGGAGGAGAAGCAGCAGCAGAGGTATTCAGTTTTCTCTCTCTTTATCTCCCCTTTCTTCAATTCTGCTTCAACGTTTCTCTCAATTTATCTGCCGATCCGGCTGTTATTTCGGGGAATCGCCCCCGCTACAAAACGATACTGATATCCCATGAACTTATCTGTTCGGCCACGGCAGATTCCTATGACATAACGTCCGTGACGTTACCCTTTTAATCTATATGGCTTTCAACTCTTTCAATCGTAACTTATAATTCATCTTTTCAGTTTCATTGCTTGCATTGATCTTAACATCAATTTTGCAAAGTTACAACGCACTCAGTAAACATGTATTTGCGATGTTCCCATCAAGTTTCTGACTTCTATCTAAGATTTAGCTACTAATTTGATGATACTGCTTTTGGAAATCTAGAATCTGTTGGGTAAATCTGGGTTTTGCCTTGAAAAGTTAGAGTTGAAAATTTTAAGGGTCTTTTTGTTTGCATAGAATACATGGGAACTCACCATCTGATTCCATGTGCTTACAATATGCAACAAACAGTTGATCTCCATATGAGGAATTCCATGGTAAGCTCTTTCTCTTGGGATGGAACTCTTTCATCTGATGAATTCCATGTTGCTGCCAAAGCCCTTTGTGAGAGATGGAGAGAGATTAATCCCACTTCCCCACCTTGGACATGGATTCCTTCTCCAAGATTACCTTGGGGTGCCCCAAAAAAGGTAAAAATCACTACTTGCAGGTCCCATTCTTATTTTTTGGTCCTCTATTAATTAATATCTTTTGTTATTTTTTTGTTTTTGTTTGGTACCCTTTTTTTGGCAGGCAGATGGATATTTATCTCTAGAAAGTGTGTATCATCTGAATCTTAAGGAGGTTGGCATGGCAGTTGATATCTCAATTTGTACTAATTCACTGATGTGTGACATGGGTTTACGCAATTGAATGGAAATGGTAGCAGAAATTGATTTTCTGTTTAACATAAATGTAATTTGCAGGAACATTATTTGGAAGGAAGTTGCATTGGGGAAGAAGAACCTTTGGATGATGCGACATTGGTATACTTTGTTTTTCATTTCCCTAATTGAGTTTGTTAACAGAATCCTTTAGCTGTTTCTAGGCGACTTTGTGAGTTGCCCCTTTCACAAAAAAAAGAACTTTTCTTGAGATTTGCGAGTTTCTTGTAGATGAGGAGCCACTCGCAATATTGCAACTTAGTCGCGATATCGCGACTCATGGGCATTTTTGCCAAAAAAAACCCTTTAATTCTAGGTTATCATTTTTTGGCAAAAATTTGAATCCTTATTAGTATTTGGCAAAAAGCATAGTTCTTTATAAATTTTTGGTAAAAATCCCTCTTTTTTTTTTTTTGCTTTGGTTTTGTCTTTCTAGGGGCGAAATACTTGTATATGCTCAAGCATGACAGTATACAGCTACATTGCTGTATAGCAATTGTAATGTTTTTTCCATTTTTAGATTACTGTTACCAATAAAAAGAAATCATATTGTTCCCTTTTACTCTGCACGCACACATTATCCTTATTTACTTTGTTCCTAGTCTTTTTTTCATTGTCCAAGAATCAGCTCCATGACATTTAGATGTGACTGCTGTTTTATGAAGATGCCTCTTCAGTTGAGGTGGCACTTTCTTGTATTCATGTTGCCCACTTTGTACTAATCTTCTTTTTGATTACCTACGTCTTCAATTCATTTGTTTTGTTATACTGTTGCTCCTAAATATTGGAATCTATCATACCTATGGGCCTCTAATATAAATCTATATCAATGGTCATTCCTGTTCTCCACTTCTCTCTTGATGCGTTGAAGCAGAATGCAGCACAATCACGATCATAACAAAAAGAAAATAAATACAAGAATGGCTAAACAAATGAGCTATAAATGCCAGAGTTTGACAATAAAAATGCAATAAAAGTGAAGAAATGAAGAAACTAAACTAAAGAAATGAAAAATTATCATTTTGCGAAGGGGCAAGGAGGATGTCTCTCTTCTGTTGCTCCTTTCTTTTCCTTGCTCTCTTGATTTTCAAAAGAAAGAAATGGATACCCGAAGACACCCCCAATGAGTATTTTTAGAAATAAGTCCTCTCAAAAAGCATTCCATGCATGCCTTGTAACAAACTGTGGAGCCTCATGCAGGCCAACCTGAGTGGATGGTGAGGCCCAAACACAGAATACTGTTGTCTGAAGTAGGGCCTCATAACCTTATCAAAGTGTGCCCATATCTCTTTTCATACCCTTGTACATTTCACAATTCAACAGCACTCCTGTTCATGTTTTGGCATTCCACATACTGGTTGTTTTGGTGAAACCTTTAGGTACCTGTTTCATGGGCTCTTCATTATTATCTTGTTGCTGCTTCATTGCTGTTTTTGTTTTCAATTTAGAAGCAGTCAAAATCTACCTAGGGTTCAAGAATTCTACTAGTGGGAAAAACTATGAAAACCAGGAGAACTTGACTCTGCTCACAATGTTTCCACACCCCACCGCGCCCCCCCCCCCCCCCCCCCCACCCCCACAAAAAAAAAAAAAAAAAACCAAATAAGATACTTTTCTCCCTAATTGGCATGGCCTAAACTAGCTCAGTAATTCACTGATTCAGCTAGCAGTTCATGGGTCTAGGATTAATTGGTCATCTACAGGAATAACTGCAGCAATAAAGGATGAGGGAAGTGAGTGCATGTCTTTGGAAATATGTAGGAGAAAAAAGAAAAGCTTCCTTTTCATTTTTATATTTGTTTTTTCAGAGTTTGTTTCATTTACTTCTCTCAAGTTGCTTTCCAATAATCTAAGCATGTGTTTCTTACTACTATGCAGAACACTTAATTGACGTGCTTCTATCTTTGATTCCGATAATTTTAAACGTTCTTAGGGGCCTTATTCTTAAGGTGACCTGGGTTTCTAGCCTATGTAGTGTCAATGTAGGGATACCAGATTATATTTGATGATAATCCAATACCTTAATAGCTCTCCCCTTTCCAATTGTGTAAAGTGACTCTTTAAGAATTTCTTGCTAGGTTCAAAGCTACAATCAAGAAAGTCATGTCTATGATTTCCACATATTGTACAGCGCTTCTTACAGGGTTCCTGTATTATATTTCCGTGGGTACCGATGTGGTATGTATCTCTTTCAAATTGATTCTTATGCTGATTACTGTCTTCTTGAGTTGAAGATCGTAGGCTGCTTATGATGTTGCAGATGGACAGCCCATGGTATTGGAGGACATTGAGCATGACCTTCCTTCAATCTCTTCAAAACAAATGAAGGAATTCAAATGGGCATTCATTACCCAGGAGGTACATTTAGTTCTATTAACCACTTGCATTTTTTCTGTGTGCTTTTGAGTATTATTTCCCAGGTTGTCCATCCCCATGGGCCCTGCGGTGGATGACAACACTATAAATATCGCATTGGTTGGATGGTTGGAGAACCCAACATGTAAGATTAATGCTTATAAAAAAGATGTTTAAAAACAAAAGGCCCAACAGTAGTTATTGTGTTGATAAGTTAAAAGTGGCTAGAGCTAATCTGCCAGTCTGATTTTTGTACAGTTCCTTATCAACTCTGGGACTCAGAAGAATAGATGGTTCAGAGCATGTGATCATCACCCGCATTCATGAATGGGTTAAGCAACAGGAGGAATTGGATAGTCCTGAGCCCTTGGGAAATGGTACTCCTGATCTGTGATCACCATTTTCCATACTCACAGGGCATAGATATAACATTATGTGGAGACTGGAGTCATGCAGATATGCTTTCTTAAAAGTTGTCAGGATTAGAAGACTACAACTTAATAGATGGTCAGAAAGCATCAGCACTCCAGAAAAGACAAGTGGGCATGCACATGGCTCAGGCTGAATTTGGTCCTAGTCCAGCCCATTTGTTGGGCCTAAAACTTAGGTTAAATGCAGCCTACAGGCCTAAACCCTGGATATCCAGCTTATCAGTGAAATATTTGGCTAAGTTGTATTATAATTTATAATTTTGGGCCAACCAACTAGTTGTGCGTTCAGGCAGACAGGCACATGAACAGCCCAATTAGGTAGCTGCCCATAATCTTGGGGTAGGATCGTCCCACCGTCCTTAAAATTCATTCCATATCAGCCTCAGGGAGTGCTGGGCTTAAGCCGTGTTGGCTCTGCATGTGTGCAAGTGCAATATTAGGGAAAAGGACCAAAAAAAAAAAAAACATTTTTTCCAATATATTATTTTTATATCTCCACAATGGCGATGCCCTTAATTCAGATCACTGAAATATGGAACCTAAATTTAATGCATATAGAAATTAGGCTTGATAAACCATGCACATCTTGAGGCTCATCAGTCATGACCCTACAATTTCTCCCATCAACAGCCCTCAAGTGCAAAGAAATTAAAACCTTCTCATATGGCTCTACAAACATGTGGTGAATTGGTTATACCAAGATCTTGTTGATGGCAAGTGCTGATATAAGGGGCTGTTTTACATTGAAACACTGTTGAGGCTCCTCACATGTCTTCCTTTCTATTTTGATGCAGGAACATCCTTACTTGAATCGACCATGGTTCACACTGCACCCATGTGGAACCAGTGATTGGGTGAAGTTACTTTTTGATGGTGGAACCCCATTGAATGGGGATGCAGTGATTCAAAAATATTTGTCATCCTGGCTATCAGTTGTTGGTCAAGTCATTGGCCTGAGGATCCCCCTTGAAATGCTCAGTAAGTCCATGCAATAACACATTTTAACTTCATGTCCTTTTGTGATGAATGTACAGATAAAACTTAATATTCTTGCGCGCGCGCGCACACAGTGGTTAGAACTTAAGGGTGCGTTTGGCATCGTGCCATTTGGATGTTCCTATGTTCCCATGAGATAAGGGTATAGAAAATATGTTTGGTATGTGTAAATGATTGATCCAAATTTTGTTCTTATGGGAAGGAATCTCAAAATTTTAACCCACCAGCAAAAGAAAGTTGGAACAAAAAAACTTTTTTTTTTTTTAAAAACAACTTGCTGGCACAATTGGTTTTTTCTTATCTCTTACCATTTAAAGAATATCATTTGAAGATCCTAAATCCTCTCACTAGTCCTAAATATAGGCCCCACGTCCACAATCCCAAAGGAGGTGGCCCCAGAGGTGGGTCACATGGTCACAATTACAAAAGGTGGACTCCTATTATAATTCTATAATGGTGGGACCACATTCTAAATCGTTTATAAATGTAGGCATCATGTTGTGATTTCTCTAGGTGGGTCCCGTGTCCACAATCACATTTTAATGGTGGCCACATGTTTGGATTTTTAAATGTGGGTACCACATTGTAATTTTTTAAAGGTGGGTCCCATGTTCACAATTAACAAAAAGTATGGCCCCACATTTTAATGATGGCCCCATGTTCAGATTTCTAAATGTGGGTACCACTTTGTAATTTTTTAAAGGTGGGTCCCGTATTCACAATTAACAAAAAGTATGGTCCCACATTATAATTCCTATAAAGGTGGGCCAACATTGTAGATTTTATAAATGTGCTATCCCTATATTCTAATTTTTAAAGGTGTACACCACTTGCTAATTTCTAAAGGTGAGCCAAGTGTCTACAATTATAAAAAATATGGCTCTACTTTATAATTAATAAATATGGGTCATATAGTCTCGTTTACAAAAGGTGGACCCACATCGTAAATCCTATAAATATGAGCCCATATTCTAATTTCTAAAGGTGGATCTCATATTTACATTTACAAAAAGTTGGCCCACATTATAATTCTTATAAATGCGAACATTATAAATTCAATAGATATGAGTTCCATGTTCTAATTTTTAAAGGCGGGTACCAAGTTGAAACTTCTACAGGTAGGTCTCATATATGATAATAATAGTATTGCACACAATAAAAGGTGGGGTCCCATATTGTAAATCCTATATTTGCTCCTTAAAGCAAAACTTTTATAATGTTATCAAACAAGTTCTGTACGGCATATTATTAGTAGAATAAGTTAATATAATATTGTCAAACAAGTTCCGCAGAGTATAGACTCGGTACAACTTAATCTTAGCACAATCTAATCTGAGTACAAAATTGAGAACAACACGAGAACGATGCCAAACAGACCCTAACATACCTTGCTTGTCACCCAGGATCCATCAAATAAGGATCTGGGTTTACCCTCTTGGTTGGGTTTGCTTGACATTTATCAACCTGAATTATAAGCGGGCTGAGATTTTGACCAGGAGAATATGTGCAATTTTCACAGTTTCATATATAAAAGTAGAGATCTTACATAGTGGGACATGATTTAGATGTCCAATGCACCCAAATGTTTAAGTGGAATTTTTAGGGTCCCAGCACATAGAAGGTTAAGATAAAAAAAAGGGAGAGAGAAGAGAGAGTCAAGTTCCATCATTCCAGAAAAAGAGTCAAACAGTAGATACCTCTTTCAAGTTTTGTTTGATTCAGTAAATTTTTTTGGCTCCGCAAATCTTGTTCACCCAACTTCGTTTTGTCTTGGGTGATACAGGGAGATTTTCAAAATTTTCATTTTTTTCGCAATTTCACTAGGAAATCTCTCCAAAATTAAAATTAAAGGAAACAAGCTGGAAATGGAAATGTTTGAAATAAAAATATATATAAGGTGGTCGGTAAATCTAAAAAAAAAAAATTGTGAAAATCTTAGAAAATATTGTAATATGGTAAATGGTCGCAACATTTTCAAAATATTAAAGTAAGGTCGTGTTCTGCTAAATGTCATAGGTAAAATCTAAGCGCATTGTAGGTCCCACTTGAATACATGCCGATCATGTGTGATTAGTATGGTGGAAAGGGTTTCACCATTGATATCATTTTCGGTATAAATTTTTTCAATCAGATCATTGCAAGCATTGATTTAGGGGCTTTGAAGTTTAGCAGTTTCTCAAGTTTCATTTTCATGAAATTCAATCTAACAATGATTATAGTTCAAATTATTTTTAAATTAGGGTCACTAGCAACTCATTGGGGGGGGGTTGGCTCAGTGGCCAGGAAGTGAATGGGTCCCACCAGAATTAGAAACCCGATGGGAGCTGTGGGAGCGGGGGTGCCTTATCCACAAGGCCAACCCTCTATTCCCGACTCATTTGTGTTTACTGTTTAATATCTATGAGGGGTTTGGATTGATCATGAGTATCCCATATGTTTGTTACAAGTTTACCTTAGAGCTAATCATTTTCTCAGGTCTTCACTTTCTTACAAAATTGTAGAACTTGGAAGTCACGAGACTCATAACCCCGAAGTCACAAATTCAATGGTACCGGTGGCATATAAAAGTATGATTTTCTGTGTACGAGTAATCGATCCATCACATCACTAGTTTCTAGATACAATATTTTTGGCCCCTTTACAGGAAAAAAAAACCACTACTCTCCACTTACCATATACATTGGCTTCAGTGACATTGATGATATAAATCTCTGGCAGGGATGGACCTGTAGTTTGCTTCCTATGGTTGTCAATGGGCAGTTGGGCTGCCCCATTGGGTGTTTTGGCTTTCCCTGCCCATGTTGGACTTCGAAAAATCCTTTAAACCTGTCGCTGCAGCTAGGCCCAAGGCCCAAGCATTATAACTAAAGGGATGGACGTTGTGTTCTAATTCAGAGTCTTGGACGAGGCCAGCCTATTTAGGCTTGGATTAGATTAGTATTAATCATTCTAACAATGCTAAAATGCCATGCCTAACATTACGTGGGACCCGTCTGTTGCCCACGATACATGAGGGGGGCCATAATAATATGACATGTGCCATCTATGAGTTGGGCCCCAGCCTTCAGTCAGGGAGGTGTTGTCATTCTAACAAATCACTGTTGCCACCGACCAGGACAGGTACATACAACGTTTTTCCACAATCATGCCCAGGTACATACAACGTTATTCCACAATCATGTCCTAAAGGGCCTGTTTGGATGTACAGTGAATTGAAATATGGTGAGGTGAAACATTAAATCAAGATAGAATAAAATATAAGGTGTTATGATAGTGTTTTGTTTTTAGTTGTTTTGTATGGAATCTTTTTGACTTTTTATATAGAATAGTGGAGATTTTTTGTCTTTTAGTGGAAGAAGAAGGTTGATTTTTTTACTTTTTTTTAAAAAGATGGAGGGAATTTTGAAATTGTGTACTTTTGATATGACCCATTGTCTTTTCTTGTCTGGATAATGGAGGCTTTACCTCACCTCACCACACATCCAAACACGCCCTAAGAATGTAAAATTTGTTGATGTCATGGGGTCCTGGCCATCCTTTTTTTTTTTTGGATAACGCAGTGTTCCTAGTCCATTGGGTCGGAGTAATTCCTACGGACACAGGAGAAAAAGCCAGGTAAAAGTCTCATGTAGCCCGGCTGTTTCGAACTTACAACCTCCGGATGCAAAACGTGGCCGTTGGCCAACTAGCCATCCATTTGTTGATCATTTCTCTTGTCAGTGGAATGTGGGCCCACCAATGTGTTACTGACATTGGCCGTCCATCATCTAGAGACCAAATAAAGAAGAGCTAGGATTCCTCCTTGAGTCGTGAATGATTTGGTCATTGAAGGTGGGGCTAGGCCCCATGAACCCTGAGATGAGGGGGCCATGAAAAGGACCCGATGAGACTGCCCATCTCTGTGAGGGGGGAATTGGTGTTACAGGCATATCAACAGGGTCAACGGTCAACTTCCTCCGTCTCATTTTGGTGACTATTCAACGCCTGCAGTAGAAATCTGATGAGTGAACTGATGGAATGCGTGTTTTTTTCTTTCAAAAGGAAGGAATCCCACGAGGAGTTGGTGGGTTGGCATCTTAACAACAAAAGAAAATCTTAGCCGTATAAAAACAATAATAGAATAGAAAGAAAGAAGGAATTCTTCTCTCTCTTGGTCATCTTCTTCTTATTTAAAGGGGTAGTGGTATTTCTCCCCTCCTCACTTCGGCCATGGAACAACACAAGGTCTTCTCCCTCTCTGATGTCTCTCTCCACTCCTCCAAGACAGATTGCTGGTTGATTATACATGGCAAGGTGAGAACAACCCACCATCTCTCTCTCTCTCTCTCTCTCTCTCTGCTAGTCCCCATGGGTATCAGCTCTATTCTGAATATCTTTTGTGCTTCTTGGGGTGTTAACCCTACCCCATGCGAACTTGTCTTGAAATGCTAGATCTGTTGGATGATCATCCAAGGGGTATCAACTCCGTTTTCATATCCAAACTTTCAGCTGATTAAGACTTTAGAGGGAAACAAGCTTTTGTAATTTTTTTATTTTTTATTTTGTTAACCTTGGATAGCTCCTACCCAATTCAACCCAAACCACGAGCCTTTGGCTCTGAGCTTGAGAAACAATTGATTTGGGATAAAGAACGTATCCCTAAGTGCCCATGCAAACCTTGCTATCCGCATGCAGGAGTAAAATTATCGGATGTGGCCAATAAAAATAGGTGCCGAACACAAGACCTCTTCATTTTCTATAGCGTGGAATCCTTAGCTAATTGAGTATGAGGTCGCCCTCGTGGCTTCAGGATCATATGATTTCTAATATTTATGGTCCCAAAAGATCTAACCGTTGAAAATTAATAGTTCACTCCATCAATAAGCTTAAACTTCAGGGGGTAAGTATGGTTTTGGAAGCCTTTAATTTCTTTTGGGAATTTTTTTTTTTTTGGGGATTGTGTTGTTCTACACTTGATGCTCCTTTCCAAGTGCCTTTTTTTTTTCAATTCCAAATTATGTTTTTTTAATCAGGTTTATGACGTCACCAAATTCCTGGAAGAGCATCCTGGAGGGGAAGACGTGCTCATCGAGGCAGCAGGTGAAGCATTAGATGCATTGCAGATGACACTGCCCTGAATCTTATGTAACACAGTGGGCAGATCTGCAGTGGGGTCCACTTATCATTGATGTAGACCTTTTGGATCAGAAGATCAACGGTAGATTCTATCATGTGAAAGGGGTTTGTTGATCTACCTAATTTCCTAGATGATAAGTGGACCCCAGCAGACCCAACAACTTTTTTTCCAACTTAAACATGCAATTTATGGTTGGTAAGACTTGCAGTGCCGTAATCATTTCTCTCATCTTTAAAGAAGATTCTAGGTTCTAAATGGCAGACAGCAATTTCATTTCTGGTTTTGATGTCCAAACTGCCCTAATTAGTGGGGGCCATCATTGAGCCCAGATCCAGCCCACGGCCTAGCGAGTTTTGGGTGGGGCTAAGCCCAGTCACAAAATCTTATGTTAAATATGTTGGGAGGCTTTCTGATCTATATCATGCCTTCATACAGACACAAAGCTAGGCCTGGACCGTTTATCAATGGGCCAAAAACATATGTCCAGAATCCAGATACAGTCTATGGATCTAGGGACGATACCCATTGTTGGTTTGGCTCACGCGGGCCCATGCCAGCCCATCAGTAGAAAAGAAAGGCTTTTAGTTATAAGAGATATGGCTGAGGACCTGTGGCTCGGGTAAGGATGTCTCTGATGAGATATATCATGCAGACACCCCTTTCCGCATGTTGGACCCAATCCCCTCACTCTTACCACCATGTATTGGCACATGCCCAAACTTGATATTCATCCAACTGTTATTCAGCGTTGGATTGAAATCCTTGAAAGAAATTGATGCTTTAAATTAATAAATTTGAAAGCCATTGATGCAGGTGT